>JACSVZ010000007.1:62384440-63584440 GCA_014706295.1 Lycocorax pyrrhopterus obiensis | reverse complement strand
GTCCTCGGAACAGTTTTTCTTTCCTGCCATTTTTATTTCCCGTTTTGCCACTTGATGTCTCAAACCCAGAAATAAAAGGCAACAGAGTTATCTAATACCACAAGCGTCAGATCTCATAACTTGGTGAAAATCAGTCTTGCAGGGAAATCAAATTTATTGCCAGTTGAAATATGAATGCTTTTATTTGCTCTGGAATGTGAGCCTGGCTTTGTTAGCAAGGCTGACCTATTCTCACTGAAGCCAAAGGTTGATTTTGGCTGCTCACGAGTTGTTCAGGGATGGAGGAGAGAGAAGAGACTGGTGGGAGACTCAGGACAAGGAAACTGATGATGGAATTGCTGCTTTTTGCCAGAAACAATGCTTAGATCCGCCCCCAGCCCCTGACTGAGTCCTGCACGTTACCGAGGCTTCAGTTCTGCAGTTCCTGGTCTCAACCCTCACTCCTGCCCCATCCAGAGCAGGGCTAAACCCCAGGATTATTGCAGTAGGTGCCCTGCTTTGCTTCTTAGGCAGGAAAATTGGGATCCTTTAGAGCAATTTGTCCTTTTGCACACCCAAAGGAGCTGGAGGTTGGGAGGGAGCTGCTGTTTGTGTCTGTAGGGGAGCAGGGGCACAGAGAGAGCAGGTCTCTGTTTTGGGGGTGTTTCCAAGAGAGAGGGACAATTCTACAACCCCAGAATCACAGGCTCATGAAGATGGCTCGGTCCTTCCTGGTGGGAAGTTGGGTTTTGCCAGGCTGGCTCTGACCCCGGGCTGAACAATCCACGGTGGGGCTCTGCCCCTTGAGCTGGGATGCAAAGGCTTTGGCATGAGGGGAGCTGCCTGAGGATCTTCCTTTGGGAATTGTTAATGGAATCCAGACCTCTCGGAGTACTGCTGCACCCCCTGGCACCCAGCTGAGCCCGGCTTGCTTAGGCCAACATCAACCCAATGCCTCTCACACTCCTTTGGGCGTGGATTTAAACCTGGGCGCTGTTTGCCCGGTGAGTTATGATTGATAAAACGGGGCTGTTCATCTTCCTGCAAGGCTTCAGGGGTTATTTATACCTCCAGAATTTGTCAGAGGGAAATTTCCAAGTCGTTCAAACAAACATGTAATTTATTCGTGGCAGCACAGAGAGTCTGAAGAGTTTAATTTCTGTGGAGATTAAAGGTGCCAGGAGCCCCATTTATCAGGTCAGACAGGAGAAGTGATGCCAGGCTGGACTAAAGATCCCTGGTGCAGCACCCTCAGGTGACGCTGGTTATGGGGATTTGGTTACCAGGGTAGCACAGGGAGCTGGCTGCTGGCTCCCGTTGTCCTCAGGCGCGTGAAAGGGAATGGTTTTTCCACAGAGCGAAGTTACAGCTGGCTTTGAAAACGGACAGACGAATAAAGATCCTCATTTGAGGCTGTCTCCAGTTCACAGTGCCTTTCTGCAGTGTATTGGTTTTCCATCTGTGAGGGCGATAAAGCTCCTCCTGCGGTTTAACGCTGGGTTTCATCCCCGCCGGTCGATAACAATTCCCTGCGGGACACGCGTGGCGGGGTGATGGGAATTCATGAACTCGGAGGCTGCGGCTCAGCCCGCGCTGTGCTTGCAGATGCTGCAAATCACTGCCACTTTGGGGCCTCTTGGCACCGCATCTTTATCAGAATTATTCTCTTTCGAGTCTGCCAGCTCTTCCTCCACCCCAGGACGCAGCTGGAAGTCCATCTCTAAGCTCTTCCCTGTGAGAAACCTCCTCCTCCTGCTCCAAGAGGCTCTTTGAGCATCAGAGCCACAAGAGCTGAACCCAGCACAGGAATCTCCAGCTTTTCATTTTAGCTCTGGGCTTCTTTGAGTTTAAATCTGCAAATTTTGGGTGTAAAACTCGATTTTCTTGGGTAGGAGACCCCACCAGTGTGTTCCTCCACAGGGGTGACACAACAGAGCTGTTGGCACATAAAAATATGAATTTCCTCCCAAGGCCTGGGAACACTTCACCCTTGTGTCCTTCTGCTGAGAAGGGCTGGAACAAGCTCCACGTGATCCCATCCCTGCTGCTCGAGGAATGGTCCTGAGGAACCGGTGGGGAGGGGGATGGGACTGAACCTACCCAAACCTGTGATCACTCCACATCTTGGTGCTTTCTTGATGCTTGAAGCTTTCCTGTGCCCTTTAAAAATGGCCTTGGAGTTGTTTCTGCGAGGGGGTGAGTCTTGGCAAAAGTTCTGTGGATCTTCAGGGACCTCACATCGCTCCTAAGAGACTTTGTGACCTCCTCCTCCTCTGGCAGGGTCAGCCTGGGATAAATCCTCCTCCCATGGATAAATCACCGTGCCTGAGGATGGCTTCAAACATAATTACTTGGTTACGTGGAGACACTGGGTTTTTATAAAGCAGGGGAACAGACAGCGGGGCAGGATAAAGATGAAGAGCCTGACAGTTTTTTGTCTTTAAAGTGGTCATTTTTCACATCAGGTGAAGCAAAACTGGGCCTGAGTGACATTTCTCTAATGCAATTAATTATTTATGGTTTTCTGCAAGCAGCAATCAAGAGGAGCAGCACTGAAATGGAATTTAGGTCTCAATTGGTTTTTAAAGAAAATTCCGCAGTGAGCGCAGGGTCTGTGCCTACCCCAGCTGGGTCTCCCTGGGCTTTAAACCCCTCTGGCCCAGCAGGGACACACCTGGCCAGGAGCTCCAGCACGGAGCAGCCAGGTGGGAGCTGCTGCCTCCCAGCCACTGCGGAGTCCAGAAGCCCAAAAGGAAAAAATTATCATAAATTTCCAGACTGGTTTGGGTGGGAAGGGACTTCAAAGCTCATCCAGCCCCACCCCTGCCATGGCAGGGACACCTCCCACTGTCCCAGGCTGCTCCAAGCCCCAGTGTCCAGCCTGGCCTTGGGCACTGCCAGGGATCCAGGGGCAGCCACAGCTGCTCTGGGAATTCCAGCCCAGCCCCTCCCCGCCCTCCCAGCCAGGAATTCCCATTCCCAATATCCCATCCATCCCTGCCCTCTGGCACTGGGAAGCCATTCCCTGTGTCCTGTCCCTCCAGCCCTTGGAAATCCTCTCTCCCCATCTTTCCTGTCAGCTCCTTCAGGCCACAATTGTGTCACCCCAAAGCTTCTCCTCTCCAGGTGAACAATCCCAGCTCTCCCAGCCTTTCCCACAGCAGAGCTGCTCCATCCCTCGGATCGTCCTGGTGCCTCCTCTGGACTCCTTCCAGCAGCTCCAGGTCCTTCCTGTGCTGGGGGACCATGAATTAATTACAAAAAATCAAGGCCTTGCCAGGGTAACCTTTCATTTCCATATTAAAGTTTGGATGGGGCACTTGATCTCTGTCATATCTGGAGCTGAAAAAATACAATTCCTCCTCACAGGTACCATTTGCTGCTCCCTTGGTTGTGTTTTTACCCCACTGGCTGCACGGACTTCTCTTGCTGAGGAGGTGCTGCCTGGAATTGCAGCACCAACAAACTGGAACAAAACAACATTTTGTGCCATCTTTTTATTCTTCATGCTCTCCGTTTCTATTTTAATTACAGCGAGCTCGGCTTCCAGACACACGAGGGAATTTGCATTTGTTGGTTTCAATTTTAATGATGATGTTGTGTCTGGCGTAATGAAATGTTTCCCATATGCTGGATACAGTGGAAGTGCTTTCCCTGGAGATCTCGGGATGAACTCGGCTTCCAGGCACCAGCAGGAGTTTGTGTGCTTGGGCTTCACGGGACAAACACGAGCTTTTCATTTATATCCGTGGTTTTAAATGCCTCCGATTTCCATGGGATGAAGCCAAGCACACGGATCTGAAGGGATGGAGCAGGCTCTGCTCCGGGGGCACCAGAGCCACAGGCAGGGCCTGAGCTATCCCAGCAATTGCCCTGCACAGGAGGCACAACTCCTGCCCTGGGCAGGGACTGAGCTATCCCAGCAATTGCCCTGCACAGGAGGCACAACTCCTGCCCTGGGCAGGGCCCCAGCTGGAACAGAGCCCAGAGAGGGGCTGGAGGCTCCTCCCTGGGATATTCCAGAGCCCTCTGCACACACTGCTGTGCCCTGGGCTCTGGGATGGCCCTGCTGGAGCAGGGAGTGGCACCAGTGACCCTCTGGGGTCCCTTCCAGCCTGACCCATCTGGGATTCTGGGATTCTGTAGCAGCTTTGGCGTTGTGCTGGAGGACAGGGAAGGCTTTGGGGAGCGAGGTGACAAATCCTGGCTCTGGGCTCTGCAGATGGATTAAGTTTCAAACAAGGCATTAGAAAAGGAAAATGTAAGAAACCTGAAAATCTAAAAAACACAACAAAAAAGTTCAATTATTTTGGACACAAAACCCACACAGCAGGCTGAGTAAAATTCCTTTAAAATACCTGTAAAATTCCTTTAGAACACCTGTAAAATTCCTTTAGAACACCTGTAAAATTCCTTTATTTCTGGTGCTTTCTAGTGCCTCGCACTCCTTTGGCTTCTTTATTCTCAGCTGTGAGCACGTTTAGGTCTGATTCCATCCCGTTCTCTGCTGGTCTCCAGGATTTTAGGGATGTGGGAACAGCCTCCTTTCCCGCAGCCATTCCTGGGAGCGGGAATTCTGCAGTCGTGCCGTGCTGAGCTTTGCTGGCCGCGTTGTTGTAAATCAGGGTGAGCTCCCAGTTTAATCATTCCCTGGAACAGGCACAGCCATCCCTGTTCTCCCAGCACACGGCTCCAGCCTGGTGCTGGATCCTGAAGCCCAACTGGAGAACTGTGGAGGGGATCATTCCCTTCATTCCCTGAAAACCCCATGAGTCGCGGTCACGGCACGGATCCCGCTGCTCCCACACTGCGCTGGGCTTGGGGTTTTTCTTTTCCCTCCGTGCTACCAATCACTGAATCCATTCCAACAGAAACTGCTGGGGTTGTGGTTTTAGTCTGGAATTGGTGTTGGCAGGATCAGGAGTGGGAGGAATTGCTTCCCTGAATATCTCTGAGGTTCTTTACTCACAGCTCAATTGCACTGGATGAAGCTGGGAACTCTGGGGAGGTGTCCATGATCCAGGGAATCTCTCCCACTTTGGAACCCAGCACGGGGCCTTTGGATTCTCTTCTGCCTGTGAGGGCTCCGTTTCTGTGACAGTATTTGTAAAAAATGAGGATTTCTTAGGGCCAAGACATGGAGGGGCTGGGAAGGGAATGGAGCTGGGAAGGGGCTGGAGAATTCCTGAGGGAGCTGGGAAAGGGGCTCAGCCTGGAGAAAAGGAGGCTCAGGGGGGACCTTGTGGCTCTGCACAACTCCCTGGACAGGAGGGGGCAGCCAGGGGGGGTCGGGCTCTGCTCCCAGGGAACAGGGACAGGAGGAGAGGGAACGGCCTCAGGCTGGGCCAGGGGAGGCTCAGGGTGGACATCAGCAGGAATTTCCCCATGGAAAGGGTGGTCAGGCCTTGGCAGGGGCTGCCCAGGGAGGTTTGGAGTGCCCATCCCTGGAGGTGCCCAAGGAATTCCTGGAGGTGGCACTCAGAGCTCTGGGCTGGGGACAAGGTGGGCATCGGGCACAGCTGCGACTCGATGGGCTGGGAGGGCTTTTCCCACTCCTGGCCTGTCTCTTGGCCAGGAATATGATCCATGTGATTTTCCCTGATTCTCTCCTCCTTCCCTCGAACAACTTCCCTCAGTTTTCACTTCCCCAGCCCCGACACTTGTGTCTCACTCCACCATTAAAACTTCCCAAAGAGACATTCCAGGATGTGAAGTTGGCCAAGGAGCGCTGATCTCTCGGTGGATTTTGGCGTTTAAGTGCCCCATTGTGGATCACTCTGGAATGCTGCCTGTGGCACTCCCTGTGCTGATAATCACCGTTATCATTGCCAGGGAGAATCCAAACAACTGAAGGGGGCAATTACCTTATTTTAAACTCAATTAAAAAATTATCCACACAGGGAGAAAAGTTTGAATGTGATCAAAGGATTCATTTCAGTAAAAGCTCCTGGCACTTTGCTCTGAGGAGGGATCGATGCCTCCAACGAGGATCAGAGCTGAATTGCTGGGGAGTCGGGGTGATTCCATGACCTGGAATTAAGGAAGAAAGGCTGGGAGAGCTGGGAATGTTCACCTGGAGAAGGGAAGGACCCAGGGAGAGCTCAGAGCCCCTTGCAGGGCCTAAAGGGGCTCCAGGAGAGCTGGAGAGGGACTGGGGACAAGGCATGGAGGGACAGGACACAGGGAATGGCTTCCCACTGGGAAAGGGAGATTTGGGTGGGATCTTGGGAAGGAATTCCTGGCTGTGAGGGTGGGGAGGGGCTGGGCTGGAATTCCCAGAGCAATTCTGCCCAGAATTCAAATGTGGCTGCCCCTGGATCCCTGTGGATGCCACCTGAGGGGTCAGCACAGAGCGGCTGTTGCACTGACAAAACCCATTTCAGGCTTTTACAATTATTTTCTTTAAAAGAAATTCCACTTTCAAGATTTTTCCTGTGTCACATAGAGCCACTTAACGCCACGAGATTGACTTTAATTATCACCCTGCTAAATTGCAGCAAAGTTGAGGGGTGCCTGCTCCCATCTCCTTTCAGCGCCGGCTGTGCCGTGGATTTGTGTGAGAGCAGGAAAGAAAGGCTGGGAATCGCTGCTTTTATGTGCGCGGAGCTTAAGTGAACCCGAAATTAAAATGATGAGCATATCATGGCTCCCAATTAACGGCCTTAGCAGCTTAAATGACACATTTGTAAGTGAGTTAAATATAATCTGGGTTCCTTTTGCCTCTGCCCTCAGCAGCCTGGCATTTTCCATCGTCTCCAAGACAGTGATTCCTGCAGCATTTAATGGAGCTGGGAGCAAAAGCACAATAAAATCCGAGACAGGAGTGAGGAAGGGGATAATGGGTGGTTAATGCTGTTAAATACCTTGTGCTGAGTGCTGGCAGCTCCAGGCTTTTGCCAAGGAAACGTTTTAAGTGGTTTCGGGTCCTGACTCATGGGAGCTTTTCCCGGAAATTATCCCCCCGCTGTGCTGATGTGGAAATCGGGGAACAGCTGGGATTTAGGGCCCCTTTCGGGCTGGTTTTTTGTGTGTTAAGTGGTCCTGTGTGTTGTCGGGGTTGGGGCTGAGTTGGGAAGGGGATAAAGGAGGAGAGTGCTGGATCCTTGGAATGTCCCCCCGGGCTGCTGGAGCGGGGCAGGACAGCCTGGCTGGGGAGGGACTCGGCTCTGGCCGCAGCTGCCCTGGGGAGGCCGGACAGGGTGAGCC
Source organism: Lycocorax pyrrhopterus obiensis (assembly GCA_014706295.1). NCBI lineage: Eukaryota > Metazoa > Chordata > Aves > Passeriformes > Paradisaeidae > Lycocorax > Lycocorax pyrrhopterus. The sequence continues at coordinate 63,577,255 of JACSVZ010000007.1, read as the reverse complement.
CCTGCAGCCCATCCCCAGCGTCACCTTCCTGCCTTACGGGATCCCAGACTGGTTTGTGTTGGGGTGCACTGTGTGCTGGAAGAGAGATGGGCCCTGAGGGCCAGGGAGAGAGCCTCTTTCCTGGCCCCAGAGGTGATCTCAGAGTGCATCCAGGTCACCGGGGACGGGCTGAGAGAGGATTGTGGGTTTGTGGACAGTGCTGGGCCTATGAGAAGTGATAATTGTAGTTTGTGACCTTATAGGGCATTGTTTACCTGTTACCATAATAGGCAATGTCTGTGCACTGCCCCAGGTGATTGGGGGACACTGAGGTGAACATCTTTCCTGTTTCTATGATGTGATATCCTGTTGGGTGCTGGTATTTAGGGAATATTCACTGTGCAATAAACGCTTTGCACTTCTCCATCTTGTGTGCGGAGTCGTGCCCTGCGTGATTACTGCAGTTTGGCTTGGAAGGGACCTTCAATCCCATCTCGTGCCGTGGGCAGGGATGTCTCCCATTCTTAACGTTACCAAAAGGAGCACCCTGAGCCCGCAGTGTCCGAATCCAGCAGCAGGACGTGTTTCCCCCACTGGCAGCGGTGCCCCCAGCCCTGCTGTGCCCAGGGGTGCCCTGTCCCAGGCGACCCAGCTGGGGGTGGCACAAGCACTGCGCCGGCCCGGAGGCGTTCTCCAGGCCAGGAGCTTTCTCCAGAGCTGGAGTCGGGTTAATCAGCGCTTCAGGGAGCCGGGGCAGGCGGGATCTCACAGCCACAGCGCTGAATCACGGAGCACATCCAACCTCGGAGCGCGCCCGCGGCTGCCCCCGCTCCCCGCGCGTGGGAGAGGCAGGAGCCGAGCTCCGGGAGCAGCCCCTGACAGCGACCCCGGCCCTGGGATGAGGAAACTGGGAGCCAGCCCGGGGTGGGAAGCACCTTGTTGGTGTCTCTGGCCTCTTCTGGGGCTGCCCAGAGCAGCTGTGGCTGCCCCTGGATCCCTGGAAGTGTCCAAGGCCAGGCTGGACATTGGGGCTTGGAGCAGCCTGGGACAGTGGGAGGTGTCCCTGCCATGGCAGGGGTGGGCCTGGGTGGGATTTAAGCTCCCTTCCCACCCAAACCATTCCGGGATTCCATGAATTAAACCCACTGCAATTCCCGAGGGTGCAGGTGCGGGAAGCTGGGATTCAGCAGAGCTCCTGGAGCAGCTTGAGCCGGGCTGAGCAGTTTAAGCTTTGCTGAGCTGGGTCTCACAGATCCAGGCTCGTGCAGAGTTTCACTGCAGCAAAGCTGATTGATAAACACTTAAAAATATTTTAGAATCTTTCAGCTGCTGCCATCAGCTCCGTAGTGTGAGAAATGTGAAGAAATCTGCCGAAGCCTTCCTTGGTTGGGTCAGGTGCTTGGAAGGTGAAAGTTAAACAAAAGGGAAACCAGGCAGCCTCATTTACAGCTCGTTTGCAGGAGCAAGGTCTAATTAAGCACTTTAAGGGGCGGGACACTGAGGTGTGAAGTTTATTGAGCACTTGGTTAACTATTCAACTACTCTGGGTGTTTTGCGAGCTGGTATAATTCTAGTTCATGGGAGGATCAATGGCTTGATTTAGAAGAAAATATAACGTAAAACTTGAATTCCGGGAGCGGTGGAAGGTAAGTAATTATCACAGATTGATTTTGTTACCGTAATCATCCCCAGTATTCTTCTAATCAGGTAAATACTGCTGGAGAGCTCTGAGGAGGCTTTAGGATTTGCCATTAAAATGAGCTTTGCTTCCTCAGATTATTATTTTAACTGGTAATTGATAAATTTAATTAAAATTGGCTTAAATATCAAAGGGTGATTCCTTAGGAAACACCAACTTTGTGTTCCATGGGCACTTCCACTGTCCCAGGCTGCTCCAAGCTGGGCTTGGACACTTCCAGGGATCCAGGGGCAGCCACAGCTGCTCTGGGCAACGGATGAGGAAAAATGCACCTGGGATAACAGGAGGAAACTCCTTCCCGGGAGTCAGGAATCATCCCCAGGTGCCCTGGGAGCTCATCCGTGTGTTTCCCGCTGGGGAAACTGAGGCACGAGGGATGCCGAGGCCTTGCAGCAGAGCTCTGGCAAGGCTGGGATCCAGCGCCTGCTCCCTTTTCCCAGCTGCTCTTCCCTGGCTTTGTCAGATCCCCGAGTCAGCCCTGCCAGCCGAGAGAGGGGTGTGGGAGAGGAGCTGCCACAGCTGAAGGGTTTCTTTAAGGAAAAGCCTGAATGATTTTGCTGGGCTTTTTTATTTTCCTCCAGGAAAAGATTGAAATGAAGGGCAGGAGAGATTTGGGAATTAATCCCCTTCTCCACGGAAGCTGTTCTGATGCTTCCCGTGCCATAACAAATCAGTGGGGATTAAAAACCCTGTCACTTGTGTAAAACTTCTGCCGGGATTGGATTCACCTCTCCAGCTTAGCTGGGCCACAGGGATGAGCCTGATGGACACAGAGCCGAGCTTCCCGTGTCCTCCCTCGGGCAGGGATCTTCCCTGGAAGCACCCAGCCCTTCCCGGGCAGGCACACGGAGCTGGAGCCGTCAGCAGATGGAATCAGGGGGTTCCCAGCTCCTGAGGGGCACAGAGTGGTTTGTTCTGGCACAGGGAGCAGCTGCAATGGGGAGTGAACGTGGATGCACAGGAGAGCAGGAGATGGGATTTCAGGGAAAGGCTCTTCCCCCAGAGGGCACTGGGCACTGCCCAGGCTCCCCAGGGAATGGGCACGGCCCCGAGGCTGCCAGAGCTCCAGGAGCGTTTGGACAGCGCTGCCAGGGATGCCCAGGGTGGGGTTGTTGGGGGGTCTGGGCAAGGACAGGGGCTGGGATGATCCTTGAGGGTTCCTTCCAGCTCAGGATATTCCATGATTCCGTGATCTCACTCAGGGGAGGTAATCCGAGTGGATTTCCAAAGCATCCATTGCCGTTGATTTCTGGGGTTGTGCAAATGGTTCTGTCAGCTCTAAGTGGGTCCTTGTTCTGCTCGTGTGGAGTTTGTCCTTCCCTGGGAGGGGGCTGAGGCCCTGGCACAGAATTCCCAGAGCAGCTGTGCTGCCCCTGGATCCCTGGCAGTGCCCAAGGCCAGGTTGGACACTGGGACTTGGAGCAGCCTGGGACAGTGGGAGGTGTCCCTGCCATGGCAGGGGTGGCACTGGGTGGGTTTTAATTTCCTTTCTGGGGAATTGATCCAGTCTCAGATGGCCCCTGAGAGGGGGAAGAGGATGAGGAGAGGAGGAAGCAGGAAGAATTCCCGGTGCCACCGTGCTGGAAATTCTCCCTTTGCTCCTCCCACACAAAACGATCTCAGGGCTCATCAAAGCCACAGAGTGGCCACTGAAACCAGGACCCATCAGATGGGGCAGCTTCAGGCACATATCCAGATTAAATCTGATGGAATATTCCTTTTAGCCACGGACCCCACATTCCTGGCTGCATCCCGAGGGCTGGGATCCAGGCTGAACCCGCTGCGTTACAGACTGTTCTCCTGAAGGTCAGGAACAGAGCAGTGCTTGAGCTCTGCCGAAAATAGGCTTTAATTTCCCCCTTTCAGCCCTTTGATTGGCCTGACATTTCCCAGGGTGGGAGGCGCTGGAGAGGTTTATGATGAGTTTCTGCTAAGGACAAGATGAGAACATTTAAATGCCTCATGAGGAAGGGCCCGGCAGCAATCCCGGAGCTCGCCGGGAAGGAGGAGGCAGCAGCTTCTTGCTGCTAACCAGAGCTGGAGTGATTGGCAGCACATGGATCAACAAAGGGAACTCGGAATCACGATGCGTGAAGGCTTTTGCCTGTGTTGACTGTGGTTTGCTGTCAATCACTTGCTCTTCCTTAGGCTGGGAAGAGATTCCGGGCGTTCTCTCCACGGAATCTGTCTGTCCTCAGCAGCTTTTGTATCCTAAGGATTGTGTTGGGTTGGTTTGATCCCACACTTGAAAGCCTTCCTGTGATATCCTAAACTTCTGAATATCCATAAATTAATGAGAGTTGGGAAGAGGAACAGGAGAACTTCCATCTCACAGCTCCTCTCTGCACATTTCAGTCATTTCACTTAACTGGGTGAGGTAAAATTCACATTATAATTCACATTATAATTCACATTATAATTACAGCTGGAGGAGGGGAAACTCTGAAGATCTTTCCTTGAGCTTCCCCAAATAAACCCCAGGGCAGGGGTTGGAACTGGATGGGCTTTGAGGTCCTTTTCACCCCAAACCCTTCTCTAACTCCATAAAAACAGTATAATTTATATTTTCTTTTGGATATCAGGAGCTTCTTCAGGAAATTTCCAGCACTGCTGGAGGAGATACTTTCTGGTGCTGTCTGAGCTGACTTCAGTGAAATCAAATCCAAAATCATTAATAGAGGATCACGCTTGGTAAACTCTGCCTTCCTTCTCTCGGAATTCCTCTGCCAGGCAAATACGTTGGGATAAAAAGAAGAAAAGAGTCCTGGATCAGGTCCCAGGGAAACACAGCTCATTGCTGAGTATAAAGTTACAGCTCAGGCTTCAGCAGCTGATAATTTCATTTTATTTTAGTTTAGTTTAGTTTATATTTTTCCTTGCAGCAGTTGTTCTGGCAGCTCATTTAGTGCATCCAAAAGCCTTTAGCAAAGCAGGGTCTGTCAGGAAGGTGCAATCCCAAGGAATGACTCTCAGGGTGCTTGGACACCTCCTGCTTCAGTGGTTTCATGGAATCCCAGAATGGTTTGGGTTGGAAAGGACCTTAAATCCCACCCAGCCCCACCCCTGCCACGGCAGGGACACCTCCCACTGTCCCAGGCTGCTCCCAGCCCCAATGTCCAGCCTGGCCTTGGACACTGCCAGGGATCCAGGGGCAGCCACAGCTGCTCTGGGAATTCCATTTATTTCTGAATAATTTCCCCAAATCGAGGGGAAGCTGTAGGAGTACGAGCACAGCTTGTGCAGTTTTAAGGGTCAGGAGGTAAAAATCCCTCCCAGAACCGTGGGGGTCTCCCCAAAATGCCGCATTTCCCATCCCTGGCTGGGGGCAGAGCCCGGAGCGGGTCCTGCCCCATGCCTTCCCCTCTCACGGCTAATTAACCACTGGGGCTTCATGGCTAATGAGGGCAGTTTGTAGAGTGATCCTGTGCTCCCCGAGGAGCAGAGTTCCCATTCCAGGGAGCTCAGCCGTGTCTGGAATACAGGATTTGGAGGTTGGACAGTGGGGTTTGGAGGTCGAGTGCTGTGAAACGAAGCGTGACCGCTGCACTGCCGCAGTGACCCCTCACCTGGCCTTGTCTGGAGCATCTTTTATCCTTTGCTAATTTATCTGGGAGTGACAGGGAGGGCTTGGGAAGGGGCTGGGTGCCAGCAGGGCTGAGCTGTGGCACTGGGATTTGCCAGCTCCCGTTCCAGCTGCTCAGGACAGCTGCGTGTGCTGAGAGCCTCTCCTGCAGGATCCTCAGCTCTGGGATGTTTGGAGGTGTTGGCTGGAGAAAGGGTGGGTTTGGGGTGTCTGCAGGGTGACATCAATGCTGGCTGGTGAGGGAGGGTCTGTGCTCCTGGAATGTTGGGAATTTCACCGGAGAGGGAAAATGGCTCTGCTCAAGTGAACGGAGAAGATCATAGGCGATGGCAGCAGCAGCCTCAGATAATTGTTGTTTTGCTAATATTTGCCTTTAGAAGCAAGAGTTTCTGTTTCAAAGAAGATTCTTGCATGGCCAGAAGTGCACAGGGAAATTATCACTCTCACTAAACGTTCATTTGTGGCTTCTGAGCAGAACAGAGGGACGAAAAACGTCAGGGACACCTTCCCCTATCCCAGGTTGCTCCAAGCCCCGTCCAGCCTGGCCTGGGACACACCCATGGTTCAGGACCCTCCTGTGCCCACCCAGTGCTCTCCCAACTGAAAGGATTTACAGAACACGACATCAGGTCTTGTGTCTGAAGCTGGCTGAGCTCGCTGGACTCAGTATTGGGTAGGTTTGTTACTTGTTTATAATTCATGGCCATTCCTGGGAGCCGCTGCTGCCCAGAGCTCCCCGAGGGGCAGGGAGGAGCCTGGAGTGAGCTCTGGGAATGTCACACCTCGGTGTCCCAGGCCTGGCTCCACCACCTCACGGGAACAAAGGCCAGCTGGGAGCATTTCCCATGGGATTTATCCATTCCCAGCCGTTCCTGTAATGCTGGCACGAGCCCCTGCTGCTCCTCTGACTCAGGAATAGCCTGTCCTCACCTGGAAACTGGGAGGAAGCCGGGAAAACCCCTGACTCAAATCCCTGGGACAGTCACAGGGACAGCGGGAGCTCCGTGTGCCGTGCAGGTTCCCAGCTGGCAGGTTGGGAATTCTGTCCATGGAGTTGGGCTGACCGTGCAGGTGATGCCAGCCCCGGTTTGGAGCGGAATGCTGAGCATTCCAGCAGTGATCCTGCATGGATAACAGCTGGGTTTGCAGTCCAGCCTGAGCTCAGAGAGCAGCTGTGAGCAGTGGCTGGGTTTGGGAAAAGCTAATCCAGGGTTTTGGGGCTGCTGGGAAGCAGAATTCTGTCAGTGCCTTCACACAACCGCTCCAGGTATCCCTCGTCCCTTCTGGGTGTTTAACAGCTCCTGGTTTGTGTCTCTGGTGACTCCAAATGGGATCTCTCTGGCTAAAACCGGGAAACCCCAGCCTCCCTCATCAGCCAGGCTGTCAGCTGTGCTGAGCCCGAGGAGGTGCTCCCCTGAGGCATCCAGGGAGCTTCCTGCTGCTCCCTCACCCCGTGCCTTTGGCAGCTCATGGATCTGGACCCCCCTTATGTGTCCCACACGGAATTTCACCGGATCACAGAAGGGCTGGGGTGGGAGGGGAGCTTGGAGCTCATCCAGTCCAAGCCCTGCTCCAGCAGCTCCCCTGGCTCGCAGCCAGGCGGGCTCTGGGTCTGTGCAGAGCGGAGCTGCAGGGGCTCTGTGGGAGCCTGCTCCGAGCTCTGCCAGCCCACACACAGTGACAGCATCAGTAACGAGCTAATTTAGCCAACGCTGCTAATTATTACTCTTGGTCTCATCTGGAGCATCGTGCCTTACCTTTTATTGGTGCTGGTGAGCACAGGGGGGCCCTGCCCTCAGCCGGGTTCTGGGGAGGTGAAGATGTGCGGACTGGGGAACATTTCCTCTGTGCGATTGGCTTTTGGATTTGTGTTAACACCGAGCACTAAAACCGGTATGTGCTGGCACAGCCTGTGGAACGTGGGGTTTATTGGGGTTTCGGAGCGCAAGCTGACCTGTGCTGTGTCCATCCTGCCAGGTGCTGCTGCTGCAGGAATCACTCTGTGTCCCTGTCCCCTGCTCTCAGCTTCCTGATTTCTCCCATTAAACAGGTAAGGGGTGTTCTTCTCTGACCAGAACTCCAAACCTTTTCCTTTAATTCAATTCAAATCTCAAAAGACTGCGGGTACCTTGTGTGACATCCAAGGCCCTGCTGGCACCCAGCAGCTTCCATGTCCTGCTGTGTTTGGGGCTGAGGGCTCTCAAAGGGTTGTGGAATATCCTAAAACCTACACAAGGCCCTCCTTCCTCTGGTGGCTTCTCCTCTGCGAAGGAATTTCTGGGAGGGGCACAGGAGCTCAGCTGTTGTGCTCAGTGTCTTTACCTGGGTCTCGGTGTCCAAATACGTCTCCAAACCCTGAGTGACTTCTCAGCTGCTCTTCAGCAGCTTCAAATCCTTTAAATCAATCCCCCCAAAGCATTTTCTAGCCCAGACTGTTGGTGCTGATGGATTCGAGTGTGTGATTTGAGTGTTTCAGCACCATAGCAGCAGGCCCTGATGTTCACACGGTTCCAAACACGAGCAGAGCCACAAGATTTATTTCCATAACCCAGATGACAGTGAAATGTCCCCGTCCAGCACCAATTTGTCCTGGAGTTTGTTTCATTACAGGATTTCTGTGTGGGAAGCTCGTTTGTTCCCCGTTTCTGTGCCATCCCTCCTCGGGGCAGCACCTCAGCCCTGCCCAGTTCCTCCTGGCATTTTTGGCTGCACTTGCCTCGTGCAGGCAGCAAATTCCCTGTCATGGCCTGGTTTGTTCCACCAGCAGTGGCTGCTTTACACTCCTGAGAGCTCTGGGAATGCTCCTGAAATCCCACTGGAGGCCAAAACAGCCCCCAGAGCTGGTGCTGAGGGTGAGGGGTCTCTGGGCAGAGCTGCATCCAGGTCTGGGCTTCCCTTCCTTCCATGGGGCTTCAAAAGCCTCGTCAATAAATGTTTGCTCTGTGTTTTGGGGGAGGGGAAGGTTCCCTGCCCCTGCTGGGGTGGGTGGTGCTGGGTTCCTGTTGCCCCTTGGGGTCACGGCATGGGAACCTCTCCCTGCGTGGAAGCTCCATGGTGGAGAACAGCCCCACTGCTCCAGCGGGGTTCAAATAACTGGGAAGGAATTCCAGGGTGGGGAGGGCCTGGGCTGGAATTCCCAGAGCAGCTGTGGCTGCCCCTGGATCCCTGGCAGTGTCCAAGGCCAGGCTGGACATTGGGGCTGGGAGCAGCCTGGGACAGTGGGAGGTGTCCCTGCCATGGCAGGGGTGGGATGGGATGGGATGGGATTTAAGGTCCCTCCAACCCAAACCATTCCGGGATTCTGGGATTTGTGGATGCAGCTTTAGCTCTCTCAGGTTTTTAGGGATGTGTGGCCCCCAGGTTCCTTTGGCTGATGAGGTGAGGAATAGCTGGGCTCCAAAGAGTAAATCCATGAATCTCTGTGCAGCTGGTAGGAAATACTGCAAAGGGAGGGGAAGAACCCATATGGGGGAAATCAACGTCCTCTGATCCTGAAAATGCCTCTCTCGTTTTCCTTTGAGCTCCACAAAACCAGTGCAATTGTCACTGCTGCAGTTGGGACTCTCTTTTTTTTGATCTGTGACATGTATTAATGCTGACATGTGGCTTTGGAGTTTTGCTTTTCCAGTCACAGCACATGCAAACAGTGAGCTGTGGCTTCTGCCTGTGATTCCAGTGACTGATTAAAAAAAATCCCTTGCAAAGGATTGCCTGGGAAGATGCAGGCCTGACTTCAGAGACATCAAACAGGAAACATTGTTCTCTTTAGTGGAGGAACACTTTATTCTGACCCTCGTGGCTTTGTCACTGGTTTAGGGCTTTTTAATTGAAAAATAAATATATTCTGTCTGTGCACTCGAAACGTTTCCCTCGCTTTCCTGGGAAGTTGCTCTTCTTCACACGTCTTTCTGAGGAATCTGACAGCTGAAGATGTTTTGGAAGCAAATTCAAACCCTTGTGCTCTCTTGCTGGCAATAACCTCCTGAAGTGCTGGGAACAGTAGGAGGTGGAATTAATAATTCCCTTCCATCCTGCCCTTCTGAGGGGAGGGAGAGAGCTGGAGCCACTTTGTTTTAGTCCTCGGATTCGGTGGTTCGGCATCAAAGCAGAACCTGAGAGAACTTTCCCCATATTGTTCAGCATTAATTGGTTTCTGGTCTGCCGTGGGGAGTGGAGGGAACAGAGTAAATCCTGGGAAAAGGCCGGCAAACAATCCTGCTCCTCGGAGGGATGGAGAGCAGGGGGTGAGGTCTCCCCTCGTGTGAGCTCCGTGTTCATTCCCTCCCTGCAATGAGGGGTACCATTTCCAGCCTTCTCGGATTGCTCAGGAGCCCCGCAGCCCGTCTGGGTGGTGACTCCTTGTTTTGGGGAGGTTGAATTCATCTGGATCGAGACGAAGCTCCTGGAACTGGGATTTCAGTGTTGCTGAGCTGTTCAGCAGCAGCACTGAGGAGGTGAAGGCGTTTGAGCAGCTCGGGGCAGTGCTGCAGCTTCTCCTCAGATGTTTCCTGCTCCAGCAAGGGGCTCATTCCATTTTTCTTCCAGAGGGTAAGTCCAGGAGCCCTTCATCCCCCAGAATCATCAAGCTTGGAAGAGACCTTCAAGATCCCTGAGTCCCACCACCAGCGCAGAGCCACCCCTAAGCCACGTCCCCAGGTGCCACATCCAGGTGTCCCCTGAATGCTTCTGCAGTCAGGTGTTGAACAAGATGGGCTTTAAGGTCCCTTCCAACCCAGACCATTCCATGATTCCATGGGGAAATTCCTGCTCATGTCCACCCTGAGCCTCCCCTGGCCCAGCCTGAGGCCGTTCCCTCTCCTCCTGTCCCTGTTCCCTGGGAGCAGAGCCCGGCCCCCCCCGGCTGTCCCCTCCTGTCAGGGAGTTGTGCAGAGCCACAAGACCTTCAGCAGGGAGATGGTGGCACCCCCGAGGGAGCCCAGCCTCCTCCCACGGCCTGTTTTGTGGGAACGCCTTGTCCTTGGAGTGGGAAGGGACCATCTGGGCTGGCAGCAGCGCCTTCCTGGCTGAGCCGCAGGCCCGGGGTGTCCGTGTGTGCTCGGCACCTCCCGATGGATGATTCCAGGACGATGGATGTCACGGAAAGCCCCCTCAGGGCAGGCAGGGCTGAGGGGAGCTGCAGGGGACGGGCTCGGGGGACACCGAGGGCACAGCACGAGCTCTGGGGCTGCATCCCAAATGAGCCCTGTGGGGTGGAGAGGGCAGGGCCTGAGCCCTCGGCGACACCACGAGCACTTCCCGGATCGCTAATTAGGGGTTTGATGGACTCCCCGTGCCCTGGGAGCACGCACAGGGAATTCAGCAGCGGGAGAGTGCGGCACCGGAACCCCCGGAGCCGAGGGATGGCTGGGGATGTGTCCGTAAGGAGCTGCGGGGCCTCGAGGGACGTTCCCGGAGGGGTTTTGGTTCCGCCATGCACAGGGAGGGTTCTGGTGCCACCGGTGCCTTGTGCTGGTGTTGCCCCGGGCTGCTGGGGCGGGGGTGCCCAGGATTTCATGGCGCAGGGTACGTGTGTCATGGAATCATGGAATTATGGAACCGTGGAACCATGGAACCGCAGAACGGTTTGGGCTGGAGCAGCCTGGAATAGTGGGAGGCGTCCCTGCCCATGGCAGGGGTGGCACTGGGTGGGCTTTAAGGACCCTTCCCACCCAAACCATTCCAGGATTCTGGGATTCTCTGGAGTGGTCCTGCCGCTGAAGGGGCTGCCCAGGGAGGTTTGGAGTGCCCATCCCTGGAGGTGTCCAAGGAATTCCTGGAGGTGGCACTCAGAGCTCTGGGCTGGGGACAAGGTGGGCATCGGGCACAGCTGGGACTCTGATCTTGGAGGGCTTTTCCAGCCTCAGGGATCCCGGGATCCTGTGATTTCATGCCAGAGCAGCAGTTTGATGGGGTGTCCTCCTTTACAGGGTGTTGGAAAATGCTGTTCTGGAAAAATGCAAGTGGAAAGTGTGGAGCACGCAGAGGACAGACACAGCGCTCCTCTCTGGGATTCCTGGTGGGAACACCCCACATTTGGCTTGGTTTCATTGTAATTATGAATTTCATTCCCACGTTTCCATTTCCCAGCCATGGAGGTGGCTGGGAACGCCGTGGGATTGTGTTTGATCTGCTGTCAGTGTGCAGGTGCAGCAGGCTGAAAACAGCAGATTCCCTTTTCAGAGAGAGCAGCCACCTCTGGAAAAACTCAGAGAATATTTATAAATATTTTCAGAAAACACATAGAAACAGCCATTTTGGGGATCATTAGGAAGTTAAAATCCAGGTGTCACTGCTGTCATGGTTAAGTGAAGGGCACTGGAGAGCTCCTGGAACAACTTTTGGGAGTACAGCATTCCTCTGCAGTCTGGTGTTGGCTCCCTGGGAATGTGGCGCTGGGATAAAATCCCCTCTGGCAAAGCATGGCCGGGCTGGATCTGCTTTAACAGGGAGGGAGTTGTTGTCCAAACCTTTAACCAGGAGGGTTTTGGTGAATGAGGAGCCGTCCGTCACGGAGAGGTGGGAATGAACCCTGGATGCGCAGACAGGATCTGCGCTGAGCACAGTCCCTGCCGAAGCCGTGCAGTGAATCCAACGGACACGGATTGTCAGGAATAGGGCCGAAAACTGGGAAAAGCATCATGCAGAGCTGGCTGCACAGGAGTGAGGAGTGGAGGTGCTGAGGTTCCCATGCACAGCGACTCCACGAGATCCATGGATGGCTCTTCCTTGGTTTCTGTTTCCCAGTGAACATCAGCTCCTGCGGTTGCATCCTACGTTGATTTTCCGCACGTCTCCACCGCCCCGAAATCAGTGAGGCAGCTTTGGGAATAATTCCTTCAGCTGCTGTGATTTTTAGGCTCCCAGTTTTGTTCACTGAACAAATCCTTCATTATCTCAGGGGCAACGGAAATGCTCTGCAAACCCTGGTGCTGCCGGGGTTATTCGTGGGAACACTGCACAGCCCGGTCTCCTGGGAGGGCGCTGAGATTCCCAAGGGTTGCTGAAGGCTGATCTTTCCCACATCTGCAGGTTTAGGATTTCTGGAAGCCTTTCAGGACGTGTGCCTGACTCTGGAGCAGCAGGAAAGTGCTGCTTCCGAGGCTCCCTGGCAGTGGCTCCCTGGCTCCCCTCGTGTGCTGCTCTGTGGCTCCGTGAGGGAAAATCATCCGGGTGTGCTGGGCAAATCCACGGGAGCTCTGTCCCCAGAATTAAACACTGAAGTGTCCGAGGCCGGGGTGGATGGAGCTTGGAGAAACCTGGTCTGTGGAAGTTGTCCCTGCCCATGGCAGGGGTGGCACCGGATGGGATTTAAGGTCCCTTCCAACCCAAAGCATTCCAGGATTCCGTAAGAGCCGACTCTTGGGGAATCATGGAACCGTCACAGGATCCCAGTGTGGTTTGGGGTGGAAGGGGCCTTCAAGCCCATAAATTTCCAAGCCTTTCCCTCTATCCTGGGGTGCTCGGAGCTCCTCAGACATTCCCTGCTCCGATCCCTGTTTGTCCCCAAAGCTGGGATACCTCGGGCTGCGGGGAAAGCGTTCCCTGCCCCCCCTGCACCATCCACAGAGCAACGCTTTTGTTATTCATTAAAGGCCTAAATAAATAATGCGCTGCTGTGCTGCTGCTGAGCCTTTTCCTCCTGTTAATTTGCCTATGAAAAGTTGGAAAATTAAAAAGTTTTGCTCCCTCACTGGATATTTAATCCTCTTTCCTAGCCTGGGTACAGGTTTCCTACCTGAAGGCTCTGCTGCGTAATTACCATGCCCTGCTCCCATCCCGGGCTTTTGTTGGAGAAGGTTCTGGATGTTACCAGGGAACACCTTCTCTAATTTCAGGATGCAAAATTCTAATTACAGCATGAATTTTTTATTTCTTAATTCTTCACCGTTTTTATTCGCCCTCTGGGCACCGAAACGTAATTAATTCGGCTTTACTTTTTTTTCTAATAGATTTATGTGTATTATCATATATATTAAATTTGCAGTTCTGTAACTTTTTTTTTTTAAACTTTTATTGCTTCCCACACTGACAATGTTCACTTCATTAACAGCATGTAATCCCTGAGCTGTGATCAAGACATAATTGCACTTTTTTTGAGGTATTATAATAACACACGTTTTTCTTATTTTATTACTGAAACCCCTCTTCTGATCCATGACTTTGAGGAACCTCCCCACGCTGAAGGGGATTCCAGGCTGGAATTCAGGCATCAGGGCTCAGTTTCCATGCGGTGAAATGGTCGCACTCCCACAAAACAATAAAATATTGCTTTTTGCCCCCTTGGTTACCTTCCAGCCTTCACAGAACCCCAGAATGGTTTGGGTTGGGAGGGATTTTAGGGATTATCCACAGGCAGGGACACCTCCCACTGTCCCAGGCTGCTCCAAGCCCCATCCAGCCTGGCCTTGGGCACTGCCAGGGATCCAGGGGTAGCCACAGCTTCTCTGGACAAAGAAAAAAATGCAGGTGTGGGGATGAGTTTGTGTTAGTTTTGCATAAATAGATTTAATTGTTGCCTTTGGAGCATCCAGAGTGGAGATGGAATTTGCTCTACAGGAATTTTGATGCGTAGTTAAGAAATCCTACAGGAATCCTACAGAACTCTTGGCCCCAACATTAATAATTAATAGTAGAATGGAAGAATCATGGAAAATGAGTGTCCAGGTGAATTCATTCCAGTTTTTGGTGTATAAAACCAACTTCATCATTAGCTGGACTTCCAGTGGAGCTCCTGCAGGAAGGGGTGGCCCAGCCAAACGTTCCCAGCCATTTTCTTCTGAACGGGAATGATGCCTGAGGTTTTAACTTTCATATTTTTCAAATCCTGCACTGCCCAGTGTGTAACTCTGGAGTTTCTTGTGGCCTGTTCATTTCTGCTCTCCCGTGCTGGGCAGACACAACAAAGCCTCTCCGGGCCTGCTCTCCAAGGACACCCAGACCGTCCTGGGCCCAAAAAGTATCAACCAAAGAGCCTCTAAGGGAGAGCAAGCTGAGGGGAATTACATCATTAACTGAAGCTTTAATTGGAGAATTAACCCTGATGTGCAAACGAACCAAACCTATAACAGTGTGAAGAACTCGTGACCTTCGTCCATCTCGGGGTCCATCTGGGCAGTGGCCTCTGGCTCCCCAGGGGGACCTTTGAAGGCCTTTCAAATAAATACCAACCTTATTCCCTTACTCCTGTCTGGTCTCTGTTTCTGAGAGGCCTCTCAAGGCATCAGGAACAGTTGAAATGAATTCTAATGAGACTCTCTCTGAAATTAATTCTAATTGCTCTTTGGAAGGTGGGGTAGGAGACTCTGCACCAGCAAATCCTTCCCAAATAACCACTGAAGAGACATCTGGGAGTTCCCAGAGTGCTAAACATGTTCACTCCTTTTCTCCCCTCCTTTCCCCGTGGCTGATATCCTGTTCTGCTGAGTCTTTAAATACGACCAGAACGTGTCTGGAGAACAATGAGAAAGAAAGAAAAAGAGATGCTGTTCCTGCAGCACGAAGGGGAGCGATTCCAAGCAGAAACTCCGTTTCTAGTCTGAGTTTTTCCTCTCTTTCCCTTCCCAGCGGTGCCCGTGCGAGGTTGTTGGAGCATGTGAACAAGGAAACGGGGGAGTGCTCTGTCCTCGACCTCTCAATCCTGATCCCCGGGGGAGCCGGCGCTGCAGCTGCCGGGAGAGGAGCAAACAGCTCCGAACTCTGCTGGAGAGGAGAGCTGAGCTCAGCGCTGGCGCCCTCCGTGCCCTCCCTTCCTGGGGTGCTGCTGCTCGGGGAAGAGTTGGAACAGTTTAATTACACCGCCGCAATTAACGGGTCTGGGAGCGCCTCCCTCTGCTCCTGCCCGGAGAAGCACTCGAGTGCCTGTGGCACTGCTCGGGGCGAAGCTCTCTTCCGTCTGTGCCTGGCAGGGACACCTTCCACCATCCCAGCTGGCTCCAGCCTGGCCTGGGACACTGCCAGGGATGGAGCAGCCACAGCTGCTCTGGGAATTCCAGCCCAGCCAGGAATTCCTTCCCAATATCCCATCCCAATCTCCCCTTTTCCAGTTTGAAGCCATTCCCTGTGTCCTGTCCCTCCAGCCCTTGTCCCCAGTCCCTCTCCAGCTCTCCTGGAGCCCCTTTAGGCCCTGGAAGGGGCTCGGAGTTCTCCCTGGAGCCTTCTCTTCTCCAGGTGAGCACCCCCAGCTCTCCCAGCCTGGCTCCAGAGCAGACACCTCACCTATAAAAACTCATCTTTGTACTGAGCCTTAAAAGTTTCCAAGTCCCCCGCGGGCTGTGTCTGATGTGTCCCTCAGGGTCCCATCCCCTTAAAATCCAACTTTTATCCTCCATGGCCCGTCACTCCCTGTACCTGCAGACTCATCGGGGTTGTGGAATTCCTGGTGAGAGTCGGCTCAGCAGAAGGTTCTGCCTGGCTGGGGGGAAACAGGGATGACAGAGCTGTTCTGTACCTCTGCAGTTCCCCTGTTTGACTGGAATATTCTTGGCTATTTCTGCTGGCTCCCATCCCCTCCCCTTTCTCCATAAAGTGACAGGAAAGAAACCCAGCGAAGCCTGGCACCTTTCACCCTTCTGCCTGTGCTGAAGTTTCCAGCAGCCTCGCTGGTGTTCTGATCTAACAGCTGCGAAATTCCCATTGTTCCCAAAGCTCCTGCTCCTGTCTGGCTGTGCCCTTTTCCGGAGCCGTGCTCTTCATCTCTCTGTGCCCGTGTTCTGCCTCCTTTCAAAGGAATCCTCCTCTTTGAGGTGCATTTTCCTCCTTCTCCTGAGCTGGGCAGGGAGCTGTGCTGGGGAGAGGGGAGGCTCGGCAGGGTTTGCATTCTCCCCTTTCCCGTTCCTCGCCCGGGGCTCTGCTGCTGTGCCGCAGCCGCGCCTTGCCCGGCTCAGTGCCCGCAGAGCCAACCCTGCTGCTCCTGCCGGGGCTGCCGGCACGGGGAGCCTTTGGAACGCTCCTGGAAGGGAGGAGGGGATGGCTGAGGAAGCGGTTTCGTGGTTTTTCCGTAGCCAGGATTTACCAGGGATGGACAGAGGCACTCTGCAAAGCACGGCCCTTCTGTGCCCCGGCTGCCGCTCTCTCCAGGAGCTGTTGGATTGTTGATTTCATGGAATCCCAGACTGGTTTGGGTGGGAAGGGACATTAAAAACCTTCCAGTGCCACCCCTGCCATGGCAGGGACACCTCCCACTGTCCCAGGCTGCTCCAAGCCCCAGTGTCCAGCCTGGCCTTGGACACTGCCAGGGATCCAGGGGCAGCCACAGCTGCTCTGGGAATTCCAGCCCAGCCCCTCCCCACCCTCCCAGCCAGGAATTCCTTCCCAATATCCCATCCGTCCCTGCCCTCTGGCACTGGGAAGCCATTCCCTGTGTCCTGTCCCTCCATCCCTTGTCTCCAGTCCCTCTCCAGCTCTCCTGGAGCCCCTTTAGGCCCTGCAAGGGGCTCTGAGCTCTCCCTGGAGCCTTCTCTTCTCCAGGTCAACATTCCCAGCTCTGAGCCTACAGGAAATATGGAGAGAGAGAGGATTTACAAGGGCTGGAGGGATGGATGGGATATTGGGAATTAGGAATTCCTGGCTGGGAGGGTGGGGAGGGGCTGGGCTGGAATTCCCAGAGCAGCTGTGGCTGCAGAAATGGGTGGCGCTGAAGGTGGCACAGCTCAGAAGGATCCACCCCAAGCTGGCTCTATGGAGGAAAGGGGTTGTGGACTTGAAGGCCCCCAGAGGTGCCAACAGCAACTGTCTGCAATGGGATCTCCCAGGCAGCTCCTGAGCCGGGGATTTCTGGAGCCAGGCAGTTCCTGAGCTGGGATTTCTGGAGCCATGCAGCTCCTGAGCTGGGATGTCTGGAGCCAGGCAGTTCCTGAGCTGGGATTACTGGAGCCAGGCAGCTCCTGAGCTGGGATTTCTGGAGCCAGGCGGCTCCTGAGCTGGGATTTCTGGAGCCAGGCAGCTCCTGAGCCGGGGATTTCTGGGGCCAGGCAGCTCCTGAGCTGGGATTTCTGGAGCCAGGCAGCTCCTGAGCCGGGGATTTCTGGGGCCAGGCAGCTCCTGAGCTGGGATTTCTGGAGCCAGGCGGCTCCTGAGCTGGGATTTCTGGAGCCAGGCAGCTCCTGAGCTCCCATGGCAGCAGAGCTCCATGAGGAACAAACATTATCGGGGAAGGGCTGGAACTGAGTGTCCTCTCCCTGAAATTCAGGGCCATAATTCCCATTTCAGAGGAGGGTTTGCACGTCCTCCTTTGAGGTTTGACCTCAGTGAATGCTCAGCCCTTCCCAGGGAGCAGAGAGGACCCACAGGAGGATGGCAGGAGCCTGCACAGACCCAGAGCTTCTGCCAGGTTGGTTCCATCCCAAAGGAAGGTGCTGTTTGTCCGTGTGCCAGGCCGAAGCTCCTCATCTCTCTGCCCCTATCAAACACCTGGGGCTGAGCTCTCCCCTCCACCAAACCACTGAGAAACCTCAGCTGAAAGCTCCGGGAGGGTCTCCCGTCTCCCGAAGCTGCTGTTCCTGGTGGATGCTGCTCTGAAGAACAGAGAGGGGAGCACGGAAGGAGATAAAAGAGAAAAATTAAACTGTTTCTGAAAGTTTCATCAAAGGCCTGTTTGTGATGCTGAAGGGAATCTTGGCTCACCTTGACACAAACTTCATTCATAAACTCAGCTTCATTATTTCCCAGCCTGATTTCTGAAAGACTTTGTCAGCAGCTTGGCAGCTCCGAGAGACAAGCTCATGATTTGCTTTCTTCTGTGACTAATCCAGATGCTAAATACTGGCATTTATGTGCCTCTCATCAGCCCAGATCTCTGTGCGTGGCATTTCACTGGGCTCAAGTAGGGGGAAAAAAGTAATAAATAGGAATATTAGTGCTGGGATTCCTTCTCTCTTCAGGACGTGAAGCTTCTCAGACAGCCCAGACTCTCCAAAACAGTGCTGAGAAGTTGAACAAGAAGCCTGAGATCAAACAGCTTCAGGAGAAGCTCTTGGAATGATTTGGAAAGCTGGAGCATGACTGGTAACATCATTAAGCTGAGCCTGGGTTTGATTGATGTCCTGGGAACAGGGATCCACTCTCCATCCTTCCACACGATTTGGAAAGACCGGGATTATCTTTGGATTTTTTAAGAATAAGTGGTTTTGTTTACTCACAGGGAATAAAATTGCAGGATCTTATTCCCGGTGGGAATAAGTTCTGTTTGTCCCTCAGGAGTGTCAGAGCCCTGCTGGGGCAGCACCTCCTGTTACCTTTGATGCCACAATTCCAGGTAAAATGCATCCATTGGATCACAAAACCATGGAATGGTTTGGGTTGGAGGGACCTTAAATCCCATCCATCCCACCGCTGCCATGGCAGGGACACCTCCCACTGTCCCAGGCTGCTCCAAGCCCTTTCCAAGCTGGCCTTGGACACTTCCAGGGCTGGGGAGCCTCATCATCCTTCGTGGAAGAACGCTGGGGGTTTGTCAGGAGCTCTTGGCATGATCTGGTCACCCCTTCCTGGCAGGCTCAGCTGCAGGGGCTGCCCAGGGCCTGTGCCAGGTTTTGCCTGGATTTGCTGCCTGTGGTTCCTGCTGGCATCCCAAGTATCGGCCATCCCAAACTTTGTGCTCTGAACATTTCTTCTTCCCCAAACTTTTTATTTTCTTGCTGGAAAAAAAAAAAGAAAAAAAAAGGCAGCAGTTGTCAGGCCAGGCTTGTTTTGCTTTCCCAAAGTTGAAGCGAGAAGAACTCTCCCATTCTGTTTGATTAGAGTGATAAATATGGATGTGCTCTAGCCTAAATATTTTATGGGAAAAAAAGCTCTCTTCCCTTAATGCTCCCATTAGTGGCACAGCAGCTCCACAGCCCACCTGCCACGGCCCTGCCCAGCTGGGAATTGTACCCCTGGAATTCCCGCGAGCTTTGCTGAACCCCTGCTGCCACAGGACCAGAACTGGGACAACTGGAGAGGGACTGTGAGGATGGATCTTTTGGAATCCAAGTAGGTCCCTGGATCCTTCCTTCCTGTCATAACCCAGCAAAGTCTCTCCTTTTCCCCAAACAATGAGTGGCTTGCAGTGTTCCTGGTGAAAAACAGGGACGAAACCTGCATTTGCCGTGTTCGTTCTGCTGGGCAGGACCTTGGACCACCAGAGCTTCTGTTCGAGTCCTTGGAGCACCTCAGGTGACTGGCACTGGGTGCCAGGACAGAGCCAGCGAGGTCAGGTGTCCCAAGGGAGGTCCCTGTGTTACCCCTGAGGGAAAAAAAAGTGAAATCCTGGATTTGGGTGGGACTTTGGAGGTGGAAGATGCTGAGGGAAGCCCCCGAGAGCGGGGCTGATCCCTTGGGGCTGGCGGGGAGCGATGGGCACCTCGGAGGTGCTGTGGTGGCTCTGGGGTCCCTGCTGCTGCCTGCTACCCTTGGAGAGCTTCCCAAAGCTGCTGAGGAGATTCCAGGCCTGGGAATTCCCATCTTGTCTTACCCAGACTGGGGCTGTGCCCTGCTTTGTGTGCCTGCAGGAGATCTGGGAAGTGTGAAGGGCTGGATCCCCCTTTTCCCGGTGGAGCTTGGCCTGGTGGCCCGGCCTGTTCCTCATGGACCCATGGTGTCCCTGGGCTGCTCTCAGGGGAAAACCCACCTTGGGAAGGAGCCATCCGTGTCCTCTGGATGCTGCTCCTGCTGGATGCACAGGCCGGGATCGGCATCTTCCCACCACAAAACGGGAGTGTGGTGGATTCCGTGGAAACGTGGACTTCTCCACCTCCCTTTGGGACAGAGTTGGTGTTTATTCCCTCAGCAGCATCTCCAGCAGCTCCACAGATGGGATTTGCAGCTCCAGGCGCTTCCCATCCAGAGGCCTCAGCCCTGCCTGGGGTTGGGAGAGCCGGAGCGCGAGCCCAGGGTGTCATTCCAAGCCACATTCCCGAGGCACTGACACTCCAGGGATGCCTGGAAGGCAGAGCCGTGGGTTCAGTGACACTCCAGGGACACCTGGAAGGCAGAGCCGTGGGTTCAGCGTTGCTGGAAGCCCCCAGAGGTTTCTGTCGGCCAGGGGCTCTCAGCCCTGCGCACTTTGATTCTTTGTGCCGGCAGATTTCCGCAGAAAGGCTCATTCCAGCACAAGGAATAACAAAAACTTGCTCCTTAAAGAAGAAAGGATGAAATGAGACAAAGAACCTCAAAGCAGCTGCCATCACTGGGTGTCTGGAAAGGAGCAAGGAACTCCGAGGCGGAATCTGCTATTCAAATCTCCGAAGGTTTTCCAGGGAGAGCACATTGATCTCGTGGACAATGAGGCTCCGTAATTTCCTGCTTTGTGCCGGCGAAATATCCAACAAAAGCCCCAGGATTTAACAGCCAGACTTGGTGCTTGATGGTGTCAGATCTTGCCATGGGTTCAGCAGAAAAAGAGGGTTCATTGTAAATTCAAACTGAAAGTTTCCAGCCTCCTTAGGAAACTTTTAAAAATACTTTGCACGTTCAAAGGGAAGCTGGAAGTTCAATGGGAGGTTTGGAGATGACGCATCAGGGATTGGCCTCAAAGCCTTCGCTTCCTCAGTGGTTTTGAAGATTAACACAAAACCTGTAATAAATTAATCTGCGTTCATTGGGGTTGGAGGGAATAAGGAATTAATCTAGGAATGAACCAAAAGCCGCGTGGATCTCTGGAAGGACACAGACACAAAGGGGTTTGTGTCTCTCTCATCAGTCCTTGGGTTTCCCAGAGCAGCTGCGGCTGCCCCTGGATCCCTGGAAGTGTCCAAGGCCAGGGTGGACACTGGGGCTTGGAGCAGCCTGGGACAGTGGGAGGTGTCCCTGCCATGGCAGGGGTGGGGCTGGGTGGGCTTTGAGGTCCCTTCCCACCCAAATCATTCTGGGATTCTGTGATTCTTTCCCTGCCTGCTCGGTTTGATTCCTGTCACCAACACTGACACAAATCAGGGGAATGCCAAGCTGAGGATGCAGAGGAAAATGAGATTTCCCAAATTTGACCTTGTTTGGACTCAATAAATTGGCATCTCTTTGGCTTACTCAACTCCTCAGAACCAGCCCCCAACAGGTGCCCCCGACCAGTGGCCCAGTGGCATCGAGCTGATGGAGCAGCTGGAAAATGGGATGTTGGCCAGCCCCCAGCCGGAACCATCCCTGTGGGTACTCCAGGGGAAGCTGCTCTGCTTTGTTTCAGCGACACACAACAAATTCTCCCCCTTGTGTAGCTGCGAACCTGCTGCTCTTGCTGGCAGATTTACACTTCTCCAGAACCGTAATCAAATTCACAATCTTATTATAAAGCACAACGTTCGGAGCACACTAAACAGGTGTCAGCTGCTCGCTGCAGGAATGAATTTAACAAGCATTTAATAAACCAGCTGTATTTAGAGTCTGAACTAGAGAAAAACAGCAAAACTCGAGGTTTTGATCATAATCAGTGGCACATTTTGTGAGCAGCGAGCACACAGAGCCCTGCTCCCGAAACACAATTAACCTGCAGTCCGTGTTTATATCTCGGGATTTTAATGGAGTGGGGTTCGATGGGAATCTGGTCAGGTTTCTCAGGAATGCAGCTCCTTTGTTGTGCAGCATTTGCGGAGTCTGCAGGGACAGCGGGTGGGAGGTTTGCGTTATTCAGGACCAGCCCTCAGTGCCCTCTCATTTAAACCGAGTCCTGGCGGAGCAGGGATTTGAAATGCCAGGAATGTTGTGCAGAAATAAAGGGGAAAACCGTGGCATTTGGGGTGTTTGAGGCCGTCACCAGATTTCTGCCCGGGGCAAGGCAGAGTGAGCTTTCCAGCGGTGGAGCTGGGTCAGGCTGAGTCCTGCCGGGGATCCGTGGGGATGTGGGAAGGGACGTGGATACCGGGAAAGGCGCAGCAGACGTGGTGCAGGACAGGGCTTGGAGCATCCTGCTCCAGCGGGAGCTGTCCCTGGAATGACCCAGGAGGTGGGTGATGGTGGACATCAGGAGGAGACTCAGCTCCTCCCGACCCAGCTCACACTGGGATTCCATGATTCCATGGAATCCAAGCTGTTCGAGGTGGGATTGAAAGGGAATTGCAAGGGAGGAGTTTCCTGCCCCCTCAGTCTTTCCGTCCCTGCTGGGGTGGGGACAGGCCCTGGGGGCTGATGGCACCACTCCCTGTCTTTCCAGCTGCTCCTGGAGGGAGTTTGGGGCTGGAGCATCCCGAATCTGGGAATGTCACCCTTCCTCTGGCTGGTGGAGCTGCAAGCTCGCCAGAAAGTGGGAATTCTGTCTTTATAAAAGAAGCTTAATTAATCAATCTCCTCCTTTAGTGAGAGATGCTGTTTCCATGCTCTGGGCTCCTCCTGGCTGTGCCTGTGGGATTTTCCAGGTGGACATTCCTGCCTTTCAGCCGTTATCAATGACAGGGTTTTCACAGCTGTATCAATAACCCGGCACTTCTCTGTCCCTGGGTGGACTTTGAAGCTCTGGCTGTGCTGAGCAGCCCAGTGAAGGGCACGGGGAGCTGTAATTCACTCATTAATAATTAGTGACGAGCTCTGCTCAGCGTCTGAAGATCGAGATCCACAGAGAAGTTGGGAGAAAGAATCCAGGCTGCCATTCGATTTTGATGAGGAGCTGAGACGTGCTTCAGGCATGGTGTGAACAGAGCAAACCCCTCACGATTCCTGTGAGAACATTCCTTTGGAAAACACTTCCTGAAAGCCCAATGAACTCGGGCTCATCCCGAGGATCCTGGATCAGGGTCAGGGTCTGGACGAGGAGCAGCCCAGGAGTCACCGAAACTGCGGGAAAAGCAAAAACTCTCCGACAACATTTTAGGGTTAGGGGATCAAGGCACTGCTTTGTTCTGGCCAGGGTGTGCAGCAGAAATCATTTCATCCACACATTACATGGATTTTACCAGACTTTTCCCAAACTTTTTACAGTCCAAACCCCATAGAAATCCATTGGTTCGGCGTTCATCGCTCCCAAGTTGGGCAGTTCTCAGTATTTGGTTTCCTGTTGGTTACAGATCTCTTCACCTCCGGTGTTAATTAGCTCTCACTCCTTGATTTCCTCATCAGCCTTTTCCAGGCCGGGTGTCTCCAACCCTGCCAGGGGCAGCTCTGGGGTAGGTGCTCGTGGATGTTTTGTTGGTGCTCCTGGATGTTTTGTTGGTGCTCGTGGATGTTCTGTTGATGGCTGTTATCTTTTTGGGGATCTTTTGGGCTATTCCCACTCTGCTCATCTCCCTTGAGTGGTGCAGCATCCCTTAAAAAAACCCTTTAGAATTCCTTTCCCCGAGGCAAAGGCAAACCAAGCCTGAGTAGAGAAATAAAATTTAAAAAAATTTAAACTTGGTGTATTTTCCAACACAGGGAGCTGGGAAAGGGGCACAGCCTGGAGCAAAGGAGGCTCAGGGGGGACCTCATGGCTCTGCACAACTCCCTGACAGGAGGGGGCAGCCGGGGGGAACATTTTATGGTTGTCAGATCATAAACCTGGTGTGGAAATGGGGTGTGGGGTGATGTGAGGAGGTGTTTGGGGCAGGGGCACTGAGCTGGGCACTGAGGGGTGCACTGAGGGTGCTGCTGTGCAGCTCCCAGCGCTGGGTTCGACTTCCAGGAGGTTGTTAAAGCCCCACAAAAGCCACGCCAGAATTACAGCGGTCCTCGTGTTTCCGATAAGAGAAATCCTTTGAGCAAATTCAATTAGGGAGCTGCGAACTTTGTTAAAATTCAAATGAGCTCCTTGACAGCGAAACTAGAAATTATAAGTGAATAGATTACAGCTTGTTTTCGAGTATTAATCATTGTTTTCCCCATCGAAGGATGGGATGGATTGCTTTGTGTAGTCTGGCTAAAAAAGCTCTGCTGCGTTCCAGGCTTGGGGATCCAGTGGCACCGGGCAGAGCTGCTCAGGGAGAGGGGATTGGGAAGGGATTCGGGGGGTTTGGGGGGCTCTGAGAGGCCATGGGTGAGGGAATGGCTTCCCACTGCCAGAGGGTTAGGTGGGATATTGGGAAGGAATTCCTGGCTGGGAGGGTGGGGAGGGGCTGGGCTGGAATTCCCAGAGCAGCTGTGGCTGCCCCTGGATCCCTGGCAGTGCCCAAGGCCAGGCTGGAGCAGCCTGGGACAGTGGGAGGTGTCCCTGCCCATGGTCTGGATGAGGTTTAAGGTCTTTTCCAACCCAAACCATTCCAGGACTCCATGCACTGGTTTAGATGGGATATTAGGAAGAAATCCTTCCCTCTGTGCCCCTGGATCCCTGGCAGTGTCCCAGGCCAGGTTGGACACTGGGGCTTGGAGCAGCCTGGGACAGTGGGAGGTGTCCCTGCCATGGCAGGGGTGGGATGGGATGGGATTTAAGGTCCCTTTAACCCAGCCCATCCTGGGAACCCATGAAAGGCGATTTGCCTCGAGGACCTCTCTGTGCAGCAGTTCAAAGTTATGCGTTCTTGTAATCAGTGCCTTAGACCCGTGTTTGGGAGTTCATCGTCGAAGAGCTCACTTTAAGCAGCGTTTGCCTCCCGGATTTGCTCTCAAGTGCCAGCTCCGGCCGGCTCCTGAGTTCAGCAGCAGAGATAACGACCTCCAAATCACTAACCCGCCCTGCTTTGCAGTCCATCCACTCCCTCCGAGGCAATTATTCCCTGCTCTGGATTCAGGAGGAGAAGAATCCTGATGGAATCTGTGACCCGAGGGGCAGAGGGAAAGGAGTTTGTTCCTTTAATGCTCAAAGCAAAAAGCTCCCAGTCCTGCTGGCAGCTCTGCCTGGGAAGCAGGGACGTTCCAGCCCAGCCACTCCGTGAGGTCCTGGTGTCTCTCCCATTCTTGCTCCATCTTTTCCTTGTAAATGGAAAAACCCCTGGCACAGGGTGCCCAGAGCAGCTGTGGCTGCCCCTGGATCCCTGGCAGTGCCCGAGGCCAGGCTGGACATTGGGGCTTGGAGCAGCCTGGGACAGTGGGAGGTGTCCCTGCCATGGCAGGGGTGGGATGAGGTGACCTTCATTGTCCCTTCCCACCCAAACCACTCCAGGATTCTGTGAGTGCACACAAAGCGGATTTCACACTCCAACAACAGATCCTTACAATGAAAATGTAAGGTTGCATTGTGTTAATTAAGCATTCAGGTAACTGGCATGGTTTTTAATGCCCGCTCTAAAGCCCCACAGGTCCTGGCAGGTGTTTGGTGCCAGCCTGACCACAGCACCCACGGGCAGCAGGGCCAGCTGTGACCCTGGAGGGGCTGTCATGGCCTTGGCTGTTTCCCAGTAGGAAATTTTGGGAAGTGCTTGTGGCCTGGAGCACCTGGAGAGGTGATTCCATGGCTCAGCTGAGCCTGCCCCGTGCCTGCAGCTCCTTCTCAGAGCAAACCGAGCTCTCAACTCTGCCCTGGGAGCTTGTGCTGCCTTTGAGCCATCCCCGGGTGGTCCTGGGCTGGGGCTGCTGCCTCATTCCTGCTTTTCCCCCAGCCAGGAGCTGCCTGAGCTCCACAGGGGTGGCACAGGGATGTGGGAGTTGTTAATGGTTCCCAATCCATCGGCACAACGCCTCAGGAATCCTCTCAGCTGGGTGTGGAAAGGCACAGGAACTGCAGCAGGGCCAGGACACGGAATTTCCCCTGTCTCACAGTCCCAGACTGGTTTGGGTTGGAAGAGACCTCAAATCCCATCCCATCCCATCCCATCCCATCCCATCCCATCCCATCCCATCCCATCCCACCCCACCCCTGCCATGGCAGGGACACCTCCCACTGTCCCAGGCTGCTCCAAGCCCCAATGTCCAGCCTGGCCTTGGACACTGCCAGGGATCCGGGGGCAGCCACAGCTTCTCTGGGCACCCCGTGCCCATTTTTTACCCCCCTCCCAGTGATGCCACGATGATTTTTTGCCTTTTCTTTTATTCCTCTTATACCTTTTTACAACTTCTGTATTCTTAGTGCTTCAGCCGACATTCTTGGATTTGTTTGCCAAGCCAGGAGACTCAACATTTCAGAGGCTTCGTAGTTCGGGATCAGAGTGCCCCAGACCCCAAGGTCCTCTCCAGAACACATTTTGTAAACTGAGACAGAACCATCCAGGGGAAGGTTCCTTGGGGAGGGGGGCTCACTCGAGCCTCTCATTGGGGAATCTTTGATAGATCTGCTAATTAGTAACACCTATAATGTGATACCAGATCTTTTGGGGGTGCATTGCGGGGTGCATGGAGGTGCATTCGACCTGGGCGCGGTGCACCTAAGGATCCTTAAAATAAATACCAAGGTAAAATCCCTTTTTCCCTTCTAACCATGTTTGACTCTTGATTTTAAGACCAGGAAAAGGCATCACCAGGACAAATGTGTTTTATTGTGTGCACATGGAATTTTGTACCATTTAATGTGTGCCTGTGTCCTGTCACTGGGCAGCTCTGAGAGGAGCCCGGCTCTGCCACCTTCGTTCCCTCCCAGCAGGAATTTACCCACATGGATGAGATCTCCCTGCATTAAAATGGGATTGAGGCCTGCAAAGTCTAATGTCCCCAGAGCAGGGAGATCCATCATGAACTCCAGAGCCACAGGGGCACAGAATGGTCCCTCGAGCTCACAAACCTCCCACAGACAACGTTTCTGGGGGGATTTTCTGCCAGAAATGTCTCTGATGCCGAGACCGAGGCAGGAAAGGTTCATCTGCTGGGGCAGCGGGCTGAGGTGGATGAGCGGTGACTAAATCATGAACAGATCTGAAAAATCGCTTCCTTAGTTGCCAGACTTGACATAAATCCTTTTCCCTGGGTGTGGTAAAGGGAAAATGAGCATTTAAGTTCTGCTTTGGGCACATTTGGGGGAGTTTTTCTGGTCGCTGAAGGTCATTGGTACAATTCCATGTTCGATCCTCCTGCTGCTGGAGAGGCCAGGGAGGTGTCCAAGCTGGAATTAACTCATGGCTACTGCAACCTCCAGCACAAGGAAGGAAAATTTCAGTTCTCCAAGAATAGGAATTGGTGGATAGCTGGGGAGAGCTGAACTTGAACTGGTGGCCTGAGAAAAAACGGGAATTTTGCCTTGTGGGAAGGAGTCACTTGTTGAGATGTGTCTGGGGAAGAGATGTCGGGTGATAAACAGAACACAAATCCCGTGATGCTGTGGCACGGATCTGCCACTCCCTGGGATTACTGGGGAAGTTTGAGGGGTAAAATAGGGATACTGTCCCACCTGAGCACAGAAGGAAGGATGGAAAGGTGACGTGATAGAACAGACCCGAGGGACTGCAAACCCCTGAGCATGTCACGGCTCATTCCCTGTGTCCTGTCCCTCCAGGCCTTGTCCCCAGTCCCTCTCCAGCTCTCCTGGAGCCCCTTTAGGCCCTGCAAGGGGCTCTGAGCTCTCCCTGGATCCTTCTCTTCTCCAGGTGAACATTCCCAGCTCTCCCAGCCTGGCTCCAGAGCTGCTCCAGCCCTCGGAGCATCCATGGATTCTTCTGGACTCACTCCAGCAGCTCCAATTTTCCACCCTGCTGGGTTTGAAGCACCAATTGAGCTGATGAGGGGAGCAAATGAAGTGGAGAACTGGCCAAATATTGTGGTTCATGTGCTTGGGGATTATTGCCCCTGTGTCCATGGGTTTGTCTGCAGGATGTCAGAGCATTTATTCATTTATTCATTTATTCATTTAATAAATGAGTGAGGTGCTGGGGCAGGACTCCAGAGCTCCCTGAGTGGCTGCAGGGAGTTCGTCCCGTAACCTCAGGGGAGCAGTGAGGTTCTGAGCCTGGGGGTCTGTCACTCCTTAGGGAAGGACAAGGGCCGCTCCTGCTCCAGCTCGGAGCACTGGGCAGTGCCTCTGGAACAGCGAATCCAGGTTTCTGTGGTGCTGAGGAGCCCCTCTGCCTTCCAGAGGGAATTCTGTGTCCAAGCAGTGCTGCTGCAGCTCTGGCTGCTGCAGCTGCTCCATCCCAGGTCCCTCTCACTGGAACCTGAGCTCAGGCTCTGGCCAAGGTCCTTGGCCCTGCACCGGGGGAGGTTTTGGGGATAAACCTCAGCCTCCCTCCCAGTTCAGCCCCAGTGCCACTCCTGATCCCAGGCATGTGGGGAGCCCCTCTGGATGCTGCTCTCCACCAGCCCCTCTCCTTCCTCTGCCTGGCCACGAAGGAAAACCATTCTTTTTTTAGGAGTGGCGTTTTTTTGCTTCAAAAACTCGGAAAGAGCTGACCCAGAGTTGCTCTCACAATTCATCACCTCATGCTCTGCACTGGTGGAGGCCCTGGCTTTGCAGGCAGCTTTTAATGGATCATCTCACCACTGTCTCCAGGTTTTCCGTGCCTTTCCATCACCCAGGCAGAGAACAGATGTGCTGGGCTGTGCCTGCAGTTGGTGCCGATTCAGGGCAGCGTTGCCTGCAATAATAAATCTGCGTGAGACACAGGAGAGGGGTAAAAGCTGCCCGTGTGCAGGGACCAGAGCAGGGCTGGCTTCCTCTGCCGCCTCGCCCAGCTCAGGAGGGTTTTCCCAGCCGTCCTCCCAGCTATACAGAAGGTGTTGTCTGCTGCCAGCCACCAGGGGCTTGGAGCTGCCGGAGGGCAGGGATGGATGGGATATCGGGAATTAGGAATTCCTGGCTGGGAGGGTGGGAGAGGGCTGGGCTGGAATTCCCAGAGCAGCTGTGGCTGCCCCTGGATCCCTGGCAGTGTCCAAGGCCAGGTTGGACACTGGGGCTTGGAGCAGCCTGGGACAGTGGGAGGTGTCCCTGCCATGGCAGGGGTGGGATTTAAGGTCCCTTCCAATGCAAATCATTCCAGGATTCTGTGATTCCATGGAGGAAGAGGGTGTTGGGCTCCTTGAAGAGATTTGTGTTCAATCTGACAAACGCCAGCAGTGCTGCTCTCAGTGGCAGCCCCGACAGGCAAAGGGAGGTGCAGACAAAGAGCTGAACCACAGGGCTGAAATTCACATCCTGAGTTGTTTTATCCCAAATTCCTGGTGCTGTTTTGCGCTGAGAGGCCTGGGACTGGTGTAATTCACACACGGATGGGCAGTGTGTGAAGCACCCCAGATGGGAGATAGAGAAACACCTTTGATTACTGGGCACGGCTGAGGCTCAGCAGCTCGGGGCTCTGGGGTATGGGCTCCCAAGTTATAAAATGAAATCCTTTTAGGGGCCTGAATTGATTTAGATTTGGGTTGTGTTGGAGGGGACCTTAAATCCCACCCCATCCCACCCCTGCCATGGCAGGGACACCTCCCACTGTCCCAGGCTGCTCCAAGTCCCAATGTCCAGCCTGGCCTTGGACACTGACAGGGATCCAGGGGCAGCCACAGCTGCTCTGGGAATTCCAGACCAGCCCCTCCCCACTCTCCCAGCCAGGAATTCCTAATTCCCGATATCCCATCCATCCCTGCCCTCTGGCACTGGGAAGCCATTCCCTGTGTCCTGTCCCTCCAGTCCTTGTCCCCAGTCCCTCTCCAGCTCTCCTGGAGCCCCTTTAGGCCCTGCAAGGGGCTCTGAGCTCTCCCTGGATCCTTCTCCTCTCCAGGTGAACATTCCCAGCTCTCCTCTTTCCTCACAGATCAGTGGCTTCCCATCTCCAACCAGGACACTCCAGAGTCCTGTTCCAGCCCCTCCTGAGAGTGTGGAACACTTTCCTTGTCCCTTTTTTACCCCACCTGCTAAATTTGTTTTCATTGGGGATTTTCCCTTTGTTTCTCTCTGCCAGAGAGGTTTTCTGTGAGTCCTGGACATTACCAGCAGCATCCCTCAGTCAGTGCGGGGTTGCAAAGGAACCCAAAAATGATCTGTCCCAATCCCTTGACACTGCAAAAAGCCGGGGACGGCTCCCTGTCCTCCTGGAACGGCTCCAGCCTCACCAAATCCCTGCCGGGACTCACCACAGCCTTCCCTGAGTTTGCTTTCAGCAAAACCCTCAGTTTATATCTTTAGGAAAAGCTGTGTAAACCAACTGTGAATAAACACCTGGAGTTCCTTTGATCAGGGGGAACCAAACCCATGGATCCCCCGAATCACAGCGAATCGATTTGCTGCTGTAACTCTTAGGGACTGAGAGATACAGCTTGGAAAATTTAAAATTCATTGCAGGCCCTGCAGTCCTGGCAAATCATTCCTTCTCTGATTAACGAGCATTGTTTACGCCGTTGGTATCCGAGCTCCAAGTGAACAAAACCCTTCCAAAGAGCAGCGTGAAACGCTGGATTTGAATCCTGATGGTTCTGAGGTCGTGGAAACCTCGTCCAAACTCAGAAAATAAAAAGATCGGCTCCCTTGGTCCCTGCAAGGCTGGGATCAGCCCCAGTGGCGTGGGTTGTGCTGTGGTGGGGTTTAATTCCCAATTAACGGGGTTCATTAGCGGCTCCTCCTGTTCCGTGGGATAAATTGTGGCGTTGCATGGGAGGTGTGGTCAGTTCTGGGGTAATTAATCAGACAAATCAGGCAGTTCCTGGTTCTGCAGGTCGGGAGTGAATTCTGTGTCTCGTAGCGTCCTCATCCAAGTGTAGCCCTGCTGCTCAGCTTTGCTGGAATTGTGCTTTATTTTCCTCCTCATCAAAACCCAGAGTGTGAAGGGAGCAGGGCAGTGACCACGGAATCCCAGAATGGTTTGGGTGGGAGGGACCCTAAATCCCATCCCATCCTGCCCCTGCCATGGCAGGGACACCTCCCACTGTCCCAGGCTGCTCCAAGCCCCAATGTCCAGCCTGGCCTTGGACACTGCCAGGGATCCAGGGGCAGCCACAGCTGCTCTG
The DNA here is from genome assembly GCA_014706295.1 of Lycocorax pyrrhopterus obiensis. NCBI lineage: Eukaryota > Metazoa > Chordata > Aves > Passeriformes > Paradisaeidae > Lycocorax > Lycocorax pyrrhopterus. The sequence goes on along the minus strand of JACSVZ010000007.1, from coordinate 63,546,332 downwards.
GGAATTCCAGCCCAGCCCCTCCCCACCCTCCCAGACAGGAATTCCTAATTCCCAATATCCCATCCATCCCTGCCCTCTGGCAGTGGGAAGCCATTCCCTGTGTCCTGTCCCTCCGTGCCTTGTCCCCAGTCCCTCTCCAGCTCTCCTGGAGCCCCTTTGGGCCCTGGAAGGGGCTCTGAGCTCTCCCTGGAGCCTTCTCCTCTCCAGGTGAACATTCCCAGCTCTCCCAGCCCCTCAGGCACAGGATTTAGGCAGCCCTAGGATATCAACTCATTTGTGCCAGGCTTTAAGGCTGACTTTAATCTCGCAGAAAGAAGACAAGAGGCCCCTGGGGAGGAGAAGGGAGCACAATGGGATAATTGGATCGGGAATGTGGGGCCCTGGCCAGCCCGACTCCGGCTCACAGGGATCCCACACAAAGGATCCACGCTGAGCCAAGACAAAAGCTCAGCCTGGCCCAGGTAATGAGGAAGGAGACACAAAGGGGCGAATTTCCTACGTGCATCCATTAAAAACATTCAAATGAGAGCGGCACAGTTGGGCAGAGGAGCGAAAGCCTTGTGGAGCCTTTGTGGTGCACAGGGACACGTGGAGAGTTCATTCTTTGGGAAAAGTTTGGAAGAGTCTCCTGTCAGGAAGGGCGTTACCTGGAAATGGAAACTCTTCTGAGTTCTGCAAGACCGGCACAGGATCCCTCTTCACTTCCAAGGCGTCGGAGTGGTTCGGATTTGGAACTGGCACAGGAGGGATGACATCACTATTCTCCTCCATCCCAAATGTGAGGGAATTCCGTGGGCTCTGGGAGCACTGGAGCAGCCTGGGTTTCTGGGAGGTTGTAGCAGATGAGTTGGTGGAGTCTCCATCCCTGGAAGTGTTCAGCAAACGCAGGGATATGGCACGAGGAACACGGAGAACTCATGGGGCTGGGACAATGCTGGGCTTGATCTGGGAGGTCTTTCCCAGCCCTGAGGATTCTGTGATTCCCTGAAACGGCAAATCAGCCCCAAACACAGAATTCTCATCCTTTATAGCACTCGTTGTTACCCACAGCCACCCCAGCAGCCCCGCCTGCATCCATCCCCTTCCCACACAGGGAGGGCAGGGATCGCCTGGATGCCCCGCTCGCAATCCAAGGATTCCTTTGCCATCGGAACAGCCGAGTTTCCTTTATCAGCTGCGTGTTCCAGGTCCCTGCTTGCTGTCCAAGGCTGCCCGAGCTTCCATCTGAGTCCCATCCGTGTGATCCCAGGGATCCCATGGGAGCATGGCCTGGCTGGGAAGGGATCCCATGGAAGCACGGCCTGGTTGGGAAGGCTCCCAGGGATCCCATGGAAGCACAGCCTGATCAGGAAGGCTACCAGGGATCCCATGGAAGCACGGCCTGGTTGGGAAGGCTCCCAGGGATCCCATGGAAGCACGGCCTGATCAGGAAGGCTCCCAGGGATCCCATGGAAGCACAGCCTGATCAGGAAGGCTCCCAGGGATCCCATGGAAGCACAGCCTGTTTGGGAAGGCTCCCAGGGATCCCATGGAAGCACGGCCTGGTTGGGAAGGCTCCCAGGGATCCCATGGAAGCATGGCCCAGCCAGGAAGGCTCCCAGGGATCCCATGGAAGCACGGCCTGGTTGGGAAGGCTCCCAGGGATCCCATGGAAGCATAGCCTGGTTGGGAAGGCTCCCAGGGATCCCATGGAAGCATGGCCCAGCCGGGAAGGCTCTGCCCGTGCTTGGGCAGCACCAGGGATTGCCCAGCGCCGCTCCTTTATGGCCCCATTCCAGGCAGGGAACAAAAAGGGCACGGAAGTGCCAAGTGCTCCGTCTGCTGTTGTTATTCCAGGCTCTGTCACGGTTAATGACGGGCAGCAAATCCCTGGCAAAGGAGGTAAAACAATTCCTCTGGCGCTGGAGGTCGAGTGCTCCTGCTGTAAACACTCTGATGGGCTCCATCCCACAGTTCAGTCTCACAGCCACCCCGAGGTTTCCTCACCAGCACGCGGTTGCTGGGCTGGAATTTTAAGCAGGGCCCATTTATGGGACAGTTGGAAGCTCCCAAATGTCAGCTTTGTCCCATGGAAAGGCTGGAAAGACACAGAACGTGGGAGCACAGGTGGAGACCCTCTGGAGCCAGGAGCTGCCCCCCAAGCCCTCAACTCTTCCTCCTCCCCACATTTGGTCTTTGAGAAAACGTTTCAGGTTCACCCAAATGATCCTTTTTGACTCGCCTGGGCGAAGGGAGTAAAGCCCAGCAGGAAAAAATGGGATAACATCCTTCCCCGAACTTCCCCAGGCTTTGCTGCTTAAATAAATGAGCAAATGTTGAGAATTTTCTGTCCCAAATCCCTGTGCCCCATCCCCACCTTGTCCCCAGCCCAGAGCTCTGAGTGCCACCTCCAGGAATTCCTTGGACACCTCCAGGGATGGGCACTCCAAACCTCCCTGGGCAGCCCCTGCCAAGGCCTGACCACCCTTTCCATGGAGAAATTCCTGCTGATGTCCACCCTGAGCCTCCCCTGGCCCAGCCTGAGGCCGTTCCCTCTCCTCCTGTCCCTGTTCCCTGGGAGCAGAGCCCGACCCCCCCGGCTGCCCCCTCCTGTCAGGGAGTTGTGCAGAGCCACAAGGTCCCCCCTGAGCCTCCTTTTCTCCAGGCTGAGCCCCTTTCCCAGCTCCCTCAGGAATTCTCCAGCCCCTTCCCAGCTCCATTCCCTTCCCTGGACACGTTCCAGCCCCTCAAACTCCTCCCTGAGCTGAGGGGCCACAACTGGACAGAGCCCTCAGGGTGCTCAGCAGTGCCCGCCCAGGGGACAGTCCCTGTCCTGGTCCTGCTGCCACACTGATACAAACATTTTCCCGTCCTTCTTTCCCTGCAATTCCCTCTCCTCTCTCCACGCAGCCATTTCCTCCCCAAGTTTAGCAGGGCAGTCTCGGAGCTGATGGGTTCCCACATTCTTTATTCTCACAGGTGCCCAGGTTGCAGATCAGCCCCTGTGGAGTCTCCCTGCAGGTAACTCTCGTCTCAAATCACTGGCAAATTCATTTTAAAGCTCAATTGATGGAATTTATCAAATCAATTGCGTTGATTTGAAAGGGTTTAAATCAAGCTCTGGAATAAGGAGTGAGCATCCTGACAGATCCTGCCTGGAGAGGACTCCCAGCATCTCCTTTCCCACAGTTAAACCTCACAAAGTCCGGCACCTTCTGGGTTTGACCACTACTGCATCCCCAGTATTTCCATCTTGATCCAGAGGGATAACAATTGTCCTGAAATCCTATTTCCAAATACTGGGATGGATCAGAAACCCCCTGGAGCTGGGACGTGCTCTGTGAATACCCAGCTCCCTCTTTGTCACTGGGGATGTTGGGAGGTGAAAATAAAAACCATCGCTTGTTACGAGGCAGTTTTGGCTTCCCCAGATGAACCCCAGAGATAAAGCCGGTGGATCCGTGTCCATTAAACCATTTGTCTCCCTTCCCAGTGGCAGAAATCCATTAGGAGTAAACAAATCCCTGCTCTTATCAGGGTGCTCTGTGTGGGCTGCGTTTGGAGATAAGGCCACACTTATTTATCACAGGGAGATGGTGCAGCCTCAGGGAGCTCCAGGTGCCCCCAGGGACTGGGAATTCTTCTGGAACACCGGTACTTCGTGGCTTCTTCTGTGCTTTTCCTTCTCCACTTGGTACAGTCAAATCGTGGGGTCGTGGAATCATTGAGGTTGGAAGAGACCTTTGGAATCGTGGAGTCCGTCAGCCCAGCACCTCGTTCACCACTGACCCGTGGCCTCAAGTGCCACATCCACTCCTTTCTGGAACATTTCCAGGGACTCAGCAGTTGCTTTATAACCCATTCCATGGGTTTTTTTCCCCAGTATCCAAAGTGACCCTCCCCTGGCACAACGTGGTGCCAATAACAAGGTTGTGGGTTCAATCCCCACTTATTTAAGAGTTGGATTCAATCCTTGTGGGTCCCTTCCAACCGGGAACATTCTGTGAACCTGAATCCTGAGGCCGTTCCCTCTCCTCCTGTCCCTGTTCCCTGGGAGCAGAGCCCGACCCCCCCCGGCTGCCCCCTCCTGTCAGGGAGTTGTGCAGAGCCACAAGGTCCCCCCTGAGCCTCCTTTTCTCCAGGCTGAGCCCCTTTCCAGCGCCCTCAGCTGCTCCTGGGGCTCCAGACCCTTTTCCCAGCTCCCTCAGGTGCTCCCTTCCCTTCCTTTCAGCTTCCTGGGAGTCTGAGCTTTGCCTTTGTCACCATCCCAGCAAGGGCAGAGGGGTCCCACAGGGGCTGGGAACGCTCTGGGCTCCAGGCACGGCTGCTGCAGCCCCTTGGGGCTGCTCCAGAAGTATTTGGGGATAAACCCATCAGAATTCCAGCACTCAGAGCTTCCCCCAAAGCCCTGCTGCCCATTTGCTCCCCTCATTTCACCAAGGGAATGTGATATTCCCTTTTTTCCTTTCACACCCGCTGGGAGAGGCTTCCCTGTGTCCGCTGTTGTTCGGGTGTGACACAGGAACAAGGGAAAGACTCCCAAGGTAAAATATTCCTGCACGGGCAGGACACAGTGGGCACCAGAGAGCAGGAGGAAGGAATTTGTAGAGGGAAGGGAAGCGGAGCACAGCGAGGATTTCCTTCCTGGCATCCTCTGGATGTACAAATTTATTCCGAGGGCTGATGAAAGGGGATGATCTGCTCCAGACAGGGGCTGGGGTTTGTTTCTGTTCAGCTTCTGACCTCGCCCGGGGCCATCGCTCCCAGGGAGTTCACATCCCTCAGCCTGGGATTGGCTTGGAAAAGGAGCCAAGCTGTGAAACGATTCCTCAGAAAAAGAGAAACCCAAACCCATCTTCACTGGGAGCAAGGTCTGAGAGTGCGGGAGTGCCAATCCCAGAATTCCAGAAGGGTTTGGGTTGGGAGGGACCGTAAATTCCCACCCAGTGCCACCCCTGCCATGGCAGGGACACCTCCCACTGTCCCAGGCTGCTCCAAGCCCCAATGTCCAGCCTGGCCTTGGGCACTGCCAGGGATCCAGGGGCAGCCACAGCTGCTCTGGGAATTCCAGCCCAGCCCCTCCCAGGGAAGAAGTGAGGCTGTGGTGTCCTGTGGCACCTCTGGCCCCAGCAGTGACAAACGTCCTCCCACTGCCTGCCCTGGACTGCAGAAAGGGTTCAAGATCCCTTTTTCCCTTTGACTTTTTGAATTTCCAGATAATTTGTTGATGAGGGCTGACATGGCTGAGTTATTCCCAGCTCTCCTAGATGAGCTAATTTGGGAGTTATTAACAGTGAACAAATTTCACTCTGGAGTTGCAAAACCTCCAGGAAATCAATTCCTCCCAGAGCCCGAGCTCAGCCAGACTGCGAGAGATAATTACACACTCAGCTAATTACTGGCTTTGGCCTGGGCTGGAATAATTATGTCCAGGGCATGAGCTGAAGCCAGTGGTGAGTGCAGGGATTCCCAGTGGGAATTCTGGGTGTTGTGGGATCCATCTGGGATCGGGAGCCTGCTTGGGGCGGCTGTAGCAGGGCAATTCCACAATCCAGCTGTTCGGGTGGGCACTGGCTGCTTTTCCTTGGGTCACTTCCATGTTTTTCCGTCTCAGAGTGGTTTATGCTCAGCTACCACGACTTCCCAGGATTCCCAAACCACTCTGGGCAGTAATTTGGGATGCAGTACAGAAGCAGCTCAAACCTGGACAGTCTGGGAGCTGCCTCTCCAGGTAATGGCAAAATGGGACATTTCTGTTATCCCAGGACACCTGCAGTGCTCCTCGGGCTCCTGCCATCTCCTGAACTGCTGGAATTCCAGGGCACTGTCATCCCCCCTCCATGGAATCCCAGGATTGCTCTACTTCCCACCTCTGCCATCCCTTCCCTGCCCTCCTCACTCCCACATCACCTCTCACGGTCCCTCTTTATCCTGTATTTATTCACGGCCTCACCCTGTTCCTTCTTCCCAGGTCTCTGCTGCACTTTGCAGGATCATTCCTCAGTTTTTCCTTTCTTTGGGATTCCCTCGTTTATTAATTGTTATCCATGGCCTCTATCCTGCTATTCCCAGCCGTTTTCCTGGTGATTTCTATCCCAGTTCTTTATTCCTTCACTTCCACACCGTTCCCCAAAAACTCTCCATCAGCTGGGCGTGAACCTCCAGCCCTTGGATCCAAGGATTTCCAGGCTTGGAGCACCCTGGGACAGTGGGAGGTGTCCCTGCCCATGGCATGGGTGGAATGGGATGGGATTTAAGGTCCCTTCCAACCCAAACCATGGGAATTTTATCCGTGGAGGCAGCAGGGACGTGGAGCTGTGGCTGCCTTGCAGCACCTGGCACCATGGGGCACCTGATTTTCCAAGGAATTGGGCTTTTCCATGCCATTTTTTGAAAGTCTTTGAATGAACTTTATGAAGGAGGGACAGCAAACCCCAGCAGGGAAACGATGGGGTTCGAGAGGGGACTTTGCTCCACTTGATGTGCAAGAAGCAGGAAAAGTTCCCAGTTTAGAAACTCCCTCCCTAAATATCCTCCAAGGCGTTTCCTTGGAATAACCAGGAGCCAGAAGTCAATTTTTCCATCCCCGTATCAGGTGATGTGTGGAATATGAATAAAATCACAATATTTGGCTTTTATTTTTACGACTATAATAAAAGATTTATGGCATTTGAGGTCCAGAGGAGGAATCTTCAAGGTCATTTCATTTCCTGAGGAATTCCAGCAGAGTCAGGGCAGGGGCTCTGGAACAGGAGAGTCCAAGTTTATCCCTGGAATGGCAAAGAACAATTTTCATGCGTCTGCAGCTCAGTTCCAAACTCTAATTGTGGTTGGCTGCGTCGTAGCTCACTGGAAGGAGAGAAATTAATGCTGGAGAGCCTGAAAATGTAAAAAAAACTCTCTGGGACTTCTGTCAGGAGCCTGTGGGACACAAGGTGGGAGCAGCTCTGGCTGATGGAAAACCACAGAATTCCCTCTTTGCCTGTTCCAACCAACGCAGCCTCGTTTTCCACTTCAATTCCAAAGCAAACAGCATTTTTTAACAATAATTTGAATTTTTTTGAGCTCCTGCTGTGCAGTTTTGTGTGATTTTACTGAGCAAACATGGAGCAATCAGTGATGGTTGGGGGACGGTGCTGCCTTTTCCCAGTGTGGAATTTTCAATGGAATACTTGGTGGAGATATTAAATTGATGGAAACTTCAATATCCGGCAGCTCTTCTCTCCCAGGATTAAGGATTCTTGCAGCTCCCACCCTCGTGGTGCTCAGGTGTGGAGTTTAAAATAGAAATGTTCTTGTTTTTCCCCAAATTACTGGGGTTTGATGGTGGTTCCTTAAGTTTTAATGCCCAGTTTACAACAGACAAGAGAATTCTCCTCCTTTAGCCTCAAAATCTCCCTCGTGCCTGTTGAATTCCACATCCCAGTGCCAGGGGATGGAATTCAGCTCCCTCCAAAGGAACCCTGAATTGTCTGAGTCCTTCATGAGTAATTAATAACAAACAGAGAATTTGAGGGGATGGTTCTGGCACTGAGAAAGGCAAAACCACTCTCAGAGCCCACGAGACAGAAGGAAAACCACTTAAATTTCACGAGGAAAGTAAAATATTTTCCATTTCCACTGCGGCTTGGCAGGATTTTCCACGGGTTGTTTCCACTGGAAATGTCCTTTGGAAGTTGTTGAAATGACATCTGCCAAGAACGAATTTCTTGTGAAGAGCTGGGAGCCTGATGGAGAGGAAGAGGAAGAATAAATTTCTATTTATTGTTTTCCTTGGCACCTTTTCCCACCCCGCTCCCTGTCCGGAGCCTGGGAATTGCCGTTATCCCGCTCCAGCAGCTCCATGGAGAAGCTCTTTAAGGAATCTTCACCTCTCCAGGAGAATCCTTTGGCTCAGGGAGGAGTTTTTGCCTCTCGGGGCCGTATTGAATCGTGAATATTTGGGATATTGGGACCAACAGCTTCCCACAGGTGCTCCAGCAGAAATGCAGGAAATTGCCTCCCTGGTGTCTCCTGCAGTAATTTTATGGAAATGGATGTAAAATCGAAAAGGTTTGCTGATCGTCCATCCTTTAGAGGCAAACAGACACCAAATCTCTCGCTGGGGAGATGAAGATGATGATGCAGAAACTCCCAAATCCACGTACCCCATTCCCAAATATGATCCTAATGGAAATAAAGCTCTCCTTGGATAGGGGAGCCCCTCAAAAGGCTTTGGGGACCTCAGTCTGCTCCTGATTTTGGATTCCAACCCACTCAGGTGCAAACAGCCAGGTCAAACATCCCAGAGGTGACCCTGCTCGGGAGGGACTGTAATTCCAAATAGAATATTTAATCACATTAAAATCTATGAAACATATGGAAAAACACATTTCACACACAATTTCAACCTTACCCAAAAAAGTCCATCATTTATCTAATAAAATTTTACAGAATGAAAAAGCTCCTCATTTCCTACTAACCACAAAACCATTAACACTGATTATTGTTCTTATACAAATCAAAATGAAAAAATTATTAAAAATTTCATTAAAGTTTAAAACCAACCTCAAATTCTACATTAAACTTTGAACATACCTTCGATGCACTCACTTCATAGTTACCAAACCAAACCTAAAGAGAAAAAAGTGTTCGTAATAACTGTAATTGTAATTAACATCTATTAACACCCAGCTAGCTCAGTCGGTAGAGCATGAGACTCTTAAGCTCAGGGTCGTGCGTTTGAGCCTCACATTGGGCGCCAAATTTATGTCTAAGGTTTTTGAGACAAAACTTCAGGAGGAAACACTCCGGAATGAGTGCTCCTCCCCTTTTCCTCCGTCAGTGAGACAAATGGGTCAGAAGAAGTGAAAGTGGGAAAAAGAAACCAAACTGTTTATTAACACACAAACAAAACAGGGTAGAACAGGATAAAAAAACCCCTCAAAATACAACAAATTCCCAAAGAGGGAACAGACACACAGGCTCGGACCAGACGTCTTTTTAATCTCTAAAAAAAGACAGAAATAATGCCCTTTTGGGTTTTGCCCTTTTCCCCCTTACATTCTCCCTGTACTCTTTATACAGATATTTATAACCTCTTCTATTAACAGCTAATAGGGAGCTAACAGGGAGCTAATTTTGCATGACCTTTCCCTGGATTTGGTCATCAAGAGCTTTTTTGGGCTCCTATGGACTTGCTCCAGCAGCTCCACCTCCTCCTCACTCTGGACAGGATTGGACCCAGCATTCCTTAGGCACATTCCCAGCACATACAGGGCAAGAAGATCTCTCTCGTGAATGTGCAGACTTTAAAAACTCATCCCAAAACTGGGCGGCGACAGCAGGCGTTCAATAAATTCCTGATATTCTGGGTAGCACAAACCAGCGCTGCAGGATTCCTTCCCACGGGATCAAACAACACATCCGGGCTTGGTCTTCCAGGAAGGGGGATATTGGGACACTCGTCACAGCCTGGTTGGGCAGGGGAGAGTGGGAGGAAATCCTGCCCTGGCACAGAATTCCCAGAGCAGCTGTGGCTGCCCCTGGATCCCTGGCAGTGTCCAAGGCCAGGTTGGACATTAGGGCTTGGAGCCTGGGACAGTGGGAGGTGTCCCTGCCATGGCAGGAGTGGGATGAGATGGGATTGAAGGTCCCTCCCAACCCAGTCCAGTCTGGGATTCCATGATCCAGCAGCATCCAACACCGGCAGGAAGAGAAGTGACCTGGCTGAAGACTCCAAAGTGTTCCCGTGCATTCCGGCTGGAGGGACCCAGAACTGTGGGGATCGTTCCTGCACCCACTGGGGACACCCCTGTCGTAGGGGAGAAAGCGAATGACAGCACTGGGACAGCACAAGGATGTGGAGATGCCACCAGGACCAGGTCCTTTGGTGTCACCTGAGGCTCCCGAGCAGTTCTGTGAAGTGACCGCGGCTGAGGTGAGGGAGCTGGAATGTGGCTGGAGCTGAGGAATGTGGAATGCCATACGGAAAGGCAGTCAGAGGAGAAACAGAACGGCTGCTGAGGAAAAGGCAGTGCCCAGGGTACCAGGGAGACAAAGTGGATCCTTGGAAAAGTCAGTCTGGTGAGCCAAAATATTGGAGCTGTCCCTTCGGAATTTGGTCACTTTAACTTGGGTGAGCTTTTCCTGGAGCATTTACTCATCCACTGCCACATGAGTTATTACCTTTAATTAAACCTCGAGTTTTTAGGCAGCAGGTGGAGGGAGAGCTCAGCAAGTCACAAACAGGTCCGGGGGAAGCTGGACAAGCAGCAGGAACAGCAGCTGGGCTCCGGTGAAAGCCGAAGGAATAAATCCCTTCCAACGCTTACAGACGGGACAGAGCCGCCCCGGGCACGTCTGTGCTGAGTGCCTCCATCAGAAATGCAGGAATTCCCAATAGTCCAGGAAAATCGTTTCCAGTGCCTCCATCAGAAATGCAGGAATTCCCATTAGTCTGGGAAAAGGCTTTCCAGTGCCTCCATCAGAAATGCAGGAATTCCCAATAGTCCAGGAAAATCGTTTCCAGTGCCTCCATCAGAAATGCAGGAATTCCTGTTAGTCCAGGAAAAGCCTTTCCAGTGCCTCCATCAGAAATGCAGGAATTCCTGTTAGTCCGGGAAAAGCGTTTCCAGTGCGGCGCGAGGCCTGTATTGCCGAGCTCTGAGTTGTGGTGGCGTTAATTGGTCTGGAGACCACATCAGGCTCATTAAGCTCGGCTTAAAGGAACATGAAGAGAATTGAGCTCTCTGAACGGAGCTGGGGCTGGTTCCCAAAGTGCCCTTTGGAGCACAGTTCCTGTCCCACAGCAGATGAGAGCAGCAGGAGGAACCGGCTGAGGTTGGAAGCAGCAAAGCCAGGCAGGAATTCTGCTGGAGCTCCTCTGGAATGACAGGGTGACTCCTCTCCCGAGGGCTTCAACAAAGCACAGCCAACCTTCAGCTTGGAGCTTCCTGGGATTTCCTTGGAGGTTGAACTCTCCCAGGTGAATTCCCGCTGCTCTGCTCCCATCCACCTGATCTGGGCTGTGGTGCTTGTGCTGCAGGAGGACAATAAAACCTCAGGAACAGCCTCCACGGGGATCCCTTGGGAGAGATTGATTCCAGAGGAATCCAGGCCGTGGAGCTCCAGGACGCTTCAGGTGTTGTCTTTGACAGATCTCGGCTGAGAGATGAGAGAGGGGTTTGGAATGTGTTTTTTAAAACCCCCAGCTTTGCTCCTAAATACCTTCATTTTGGGGTATTTTCCGTAGGAAGAGCCTCCTGCTCGTGGAGGTTGGACTGGAGGACCTTTGGAAGGTCCCTTCCAACCCAGCCGTGCTGGGATTCTGTGACAGGTTTAATAAAGGGGCTGGAGCGTCTTTCCCACAGGGAGAGGCTGCTCGGCCTGGAGGATAAGGGAGGTCTCATCCCTGTGCATAAATAGGGAAGGAATTCCCTGTGGGAGGACAGGATGAGGAAGGAGCCGGCCTTCTCCCACAAGGTGGTGCCCACAAGAGGCGAGGAGCACACAGAAACAGCACTGACATTCCAAGAAAACCCTGTTTTCCCACCCAAACACTGGCACGGGTTGCCCAGGGAAGCTGTGGAGGCTCCATCCTCAGAGATACCCCAAACCCAACCACACCCGGCCCTGAGCAACCTTGGACGACCCTCGTGGAACAGGGAGGATGGACCAAATCCCCCTGGAGGTCCCTCCAATCCCAGGAATTCCCTGAGGGCCCAAACCGCTCCATCCTGCCAGCACATCCCTCTCCAGCTGACCTTGAGAATGGCCATTCTTGTGCCAAGACAACGAAGATTTCGTTTTGCACCTTAAAAAATCCTGGATCTGCTTTTATGTGAAGCTACAAAAGGATTTATGGCTTGAAACCCACCAAGAAAACCTCCCAGCCACGCAAACCGGACCCACAGCTCATTTTCCTGCTGTAACTTTTTAATTTTCCTCCTGCCATATGGCTCCGACTGCGAGTTAATGTTATTCATAAATGCAGGACAAATAAGACCAGTTAGAGCAAAATATTCCTCATCTTTTAAATCTCCAAGGTTCTGGGGAAAGCTGTTCCCGTGCAAATTTAATATCTTAACCAAAACCACGTGGGCTGCAGGGTTTGACTTCTGCCCCGGGCTTCCTGTCGAGCTTGCGATGTTTTGCCAACAAATTGACAAGGGGAGGATTCCAGTGAATTCTGATGAGCCAGAGGGAATGTGCCGCTCTCCTCTCCGTGAGGGATTTGGAAGGCTCCAGCTCAGGGTTTGAGCCTTCCCTGCTGTTCCAGGAATGTTGGAATTGTTCCGGGCACTCTCCAGCCGTGGGGATTCTCTAAAGCCACGATTCTGCCGGATTTCCGAGGCCTGCTCAGAAACAAATCCCTACGGGATGATTCCATGGTGTTCCTGGTAGATCTCCTCTGGTGGCCACCTGGATTTGCCTCACATCCCAGCTCCATCTCCCCCAGCAGCCTCAGTCCCATGGGGATTTAGGGAAGAAGAGGCGCAGGCAAATTCAGAGGGATATTTCCGCGGATCTCTTGCTGCCAGACACCTGCAGCTGGGGAGTTCCATAAGCAAAAAATCCTTATCTGCAGTTTTAAACTTTAATTTTCCTGGACTGACCATCCTGGATAAACTCCTGCGTTCCAGAGGAGGGCGAGGGCACCGCAGTGGTCAGGGTGGGGTTTGGAATTCCATATTTAGGGACAGAAAGAGAGGACCCTGTTCCTCTTCTCTGGAGACAGAGGGAGCTGGGGTGGGACAAGGGAGGGAGGGCCAGGACACAGGGAATGGCTTCCCACTGCCCAGGACAGGGCTGGATGGGATGTGAGGGTGATTCCCTGGCTCAGCGTGGAGCCAATCCAAAGGTGTCACACTGGACAAATCCCCCTTTTCCCCCTTTTTGAGCAAGGGAAGTTCAAGGAAACCAAGGGAAATCAGTTTCCTGTAGCAGCTGAGACAGCCTGGCAGTGACCAAACTCAGGATCCTGCTGCAGATGCAGCCCCATGGATCTGTTTCATCAGCAAAACCAAGTCTCTCCATCTGAGAATTCCTGAGAAATCCAGGGGCCACATTTGGATACCCGGAGCTGCTTTAACAAAGGGAACTGAGGGAAGTTGGGAGGGACAGCAACAAAGCCTTTCCAGGAAAGGAACCAGTTCTGGAACGAATTAATGCCACGTGCTGCTCTGGGTGTTGGACGCACTCCCTGCACCAGTTCCAGCCACAGGAGAGGGGATGCAGAGGAAAATGGGGTGAAAAACAAATAATGCATCACTTTGGAGTTGTACTAAAGCCTGGGCTCCAAGCGGCCCTTTCGAATCTGTTCCAACACGCAGGGATTGGAAAGGGCTTCACCAATTTTCCATAAAGACTTCCTTTGTTTTCTTGTTCTGTTATTATCCCACCCCAGTTCTGAGGCAGAACCTCAAGGTTCCCAGCCAGGCTTTGAGGTGGTTTGGTTTGGAATGGAAAATATCCGTGTGAGCCTCGATAAACTGCAGGGAATTCCTGGTGGGGAACATGGAGTGGGACAGGAGCTTTCAACTCTCCTCCCTCTCCAGCTCCAGTTCTTTGCAGCTGGAGTTTTCTGTGGAAATCCTGCTCCCTCCCAGCCATTTGGATCCTTTTCTGCTCTGAGTCTGGCTGAAGTTACAGGATTCTGTCACTAAATGTGGTGACCTGTGGGACAGCCAGGACTGTGGGGGGGGTGTAGGAAGTACCTGCTCAAAAATTCCCTGAATCCCATCCTCTGGCACAATTTAATTCCTCTGGTCTGTGATAGGAGAGCAAAACGAGCTGTGGACTAAAACTGATATTCAGACTTTGGGTTGGATCTCACCGCTGATTCCTTGATTTCATAGAAAAATGGAATCCTGGAATGATTTGGGTTGGAAAGAACCTTAAATCCCATCCAATCCCACCCCTGCCACGGCAGGGACACCTTCCACTGTCCCAGGCTGCTCCAAGCCCCAATGTCCAGCCTGGCCTTGGACACTGCCAGGGATCCAGGGGCAGCCACAGCTGCTCTGGGAATTCCAGCCCAGCCCCTCCCTGCCCTGGCAGGGAAGGTAAAGTGACCTCCCGCTGCCACTGTGCCCCCGCTCTCCTCCATCCCTGCAGCCCGTCCCGCTGGATCCCCCGGATCCATGGCTCTCTGCTCCTCTCTGATATTTATTTTCCTTCTCTTTTGAAAGTCTCTCCTCTCTGCTCTCTTTCCTCGCCCCGGCAGGATTAGAAATGCTCTGTTTGCAGCTCAATTAAAGCGGCCTCGCACACACCGCAAAGTTCAAACAGTTTTAGCTTTTGCCTAAAATATCTCCGGCTGCGTTTAATGGGCTTTGCAGGCTGCATTTCCAAGTGGTTATTAATGGGATTTGGCCAAGGAACTCTTGCTTTATGCTGTTGAAACAATCTAAGGACTCCTTGCACCGGCACTGAATTCCATCCATCCCGGCCTGTCTGTAGTGAATTTAAATGAATATATGTTCATATTTCGTTGGAGTATGTATACATTTTATTGTTATTCTCCTTCTCTCATGTTCCCCCAAATTTTTCAAAGAGAGTTCCATTAAGGTTAATTTGGTACATAAAAATGTAGTTGATGTGGGGGAAAAAGTTATATAGTCAAGCTGACGTTTGGGGGGGAATTAAGTACAATGAAGGTTTAAAATCAACGATTAGGCAGAAATTTTTCATTTTACCTCCCGAAGAGGGAGGGAGCTTCTCATCAATGGACTCTTTTTATACTGAGGTAGACCATATGTATTGTAAATTATTTTGGGCAGCAGCTGCTGGGTGTCACGGGAGGGCTTGGCCTGTCTGTGACGGGTCCGCAGCACAGCTGGCACATCCAGCAGCCTGCTAATTAACTGCAATTAGTGCCTTTTCCTCTCTTTAATGCTGTTACTGCTGTTGTTATCCCCCGGAGGACGTGGCCGTGGAAAGCTCCCCGGAGGGATGAAGGATGAGGACGGAATTGGCAGCTGGGCCTTCAGCTTGGAAAGAATCCATGAGGGAGGTGGGACATGGGCCCTCACCTGGGAATTCCTGCAGCTCCACGGGGGTCTGGGGCATGGAGACCTCAGGGAATGGGGCAGAGACTCGGCAGGGTGGGACAGGAAAGCTCAGGAAGCCTTTTCCAGAGGAGACCCAGCTTTGGAGTGCCCGTCCCTGGAGGTGTCCAGGGAAGGCCTGGAGGTGGCACTCAGAGCTCTGGGCTGGGGACAAGGTGGGGACGGGGCGCAGGTCTGGGAAGGCTTTTCCAGCCTAAATGACTCTGGAATTCTGTGCTGTGCTGGTGGTGAGCCCAGAGCAGCCCCTGCTTTGAGCTGAAATCCCGGGTAGAAGGTGACTGTCCCTGTGGGAAGCAGAGCGTGTCCAGCCAGCGCAGTTCCCTCAGCCTGTGCACAAACAGGGAACATTAACACGCGGCTGTCCTTTGTTAATGAGCAAACCCCAGTGACGGCCCTAAATGAGGGGAAGCAATTAGGATTCGCTCAGAAGCGGCCCTAAATGAGGGGAAGCAATTAGGATTCGCTCAGAAGCATGGACTGCAGCCCTCCCTGCCCCTGCCAGCCCACGGCTCATTAAAATGTGCCGCCTCTGGAATCGGCAGCAGCACATCTCGGAGTTGCACATTGTCCCGAGAGCAGCGCTGATGGAATCTTCCTGAGGAATGACAGGAAGGAGGAAACATCCTTCAGCATGATTTATACCCCAGATTAGGCCCAGCTTGTAAAAATACACCGAGTTTAAATCACTGTCAACCTTGGAACAAGAGCAGAGGAGGTGGCGACCCTGGAACAAAGTAAACAAACGACAGCGTTGCTGAGTGGATTGAAGTGCAGCTGTCTGTCCAAATAAAACCTGGGATTTAACGCTGGCTGCGTGGGAATTCAATGGGAAAAGGGGCTGGAAATGGGGCATTTCCCAATTACAACTCAAACCAGCTCGACAGGGAACCAAAAGCTGGACAAAGACTCGAAGGACATCAGGAACTGGTGATAAACTGCTTTAACTGGAAGTACTGGAAGCTAAAACAGTGGCTTAGTTGGGACTTGGCCTCGGTGATCTTAGGGGTCTTTTCCAGCCTAAACGATCCTGGGATTCTGATCCAGGTGCAGCCTGGAGTGCAGCTGCCACGGCAACACCCCCACCATCAGGGCAGTGCTTAATTAGACCATTCCCTCGTTAGGTGCTGGGTCATTGCTGCCTTCCCTGCAGCTGATTATTATCATTATCATTATTATTACTATTATTATTACTATTATTATTATTATTATTTTGTTATTATTATTATTTTGTTATTATTTTGTTAGTATATTATTATTGTTATTATCATTATTTAGCAAATATCATTAATTTGTGATCAGCTGCCAGAGACTGGCCTGGACTTGCAGCTCTGCAACCTCAGCTTTTCCTGTCATTTCATCTTCTTGAAATGAGGGAAAAAGGAATCAAAAATCAGAATTCCTGCACTAATTCCCAACCATGGCAGTGCTGCTGGACCTTGGCAGCCTGCCTGGAATTTGGAAGGCATTTGGGAAAGAGTTCCAGGCCAGGCTGGATGGGCTTGGAGCAGTGAAAATGGCTGTTTTCTCCCCAGAATTCGTTATTTTTGCGGTCCCTGCAGACAGAGCAGTTCAGGATGTAACAGGAATCCTTGGAAGCAGCGGGAGGAGCCTCCCAAGGCCCCGCGCACTCAGAGCTCTTCCCGGCTCCCCATCCCCGCTCCAGGACAAGAACTCCAGGCTGTTATCACAAGTTTTGATCACTTTTCCATTCGGGAATGCAGCCAAAGTGTAAATGAGTCGATAGCGGAGTCATAAACGCAGTTACCAGAGAGGGTAATTAGCTAATAGCAGTTAATTACTCTGACAACAAAGCGCCCAGGCCCAGCAGAGTCTGGTACAGAAATGGTTTTGTCATTTCGTGTCTAACAGGGCAAGAAGGGCCCAGCGATTCCCTCCAGCCGAGTCTTTGTTTGCTTTACAGGCTGATACCTGCTGATTAGATGCTTTCCGTTCAAGTGATAAATTATCTTCATTAACTTTAATTGTTTGCCGACAAATTTGTGCAAACGGAGCCACTCCGGGAGCAGCGGCAGGAATTTGGCTGTGGCTTGGGAGGTGCTGAAGGGACTCCGAGCTTCAGAAAAGGACTTTGCACCCTGGAGTGAGGGGGGACAGCAGCGAATCCCTGGGCCCGGAGCGGGACGGGGAATGGAATCATGGAGTGTTTTCCCAGCCGTTCCCCAAAGAATCATCCTGGAATGGTTTGGGTTGGAAGGGATTTTAAGGATCGTCCAGTGCCACCCCTGCCATGGCAGGGACACCTTCCACTGTCCCAGGCTGCTCCAAGCCCCAATGTCCAGCCTGGCCTTGGGCACTGCCAGGGATCCAGGGGCAGCCACAGCTGCTCTGGGAATTCCAGCCCAGCCCCTCCCCACCCTCCCAGACAGGAATTCCTAATTCCCAATATCCCATCCATCCCTGCCCTCTGGCAGTGGGAAGCCATTCCCTGTGTCCTGTCCCTCCATGCCTTGTCCCCAGTCCCTCTCCAGCTCTCCTGGAGCCCCTTTAGGCCCTGCAAGGGGCTCTGAGCTCTCCCTGGATCCTTCTCCTCTCCAGGTGAACATTCCCAGCTCTCCCAGCCTTTCCTCACAGATCAGTGGCTTCCCAGCTCCAACCAGGACACTCCAGAGTCCTGTTCCAGCTCCTCCTGAGAGTGTGGAACACTTTCCTTGTCCCTTTGTTTCTCCACTTGCTAAATTTGTTTTCATTGGGGATTTTCCCTTTGTTTCTCTCTTCCATCTCAGAATTCCCATCATGCTGGGAATTCCGGGAGCTGTCCAGGATTTTCACCCTGGAAGGGAAGCCTGTCCCAAGAGCCCCCATGGCACAACCCCCCCCTTCTCTGTGCTTGTTCAAGACCAAGGAAATACTTTGAGCTCTCTCTCCTCCCACGGGATGTGGGAACATCCCAGGAGAGATCCCGAATTCCAGGAGGGTGCTGAGCACCCGGAGATGTCCAGCAGGACACCCCAGGGGCTGCCCAGCTGCGGCAGAATTGGGGCAGTGACCCCTGATTGCAGCAAAGCTCTGCTGGGTAATTAAACCCAGGTGTTTCCAGGGTTAATTAAGGAAGCCATATAATGAGGGGTGGGAGGTGTAGGAGTGGAATGGGAGTTTTCCTG
Source organism: Lycocorax pyrrhopterus obiensis (assembly GCA_014706295.1). Classification (NCBI taxonomy): domain Eukaryota; kingdom Metazoa; phylum Chordata; class Aves; order Passeriformes; family Paradisaeidae; genus Lycocorax; species Lycocorax pyrrhopterus. Next base: position 63,528,181 of record JACSVZ010000007.1, on the reverse strand, counting down.
TGGAATAAGGAGTTTTCATGTCCTGCAGCTCCTGCTGGAATGGGTGAGTGTTGTGTTCTGCTTTGGGTAGCTATTAATTGACTATTTTAATTAATTGTTTTAATTAACTTCTATGTGGTTTTTGACTGAATTTTCTGCTGCTTTTCCTCTGGCGTTTCCCAGTTCTGTGCCTGGGGCAAATGAAGGGTTGGGTTTAACGAGGGGGAGGCTGAGCTCCCCCAGAAGTGTTCCTTGCTGCTGTTGGGATTGTGTTGCTCTTCCCAGGGACAGGTTAAATGGTTTTAGGGAATTCCAGCCCTTTTCCTCTGGAATTAAAGGCAGGCACCAGGAACACTATCCTTGGTGCTTCCCTCCTTCAGTGCAGGCTCTCTGGCTGTGGCTCAGGTGAGCTGTGGCACTGCCAGCCCTGGGGCTGCCCGCTCGCCCCCTGGGATGGATTTCCTTCAATAATTGCTGGAAACGGGGTTGTTTCAATGGATCAGGAGGAAAATCCAGCTTTAAGGGGCTGGAGGGGAGGTGTCCCTTCCCAAGCCGCAAGGAGAAGTGGCAGTGAGTGTTTCCCAGGAATTCCCTGGTGTCCTGGTGGGGGGAGCTGCTCGGAGCTGGGATTTGCTCTGGGCTGGGGCTATGCGGGGGATGATTTGCTGACCGGGTGGGCACTTGAGCCGGGAATAAATGGGAATTCTGGTGGCTGGAATTAGAGCTTTGGAGAGGCTCTGTCCTGCAGGGGAAGCTGCAGCAGGCGAGGGGTGTTTGGGTTCGGTGAAGGCTGCGGTTGTTTTGTTTGCCTGTAGCAGGTCCCCGGACCCTTCCGTGGTGCCAGAGCAGTTCTGCGACTCCAGAGTCAAAAACTGGATCTGAAACCCCGCTCTGGCAGGGAGGAGCTGGATCCTGGATTCTTGGGAGCCCTGGGATGATGTGGGGAGGGCTGGGAGCAGCAGAGCCCCGTTTGTGCCTCAGGGAGGTTCCTGTTTTTACCCGGAGCAGGAAGAGCTGTGCTGGGAGTGCCACAGAATCCTGGGATGCTTTGGGTGGGAAAGGACCTTAAATCCCACCCAGCCCCACCCCTGCCATGGCAGGGACACCTCCCACTGTCCCAGGCTGCTCCAAGCCCCAGTGTCCAACCTGGCCTTGGGCACTGCCAGGGATCCAGGGGCAGCCACAGCTGCTCTGGGAATTCCAGCCCAGCCCCTCCCCACCCTCCCAGACAGCAATTCCCAGTTCCCAATCTCCCATCCATCCCTGCCCTCTGGCACTGGGAAGCCATTCCCTGTGTCCTGTCCCTCCATGCCTTGTCCCCAGTCCCTCTCCAGCTCTCCTGGAGCCCCTTTAGGCCCTGCAAGGGGCTCTGAGCTCTCCCTGGAGCCTTCTCCTCTCCAGGTGAACATTCCCAGCTCTCCCAGCCTTTCCTCACAGATCAGTGGCTTCCCAGCTCCAACCAGGACACTCCAGAGTCCTGTTCCAGCCCCTCCTGAGAGTGTGGAACACTTTCCTTGTCCCTTTGTTTCCCCACCTGCTAAATTTGTTTTCATTGGGGATTTTCCCTTTGTTTTTCTCTTCTGTCAGGCCATGCCTTATGCTGGGAATTCCGGGAGCTGTCCAGGATTTTCACCCTGGAAGGGTGTTGTTAATTCTTGCTGGATTTGTGCTCACCTGAATTTGATAATATTGGCCCCTCTTAATTTCCTTCATCCTCTGCCTTCCTGGGGACAGAATGAGATTGCCACGGAAGGAAACTGCAGCTCGTGAAAAGTAAAAACAAAACTGATCCCTTAAAACCAAGGTCCTGTTTTAGGCAGCCCCTGGACCGTGAGCAGTCGCTTTTTTCTCACTGATTTCCATTTGTTGTGAGCTCTGCCTTTGGCCTGTTGGTACTTCCAGGGATATCTTAAATATTTTCGATGAGGCATCACAGAATCAGGTTGGTTTGGGTTGGAAGGGACCTTAAAGAAAATCTCCTTCACCCTCAATTTAGTCCAAACCTGTTCCCCAGCTGAGTTTCACTGAACCATCAGGTATTTTCCAGTTTGAACCCCTCCTGCTGCACTCAGGTTTTGTTTCCTTGTCTGAGTGGCTGGCACCAGGTCTGGACCAGAACATCCCAAAATCCTGCAGAAAATGGGAATAAGCTGTGCCTAGGCATCTCCTCCAACACTAATTTTTCCCACCACAGGACCCTCCCTGCTCCTCCGCGGTTGAATGAGACCCAGAAAGGTTGGCAGGTGCTTCTCACAACCAGAATTTTCATTTCTGTGATACTTTGTGTGAGTTAGAGATGGAACTGAACACCCGCTTTAATTCCTCCCACTGTGAACTCTTTTTCTGATTATTTCAAGAAAAAAAAAAAAAGAAATATTTCTCCTGACCTGTGATCTTTTCTTGCAGCAATTACCTCGCTGACCTTTTCCTGGGGTTTAAAGATTGAAAACAATCACAGTTTCTCAGCCTTTGCAGCTTGTAATCTCTGCTTAGGATTCAGGAGGCAGAGCTGTGATTTATTCACTGAGCCAGTGATGGCTGAGCCTCTCCTCTCCCCCTTTCCTGACCCAGAGCCCATCAAAGCCTGCCCAGCCTCAGCTCTGCCTCTCTAAATGAGCTCATTGGGATGTTGAGCAGCTCCCCTGGCTGGGAGGAGGCATTGACAACCCCAATTTCAGGCAAATGGGATGTGATTTTCTTAAAAAATTAAATATTAGCGAAGGCTGAAATGGAGAGAAGTCGATTCCCACCCGGTTCTGTTCGGGTGGAATCCAAAGCTTTAATTGCAGAGGGAGATGGGCAGTGGGACCCGGGCGTGCTCCAGGTCTTTGTTTATCACTGGGGCTTTGTAGGGTTGAAGAATGATTTGCATCAGGTCAAGAAGCAGCTTCTGATTTCAGGAGGAAGCTGTAAAATTATTTTCTCTTCTCCTCCTCAATCAGAGTTGTTATAAAAGGCCCAGTTGGAAACCAGTTATTTTATTTCTTTTACTCACTCACAATTTGTGCATTGCCCGAGGTTTTACCTGAAGTCCTTGGCTGTGATTAAAAATAATTTCAGTGTTGATTGGGATCAGTGAGAGAAAAAGAGATCGAAAACCAGAGGGAATGCTGTGTGTGGCCAGAGGAATTTGGTGCTACAGAGCAGGGAGGTGATCCAAGGGACGGAGATGATCCAAGGGATGGAGATGATCCAAGGGATGGAGCAGCTCTGCTGGGAGAGCTGGGAATGTTCACCTGGAGAAGGGAAGGCTCCATGGAGAGCTCAGACCCACTTGCAGGGCCTAAAGGGGGTCCAGAAGAGCTGGAGAGGGACTGGGGACAAGGGCTGGAGGGACAGGACACAGGGAATGGCTTCCCACTGCCAGAGGGCAGGGATGGGTGGGATATTAGGAATTCCTGGCTGGGAGGGTGGGGCTGGGCTGGGCTGGAATTCCCAGAGCAGCTGTGGCTGCCCCTGGATCCCTGGCAGTGTCCAAGGCCAGGCTGGACATTGGGGCTGGGAGCAGCCTGGGACAGTGGGAGGTGTCCCTGCCCATGGCAGGGGTGGGGCTGGGTGGGATTTAAGGTCCTTTCCAACCCAAATCATCCCAGGATTCTGTGATTTCCTCACCAAAACACCTCTGAATGGGTCCCTTTTCCATGCTTGGCTCAGCCTCTGGAAGCAGCACCAGGCACATTCCCTGAGGAACATTCCCAGTTTTCCATGCCCCTTTAGGAGGTTTTGAAGTGGCCCCCACTCAGTCAAGCATTAAACAAATCCCGTTCCCTCTCTCTTTTCACGCACCACCAATCCCTGGAATTTTCTGAGCTGTTGGGTTTGGCTCGGACAAAGAACACGGGAATAACTCCCTACCTGTCCTTCCTAAAGAGCCTGTATCCTTTCAACCCAGCACTCCACAACCATTCCACGATGCCTCCATGATGCCAATAGGATCATAGCCCTACAGGCACATGCACATCTCTAACTCATCAACATCTCAACAGCAAGGAAGCGAAGCCTCCTTTGAAATTCCCTCTTCTCTCCTCTGCTTTCCAGTGCAAACAGGGGAATGAAGGAAAGAAAAATGGATTTATTGAGTGCAGACCAGCACCACTGCGGGTGCTGAGCTCCCCCACATGGCCACAGCTCTTTGGTCACCCCAAATTTGAGCCAGCCCAGACTCCAGGAGTGATGGAAACACAAAAATGCTCTACCTTTCCCAGGAGAGAGTCCACCAGAAATCCAATGGGAAGAATCCACCAGAGATTCCAGTGGGAAGCCATTCCCTGTGTCCTGTCCTTCCATCCCTTGGTTCCCCTCCAGGTTTCCTGCAGCTCCTTCAGGCACTGCAAGGCCCCAAGGAGGTCACTCCTGGTCTCCTCTCCAAGCTGGACAATCTCAGCTCTCCCAGCCTTTCCTCCCAGCAGAGCTGCTCCATCCCTCTGATCATCCTCTGGATTTGCTCCAGCAGCTCCATGTAATTCCTTGGAGATTTTGGTGGCTCAGTTTTGGCTGAGGTTTGAGCTGACTGAGGCCCCTCTGTACCCAGCTCCTCCATGGTGCCACATTCCTGATTTCCTTTGGATCCTCCTCTAGGGATAAATCTGATGGATGAGGAATCACAAATTTGGGCTGGAAGGGACTTTAAAGCTCATCCACTTCCATCTAGCTGCCAGAACTGTTTTATTTTGGGCATGGAATGAGCAGAACCAACACCAACTCCAGGGAAATCGCAGCTTTTCCCACCTTAGAAGCTAACGATTCCCGAGCAACCGGTGGAGGGTGGTTATCAAGGAGAGGAGAAGGCTCTTTGTTATGGCTGGGAGCCAGTGGAATTGGAAGAGGTGGGAAAAGCTTTGTAAACAAGCAGGAAATCAAAGTCAGAATGAATTCCAGCCAAGAATTCTTCAAAAGGACGAGTCAGGAAGTCACTGGTGTGTTTTAACAGCTGCTGAAAGGGAAGGGATAAACACAATATTAATTTTATGGCTTCTTTTTTCACACTCCAGTGCACATAAATCTGGGTAATTGTATTTCCTGGGCTTGGCTGTCTTGGAAGATAAGGAATAATTACATCCCTGCCTGGTGGGAAGGAGCCTGCACAATGATCCCTTTTTAATGCTAACAATCCCGTAATATTGGAGTTCGGGGTGGGATTCGATGGTGACAACAGAAAACACCAGCAAGGAGCAACTCGTACCAGCTTGGTGTGATCGGAATATTTGGGATTTCCAAGTCAGAATTATAATTTTACTCGAACTGAGAACCCCCAGCCCACTTTCCCTGGGTTTCCATGGGCTGCACTGAGTATTTCCCTGCCTTTCCCAGTTTTTATTTGCTTTCCCAACAGTTTCATTGCCTTTTCCCCACCTTGGGGATTTCTATCCGTCAGCAGGGGATGCTGGGAAGTTCCCTCAGAGAACTTGGGATCGGAAAATTGTGTGGGAATCCTTGTTTTGATGGTTTTGTAGTGACGAGATTCCATGGAATCCCACATTTACTGTGTGGGAAATGATCCCACATAACCTAAACCTGTTGTACCTCCAAGCAGCAGGACAGAGGTGTGGGGATACCTGTCCTTATTCTGGGAATGTTTTGGGGCTGAGAATCCAAAGGGGAATCCTGGTTTTCCTGTACCTTATCCCAGCAATACCCCGAGGTTGGATGTGCCAAAATTCTCTTTCTTTTCCTGTTTCTCTTGCCTTGGACCATTTTGCCCCCCAGTAACACCCAGGTGTTTTTCACGCCTTCCCCGAAATGGTTTTTCCTGGTGGTGCAGGGAATCCAGCATGTCAAACCCAGCTGGAATTCCTGTGGGATTTAATAACCTGCTCCCCAATCAGCTCTGGTGGTCCCAAAGTAGCTGTTGGGACTTCACGTGAATCTTAAATTTATCTCCTGTATTTCAGCAGGAATCAGAACCAGCTTTGCTAATTCTTAGCTTTTTTCTTCACTTTTGAACATTGAGGTGTTTTTTACCCCATAAATTCCTGTGCTGCTTCAAAGAGTTTAGGAACAGCAGTTTTAGGACTATCTTTAATGGTTTTGTTATTATAATTAATGCCAGCCCCTTAATTGCCATGAGGAGTAACTCATTTAAATGCCTTGGTTACCCAATTCTGTTTATCTGCTCTATGGAAATAGACCAAGTGATGAGAGGAAACGGCCTCAGGTTGCACCCAGGGAGGCTCAGGTTGGATATTGGGAATATTCCTCAAGGAAAGGGCTGTCCAGCCCTCCACAGCTGCCCAGGGAGGTTTGGAATCCCCATTCCTGCAGGGATTTAAAAGCCCTGTGGAGGTGGCACTTGGGGACCTTGGTTAGCTTAGAGGGCTTTTCCAACCTAAACAATTCCAGAGGGTAACTCCACCTGCCCTGGGCAGTTCTAGAAACTGTGCGCAAAATAATCCTGATTTGCTTCCTAAAACTCCCTTTTCCAGGCTGGGACAACCCCCCACTTTGCCTTTAGCAGGGAGGGGGAGGAGAGAACAAAGGTTTGCTGTGACTCGGTGGCAGCCAAAAGGCAAAGGGGGATTGAATGCCAGGAAAATCCCTGTTGACATTCCTAAACCCTTCCCTTGGCTGTCAGGAAGCCAATAACGAAGGACAAAGAGCAGGAGGATTCAGCAAACTCCTGCCTCCTCCTGCTCTTTAGAAAAGGGACTGAACTTTATTCAACTTTGTTCCGAAAGTGCCGAGGATCCTCCAGCCCTCCCTGCCTGAGCAGGAGCTCGGGATGACTTGTCCAAAAATCAACAACCTCTCAAGGCGTGACCTTTGAAAAGCTGAGCTTTATTTTCTGCGTCTTCCAATTTATTTCTACGTGAAAGAGCACCTGGAGTGAGTCCCTTGTTTCCCTGGGCAGGTTTGGGGCTGGGGTGGAGGAGGCAAAGGTGAACAACGAGCAGCGGTGCCCAGGAGAGCTGCCCTGGGACAGGGATTGCAGTGCTGGGGGCCCTGGAGCACCAGGATTCCCATGGGCAGAGCAAAGGGATAACGAGAGACAGGACACAGGGAATGGCTTCAAACTGGCAGAGTGGGTTTAGGTGGGATATTGGGAAGGAATTCCTGGCTGGGAGGGTGGGGAGGGACTGGGACAGAATTCCCAGAGCAGCTGTGGCTGCCCCTGGATCCTTGGAAGTGTCCAAGGCCAGGCTGGACATTGGGGCTTGGAGCAGCCTGGGACAGTGGGAGGTGTCCCTGCCATGGTAGAAGTGGAATGGGATGCTCTTTAAGATCCTTTTCCACCCAAACTGTTCCAGGATTTGAGGATTCAGAGTCATCTCCAAGCACCCACCTATTGCAAGACCTCACGTGGGGAAACTGAGGCAAGGTGTGGGTTCCCCCCTTGCACTTCTGTGTCCTTTCCCATTAGTACTGGTTTAGCTCTGTTAATTGAACCCATGAGGGGCAGGGTTTGTGCCCATCTGGGATGTGGGATTCCCTCAAGAGACGCCCGTGGAGCAGGCAGTGCCTCAGCCAAATCCAGTTTGGGTTGGAGGGGACCTCAAAGCCCATCCAGCCCCACCCCAGCCATGGCAGGGACACCTCCCACTGTCCCAGGCTGCTCCAAGCCCCAATGTCCAGCCTGGCCTTGGACACTGCCAGGGATCCAGGGGCAGCCACAGCTGCTCTGGGAATTCCAGCCCAGCCCCTCCCCACCCTCCCAGCCAGGAATTCCTAATTCCCAATATCCCATCCATCCCTGCCCTCTGGCAGTGGGAAGCCATTCCCTGTGTCCTGTCCCTCCATCCCTTGTCCCCAGTTCCTCTCCAGCTCTCCTGGAGCCCTTTCCAGCCCCAGGCAGGGCGGGGATGTTCCTGCAGCCCCGGGAATGGGACACCCCAGGCAGGAGCTCCAAACCCACCTGGAAATGTTTCCTGAGGGGTTCCCTTGACCTGGGCATTCCCAGTTTTATTTTGTACTGGCTGTGTTATGAGTAAATCCTCCCAAACCACTTCTTCCCTCCCGGAAAGTAACAATTTCATCCTTTTAAAAAGTTATTTTAAGAATATCCTGGCTTAGCTGGAAGTGGTAGTGGAACCTTTTCATCTTGAAGAACTTCGAGGAATATTAAACTTTTTATCACTTTAATGCTTTTTAAATGACTTTTTTGCTACGTTTGCGGTAAAGGATGAGAGAGATCAGTCAGGGAGATTGGGCACAAGCAGATGCAGAATCCGGCAGGTTGTTAAATAGTGCTGGGCTGGAAGACAGCAAATCTTAAGATCTTGTGTATTTTTATACAATTTATTCTATATTTATCACCGTTTTCATGGCCTGCTGTAATAAATCACAGTCTTACACATCAGGATGAATCCAAAATAAAATTATGGGCTCTATAAAAAGAATAATTTGGAGATTTTAGTCCAGTTCTGCCTTTCTCTGATCAAAAATACTCGAGTTTTCCCTGCAAAATGAAGTGAGTTTCTAATTCCACCGTGAATCCCAATCTGTGGTTCCATCTTTCATCTGGAAAGGTTTTTTTTCTTCTTTAGGGGGGCAATTATTTCTTTCAGTGTGAGAAGTAACAGGCTGTGCCTTAAAAATATTCCTCTTTTCATCTCCCAAAGCTCTGCCGCTAATGAACCTGCAAGTTCAGTGCAAACGCTAAACACAAATTTAATTCGCATTTGGAGATGGATTTGCTCTGCTTAGAACTCGATATATTAAATATTTTTGGTTGCTGCTTCTTGTATTCCATAATTTAAGGGAGAACGGAAATTTTTAGGTGTATTTCACATTATTGAGCTTTGATATCGAAGGTCCTTGATGTGGAAAGTTGTTGAGCAGGTGGGGAAATGCAGTTTACAGTTTAAAAATCTGAATTTAAGGTTGAAAGTGGCAAAGAACTGCGGTGTTTGGGCTGGGATGGAGTTAATTAATTTGATTTTAGCTGGTGTGGGGCCGTGCTTTGGATTTGTGCAGGGATCTGTTGATGATTCAGGAATATTTGTTGTTTCTGGGTTTGCACAGCACCAGGGGCTGCTCTGCTCCTCTCCCTCCTCACCAGTGAGGGGCTGCTGATCCCAAAGGATCCAAGGAATATCCCAGATTTTTAGCACACTGATTTATGTGAAGGGACTGCTGCTCAGTGGAGTTTTCTGGGACAAATCCATCCCCGGAGAGATTTATTTGGGATCAAACCTGACCTTTCTTCTCCAGCCTCCCTGATTTGTTCTTTAAGATGAGATTTCCAAACTTGGGTGTAGTGTCCCTCCAATTTATTGATCCCAGTTCAATCTGTGGGCTCGGATTTGTGAAATCCAACAGCTTATGGTGTCCTTGGTTGGCTTTGGGTATCCGGGGATGAAGGACAGAATTTTCCTGGAATTCGGTGCAATGTTGCCACACGGAGCTTCTGTCATCCTGTACTTTTTTCTCCTTGGTTGCACATTTTTTTTATCCCGGTTGCACAAATCACCAGATTCTTGCAGCTAATGGCCCAAATCCATGTGGGATGGGATGGGAAGGGAAGGGCAGATGGAAGGACGCAGCTGCCAGGCCCAGCTCAAGCTGGCACCGAACTTCTCCTTTGGAGGACACACAAGTCCATTCCTGCCCTTCAAAAATTCATTTCTGTGCTTCTAAATCCTTGGTTTCTCTGAAAGTCCAAGTGCTGTGAAATATTTTTTCTTCTTGTCGTTATTTATTAGGAAGTAGGAGCAAATCGTGGCCCCGAGTTTGTATTTTTGGGGGTTTTTATTGCCAGCCCCACTGGTGCAGACTGAGCTGAAGATAAACCAGCACTGCCCACTTTATCTCCTCTATCACCCCCTTATCTCACCCCAGCCGGACCTTTCCACACAGAGATGTTGGGAAAAGAGGGAAAAGCTGCGTTTTCCTAAGTTGTGCTGCCTTTGGTGTCCTTTTTCCCCTCAGCTCATCGCACACGGCGCTGCTGCAGTCGGTTTGCGGAAAATGCTGTAGGAGAAAATTGCTGTTGGGATAGGAACCAGAAAATGGCTCCTGGAATGGCTTTCCATGGGAATTTCCGGGGCATTTAAAGGCTGCTGGGTGGTCCAAAAGCTTTCAGAGAGGGGAGCAGTCATTAGTTCAGTGGCTGGGCTTGGCTGAGCCCGCAGCGATCCCATTTGGAATCCAAAGATTTGGTGGTGTTGGAGAAATACCCTTCAGAATCCACGATGGTCCTGGGAATGGCTCAGTCCTGCTGCCATATGGATCAGAAAAAGGGGGAAAACTAAAAGATTGGGTTTTATTTTTATTTTTCCCCTCACATTCCACCTTTTGGAGGCTTCTGCGAAGTCTGATATTGCACAGTCCCAGAATAGTCTGGGATGGAAGGGACCTTAAACCCATCTGGTTCCAGCCTCAGCATTTCCTCCTAAAACATAATTTAAATCTCTTTTGGTGTGAAACTCCTCTCCCCTGTCCCATCCCTCTCTGCCCATGCACAGAGTTGATCTCCCTGGCTTTCCTAAGCCCCCTTTAAATACTGGAAGTCTCCTGTAGTCGCGTTCTCCTCTCAAATTAGAGAGTAAAAGTTGTTCCTGGTAAGATATAAAATCAATTTGAGGGTCCCACCCTGAAATCTTCCTTGGATCCCAAACACTCTGATCTTTATGGCCAAGAACCCACAACTCCTCTGAAGCCTTGCGAGGAAAGCAGCACCTGCTGCTTTAGCCAAGACCTTCTCCCTGAGGCCACCTAATCCCAGGATTTCAGAGCTGGAGCCACCTCCCATCCCTGGAGAAGGCTCCCTGCCCCCAGCCACAGCAGCAGTGCCATTCCCAGTGGGATATTCCATTGGAATTGTGCTCCATGGCCTTCCAAAGCCTGATGAGGCAACACACCCCGAATGTCTCCAGGGTCCAGGGCCATGTCCTTGGAAACCCATCCCCTTATGAGCAGCACAATCATCACTTCCCACATCCCAAATCCCAACAGGATCGTTCAGCATCCACGGCACGTTCCCAGTTCATGTTTGCCAGTGAACATTTTCCTTCCTCCGGAAAGATGACTGCTGGAAATATCCAGGACTATGGAAAACTGACACTGGTTGGTGGATGCTGAACCCTGTTCCTGCCTGGTCGGGCTGATGGCACATCCTGGATCCCAAAGCCACTTGGAATTTGTCTCCGTCATTAACGTGGAGGGATTTTATCACCCAGCCTCAGGTTCCTCTCTCATTTCCCCTCATGTTCCCTCACTCCAGACCCATTCATTTCTCATTTACATCTTTTTTCACCAGCACAATGATTTGCAAAATTCAGTTCATTCCAAGTTTTTCCTGCCCTCATTCCCACATCTTTTCCTGGATTTATTGCTGTGACTGGGCTGGTATTTCCCCAGGAAGTGTTTTACAGCATCCAAGGAACTCTCTTGTTTTTCATTCCTTGCTTTTCCTTTCCCTCCTCTTTAACAGATCCATAATCACCACACGAGAGTGGCCCAAACTCTTTGGTTTTTATAAACCTGTCTTAAAAAATAACCTTTTTTTTTTTTTTTGGCAAATCCCTGAGGGCTGGGTGATCCTGGCAAGTTCAGAAGATTCCTCAGCCCATCTGTCTTGTGCTTCCTTATCCTCTTCATGTACCAGGCTGAACATCTGAGCTCCGAATTTCCCCCAGCCCAAATTATTCCTTTTTCACTCCTTATTTCATGAAGGTAAAAGCAGAGTTCAGCACAGACAGAGCTTTGGTGCTTCCCTAAAAATAGAGAAAGGAAATTATGGCGGTAGGATTTCAAAATCCAACCAATATCCTCAGTAAAGCTGAGCTTGAAACATGAGTGGTGCAAATATCAGCCTCTTTTCTGTGTAAAGACACAAAACCGGTGCAAAACCAGCCCAAAATGGGGCTGAAAATCAAAAATCAACATTGTAGGAGCTCAATTTTAAGGTCAAACCAAGTCCCTTAAATACGGGACAATGTGGAATGGGATTGAAGGGAACAGAGCAGCGAGCACAGGGAGAAACGTGCTGGAAGCTTTAAGAGTGGGCACTGAAAAAAAGAACTCAAAATAACAATCTTGTAAAAACCACTTTAATTAACCATGCGTAGATTAAAAATCCACACAAACCACCCTCATCCCAGAAGTTGGAATGAGATATTCAGGAGCATCCAAGCCACCAACTCCTGGTGAAAGTCTGGAAGTTTCAGTAAAAACTCAACTTGCCTAAAAAATTTGAAATAAAACTGGTCCTCCCAAAACCCTGCACCATTTTTCCTCCATTTTCTGCAATTTTAGTGGCCTAATTTTCACAATCATTTGAAATTAAAAGAGCTGAGATTTAGGTTGGATATTTGGAAGGAATTCTTGGCTGTGAGGATGGGGATGCTCTGTCCCTGGAAGTGTTGGTGGTTCCCAGTCCAGCTTGAACTGGGCTCCCTGCCTCAGTTTCCCCTTAGGAACTGGGAAAATGTCTCATTTGTGTCTTATTCCTGAATTCCTGTAGGTAAATGTCTCCATATTTGTGTTTTGTTCCCGAATTCCTGGAGGTAAATGTTTCCATACTTGTTTTGTTCCTGAATTCCCCCTTTGTGTATAAACCCCAAAAAAGTTACTTAAGGGTGGATTAATGAGCTGTGGCCCAGAATGTTCCAAAATTCAGCTTCCAACCCCGTTCCTAATCAGGCACTGGAGCTGCTAATCCAATTTGAGCCAGCGACTGAATCCGTTCCTGGCGGAATAAAACGCGCTCTAAGTCTCATTTAAAAGCCGCTGAGATGCTCCTGACAAATTAAAATCTGAAATTAAAAATAAATTTCGTTTGTTTCTGCCTCGTTAAGGCCCTCCTCGGTGTGGCTGAGCCCAGCTCTGTGTCCCTGCCTGGCTTTGAAGGGTTTTTGCTGCTGGAATGAGGAGCGGAGCCCCGTTGGCCTCTCCATGTTTTTGGGAAGCAGCTGCTGGATGTGGGATGAGGAGAGGGAAGAGGAGGAGTTCAAGAGATGAGGAAGGGACTGGAGCAGGGAAAGGACGAGGAAAGGGAGCTCAGGTGTGTCCCAGTGCAGGGATTCTGCGGAACCAGTGCAGAACCAGCACTGGGAGTGGCGGCCTTGATGGGAACTGAGCTTGTAGGAAAAGAAACACACAAATAAAAGGAAAATAACTATTCCTGACAACTCTTTTGGGCACTTAAGTGACCAAAAAATGAGGAGATGTGGCACTTTGGGATGTGGTTTGGTGGACACAGTGGGATTGGTCAAAGGTTGATGATCTTGGAGGTCTTCTAGCATTAATGATTATATTTATTTACTATATTGATCTTTAATATATTTTATATGGTGGATGTTATATATAAAACATAGGTATTGAGACAAATAGTTATTATTTCTATATATTAATGCAAATAGATATTAATACAGATTTGTATCGATACAAGTTTACGTCGATACAAATATTTATGGCTATATATTAATATATACATTTCTTGACTAAAGTAACCCCCTCTGCTCTGTTTTGTACATTAATATCCAGCGTGGCCTGGATGAAATGAATGATCTGATTTTCCTCTGGAGCTCAGAGCAGTTCAAACCCCTCTGGAATGCCGGGAATGTTGGAGCCGGTGCTGAGCAGGGGAGGGCAGAGCCAGCTCGTCCAGTGGGAGCTGGAGCATCCCAGGGGCTGTGACCCCTTCCAGGGACCCAGGGGCAGCCACAGCTGCTCTGGGAATTCTGTCCCAGTCCCTCCCCACCCTCCCAGCCAGGAATTCCTTCCCAATATCCCACCTAAACCCACTCTGCCAGTTTGAAGCCATTCCCTGTGTCCTGTCTCTCGTTATCCCTTTGCTCTGCCCATGGGAATCCTGGTGCTCCAGGGCCCCCGGCACTGCAATCCCTGTCCCAGGGCAGCTCTCCTGGGCACCGCTGCTCATTGATCACCTTTGCCTCCTCCACCCCAGCCCCAAACCTGCCCAGGGAAACGAGGGATTCACTCCAGTGCTTTTCCTGGGAGGTTGGACTTGGGAAGCACCTCCAGCCTCTCATTCTCTTCTCCCCCTGATCCCGGGGCAGAGCTCTGCTCCTCATCCCTCCTGGACACCGAGGTTCCGCGCTCTGGGTGAGGGGAACCAGGCAGGTGCTGGAATCTCTATTAATAAAATCTCTCCAGGAGGAGAATTCCATCTTTTCTCTTGGCTGGAAGTGTCCGGGGATGTGGGCAGCCCGAGGAGCCCCTCGTGCAGGGGCTGGTGGGGGGTCCATGGGTGGAGCTGGTCCCAAACCTGGGCAGAAAAAGCCTCTCCTGGCGTGCTGTGGCTGGAAATGATGGAAGGCTCCTATTCCTGCTCACCAAACTCCTGTGGGAGTTGAGAGAGAGCTTTTTTCCGGTTGGATTTGGAAAGGAAAAGCGCCCAACTTCAGAATTCCTGTGAAAGCTGAGCTCTGAAAGCTTTGTGTCCATACCCAATCTTGTTAAAACCACTTTAATTAACCATAAGTAGATTAAAAATCCACACAAACCACCCTCCTACCTCATCCCAGAAGTCAGAATGAGACATTCAGGAGCTTCCAAGCCACCAACTCCTAGTGAAAGTCTGGAAGTTTAAGTGAAAACCCAACTTGCCTTAAAAAAAACTTGCACGTGGTTTTAACTCCCCAAAATTTGGGCGCTGGTGCTGATAAGCCCCCGTTTAATGCCCTTTTGTCCTGGAAGGAAGAGCTGGATGGGGAAGGGGAGGCATCCAGAAGAACAGCTGGCATTGGGAGCAGGAGAAGAGGATTGAGGGAATGGGGAGAGCAGCTGTTCTGGTAGAATAGCATAAAAAATATATTTTAAAAAATTCTACACAGGCATCCGAAGTCAAAAAGCGCCGCTGCGTGGATCCTGTTGGCTTTTCCCTGCTGTTACCCTGTGGAAAAGGTGGCAGCTGAGTGTCCTCTGTCCAGCAGGGTCACTCTGTTCCTGAAAAAAAATAAAATCATGGAAGCTTCTTCCAAGAATTCTTAAATATTCTGCTTTCCCCCAGTACTGGAGAAACAACGAGTTGGCTTTTCCTGGTAAAGCGAAAGTGCTAAATAGAGCTGAAAATGCTGGTTTGTGTCTACTTAGAGAAATTATGTATAATTATATGTAGTACATATCAAACAAGGGGACTCTGAGGGGTTTTTCCTGGGAAGCAGGTTTCTTGGGAACAGGATTGTTTATTCCAAACTGGCCTGAGGGGAAAAAATTTGTCTTAGTGCCATTTTTTCGAAGTCTGCTAAAATTCAGCTTGATTTAATTTATGTTAGCTCTGCTATGAAAATGGCGTGATTAATGCATAGAAAAAATGTATTTGGAAGTTGGGCAGCTGTGAAGTAAGGAATATTTACTGGGAAAAGAGTGGAAAAAATCCTTTAAGGGTCACTGTGAGAGCTGCTGTCCGTGGGATGTAGAGGAAGAGCAGGGAGAGGGTGGATCTGAGGACGGTTTTGTTGGAGAAAGCCCCGATTTGGGTCTCAAACCCCAAATGTTGGGACATTCCGAGCTCTCTGGTGGGTGTTGGAGGTTGGGATCAGGGCAAGGATCAGGATAGGGCCGGAAAACATCCCCCAGCGTCCATGGGGCTGCACATCCTCCCGAATTCCAGCTCCACTGCTCACATTGGAAGCCTGGAAAAGTTTCCAGAGCCTGGCTCAGCTCCCCCAAACCCCAGCTCCTGCTTCCCTCTGTTAATTAACATTTCCCAGCGTGGAAGGGATCAAACCCCTGATGTGAGAGGCGCAGGGAACAAGGAGCTGTAATTCCCTCCTGGATTTATTTGTGTGGCTCCAGCTGCTAATTCCGATGTTTTATTTGAACTGGCTGAGCTGTTTGCAGCAAATGGGGGATAAACCATGAGCCATTAAATGAAGAAACCTCCTGAAATTAGGGCTGGCAGCAGCATCCCCGAACTTTTGGGGTGTCTTGTGTGCTGCTGTTCACATAAAATCCAAAATTCCTTCCCAAGTGGAGCTGGAAAAGCTTCCATGGATGCAAGCAGAGGGCAAGTGTGGAATTGTGGATAAATCCCAGGGCAAAACAAGCATTTATTGATGCTCCAAAGAATTTGGAGGGCTTGGATTTCCTTGGTATTGATCCTGGTACAGCCGGTTCCAGGCATGGAAAAGCTCCCGAGTCACATCTAAAAATCCATGGAAGTGCTTGAAGTTGGGAAGTACTAATGATGAGAAGTCCTGGGTTTTTTTCATTCCTGGGTTCCCATTTCCTGGTGGGATTGGGTTGTGGTGGAAAGGTTTTGGCTGGCCTGGGTGGGGGCGGTACTGGGTTTGCTCCGGCTCCGAGCTGCCCCATCCTGCTGGAATACCTGGAGTGCCTGTGCCCTTGGAATGGGCTGTCCCGATGGGGCTGTCCTGGCTGGAGAGAGCCCTGGGAATGGGCTGTCCCAATGGGATGGAGCCCTGGGAATGGGCTGTCCTGATGGGATAGAGCCATTGGAATGGGCTGCGGCCTTGGGGGCACCTGGGAATGTTTGATGGCCTTTGTGGCGTGATTTCAGTGGGAATTCTGGAAAACGTCCTTGCTGCTGCCTTAAAGGAATAATCTGGGCTTCGTTCACTGGCACAGGGTGCCCAGAGCAGCTGTGGCTGCCCCTGGATCCCTGGCAGTGTCCCAGGCCAGGCTGGACATTGGGGCTTGGAGCAGCCTGGGACAGTGGGAGGTGTCCCTGCCATGGCAGGGGTGGGATGGGATTTAAGGTCCCTTCCAATCCAAACCATTCCATGATTTTCTGAGAGTATTTATTGCAAATGATGATCCCATATCTTGGTAATCTTGGGCTCTCCTGAGCCTGCTCTCATCCCGCTTTCCTCAATCTCCATCCCTCTTTCCTTGCTTTCCATCCTTCTTTCCCTGTTCTCGTCCCGTTCTCCTCACTTTCCATCCCGATTTCCTCGCTCTCCATCCCGCTCTCCCTGCTTTCCATCCCGCTTTCCCTGATCGCTCCCTCAGAGCCATAATCTGGATTTTTTTTCCATGTGCCAAATTTCCCACTCACAGTTCTCTCAGAATGTTTGGATAACTTGATCAGCCTTTCCATGAGCTGGGAGGTCACTGCTGGAAATTCCCCTTCCTTCCTGAGGAGCCAAGGGAGGAACCAAGAGCTGCTTTCCCTCCCTGGCATTTTAAAAGCTGCACTTTGGGGCTGCCAAGGAGATTTTCTCACCTTCCCCAGAACAGAAGAACATTCCTGGGAACAGGAAACTGGGAATTCTCATTTCCCATGGTGAGGGAACATTTTTATTCCTCACTCCTTCCTCAGGGCTCTCCAAATTTCTGCAGGAATCACATTTCATCCACACACATGGAGTAACCACCAAGTCACGCTTGCAGCATGTTCTGCTCCCATTTTCCTTCCAGCTTTTCCTTTGGATTGGGAGTGAGGATAATTAGGCTGAGCAATTCCAGTGAATTCCTCCCCAGCTCAGTCCCAGCCCCTCCGGAAAGGACAGCAAATGCTGACTATTTTGATTTATTCCTTTGAATTCCATCCAGGAACTCGCTTGAAAGGAGCTGCTCCACCTGTTGGAGGTCTCGTGGCTACTGGAGGCAGTTTGGCCACTGGGATGGGAAATGATGGATCCTGCAGAAAATGGGAGATTTGGCTGGAAAAAGGAAAATTATCATAAATATGCATAAAGCACGTGAAAAAAAGAAATAGCAATTGCTTTGGCCTTAAAAGCTCGGAAGAGTTCAGCAGAGCAGATGGGCTGCATAAATCTGGCAAAAATGAGGGCAGGAGGGATTTGTGTGTGGAATGCAGCAGGGGATCAGAGCAGGGCTGGAGTGATAAAGAATTTGCTGGAGCTTGGAATTTGTCCATTTTCCTGCGTTTTCGGAGGAAAAGCAGTGCCTGGGATCCCAGGACAAGGCTCCTCAGCAGCGCCTGGGATTCACTGCAAGTTCCCATCAGGAAGCAGCTGATTCCCAGCTCCTGGAACGTCTCCAGCTTGGGAAGTTTCCTGCTCTGCTGCTTCCAGCCTCTCCCAGTCACAGAGAATCCCAGACTGGTTTGAACTGGAAGATGGGATGGGATCCTAAAGCCCGTCCCATCCCACCCCTGCCCTGGCAGGGACACCTCCCACTGTCCCAGGCTGCTCCCAGCCCCAATGTCCAGCCTGGCCTTGGACACTGCCAGGGATCCAGGGGCAGCCACAGCTGCTCTGGGAATTCCAGCCCAGCCCCTCCCCACCCTCCCAGCCAGGAATTCCTAATTCCCAATATCCCATCCATCCCTGCCCTCTGGCAGTGGGAAGCCATTCCCTGTGTCCTGTCCCTCCATCCCTTGTCTCCCTCATGGAACAGGTTTTATAGGCAGGGTCTGGTACGGACTCGCGCTGTGCTGCTCCCCAGCACAACGAGGTGGATCCTGTGTCCTATTGATCTTGGAATTACCTGAGTGATGCCAGAAATCAATCCAAAACCTCTCCTGGGCAGCTCCACGCAGGATCCTTTTTATTAAACCTTTTCATGATTTATAGGTTTGTCATTAGTGTTAATGTGGCGTTAGAGTCCATCCTTCATCCTTCCCTGGGGTGTCGATTGTCCCTCCTCCGAGCCGCTCCTTTTCCATTGTCCCTTCCAAAGCAGTGCTGGACTTCCTTCTCCAAAACACGGACGGAATAACCCAGGATCAGCTTCCCAGCCCTCTTTTCCCTGGGAGGGTGGGGAAGGCCCTGCCCTGCCACAGAATTCCCAGAGAAGCTGTGGTGATAAAAAGTTTAATATTCCTCGAAGTTCTTCAAGATGGAAGGGTTTCACTGCCACCTCCAGCTAAGCCAGGATATTCTTAAAATAACTTTTTAAAAGGATGAAATTGTTACTTTCCGGGAGGGAAGAAGTGGTTTGGGAGGATTCGCCCACAACACAGCTGGTACAGAATAAAACTGGGAATGCCCAGGTCAAGGGAACCCCTCAGGAAACATTTCCAGGTGGGTTTGGAGCTCCTGCCTGGAGTGTCCCATTCCTGGGGCTTCAGGAACATCCCCACCCTGCCTGGGGCTGGAAAGGGCTCCAGGAGAGCTGGAGAGGAACTGGGGACAAGGGATGGAGGGACAGGACACAGGGAATGGCTTCCCAGTGCCAGAGGGCAGGGATGGATGGGATATTGGGAATCAGGAATTCCTGGTTGGGAGGGTGGGGAGGAGCTGGGCTGGAATTCCCAGAGCAGCTGTGGCTGCCCCTGGATCCCTGGCAGTGTCCAAGGCCAGGTTGGACATTGGGGCTTGGAGCAGCCTGGGACAGTGGGAGGTGTCCCTGCCATGGCAGGGGTGGGATGGGATGGGCTTTAAGGTCCTTCCAACCCAAACCATTCCATGGAAGAGAAATGCTCCCCTGTTCCGTGCATTGATCTCCATGATTATCTTTAATCAGTCTCCACCCTCCTGCATCCTCAGGTTTGTGTCATGTTGGCCTCAGGCTGAAAAAGAGGCAAATTTGCTTTATGGGTAAAGCAGAAGTGAGAAAAATCATATTGAAAGGAACGAGCGTCAGAGCTGGGCAGTTATTCTGTTGGAAGCGCTCATCATTTACCGATGGTTTCTTGGCATTGCTGGATTTGGGAAACTGCAGGGAAATGGGGTTTGGTCTCGGAAGTTTGTGAGGTTTTTCTCTAAACCATGGCAGGTCTGAAGTGAAGCAGAAATTCATTATTTCATTTATATAATTACATAATTAAAGCTCTAATAATTTGCTTTGATCCTGGGATGGGCTGAGGTGCTCCAAGGCACCTGGACCTTGGCTTTCCATGGCTGTGGTCAATATCCCAAGCCTGGCAGCGTAGAGGAATTTGGACATTAAGGACCTCCTTTAATTTTGGGTCAGCCCTACCATGATTGCTGGAGGTCCTTCCCAGCTGGAATGCTCCAGTCTGTGGCTGGAAAAAAGGCTTTGAGGAGCATTCCTCAAGGAATGTTCTCTCTGGTAGGAATCAGTGGAACTGTTGGATGAGGGAACATCCAAGAGGCCCTTGGGAATGGCAAGACCCACGGACAAGTCTGGAAAGGATTCAATAAATTCAGAATTTGAGGTCCCTTTTGGGAAACCAGACTGAGCTGCCCAAACTCTGGATTTCACGCTGGTTTTTCACCCCTATGGAATGTTTGTCTCCCCCTCGAAAAAGCAAGGATGGGTTGTCCCAGAGCAAACCCATGTGCTGTCCCGACCCTTTTTGTTGAGGGTTCGCTCCTGGAAAGGCCCCGGTGCTGAGCTTGGGCCGTGTCCTGGCTGCTGGGAGGGTGAGTTATTCCCTGTAGCCAGGATTTCCAGCAGGCAGCAGTTATCCCACAGTCCCTGTCTGGTTTGAAGTCCATGGAGAAGGGTTTAAAAACCAACTGGAAGCGTTTTAGTCCCTGCAGCTGCCTCAGCGGGGCACAGAGGGCAGAGCCACCAGCCCTGAGCTGGAATCTTTCAAAGGAGAAGCTTTTAGGGATCTGACACCTTGTGGTGTCTCTGGATGGGAATCCCAAACATTCCAGAGGTTTACAAGCCTTTCCCATATCCCTTTTAGCCCTGGGCTAAATTTCATCCTCTCTCTCCCACCCTCTGCTCCTGCCCCTGTCCAGGGGCACTTCCAGGAGCTCAGCTCCTGCTTCCCAGGGTTCTCACAGCTGGAGCGCTCCGTGCTTTGGGAGATGTTTTGTTATTCCACAGGCGTTTTTCCCTCAGTGTGATCCCTCCCTGTCCTTATCCCAGCTCTGACCATGGATGTGGCAGCAGCTGTTTTACACTTCCCTGCTGTGCCCGGGGCAGGGGTCACTTTTTACCTGCTGTTACCATTCAATCCCTACTTTTCCAGCCTCTGATTCCTGTAAAAATGGGTTTCTTGTTAAAGACTCTTTTTCTTGGAAAAAGAGAACCAACAAACGAACCCCACCAGGATTCATTTTTACTTTTATAATTCCCAACCTTTCTGTCCCTCTCCTCCTGGTTTTCCCTCCCAGCACTCCTGGCTGGAGCTCTGACTTTGCTCCCAGCAGCAGGGAGAGGTACTGGGAATGCTCCTGGATGGGGCTGACCTCAAATCCTGCCCCAGAGCCTGTGCCACACCTGCCCTTGGAAGCTTTTCCCACAATCCTGCTAATTTGTGGAGAGGGGAAGGCCAATAGGGTGAGGCTGTCACTCCTTGAGGAGCAAAGAGCTCTGGGCTGGGAGCTGGGAGATTTCTGGGAATGGCAGGAGGCAGCCTGGGATGAGCTGGGCCTTTGATGCCAACAGCAGTCGTGAGGGGTCCCTCCACGGAGGGGTTGGAATGGGATGAGGATGAGCTTTAAGGTCCCTTCCAAGCCAAACCAGTCTGGAATTCCAGGATTTTATGGAGCCAAGTGGTTCAAGCAGGAGCACCTCCAAACGGAAACACAATTCCCTGGTTTGTGTGGCCTCTTCTGCTGCTTGGTGAGCAAATCCTGTTCGTGGCCTTGCACCAATTTTTGGCTTGGATACAGAATTCCTGAGGTTGGAAAAGCCCTCCCAGACCATCGAGTCCAGGCTGCGATGGACCAACATTTTCTCAGCCAGCCCAGAGCTCTGAGTGCCACCTCCAGGAATTCCCTGGACACCTCCAGGGATGGGCACTCCAAACCTCCCTGGGCAGTTCCAAGGCCTGAGCACCCTTTCCATGGGGAAATTCCTGCTGATGTCCAACCTGAACTTCATCTTGAGAATTTTCTCACATCCCTGGAGTCCCCTTTTCCTCTGCCAAACTTCAGGTGCTTGTTGGACCCTGGGGTTGTTCCTCTTTCCTTTCATTAAATGCTGGAATTTAACCAACAAAAGGCCTTCAAATCCTTCAGGATTTTGGATCCTGAGATTCTCTGGCACTAGATGGGAAAGGGAATTCTCATCTCAGAGCCATTAATTAGAAATATAAGAGGTTGCTTAATGATGCACATGAGGCTTAGAACACTCGGAATCCATTCAGCAAAAATAAAATCAGATTATTTTTGTGCCTGTGCAATTTTGCATCGAGCGTTCCAGGCGTTGAAAAGTATTTCATGCATCATTTACTCACAATAAATTAAAAATCTCCAAGTATTAAAACACTGGAAAAATCCTGTTCGGAATAAAATGATTTTTATTGCTCCCTTTCTGCTGCAGATGTTGCTGGGGCACAAAGTGATGAAGATCAAAAGGGGTTTGCTGGCCTCAAATATTTTCTTTTCGAGGTGTTTATGGTGGGTTAAAATAAACCCTGCTAATTAGTGAACGTCTCTGTCCTGCCATGGCACTTCAAATCCACGGCTGGGCAGCAGGCAGCGGGGTTTATTTATTTTAATGTTTATTATTTATACTTAAAATGGATTTATTCTTCGTTTGGCGCAGGTTTAATAAAGATAAAAGTGGCTCTAGGGGGTGAGAGCAGGAGGGAAGAGGGAAATAAGAGGGATCCAGGTTTGCTGGGCTCTTGGGAATGCAGATCAGTTACGGTGTGGATGGAAACGAGAGCAAAAAATGATGATTCTGGTTCTGAGTGCCCCAGCCCTGCTGTGCACAGGAGCATTTGGGGTCGTGGGGAGGACAGAGCTCATCAGGATTAATTGCTGGAGCTCAGAGATCTGGGGCACAACCAGCTCCGAACGTGGGGAAATTCAAAATTTCCAGACTTTTCCACTTCCTGGGGTGGTCTGGAGTTGCCGTTCCTGGGGGGTTTAAAAGCTGCGTGGATGTGGCGCTTGGGGACGTGGCACAGTGCTGGGCTTCCTCTTGGGAATGCTCTTTGGTAGAGAAGAAAATCCCAAAATTTCAATGGATCTGCTTCAAAACTCTGCCCTGTCCAATTGCAGGAGGCTGCCCCTGGTGCTCCGGAAAAATCCTAAGGAATGAGGGACTGGGGTGGGATCTGCCGGGTCCCACCTTGGAAGGAAGGAGGGATTTGATGGCCCCATGTGGCAGCTGAGGCCACCTGAGTGGTGGAGCCAGGTTGGGAATGTTCACCTGGAGAAGGGAAGGATCCAGGGAGAGCTCAGAGCCCCTTGCAGGGCCTAAAGGGGCTCCAGGAGAGCTGGAGAGGGACTGGGGACAAGGGATGGAGGGACAGGACACAGGGAATGGCTTCCCAGTGCCAGAGGGCAGGGATGGATGGGATATTGGGAATTGGGAATTCCTGGCTGGGAGAGCGGGGAGGGGCTGGACTGGAATTCCCTGGATCCCTGGCAGTGTCCAAGGCCAGGTTGGACATTGGGGCTTGGAGCAGCCTGGGATAGTGGGAGGTGTCCCTGCCATGGCAGGAGTGGGATGGGATGGGATGGGATGGGATTTAAGGTCCATTCCCACCCAAACCATTCCTGGGATTCTGGGATTTTTGGATCCCCTCATCCCTGCAGTGGAGGGAAAGCAGGCAGGGACCCTAAATCATCACAAATGGTGTTTGGTATCGATGTGTGGGATCAGAGCTGAGCTGAGCTCCTGGGAACTCTGATTTTGGGATTTCCCACCTTTTAGCCTTGCCTTTGACCTGCTCTGTGTTCCTTAACTCATCCCCACTGCAAGAATTCCATCTTTTTTTAAATTCTGAGCATCCCGCTACGAAAGTTCCATCTCATGAACCTCTGTGACCTCTCAGAAATCCCTCCTGTTCTCTTTAATCCCAGTTTTAAATCTGCCTGCTGAGGTCAGTGCCCAAACTCCGTTTCTGTGTTTGGAAAAGCCAATTTAATAATTGTGCCTTAAAAAAACCTCTGCACGTCTTTTAGGATTAAAACGCTCTTTGCCCTCTAATAATTCCTGTTGGATTTTTGTGCAATCCAAGGAATCTTCACAACTTCTCACCCTGAGGCTCTTTTATCATCCTTCTCCTGGTTCAGTGCATTCCCTGATCCAAAGGGCCGCCTTAGGAAGTGGAAACGTCTGTATTTTATTTTAATGTAGGTTTTATTGTGCATTCCCTGCTCCCCCCCCGTGACATCCAAGTTGTCTCTTCGTCTCCCGACGGTTTCAGCAAATCTCTCCAGGGCCCCTGCTCTGTTTCCTGGAGAAAAAAACGGATTTAATTCCTGTTCTTGCGTACAGAAGGTGCCGATTTTATTTCTCTGGCAATGACGGGTTCTGAATTTCATCCACCCTTTCATTGCCCTTCAAAGCTTCCCTCAAAGCCGGAGTAATTGGATTATTTGGAATAACCTCCCTGCCTGCCCCCTCTTCCAGATTCTCTCTGCTGATCTCTGCTCTCATTCCCAGCCCCTCATTTAAGGGTTAGGACACGCCAATATTCCAAGCTGGAAATTCCAAGGGAATAATGGGCTCTGTTTCCTGGCACAAATAATTTGGGTGTCTGGGGTTTTTTGCCTCTGTACAGTCACGGGTCCACTCGCTGTGGAGTGGAGCAGATTGGGATCTCGGAATAAACAAAAGGAAAAACCCAAAACAGCAACAAAAAACCATCAGAAACACGGAAAA
Source organism: Lycocorax pyrrhopterus obiensis (assembly GCA_014706295.1). Taxonomy (NCBI): domain Eukaryota; kingdom Metazoa; phylum Chordata; class Aves; order Passeriformes; family Paradisaeidae; genus Lycocorax; species Lycocorax pyrrhopterus. Next base: position 63,503,887 of record JACSVZ010000007.1, on the reverse strand, counting down.
AGTGGGAAGACTGGGGAGACAAGGGATGAACATTAAGGAAAAGGGTTGGATTGGGAAAACAAAAGCTGTTTTGAGCTGGAGAGGTGCAACTGCCTCAACAGGCAACGGAATAGCTTGGAATAACTCAGGAATTTGGGAGAGGTGAAGGAGGGGGTGGATTTTTTCAGTTTTTGTTCAGGTCCCTGAGGGTGGAGCTCCATGGTCTGTTTTCACTCTAAGGATGATTCCAGTGTTTACTTTGCCGGATTAAAGCAGCTGCTGACAGAGGCCATGGAAAACACTCAGGGAACGGGAAAGGCACACCCAGGGCTGCAGGGAGCACGCGGCACCGGTTGCTTTATTCCTGCTTTATTCCTGCTTTATTCCTGCTTTATTCCTGCTCCACCCCATCTATCCCAGCCTTTCATGGGAACACTTTGGTTCCTCTCCTCGCTATCAGCCCTGCCACAGGACTCTCCCAAACTGCTCCTCGCGGATCCGGCTTTTATTCCGTTTATTGGGGCATTTGCAGGAAAACACAGGAGGAAAATGCCAGGTGCTTCCCTGAGCCCCCCACGGCTCCGTGTTCCACAGATTATGGGGAAATAATTCTCCCAGAGGGAGAGGGAAGTTCTGGAGGGGCATCCTCAAACCTCCTCGCTGCCGTTATCCAGTCCGGGAATGGCTTTTGGAGCATCCCGGTAGGGTAATGCTGGCTCGTTGTGAGCTCCTGAGTGAAATCCCGGCTCTTTATGGGCTTCAGCATTTGGGGACAGCTCCAGTTCCGCATCGAAATTATTTTTTTCCTGCATAGTACCATTTTATTTTTCATTTTGGGTAGATTTAACCTGATTTCTGTGATGTAAAAGCAAAGGGATCTGTGTTTGAAGGACACTTCTTGCCTCGAAAGGGCCGAAATTCTCTGTTTCAGGGCTTTCAAAGCAAAGCCTTTGTGTTCTTTTTGATCTGTGCCTAATGAATCATCACAAAGTGCATTTGCATTTTGGTTAAAGATAATCTGAGCTCAAATGCAACATCTGAAGCCATTAGAAATACTAATAATGGTAACAATAACAATAATAATAATAATAATAATGTATTTATTGTTGATTTCTTTATTGCCACTGCTTTGCTGGGCCTGCTTAAACCTGGGAATTTTTTATTCACTGGAAAACCTTTTGTAACCATTTAAACTTGAAACTTCTGAGCTTTAGCCACGGACAGACCGCGGGGTTCCTTTGGATGCTTGAAAATCCCTTCCCATCTTTTGCTTGGGTTTTGTTTTCCTCGCCTTCCCTCATTCGCTGCCCTGAGCCCCAGGAATTCTGGCTGAGCCTGGCAGGGGGTGGGAGGAATGAGCTGTGAAGGCAGGAGGGCTGAGTGGATCCTTTAATGTGACTAAAAGATGTCCTGTTGGGGCATTTCCTGTGCTGAGCCCCGTGGCACACCAGAAACTTGGGGTTCTGGGGGCTTTTCCCATAAAAAAGCGGCTCCTTGGCTCCCTATCCCAACAATTTCATGGTATTCCTTTACTTCGGTGTGAAGCTGGGCTGCCCTCAGCATCCCTCAGCAATAACGAGATCTTCTGAACCCCTCACGCTCCTAAAAACCTTATTTCTGTTCCTGGATTATAAAACCCTTTAGAACCCCATATTTTTAGCTCCTCTGAAGGTATTTACCCACTTAACCAAATAGATTCATTTTTTTTTTCCCCCAACACCGCGTTGCAAATCCTTTATTTAACAGCAGCCATTGCAGAGATATTGCCTTGAATAAATATCTCATTTCCTCTCTGTGCCTGACAATAACGGGCTGCTACTGGAAGTTTTATTATCCCATCCAGGACCTATCGGCAAATAAAAATTACACTAAACCTGACAAGAGAATTACGTTCATTATGTTTGGGTACAGACTATTTGCAGCCCCTACAGAAATGAATCTTTCCAAGTGCCCCTCTAAGGTTTTTTATTTTATTCTTGCACGAGAAATTCTCTTGGAATTACGGTGAGCTAAGTGGGGACCGGTTGGTTTTGTGGTTTTTTTTTAAAGCAGGCAAGAATTTGGGAAAATGTTTCCGTGTGGAGCCCACCCTGCTCAGATGGAATGGAATTATTTAAATGACATAAAATTATTTGCATTTTAATATGAGGAATGAGAGGGAGGTTTAGTCGTGTTTGCTCGGTGCTGTTTAAGGAGCAAAGTAAAATTTGCTGCTGAAAACGCTGAAAATTGAGGGGGAAAATCCGCTGAGGGCAAGGTGGGAGGGATGGAAATGTGGGATTGGAATATCCTCAGTGGGAAAGGATCCCAGGGATCATCCCAACAATCCCACCCTGGGCATCCCTGGCAGCACTGTCCCAATGCTCCTGGAGCTCTGGCAGCCTTGGGGCCGTGCCCATTCCCTGGGGAGCTGTTCCAGTGCTTATCCCACCCTCCTAAAATCCATCCCAAACCCCTGGCACAGCTCCGGCCATTCCCTGGGAAAGGGGAACAAGTGCAGATTGGAAACAGCAACATTTGGGAAGAGAAGCAGAGCTGAGGAATCTCTGGAGCCTGTGGAAGTCGCTTCCCTGGTTTCCCTTTGGAGCAGGTTTGGGATGTGGCTGCAGAGTCTCATCCTTTGGGAGAAAATGCGGCGGAACTGGATTAAAAGGGAAAAACTTCCTGTCTGCAGGGGTGAGGAAAGAGCTCTCCGTGTTCCCTGAGAAATATCAGCTGGGAAGGCTTGGAACTGAAACCCTTTGGATCCGATGTTGGGAAATGGATGTTGGAGTTATCGCCAGGATCGGTTTGCAGATCCCTTTTGCTGTGGGGTCAGCAGAATGTGCTGCTCCCCTGGGATTAACCCAACGTGGGAACAGCTCCGGGGGCTGCTGCTCCCAACTGTGGCCAAATGCAGAGGAAAGAAAGGGAAAAGGATGGGAGGAGCTGGATGTGAGCAGGGTTGTGCCCACCACGCTCCCGAGGATGTCCTGGCTTGGGATCCCATGTGGGATCCCTGGATTGTGCAGCTCTGGGAACACGGAGGAGGTGCTGGAGGTGCCTCAGCACAGCTCGGCCTCTGCTGCAGGCTCCTGGTTTATTCCCAGCTGCTGCACTGCTTGGTCTGTTTTTTTGGGATTGCCTTTCCCTCAGTGGCCTTTTGGGAAGAGTGGATTATCCTCTGGGAGCAGGAGCTGCTCCTCACTCCCGGAATCCCAGATTGGTTTGGTTGGAAGGGGCCTTAAATCCCACCCCTGCCATGGCAGGGACACCTCCCACTGTCCCAGGCTGCTCCAAGCCCCAATGTCCAGCCTGGCCTTGGACACTTCCAGGGTGTTCCCACACAATCCCAGTGCTCCTGGATCACCTGCCAAAGCCTCCTCCGCTCCTGGTGTTGGCTCTGCATCTGCCAAGAGGGACGAGCCCTTGGAGAGGGCACAGAGCCCTCATCCATCAGTGGCTGCTGCCCTTTGGCTTGGAATTCCCAGCCCTCCACCATCTTAGCCAGGGAATAAATCCAAGTCCGTGCTCTCCCCACGGAAGGGCAGCAGCTGGAAGCATTTTGGGTGGCATTTGGAGTTTTCCATCAAAAATTCCTTTTGCCCGTTGTCGAATAAACCTCTCTGAGCTACCAAATGCTCTGTTCTCCATAAAAAAGAAAATCAGCTGGAAAAGAGGGGTTGGGATCCAAAGGACAAGCCAAGCATTCCCACATTTTTGGGGCAGGGCTGGCTAGTGCCTCGTTCCAGGTCTTGAGCAGCTGTTCTTCCAAACAAAAGACCAGCCGAGTGCTGCACAGTGCCCTCGGTTTTCCCGAGAATGTCAAGGATTAGGGAAGGAGGCTCCTGCTCAAGGCCACTGCTCTCGTTCCCAAGGAATTTCCTATAATCCAGAGCCAGGTAGGAAAACCAAAACCCATCTGGAGCCAACAGCTTTGGGAGATCTGTTGGCGTTAACCCTTTAAGTGCTGACTGGCGCCTCATTCCAGGTCCTGAGCAGATTTTGGTTGGGATCAGATGGGTTTTGGTTTTCCTGCCTGCCTCTGGATTATAGGGAATTCCTTGGGAACATGCGCAGTGCCTTCGAGCAGGAGCCTCCTTCCCTAATCCTTGACATTCTCGGGAAAGCCGAGGGCATTGTGCAGCACTCGGCTGGTCTCTGCTCTGCTCTTGTGCCGTTGGGAGAATTCGGATAAATGTGGGAATGTTGCTGCATCCTGAGGGGCACACCCAACATTCCCAGTGGGAAAATGGGACTTCCTGAGGAGATCTGGTTGGGTTGAAAGGCTGTGCAAGGGCTGGAAGTGTTCTCCAGGTGTAGGGTTGGGGTTAGGGTTAGGTTTAGGGTTGAGGTTGGGGTTGGGGCTAGGGTTAGTGTTGGGTTTAGGGTTAGGGCTGGGTTTAGGGTTAGGATTAGGGTTAGGGTTAGGTAGGATTAGGGTTGGGGTTGCGGTTAGGGTTAGTTTTAGTGTTGGTTTAGGTTTAGGGTTTTTTTAGTGTTAGGGTTAGGGTTAGGTTGTGGATTAGGGTTCGGGTTGGTTCAGATTTGACTTAGGGTTTGTTTGGGTTTGGATTATGGTTAGGGTTAGGGTTAGGGTTTGCCTTGGGGTTGGGGTCTGGGTTTGGGTTGAGTTTGGTCTCAGGTTTCGGTTAGGCTTCGCGTTAGGTTTAGGGTTTGGTTTAGGGTTATGGTTAGGTTTAGATTTGGGGTTGTGTTTGGGGTTGAGTTTGGACTTTGGGTTAGGGTTAGACATAGGTTCTTTTTTTTTCTGTGGTCCCTAAATTCCCCCAGAAAAAGGGGATCTTTCCTGTCCTTCTCCTTTCTGATCCTGCTGGTTGTAAAAGCACCCATGGAGTTCCTACATGGAAATTTTGGCTTTAAAAAGGGGACAAGTTCTCTCCTGCAGAAGGTGGAGATTCCAACTGCTTCTGAGCATTCCTGGGATGATCAGGGTGGAAAAAGCCTTCCTGGGGATGGGAAGGATTCGTTTTGCTGCCAAGCTGGAGTGGGCTGAGGGTAATTTTGTGGAATAATTTGGACTGGAGTGTTCTCTCCGTTTCCCATCTCTCCTGGATTGGCTGCAATCCATCACCGTAATTGCCTTTCCCTGGTCAGTGGGATTTATATCCTTGTCTCCCTCATATTAAAAGATTGTAGGTACAACCTTTCTCTTTTATTTGGATTAGGAATCTTTTTTTCCGTCTCCTGGAAAGGTCACGGTGTCCCTTTTCCCAAAGCTGAGAGTACATTTTAATTTGGGAGCATTAGAGCAGGAACGAGAGGCAGTTTTCCTGGATTTCTGGTTTATTATTCCTGACCCAGGCTCAGCTGATATTGTTGGGAAGGGGTTTTGTGGCTGGACAGAGCTGATCCTCTAAAATTCAAACCAGATCCCACAGTCTGGATCTGTTATCCAACCGACATGGATTCAGCATGGAAAAGAAGGAAAATGTGCAAAGGGCTCGTTGCTTTCCCTGGAATTGCTCCGAGAGGCGTTTCCCAGATTTCTCTGAGGGGCCGCAGCTCTCCCAGGGTGGTTCCTGAGGGGATTTGCTGACATTTATTGGGAGCAGCTGGATTTTCCCATCGGAGTGACAAGAGCCACCCAGGCAGGCATTGATCCAACCATTGGAGGTTGGATTGTTGGGAAAAAAACCAATTTAAAAAATGCTTTTCCTGAACTGGTAAAGGTTCTGCACCTGAGGTCTGAGCAGCAGAGGAACAACTGGACCAGGAAATGATTTGGGGAGTGAAATAAAGTGACCAAATTCCCTTTGGATTGCGCTTTAGCAGCACTCTCAGCCTCTTGGATTTGGGATAAGGGTGAGTTCCCAGTTCTGGATGCAGGAGCGATCCCTGCTGTGACAAACACAGTGCAGATACCAGAGGCTCCCTGCTGCATTTTGCTTTATTTTGATGTATTTTCAATAATGCTGTCAGGCCCACTGGAGCTTTGCCTTTTGCTCCTTTCCGTGGTTTTTGTGGAGTTTTTTTCAGCTGTACCGGAGAAAAATCCCAGATTGTATTTCACCAACCCCACAAACAATTAACTCCTCAGCCCGGGCTGACTTAATGTGCAACTAATTTATTTTGTATCTACTGCAGAGGCAGCGGAGGAATCAATAATCCAAATGCAGTGGAATTTTAATTTATTGCTTTCAGAAGAGCAAAGCAAACAAAAACCTCATCAAAGTTTAATATTTCACCGTTAGTTTTTTAAATAATGGATGCACTCCGGAAAGGCCGTGCGGGAGTGTTGGTTTTCCACGGATCTGAGTGCGGGGAAGATGTTTCTCATCTATAAATCAGAGCAGCTAAACCCAAACAAAACCAATGCCCTCCTCTTAGTCTTGGTCTTAGTTCAGAACTTGATTTAGCAAAAATGTCCTTGGAATTTTTTTCCCAGAACTGTTTTGCACTTTGAGATTTTTATTTCATGTTTTCAAGAAAAATCTCTTCCTGTTGATTTTTCACGTGAAAGGTGGGATCCCATTGGGGTGGTTATCAATAAATAAATCCAAATTTAGGAGCGTTTATCACTGCTGACCCTGATGATGTCGATCTTCTTGGACTGATGGAAAAAAAACTATGGAAATATCCACAGTGGGATTTTCAGGGAGATTTCAGATGCAGGCTGGATCAAAGCTGGGGCAACTGGGATAAAAAATAAGAGAATTTCCAGTTTTTCTGCCTCGCTGACTGGGTGAGCTCCAGGAGTGTGGAGAGGAACTGTCCTTGGCTGGAGCTGCTGGGGGGGCTCAGACCTTTGGGAGATGATAAAATTCCAGTAGAAGTTGGAATGCAGAGCAAGGATGTTGTCCCAAGGTGGCTGTTCCAGCATTTTATTACCTTTTAGCTGGAAACTGCCTGTATTTTCATTGTTGTCTCTAAATCCTGAACCTTTTCCCAATCCCTCTCACCCCGCGAGCCCCGGCACACGGAGAGGAGCCGATGATCCCGATTTATCCAGGGTTTTTTACATTTTAGGGGCTGTTTCCCTTCCCCTCCCGTGTGACTTTTCCAGTTTTCCCTCAGAATCGAAATCCTCTAAATCCGTCCCCTCTCCTCTACTCGACACTTCCCAGTTAATTTGGGTTTTACAGGGCTGAGAGCTCCAGTTAATAAAGCTCGACCTGGTATTTCCTGCTCCTTTATGAACCCTCTCCCCACAGTTCCTGCCACTAAAAGTTCTCCATCCCCTTTCTCCTGAATATTGAATTTTATTCAAATGTCGAGTGATGTTTTGTGCTTACGGAATTTCACTGTTTCCTTTCTGGATCCTCTCCACTCCTGATGTACCTGAGGTTTTATTCCTGGTTTCCCAAGGCGCCCGTGGTGTGTCCTGGCTTTTTGTCTTCCACAGTTTTTGTAGCTGTCCTTTTTTATTCCTTTATTTAGCTCATTTAGGAAAGCAGGGAATGAAAGCAAAAAAATCAGGGAATTCCACCTCTCCTTCCCCCACTCTGGCAGTTTAACAACATTCATGGAGTTGTCTCCCAAAATATTTTGGGGAATGAGGATGCAGGTGTTTGAATTGGAAAATAATGATGTATTTCCTACTTTTCTGACCACAAGACTCAGTGCCAGGAGCAAAGGGAGTTAAATCCCTTAAAATCCAAACATTTGGGTTGGAAAAGAGCTCCAGGATTGAGTCCAAGCTGGGACTGTCCCCACCTTGTCACCCAGCCCAGAGCCCTGAGTGCCACAGCCGGTCATTAATGCCACATCCAGTCGCTAAAAGCTGTCCCTGAGTGATGGACTGAAGATTATAAAGAGGTCAAGGTTTTCTTTTAACACAGAAAAAAACACTTCTGGACATATAATCTGCATTTCATTTGCATTTCATTTTCAGCTGTGCTTTATGGTGCAGGATAAGCAAAATGTTGGAGCAATAAAATGAAGCTGTGAGAAGGACGGGGATTGACGGGAGGATTGTGTGGATCCATCCCTGCTGGGAGTGGCCTGCAGGGCCGGGAGCTGCAGGGATGGGGCTGCTCCTCCACCCTGGAGTCCAGACCCAGGGCAGAGTGAATGGGCTATGAAAACACGGATGGAATGGGAACAGGATCCGTGCTGGGCATTGTCTGAGGGCTGAAGGATCAAGGTGAGAGGGGGGGGAGGTGAGGGAAGAACTGACTTTGGGAAGTGCAAAGAATTCCTGAGGGGAGGATGCAGAACAGGAGCAGTCTGAGCTGCCCTGTGGGGCCCAGCTCCGAGTCAGGAGGGCAGGAATCCCACAGGGAATATGCCATGGCCATGGGCAGGTATCCCACAGGAATATCCCATGGATCAGAGGGCTCTGCTCCAAGTCAGGAGGGCAGGTATCCCACAGGGAATATGCCATGGCCATGGGCAGGTATCCCATAGGAATATCCTTCTCTTTATCAGCAGTCAGAGCAAATGGCTGAGGAGCTTCCAACTGGAGCACAACCTGTTGGGAGCAGATTGCAGTTTCATGGAATCCCAGAGTGGTTTGGGTTGGGAGGGACCTTAAATTCCATCCCATCCCACCCCTTTCCATGGGCAGGGACACCTCCCACTGTCCCAGGCTGCTCCAAGCCCCAATGTCCAGCCTGGCCTTGGACACTGCCAGGGATCCAGGGGCAGCCACAGCTGCTCTGGGAATTCTCCCCACCCTCCCAGCCAGGAATTCCCAATTCCCGATATCCCATCCATCCCTGCCCTCTGGCACTGGGAAGCCATTCCCCCTCATCCTGGCACTCCATCTCTTGAAAATAATCTCTCTCCATCTTTTCTGTTGGATTCTTCAGGTCCTGGAAGGTACAGCCATAGCCACGTACATGTCTTTGTCCAGAGAAGCTGTGGCTGCCCCTGGATCCCTGGCAGTGTCCAAGGCCAGGCTGGACATTGGGGCTTGGAGCAGCCTGGGATAGTGGGAGGTGTCCCTGCCATGGCAGGGGTGGCACTGGATGGGATTTAAGGTCCTTCTAACCCAAACCATTCTGGAATTCTGTTGTAGGAAATATTGAAAATCCAGACTTTCTGAAGCAGAGGCTCAGAGCTGCCTCTCGGAGGAGCCAAAAAGGGGAAAATGGGCTGCCAGGAACCCCGGGAGATTCAACACCAATTAAAGACAAATTCCTGCCCTGGGGAGGGACGACCCCAGGCACCAGCAAGGGAGGGGAGCTCTGCAGAGAGGGACCTGCAGGAAAAGTCGTTGGAGCTGAACAGTTTTGGGATGAGACGCAGGGGAAACAAGTTCGGATGAGGGAAGTGCTAATCAGGGATCAGGAGAATAAAATCACCCCTGGCAGTGCATAGGTTCAGACAGGGGCTCAGAGCTGAGGTTTGATCTCCAATCTCGAGATCAAACCTCAGCTGGACAAGGGTCTGAGCAGCCTGACCTTATTTCCAGATTAGATCTGACTTCAGAGCTGGCCTTGCTTTGAGCGAGGGCTGAACCTGAGACCTCTGGAGGTCCCTCCTGCCCTGGATTTCCTGATTCTGTGGGAGGTGCGGGAAAACGTCCCTGTGCTGCGGGCTCAGAGGCCGTGTGCTGGTTAAAGCTACAAAATAGTCGGATATTTCCTCCCAGTGAATGGCCTGTCCCTAAAAATCAGGGATTACAGTGCCAGCAGCAGGACATTCCAGACCCCAGGACATCTCTGTGGCCAAGGTGAGGTGGGCAGGATGGGCACTGTGACACTGGGCAGGTGTCACCTGAGTTCTTTGGGGATGGAGATGATGCCCCTCGATGCAGATCAAGCAGAGCTGCACTTGGGGGAACAGGGAGTCAGTGCTGGGAGGAGCAGCTGAGGGAGCTGGGAAGGGTCTGGAGCCCCAGGAGCGGCTGAGGGAGCTGGGAAAGGGGCTCAGCCTGGAGAAAAGGAGGCTCAGGGGGGACCTTGTGGCTCTGCACAACTCCCTGACAGGAGGGGGCAGCCGGGGGGGGTCGGGCTCTGCTCGCAGGGAACAGGGACAGGAGGAGAGGGAACGGCCTCAGGCTGGGCCAGGGGAGGCTCAGGGTGGACATCAGCAGGAATTTCCCCATGGAAAGGGTGGTCAGGCCTTGGCAGGGGCTGCCCAGGGAGGTTTGGAGTGCCCATCCCTGGAGGTGTCCCAGGAATTCCTGGAGGTGGCACTCAGAGCTCTGGGCTGGGGACAAGGTGGGCATCGGGCACAGCTGGGACTCTGATCGTGGAGGTCCTTTCCAACCTCACTAATTCCGGGATTCTGTGACTGCAGCCCTGAGCCTGGATGTTCTCCTGGGTGTTCTCCTTTCCCATGGGGATGGATGCTGAGCTCCACACTTCCTCGGGAAGCCGTGTGGGGATCTCAGTCCTGCTGAAGCTCCCGCTGCCCTCCTGTCCCTGTCAGAGCGTTCAGGGCTCTCATCCCGCATTTCCTGCAGCCCTTCGGGGTGGCTGTTTAATGAGCAAGCTGATTATTGGTGTAATTATGCTTTGGAGAGCCTGGCTGAGCATTGTTTCAGAGCAGCAGCACAACCAGTGTCTCCCTGAAAACGCGGTGGTTCCGAAGCAGCAGGGAGGAGACCCCTCTCATCAGGTCGTTGTCTAATTAAGCAGGGAATTTGAGGATTTCATGGATTCAAAGGCTGCTTTTAAATCCGTTGCAGAGCCAAGGGGGGGTTTGGCTTGCTGTTGTTCGCCTGAAAATAAAACGTGTCTGGAGTTGTCTTGGATTTCATTTGTTTTTGTGCCTTGTGTGTTCTGGAAGATTGGCTCAAGGAAATGGGGAATTCAGCACTGGATACCAGGCTGGGATGAGTGGGGCAGAATAACACAGCGTTGTTTTCCTTTGCCTGTGGACTTTGTGTATGGGTATGAATCTTTTCCGTCGTTGTGATGAGTGGAGAGCTATAGGAAAATGAGGAACAGCTCCAGGATCCCAGAGGAAAAAAATTAAAAAAAAAAAAATTTACTAGGTACCCTGATTTATGGGATCATTCTGGAAGTGAACCAACTACAATCCCAGAGTTCTTAGGGATGTTTAGGGATGTTAATTTTAAGGAAGAAGGGGTAAATAGCTGAACAAGGACAAGGCTTGGATGGATGGAGTTGGTCTCTGCAGAGTTCTTCCGAAATGAAATTTCACGTTTGCTTTTAGTGGAATTCACTTCTTCATTCTTTGGACTTTCTGGTGGAGTGTGTTTAGATGGACCCTGGACAGTTTTTTATATATTTTTATATGTATCCCTTATTCCTTCCTACAGGGGAAGTGCCCAGCCATGGGCAAAGCCAAAGCCAAAAATTCCAAGCCCAGCAGTTTGTTCCCAGCAAAATTCCTGGTTTTTCCTCTGCTGGTCTAGGCTTATCTGAAATATCTCAAACACTGAAACATCCAAGGACCTTTGCCCAGGCGTGGGGTGACACAGGGAGTGGAGGAGGGGACAGGGACATCCCCCGGCAGCCTGGGGGAGGTCAGGTTTGAAAGCCAAAGGAGTTGGCCAAGATCCCAGAACCATGGAATTGTTTAGGTTGGAAAAGCCCTCTGAGATCATGGAGTCATTAAACCAGCATGGCCAAGGCCACCACTGAGCCGTGTCCCCAAGAGCCACATCCACAGGGGATGGGGCCTCCACCACTGCCCTGGAGGAGAAATCAGTGAAGGAATTTTCCCAATATCCACCCTGAGCCTCCCCTGGCACAGCCTGGGGCTGTTCCCTCTCCTCCTGTCCCTGTTCCCTGGGAATCATCCCATCATTCCCCTGGGAATGTCCTCCCTCCTCGTGTCAGGGAGTTGTGCAGAGCCAGGAGGTCCCCCCGAGCCTCCTTTGCTCCAGGCTGATCCCGGACAATGAGCTGTGTCCATGGATCCGTGGCCTGGCCACCATTCCAGTGCAGCAGGCTCACGGAATTGTGCTGTTTCCTCGCCATTCCTTGTGCATCCCTGACCGGAGATGTCTGAGCTCAATTAAGGAGCTTCCAAGGTGTCCCATAGGGAATCTCCCATGGCACAGAGGGCCCAGCTCCGAGTCAGGAGGGCATTCTGGGATTCCATGGAATTACAATCTGCTCCCGACAAGTTGCGTTCCAGCTGGAAGGCGAGGTGAGGTGGAGGGGAGGAATTCTGGCTCCCAGTTAAGTTCCCCAGTTCTCCCAGCTCCGCTGCTCCTCGTGGTGGGCTCCAAGCCGTGTTTCCACCCCGAGGAGCAACTCCTGCCCGAAAAGCGGAGATCAAAGTGGCAGCAGTGCAATATCGGGGCCTCGGGGACAGCAAAGAAAACACTGTAATTACAATTCCTGCTCTGGTTTTTCCTTTAGCGCTGCCTTGAGGATTGTAATTGCACCTGTTTTAATGATTTCTGGCGAGTCGATGATTTATTTTTATAAGCCAACGACGGTGAGGTGTCAGGTCAGCCTGCAAAGCAGGAAATAGAACTTGCCATAATTGAGTTCCAGCCGTAAATTCCATCAACGCTCCGTTTAATTTGGGAGTTGAATTTTTCAGGGAGGCTCCTCGTGCCTGATGTGGTTCCCGAACAGAAAGCCCCGCATGCATTAAAGTTCATTAATATTAAATTAATTATGTAATCCGCTTTCTTTGGGAAGATGAAACATTGCACTTGGCTCGGCCAAGGGAGGGATCTGCGTGGATTTGGCAGGGAATTTTGTTTGGAACAGGAATTAAAAGGTGCTGTTGTAGCTCATTTGCATGGAATTACTCCCAGGGAAGGTGTGACTTTTCCTGGAAAACCCTTGGAAGGTTCAGAGGAGTGAAATCCCAAGCAGTTTTGTCGGGAGTGATTGACAGGAGGCAAGTCCGATGATTTGGGGATTTAGGAGACGGTTTGTCCTGGATAATGTTAGGGAAGGGAAGGGAAGGGAAGGGAAGGGAAGGGAAGGGAAGGGAAGGGAAGGGAAGGGAAGGGAAGGGAAGGGAAGGGAAGGGAAGGGAAGGGAAGGGAAGGGAAGGGAAGGGAAGGGAAGGGAAGGGAAGGGAAGGGAAGGGGAAGGAAGGGAAGGGAAGGGAAGGGAAGGGAAGGGAAGGGAAGGGAAGGGAAGGGAAGGGAAGGGAAGGGAAGGGAAGGGAAGGGAAGGGAAGGGAAGGGAAGGGAAGGGAAGGGAAGGGAAGGGAAGGGAAGGGAAGGGAAGGGAAGGGAAGACATTCCATGTGGGAAGCAGCAGAGCTGTGATGGGATTTCCCTGCTGGAAGTGCCACAGACCCCTGTGAAAGGGTTTAAATGTTGGGTTTCTGCTCCTGGAAATATCTAGAGGGAATCACAGGGAGCGAAGGGACTGGAGTTGCCTACAGCAGGATCTCCACTGCCCCATCCTGTTCCTTGAACTGGCCTTTTTCAGTCTCTTTCTGGAATTAACCACAACAAAATCAGGATTTTTTTGACACTCGAAAAGTTCATGTTTCTTCTGTTTTTACTAAATAAACCTCTTTGAGTCATCATAACCCAGCTGCTAATTAAATCAGGCAATGCAGTAATTGAATTTTCCTGGGTCACTGTTGCAGGTGCTGCTCTGCCTCTTCCATTTGGGAGAGAAATTGGTCCGAGTTTTTGTGGTGAGAGGGAGTGATTGGAACTTAATTCGGAGTCAGGGGAGAGGCTGAGGTCAGAGCAAACCATTCCCACGTCTATTTTTAAACAACTGTTCCTCCGTGGCTTATAGGCAGGGAACTTGATAGGAATTCAGCATTGGGAATCATTATGGAATCATGGAATGGTTTGGGTTGGAAAATAATGAATATATGGTGGAAGCAGAGCTGGCAGTGGGAAATGCTGACCAGGGGGGTGATAGGATGTGTTTGAGGGATGTTATCCAGTGAAAAAATGGAGTCTTGTTCTTCATTTGAAATCCATGGAAGAAATTCTCTTCTTGTTGGGGTTCAGGGGGATTTCATGCACGGTAAATAGGAGCAGAATTGGAATCCAATGTCTTCAAGGGGAATAAAGATTATCCCGGTTCATCTTTCCATGTGTGTTTGAGGCAGGCTCTGGAGAGGGAAGTGCCAGGAATGCCAGGGAGAATGGAACTGGTGAGGAATTTTATCACCTGGGAATTTCAAGAAAGGAATTTGGGGATGGTTTCCCCTGGCTGATAGGATGGGATGGATCCATGTGTTTGTACCCTGTGAACCCCAGAGTGCTTTGGGTTGGGAAGAACCTCAAATCCCATCCCATCCCACCTCTGCCATGGCAGGGACACCTCCCACTGTCCCAGGCTGCTCCAAGCCCCAATGTCCAACCTGGCCTTGGACACTGCCAGGGATCCAGGGGCAGCCACAGCTGCTCTGGGAATTCCAGCCCAGCCCCTCCCCACCCTCCCAGCCAGGAATTCCTTCCCAATATCCCATCTAAATCTCTCCTCCTTTAGTTCCAAACCATTCCCCCTGCCCTGTAAATCTCCTGAGTAGAATCCTGGCTGTGTGGGGTGTGTTCCACCCTGGGAAGGGTCTGCCCTTGCCCCCTTGGCTGCCCAGGTGTGGATCCCAGCTCCTGTCCCAGCTCCTGTGGGGTTTCTCTGGGAGCACTCAGTGAAGGTTTTTCTGGGTTTAGGGCTGGAATCTGTGCTTGGGGTTATGGTGAAGAGAAGAGAACCACACAGGGGCTCTCTGGGCCCTCAGCACCGCTGTCCCCGAGCCCAGATGGGATTGGGAGCCACTGGGTGATCCAGCGGGAATAAAATGACCTGGGTGAGAGAGCAGCACCTCTGCAAGGTGGGCTGAGCTCAGGAGAAGGGGAAGGAGCTGCTGGGGGGGTTTTCCCTCTCTGGGGTGTTCCCTGTGGGAATCAGGCTCCACTTCCCTTCCCCGGCTCAGCTCCTCTCGTTCCAACTTGTGCTGCATTAAACACAGCTCATCTCTCACCTCTGACAGCTCCATCCTTTCCTCCCGCTCAGCCTGGCCTGTGGACATGTGGGAGCAGTGCCGGGCTCCCTGTCTGAGCCCGGAAAACATGGAATTGGTGCAGGGAAAGTCTGATCAGTCATTGTGAGCTTTCCTGCCATGTGGAATTAATGAGCTTTAGCCTGGAGGTGGAGCAGGACAGAGCAGAAAGACTTCTCAGGGCGATCACTGGAATAAATTGCTGATATTTCTGAGGCTGATGAACTGACCAGCAGGCAGGAGCTCTCAGATTAATAACCCAGACTTCCTTACACACTCCTCTCGCTGCTCTTGGCCTCAGAGAAAAGTTGGAGCTGATTTATTGACTGCAGTAACCCCGTGGAGTTTGCAACAAGGGCCCCATCTGATGTCCTTGATCCATCACTGGGTGCAGGAGCACCTTCAGCTCGCTTATTCTGAGGATATTTGTTGATAAGGAATGTGGCTGGGTTGTTTTTGGGGTTTATAAATAATAAAGATGGTGTGTCCAGGGTGAGGAATGTCTGGCACTACTCGTTGTTGATGTGTGCGCACCACAAACAGCCCGGGCTCCCCACTTTATTCCTCTTGTTTCTCGCACCAAAGGAATAAATGGATCCGTGCTGGTCACTCCGAGGGAGTGAAACGGAGCCTCCTGGTTCCTGAACCCCCAAGCGGAGCAGAGTAACCCACCCTCTGCACTTCTTTCCATCACTGGAGATGCAGTGTGGAATATTTCGTGGCAGCTCTGAGCTGCTGGAACGGTGTGAACGCAATAAAACTCCATTTCCGGGTCTGTTTGAGAGGTGTGAGGTGTCCCCGTGTCTCTGGCCGGGTTTGCGGCTGCAGGACACAGGGAACTCACAAAGCCCTGAGGGAACTTCTCCTTCAGAGGCAAAGCTGAGAGTTCTCACCCAGAGACTTCGGCCCTGAGCTGTCCAGCTCTCCACATCTGCTCTGAGCTCGGAGCTCCCAGCAAACCCAGAGAATCGTGGAATCGCCAAGCTTGGAAAAGGCCTCCAAGAAAGGGCACCGGGGAATGGCTTCCCACTGCCAGAGGGCAGAGTTAGGTGGGATATTGGGAAGGAATTCCTGTCTGGGAGGGTGGGGAGGGGCTGGGATGGAATTCCCAGAGAAGCTGTGGCTGCCCCTGGATCCCTGGCAGTGTCCAAGGCCAGGCTGGACACTGGGGCTTGGAGCAGCCTGGGATAGTGGGAGGTGTCCCTGCCCATGGCAGAGGTGGGAATCGGATGGGCTTTAAGCCCCTTCCAATCCAAACCATTCCACGATCCCTACAGAACATTGGAATTGTTAATTAATCTCTCAGAGTGAACTGTGTTTTATTTTGTTTACCCCGTGTGCTCCTCTGACTCCTCCAGTCTCTCCCAGGGGCTCTATCCCTGCGCACAGAAATGCCAAACCTCAGGAAGAAAATGCATTTAAATGTTTGCTGTTCCCCCTGCAATTGGATTTTTATTCTGGCCCTTATGGTGCTCCCTGATTTTGTTGCTTGTTGAGAGGAGCCTCGTCTCGAGTGAGTATTAATCTGTTTTTAATTGTGGTGTCGAAGATGATTTAACGTCTGCCAGCGATGGCTGAGACATAAAATTTAGATGTTTCAAATGGGATTCACATGAAATGGAAGAGGTTTTACTGTTTCAAAACATTTCAGTCATTCTGGCACCCTGCCCGGCGCTAATGCCTATCTCCAGAAAACAAATGCCAAGAGGACTTGGATTCAGGGTTTTGTAGGAAATGGAGGTCTCCTCAAGTCAGCCTTGGCATCATTTTCTCCTCTCAGTTAATTTTTCACCTTCAGTTTGGAGGTGCTGAGAGGAGAGAAAATAACCCCAGAAGCACAGGAACCTCCTGGGCCTGGTGATTCCAAGAGGGGCAGTGAAGATGTGACAGTCAGGTGGGGGAATGTTCCAAACAAACAGGGAATGGGACCGGGAACAGGATCAGAAAGGAGTGGCTGAGGCACAGAGTTCCACCTTGCTCTGTAGGCAGCCACATCAAATTAATCCTCAGCCTAGGCTCAAACCAGTCCAGCTTGAAACCAACAGAGCCAGACCTCAGGGCCTGATCCCAGACTAAATCTGTGGGATTAGGGATGTGTTTTCCATGAAGGTGATGTCACCAAGTCACCACCATCCGTTCCTTCACCCAGAGCCTCTTTGCTTCCATCCCCTGCATTTGGTCCATCCTCTCCCCGTGGCTGTCCTTCCCTTTCCATTTCCACGCTCCATCAGCTCTGCACGTCCCTTTTTTCCTTTTCAGTCCAATTTTCCCACTCTTCAGTCCAGGGTTCACCCCTCACACAGCCCAGGGCCCCTCTCCCCATGCTCCACACTCATCCCAGCTCATCCTTCCCTTTCCTTCGGCTCTTCCCTGTCCCCGGAGCTGTGCAGTGACACCAGCTCCAGCTGTCACCCCCCTTTCTGGAGCTCCAGGCTCCCCCAGTTCAGGCCAGGTGCTGGTGGCACTGGGGTCACCTGGTGTCCTCTTTGTCCCTTCTCTCCATTCCCATTCCAGCTGCTCCTTGGCTTTTGGGCAGCCCTGCATTTCCTTTCCTGTTTTGCACTTCCCTGCTCCAGCCACCCGATCTCTTCCACGTCCTTCCCATCCTCATCTCCTGCTGTTTTAGGTAAAATTCCTTGATTTCTCTCCCTGCAGATGCTCCTCGTTATCCCTGACACATCCACCTTCCTCACCTGCATTCCACCTCTGCTCTGGGATCATCAGATCCATCCCCTTCCTCATTTTCAGCGTTTCCAGTGACATTTTATCCCTTTTTTCCCACCTAAATCCTCTCCCAGGTGGAGCTGGGAACTGGCTGTAATTTAGGGATCAGCACCAGGCCACTTATGCTCAAGGACCACGGAGGTTTTGGGGGAGATAAATTAATAATCGCCTTTTTTTGGGTAGTCAGACCTCCTGCTCCTCATCCAAGGAGCCAAACCCTTGGAGGAGAAAGCCCCATGGCTGGGATGTTTGAATTTCCTGGGATTTTGTCCTGCAAGGGACAAAACAGCAGCATCAGGGAGGAAAAATGAGCAGGGGATGATCCAGAGAGAGAGAAATGCTGGGAAAGGAGAATGATGCTCTCTGCCCTAAGAGTTACTGGGATTTTTGGTGATCATAAATTTCACCAAGAAATAAATTTCACTGATCATAAATTTCTGTGCTTCTGGAAAAGAAGGGAAATGTAAAAAAAATGGGAAGTGCCCCTGAACTGCTGATTTCTGGTGTAAATCCGTGTCCTGTGACATAGTGGGGATGCCTCTGTGAAAAAAGCAGGAGCTGAGAAGTGCCAGAATCTGGTGGAAAAGTGCCAAAAAGATTCAACAAAATCAGGAAACCAAATTTTTTCCTCATCTTCAGGGAAAAAAGAGGATGTCTGATCCAAAAACTCCGGATGAGGAGTTGGCCCTGTGTGCCTTCACTCCTGTACAAATTGTCACTGCTATGTTCTTCCTTCCTAAAGCTGCCAGACATTTCTGGGTTCCCTTTTAAGCAGAATTTTTGGCAGTTTCCTCGGCACTGACTCCTTTTTTCCTTGTTTTATAAAATATGGAAGAAGGCCGTGCTTGTGTATTATCTGTGTGCTCATAATAGGCATTAATAAATAAATCCCTGGAAGACGTCAGGGATGTTTAGGAGATAAAAACCCCTCCTTTTGTGGGGTTTTTGGAGCTGCAGTGGGAATCTGTTCTGTTTTTCATGACTTTATGGATGACTGCGGTGCTTTATGGAATTCTCCGGTGCTCGGGAATAAAAGGCAGAGCTGTGTTTTCACACAGGAATTCGGGAGTTGGAGATGAAAAGTTGAGTTGAAGTTCCGAAATACTTGGGGTTTTGTAATACAGAAGGAGGTCAGTGCAGCCCTGATATTCCAAGATGGAGAGAGCAATTCCAGAGGAGCTGGGAGAGCCACTGAGGAGGTGGGAATGCTCTCAGCAGCACATCTTGGAAGTGTTGGAAAAAAACCAGAATAGAATTGTTAAAGTGGGAAAAATCTCCAAGATTGAGCCCAACCTTGGGCTGAGTCCCAGCACATCCTGAAGCGCCACATCCACGTGGGTTTTGAACTTCCAGGGATGGGGACTCCACCGCTGCCATGGGAATCTGTTCCAACATTTGACCACTCTGTCAGTGAAGGAATTTTCCCTGATATCCAACTTTGACCCCTTCAGTGGACATGGAAAAAGTGGATGAGGAGGCAGGTGCGTCCAGGGAAGTGAGGTGTGGATAAATCCCCGGGATTTTCTGGCGTTGAATGCTGCAGTTAGACCTGGCGTGAGTTAAAGATGGAAAAGTTTGGCTGCCCCTGGATCCTTGGAAGCGTCCAAGGCCAGGTTGGACACTGGGGCTTGGAGCACCCTGGGATAGTGGAAGGTGTCTCTGCCCATGGCAGGGGTGGCACTGGATGGGATTTAAGGTCCTTTCCAATCCAAACCAATCTAGGATTCTGGGATACTCCAGTTTGATGGAATTAGGGCGGACAGGGCGAGGCTGAAGGCTTTGTTTGCTCTGGGATCCATATTTCAGGTTCTTAATGAGAAAACAGGCACTGAAGGTCAATTAAACGCCCTCCCTAATGAATTGTTGGGCAAATTACCAGAATCCCTCAGCTGAGCACCTGAAGCTTTCGGGTTTGGACAGAAGGAAAATGTTTTTATTCCTTTGGGCATTTTCATGGCAGCAGGATTTGGTTCGCTCTTTTTTTCTCTTCCCTGTACTTTTGCTGGAGAATCTTTCCCCTCTTCCTGGCAGGGAAGTTTCCCTGGAGTTAACAGGAGGAGGCACAGCTGAACCTTTCCCAATAAACCCAAAAAGTTGGTCATTCACTCATGAATGTGGGGGTGGTGCTGAGCTGAGGGTTGGACTTGATGGTCTGGACACCAGGAGGAATTTCCCCATGGAAAGGGTGGTCAGGCCTTGGCAGGGGCTGCCCAGGGAGGTTTGGAGTGCCCATCCCTGGAGGGGTCCAAGGAATTCCTGGATGTGGCACTCAGAGCTCTGGGCTGGCTGAGAAGATGTTGATCCATCACAGCTTGGCCTCGGAGAGTTTCTCCAACCTCAGTGTTTCCATGATTCCACGTCCTCCCAGATATCTCCCAACTCTTCCCAATTCCTGGCTTTTCTCCCTCAGAGTTACTGAGATATTTGAGCAGTTTAACACAATCCCTTTTCCATGATTTTTCCTGGAGCTGCAGCTATTTCAGGAGTGTCTGACAAGAGCTTGACCTCCCCAGCTCAGGCAGAGTCCAAATCCCTGCCTGGTGGAAAACTGGGTTGGGAATGGGCAGGAATTATCTCCAATTCGTTAAAACCAGGGTTCCTTCACTCTCACTTCTGATTAATGTGCTTAAAACTCGTCTCACTTATCCCTCTCTGTATCCCATTGTTCCCTCCCTGGATGGGGGCTTTGTACAAGCACACTTTAATTACTTTTCTAATTAGTCGGTGGCCAATCAGTGCTGAGATGCCTCTTGCATCGACTGAAATCTTCGCTGGTTTTTTTCATGGATTACACACAACTCCTCATTAACTTTTCCAAGTCTAATTAAATCTCTCTCCTCGTTTTTGCCTTCGCCCCTCTAGGATCACTCCTCGCTAATTCTCCTGGTGATATTAATCCAGATGACATCATTAAATCTCATGTTTTTTAGAGGAAAATGCATTTGAGAAAACAAAGTTTTGTGGCAGCTTTTTTCCTGATTATTTGTAAAGGAGACTCCTTTCTGCTTTGCTGAAAATTAGTTAAAAAGAAATCGACAATGATCAGAAATGCAAATTTCAGGTGGCTGAAAGAGTTTAAACGAAGTTAAAATATTATTACTGTGGATTCCGAATTTTTAAAAAGCAAATTAATATTTTTAAAATAATGTTTTTAATTGAAAATAGAGAAGTTGCTGAACCTTTGTGGTAAGGATGTGATACCTGTTAGAAAACATCAGTGGAACTTGATCTTAAATCCAAATCGTCTTCTCCTGGTGGCCTCTCCCTGACCTTAAAAAGCCTTTTCCAAAGAGTCTGTTATTAATGGGACTCCTTTAACAATCCCTTCCTTAGATCTTTGGGATTCACTTCCAAGAAAAGCTGTTTTCAGTCCTCATTTACAGATAATTCACATCTTTCACAGCCTCTCAATGGTGTCTTGCAACTCTTTGGTCACTCCGTGTTTTCTCTGGAATGGTGTGCAGGGATTTAGTGGAGGCATGAATGGGAATCACACGGATAAACACGGAATAACGTGTTAATGGGATAAACACGGAATAACATGGATAAACCCTCCAGCAGAGCTCTGGGAATGAATCCCCACCCCTGTGGATTCTTCAGGACACTGAACTCTATGAAAAACACTTGGAATTTCAGTTTATCTCTGAAATTTGCTGTTTCTTCTTTTCATGCCTTACCTGGATCTGCTCCCACATCTGAGCATTTATGGGAATTGCTGGTGCTGCTTTGTGCTTCCAGATCTTTTCCTTTTGGAATATTGGATTATCTGCCTGTTCTTCCACCTTGGAGTGCTTGGTTCCATCTCCTCCTGTATCCTGAGCAGGGATGAGACTGGGAAGCAAAGACAAGGCTGATGTGGACATGAACATTCCCATTTTTCCCTCGGCTCTTTCAACTTGACAGTGAAGCCCTTCGATAAATTTTTGGGAAGTTCCAAAGAGCCTGCACAGCATTTCATGGAATCATGGAGTTGTCCAGGTTGGAAAAGCCCTCCAGGATCATCAAATCCAACCATCAGCCAGCACCCCCATAGTCACCACCAAACCACATCCCCAAGTGCCACATCCACGTGGTTTCTGAGCACTTCCAGGGTCGGGGACTCCACCACTGCCCTGGGAAGTCTTTTCCAGAATTTTACAACTTTTCTGGAAGAAATTGTTCTCCATATCCAACAGAAACATTCCCTGCTGCAGTTTGAGGCCATTTCCACTCGTTTCCATTGTGGGGTGTGTGTGGTCACATTTGCAGCTCTGCCTCAACATTCCAAGGGCTGAAGAATCCCACTGAAACCAGATCCCCATGGAACAGCAGCCCCAGGGCTGAGGTGCCACCTTCCTGTCCTTTGTCCCCAGCAGGAGCCACCCCCTGGCTCTGCTGATTCCATAGGGCTGGTCCCAAACTCCTCCTCTGGGGTCAATGTTGTGCTTTATCCCGACTTTCCCATAGAAAAATTCCCATCCTGCTGCAGGTGGGACTCACCCAGCTCACCAAAACGAGGCCCAAACTTGGGAAAGACTTTCTGTTCCTCTCCGTTTTCCCAGTTTTCCTCTTTCTAATCCAGGGTGTCCTCCTCCAACGATTCCCACACCTTCCCACTTGGAGATTTTTAAACAAATCCACTTCTTGGGCTGCTTCCCTGAAGGATTCATTTAGAATCCTGAAAAATGTTGGGATTTTCCCTCTGGAATTTGCTCCTCCAGACCCCCACATTGAGCTGCTCTCCAGGTGTGGAAAAGAAACCATTCCAATGATTAGCAGTCCATCCCAGTAATTATTATTGTTTGTTTGGGAAAAAAAAAATAATCCTTTTTCCACTTTTAATTTCCCCGATTTTAGCTTCCAACTGCTGCTTCTTATCCTGCCTTTCTTCCTGAGATTAAAGTGGTTTTCCCTTCTCCTCGTGGAAGTGCTCCCATGTTTATAACATTCCCTCTCATTTTCTTCCTTTTGATGAGGATGAAATATTCCTTTGAATATTTTCAAATAAGAAATTTTCTTTAACCTTTCACTTATCCTGGCAGTTTTCTCCTGGCTCTTCTCCAGCTTTTCTCCCATGAAAATAAAATATGAAAAAAAAAGCAGCACATGTCTCTCCAGGCACCTTCCAGCGTGGATTTCTCCGGTGCAGCATCCAGAGGTTAAACATTCCCATTTAATCACACTCTGCCCGCCTTTCCCGGTGTATCCATGGATCTCTCAGCCATCCTGTTATTCTGGGAGCTGATGTTGCTCCTCGTGACACAGAAGGTCGTGGAGCTCTGTGGAAACAAGCTCCATAAAAATGGATTTATTTTGTGTTCTGGAGTTCAGATTCTCTTCTCAGAGCTGTTCTCCAGTCACAGCAGGAGTGGGAAAACTGTCCTGGAAGCACTGCAGCCTCATAGGATCATGGAATGATCCTTAAAGATCATCTGGCTCCAAACCCAGGGATTTAGGATCCTTCCAACCCAAACTATTCCATGATTCTTTGCTAATTTAAACGAGATATGGGTGTGGTCACAGGTTCCTGGTAAATATTGGTGTGGTAGAGGAGATTTTCAAAATCTCTCTGATTTATTTGTGACTTCACCATGAGAAGTTCTCTGCAAAGCTTTCAACAAGCCTGCAATTCCATTGATGGAATGGGATTCTCCAGGATTTTCTCCTGGTTTTCATGGTAAATCTGGTGCCTGGCTGAGGAAGTTTAATCCCTGGCTCACAGAGACTGGGGAGATTTTTGGCTGTGGCTACAACTCGTTCCAGTTCAGCCCATTTGGGATCTTCCTGGCCCTTGGGATCTCCTGGCCCTCAGTTCAGCCCATTTGGGATCTCCTGGCCCTTGGGATCTCCTGGCCCTCAGTTCAGCCCATTTGGGATCTTCCTGGCCCTCAGTTCAGCCCATTTGGGATCTCCTGGCCCTCAGTTCAGCCTATTTGGGATCTTCCTGGCCCTCAGTTCAGCCCATTTGGGATCTCTTGGCCCTCAGTTCAGCCCATTTGGGATCTTCCTGGCCCTCAGTTCAGCCCATTTGGGATCTCCTGGCCCTTGGGATCTTCCTGGCACTCAGTTCAGCCCTTTTGGGATCTTCCTGGCACTCAGTTCAGCCCATTTGGGATCTCCTGGCCCTCAGTTCAGCCCATTTGGGATCTCCTGGCCCTTGGGATCTTCCTGGCCCTCAGTTCAGCCCATTTGGGATCTCCTGGCCCTCAGTTCAGCCCATTTGGGATCATCCTGGTCCTTGTGCTCGGATCACTTTTGACCTTGATCCAGGAGATGATGCTGTGGCGCAGACAGAGTGTGAGCCTGGATTTGATTCTCTTCTCCTGGAGTTTCTGCCCTGTTTGAAGTAATTTAGGACAAACTCCCTTTGGAGCGATTCCCAGGATGTTCAGGGAAGGCTGAAAACCCCTTTGGCGCAATTCCCAGGGTGTTCAGGGAAGGCTGGAAGCCCTGGACAGTCTTTGTGCCATCTCAGTGTCCAGTCCTGGGTGCAGGGCGAGGTGTGCAGTGAGTTTGGTTTGTTCTCAGCTCTGGGGGAGCCCTGAGCTCCTGCCCAGGACTTCTGGGGTGCCTCGAGTGCCGCATCCTGGGGCTTTAGGAGCACTTTCGGGGATGGGGATTCCACCAATTCCCGCTTTTCATGCCGAGCAGGTTTGGAAAAGTTGCCAAGGGCAAAGTTTTGCACCCGAATTGTGCTGCTTTAATGGCTGCTCTTGACAAGCTGTGAGGTCTTTTCCAACTTCATCGTCTCTGTGATTTTTTTCATTACAAAACAAGCGCAAATCCGATCTCCTGCTCTTTTCCATCTATCCTGTTTCTCTTGGCATCTTAGGGATGCTTTACACCCTGCCTCGAAGACGCTGAGGTTTTCATGATGTCGGTATCTTGGTTTTTTTCCCTTCGTGTTTGCTCTTGGAGACTCCACTCGGCAGAGATGTTCAAAGGGAGGAAGGGAACGCGCCGGGTGATGGTGAGACAGATAAACAAAGAGAGCTGGTGAATTATGCATATTCCTGAGCATTCACCTTGAGGAAGCAGCAGGATCTGGGGAATGGATGACTGGCAAAGACCTTGAAGAGTGGCTCTGTGGGACTTATTTATTTCTTTATCAGCGCAGTCTTCGAGGAAGATGAATTATCCGCCAGAAGAGCCTTGAGGGATCTGGGTTTATTCTCATTGTACAAGTTTTAGGAAAATAAAGTGACTCTGTTCTCCAGAGCTCCTGATGAGCTGTTCAAGGCACTCTACCAGCAGGATTATCCAGCCTGGAGATGCAAATGAGGACATTTCACAGCTCTCCCTGGATTTTATGATCCTCATTAAGCCCAGGGGAACCGTTGAGCTCTTGGATATTGATCACACCCAGCCAGGATCATCCACTGCACTGAAACACTGATCTCTTCCCAGAGGGCACCTGGAGTCAGGGAAGGGCTGGGCAGAACTGATTAGAAATATTCCAGAATCCCTGAGGTTGGAAAAGCCCTCCCAGACCACTGAGTCCAGCCTGTGCCCACCTTGTCCCCAGCCCAGAGCTCTGAGTGCCACCTCCAGGAATTCCTTGGACACTTCCAGGGATGGGCACTCCAAACCTCCCTGGGCAGCCCCTGCCAAGGCCTGACCACCCTTTCCATGGAGAAATTCCTGCTGATGTCTCACCTGGGACAATCCCACCAGTTTCCTTTATACGTTTACAGTTTTTCGTGTTATTTTAGAGACTCATAATTGCAAATCTCAATTTAGAACTGTTATTAATTCTCAAACCTCAACACTCCTGAATTGTGTTTGTATTTATATTTTGCTTTGTATTTATAAGGCCCTGAGAGCTTTGATTTGATCTCCCACCACTCCAGATCCAGTGGTGTTTCCCTCCTGCTTCTCACGGAATCTGTTCCTAATTGGAAAAGCTCCTTCAGGCATCTCATCCCCCCAGCCCCGAGCACAAACACTTCATCATCGCAGCTCGTTAGGAGATGCTGCCCTCATCAATTCTAATCCTGTACCTCTTGGAAAAGGAATTAATATTTTCCAATATCTGCCTTGGAACAAGAACCTGCAGCCAGGTTTTCCAGCAGAATCATTTCCTCACAATTAACTCGGAAGGTTTCCCTCTCAAAGAGCGGAGTTTTGTGTGAGTGTTATTTTCTGGTCAATAATGAGTCGTTGGAAAGGTCAGGCTGTCCAACACGGAATTTGAGGGGGAGTTACAAAGATTAATAGGAAAATCCTTGAAAAAAGCATTAGAAAATATCCTGGTGGTTCCAACAGCTTCCAACAGCTTCCGAGCCTTGTAAGGGCTGCCAAAATCCAGGGAGGAGTGGGAATTAGGAAAAGGGGATCCATTTATCAACAGCACTGAATTCCCTGCTCAAAGGCCAGCAGAGGGATGGGTGCCTTGGAGTCAAGGATGGGGATCTAACATTTCGTTTTCCTTGGCTCCTCCAGCTTTGCTTTGGAAGTTTTGCAGGTTTTTAGAGGAATCAGGATTGGTTTGGCACCAGGGATCGAGAATATAAAATATAAAATATAAAATACCAAATATAAAACAATAAGATGAAGTTGCTTTTGGCTGTCTCTTAATAATGAGTTGTTGGAAAGGTCAGGCTGCCCAACACCTGCAATGCCACGGGATTTGAGGGGGGTTACAAAGATTAATAGGAAAATCCTTGATAAAAGCATTAGAAAAACTCCTTGTGGTTCCAGCAGCTTCCGAGCCTTGTAAGGGCTGCCAAAATCCAGGGAGGAGTGGGAATTAGGAAAAAGGGATCCATGTATCAACGGTACTGAATTTATCCCTGTTTAAAGCCCAGCAGAGGGATGGGTGCCTCAGGATCATGGATGGGGATCAAATATTTTGTTTTCCTTGGTTCCTCCAGCTTTGCTTTGGAAGCTTCACAAGTTTTTTAGCAGAATCAGGATGAGTTTTGCACCAGGGATCAAGAATACAAAATAGAAAATATAAAATAATAAGATGAAGATGCTTCTGGCTATCTCTTTGAGCAGTTGGACCCCTGGAGACCTCTCCCAGCTGAAATGATTCTGTCATTTGGAAATCTCCCCTTTCCAAACTGGGAGTTCCAAGCACAGCAGCTTAAATATCCTCTTGGAAGGAAAAAGCTGTTTCAGGGTCATAATCTTTGCCAAAAAAATGAATTTATGTCCTTTTCAGAGCTCGTATCAACACAGCTGTTATTATTTTTATATGTTGAGTTTATTTCATATATCTTGGAACAAGATACGGATCTATCCAAAGAGGGAGATATTCTAGAGGCATCTGGATGCACTCCAGTGCCATGTGCACTGGGATGACCCTGCCTGAGCAGGGAGGTGGCACCAGATGAGCCAGAACCATCCCATTGCTCCCACATCCCTCTCCAGGCTGTTTCTCTCACAAGGAGCATTATCCTGGTTTTCTCACCTTCAGGGGATAAAACTCCTCGTGGTCCCGCCTTCCAGTTCCGTTGGATGGTGAAATTTCACTCTGTGCTTCCCTCATGGTGGTGATTGAGCTTGGTTTTGCTCTCCTCTTCCCCCTTTACTTCTCCTTCCATGGACACTCCACTGTATTCCCTGAAATCCTTCGGATCTCGCCAATAGTGCAGGATTATTTTTGAAGGTTCAGGAAAACAATGCTCCTGAAGTACATGGACCAGAGGAAACAGCCTCAAGCTGCACCAGGGCAGGCTTAGGCTGGATATTGGGGAAAAATTCTCCATGGAAAGGCTCGTCAAGCTGTGGAACAGACTTCCCATGGAAGTGGTGGAGTTAAATCCCTGGAAATGTTCAAAAAACACATGGATGTGGCACTTGAGGATGTGGGGTGGTGGTGGCTGCTGGGTTGGTGGTTGGATTTGAGAGCTTTTCAAACTTAGTGATTCCATAAATTCCATTTTTGCCATGAACATTTTAAAAGAATTGTGTATTCCTGCAGTTTTGTGTGGAGCTTGTCCAGGGAATGTTTCCAGGCAGGGAAAAGCACTGGCCGAGCAACAACTCCAACAAGGAATGCGACAGAAGAAACCCAGAGTGGAGCCTGGGGGAGTAAACGCGGTGCTCTGAACAGGCAGAAAGTTCAGGAGCTGTGGAGCACCGGGGAAAACAGAACAATGGATAAGAAAAGAGCGTAAATTCCCTGTTTTTACCTTCAGATAACTCTGTTTTACTTCCCAGAATAAATAACACGGAGCTGTTGCTGTAGGGGAGGGAGCCACAGGAGATATTTCAAATAAATCAACATTTACTTCCTTGAGTTACACGGAGAATTTCGTGGCCCCGAGGCCCTTGGAACAAATGGATGGGAAGGAGCACCAAGGGGCTGGAAGGAGTTTTAGAAACCTTCTTAGGCTTTTAATGTCTCTGTTCCCTGCTCCAAGAGGAAGGATTGGGATGTTCCACACGGGGAGGTGCTTGTTTGCTGATAATTCCTGGGTTTAACGCTCAGCGTGGGCAATAATCTCAGGTGTTGTTAAGGGAGGCTTTTGACAGTCAGATCCTTTGCTGTTAAATCCTTTCGTGGATCTTTTTATGTCCAGATATTTCAGGATACTGAGTGAGGATGTAGGATGAGGCCAGGCTGGATAACCTAAAAGAGGAGAGATTTAGATGGGATATTGGGAAGGAATTCCTGGCTGGGAGGGTGGGGAGGGGCTGGGCTGGAATTCCCAGAGCAGCTGTGGCTGCCCCTGGATCCCTGGAAGTTTCCAAGGCCAGGTTGGACACTGGGGCTTGGAGCAACCTGGGAGAGTGGAAGGTGTCCCTGCCATGGCAGGGGTGGGATGGAATGAGATGGGATTTAAGGTCCCTTCCCACCCAAACCATTCCAGGATTCCATGATTAACCAACAAAATCAGTAAATAAATACTGTTTGCAGTACTGGATAAATTTTTTGAGCCTGCTCCAGGTTTAATGTGCAAATGAATCAAAGGGTCACGTGGGATCAGCTGCAAAAAGGATGACAAAATACGGGAAAAGAGGGAATTTCCTGCCGAAGGAATGTGGCTGTGCTGTAGCCAGACCCAACCTCGGGCTCTGTACAGGAGCAGAGGCTAAAATTTAATGTTTTGTGCTCAGCCTGAATGATCTAAAGCCTTCCCCAGGCTGCAAATTGCTCAGTAATTCTTTGGCCAGTCACTGTGGCAAAGTTACACGACAATCTGAGGGCCCTGCCATGAATTTTCCTTGGAAAAAGAGTTATCCTGTCATCCATCCTGCACCTGCAGGTCCCGTGTGTCCCTGCAGCTCGTTAGGGGCTTTAATTAGAGACTGGGGCACGATTTACATCACATTCCAGCCCTTGTCCTGCAAAATGCCACTGCAGGGAAGCATCCTGCCTGCTCAGCTGGCCGAGAAGAGAGATTTTCCAAGGAATAAGGGATTTTCAGGAGCGTGTCAAGGACATGGAATCCAGAGTCCCAAAGGAGCTGGGGTGGGAAGTCACAGCCCCTTCCCAGCTCCAGTCCACTTCCCTGTTGGACAATGATCTGTGCTCTCTACATACTCAAACATCAACTTTTAAGTGTATTTTTACATGATTTTGTGGAATGAAAATAGTTTTTATTTTTAGGAGACGCTGTCGCCACATCAGCAATTCCTCAGTGAATATGTGACATTAAAATGCTGCATCTTAAAACCATGGAAGTCTGAAGGCATTTTTAAAAACTTATCAAACAGTGGCTAAAAATAGTACAAGCCACCTTTTATTACAAACTACCTCTTGCATCAAAATCCATGAGGGAAAATTAACTGGAAATCCTGGTTTTTACCCCGAGTTCAGCAGGGCACAGCAATGACCACAGGCAGCAGAGTCTGAAAAGTCACAAACCTCAGCTGGAATTAAAGACTTTTTTTTTTTAAGGACCTCAAGGCTGGATCTGGCCTTGTCTAATAGAGGTTGATTTCCAACCATGAAGAAGTTTGTAGGAAATTTTTCCCTCGTTTTACGTAATTCCACTGCCAAGTGTTGTATCTGGAAAATGCAGAGCTGGATTCACTTTGGGTCTTTCTCTCTTTCTTTCTCTCTTTCTCTCTTTCCCTCTTTCCCTTGACCTGAACTCCTGTCATGTTCAGGAATTTCTGTTCTGCAACGCAAAATAAATCAGGATTAATTTGTCTGCAATAAGGTTGCATATGAAAATCAATTTAAATTAACCCCAAATCTTGATACAGAGCCAAGAGTGCTCTGTGGCTTTGTGGTGGCTGCATTGAACTTGGACTTTTTCTGGAAAACCATGGAAATGCCTTTTAAGAATTAAAAGGAGCCCTGATAGATGTATATTGAATTATTTTTCATTATGTGCAGTGATGTAATTATAGAATTACCTGACGTTTAAAAAAAATCATGAAAAATTGTCATTTCGAGTGGTTGGCCAGGAGTGAGGATGGTGTTTGTCACTTAGGCCTCAGTTCCCATTTTTACTCATGGAATCCCAGATTGGTTTGGACTGGAAAAGGACCTTAAATCCCATCTAATTCCATCCCCTGCCATGGGCAGGGACACCTCCCACTGTCCCAGGCTGCTCCAAGCCCTGGCCAACCTTGGACACTTCCAGGGATCCAGGGGCAGCCACAGCTTCTCTGGGAATTCTATTCCAGGGCCTCATCCCCCTCCCAGCCAGGAATTCCTTCCCAATATCCCATCTAAATCTCTTCCCTTTTAGTTTATCCACTCCTCCTTGTCCTATCACTATTTTCCACTGCAAAATGTTCCTTTCCCACTTTTTTATAATCCCCCTTTAGGCCCTGGAAGTGGCTCTGAGCTCTCCCTGGATCCTTCTCTTCTCCAAGCTGAACATTCCCAGCTCTCCCAGCCTGGCTCCATAATAACATCACACTGCAGGGAAAAGGAGCTGTAGTGGATTTGTACAGCTGCAAAAGAATCCCTCATTCCTTCCTGGAACAGAGATTTAGCTCCTGCATTAGGACCCACGACTCCACCAAGTCCCATTCCCGGCCCTGCAGTGGCAAGCTCTGTAAATAGCTTTAATGTGCTCCCGTGAAATGTGAGCAGGAATATCCTCCCTCCCCGCTGGGATTAAACTGGCAGTGACCTCTCTCCTCTCTCCGCACAGGCACTATTAAACATTGGAAGTGTGGTAATTCCTGCCCTGAGCACATTCCCTGCCTGCCTCCATCGGAAGGCGGACGCGCGGCATTGTCCGGGTGCTCCTGGAGTGGAGATCTTTGCACCCTCTGCCTCCCCTACTGCATCCAAATTAAATCCACACTGAATTCTTAATTTCTCATTTTAAGGATGTAGATATTGATAGTTTTACTTCCTTCCCAATATCCCATCCATCCCTGCCCTCTGGCAGTGGGAAGCCATTCCCTGTGTCCTGTCCCTCCATCCCTTGTAAATCCTCTCTCTCCTGTGGGCTGGGAGAGCTGGGAATGTTCACCTGGAGAAGAGAAGGCTCCAGGGTGTTGCGGTGTGTGAGACCGCGCTGGCCAGGACCGGTGGACCAGCTGGCCTGGGGACAAAGCAGGTCTGCTGGTGGCACAGCCCCTAAGTCCCGAACCGCCCCCAAGGCTGTGGTGAGCACAAGGAGCTTTCCCAAAATGCATTGTTTTATCATGTTCATGTATGCTGTTGCTGTATGCTGGATTGGCCCATTGGCCCCCGCCCCTTTATACCTCGTTTGGTCCCCATCTAGAAAATTCCCCTCTCTTGGTTCTCCCATTGGTTTCTGTTCTCCTGCCCACCCCTCCTACTTCCCCATTGGTTGTTATACCTTTGTTCCACCCTCACTCCGCCTCCCTGCCCTGAGACCATTGGCTCTGGCATTTCCCCGCCCCTACCGGCCCCATATATAAGTTGTACCCTCATCTTCCATTTTGTCTTTTATCCCTGGACCCTCCACGCAGACTAAGCCCTCGTCGCTGGAACCCCATACAAAAGACCCTTCTCGTCTCTTCTCCACTGCTCGCCGCCTTTTGGACGTGTGAGTGAGTGGCTGTACCACCGGGGGTGTGCGCCTGTGTGCTCCAAAGCTGCTCTCCAGTTGGGGACGCTTTTGGGAAGGTCGTGGTGCATCACCACCTCCGCACGCCACAGCCCCAGGGAGAGCTCAGAGCCCCTTGCAGGGCCTAAAGGGGCTCCAGGAGAGCTGGAGAGGGACTGGGGACAAGGCATGGAGGGACAGGACACAGGGAATGGCTTCCCAGTGCCAGAGGGCAGGGATGGATGGGATATTGGGAATTAGGAATTCCTGTCTGGGAGGGTGGGGAGGGGCTGGGCTGGAATTCCCAGGGCAGCTGTGGCTGCCCCTGGATCCCTGGCAGTGTCCAAGGCCAGGTTGGACATTGGGGCTTGGAGCAGCCTGGGACAGTGGGAGGTGTTCCTTCCCTTGGGCATTGACCCAGGATGAGCTTTAAGGTCTCTTCAGCCCAAACCATTCCATGATTCCATGGTTTTATGATCCAATGCCAACGATCTTGGAATCACAACCTCAAACCTTGTATGAAAAGGGGGAAAATGGTTAAAAAATGAGGAATTAGAGGTGTTTGCTCAGTGCTGCACAGAGAAGCAGCCTGGATTAGAAGTGGAGCTGCTGCAGGAGGCTGGGAATTCAGCAGGATTAAAAGCCATGTTGATCTTTAAACCCGTTTCCTGAAGGTTTATTAACCCCACTGAACAGCCAGCAGTTAAATATTGGGATAAGAGGGAATCTGTTCCTCGGTGGAAGTTATTTATCAGGGTTGACTGAAGAATTTCTTTCTCAACCACCCTGATTTTCACTTCCAGTTGTTTGGATGTGCACATTTTGTGCAGGATTATGTGTTTGACCAAAGGTCTCTTGTCAAAACCACAAAATTATGGAGAATTCCAGTGTGGGAATCCCAACAACTTCCTTTCCATTGATTTTTTAGCATAAAATACAGGACATGAAGTGCAATTTCGCTATTAAAGTTTTGTCCATTCCAGAGAACCACAACTCACATAATAGGAAATTAATGAGAGAGATGGATTATGGCATTATTTTTCCCTTGACAAATTAATGGATGGTACAATGGATTTTGAGCAGGCGTCGTTAGCAAATGGAAAAAATTGCTCCAATTAAAAATGAACCCTGAGGCTCAACCATCAAAACTCCATTGTCAAAATGGAAATATTTCCCATGGAGTGTTTTATAAAGAGGAGGAGGAGAAGGATATTCCAGACGATTGCAAAAATTTGGCATGGCAGGAGCAGAAGGATGAAAAATTTGTCTAATTTTGGGTGTGACATTTGGGTGGTTGTGAGAGGGGACTGGGGAAGAGCCTTCCAAGGTTAATGAAACCGAACTTTGAATGGAAGAAAGAGAAGGAAGTTTCTGTTTTCCCACATCTTCATCAGCTTCAAAACCTGGGCCTGACACGGCAGAATTCCAGCTTTGTTTTTTCTGGGAATGCTGCTCGTCTTGGCTCCTGCTTTGTGTTCCTCCTCCAGCTGAAATAGCTGGCTCCCATTGGGAATTTTGGTTTTCCACCCAATGCGGGGTGAGTTGGAGGGGCCTTGGGCTGGCAGTGTTTGACTGACCATGATCCCAGATGGAATTGTGGGGTCGGTGGAGCAGGTTGGGATGTGTGAAGGGGTTTTCTGGTCAGTGCTGGTGTCCTCTGGAAGAAGACGGAATTATGGAATCCTTTAGGTTGGAAAAACCCTCTCAGATTGTGTCCAACCATTCCCAGCACTGCCAAGGCCACCCTTGCCCGATGTCCCCAAGTGCCACATCCACAGGGCTTTAAATCCCTCCAGGGATGGGGACTCCACCACTGGACCACCCTTTCCATGAAATCTTCCCAATATCCACCGTGACCCTCCCCCGTCCTGGATTTGGAGCTTCACCCAGGGGAATTCCTGACTCTCTGCATCCGGGAGTTATCCCTGGATGGAGGCTCCTGGTGAAGCTTGTGCTCAGCTCCCACCTCTTCCAGGAAATCCAGGCTGGTTTCCCATTTTAATTTTCCTGTCCCACCTTCCCTGGGACGGCAGCAAGTCCTCCTGTCTTGCCTTTTCCTCCCCATGGATGTTCTTATCCCATGGAATCCCATTTCCTGTCCAGTCAAGCTTGGCCCAGGGTGTTTTTCCCAGTCCTTGAATAGTTTCTTTCATCCTTTTACAGAGCATTTTTCCAAACTCCTTTTGGGAATGGAAGCGCAAGGTCCGTGCTCAGTGTTGGCTTCTCACCTTCACCCCCGCCAGGTCTACAGGGAGAACATTTTTCCTCACCTCTTTGGGCACATCTTGGGAACCCCATGGCCCAAATCCCAGCTTTTCCAAGGTTTCCTTGTGGTCTCCTCTGTTTTATTCCCCAGGCTTTAA
This sequence comes from Lycocorax pyrrhopterus obiensis, assembly GCA_014706295.1. NCBI lineage: Eukaryota > Metazoa > Chordata > Aves > Passeriformes > Paradisaeidae > Lycocorax > Lycocorax pyrrhopterus. The sequence goes on along the minus strand of JACSVZ010000007.1, from coordinate 63,470,106 downwards.
GCTTTGGGTGCTCCATGCTCACGTCCTGGATTTACCGTGGGGAAAGGACAGGGAAGGGGCTCTTGGTGGCTTTGCAGAGCACTGGGCTCTCCCACTCATCCTCCTGGACATCCATGACAAACTGGTGACCGCTGGGAGCCTTTCCCTTTCCTGGCAGTCTCAGGAATTCCTCTGGAAGCTGCAGAATGAAATCCACGTGCCGTTCCTGGAACGAAATCACAAAACTGATGTTTCTTCTAGTTCTTTTTTCCAAAAAACAAGAGGAAATCCCTTCCAGTCAGGAAATTCCCTGGGATATCCCACCTCTACCACAGGGCACGCTGCATCTCCGTGCTGTAGGACTTCCCTGCCCTCAGAATTCCATGGAAACACCTCGGTGTGTCCCAAGCAGCCCTTTCCAAGCGACCCTGTCAGTGCAATCCCAGATTAATCCCTGACCTTTTGGCATTTGGCAGCGGCCTGACAGGGATGTTCCCACTTGGGAGCTCATTCCAGGCAGTTCAGCCAAGCAGCCGGAGTTCCACACCTCGGCTCCATAAATCCTGGTGCAGTTCATTCATCAGGAAAAGCAGCCTTGCTTGGAATGTGTAAAAACCCTTGTGTGTGGTGCAGGAGCATGAATATCCCAAATTCTGCCTTTGAAATCCTGCAGCTGAAATCCCATTCCCATTGAAGCCGCTGCTCAAAGCTCCCGTGGACAAACACGGGATGGAATTTCAAAGGAAGAATGGAGAAGTGTTGCTTTCCCTGTGGTGCTGGTGGCTGCTCAGATCTGCCAGGATTTCCTGAGGCGCTGCTCCCGTGGCTGATGGGGCTCACCCCACACACTCCTAAAGCTCCCCAAAGCTGTCCTGAAGGAAAAGGAAGAACAAAAAGCTGGAAAAAAACAAACAAAACTGGAACACGACAATCCCTGCACAGCCCCCGTTCCTGTTTATAAAGGCAGGTGTTGGGTAACCGTGTTCCAGAAAGGAAAATAAAAGGATTTCCTTGGAGGCAGCACTAACAGTGGTGTTGGAGCCTCCTGGAACAGCTCCTGTTTTCCCAAAGCCTTGACTCGGGAATTTGGTGCCAGGTGGGGCCCTGTCAGCACCATCCCCTTGTCCCCAGCTGAGTTTTCTGCCGCCTCTCCTCCTTCCCCTGCAGAGCTGGAGCTGAGCAGAGGTGGAGCGGCTGCAGGAAACGCTCACCCCCTGCACCTCCAGGGGTGCTGAGCATCCCTGGCATGGCTTTTCCAAGGATTTTCCAGCTCCCAGGCATCCACTTGGCTGTCACTTTCACTTGTACTTAAGAACAAAAAGGAAATTGACAAGGCTAGGAGGGGCTTTGCTGTCCCGGCGCAGGGGACAGAGGCCACGCTTTGGCTTTTCCACTTTTCCAGTGGGTGTTCCTCTCCTTTCCCACAGAAAACTGCAGGAGATTCCAGCTTTAACTGGAAAGATTCCAGCATTAACTGGAAGCTGCTGGCTACATCTTTCCATCCACCACCTGCCCTGGAGAGGTTTCTTTTTATGCAGCTCCAGCCTTGAAAAACCCATCCAGAGGCTCCCACAGTTGTCACAGAGCCAAAGTTCCTGCTGGGCCGCTCCTGGGAAGGTGTTCCCTGGGAAGGGGAATTTCCAGGGAAGGGGTTTGTGCGTGGCACCAGGAAATGGCAGGAATTGTTTCCATGTCAAGTCACGGGAGCTGCTTTCCCTGTTCCCAGCTGGAAACTCCTGTGCTGCTTTCATCCCTGACTTCCTGCAAACTGGATCCCTGGAGTAGGGATGGCCAGGAATGCCAGGACAGCCTGGCGCAGCCTCTCCATATCCCAGGATGCTGCCTCATGGAAGCACAGCTGTGGGCAGGGTGGGGCGTGGAGCTGGGAGAGGCTTGGGAAAGATGTGGGGCTGGAAAGGTGAGGGAGGGAGGGAGTTGGAACCTAAAGGGGCTCCGGGAGAGCTGGACTGGGGACAAGGGCTGGAGGGACAGGACACAGGGAATGGCTTCCCACTGCCAGAGGGCAGGGATGGATGGGATATTGGGAAGGAATTCCTGGCTGGGAGGGTGGGGAGGGGCTGGGCTGGGATTCCCAGAGCAGCTGTGGCTGCCCCTGGATCCCTGGCAGTGCCCAAGGCCAGGCTGGACATTGGGGCTTGGAGCAGCCTGGGACAGTGGGAGGTGTCCCTGCCATGGCAGGGGGTGGCACTGGGTGGGTTTTAAGGTCCTTTCCAACTCAAACCATTCTGGAATTCTGGGATCACGTGCTGCATGCTGAGTTTGGAAGAAACAGAACTAAACAGCAGCTTTTAATAAACGGTGTTTGCTCCAGAGGCAGGAAGGGAGGGTGGAATATGGGGGTGGTTTTGGCCAAAGAGATGGGAAATGATTCCCATGGGTTCCCACAGCTCCGAGGAACAGCCTGGAGCAGCATTTCCTATCCTGCTTTCTGTGGATCGATCCCAAAGTTCAGGGTAAGGTGCAATGTTGGAGTCTCCACAGATTTCCTGTGCTGTGTTCCCAAGTCAGGATTTGTTTCCATAAGGGAATTTTATTTCCAGAAGTACCAATGCTCCTCACGATCCCGGGTGGGTGAGGGAAGTTCCTGGGCAGTGGCAGGATGGAATAGTGAGTGCCAGGGAAAATCCTGGCATCCTTCCAATGGGAGGTGTCCCTGCCCATGGCACAGGGGTGGGATGGGATGGTTTTTAAGGTCCTTTCCCAACCAAACCAGTCTGGAATTCCACCAGTGAAAATCGGGCACTGAGGCTTTCCGCCAATCCAGGAGATTCCAGGACTCCTTCTCCAGAACTCCTGTGGATGTTCTCGTGCTCAGGGAACAGAGGTGGCTTCCAGAGGGTGGATATGTGGGATCACAGAACAGCTGGGAAAGCCTAAATCAAAATGGAAATTGTGAATTAATCCCGGTGCCAGACCTATGGAATTGGCTGGGTTAGGTCCTGGGTGTGTATTTATGGAATGGTTGGGGTTGGAAGGGACCTTAAAGATCATCTAATTCCAACCTCCACTTCCAAAATCCTGAGTTTAGGGAAATCTCCTCCTGAGATGTTGTTCAGCTTTTCCTCTTTTGACAGGAGATCCCAAAAATAGGAAGGAAATGAAGGGATGGGCAAATCCCGGTGGATTTATAGGGAAAGGTGTGGAAACCATGGACATGTGGGAGCCTGGGAATGCTGAAGTTCCTTTTGTTCAGTAATGACAGAGGACTCTGCCAGGCTGGGCTCTGCGCGAGCCTCACTCCGTGATTAAAAATCAATTAGTGTGTTTAGCAATTTGCTAATTAACTTCCTAAAGCTGTCATGTCAGATTCATATCCAAACATGCCTCCAAATCCTGTGTGTTCCCAATAAGGCAAATTATGGGATGCCTTCAGTGCTCATGGAAGTTGGAATTAAGGGAAGCGCGCGACGTTTTTGTTAATTTGGGCTGTTCCTCTTTAACTGGGCTTGGGATCTCCCAAAAACCAAGTGGGAGCATGAGAACTTCCCTGGAACACCACAATGGGAGTTTTCCATGGGTAGGACTGTCTCCCTGCAGCTCAGGAATGAGGAAGAGTGGGAAGTGATCCCAAAATCAGTGTCAGCTCCTGGGAGAGCTCCATCAGTCTGCGAGTTTTTGGGGTGATTTTGGAGCAGTTGGTGGCAAAAAGGACCCAGCCCCAGGTTTGGGTTGGTGCAGCCACAATCCCCAGGCTGAGCTGCTGCTCCTGGATCTGTCACTTCCCACTGCTGTCCCCAGGAGCTGGGACACATCCAGACAAGGATGTGGAGGGGCTGGAGCATGTCCAGAGAAGGGAACGGGGTTGGGAAAGGGTCTGGAGCCCCAGGAGTGGCTGAGGGAGCTGGGAAAGGGGCTCAGCCTGGAGAAAAGGAGGCTCAGGGGGGACCTTGTGGCTCTGCACAACTCCCTGACAGGAGGGGGCAGCCGGGGGGGGTCGGGCTCTGCTCCCAGGGATCAGGGACAGGAGGAGAGGGAACGGCCTCAGGCTGGGCCAGGGGAGGCTCAGGGTGGACATGAGCAGGAATTTCCCCATGGAAAGGGTGGTCAGGCCTTGGCAGGGGCTGCCCAGGGAGGTTTGGAGTGCCCATCCCTGGAGGGATTTCAAATCCCTGTGGATGTGGCACTTGGGGACATGGGCCAGTGGTGGCCTGGGCAGTGCTGGGGGATGGTTGGACTCCATGATCCCAGAGGGCTTTTCCAACCTAAACAATTCCACAAGAGCCACGTCCTGAGCAGTTGCATTCCCAGGATCGGGAATTCCAGTGTTCCCTGCTCCCTGGTAAATCCCCTCAATCATAAATAAAAAGCTGCCTGGTGCCAAGGATCCCATTTTTCCTTGGACTTGGAGGCAAGGTCAGGCTCATCCCTGAGCCAGCCTGGGTGGTTTTCTCAACCAACCTTCAATAAGGCCAAATCCAATAAAGCCAACACTGGGAGGGAAGATCCTTTGGGAAATGAGGCCAAATGAAAAAAGGAGTTCAGGGAAGTTGGCAGCTCTTTAAAAATGCATGGGAAAAATCCATCCCTGTGCAGAGGAGCTGCAGGAAGGGTGGGGAGGGACCCCGTGGCTGAATCCAGGGATCTTCATGGGCTTGGAGCAAAAGGAATTGCACAGGGAGCAAAAAGTGGAGCAGCTGGATGAGAAACAGAGCCTGGGAGATGGTGCAGGGACAAGGGGAAAGCAGGAAGGGAAAAGCAGGAAGGGTCAGGGAGAAACCCAGGAAACTTCGGGGTCACCACTGGGTGAATGCAGAGGGGACTCCCAGCTGATCCTTCAGGGATGGCTCCAGTGCTTCCCTTCCTGCTGGGAAAACAGCAGAAAGAGGGAAAAGGTTTTAATGGATTCTCTCCATAAGGTAAATGTTGTTGGATCTGGCTGGTTTGATGGAATCACGGAATCCTTGAGGTTGGAAAAGCTCTCTGAGGTCATTGCGTCGCCCAGCACTGCCCAGGCCACCACTGCCCCACGTCCCCAAGTGCCACATCCACAGGGCTTTAAATCCCCCCAGGGATGGGGATTCCACCTCTGCCTGTTCCTGGCATTCCAGGAAGGTGTTGGGCTGGGAGAGGCAGTGGAGGAGCAAACAGGGTCCTGCTCTGAACGTTGCTCCTCTCATCCTCGGTGTCCCAGAGCAATCCCAGGGATGGTTTGAAGACAAGACCTCAGCTGGTTGGATCTCCTGGTTTCCACCTCCAGGAGTAGCTCAGTCCAGAGCAGGAATTCATGTGCAGCCCATTTCCATGGAATCATGCATGGAACATCCTGAGCTGGATGAGACCCACAGGATGGGGGAGTCCAGCCCCTGTCCCTGCCCAGACACCCCAACAACCCCACCCTGGGCATCCCTGGCAGCGCTGTCCAAACGCTCCTGGAGCTCTGGCAGCCTCGGGGCCGTGCCCATTCCCTGGGGAGCCTGGGCAGTGCCCAGTGCCCTTTTGGGAAGAACCTTTCCCTGCTATTTATTCCCTCCTGCCCCAGTTCCCTTTCCTTTCTGTGATAACATCACACACAGGTCCAGTGTTTTCCAGCTGTGGCAGCCACACCTCCGAGGGATTTTGTCCTCGGAAAATCCTCCCCTGGCTGCCCCAAGAGCACCAGGGAGACGCTGAGCAGCTCTGAGGAGGAAACCCCTCTGAACCACGCAGCGCCTCCCTTTTCTTTGGGAATAAAAGCCCTGTGTGAACATTCCCGATTTTATTTCCCGCTGCTGTTCCGCAGCTCCAGTTGGCTTTAAAACAACCCCAAAGAAAATAATGAAAGCTCCACCCAGCCCTTGGTGCATCTCCTACTCTGGTGGCAGAACAGGAAGGGAAATCAGGGAGCTCCTGCTCCTGAAAGAATGTTGTGTCTCCTGTAACGTGAATTTATAAATTATTGAGAGCAGCCACCAAGCCCCAAACACGCAAAAGGCATTTTGTGAGCAGGATGGGAAGGAAGAAAAAAAATCCCCTGTTCGAGTGGCTGCTGTGGGCTTGCAAAGCTGGGAGGGCTGCAGGAGCTCAGAAATACCGGAGAAATATTTGGGTTCCTTCTCAATTCACGCTGCTGCGATGTTACAAATAGGAAACGAAACCGGGGGGTGATGCAAACCTGCCGAGGAGAACAGGCAGCTGCGACGGTTCTTTATTGCTGTTTTCATCTGCTGCCGCATTTTGCCGTCGTCGGGTGCTCAGTGAAGGGTGAGATTTATTCATAGCGGGCTCCGGCACCGCCGGGGGTTGTACAATAAACCCCTGACAAGGCCCGTGCCAAAAGCCATTAGGAGAAGAGAACAATAATGGAGACACGAAGTATTTACAGAGCGAGTTGGCTTTAATTTAAAATTCTTTAGTGAGGCTTGATGATAATTACATCACATCGCAGAGCAGCCCTGCTGACAGGCCCCGCTTTGCACCACGGCATGAAAAAATCGGCCATAATTGAAACCTCCCTTAAGAAGCTGCAAAAAAATTCCCGGGGTTTTAAGGTCATTGCTGCCAAGAGCCAGTTTTTCCCTGAATTAGGCTGGAAGAGGGGTTGGAATGACAGGGATATGTTTTGTGTGGTTGTTGGGATGGATCCTGATCCAGGGTTTTGCTTTCTCCTCCTCCTTCTCCTTCTCTCTCCCCATCCACAGGTGTTTATATTTGGGTTTAAAATATCTGTGTTTTATATATAAAATGGTTTTGCCTCCTTATGAAGCCTCTTCCAGGGCCTAGAGGGGCTCCAGGAGAGCTGGAGAGGGACTGGGGACAAGGCATGGAGGGACAGGACACAGGGAATGGCTTCCCACTGCCACAGGGCAGGGTTAGATGGGATATTGGGAATTGGGAATTCCTGGCTGGGGGGCTGGAATTCCCAGAGCAGCTGTGGCTGCCCCTGGATCCCTGGCAGTGTCCCAGGCCAGGCTGGACATTGGGGCTTGGAGCAGCCTGGGACAGTGGGAGGTGTCCCTGCCATGGCAGGAGTGGGATTTCAGATCCCTTCAACCCAAACCATCCTGGGATCCTGTGGGGAAGAAGAGCAGTTGTGTCATCCCAAAAGGGTGGAAATCAGCCATTTCATTTTTCCCTCGGTTTCCCAAAGCTGTGATTCCTCCTGCAGCGTATCCTTGGAATAAAACACCACCCACCAAGGTAGGAAAAACAGATTTTCTTCCTGTAAACCCCTGGCAGAGCCCTTTGCAGGGGCAGCGCTGTAAGGGTTAATGCCAGCAGATCTCCCCAAGCTGTTCCCTCCCAGCTTCCATTTTCTGTCATTTTCCAGCCCATTTTTGGAGAGAATGGAAGGGAAATCCCAGGAATCTCAGAGGTGAGTGCAGTTGCAGGGCTCTGACGACTGAGAGCAGCAGATCCATGCTCAGCTCCCAGGAGAGGGGGACCAGGAGCAGCCCCACTCCAGGATTTCCATCCCTATAACTTCGCTCCAGCTTTATTTCTCTGGAATCTCGGAGCTGTAAGGAATTGTTAAGGATGTTGGAAAACACATTTGTGAGAGCAGGAGGAGGAGGAAGAAATGTTTGTAAATCCAGCAGGGGGAAAAAAGCCTTTAATGAGCAGCCAGCCTAACGAACAGAAGGAATCCTCCTGGAAGCAAAATCCATCTCCAGGCTTCCAAGTGGGAATGTTGTGTTTATGGGCCCTCCTTGAAAGGTCTGAGGATCCTTTTGTGGGAATTTATGACTCTCATCTCCAAAGGGAAGCTCCTGGTCTTTAAACAGGGTTTGTGGTGTATCCAGCGGATTTTGTCTCACTTCCTGCTCAGATCTGGAAGCCTGGGAATGCTCAGGGACAGGAATTTATCCTGGCTGGATCTTTGGTCTGACCCAGTCTTGCCATTTTTATGTTTTAATAGAAATTTTAATATTAAAATATTATTATTAAGTTAATGTTTCCTGTAGGTTTTCATCAGCTTCTCATCATTTAATCCCCTTCATAAAACATTTCCTAGGATTTTCCAGCAGCTGACCTGGAGGTGGGAACACCTGGATAACCCTGCTCAGTCTCACAGGGTTGGAAAAGATGTCGAGGGTGGTTTTTCCATGATTAACAAATTAATCTGGACATCAAGAATTCCCACTTTTCCACGTAAAATGGAAGGTTAAAGAAAATGGGCGGTTGGGTGTTTAGGCACAAAAGCTCCTGGAAACTCAGGAAGATCCTCCTGGCTGGAGCTCCAAAATATTTATTTGAGTAGAAAATCCACTTGGGTTTTTTATGGAATGTTGGGAGGGTTGGGATTTACCCCTTTGGGATATTTTGTGACCGGGTCTGAGGTTCACACCGGTTGGACCGGGGACACCTCCCCGGGCTGTCCTCTGGCAGTGGTGGGAGGAGATGGAAAGCGAACTTCAGGAAGAAGTGAAGCCCCTTCCCCTTTCCCCCAGCAGCTGTTTGAGGTCGGCAACTTCTGCTTTGGTGGTGGGATGGGATTGGGATGATGATGGGATGGGATTGGGATAACGATGGGATGGGGTTGGGATGACGATGGGATGGGGTTGGGATGATGATGGGATGGGATTGGGATGACGATGGGATGGGGTTGGGATAACGATGGGATGGGGTTGGGATGACGATGGGATGGGGTTGGGATGATGATGGGATGGGGTTTGGATGACGGTGGGATGGGGTTGGGGTGACGATGGGATAGGGTTGGGATGATGGTGGAATAGGATTGGGATGACGATGGGATGGGGTTGGTGTGATGATGGGATGGGGTTGGGATGATGGTGGAATAGGATTGGGATGACAATGGGATGGGGTTGGGATGATGGTGGGATGGGGTTGGGATGACAGTGGGATGGGGTTGGGATGATGATGGGATGGGGTTGGGATGACGGTGGGATGGGGTTAGGATGACGGTGGGATGGGGTTGGGATGATGATGGGATGGGGTTGGGATGGCACCACCCTGGCACCCCACAGGCCAGGTGAGCTCATTGCTCACTCCTGAAATTCCGTATCTAAGATGAATCCCTGCCTCTCCTGGTTTCCACCCTGATTATTTTCCCAGGAGTTCTGCCTGTCCTACTGTAGCTTCCCTCAATTCCTTCCCAAATTGCATCCAACAACCTCCTGCTTTTCATCTGGGAGCATCACCCACTTGAAAGAGCTTCTCTGGGAAGAGTTTTCCTCAGCCTCTGTTTCCAAAAGGCACGAGATGCAAGAGCTTCAAAATTCTCGCTTGGAATTTGGAGTTAACTTTTGATCCCCATTGAAGCCAAGCAGTTGTGTGACTTCTGCAGCCAGTGCAGGAATAATAAAGCTTTTGTTGGTTCTTCCCACAGGGAAAAAAATAGGGAAGCTCCGTTTCTGCTGATGGGAAGGGGATGCTAATGAAGGCACTTGTGGACAGGCTGCAGCTCCACTCACACGGATTTCCCAGGGTTTTAAATAGAGAAGGTGGTGAGGGAGGAAATCCGAGAGCGGTGGGAATGTCCTGCCTCCAGTGGATCCGTACAGCGTTAATTTTGGGGTGTGGAGGTGGAGGTGCTTTCACTTGCAGAGGGAAAATGCAGCAGGTTTGGGATAGTGCTGCAGTGTTGGGGTGCACTATGTGCTGGAAGAGAGATGGGCCCTGAGGGCCAGAGAGAGCCTCTTTCCTGGCCCCAGAGGTGATCTCAGAGTGCATCCAGGTCACCGGGGATGGGCTGAGAGAGGATTGTGGGTTTGTGGACAGTGCTGGGCCTGTGAGATGTGATAATTGTAGTTTGTGACCTTACAGGGCATTGTTTACCTGTTACCATAATAGGCAATGTGTGTGCACTGCCCCAGGTGATTGGGGGACACTGAGGTGAACATCTTTCCTGTTTCTATGATGTGATATCCTGTTGGGTGCTGGATTTAGGGAATATTCACTGTGCAATAAACGCTTTGCACTTCTCCATCTTGTGTGCGGAGTCGTGCCCCTGCGTGAATACTGCACTGCAGTGGAGATGTTACTGTGAAATGAAGGTGTCCAAATGAGGAAGTAACCCATTTTCCCAGGAAATTATACTTTGTGGGAGTTGGCAGAGCATTTTCCAGGAGTTTGCCCAGCCGGAGTTCTCCCCGTGTTTCCTTCTTGAAAAGTAAATCAGAGAATTCCAGACTGGTTTGGGTTGGAGGAGACCAATCCCACCCTGGGAGCGTTGTCCAAACGCTCCTGGAGATGTGGAAGCCTGGTCAGTGTCCACCACCCTCCGGGGGAAGAACCTTTCCCTGAAATCCATCCTCAATCCCTCCCAGCCTTGAAAATTCCCCACAGCTGAGCTGGAATCACTCGAGGAGAGGGATGAAGCTTCCAAGGAAAAGGAGCACGGGGTAAGTTCCATGAAAATCCTGAATTTTCAGACTCTGGATGCTGAAATCTCCACCTGTGTCCTTTAATGCTGGGAATGTTTGGGATTCAGTCCCTTCCTTGCTGATATAAAAGGTTGAGGGGGAAGAAAAGCAGCTCTGAAAAAGTGGGAAGAGTTTTGGCAGGAGGATGGGAAAAAGGAATAAAATTCCTGCCTACTTAGGAGGTGCTGATGTGAGCAATTAGCACTCAGAAACGAGGTGGTGGCAAATAAAAGTCGCTCCTGAGATGTCCTGAGCAAATCTCTCCAGGATGGGAACTTCTCCAAGGAACGTTTTAACAAAGATTTTTTTATGGGAACCATTTTAAGGATCAGGATAAAAACCCTGGGAGTGTTAAAATAACCCTGAGCCAGTTTTGTGGAAATCTCAATTGTTTTCCCTTTGTTGATTAAGAAGTCAGCCCAGGGGCTGCTCTGAGGCCTGGAAAAGTCAGTGGGAGATTTTCCAGAACTCTCTGAAGAGCTGGATCAGTGTTTGGGACTCAGCCTTTGAGCTTTGTTACTTTTGAGCTGTGCCAAAGTAAGATTGAAATATTGGAAAATTGGACCTGTGAGTTACAGGCTGGGGCTCGTTTTGATAAGATTTTGATAAGATTTTGATAAGATTTTTGTGCTGATTTTGATGAAATATCCAATCCAATATAAACATATTTACATAATGCCAGGTAGGGTTTCAGTCCAGTTTTTCCATTGCATTGTTGATCCTGGGAAGTGATTCAGGGCAAAAAGCTCTGCCCTGGAAGCAGGAGTTGCCTCCCCAGTGGTTGTCCCGTGTTATTTAGTGGCTGCTGTTCCCAAATTTTGGGAATGAATTGTTGGATTTTTCCATTCAGAAGTGAGGGATATTTCCGAGTTCTGTCTTTTTGTTGAGGGATTATGGGATATTTTCAGGAGGAATTTTTTCATGGAAAAAATGGCAGGGGCTGCCCATGGAGGTTTGGAGTGCCCATCCCTGGAGGTGTCCAAGGAATTCCTGGAGGTGGCACTCAGAGCTCTGGGCTGGGGACAAGGTGGGGATGGGGCACAGCTGGGACTCGGTGGGCTGGGAGGGCTTTTCCAACCTCAGGGATCTCAGGTTTCCGGGATTTTTGCCCTCAATGAAGAGATTTGTTTTATTTATACAATGTTTGTGTTAGGGTGGAGTTCAGAGGTTTTATCCAATTTAGTCCTTGAGGGTGGTGGGAAACGTGTGAATCCCTAGGGAGTCACTCCCTGACTAAGGATGTGTGAGAGGAAGGCCCAGAATTTTAGGGATAGGTTGGATGAGCAAATTTTTCACAGGATATAAAGGTCCAGGGATGCTTTTGCCAGCTTTGTATCAGGAGGTCCAAAAATTCTTTGCTCCTGAGGATTTTATAGAATCCCAGAATGCCAGAATCATGGAATGGTTTGGGTTGGCAGGGACCTTAAAGCCCATCCCATCGCACCCCTGCCATGGACAGGGACACCTCCCACTGTCCCAGGCTGCTCCAAGCCCCAATGTCCAACCTGGCCTTGGACATTACCAGGGATCCAGGGGCAGCCACAGCTGCTCTGGGAATTCCATTCCAGTCCCTCCCCACCTTCCCAGCCAGGAATTCCTTCCCAATATCCCATCTATACCTGCCCTGCTCAGCTTCAGGCCATTCCCTCTTGTGCTACCCTTGTGAAAGTGTGGGATTTATGCCCTGCTCACGGATGGCTTCTCCTGGTCAGCACTAAAACCATTCCTGTGCCTGTTTTTTTCTTTGCTTTCTCCATTTTTAAGTCATTGACTCCATTAAAAAAAATCCGCAGGAACGACGGGAAAGGGAAACAGGAAAAACCCACAACGGGAATTAATGATCTGTTTGAAAAATCAGGTGAAGGAAACAATATCAAAGGCTGAATATTTACGTGCAGATGCAACAAACACCAACTATTAATGCAGGGGAAAAAAACCCCATGAAAATGACATTAAATGCCTGACATTTTTCCTATACCTGTTTGAAGAAAACTCTCTCCTGATACCATTCCCAGAGGGAACAGCATTTCCGTTGTTTGATTTCCACCTCAAAGGAATCTCTACATCAAAGGTCAAAATCATCAATAGTTAAGCAAAGTAATTAATTAGCTCTTAGGATCACTGCTAGAGCACAATTTTAACATCATTTTTCTTTCATTCCCCTCGTGTCCAGCAACTCGTGCAACTTTTTTACAAGTTCTGTGCTCCCGAAATTCAATTGCACTTTTATTGTTGTGTTCGGAGTTAATTATACAGCAAAGCAGGTTTATCTCTTCGATATTAAATCAAGCAAGTGCTCTTGGAACAATCAATTGATATTTAATTACAACAGAGAAGCTGCCCTATTAAATCTAAATTAAATGCTCATTGAAGACTATTAAAGTGTTACCAGACCATCAAGCAGCAAATGCAATCCAATGCAGCCCGAAGCCTTCTGTGCTTGGTTTTCCAGGGCTGCTTTGGAATCCTGAGCAGGAAAACTGACCTCAGATGACATTTCCTGAATTTTTTGGTGAATTCCAAAGGAAAATCTCTTTCTCCAAGTTTGTTTTACTTAATGAAAGGGAGCAACAATATTGAGGCTTTTTAATGTCTTCCGGGGTCGTTGGAAGAGTTTAGAGGGGAAGGATTTGGGAGGAGATGAAAGTGGAGCATGGAAAAGACAGGAGACGCCTCACCAGGGATAATCATGGAATCACAGAATGGTTTGGGTGGGAAGGACCTTAAAGCCCATCCAGTGCCACCCCTGCCATGGCAGGGACACCTCCCACTGTCCCAGGCTGCTCCAAGCCCCAATGTCCAGCCTGGCCTTGGGCACTGCCAGGGATCCAGGGGCAGCCACAGCTTCCCTGGGAATTCCAGACCAGCCCCTCCCCACCCTCCCAGACAGGAATTCCTTCCCAATATCCCATCCATCCCTGCCCTCTGGCAGTGGGAAGCCATTCCCTGTGTCCTGTCCCTCCATCCCTTGTCCCCAGTCCCTCTCCAGCTCTCCTGGAGCCCCTTTAGGCCCTGCAAGGGGCTCTGAGCTCTCCCTGGATCCTTCTCTTCTCCAGGTGAACATTCCCAGCTCTCCCAGCCTGGCTCCAGAGGGGCTCCAGCTCTGGGAAAATCTTCCTGTTCTCCTCCAGACTCACTCCAGCAGCTCCATGTCCTTCTACTTTGGGATCCCAGAGCTCAATCCCACTATTCCTTCGTCCTTTTTGGGTCCACGAGCTCCCAGAGCATCCAACCCACCAGAGCAGTGTTAAAAGAGCCTTCCAACATCCCAGCTCCCGTGGCTGAGCCCTTTCTCCATCTCCACGCCCATGAAGGGAACCTGCTTTATTTCCATCCTTTCTCCTGGTTAAGGGAATGGGATCCCTTCTTGCACTCTGGGAAGATTCCTGCTGAGCACTGACAGAGCCGTGACAGCAAAGCCAAAGGCAATCCAAGGAAACTGGGGGTGCAGGCTTGATTTGGATTCATGGGGCACCACATTTAAAGGAGGAAGAGGATTTTTTTCTGGAAAATCATAAAGCAAACAGTGCTTATGTTAAACTGCCCAGAGGTTTTCTTGCAGGGGGGCGTGGAAGGCATTTAAGTGACGAATGTTTCATCTGGAAAGAGAAACTCCATTACTCAGTGTGAGCCATTACTTGGGATGAGTTACGGGTCATCCATCAGTCAGTTCCATAATGGATCATCCATGTTCGTGCCCAGCCCTCCTTACAGCAGGGATGTTAATTCTGCTTCCCTTGACTTGTTTCCCATCTTCATTTGCCTGAGCTCCCAATCTCAAGTGAGTGGAGATCCCTGTTTGCCCGTTTTTATTGGATCAGTTCAGAGTGGACGAAGCCACAAACCCTGGGGAACATCCGGATGGCTCTGGGAAGGTTTTGCCTTTCAGCAAAGCTGGGATTGGGGTCGAGCACTTGCCAAGGGCACTGATAGAGCCCATCCCAGAGATGAGAGATGGGAACTTCCAATTTGAGGTGGATTTCCACTCAAAATGCATCTGGTTATGGGATCTTCTGATCAGGTGTAACATGGCCGTTGTAGAAACAGGAAAAGGAAATGAATATATCCAAATTTTTCCTCTCTCATCTCCTGTTCTGAGGTCAGGATGTTGTTTCATCCCTCAGGCTTTGCTCAGATTGGACATGAGGAGCAATTTCTTCCTGGAAAGGGTGGTCAGGCATTGGAAGGGGTCATCCATCAGTCAGTTCCATAATGGATCATCCATCAGTCAATCCCACAATTGGAATTGCAATCATCCATATTCATGCCCAGCCCTCCCCACAGCAGGGATGTTAATTCTGCTTTCCCTTGACTTGTTTTCCATCTTCATTTGCCTGAGCTCCCAATCTCAAGTGAGTGGAGATCCCTGTTTGCTCATTTTTATTGGATCAGTTCAGAGTGGACGGAGCTGCAAACCCTCGGGAACATCCGGATGGCTCTTTTTCAGCAAAGCTGGGATTGGGGTCGGGCACTTGCCAAGGGCACTGATAGAGCCCATCCCAGAGATGAGAGATGGAAAAGTCCAGGGAATGGGCTGCTGAGCCCAACCCTGAGACTCCTGTGCTAATCCCCCTCCTAAACTAAAATGACAGGGGCAGATCTGGGAGTTTATTGAGTTTATTGGCTTGGCTTTCTAAATAAATCCTTACCTGAGGCTGTCGTTACCTATCTCAAATTCCTCCCCCTCCAGGTGTTTCCAGATCTCCCAGGAGAAGATTCCCAGTTCCTTGCAATCATTATCTTGGAGGGATGGTGGTTTCTCCACTCAGGTGTGCAATAACCTCCGAGTTTTTTATCGAAACAGTAAAATGGAACTTCTCCTTCTACCACCATCATTTTTAAGTGTCCTCGAATTTATTTAATGGCAACTGAATGTGTTAATGAGGAGTTGAGTATGAAAAGAACCCACTGGGGTGAAACAGAAACAGTTTCAGTCTTGGTTTTTTCTTTAAGATCTTCTGAAATGAAAAGGAAAATAGTTGACAGCAGCTTCTCTCATGAAGAACAAGTATTTATGTGTCTACTAATAATTTATGGGATGGATAATCAGGCACATCCATTGAAAGGGAAGGTGAAGGAATGAACTCCCACTCACTCCGAGAGTTCACACCTTGCTGAACACGTTTCCTTCTGAGCCTCTGTGTGTGTATGAACCCGATTTTTTAAATTGCGATCACCTGGGGTTTAATGTCCCCGGGTAACGTTCCCCTGTCCACAGCAGATGAAAATCTCCCCCTCGGATATTGCCACCAGCTCAGCTCATTAATATTCATCATTACCTCTTGCATTCTGCCTCACAATTAATTTCCAGCCCACACGAAAGTGCTGCTGTCTGAGCCCATTTAATTGGTTTTCAAGGAAGACATTCCCTGAGACATTTCTGCCACTTCCCTCCCGAAATAATTCAGATTCCTTGAGTTTGCTTTGATAAATCTATTGGAAGAACAATCAACTTGGATAGCGAGGTATCCTTTGGATAATTCTTCTGTCAATGCTTTACTGAGCTACTTAAGAATGAAAATATCTCAATTATTCCTGGTGTGGAAGGAGACTGCCTCAAAAACCTGGTTTGGTGGGAAAAAGTCCTGGCTGTGCTGTCACCCACAGAGCAGGAGGGTTAAATGTTGTCTGAGCCACGTATTTCCCATAAAAAACTCCTCCTAGATCCCAGTCTGTGCTTGGAAAGAGAGCAGGGAGAAGGGAAGGATTGGGGAAAACTCAAAGTGGAGCATGGAAGAGGCAGGAGATGCCTCACCAGGGATAATCATGGACTCATGGAATGGTTTGGGTTGGAAGGACCTCAAAGCCCATCCAGCCCCACCCCTGCCATGGAATGGACACCTCCCACTGTCCCAGGCTGCTCCAAGCCCCAATGTCCAGCCTGGCCTTGGACACTGCCAGGGATCCAGGGGCAGCCACAGCTGCTCTGGGAATTCCAGCCCAGCCCCTCCCCACCCTCCCAGCCAGGAATTCCTTCCCGATTCCCAATCTAAACCTACTCTGGCACTGGGAAGCCATTCCCCATGTCCTGTCCCTCCAACCCTTGGAAATCCTCTCTCTCCATCTTTCCTGCAGCTCCTTCAAGTCCTGCAAGGCCACAATGAGGTCACCCCAGATGTCTTCTCCAGGCTGGACAATCCCAGCTCTCCCAGCCTTTCCTCCCAGCAGAGCTTCTTCATCCCTCTGATCATCCCGGTGCCTCTCAACTTGTTCCAACACCTCCAAATCCTGCCTGTGCCAACATTTTTGGGGGTCCTGTGCACCCAGACCATCAAATTTTATCTCACCCTCGTTGTCTCTGCAGAATCTGAACCCCTCCCCTCAATCCAAAGAGGATGGATCACTCCATGACGACTCCAGAGCCCTTTTTCCTGCCATTCCTCAGCTGAAAAAATCAGGAGCGTTCAATGTCACTCCGGGTGGCTCTCAGGAAGATTTACGGCTTTTGTTGTGGAGCTGGATTCGATAAATAATGACTTGACTTTAAGTGAAAAAGGATTGGGCAGACGCTGCCTTGGTGTCAGGTTTGATTGAGGAGATGCTGATAAGAAGGGGTTCTTGGGAACAGATCCATCTCCTGGCACAGGGATGGCCCCGGATCCGTAACCCCTTGGGAACAGATCCATCTCCTGGCACAGGGGTGGCACTGGATCCATAATCCCTTGGGAACAGATCCATCTCCTGGCACAGGGATGGTGCTGGATCTGTAACCCCTTCAGGACAGATCCATCTCCTGGCACCGGGATGGCGCTGGATCCATAATCCCTTGGGAACAGATCCATCTCCTGGCATAGGGATGGTGCTGGATCTGTAACCCCTTCAGGACAGATCCATCTCCTGGCACCGGGATGGCGCTGGATCCATAATCCCTTGGGAACAGATCCATCTCCTGGCACAGGGGTGGCACTGGATCCGTAACCCCTTGGGAACAGATCCATCTCCTGGCACAGGGATGGCGCTGGATCCGTAATCCCTTGGGAACAGATCCTTCTCCTGGCACAGGGATGGCGTTGGATCCTTGATCCCTTGGGAACTGGGTCTCATGGAACAGGTCCCATAATTCCCTTCCTGATTTGTTTTTTATGAACACTGAATCCATCCCTACAAACATGAGGTTTCCCAGGGAAGCTGTGGCTGCCCCTGGATCCCTGGAAGTATCCAAGGCCAGGTTTGGAGCAACCTGGAATAGTGGGAGGTGTCCATCCACTGGAACTGGATGATCCTTAAAATCCCTTCCAACCCAAATCATCCTGGAATTCTGGGATCACAACTTTGCCATGCAAGGTGTGTGTGAGCAGCCATAATCCGACAAAACCGTGAAAACAGGAATTTTTTGGACATGAGGTGGCTCATAAAGTTTGGAGAGTGGCAGCAACAGTAAACAAAATCCAGAATTTATTACAAATTTCCTTTATCCTTATTTATTTCCTTTCCAACTGTGGCTTATTCCAAGTTACAACTTCTTTATGAAGTCCAGTGTGAAGCAAATTTTATACCCCAGCAACAGCGAATTCGAAGCCTGTGGCCTTCCCCAGGGAGCCCAGTTTGGGGATTTGCTGAATTGTTGGGATTATTGGGAAGATCTGCTCGGGATTTGGCTGGAAATGCAGCAAAGGTTGCTGGAGCTCGCTGAGTGATAGTTGCAAAAATAAGCGAGGTGGGGCGTTGTGCTGAAGTGTTTGTTTGCTCCTAATTGTTCTGCCCTTCTTCAGCTGGGTTTGATGAGATTTCTCTGTGTAATTAAAAGGCCCTCAAGGAAAAGGAAAATAAAACAGTCAGCAAATTAATCTGTAGGACAAGGAAACGCTGATCATTCCGAGCACCTTCATTCATTTAAAATTCCGTTTTCATTAAGGTTTTCCCTTCATCACCATGAGCTAATTACAAACCACTTTAGTCCGGTATTAATGCACACAGATTTTTTTAGCCCTATCCTGAATTTCTTTATATTTTAAGGAAATTTGCTTCGAAATTAAGATTAAATATAATTGAAAAGAAAAACTAATTTTTATTTACTTCTGTTTTAAGGCAGGGAGTGGTTTCTTTAGGAAGCATGGAGCGGGATGGAGGCTGGATCCTCTCTGCTGTATCCTCACACTTTGGGAAAACCCCTGGATGGGAGCTGAGGGACTCTGGCCACTGCTGCTGCTGCTGGCTGGACATCCCACTGGTTTTTTTTGGGAATGGGAATGAGCCTGAATAAAAATATTGTATTTATTTGTTCTCTCTGGGAATGAGCCTGGAGGGAAAGACTTGGTTTATTTATTATTAAAACCAAAGTGCTGCTTATTTTCAGGGAAAATGGGATTTGAAGTCACCATCTCACGTCTTCAGGATTGCAGGGCCAGGGTTAGATGGGATATTGGGAAGGAATTCCTGGCTGGGAGGGTGGGGAGGGGCTGGGATGGAATTCCTGGAGAAGCTGTGACTGCCCCTGGATCCCTGGCAGTGTCCAAGGCCAGGTTGGACATTGGGGCTTGGAGCAGCCTGGGACAGTGGGAGGTGTCGCTGCCCATGGCAGGGGTGGGATGGGATGGGATGGGATGGGATGGGATGGGATGGGATGGTGAGATGGGATGGGATGAGATGGGATGGTGAGATGGGATGGGATGGGATGGGATGGGATGGGATGGGATGAGATTTAAGGTCCTTCCCACCCAAACCGTCCTGGGATTCTGTGATCCCCTCTCCAAAGGTTCTTCAGGCCACCAGGCAGGTGGGACATGGGACAGGGATGTCCCTTAGGGTGGTTCCTGTGCAGGTGGAGAAAAGATGGAACCTGTGGAGATCAGAGGGACAGGGGAGGGTGGGAACAAATCTTTCCAGGGAAAGATGTGGAGATCACAGGGAGAGAGTTGGCTGGAGGCTCTTCCCAGCACAGAATCCTCTTGGAAGTTGCTTTGCCTTGACCTTCATCCCACTGAATCTGAGGAGTTCCCTTCACCAGCTCATTGGGAGTTTGACCGGATGCTGATTATCCATTATTTTAATATCTACTCGAAGATTATCAATACATGAAGTGATGATTTCATCACCACTCCCATGGATATTGTTCCTTACAATAAAAAGAGGATTTTAGGGGCTTGATTTTCCTTTTTCCCTCCTTGCCTACTTTAACCAGGAGCCAGCACAGTTCAACAATCCTGAGACTCTGAGAGCTCGGGATTTTATAAGAATTTCAAGCTGTACTTTCAATTAAGCAAATTAACACTGCAGTAAACACTGATTTGAAGACTTCAAACCGGGCATCAAATCTTTGTGGATTGGTGCTTCTGTCCTTGAGTACCAAAGGAATTTTGGTTGTGCCCTTCTACCCAGGTGGCTGCAAATTAAACTGATTTATTACCCCGTGTTAATCAGCGGATAATTGTAGCTGCTCTTTGGCAGCAAAAGGGATTCCTGGGGGCAGGAATTCCATGTTGGTATTGAGGAAAAAACCCCAAGCAGATA
This sequence comes from Lycocorax pyrrhopterus obiensis, assembly GCA_014706295.1. Classification (NCBI taxonomy): domain Eukaryota; kingdom Metazoa; phylum Chordata; class Aves; order Passeriformes; family Paradisaeidae; genus Lycocorax; species Lycocorax pyrrhopterus. The sequence continues at coordinate 63,450,355 of JACSVZ010000007.1, read as the reverse complement.
AAATAGTCATGGACAGACTGGGCTGGGCCCTTTCTTTGTGTTTTGCTCAGACATTGAGAGGTTTTGGGGTGAAAAGTGTTCTATTTTCTCTCTGGAAAGCCTTGTAGCCACTAAAGGTGCAAGAAATCCCTGGCACGCTGTTAATAAGTGGTCAGGGAATAAAAAAGCTGCTTCAAGGGAAGATCCAGGGAAGAAATGAGTCCTGGCAGGACTTGGAATTTGCTGAGGAGCTCGTAGAGCTCAGCTTTGAGCTGAGCTCATCCCTCTGAATGAAGGCAAAGCACTGAGCCCCATTTAAACCAGAAATGCTGCTGAAATCTGAGCCAGCTTTTCTCTCTGGAAATGCACATTCCATGAGCTCAGAGCTCCCTAAATGAGCCTAGGATGTTTTCCAAGGTGTTATAAATGCAGATTTCAGCTGCTGCGTTCACTACAGAGAATTAAAGGGGATAAATGTTAAAAAGGCAGCGACCAAAGCTGAGGGCTGAGCATCCACAAAGCCCAGAACAAGATTTGATCTCCTCGGAGTTCTCCCCCACCACAACCTTGACATTTGCAATTGGTCAATAGATGTAAAATTGCATCGATTCATTAATTTTTAAAAGCAAACTTTGCAAAGCAACTGAGCTGCGTTTTGAAGGGGGAGGCGTCGTTAGAAAGGTTAATTGTTGTTCCAAGGCTCTGGCTGGAATCAATAGGACCGGGAGCTCCAAGGATTTTGTGGAGAAGCGGCTGATGGCTGCAGCTCTCCCAGCTGGAGTTTTGTTCCTCAGGAAAACAAAGCAGGGGCTGTCCAGGGATTCGGGGCTCAGGAAAGCTGGATCAAGCTCCGTGACAGGCATGGAAAACAAAGGCAATGTTAATTTTGCAAAAGCCAGAGGAGGTTAAAGGAGTCTCTGTTTACACGTGTAACACCCAGAGCTGCTGGAAAAGCTGCTGGTGGAGGTGACGGGGACAATCCTCGGGAAACAAGGGGCAGATTAAGGGATTTCAGCTGTTCCTCCTGCGGGATGGGAATTGTGGCACAGCAGGTGAGGCCTGGGCCTCTGTCCTCACTGAGGGCCCTGGAAGGGAACAGAAGCAGCAGGGCTCGCTCAGCACAGAATCAGGGAATTGTTTGGGTTGGAAAAGCCCTCTGGATCATCAGATCCAACCATCCCCCAGCACTGCCCAGGCACCACTGCCCCATGTCCCCAAGTGCCACATCCACAGGGATTTGAATCTCTCCAGGGATGGGGACTCCACCCCTGCCCTGGGCAGCTGTGCCAGGGCTGGACAGCCCTTTCCAGGAAGGAATTCTTCCCAATATCCAATTTAAATTTCTCCTGGCCCAGCCTGAGGTCGTTCCCTCTCCTCCTGTCCCTGTTCCCTGGGAGCAGAGCCCGACCCCCCCCGGCTGCCCCCTCCTGTCAGGGAGTTGTGCAGAGCCACAAGGTCCCCCCTGAGCCTCCTTTTCTCCAGGCTGAGCCCCTTTCCCAGCTCCCTCAGGAATTCTCCAGCCCCTTCCCAGCTCTGTTCCCTTCCCTGGACACGCTCCAGCCCCTCCAGGTCCTTCTTGTCATTGCAGACAAAGAACCATGAGGTACCTGAGCCTTTTCCTCATCCTTTGCCACATCCAACAAGGGCTGGAGATTCTCCTCATCCCTCCCTTTGCTGCTGAAATATTTACAGGAACATTTTTAAAGTCTTTTACGGCGGTATCCAGATTAAATTCCAGCCAGGCTTTGGCCTCCTCATTTTTCTGCTGCAGAACCTCCCGACTTCCTTGCCCTCCTGACTTACCTGCTCCTTCTTCCAGAGGTTAAAAACTCCCTGTTCTGGATATTTTATGCTGTTTACACAGCCCATGGCCTCAGTGTTCATCAGAATTCCGTCCTGGCTCTGGATGGAAAATGGGACACAGTTTCCTGGAGGTGGAAGGAGCGCTGGCTGCAGGGTGGAAGTAACTCATAAATGTGTTTTATGAATAAACTCTGAGGGGAGAAAAGCAAAATTTTTTCCTCTTCTTTGCACAGAAAGAAATGGAGACTCGAAGAGATCCCAGGAAAAGCATTCCCTGATTTTGGGGGATGTTTTTGGGATGCCCTGGCTCTGGTTTAGTTCCCGTGCTCATCTCCTGCTGGTCCCTTCCCCTCCCTCAGGGCCAACTCCGGGAGCAAAAATGTGACAACAGCTTTGAGAATTGGTAAATATAAATCCTAAAACACTGCAGGAGTTTTGTTCAGAACGCGAGTGGGAAGCTCTGAAAAGATGAAAATTAATTAATTAATTAATTAAGATTGGAAATTAAGAAAATTAATTAATTAATTATAAAATTAATGCCAGCAAAGCTGGAAGAGGAGATTCTGAGAGACTCCCAGTACAAAGCAGCCTCATGGGGGCTGTGCTTTGTCACCCTCCCACCACAGAGCCGTCATTTGAGGGATCCCAAAGCTTTTCATCCAAGGAATTCCTCTCTGGGTATCCCTTTAACCAGGAATCCAATCTCCCCCCTTCCCACACTGCTCTCATTGAGCTGGAATGATCCAAAAGCTCCGTTTACCTGAGCTAATCTCAAGAATCAGAATTATTTAACACCATTCTTCTCTCTGGACTGAGCATATTCTGTAAATTTTTACGCCCAGGTGTCTCCCAAGGACGTCTGATGGAAGCTCCCGAACACCAGACTGAATTCCAATCATTCCTAAGGCCCATTGAAACCTCAAACAGGAGCTTTAATTAGATATTGCTGATAAGAACCAGTTCCAGTGTGCCTGGCTTTATCCCTTTTTCCCTTGGGATTTAACAGTAATTTGGATTTTAATAGCCCAATATTGTCCTGATTTACAGCTCTATAAGCTCTGCTCGGATTTTATCTCTCCCCCTTGGATGGTAAGAAAAATTCCACAGGATTGTCACCATTCAGACATTCCCTGGATTTCGCTCATTGTCCAGGATCTCCGCCTGCCCCAGGAATGCTCTGGGTGAAGATGGAGCCTTCCCAGTAATCCCAGTTGTTCTCTGTAGGAGTGAATGGGCTGACCATGGAATCATGGAATCATAGAATCGTGGAATTATGGAATCATGGAATCATGGAATCATGGAATCACGGAATCACTGAATCATGGAATCCTGGAATGGTTTGGGTTGGGAGGGATTCAAGGATCATCCAGTGCCACCCCTGCCATGGCAGGGACACCTCCCACTGTCCCAGGCTGCTCCCAGCCCCAATGTCCAGCCTGGCCTTGGACACTGCCAGGGATCCAGGGGCAGCCACAGCTGCTCTGGGAATTCCAGCCCAGCTCCTCCCCACCCTCCCAGCCAGGAATTCCCAATTCCCAATATCCCATCCATCCCTGCCCTCTGGCAGTGGGAAGCCGTTCCCTCTTGATCCTTTGGGCTTTCCTCGTTTCTCTCCTTTGAGTTGTCCATATTTTTTTCTCTGGACTTTTTCCATGCCCTGGATAACTCAGGGTGCTGTCACTGCCAGAACAGACCTACCCCGTTCCTGGCTCTGCTCTTCCTGCTGGTTTTCCACCTTTTCCCTCTCCCTTTAGCTCCCAAATTTTCCTTCCCTCTCCGTGATTCCCCTGGTTCAGGCACCTCCAACGTGGAATATTTTATTTTCTCTCTTTTTTCACTTTTCCCCTCTTGCATCTTCTCTCCTTTGACTTCCAGCCCACTCTGCATTCCCCTTCTGCCTTCCAGGCAGGAGCAGAAAGCTGGGATTTGCTGTGGGAATGCTTTAGGGGCTTCTCTGGAGCTAAAATGCCTAAAATCCGATACAGCATCTTCCCACTGCCTCAGACTGGAGTTGGGACAAACATTCCCATGAATAATTCAGTCCCCCAAGACTTGGATGCTAACTTTGGGAATTCCCAGCTCCGGGATGGCCTGGAAACCCAATTTTTTTCTGGTGTCACCGTGCATGGAAGGTGAATTATTCCCTTCAGTGCACACCTGAGCTGAGCTGCAGCTCTGCAGGAGTTTGGGAGCGGGTGGGGGCGGGAACAGCAGGATTTTAGGAGCTGCCTCAGGCAATGTCACCGGGAAGTGACAGCAACTGGAAGTGGAGCAGAAAACACGATGGGACTTGGCCACTGCACACGTCTGGGATCATCTTTTCTCCTGGCATTCCCAGCCTGCACCTTGTCCATGTTTCCTTACAGCTCATTGAAGGAACACCTGAGCTCCATCCTCGTCCAAATCCGCGTTATCCATCCAAAATCCACAGCTGCACGAGAGATGGGGGTTTCCCTCCCTAATTCCAGTTTAATCAACAACTTCCATTGGGTTCCTACTGCAATTCCATGGACTTAGACAATCTCAATCATGTTCAGGAAGGAAAAATCACTAATTTGTGGTTTGACCACAACATTTAATCAGTTTGTAGCAATTAATTCCCAGTAGTCCCACTAAATTATGCATTAAAAATCCCAGTTAATTTTATATATATGAATGTATATTCCCAGACCTGTCATTCCTGTTAAAACAAAGGAATGTATTTCTATATTCCCCAGCCTGGCTGAGGTGTCTCCGAGTGAGGAATCTGCTGAGTTTATAACTGTCTGCAGTGAAATTCCTTTGGGAAACAGCTCGGAGACAAGTGTGGAATCATCAGCTGCCTCCGAGGCTTGTAAATGTGTCACCTTGTTTTCCAAGGCTTGTCTCAGTGACACAGGAACAAAGCAACAGCTGGGAGGATGGAATATTTCACTCCCATGTGGATGTTTCTTCGGAAAATTGGGATTTCACCAGTGATGCCGTGTTATCCAACAGTTAGCATTGGTCAGTGTGGGATCGTTGCTGAAGGATTGGTTGAAAAAGTCACTTTTTTTCTACAAATATTCCACGTGGCAAAGCAGGCACAAGAGGATTTTTTGGCTAAAAAAAGCCTGGAGGAAATTGGTTTTTTTCCACAAACAGGCTGTCTCCAAAGTGATTCCCTCCTGGCTAATTCATGGAGATTCCAGGTAAATTGGTCTGTGAGGAGGAAGGAGCTGCAAACAGAAAGTAGGGTTAGATTAGATGGGATATTGGGAGTTCTTGGCTGTGAGGGTGGGGAGGGGCTGGAATGGAATTCCCAGAGAAGCTGTGGCTGCCCCTGGATCCCTGGAAGTGTCCAGGGCCAGGCTGGAGCAGCCTGGGATAGTGGGAGGTGTCCCTGCCCATGGCAGGGGTGGGATGAGATGGGATTTAAGGCCCTTCCCACCCAAACCAGTCTGGGATTCTCTGCTGATCTGTGCTGTCCCCATGGTAGAGCTGCTCCTTTGGATTTATTCTATTTATTTTTTAATATCTATTTATTATTTTTAAAATTTCTTTTGAATCAATGGCACCTTCAGGTCTCCAGAAAAGATCAAGAAAGAGACTCAAAATCAAGGAACCCTCAGAACATGGAAAGACTTTCTGGAGGATCACCCAGGTTTCTTTTGCTTTATTTATTTCCGTTATTCCCTTTTTTTATACCATAAATTTTTCAGGTCCTCTCTGCCTTCACCTGTGTGTGGACAAGCCCAGCACAAAGCAAATGTGACTGAGGCCTAGACACACTAAAATGTTGCAAATTACAAATAACCTTTGCAAAAACTACAACTTTTCCCCTCAGAGACAGGAAATCTGTCGTATCTTCACTTGTTTTTCTGCACGCACGTCACGAATACTTTAAATCTTTCCCAAATTCCCTCCAATCCAGCGGTTTCTGCGGGAGGCAGGCTGTGGGCGCAGCACCACGGAGATGTAAGAGAAGCTTCGCATTTTGGGCTGAATTCCAGCAGCTTTGTCACGGCTTGATCCAAGTGGCAAATGCATCCATCGGTGTCGCTCCAGAGCTGGGCTTGGGGGATGTTTTATTCATGAGGCCTCCGCTGTTGCTCCGAGGCCCTGACCACTGATAAACACATTCCGCCTCCTTGGGAAGCTTTGTCGGGAGCTCTGTTCTTTCCTTGTCTTCCCTAAAAGTCTCTCATCCAGCCCCTCTCCCGGGAGATGCCGCAATCCACGGTTTCAGCTGAGGCAGCAGGAAATTCCAGCTTTTCTTGCAGCATTTGCAGGACTTCAGGTTCATTGCGCCAGGTTCATTGCTCTGGGGCCTGCAGAGGATTTGCACGTTCTTCGCCACGTGCTTTGCTTCCAGCCTGGAAAAGAGAGTGATTCCCGAGCTCTGGGGCTGGATCCGTGTGCTGAGCTGAGCTGGGAGCGTTGCCAGGAGCTTGCTGGGATCTGGGTTGGAATAAGTGGGATAAGCCTCACCATGAAGGTGTTCAAAGGCAGCTGGAAAAGTCCCGCTCCCAGAGCCCTCTGCAAGGCAGGAGCTCCAGGAATGCTTTGGAGAGGAGAGGGGAAGGGGTTTGTAGAATCGTGGAATATCCTGAGTGGGAAGGGATCCCAAGGATCATCCAGCGCAATTCCAGGCCCTGCACAGACACCCCAACAATCTCACGTGTCCCTGGAGCGTTTTCCAAACCCTCCTGGGGCTCTGGCAGGTTTGTGGATTGAGGCCCTCCCCTTTGTCCCTTCTCACTGATTTGGGTCCTTCTGGATTTCCCTGGATCATCCTGATCTCCTTCCTCTTTCCCTCTCCTGCCTGGTTTAGGTGTCCACCCTGACTTGGAGGAGCATCTCCTTTTGGAACCATCTCATGGGTCAGCACTTGGTTTTTTCCCTGTTTACGGAATCCCAGAATTATTTAGTTTGGAAAAGCCCTCCCAGCCCATCGAGTCCCAGCTGTGCCCTTGTCCCCAGCCCAGAGCACTGAGTGCCACCTCCAGGAATTCCTTGGACACCTCCAGGGATGGGCACTCCAAACCCTGCCCTGGGCAGCCCCTGCCAAGGCCTGAGCACCCTTTCCATGGGGAAATTCCTGCTGATGTCCACCCTGAGCCTCCCCTGGCACAGACTGAGGTTGGACACGTTGATCCCCCAATTCTCTGGACTCACTAAAATCCCTTTGCCAGACAGAGGCAGGACTGAGATGTTTTGTGGGATAAACCATATCCTGCCTCATCTATCCCAGAGAAATGGGATCTGCACAAAGGGAAGGGTGGGAAAAGCAGAAATAATATTAAAATTAATATTAGAATTATTGCTAAAATTCCAAGGTGCAAATTGCACCTTTTTTTCCCAAAAAAGATCATTGGGACATTGTGAGACCACAGAATTAATGGAGAATATCCTCATTAAATGAAGGAATTTATGGAAGACCAGAGCATTCAGCACAGATTAAAACACATTCCGAGCTGATCGTGGAGCTGTGTGGAGAGCCTGGAATCAATCAGGGACTTGGACTGGGAAACACTGCAAAGGGAAAGAAGGAAAAGGGAATCCTGCCTGCTCCTGGAGCTGCCTGGAGCTCAAGTGGTGCCCAGGAGCCCTGGACAGGAGTCAGCACAAGGAGTGACCTTCGTTAGCCAAGGGCTGACTGGGCATTCCCGAGGCTGCTTTCCAACGTCTCAGAGACAGAGATGTCAGGGAAAAACCTGTGCCTGGAATAAACAGCAATTCCCAGCCTGTGGGAATGGGCTGGATTCAGAGGAGGGTCCTGGCAGCCTGTAAATGACAGAATTTGCACTTTACTGCTGACTCCCTGGCACATTATTGACTCCATTTAACCTCAGCTCTCTAAGGGAAAAATGGGTGTAATAATTCCCTTTTTTTCCCGGATTCTGTCCTATCCTTTGGGCTTGGAAGGATTTCAGGGCAGCAATAAATGGTTTTCCTTTTTTTCCTCGTACTGGGCACATGGAGAAATTCTCTGTCTCGGGTAATAAATAATTGACAGGTTTGTTTTTGTCTTGCCTGACCGTTAATGTGGAGTCATTTTAGGGTGACACAAATGGCCCTGTCTCGCTGCCAGCACCACACAGAGCTCCTTGGGGTGGAAGGGATTCTGTCGGGAATCTCTCTGGGATAAATCCCCTGGAATTAGAACATGGATTAACCCGTTTATTCAGGTAGCAATGCACTAATTGCTGATAGGGAAGGAAATTTATTCCAGCCGGGATTGTCCGAGCAGCAGGATGAAGGGGAAGGGGAGCTGCTTTGGGAGAATTGCTGCAGGTGATTCCCGAAAAAATTTATCAGGGCTGTCTGTCAGGATGAGATAATGGAAGTGGAAACCTCTCTGAAGGAGCTGGCAAAGGAAACCCTGGAATCTCCCGGGATACTGGGGGTTTTGTGCAGTCACTGCCCCCGAACAATTGGAATTATTCCACAGGTTTGTGTTGTGCATTTGATTCCCCAATTTCCACTCCGTGTTGTCCAAGGAGACTTGGAGCACAAGAGCCTTTTTACGGGATTCTTTCACCCTTGAAGGCCGCAAAGGCTTCCCTGTCTTCCCCATCCCCAGTGAGGAGGTCACTGGTGGTGGTGGATCTTGGACAAATCACGGAATCGTGGAATGGTTTGGGGTGGAAGGGACATTGAATTTATCTCATCCCACCCCTTTCCATGGGCAGGGACACCTTCCACTATCCCAGATTGCTCCAAGCCCCGTTTAGACACAAGCAACATTCCCAAAACCCTCCCCAACCACAAACCCAAAACACTGCTGAGTTTTAAAGCTGCTTTATGCAAAAATATGAGTAAGTAATTTAAAATCTTCACTTTGGCCATTTTATTTCTTCCTCAGAAACCAGAATTTTAGGAATGACAGAAAAATGAAGGGTGAAGAAAGCAGAGTTCCATGGATGATGAGTACCCCTGGATTTTCAGGAACTCCTCATTAGATGGGGTTTTCTGGCACTGACTCATCCCCAAGATGCACATTTAAAGACAAAGTGATGGGAGTCTAAAGATGTGGGTGAATCATGGAATTATTGAGGTTGGAAAAGCCCTCCATGATCAAGTCCAACCCTTCCCCAGCACTCTGAGGCCACCACTGGCCCATGTCCCCAGGTGCCACATCCCCATGGATTTGAAATCCCTCGAGGGATGGGGACTCCAAACCTCCCTGGGCAGCCCCTGCCAAGGCCTGAGCACCCTTTCCATGGGGAAATTCCTGCTCATGTCCAACCTGAGCCTCCCCTGGCCCAGCCTGAGGCCGTTCCCTCTCCTCCTGTCCCTGTTCCCTTCGAGCAGAGCCCAATCCCCCCGGCTGCCCCCTCCTGTCAGGGAGTTGGAGCATTCCTTATTCCCGTTTTTCCAACCTCCCTGTTTCTCAAACAGATTCCGGTTTATGATCTCAAAGACCCTCTAGAATCAACAGCGCTGTTCCAGGAGCACTTTTAGTCTGGTATAAACCTGAGGCTGCCTTTCATCATGGAAAATGTTGAATCTCTCTCTGCTCAGTGCCATTTTTATCTCCCAAAATGTTTTATTTTGTGGCCTGATGGCTGAACAGCTGCTCAATTATTTCCTGCTGTCAGCAGCGACATGAAGGGATTCAGGAACTGGACATAAAACAAAATCTGGACAATGCAGGACTTGGCTCATTTGTGTAGAGCACACTAAGAATGAGCCCCAGCTGCACTGAGCTGTTAATTGAAGTTGTTTTAATGAGGAGAGTGAAGACAGGACCTCAGGTGCAGCAGAAATGTGGGAAAAAACTTCCTCCAGATGTTGCCAATGTTTGGTGGCCTCAAAGCTTCCACCTGGAGCTTCACCCTGTGCTGGTCATGGCCTCAGCTGGCTCTGATTTGGCAATTTTGTTTGGCTTTCAGCTTGTTCCCTTGCAAATCCTACATAAATTCCTTTGGAAAAGGCCAGTTAGGGCAGGTGGGAAGTGAGATGAGAGCAGGGTTGGCTGTGGTGGGATCAGGAGCAGCCTTTTGTCATCTCTGCAAGTATCAGGTTTGCTCTGTTTGTGCTTCTGCGCTTTTTTCCCCATGTTTTTCCTGGTGTGTTCTTATCAGGCAGGAGCTAAGGAGCCTGTTAGGAATGAAAATGAAAATGGAACTTGATTATCTTCCATGGTTTCCCTCATGGAATTTGTTGGGAGCTTGCAAAAAAAATCCCGAGCAAGGAAAGAGCTGGATTAAGGAAAATCCTGATGTGCTGCTGTTTTCCAGCTGCTCTGAACACAAAGATCTTCCCAGGTGAGTTTGATTTATAAAAACATAAAGCTACCTAAAATTCGTCTTAAAAAAAAAAAAAACCAACAACCAAAAACCAAACATTAAATCAATTTTCATTTCTATTTTTGCAGTTTCCATCCTCAGGAGTTTAATTGCAGATCAATGGGGCTTAATTGGCTCCTGCTCACCTTGGAGCTTCTGTTCCAGGCAGGCAGAAGGATTTGTGAAAGCTCAAGGAGGTTCTACAAGGTGGAGCCTCTTCCTGATTCCTCTGGAGAGGCTCGTGAGAGGTGAAAAAGAAGGAATTTGGTTGTATTTTGGTGCTACGGTGTCCATAAACCAGGAATTTTTGGGACAAATTTCCATATTTATGCAGGATGTGTCACAGATTCTTCTGTAGGGAAGTAGAAGGCATTGGCTGGACTTGGACCATGGATTTAAATATCAGAGGAGAAAGAAAGTTCTTTACTCAGAGGGTGGGGAGGGGCTGGGATGGAATTCCCAGAGCAGCCGTTGCTGCCCCTGGATCCCTGGCAGTGTCCAAGGCCAGGCTGGACATTGGGGCTTGGAGCAGCCTGGGACAGTGGGAGGTGTCCCTGCCATGGCAGGGGTGGCACTGGATGGGATTTAAGGTCCTTTCCAACCCAAACAATTCCATGATTCCGTGATATCAAATCCAGGATCAGATCAGCAGCTCCTCATTTGTTCTTTTAAACTGGAAATTCGCTATTTTTTACTTGGTGGAAAGATTTCAGAAATGATGGATTCAACCTTTTCTCTGCTGCTCCTTTTTGGGGATGGTTCTGTGCAGAGCCTGGAATTGGACTTGATGATCACTTGAGGGTCCCTTCCAGCTCAGGTTCTCCTGAGATTCTGCGAATTTGAATGGAAATTATGGATTTTTGGAATGCAAGAAAGGCCATGGAGGGGCAGGGACTGAGGTGTGATTTGGGGCTTTGTCTTGTGGCTTGGCCCCACCCCAGGAGCTGCTCAGGCCAAACTCTGGGACTTAGTGGGATCTCAAAGAAGAAAAATGTGGAAAATTCTGGATTCCAAGTCCAAACCAGAATCCCAAAGATTTCCTGGGGAGAAGCTGCAGCCAAAGGTGAGGCTTTGGTTGCCCTAAATTTACCCTCAGGCTCCATCTGCCCCCAGAGCTGCCCTGAGTTTTAAATCCACTCCCAAATGATTCCCAAAGCTTCACCAGATGAGGATTTATTGCTCTCGGCTCACGTTCCCATTAAGAAATGCGGGATGGATGGATTTCTGGATGGGAATCTCTGCATCCCACGGCCCCTCGGGAACACTTTTGCCCCAAAGTTTCCATGCCATCCCTCATTTCTCTCTGTGGAGAGAAACATTTCCACCCTGGAACATTAAAAATTAAAATTCATTAGCTTCAGGCACCCATTAAATTACCGCTTTGCCTGTGTTACTGATTATTAGGATTTTTGTGGGGAGCCAGCAGCTTTTCCATTTCCCACTTCCCAGAATTCCCTGTCCATGCAGTTCCGTTCCACTCCAGTTTTTGCGCCCCATTTGTCGCCATGGGAACAGCTTTGAGATCCCACACCTGGGCCGTGGCATTAATGAGTAAATAAGGTGGAAAGAGCACTGATGACACAAAAGAACATTGAAAAGCTCTGCAATCAGCAGAGATAACAACAGAAAAATGCATGACGGGGAATAAATGAGAAAATTCTCCCTCGGAAAACTCCGCTCAGGTTCCTGTGCGTGAATCCAAGAGGAATTTTCATGAGGAGAAAAATAGCTGCTGATCAGATCTTCAGTTGAAAGGCTGAATTCTCATAACCTTTACCCAATATCAGCTTCCAAAATCTCACCGAGAAAAACCAGAAACCTGGAAATGACCAGGAACAAAAATATTTTCTGTTCCACGCTGGAATTTTTAATACTTAATTTTGTTGTTGTTATTATTTGATGGAGTGAAAAGGAGCCAAGGAGGAGCCTCAGGCTGAAATGGTTTTTTTATCTTAAAAAGGGTTTTATTAGGATCGGATTTCTCCTGGTTGGGAAGGTGTCCCTGATTATGGCCGGGCTTGGAACTGGGTGGGCTTTAAGGTCCCTTTCAACCCAAACCATCCTGGGAGTTTAGGATTCCCTGCTCTCTCCCTCCAGCCTGTTCCTTCTGCCAGATATTCCAAAGTCCAGCATCCAGAGCAGGAATGTGTGGGGTTCACCACAGGGAAGCAGCCTCTTTTCCCAGCTCTTTTTAGGGATAAAGACTTTAAATCAAAATTTGAATCCAGAAGTTAGGCAGAATAAACCAGGAACTAAAATATTTGGCTGTCATGGCAAGCTCCAACCGATGTCCCTTGGGAATGGGCAGGGATTGCAGGAAAACGTGGATATCAACAATCCTAAAAATCAGTGATGCCAAAGCAGCTTCCAAGACTCCGGAAGAAGCACGGAGAGCACAATGGAATTCTCTCTTCCCTGTGTTTCATTAACAGCTGGCATTAATGAGAAACAGGTGTCCAGGAGCTCCTGCTCCCACTGTCCCAGGCTGCTCCAAGCCCCAATGTCCAGCCTGGCCTTGGGCACTTCCAGGGATCCAGGGGCAGCCACAGCTGCTCTGGGAATTCCAGCCCAGCCCCTCCCCACCCTCCCAGACAGGAATTCCTAACTCCCAATATCCCACCCATCCCTGCCCTCTGGCAGTGGGAAGCCATTCCCTGTGTCCTGTCCCTCCATCCCTTGTCCCCAGTCCCTCTCCAGCTCTCCTGGAGCCCCTTTAGGCTCTGCAAGGGGCTCTGAGCTCTCCCTGGAGTGTCTCTTCTCCAACATTTGGAATATCTCTCTATGAATATTGCAGGGAATCAGTGACCTACTCTTGGATTTTGACTTTTCCATGCTTTTCGGATGAAGGAAGGAACAGGAATGACCTTCAGCTCCTGTAGGGAAAAGCGCTTTCCTCAAATATTTAAACAACAAGCGAATGTTGAATTATCAGTGCTGGACAGAGGGAATTCTGCAATCCGCAGGCAATTATATTAATCAAATATGCAAATATCCATATTTTATACTTCCCTTTAAAGAATCCAGCCTTGGATCCTCCTGGGAATCCTATCTCCCGGAGAGAAGAAATGGGACTCTAGTTCCTATTACTTTACACTTGATTTCTTTTTAAACTCTGATTTTTCCTCCCGAGGGTTCATTGTTCTTGGATTTCTTGTGGATTTTTTTCCCAGCTTCCACAGACACTCCACTCTCTGCCAAAGCCTCCTTTTGCGCTCCCCTGACAAGTGCCCTTGGATAAAGGAATTTGGGATTTTAGCTGGAAAGGCAAGTCAAAAATTCATTGTTTCACTTCCTGACTCTTTCCCCACCCTTCAATCAATTCATTTCCTCCTCCTCAGCAAGAGGTCCCACAGAAATCCAGGAAATTTTTATTGCTAAGAGTTTTTAATAACTCTAATTTGGCATAAAAATCTGTTGGTGATGCAGGTGAAGGCTTGGAATTTACAGGGATCTGGGATGAGAGGAGTGTTCCCATCTTTCAAATTTCCTGATATGGAGCTTGAAAAGATCCCACTCCCTAAATTTCTTGGAAGGGACCAGCTGAGACCTTTTGTCCATGAACTTTGAGGGCAGAATCTGGCTCTTCCCAATTTTTTTCATACAAAAACAGTTAAGAAACAGGAAAAACACCTTGATTTCTTCCCTATTTTAATATTTTCAAGGAGTCATTTTTTCCTTGCCCTTCTAAATTATCTTTTTGGCATTAATTTTTGCAGCTCCACTACATCAAAAATCAAAACCTTCCACTCTTCACAGCAGCACATTCATATAAATTAAATTTATGTGGAAAAAAAAAAAGAAATTATACTGCTCAAAATAATAGACTTTAAGTAGAAACCTTGACACCAAAGATATTTTAGGTTGCAAAACGATTTCTTCCCATTATTTACAGCTGAGCCATGAGTTTGAGTTGCATAAATTCCCCACAAATATGAGTTTATACAACATCCATCACAGCAGAAAAGATAAAATCGACTCATTTGACCATTATTAAAATGCGAATTATAAGCAATCCCCTCTCTCTTTTTATTGCAGTTCTTTTGTGTTTCTTAAGCCACCCAGAATTTAATAAATCTCTGCAGGACTTAATAAAGAGCAGAAGATTTATGCAGGTGCTGAGATATTCATGGAGTCCCCACCGCCTCGTGGAATTGATTTCCATGGATTCCTCATCGCCCATCCCTTTCTGTATTTCTGGAATTCGTCCATTGCTTCCCAGAGCACGTCCAGGGAATGTTCTGGGAGCGCTGGTTGTGCTGGTGTGGTGTCCATCAGGTAAATCATGGATTTACGGAATTGTTTGTGTTGGAGGGACCTTAAATCCCATCCCATTCCCACCCCAACCTCCCACTGTCCCAGCCCCAGTGTCCAACCTGGCCTTGGGCACTGCCAGGGATCCAGGGGCAGCCACAGCTGCTCTGGGAATTCCATCCCAGCCCCTCCCCACCCTCCCAGCCAGGAATTCCCAATTCCCAATATCCCATCCATCCCTGCCCTCTGGCACTGGGAAGCCATTCCCTGTGTCCTGTCCCTCCATGCCTTGGAAATCCTCTCTCTCCGTATTTCCTGTAGGTTCCCTTCAGGTCCTGGAAGGCCGCAGTGAGGTCACCCCAAAACTTCTCCAGGCTGGACAATCCCAGCTCTCCCAGCCTTTCCTCCCAGCAGAGCTGCTCCATCATTCTGATCATCCCAGTTCCTCTGGACTCATTCCAGCAGCTCCAGGTCCTTCCTGTGCTGGGATCCCAGGGCTGGACCCAACTCATGTGCTCAGCTGAGATGTTTGAGTTGCAGGAATTGAGGGGTTTTGTGTTCCAGTCCCTGCTCTCCATCGTCAGACCGTTCCTGGAATGTGTCTTTACTTCCCCTTTTTTTTCCAGGAAGAGCACTGTTATTTCCAAGAATAACCAGGAATGTCCTAAATTGAAGTTGCCTCAGTTTCAGCGAGGTGCAAGAGTTGCTTTTATACAGCAAAGAGGGGATTTGTGATGATTCACCCCCGATTTGTCACCCCTTAATTCCCCAACAATTCCAACGGGAAGGTTTGTCCCCAAACTAAAGAGTTTCTGTCTGAAACCGCTTCCAGCAGTGCTTCCTGTTGGGATGATCCCAACCTGCCCCTGCCTGGGACCTCTCTGGGAAGTATCCAGGGATTAGATTGAAATTGCTTGAGCCTGGAGGCTGATGAGGATCTGAGAGATCCCCTTTGGTTTTGAAATTCCTTATCTCCTTAAAACAGGAAATTCCTTATCTCCTTAAAACAGGAATTTCAGGGACAAACGCTGGGATTGTCGCTGTGCTCTGCTGTCTCCACAGGGAATGGCTTCCATGGATACCAAATGGACTGAGCGCGTTGGCAGCAGACGCTGGGAGCTCCAGCCTGGCTCCGCTGCCCGGTGCTTCGGCCCTTCTGACCAGGCGTTCACAGAATCCCGGGATCGCTGAGCTTGGAAAAGCCCTCCAAGGTCACCGAGTCCCAGCTGTGCCCGATGCCCACCTTGTCCCCAGCCCAGAGCTCTGAGTGCCACCTCCAGGAATTCCGTTTTGTTTCTTCCTCAGAAACCAGAATTTTAGGAATGACAGAAAAATGAAGGGTGAAGAAAGCAGAGTTCCATGGATGACGAGTACCCCTGGATTTTCAGGAACTCCTCATTAGATGGGGTTTTCTGGCACTGACTCATCCCCAAGATGCACATTTAAAGACAAAGTGATGGGAGTCTAAAGATGTGGGTGAATCATGGAATTATTGAGGTTGGAAAAGCCCTCCATGATCGAGTCCAACCCTTCCCCAGCACTCTGAGGCCACCACTGGCCCATGTCCCCAAGTGCCACATCCACAGGGCTTTAAGTCCCTCCAGGGACAGGCACTCCAAACCTCCCTGGGCAGCCCCTGCCAAGGCCTGAGCACCCTTTCCATGGGGAAATTCCTGCTGATGTCCACCCTGAGCCTCCCCTGGCCCAGCCTGAGGCCGTTCCCTCTCCTCCTGTCCCTGTTCCCTGGGAGCAGAGCCCGACCCCCCCCGGCTGCCCCCTCCTGTCAGGGAGTTGTGCAGAGCCACAAGGTCCCCCCTGAGCCTCCTTTTCTCCAGGCTGAGCCCCTTTCCCAGCTCCCTCAGCCACTCCTGGGGCTCCAGACCCTTCCCAGCTCCATTCCCTTCCCCACTCCAGCCCCTCCAGGTCTTTCGTCTCATGTCCCGAACTGGACACAGCCCTTGAGGTGCTCAAATCTGTCACCAATCTTGAAAAATTTACCTTGGAAGGAGCAAGATATTCTGCATTTACTGAGACTGAAGTGGTTTTGTGCCCTGAGGGAGGAGGATCCTTCTCCCCGGGAGCTGCAGGGATAAAAATAGGTTCTGCTTGTAAGGAGAAATTCTCTCCAGCTTCAACTCTGCCACTTTCTTCATCAAATAATTCTGGTTTCTTTCTTTTTCCACCTGACCTACAGGGAGAAATCGAAAACCCCTCTGGAAGGGAACCAGCTCAGCCCCTGTTTGCAGCTTCACCTACAATGATTCACTCAGGGCACTACAAATGGATGCATTTCTGCCTGTCTTATCTCTTATCAGCAAGAGAAAAGAAAATCAGATTGTCTGTGTCAAACTCCTCTTGATGGAATCATTTCAGCTCCAGATTTCCCCTCCTGCAGCATCCTGCCCTCAGCCCCAGCCGGGAAAAACACGGAGGTCAGGAAATCACCCAGAGGAGGATGAGACTTGGGAAAACTTCTCTTTATTTCTTTCCCGTGTCTAAACCCATCCTGTTGGCTGAGCTTTGGCGTAGAGGGAATGCTGAATGGATTAGGGAATTCCTAATTCCATGACAAGATTTCCTCGGCCTTCTCTCCTCCCCGACGTTCTGTTGAGTCAGGCCTTGCTCTCCTGCAAACCCCCGAGGCCTTCGCATGGTTCCATTTTTATTCGTTGAAGGGAGAACTCTAAAAGGAAACAGACTTGAGCTGTGTAAAATTTCCTTGAGTCCGTGAATTTATCTGTTATCAATGCCTGGAACTGAACATTTTCAGACAATTTTTAATTTCTTCCTCTTTTTTTGGTGCTGCCTGTCCAGAAAAAAAAAAGGGGGTTGGATTTATTTATTAATTTACTCATTTATTAATTACTTTACTCATTTATTAATTTATTTATTAATTTCTTTATTCATTCATTTATTTATTATTTGCCTTTGCGACTATTTGTTAATTAATTTATTTATTTCCCTGATCTCTGCAAAGATTTTAGTAATACTGAGCGGAGCAGCACTGACAGAACCCAGGGAATGTTGCTGGTGGTTGGAAAAATCCGGTTTTATTTGTAGGAAATGCAGCTCCCTTGACTCCACGGAATTCCGCGTCCGTCCAAGCTTTTATGAAGCTGTTCCCATTCCTCAAAGGAAGATCGAAACTTCCCTCCCTCCCTGAAATGCAACAAACACATCCCAGAAAATGGGATTAGAGCAGCCCAGATGGAGATTGTCAGAACATAAATCTTTGGAGGAACTGATCGCAATCCCAGGGAAAGAAGAAGGAACAAGCAGCACATGGAGGGCACTGCTAATGAATCCGTTATTCCTGATGCTGGGAATGGCTCAGGCACGGATACCTGGCGTAATTAAATTATCGGGAAGCAGAGCTGGAGCAGATGGAGCTTGTCAGGATTTAAATATGTTGCAAACTGTGTTTCCTGCTGGAAATGAGACCAATTGTTTTGTCAAGTTTAGATTGGAATTCTGTTTTCTATATCCCGGTATTCCAGATTTTTCCTTGCCGCACACCCAATCAGCTGGAGAGTTCAAATTTCCCAATCAGCTGGAATCAGTTGGAATTTCCCAATCAGTCCTTCAAATGGCATTTTTTCGTTTATTTTTTGGTTTCATGGAATGGTTTGGGTTGGAAGGGCCCTCAAAGCCCATCCAGTTCCAGCCCAACACCTTCCGCTATCCCATCCAACCTGGCCTTGGACATTCCAGGGATGAGGAATTCCCAACCTCTCCGGGCACCCTTTGCAAGGGCCTCCTCACCCTCCCAGCCAGAAATTCCTTCCTAAGTGTATCCTGGGCTAAAATCTTTATTCCAAGAAGCTGGACTAGCTTCCAGTGGAGAATTCCCCAGGGAATGCCCAGATTTATTCTGGTGGTAGCAAAGAGCTCGGAAGTGACGCCACACCTGATGCAAGTGCCATTAACCGGTTTTAAAAAGGAAATATCCCATTGTCTCCGTCTTTTTTTCCAGATGGATGAAGCCAAGGAAAGACCAACAACACCCTCCAAGATCCGTTGTCCCTCAGGATCTGTGGTTTGCTGTCAATATTTTCCTGGGAGTGGGCGTGAGTTCAAGGTAAGAACCTTTAAATCCCTTTTTTATGGATGCCAAAGTATAGGATGGTGACTTCCCTTCAAAAACCTGGAAAAGGGAAAAATCACAGCCTGGCCAAAGGGGCAGAACAGCAATTTTTTTTGCTAGGAAAAAATAGTAATTTTGGGAATAAAATTTTTGGTAGATGTGTGTCCTTCCAGGCTTCTTTCTGTCCTGTTTTTGATTGGATAATCTTGGAGTGCAGGAAAATAAACATTTAGAGGGAAGGAATATCCAAAGGAATTGCTGAACTGAGGGTCTGGGGGTGTTTTTATGGATGCTGTCCATGGTCACATCCCTGCTTTATGGACTTTTCCATTTCAGCCCCTTCCCTCTCCCCAGAGCCCAGAAAAAACATGGAATATTTTAATTATTGTCCCTTTCCCTTCCCCATCTCTTAATTAAATCCCACGTTTCCATAAACAATCCAAGCCACCATCACCTCGTTGGAGTGAACAAACCACAGCCTGCACCTCAATTATTACAGAACTCTTCCCTATTGTTTCTACTCCCAGCTTTAAAGGTGAAGGGAAAAGCAGGATTGAAGAGAAGGATCCTCAAGGTCATTTGTCACCAGGCCTAATTAGTTTGTTCTCCATCTCAACACCTGTAAAACCATTAAAAATCATTTTAAAATCAGCTTTGTTGAGTAAAAGATGAGCTGTAGGGGGGTAAAAGCCACCAAAGTGCAAGGAAAAATTCCCTTTTCATCCCTGCATCCTTCTTCCTTTGAAAATACTTGGAAAAAATGCATAGGGAGCTACAAAAAATAGGAATATTCAAATTAGGCTGACCCTGAGACCAGGCTGGGACATTTGATCTGCTCCTAAAATTCAGCTCCCTCCTGGTTCCCTGCTCGTGGCAGCTACAAAGGATCATTTTCTTTGAGGGAATGAGTTTTTTTTTACCCAGGCATTTCATTCCAGCTGAATGAGAAATTGTTTCTCCAGCACCGAAATTATCTCTGGGAATTTCACCCTCCTCCAAATATCAAAGATGAGCTTATTGAGATATTTATTTTCAGGTCATTGAGAACTGAAATGGAAGATTTTTATTTTTATTTTTCAGCCCAGTCGAGGGCTCTGCAGCATTTCTGCTCCGTTAAATCCCTGAAGTCCCACCAAATTCCCAGGCACATTTTTTTCCCCTTTTTCCTTGCAGCAGATCCCATTTTCTCTGCCAGTGCCCAGCCCTGCTGTGGGCAGCTGGGAAGGGATTCCTGCCTGCCTGGAATGCTGATCCCACCCTCATGGAGCCAGGGAATACTTCCCACCCAGGTGACCTTGATAAATTCATCCAGGGAACTGCAGTGAGAATAAACTGAGGAATTTCCCTCTGGACCAAGACATTTCCACAGCTCCACCAAACCCCTTGTTGTGCACCTGAGATGAGTGAGCAGAACGTGGGGTTTGATTTACGTACAAAAACCCCCAAATTTCTGAAGTCAGCTCCACCAAACCCCTTGTTGTGCACCTGAGATGAGTGAGCAGAACATGAGGCCAACTCCTGACCTGGCTGAGGTTCCTTGGGAAAACTCTGGGCATAAATAACTGAAATAAATGGAATTTGGGAAGTTTCAGAGCAGAAAAGCTCTGGGTTGGTGCCTCTGGACCAGCACAGGCAGCCAAAGCCCTGTGGCTCCTTGTACTGACTCTAAACCTGGAATCCAGCCTGGATACTCCCTAAATTCCAGGTTGGTCTTATCCAGCCTCTGCTTAAGTACAACTCAACCCCTCATCCCCATCCTCCCACTCCTGGTTTTCCAGCTGATGGGACTTTTTGCAGGGATCTACCTGGGACTGGGTGAGGGAGATGGATGGACACCAGCCAGGGCAGGAGCCAAGAGCTGACTCGGGATTCCTTGGGAATTCCTTGGGAATTTGTGTCTTGTTGAGGCTTGTCTCAGGATCTCCTCACCTCCACGGAGAGACCCCCCGAGCCTGTTATCCCCTGGAGCTGGCAGGGATCCCAGAGCCACCTCCGGCTGTGAATTCCTGGGATTGGCTCTCGTGTGCTGCATCCCCGTGAAAAATGAACTTTCAAATAAAGAAGGAATTCAATCCCATAAATCTGCTGAGGGAAGGGAGAGGGATCTACCCCACACGTGCTTTGGTTGTGGAATAACCAGCACAGCCCAAAGCTCCTTTTCCAAGGAAAAAGCAGCCAAAAAAAGAGGTGCAGGAAGGGAGAAGCCTCCAAAAGGTGCTTCCCCAGCTTGGGGCTGAGTGATCAGAGAACCATTAAGGTTGGAAAAGTCCTCCGGCATCATCAAATCCAACCTTTGACCAATCCCACTTCTAATCCATATTGGGAAGTGCCACATCCACCCGTTTTTCAGCTTGTTCAGAGGGAACTGCCCTAATTCCTGCATTATTTCACTCATTTTGTTTATTCTTTCATATTATGCTCATTTATTATAAATACTTACTGTGCCTTGAAGTTGATTTTTTTAGGAATTCATCCTTTCTGGAATTGCTTTGCTTTGCTTCCAGCCCACCTGAACTGCTTTTTCTGTTCCTGACTTCGCTTTTAGTTGCAGTTTGTCACCTGGATCCTCCCCAAGTGCCTCAGCACATGGAAAAGAAGAGATCCTGAGGCTCTGAATCCTCATTTTCCAGCTGAGCTGGAAAGGGACATTTCCATCTTTGCAGAAGCCTCATTCCCGTATTCCCTGAGTATCTCCAGGAGAAAAATGTGCTTTTGAGATGGCCAGTCAAGAATTCCAACTCCTTCCCTCACCTGGGTGCTCCGATGGATGGATCCATGGATGGGTGGATGGAGGGATGGGTGGATGGATCCATGGATGGGTGGATTGATCCATGGATGGATGGATCCATGGATGGATGGAGGGATGGAGCCGACATCCAGCAAGGAAAACGCTTCCCATGGGAAGCTGTAACATTCTCCCGAGTTGTTCTCCTGGAGAACATCCCGAAAATCCCGTCCCTGGAGGTGACGCAGCTCCCCTGGGCAGGGTACAGAGCTCACAAGGAGATTCCGGGGGGAATTTTGCCTTTCCTGTCTAAAACTCTTTGCAAAATTTTTCCACTGTTCCTAACTGGGATAAATGTCCACAATCCATCAATCTCCTTCTGTTTTTAAAGGAGAAACTGTTGCCTTTATTGTGTGAGTCCAAACAAGGCCAGGGGGAAAATGTTTGAGGGGTTTGATTCCCTTCTTGCGCATAGGAGGAGTTACAATTTTTCAATTATTATTATTATTATTTTTAATTTTATTTTTTTTTCTCCTTGACTTGAATAGTTTGTCAGATCTCCACTGAAGCCAACACAGTGATCACCCCGGGTGCTTCCCTAAGAACTGGCAATTCCCCCAAATTTTCCAAGCTCCTGATGTGATCCTTGGACATCTGGAGGTTTAGGCCGGCCTGGACACCCCGCTTGGTTTCCAGCACAGGTCAGGCTGCTTTAGGTGGTGGTGGTTGCTGAGTTCATCAGGAAAATATGTTTTAGTTAGAAATATGTTGGGTTTAAATATCTATTTATTAAAAACTAGCAAAAAAAAAAATCCATCAGCACCACCACACCCATTTAAAACCAGTTGGTACCTAAATTATGAAAGTCATAATTAAAATAATTTGGGTTTGGAGAGTGGAGTCCAATGAACTTGGTTTTCTTCTTTAATTAGCTCAATTCAATTCTCTTCTACACTATCCAGCAAAATAAAAAAGGTTGTACAAAGACAGAAATTATTAAAAATTATCATTTTATCATTATTATTAATTTTAGTCTTGGCCTAAGGTTGAACAAGAAAGTTTAGTCCACTGTACCCAGAATTACAAACTGGGCTTGGACTGGGCTGTCTTTGTGGTTTAATTCCAATGAAACCTCTTCTCGTTTTCCCAAGTTCTGTAGTTGTGCCAGCACAGGAGCACTGGAATAACTCCTGACTTTTCCCTGGCAGTGGGAATTACTTTGAAATAAAAATAGGCTTGAGCTTATTCCCATGCTCCTGCTGTTTCCAAGATGGAATCACCCAGGGAAGCGATTTCCAGTGGCAGAACACTTTTTAATTAAAATAAAAATATTGGGTTTGGAAGCCTGGGGCATCAGGTGAGCTTTGAAACTCAGAGAGGGAAATATTGGGTTTAGGATTACTGACATCTCCAGTGTGGCACAATGTGGTGAAAATATCCCAGGGATCCACCAGGAATCGGGAATTCTCCACTCAATTAGAACGAGCTCATCCAAGGCAGAGCATAAACCAGGTTTTTTAAATAAATTACTTCCCTGATTTAGACTTTTTTTTAATATTTATATCAAAATTGTCAAACTTTCAAGGCTCTGTTTTCTTTATTTTTTGGATTTTTCCCCACAGAATTCCTGAGATTTTCCTGCAGCTACAGAAGTCTCAGTTTAGTCTTTTCCTAACATTTTGTAGCTTCCCAGGTGTTGTCCCATCTCTGGCAGTGTCCAAGGCCAGGTTGGACATTGGGGCTTGGAGCACCCTGGGATAGGGGAAGGTGTCCCTGCCCATGGCAGGTGTGGAATGGGATGGGATTTTAGGTTTTTCCAACCCAATCCAGTCTGGAATTCCAGAATTTGCAGTGAAATAGGAAAATAAATAGATAAAGGATTTCAATTTATTGAAATGTAATTTCCAGTCTCTCCAAACAGATTTATGATGGATTCTCCTTAACAGCTTTGTCTGTGCTCTATTCCAGACCAGGCAGTTTGTAAATTCCAGGATTTTCTTGGGAAGTTCCTGCCCTGTGCTGCTTAGGCCTGGTCCAGCCACTTTTCCAGGGCCTGCCTCCTTTCTAAATCAATACCATAAATACAAATCTTTAAAAAACACATTAAACCACGTATTTTTGACTGAAATATTCCCAATTTTAGCTTTGTGGAAAAAAATTCCATGCTCAGGCTGGAAGGTTGGAGGCTGGGCCACTCCCAGGGATCTGAGGGAACACAATCAATCCATGAGCTGAGGGAGAGTCCTGGCAGCTCTGGAGCTGCTCGGCCTCCCAAGGATCAATAACATTTATTTCCAACCGTTTAGAGAACATTATTTGCATTCGGGAAGGTAATGAACAAACTATGGAATTTTAATTAGCATTTTCGGGCTCTTTGGGGAGAAAATCCATGGATACTTCCAGGCGATTTCAGGCAACATTGGAGGCAAAATTCCGACTCGTTTTTGATGTTCTGCCATTCCTGAAACCCCCTCCCGAGCAGAGATTTCCAGGAACTTCCCACTGCCAGGAGTTATTCCAGCAGCCCAAGAACGGCTCTATTGTACTTGGAATTGTTTTGTCGTTTTGCATTCCTGGGAACTGCTGAGAAGGAAAACGAAATAAATAAAAAGCCCAATTTTCTGGGGTGAAACCACAGCTTCGGCTGGGAAAATGAGGTGGTTTTTTTTACTGCACATAATAACATTTGGATAAATCCAGCAGCTTTTTCTCTGGAATAAGTAATTGTGCTAAACGTCCATGTAAATGTTTGAGGTGGGAAAATACACACTGGGAAATAACAAATACTGGAAGTCAGAGTGCTCACGGAATGTGGGATTGCTGCTCATTCCCTGGGAATGGCTGTGCCTTGGACAGGTAGGAAAGGGAGGAAAATAATCCACAGATATTTTAACTAGACCTTTATAAACCCTCAGCCAGGAGTTTGTGTTCATGGAAAATTGGAATCCCTGGATTTAATGGATGTTTTAATGGATTTAATGGATTTAATTTAATGTTTCCACGGGGTTGAGACATCCAGATCCCTTAACTCCTGCTTTCCCTCTTTCAGTCCAGTTGTATCTTTATATCCTGGGTTTTAGCCTTCTTGCCCTTGGAAGTTGTCTCTTTCCATTTTTTCCTGCAGATCCTTCAGGTCCTGGAAGGCCACAATCCACTCCTCCAATTTTCTTACACAAATATCCTGGAACTGAGAGTCCAAAAATCTTGGAAAATCAAAATCTGAAATGTTTTTCCCTGTTCCGCACCATTTGCGATGTCATAGAAGGGAATTCAGTCTTGCTCCCTGTGATTCCTGACAGGAAGTTGGAGCCAGGTGGGAATTCCGTTCTCCCTACAAGCACCAACCTGGGCTTTCCAGCTTATTTTATTCCTCTCCTGATTCTCCCTTAAATTCTCTTCCTTGGATCTTTTAATTTGCTTTTCTGAGAAGCTTCGAACTCAGAGCTTGTCCTGGGCTGTGACAAAATCCTTCCTTGGGTGTTTTTATGCTGAGGCAGGGGTTTGAATTCCACAGGAGGGCAGAAATATTGGGAATTGTGTCATTCTGAGGGAATACCCGGTCCTTTATTTATGGGACAATTTATGGGACAATTTATGGGATGCTGTGGAGTGGAGAAATGCGTGTTGCTTCAGGCAGCACCAGGAAATAGCAGGAACTATCCATTATTTTCTGTTTATTTGTTCCAGGTCGAATATGGAGCGATAATGAAAAGCCAGGAATTCCCATCACACCATCCTGGCCTTAGGAATCCTAAAAAACTTGAGGAATTTCACAAATACATGGAGGAAAAAGCACATTTTGTCTTCTTTTTCATTCTCTCTGCTGAAGTCACCATGGGCTGAATTAACGGATGCTTTTATCCCTTTCCTTCTGATTTAAAAATTAAATCTGAAGCAAGTAAAAAAAAAAAAAAAAAAAACAAAAATCCATTTTTTAATAAAAATCCCATTTAGTCCTGGTTTATTTATGAGCCCTGCAATTCCTGCTGATCCATGTGCCTGTCTCCAGCCTCAGCCTCCTCAGCAGAAATAAAAGCAGGAATCCGTCATTAAAACGTTTTGCTGAGTCCTGGTGAAAGTTGCCTGGAACATCTTTCCCTTTCAGGGGTTTTCCTTCGGGAATTAGCAGCAGGCAAGGGAAATGCTGCAATACCTCAAGCACACAATCCAATAAAACCTTTGGAAGTATTAACCTTGAGCTGCCTGATCCATTTATTGGCGGCTGCTCCCTGGATTTGCTGGGTGAAGGATGGGAAGCTCTGGACACTCCCCGTGCTGCTCTGGGAGGAGGGAGGGATGAATTCCCTGTTTCTATCCGCTAAAATTCCCTCTCCAGGTCTCCTGGGCACTGGGAGAAGCGCCTGTTCCGGTGCTGATGGAAAGGGAGCAGGGAATCGTGGCCTTCCTGCAATTCCAGGGATTCCTGGGGTCTCCTCCACACAGGGAGGATCCAGATGGGAGCAGTTTGGGGGTCACTGCTTGGGGTCCCACCTTTTAATGAGCAGAACGTTGTGGGGAGCACTGAGTGCCTCAGCAGGGAATATTCCCACATCTGGGGCTCACCGGGACCATGGATACATCACAGGAGCAGCACCTGAGTCCATGAAGGAATTCCCACTTTTCCAGCCTGGAACCATCTTCGAAAACCCCTCTGAGCTCTGCACAAGCAGGGAATCTGTCACCAATTCCCAAGGATAAACCTGGAATGTCAAACCCTGGCTGGGACATTGGATCAGCATCGCTGCCTGGAATTGGGTTGTTGTGGAAATTTCCCTGGATTTTGGGTTTTTTCAGGAGAACAGAGAGAGCTCTCAAGGAGTTCAGATTTCCAAGCTGTGACAGTCCGTTAGAGCCAACAAATTCCAGATTGCAGGGTCATTGCATACTGTTAATATCAATAAGAATGAATTTAATTATAATAAATTAAAATTTAATTAATTTTATGAATAAATGTTAATAACACTGATATTAATGTTAATATTAATTATCCAGACCTCTAATAACTAGAATAATAGTTAGAATAATATTCTAATAACTACATCTGGAGTTCTAATAATTCCAACAACTGACCTGTGGCACACACTTCCCAATACACCTTTCCCCCACTCTTTTCCAATGGAAACATTCGGTTTTAAAAGCATGGAATCATTAAGGTTGGAAAAGACAGGGCAGGGACACCTCCCACTGCCCCAGGCTGCTCCAAGCCCCAATGTCCAGCCTGGCCTTGGACACTGCCAGGGATCCAGGGGCAGCCACAGCTGCTCTGGGAATTCCAGCCCAGCTCCTCCCCACTCTCCCAGCCAGGAATTCCTAATTCCCAATATCCCATCCATCCCTGCCCTCTGGCACTGGGAAGCCATTCCCTGTGTCCTGCATTTTCCAGGTGATCTACCTCCCACAAAGGCTTCATTTTTCATTTTCCAAGAAATTCTTCTCCTTCCCACTGGCTGCTGCCTCATCCTTGCTCCATTTGGTTTCCTGTCAGTCATTCCCAAGCTCCCTTTGCATTCCAAGGGCATCCCTGCATCACTTTTAGGGCTTCTGTGGGGTTTTACTGGGAGCACTTGTCCTTGAGCACTTCCAAAGTTCAATAAATATTCCCTGCATGAAGAACTTAGGAAGACATTCTTTAGGAAGGAATTCCTGGCTGGGAGGGTGGGGAGGAGCTGGGATGGAATTCCCAGAGCAGCTGTGGCTGCCCCTGGATCCCTGGCAGTGTCCAAGGCCAGGCTGGACATTGGGGCTGGGAGCAGCCTGGGACAGTGGGAGGTGTCCCTGCCATGGCAGGGGTGGAACAAATTAAGATCCCTTCCAACCCAAACCATTCCATTTTTCCATAATTCCATGACATTGACAGGGATGCCAAAAGATTTCTCCGACCTCTGGAAGGGAAGTTTTATTCCCTACATCCCCTGGCACCCATTTTGCCAAATATTCTCCAAGTCCAACAGCAAATCCCACAGGGAATAAAACCCTGTTGTGCCCCACAGCGTCCCTGTCCTTGTGAAAATGCAGGAATTAATGCAGTTCCATGGATTTGCAGCTCCTTGAGTGTCTCCAGAGGTATTTCCCTGCTTTCCCAGCCCTCTGCAGAGCTGGAAGCTTTCCCAGCCTGGTGTCAGGCCTGACAAATGTCCTGGCTGAGTGGAGCTCTCCAGCCCTAAATGAGGAATGATGACTCCAGGGACACCTCCATGAATTCCGAGGAAATCCAAGCTCTCTCCCACTCGAGACAGGCAGGGAACGAAATTAATGGGAATGTTGCTGGAATGATAAGAGTCTGGTAAAGCACAGGTTACAAGGAGCTCAGAACATTCCCGCTCTGTTGTAAGTGATTATTTTCCATTTAACGGATCCGAGCGGTGAAAGAATTCCCATCTCTGCTCGTCCCATTCCTCAGGAGCGCATTCCAGCACAAAGAGGGAAGTCATCCTAAGGGGGAAAAGAAAAGAGAGCAATCTGTGGAACCCCAGCTGGAAAAATCGTGGATTTTCCTGAAGAGTTCCTTTGAAAATTGAGTTTCCTCGAATCCTTGGATTCTGCAGGATGCTGGGATAACGAAAGGAGTCCCAAGTTCCAGCTCCCAAGAAATAATTGCTGTTTATGGACAAACCAAGGGACAAAACGGACAACTGGAAACATTTTAGAGCAGGATTGACACCTCTGAGTCGGGATTTAGTGGGAAAGGGATGTTGGTTATTAAGGACCTTCAGTTTGCATGGAACGAATCCCATATCAACTGGTTTTCATGGATTTATGGAATCACAGCTTAACTATATCGAAAAGTTATTTCAGTATTTTTATCAGTGCTTTTATCAATATTTTTATCAGAGCTTTTATCAATATTTTTATCAGGATTTTTAATGCATTTTTGTCAATATTTTTACTGTGTTTTTATTCACAGTTATTATATTGAAAAGTTATTTCGGTATTTTTATCAGTGCTTTTATCAATATTTTTATCAGGATTTTATCAATATTTTTATCAGGATTTTTAATGCATTTTTGTCAATATTTTTACTGTGTTTTTATTCACAGTTATTATATTGAAAAGTAATTTCGGTATTTTTATCAATCCTTTTATCAATACTTTTATCAGGATTTTTATCAGGATTTTTGTCAATGGTTTTACAGATTTTTATTCACAGTTCTTACTATACTGAAAATTTCTTCTATATTTTGACCAATATTTTGATCAATATTTTTATTAATATTTGACTGTGTTTTTATTCACAGCTCTTACTGTGTTGAAAAGTTCTTCTATCTTTTTATCAATATTGTCATTAATAATTTTACTATATTTTTATTCACAGTTTTGCCATATTGAATAGCTCGTACTGTATTTTTATCAGTCCTTTTATCAGTATTTTTATCAATATTTTTCCTATATTTTTATTCAGTGTTCTTACTATATTGAATAGATCTCACTATAATTTTATCACTGTTTTTATCAGTATTTTTACTGTATTTTTATTCACAATTTTGCTACACTGATAAGTTCTTACTGTATTTTTATCAGGATTTTTATCGGTATTTGTATCAATATTTGTATCGATATTTTACTGTATTTTTATTCACAGTTTTACTGTATTGAAGAGTTTTATTATATTTTTACCAGTCCTTTTATCAGTATTTGTAGCAATATTTTTATTCACAGTTCTTATTATATTGAAAAGTTCTTCTATCTTTTTATCAATATTGTCCATTAATACTTTTAGTATATTTTTATTCAGAGTTTTGCTATATTGAATAGGTCGCACTTTTGTGTATTTTCACACAAAATAGGCCGTACTTTGGTGTATTTTTATCAGTCCTTTTATCAATATTTTTATCAGCATTTTTGCTGTACTTTTATCATTATTTTTATCAATATTTTAACTGCAGTTTCGTTCAGTTTTACTACATTGAATAGTTTTCATTATATTTTATCAGTATTTTTATCAATACTTTTTACTACACTTTTATTCACATTTCTTATTAGCTTGAAAAGTCCTTACTGTATTTTTATCGGTATTTGTATCAATATTTGTATCAATATTTTACTGTATTTTTATTCAGTTTTACTGTATTGAAGAGTTTTATTATATTTTTCCAGTCCTTTTATCAGTATTTGTAGCAATATTTTTACTGTGTTTTTATTCACAGTTCTTACTGTATTGAAAAGTTCTTCTATCTTTTTATCAATATGTCATTAATAATTTTACTATATTTTTATTCACAGTTTTGCCATATTGAATAGCTCGTACTGTATTTTTATCAGTCCTTTTATCAGTATTTTTATCAATATTTTTCCTATATTTTTATTCGGTGTTCTTACTATATTGAATAGATCTCACTGTAGTTTTATCACTATTTTTATCAGTGTTTTTACTGTATTTTTATTCACAATTTTGCTACACTGATAAGTTCTTACTGTATTTTTATCAGGATTTTTTCAGTATTTGTATCAATAATTTACTGTATTTTTATTTACAGTTTTACTGTATTGAAGAGTTTTATTATATTTTTTCCAGTCCTTTTATCAGTATTTGTAGCAATATTTTTATTCACAGTTCTTACTGTATTGAAAAGTTCTTCTATCTTTTTATCAATATTGTCATTAATACTTTTAGTATATTTTTATTCAGTTTTGCTATATTGAATAGGTCGCACTTTTGTGTATTTTCACACAAAATAGGCCGTACTTTGGTGTATTTTTATCAGTCCTTTTATCAATATTTTTATCAGCATTTTTGCTGTATTTTTATCATTATTTTTATCAATATTTTAATTAGTTTCATTCAGTTTTACTATACTGAATATGTATTATTATATTTTATCAGTATTTTTATCAATACTTTTCATTGTATTTTTATTCACACTTCTTACTAGCTTGAAAAGTTCTTACTTTATTTTATCAGTATTTTTATCAGTACTTGTATCAATATTTTTACCATTTTTTTAGTCACAGTTACTATATTAAAAAGGTTTTACTGTAATTTTTTATAATTTACTATAATTTGATCAATTTTTAATCAGTGTTTTATCAATATTTTTATTTTTATTCACAGTTCATGTTATATTGAATAGTTCTTAATAGATTTCATCAGTATTTTTATCAGTAGTTGTATCAATATTTTTACTGGATTTTTATTCACAGTTTTACTGTATTGAAGAATTCTTACTATATTTTTATCAGTCCTTTTATCAGTATTTTTATCAAAGTTTTGCTCTATATTTATTGACAGTTCTTAATCTAATGAATACTTCTTACTGTATTTTTATCACTATTTTGTCAGTATTTTTATCAGTATTTTCACTGGATTTTTATTCACCATTTTTATTATATTGAGAAGTTCTTGCTGTGTTTTTATCAGTATTTTTGTCAGTATTTTGATCAATATTTTTACTGAATTTTTATTCACAATTTCGCTATATTGAAGAACTCCTATTATATTTTTATCACTCCTTTTATCAGTATTTTTATCAATTTTTTACTGGACTTTTATTCACAATTCTTATTATATTGAGAAGTTCTTGCTGTGGTTTTATCAGTATTTTTGTCAGTATTTTGATCAGTATTTTTACTGGATTTTTATTCACAATTATTACATTGAAAAGTTTTGGCTGTTTTTTTATCAGTCCTTTTATCAGTATTTTTAGCAGTACTTTGACTATATTTTTATTCACATTTCTTACGACATTGAATAGTTCTTATTAGATTTTTTATCATTCCTTTTATCAGTGTTTTTATCAATATTTTCCCATATTTTTATTCACAGTTATTATATTGAAAAGTTTTGGCTGTATTTTTATCAGTCCTTTTATCAGTATTTTTATCGATATTTTTACTGTATTTTTATTCCGTTTTTAATCTATTGAATATTTCTTACTGTATTTTATCAGTATTTTAATCAGTATTTTAATCAATATTTTTCATATACTTTTATTCACAGTTTTACTGCATTGAATAGTTCTCATTTTATTTTTAATCAGTATTTTTATCAATATTTTCACTATATTTTTATTCACAGTTTTACTGCATTGAATAGTTCTCATTTTGTTTTTAATCAGTATTTTATCAATATTATTCATATATTTTTATTCACAGTTTTACTGCATTGAAAGTTCTCATTTTATTTTTAATCAGTATTTTTATCAATATTTTCACTCTATTTTTATTCACAGTTCTCAACCTATTGAATCGTTCTTACTGCATTTTTATCAGTCCTTTTATCAGTATTTTTATCAATATTTTCACTCTATTTTTATCCACAGTTTTTGTTATACTGAATTTGTTCTTACTACATTTTATCAGTCCTTTTAGTAATATTTTATCAGTATTGAAAAATTCTTACTGAATTTTTATCAGTGTTTTATCAATATTTTTACTGGATTTTTATTCACGGTTTTGCTACATTGGATATTTCTTACTGGATTTTTATCAGTATTTTTATCAGTATTTTTATCAGTATTTTTATTCAAAGTTCTTACTCTATTGAATAGTTCTTGCTGTGTTATTATCAGTATTTTTATCACTGTTTTTATCAGTATTTTTATCAGTATTTTTATTCACTTTTACTACACTGAACAATTCTTACGATATTTTTATCGTTATTTTTATCTGTATTTTTA
This sequence comes from Lycocorax pyrrhopterus obiensis, assembly GCA_014706295.1. Classification (NCBI taxonomy): domain Eukaryota; kingdom Metazoa; phylum Chordata; class Aves; order Passeriformes; family Paradisaeidae; genus Lycocorax; species Lycocorax pyrrhopterus. The sequence goes on along the minus strand of JACSVZ010000007.1, from coordinate 63,418,648 downwards.
CTGTATTTTTATTCACAGTTCCCTCTATTTTGAACAGTTCTTACTATATTTTATTAGTGCTTTTACCAATATTTTAATCTGGATTTTTACTGTATTTTTATCAGTATTTGTATCAATATCTTTACTGAATTTTTATCCACAGTTCTTACTATATTGAACAGTTCTTATATTTTTATCAGTATTTTTATCAGTACTTTTCAGTATTTTTATCAGTATTTTAATCAATATTTTTATCAATATTTTTATCGATTTTTCCAGTATTTTTATCAATTTTTTATCAATCTTTTTACCAATATTTTTACTCACAATTCTCACTTCGTTTTTATCCTTCACTTTCTTGGGCACAGCAGCGTTTTCTCGTCTCCCCCTTTAAGATCCTCCATGTGATAAATTTGGAATTTTTAATCCCCGAATCCCAGGAAAGGTCACCTGGTCCTGCTCCCTGCTCCAGCGGGGCCAGCCCAGAGCACCTGGAGATCGTTTCCAGAACGTTCTGGAATATCTCAGCTCCAGAAGGAAAAATCTCTCTTCCTTCGGGACCATCACCCAAATATTCTCCAAGTCCAAGAATGAATCCCACCGGGAATAAAACCCTTTGGAATCCCACAACATTCCTGCAGTGCGGGAATTAATCCCTTCCACGGATTTGCAGCTCCTTGAGTGTCTCCAGAGGTGTTTTCCCTGCTTTCCCAGCCCTCTGGAGAGCTGGAGCCGTTGCCACCGGTGCCACCCAGCACTGCGGGACTGGGCTGGAATTCCACCATTCCAATTCATGGAATTGTTGGATTTCCTAAAGCTCCTCAGCATTCCTGCTTGGCATTAACAGCCGGACTCTGCGGGGAGGGAGAGAGGAGTTTTTACCGGAATTATGAGCTGTTAGATTTGATCCTGGATGAATCCTTAATTCTATTTCCAGGGAATACTCAAATTTGGGATCGAAATCTGACACAGATCCCAAAAAACCTCATGAAATAAACGTTGGGATAATCGCCTGCCTCTTATAAATGTGGAAAAAGAGTTGACCCTACGGATAAAGGTTCCCTCAGGGAATCCATGAATCCTTTGGCTGTTCCTTAGCACAGCTGGGTGGGATGGCTCAGAGGATAAAGGAACTCAGAGCTTTCTGCGGGATCTGGGGTGGCAGACCTGGAATGGCTGGAAAAATTTGCGGAAAATCTGGTTTGCTGGCAAACGCTACGTTGAGTTTTATCATGGAGTCATGGAATGGTTTGGGATGGAAGGACCTTAAATCCCATCCAGCCCCACCCCTGCCATGGCAGGGACACCTCCCACTGTCCCAGGCTGCTCCAAGCCCCAATGTCCAGCCTGGCCTGGGACACTTCCAGGGATCCAGGGGCAGCCACAGCTGCCCTGGGAATTCCAGCCCAGCCCCTCCCCACCCTCCCAGACAGGAATTCCTAATTCCCAATATCCCATCCATCCCTGCCCTCTGGCACTGGGAAGCCATTCCCTGTGTCCTGTCCCTCCATGCCTTGTCCCCAGTCCCTCTCCAGCTCTCCTGGAGCCCCTTCAGGCCCTGCAAGGGGCTCTGAGCTCTCCCTGGATCCTTCCCTTCTCCAGGTGAACATTCCCAGCTCCAAGATTTTCTCTGGATTTGTCTTATTCATTTGAAGTTCCAAAAAAATTGAAAATCCATTGAGGACACACAAAGGAGTTTGGGGAATGCCGTCAGACCTGGATTAAATCTCCAGGATCCTGGATTTCACTGCATTAATTAAATTGGAGACAGGAAAATCCCACAACAGCCACAAGATTCCTGCTCCAAACCTCTCCTGCTTCCGTGGAGTCGAGGCTGGGAATTCCTTAGGTCAGGAATATTTGATCCCACCAGCATCTGCAGCTGGCATTGCACCGAGGCTGGAAAAATCCATGTGGGAATAATAATAGCAGCACTAATAATAATAATAATTAGTAATAATAATAATAATAATAATAATAATAATAATAATAATAATAATAACTGTAATAACAGTAACAATAATAATAACAATAATAATAATAATAATAATAGTAATAACAGAAATTCCAACAAAGGTGACATTCTCCCTGCTGGATTAATTCCAAGGGATGCTGCTTTAGGAAGTAGAAAAATCTCCCAAAATCCAAGGTGGAAAAGCCAAGTTTGTGCACATCCAACACGTTTCAGACAGCTCCTGGGAGACTGCAGCAGTAATTAAATTAAGTATTAATTAACAGCCTCAAATTAGTGCTGCACAATATTTGTAAAGCCCAATTCTGGGAATGCTGGAGGTGATGAACGAAACCTTGGAGCCAATTCCTCCTCCACCCCCTGTTTTTTACTGTGGAAAAAAAATGGGAGGAATAAATTCCGCACTTCTCTCTGCCTGGCTCTTTGGGATTTGGGAATTTTCCTTTCCTCCTGGATACGGATTATTTATTTATTTATAAAGTCACCCCACTCCTGCTCTTTTCGGGCTGGAAAAGGCAAGGCCAGGATGTGTTTTACTCTGAGGGGTTTTCCAGGCTCATTCCAGGCTGGGAATGTGGCTTGGAACATCTCAGGTTTCCCGGCAGGGGGGAGGGTGGGTATTTTATGCTGTGTTTTATTTTAATATTTAATAACATGGATAAAAAGAAATTAAAATATTTCATTCCCTGGTTTTCCCCACCAGAGACTCATGGAAACTTCCCAATCTATTTAATCCTGTAAATATTAATTTGGATTTTTCCTGGTTTTATCTTATTTGGGTTTGGCATTTTAATTTTAATTTTAATTTGCCGTTTCAAGCCTAATTGCAGCAATAATTAATTAATAATTAATTAAAGCGATCCAGGTGACTCTGGCTCTATTCCAGTGGTTTTAATTCTGTTCTCCAGGTCCATCTCACCTGAGAAATCTTGGATTCCTTGAGCAGGAAATCTTGGATTTGGAGAAGTGCCAATGGACTCATCCTTTGATTTCATGGATCTTGGGAGTGGTGGAGATGCACAAAGAGCCTGAAATTCCTGGTTCCGGGAGCTGCTGGACGTCAGTGGGGAAAATACCTGTGGCCACCACCCCAAAACAAATCCCACCAGGGAATGACTTGGCTCAGCCGGATTTCCCTGGAAGCAGGAATGTGTCACTTCTGCTGGATGTCCAACTCCATCCTGGAACATGGTCCTTCATCCCTTTTGATAATTTTCCTCATGCACTTGGAAAACTGGGCAGGTTGGGAGTCTCCTCCTTGTCTGTCCATCCCAGCTGGAATTTTGGGATGAATTGGTGGATTTGGGACCAAAATCTCCAAAAGGCTGAGGGTGCAGCAGAGGGGATCCCATCCCATCCCATCCCATCCCATCCCATCCCATCCCATCCCATCCCATCCCATCCCATCCCATCCCATCCCATCCCATCCCATTGCATCCTTTACTCTGATCCCTTGTGAGGGAATTTCAGGGAGAAACCTGCTTGGATCACAAACCAAATGAGGGCTGAAGTGGATTAATGATTAATTAACTGGCAATTAATTGCAGGTTTGGGATCAATGGCAGTGACATCACAGGTGAGGGACAGTTTCAAAAGAGTGAGAAATTCCTGTGACCTCTGGAACTCTGGTCTGAAATCCCAGGATGTTGTAATTCCACCCCAAATCCTGGGAAAAGGTGTGCAAAGCCCTCCCGGACACGGGATCTGCCAAGGAGGCTCTTCTGGGGCCTTGGAGAGGTGGTGGTGGCACCTTGGAGATGTTCTGGTGGCACCTTGGAGGGATGGTGGTGGCACCTGAGCTGCTCCTGGAAGCTCCGAAGTCTCTTTTACCTCATCCCATCCACGCCCTGTTCCCACTCTCAGGAATTCTCCCATTGCTTTGCCGCCTCTTCCCAAACTTCTTGTTTTCCGAAGACTTTGGGACCTTCACCAAATTAAAATGAAAACCAAAAAACTCCAAAAACTCCCCACCATCCAATAAATAAATAAATAAATAAATTTAAAAAGTAAAAAAAAATATTTAAAAATTAATAAAAATAATAAAAAATTAAAAAAAAAAGAAATTAAAGAATTTGAACCCCCTGCATTGCAAAGATCCTGGGAAAAGCTTTTCCCAGTTGAAGCATCTGAGCTGGGAGGAAGAAGGGAAAGGATCCAATCATGGAGCAAAAGTTCCTTATGGAAGGCAAAAGGAGGGGAAAAAAGAAAATCCAAAAACTGGAGGGAAGGAGAAGTTCCCATAGCAACAGCACCACTTTTTCCAGGGAAAAGGAGGAAAGAATCAAGGATATGAAAGAGGGAATCAAAGCAGCTTAAGGGATATAAAAAAATAGGGATTGTTTATGAATTATGGATAAGGCTGCTGAGAATTCCCATAAATCAACTCGGAGGGAAATGGAAATGGAGATGTTGAATGAGTCTAAGGAAAAGAAAAGGATATTATTTGCATTCTAACACTTCCCTATAAATTATGGATCGCTTTTGTTTGGAAAACAACTCTGTGAGGGAAGTTGAACTAAAAAAGGCCAAATATTTAAATGTAACTCCAGCTCTGGGATGGGGGAGTTTTCCGGCTTCCAGTGGCACGGGATGAGCCACCAGGAGTGTGGGAGAACCAGAGGAACACTTGGGTTTCACTGTGGCTCCTAAAGTACCCTGCAAACATCCCAGAATTGTTTGGGATGGAAGGAAACTTCCAAACCATCCCATCCCACCCCTGCCATGGCAGGGACACCTCCCACTGTCCCAGGCTGCTCCAAGCCCCAATGTCCAGCCTGGCCTGGGACACTGCCAGGGATCCAGGGGCAGCCACAGCTGCTCTGGGAATTCCAGCCCAACCCCTCCCCACCCTCCCAGACAGGAATTCCCTTCCGAATATCCCATCCATCCCTGCCCTCTGGCACTGGGAAGCCATTCCCTGTGTCCTGTCCCTCCATCCCTTGTCCCCAGTCCCTCTCCAGCTCTCCTGGAGGCCCCTTTAGGCCCTGCAAGGGGCTCTGAGCTCTCCCTGGATCCTTTTCCAGGTGAACATTCCCAGCTCTCCCAGCCTTTCCTCCCAGCAGAGCTGCTCCATCCCCTGGATCAACCTGGTGCCTCCTCTGGGCTCTCTCCAGCAGCTCCAGGTCCTTCCCATGCTGTGGAGAAGCTGGAATAGCCTGGAAATAAGTGGTCCTAAAAGGAAAATATTTTCCGGCGCAATTCAGAGTCATCCTAAGGCATCATCGGAAGAGACCATTGGAGAAAAACACAGAATATCCTGTGCCGTGTGCTCTGGGATGGCCCTGCTGGAGCAGGGAGCTTGGATCAGATCATCCACTGTGATCCCTTCCAAGCTGAGCCATTCCATGAATTCCCGTGCCATGATTGCACCTCCTGGCCCGAGGATCCCTCACTTCATTTCGTCTCCCAAGAAGACCCACAAGAGGAGGTTGGACACAAGCTTTTCCACCTTGTCCTCTTCAATCTGATCAGAAGTGGTGAGGAAAACCTGGATGAAGTTCCTGAGAGACAGATTTCCTAGGAAACTCAGGCATGGAATGATGGCGGCACAGCTACACGCACGCACACGAGCTGGAGAGATCCTTCATGGAGCCCGTGGGGGATTTGGGTCTCTCTGGGCACAGGGTGACCCCGTTGGGTCCCCAGGTCTGAGCCATCAGTGTGGAAAAATCCCATCAGGGGGGAAAAATCCTATCAATGGGGAAAATTCCCATCAGTGAGGAATATTCACATCAATGGGGAAAATTCCTGTCAGGAAAAAAGCCTGTTCCAAGGTTTAACAACCTTTCCATGAGGAAATTCCTCCTGGTGTCCAGCCTGGACCTCCCCTGGCACAGCTTGAGGCCGTTTCCTCTTGTCCTGTTAAAAAGTCCACCTGGAAAAGTCCGTTCTAGGCAGGGCCTGGTGTCAGAGGTTTACAAAAGCCTGATTCCCATTGGGAATGCACCACACATTTCCTGACAATATTCCTGCCTTTATCCACCACAGATAAAAATTCCTGCCTGGTTACTCACGTGAAAAATCAACTTCTGCTCCGAGGAGAAATTCTCACACTGAAGTGCAGATTAAACTCTCCGATCACCTGGATCATAACGGGAATGTCACAGCCCATTAAACTCCCTCGGAAATCCCGGTAGCCGCTCTCCTGGCAGGAAGGACACGGAAATCTTTCATTCTTTGCTGAAGGAGGAGCTGTTCTGTGCCACAGGAGACCAAGAGGCCGTGGATGCTTAGGCAGGGATTGAGGAGCTGCCCTGTGCCAGGCCGGCCCAGACAATCCCGATTAGTTCCACCTGGCCAGGAATTCCTGCCTGCCCTGCAAATCTGCCAAAGCACCCGGAAAATGGGAACAAGGACACCTGGCAGGGATCCCGGAGGAGCAGCATCGAGGACAGCCCGCACAGCCACCCCATCCAGAGGGAAATTCCTGCTTCTTCAGCTTTTCCCAGGCAAATACAGGCGGGAGGAGTTTGGGCAGCTGTGGCTGGAGGGGAATTCCTTCCTGGCACCTGCAAGAAATTTCCTGGAGCCAGGAGCCAGGAGATTGGATCCTAATCACAGATTCCAGGAGATCAGAGATGTTTAGGGCAAGGCAGGCTTTGATCTCCTCTCGTGCCAATGAGGTGGGAGGTCATGGAGAGGAAAAAGCCCAAGTCAAAAAGGATCATGGAATGGGATGGATTTCAACAGAATCATGGAAGGACTTGGGCTGGATTTGGGACGTGACAGCTGCACCGTGCACCTTAAACATCACAGGATCATGGAATGGTTTGGGATGGAAGGGACTTCAAAGTTCCAGCCCCTGCCATGGCAGGGACACTTCCCACTGTCCCAGGCTGCTCCAAGCCCCCATGTCCAGCCTGGCCTTGGACACTGCCAGGGATCCAGGGGCAGCCACAGCTGCTCTGGGAATTCCAGCCCAGCCCCTCCCCACCCTCCCAGCCAGGAATTCCTTCCCAATATCCCATCCATCCCTGCCCTCTGGCAGTGGGAAGCCATTCCCTGTGTCCTGTGCCTCTATCCCTTGGAAATCCTCCCTCTCCATTTTTCCTGGAAGGCCACAGTGAGGTCACCCTCAGATCATCCTGGTGCCTCCTCTGGACTCTCTCCAGCAGCTCCAGGTCCTTCCTGTGCTGGGCCCCAGGGCTGGAGCCAGGATTCCAGGTGGGATCTCACCAGAGTGGGGCAGAGGGGCAGAATCCCAATCCTGGGGTCAATAATGTCCCTTCCAGGGCTTAATAATGTCCTTTCCAGGGATCAATAATGTCCCTTTCAGGCGCCAAAAGTTCCCCTTCCAAGGGGTCAATAATTTCCCTTCCAAGGAGTGAATAATGTTCCTTCCAGGGGTTAATAATGTCCCTTCCAAAGAGTGAATAATGTCACTTCCAACAGGTTGATAATGTCCCTTCCAGGGGTCAATAATATCCCTTCCAAAGGTTAATAATATTCCTTCCAAGGGGTTAAAAGTTTCCCTCCAAGGAATTAATAATGTCCCTTTCAAGGGTTAATAATGTCCCTTCCAACAGGTTGATAATGTCCCTTCCAAGAGGTCAATAACGTCCCATCCAAGGGTTAAAAATGTCCCCTCCAAGTGTTAAAAATGTCCCCTCCAAGGGTTAAAAATGTCCCCTCCAAGGGTTAAAAGTGTCTCTTCCAAGGGGGTGATAATCTCCCTCCAAGGGGTTAAAAATGTCCCTTTCCAGAGGTAAATAATGTCCCTTCCAAAGGGTGAATAATCTCCCTCCAAGGGGTGAACATCCCTTCCAAGGGGTCAATAATGTCCCTTCTAGGGGTGAATAATGTCCCTTCCAAAGGGTGAATAATGTCCCTTCCAGGGGTTAAAAATGTCCTTTCCAGGGGTTTATAATGTCCTTTCCAAAGGGCGAATAATGTCCCTTCCAGGAATTAATAATGTCCCTTCCGAGGGGTCAATAATGCCAATGGGTCAATGGTCAATGGTCAGTGGTCAATAATGTCAAGGGGTCAATGTCCTCAGCCTCGCTTCTCCTCACAGAAAATGAGGAACGAGACGAATCCAAATCCTTTTTTTTGCTTCAATGGAGCAAATATTCCAAAACTTGCTCCTAAATCATCTTCCTTGCTAATGGGTGGTGATTGCAGGCACAGGGAGAGCCCAGCTGGGGCTTAAACCGCCTCTAAAGCTCTTCCTAATTGGAATTACGGGTCCTGCTGCTCGCCCAGCAAGAGGCTTCTCCCTGCTGATCCCATTCCCTGCTGGCTCGGAACACACAGGAATACTGATATGGAGATAAAGCTGGGGGGATTGACCACTCGAGAGATAAGAAAGTCTTTGATTGGATTGAAAAAGAAATCAAGAGCTGGCTTTAATTAAAGAGATTTATTTATCAGGGCGCCTGATGGAAAGCGCAGCCTGGCATTTCCCATTGGATTCAGTCCGGGGAACATCTGGGACAGCATCGTGTGGGGAACAGGGATCCCGGGGAGTCTGCTCAATACTGGGAATAATGAGGCTGCCTGAGAGGAGCTCGGGATGCAAATTTGGGAACAACAGCGCTGTGGGAACGATGGCAAAGCTCAGTGGGACACGGGGCTGCCAGGGGGGAGGCAGCAGCTCCTGGCAGGATCTTCCACTCTGGATAATAAAACCACCATCATTTCCCAGAAAACACAGGGAAATAGGAGGATTCTGGGATTTTTAACTTTCATGTCCAGAGTGGGGTTGTCTCTCTTGGCTGGGGGTGGCTGCAGGGCTCCCAGCTGTCCCAAAGCCATGTGGGAAAGCTGCCAGGAACTGCCTGTGGAAGCGGCATTCCCAGCAAAAAGGGCTTTGGATGCTTAAGGAGCTCTTGTTCCTGCAAGTGTGAACCTTGCAGGGGTTTGAGCTGTGATGTCACAGCTGCACCGTGGAGCTTAAAAATCCCATTTGGAGCAAATCCAGAGGCAACAGGATGATCCGAGGGATGGAGCAGCTCTACTGGGGGGAAAGGCTGGGAGAGCTGGGAATGTTCAGCCTGGAGAGGAGAAACTTTGGGGTGACACAATTGTGGCCTGAAGGAGCTCCAGGAGAGCTGGAGAGGGACTGGGGACAAGGCGTGGAGGGACAGGACACAGGGAATGGCTTCCCAGTGCCAGAGGGCAGGGATGGATGGGATATTGGGAATTGGGAATTGCTGGCTGGGAGGGTGGGGAGGGGCTGGGCTGGAATTCCCAGAGCAGCTGTGGCTGCCCCTGGATCCCTGGCAGTGCCCAAGGCCAGGCTGGACACTGGGGCTTGGAGCAGCCTGGGACAGTGGGAGGTGTCCCTGCCATGGCAGGGGTGGGATGGGATGGGACTTAAGGTCCTTCCAACCCAAAACATTCCAGGATTCAACTCTATTCCAGTCCATTCCATATTTTATACCAGAAGGTGCCTGCCTGTGGGATTTTCTAGGAAATAAGTGGGAAAAAGCAGCCAGACGACACAGGAAGCCCTGGTTTGTCCATTGAAGCAAACTGGGGAACGAAAGTTATTCTACAGCTGATTGATTCCCTCTGAATTATGGCAAACAGGGAAAAATCATTCCCACTCCTTTTCCAGACCCTCACAGATTTCCCAGACCCCTCTCAGTTCCTCTTTTACAGCCCTGACTTCGTCCCTCCCCGTGCAAAACCTCTTTGAATCCTTTCCCATCCCTTCTGCCCTTCCCTGTGCAGATGCCAAAGGCAGAAAGTCCTGGAGCAGGAGCCTACCAGGATTTGGGAGCCTGGAATGGCTTTGGATTGGTGGTGCTGGAGTGATTAGGGTGCCTGAATAGCACCTCATTAGCAGTGTAATTAGCAATGCCTGATCCTCAGCTAATCCTCAGCTCCTGATGGATGCTGGAGCTGATTCCAGGCGGTTGGTGGCAAAAAAAAGTGGGAAAAAATGATAATAATAAAACTCCAAGGGATTCTCACCTTCCCATGGCCACTGTTCCTTAATATCCCTTAATTCAAGCATTGCAGGGTTCGAGCTGTTGGCATTTTCAGGCCATTCCAGAGAATCCCAGACTGGTTTGGGTGGGAAGAGACCCTAAATCCCATCCCATTCCACCCGTTCCATGGGCAGGAACACCTTCCACTATCCCAGGCTGCTCCAAGCCCCAGTGTCCAGCCTGGCCTTGGACACTGCCGGGGATGCAGGGGCAAAACCTGAACTGTGACCTCCCTCTCCAAGCAGTTTTCCTGGCTGGATTTTTTAGTGGCCACTAAATATTCCCAAGAATATTCCCTACAAACTCAGCCTCCCTAGGGAACAGGCATAAAATTCCTTATCCAGTGCCTCATTCAAAAAAAACCCACCCCGCCTCTAAATTGTTCCTGTGGTCCCAACTGCCCTTCAAGCCCCTTGGAAATGGGACAAACATTCCAAGATTTATTAAAATGAAAGGCCTGAGATCCTGCAAAAATCGATTCCCAGGAGGTCGTGTAATCCTTGTTCCCTGAGGAATTAGGCTGGAAATGTCAAGGATTACCGAACACAGCAAAACTACCAATTTTTGCTGCATCCCGAAGAAATTGGGATTTAGATCCCTCCTCAGAATGTCATTTTACAGCTTTTTTTTTTTATTATTAATTTGCAGCGCATAATTAAGCAATGTGAGAGAAGCATTGTGTCGTGGTGGGATTAGAGGGAATAATGGGGATTAGGAAAGGCCTGGAGCCACTCCAGTAATACTTTAATCCTTGCAAATACACCCCTGGCCTCCTGGCAGGAAAAAAAAGAAATAAGGCAACATGCCAAAAAAACCTCCAACAGGAATCAAAAATATTCCCTAGGGAGACAAATCCGACACTCCTGGCAGTGCTGCATCCAGAGAGCAGGAATATGTCAACTCCACGAAAATAACCAATGGATTAGGAGCAGGAATTCACACGTCCATGCATTTTACAGGACAGGCTTGATCCCCATTTTGTCCCACACTGGTCCTTTTCCCACAGATAAAGTTTCCAAAAATCTGTTAAAATCTATCCCAAAGATAGATTGGATGTTACTGGTTTGGTTTGGGATTTTTTAGGAAAACATGGCCAAAATCAAACATTTTTGCTCGGATGTTTGTGTGGATCAACTTCCACGAATCTTTATGGGATTGGGTGGGATGGGGACAGTGAGGTTCAAGTCTTGAGGTGTAAATTCAATTTATTTTTTATAATTCCAGAGGGGAGGTTGGATGGGGCTTGGAGCAACCTGGGATAGTGGAAGGTGTCCCTGCCCATGGGCAAGATGGGTTTTAAGGTTTTTTCCAACCCAAACCCTCAGGGATTCTGTGATTCCAGCAGAAATAGGGATAACACGGGCTGTGGTCTTATCCCTGAGATGTGTCCTCGGGTCTCTTCCAGGCTAAACTCCAATTTCCATGAGGGAAGATAGAGCAGATAAATGGGATGAAGTTCTCCACCCCATCAGTGTCACCACTGAATATTCCCAGGATGGGATAATGGCCAGTGGAATGACTTCAGGTTCTGAGATCCAACGGGATACTGGGATTTTTTAGGCTGAAAAACAGGAGATGGGGAAGTTTCTCTTTTTTAAGCCTTGAATTCCAGTGCGTTGCTGTTTGTCACCACCTGTGGAGAGCAAGACTCCTCTGGGAACTCTGAGTTTTCCCTCAGGAATCCATTTGGATGTGCAGTCACACTGACAGCTGACAGTCACTGATCCAATCAGCAAAACGATGGAGGCATTTTCCACGCTGGAAAATCATGGAGGCCTTTTCCATGATGGAAAAGGGCAGGGGAAACAGGAAACAAGGAAACACAGGAAAACACGACGAGGAACAAAGTGTGCTTTTGTTTCCGTGGTCTCATTTCACCCTCAGGAAAAATCCTGAGGGGTTCTAGGAAGGTTTGTCCCCACACAGACCAACAGGGACAGTGGCACACTGGGGGCAGGTTTGGGATCCCCAGGTACAGGACATGGAGGGGCTGGAGCGTGTCCAGGGATGGGAACGGAGCTGGGAAGGGGCTGGAGAATTCCTGAGGGAGCTGGGAAAGGGGCTCAGCCTGGAGAAAAGGAGGCTCAGGGGGGACCTTGTGGCTCTGCACAACTCCCTGACAGGAGGGGGCAGCCGGGGGGGTCGGGCTCTGCTCCCAGGGAACAGGGACAGGACCAAGGTGATTTAGTTTGGATATTGGGAAAATTTCCCCATGGAAAGGGTGCTCAGGCCTTGTCAGGGGCTGCCCAGGGAGGTTTGGAGTCCCCATCCCTGGAGGGATTTCAGAGCCCTGTGGATGTGGCACTTGGGGACATGGGGCAGTGGTGACCTTGACAGTGCTGGGGAATGATTGGACTCAATGATCCTCGAGGGCTTTTCCCACCTAAACAATTCCATGATTTCAAGATTTAGTCCCAGTAGAACAGCTGGACAGGACCAGGAATACCCAGGCTGTGCCTGCAGCAGAGAACGGACGTCAACCCTAAAATTCCTGATGGGCAACCTCCACACTGAACCACGTATACAACAACCATGAGAAATTTGGGATCATCATGCAGTGATCCAGGTTGGATATGGGGATGCTGTGCTGCACCAGCCCATTACACACAGGCTGAGATTCCCGGGAGAGCTCCGTGTGCCCATCCCTCTGTTCCCACATGGCATGGGAGGAGTGCTCCAAAACAAGGCACACACATCCTCATGCAGGATGTTCTTGGTTTGCTTCCCAGGGATTACATGAAAATTATGGAAAGCCTAAGAAATGGATTTTGACCCTCAAATGTCCATGAAGCTGGGAAAATTCTGCTGGGACCACTCAAGGGAAGGAGTGGCTCCAGTAGGGAAGAGGGTGGCCCAGCCTCTTCCTGCTCTAATTAAAACCTTTCAGTACTCAGCAAGAGGTGGAGGGATAAGGAAACACATTCCTACTCTCCCAGGAGGGCAGGGACACATGGAACGAGGAATATCCCCCACCAAACCCCATCCCTCCCCTTCATCCCGGTGGATCCCGGAGAAGAAAACAGTGGAAAAGACAGAAAATACTGCTGCCAATGGAAAAGGTACCCAAAAATCCGGAGTGGTTTCTTTTTTCTTTATAAAATGTACATAAAGAACACGAAACCCTTGAGGTAAAAGTGAGAGCAGTTTGGAACTCAACCAGATACAGACCCGACAATGACCCCAAACCAATCTACAGTGGGGGTGTAGGAAAAGAAGAGAGCAAGTTTGGGTTATGTACAACCGTGGCGATCGTTCAAATGTCCTCGTTATCCTATTTACATTAAATACATCCAATTACAGGTATTTATAGGGTATTTACAGACACAAACGCTTCGTTTTTCCCCTTCACAGTTGGAGCGTGCAGCAGATCTGAGCGTTCCTGAGAAGGTGCTGAGGCTCTTCGTTCTTACTCTCAGTAATTTGTGTTTCTTCAATCACTTTTGTGGTCGTATCCATCCAAAAATTCCAGTCGTGGTTGTTGCAGTGATCCTGGTTTTCCCTCCCATCTGTGGAAGGTGAAAGTTTCCTGCAGAACTCCTGGATCCCGAGGGATTGGCGGGAACGTTTCTCCAGTTGTAGGCATGACCTTGGCGGTGAGCAAATCTCAATAGTCACTTGTCCAAGCACTCAACATTCCAGTCTCTTTCTCAATGGGGAAAATATCTTACGGAGACTGGAGAAGGAAGGAAATTGGTTGTAAATCACCTGTCATAGGTCCTGTAAGGTGACGTCCAACCTGAATGTGTCACACAAGGAACCAGGCGGGAGAGGCCAATTCAGGATGCACAGATCCATCCATCCCATCCATCCAGACCCATCCATCTCATCCATCCAGACCCATCCAGAGGGAACACAAATGGTCCTGTTTAGGTTTCGGGTATCTGAAACCTTTCCTATCAGGAGTCTGAGATGGATTTTATCATTGTCAGGTGTTGGAACAACTGCCCAGGGCAGTGGGGGATTTCCCATTCCTGGAGGGATTTAAATCCATGAGGATGTGGCACTCGGGGACATGGGTCAGTGGTGGCCTTGGCAGTGCTGAGGAATGGCTGGACTTGATGTTCTTGGAGTTAATTCCCAACCTAAATGATTCCATGATTCCATTACTCCCAGTAAGTTACAAAATATGGGAAATGACTGATGGATCATGGCTGAACTGGGATGAGTTTGGGAGTTTGGGGAGGGACCCTTAGGGGAGAGGGAATTTCTCCTCGCTTGAGTCTCACTATAACCCAACTATGGAAGTGTCCAAGGCCAGGCTGGATGGGGCTTGGAGCAGCCTGGGATAGTGGAAGGTGTCCTTGCCCATGGAAGAGGGATGGAGTTCGATGGGATTTAAGGTCCCTTCCAACCCAAACCAGTTTGGGATTCTGGGATGCGTCAAATACAAGCTCCCCAATCTGACGGATCCAAAGGAAAATGAAATAATATTTTAATAATGATCAGAAGGATGTACAATCCCAAATTCCCTGTGTTTGGGTTAATGATCACTCCTGTTTTTATCATACAAAGCACATTTCCCTGCCTACACCAACATTCCCATGGGATTTATGGGGTGACACAGAGTCAGGAGTTTAGGGAGACGTGACAGAAAACTTCTGGACACTGCAAGTCCCATGAATGTGGGATTGCAGGAGCTGCAGGTCCCTAAATTCCTTTGCACGAGGGATAATCCAATGGTTTCATTCCTTCCGTGCTGACTGACACCGGAATCGTGGTGGAGCACGTAAAAAGGGGAGAACATTCCTGCAGTGCTGCTTATTTTCCATAATAAAAAAATAAAATTGAAATGTAAAAATAACCTTTTTTATAGCTTTTTATAGTTTTATGGGAAAATCCAAGAATTATTCCAGATGGTTCCCAATCTCTTTATTAGCATGGAGAGGCAGGGAGTGCTTATAACTCCAAACAGGAGCTTTTTTTTATTGAACTGCTCCAAAAAGCCATTTTCCTGATGGATCACACACTTCTGGGGGAGGAAGGGAGTTTCGATTACCCTTCAATATATGGAAAAAACATTCCCAGCAAGTAAATTCTGCCAAAATAAAACCAGGAAAGCCTCTTCCACTCAGCATGGAAAAAATCGGATCCTTCTGCCTGAACTGCTCCCTACAAAGGGAATTCACTGCCCTGACAAGGCAGGAAAAGAGAGAACGAACAAGAAGCTGATGATAAACTTCGTTTTAATGTTCGGGGATCCCAATCACCCCAAAACTGATTATTCTGTTTCCATGCTGGTTGCAGCAGGATTCCAGTGCTGGATGTCAAGGAAAGCTCTGGGATCAGTGGAGGTTGGGATTTGCAGGTGGGGCTGGCAGATATTTGGGGTCTGGAAGAATCAGCTCCATCACTTTTGGGGGAACCAGAGGTTCTTCTCCCAAATTAAGACGAAATTCCACATTCCCGAGGATTTCTGGCCTTCAAATCCTAATTGTGCATCCGTGGTGTCATTGGAATGGGTTTACTCCCTTTTATTCCATGTTTTTATCCCTCCTTCTGTCCCATCCAGGATCCAGGCCAGGCTGGAGAAGAGGTGGGTTGGTAGCACTGTGAGATCCGAGTGTTTCATGATTTTTGTAGGATTCAGGTTGTCCAGGGAAGCTGCTCCATCCCTGGAAGTGTTCCAGGCCACGTTGAAGGAGACTTGGAGCAGGCTGGGAGGTGTCCCTGACATGGCAGGGGTGTGACTGGATGGGATTAAAGGTCCCTTCCAACACAAACCATTCCATAATTCCATGGTTGCATGATTTCATATACCATCCTTATCCATACCATTTCCAATACCATCCTTATCCTCCCAGATCAGCCTGAGAAAGAACTGAAGAAAACTGGAAAACTTATCCTGTGCTCCACCCTGCTCTGCTCTGGGAACACCCGGCTAATTCCTGCAGCCGTCCCATCAAACCCTGACACTTTTCCCAACATCCCATGACTTCAGTTGCTGCACATTTCAGTATTTGATGTCCAATTTAAAAATCCATCAGGAACATTTCCAGGTTGGATACCCTGAAACTGAATCAGAGGGGTTTCAAATTCCAGGGAACTGCCAGTTCCAACTGCCTTTGATTGCTGCTCCAGCATCTTCACATCCATTTTCTGTCCAAAATGTACTATAAAATAAAAACCAAGAGCAGCAAATTCATATCTCGATTTGTTCTTCTTATTCATGGCCTGGAGTAAAATCCCATTTCCTTTTCAGTGCTTTATTTTGGGAACAGAAAGGAAGATAAAACTACTCCCACAATCAACATCGGGAACAGAAATCCATCTTTTCTTAGCACCTCCTGCACCCCAGTAGAGTAAAACAGGAACAGCCATGGGAAATACATTTCCTTGCACACAAAAACCTGGGATTTTCAGGACACACAGATTATCCTGTCCTGAAAAAAGACATCTGTGGTCTTTGTCAATCGAAATTCTTCATCAAGCATTCCATGGGAGTGAGGGAAAGGAAAATCCAAATGGAAAGAGGAAACATGGATATGAGCCTGCAGTTTTAGTCTGGGATCTAAACAATGGAGCAGGATCTCCTGTTCCTTATCATCCAACTCCCTTATCACAGGGGGACATCACAGGGCACTTCCCAAATCCTGACTTCCCACAGAGTTCCCATCACGCCACCACCACCAGCCCCGCGGCTGGAGCTCTGCCCTTGCCTGGAAAATTCATCTCCAATGGGCATCCGAGGTTCGGTTTGAGCCTATTTTTGGAAGGGATGGATTCAAGGGAAAAGTAGGGAAGTACTTTCAAGGCAATGGAATGCTTCCTATTTTCCTTCAACACAGTCTATGGAAGGTGTCCCTGCCTGTGGGGTTGGACTGGGATGAGCTTGAAGGTCCCTTCTGACCCAAATCTTCTGGGATTCTGTGGAAATGATTGACAGATGGCCACTCTGGCTCCCAGCAGATCCAGCCCTTCCAAAGAGAGTCCTGCCAAAAGCACCCAGGGAGAAGCCTCTTGGATCATCCCTCAGTTCTGTGGCTCTCAGGAGACATCCATGGGAAGATGCACGACAAGGTTTGGATCCTGAATTCTCAAACACACCAGCCTCCGAAGGAAAATCTGCCTCAGGGTCTCACCATACCTGACCTGCTCCTCCATCCATCCATTCCCAGATAAAATCAAGAGTTTCCAATGGGAAATTAAGTGATTTGTGTTTTTTAAGGGTGTCAAACCCCACAGTCCATCCAGATTTGGAGCTTCTCACCATCTTCCAAACCCATGCTCCATCAGACTCAGAGGTCCCACTTTCTTCCAAACCCCACAGTCCATCTAGACTTGGAGTTCCCAGTTTCTTCCAAACCCTATGGTCCATCCAGATTCACAGTTGCCACCACCTTCCAAACCCCACAGGCCACCAGACTCAGAATTCCCACCATCTTCCAAACCCCACAGTCCATCCAGATTTGGAGTTCCCACCATCTTCCAAACCCCATTGTCCATCAGATTCAGAGCCACTGTTTTCCAAACCCCAGAGTCCATCCAGATTTGGAACTTCCCACAGTCTTCCAAACCCCATGGTCCATCCACACTCAGAGCTCCTGCCATCTTCCAAACCCCACGGTCCATCCAGACTTGGAGTTCCCACTTTCTTCCAAACAGAGCAAGGTCCTGATTACCCCAAGGTTGTGGGTTCGATCCCTGTATGGACCATTCAGTTCAGATTTGGACTCGATGATCCTTGCGGGTCCCTTCCAACCCAGAATATTCTGTGATTCCAGGGATGAGCTTTAAGGTCCCTTCCAACCTAAACCATCCTGGGATTCTCTGAAAATGTCCTGACTTGGAGCTCCCACCATCTTCTGAGCACAGGAATTTAAAGGCACCAAAACTGCCTGAAAACCAGGGAGCCAAGGGCATCCTGGGAACGCTCCAGCCCCCGAGCACCACCAGCATGGACCAGTATAACTCCAGCTGACACCAGTTTAGCAAGGAACGCCCTGCCAGGGCCTCAACAAACACACGCACCACGGGGCTGCCTTACCTGGAAAGAGGCTTTATTGAACAGAGCTGGAAAATTATCTCTTCAGTGGAATTACTGAATTTGCACAAACATTTCTCTACAGAATAAAAAAAATCAAGCCTTGTCATTGTTTTACTGCATCTCGTTGTGCTTTTTATACTCCTATTTGCAATTCTTATACTCATTTTTTTGTTTGTTTTCACATTTGTACTCCAATTATTTGCATATCAGGTTTTGTTTTTAATCCTAGGGTGTCGAGAGAACACAATAATAATAATAATTATAATAATTATAATAATAATACTCTTCTTTAGACAAAAGTCTTTTTTTTTTTTTAAATGAAGTTAAAAGCTGAGATAATTTAAGGAAAAAGGTCTTCAAATTTCATAACCAACTGGAAGGGAACTTTACAATGCAGTGGAAAACCGGCACGTGTTCGGGTAGCTCGAACCCATTTTGTACAGCTTTTATTTTTTTTTTCCTTGTAAAAGTGGATTATTTTTAATTTTTTTTCTAATTTTTTTTTTTTTTTTTAATTTCGCTACAATAACAAAATAATCTTTCGCCCCCTGCACCGAGTCTGGCTCCGGCGCAGAGGCAGAGCCCCCTCGGGGCGTCCGGAGCTCCGGATGTCGGGAGCCATCCCAACGGAGGGGGAGAGTAAGAAAATCATCCTGTGTTTCACCACCTTCTGCATCAAGTGTGTGTCTGAACCACCTTTGTTCCTCTGGTTGACCCACTGGAGAACCTGAAACGACGACGACGACGACAACAAAAAGTGCTGCCCCCCTCGGCAGCACCAACGGGAGCTGTTTCTAATGGATAAGAAGCTGAAAGGCCATGGCTGTCTGGAAGGTCACACAACACGGATCTCATCCCAAAGGCTTTCCACAGCAGCTTAGGTCCATCCATCCTTCTCCAGAAGCGGCTCCGTCTCCTTGCCTGCACACCCAGGCTCCAGAGTTTGTTTAGAAAAGAGTTTGCACAACCCACGTTTTTAGCGGTGCAAAGCTTCCGTGTTGAAATCGTTATTACATTTATTATATTTTTTTTATTTATATATGTATATATATATATATACTTCGTTCTTTTTTTTTTTTTTAATATTTTGAAATCAGGCTTGTTTCATTGAAGGCACTTGGTTTCCATGGCAATTTATAAAAGACGGTGGTTTGGTTTCTTCACTTCCGTAGAGCTGATGACTCTGGTGGGGAGGGGAGAGGGATCTTCCAGCGGCCGCGAGCAAACTCCCAGTGAAGCCTGTGACAAATGTAAGCCCAGGTGGCACATCCTGGATGGGAATGCATGCAAAAGGAGACAGCACACAGTCACCAAGCAGAGCCATGAGGAATGACACGGGAATGTCTGCAAACAGCTCCGATTCCGAGTTATCCTCGAGGGGAGGTGACAGCCGAAGTAGAAAGGGCCGACATTTGTTTGACTCTACGCTAAAAACCTTCGTGAAGGGAAAATGAGCGCCAGCTCTTCACGTACCCTGTTTACAGTGAGGTGTTTCTCTCTCTTTGTGTTTGTATTTCCTCTCTCTCTCTCCTTCCTCTTTTTTTTTGGCAGGCCATTAGGTTTCCATGGTAACAAGCAAACGATTCATTTGAAACAAAACCAGCCATGACTTTGTGCTTTGACAAGGGTTTCTAGAGCTCTTTGCCGAGAGTTCAACCAGATGATGCTGAATTCATCAGTGACCACAAAAGCACCTGAAGGTCTCTTCCTTACTTAGGCCAGATCTCGGTCTCACGCTTGGTTCTTAGTGAGTTCCACTCCCGTGATGCCTTTTCAAGTCCCCAGTGCTTTCTTAAACTTTTTTTTTTTTTTAATTATTTATTTACGTATTTAGTTAACTTTCGAGTCAGTCAGTGGAGGAATCTTTGGTAGTTTGTTTGGAAATGTCCATTTTACAAAGACTCTTTCTTCATGCCAGTGCCTGGTGAATCTTTTGTAGCCTGTGCCAGGATAAGGTCACCTCTGATGACTTAAGACAGACATGAGGAGGAGGAGTGGGAGAAGTCGTATATGCGCTAATGTCCCAACAGCACCTGATCGTAGATCTACAAAAAGGGGAGAAAAATAGAATTAAAGAGGTGCCTACACCCCCTCAGCATTGCTACAGTGCTCCAAGGTCACCTCCCACCACGAGGGCACAAGGACAACCCTCACCAACTGGATAGAGCAGGAACTGAGCTGAAAATCCACCTGGCTGAGTAGTTACCTCTGTTTTAATGCACACACGGGGTGGAGGGATGAAACAAAGTCCTCAGGGAATCCCAGCAGCGATTTCCATGGATTTCATATTGTTTGAGCCCCCTGGACATTGTTTTGATGTTGTTTTATCTGCTTGAGTGTCTCAAATCCAGCCCAGCCCAGTGTGGAGTCACCCACTGCTCTCCCCTCTGCCTCACACCCGTCCAGCATCTCCCATCTGAGCAAAGCATTCCCAAGGACAACATTCCACTTTAAACCTTCCAGCTGAACCCAAGTAGGGATTGTTCTGCTGGAAAAGATCCATTTGGGAAGTAGAAATAAGGCAGCAGCTTGCGGGGAGGAGCCACTTACTGTTGGCCGGTTGGTCGGATTTCATACACTCTCCTTCCACAATGGACACGTCGTCAATAGCAATGTCCCCTTCGATTCCAGGGCCACGGATCCCTTCAAAGATGAGCTGGAAAAAAGAAGCAGATCAGAGGGTGATAAATAAAAAAACATCCAGCAGAGAAGAGGGGGATAAATTAAAAATGTCCAGAAGATCAGAGGGGGATAAATAAAAAACGTTCCATTGCGGTCGGCCTGGCGTTAACCCACAAGGATGGGCTTGGAATGCTCTACAGACACTTTTGGGGTGCGAAAAACCAATTCAGAGGGTTTGGAACATTGTACAGACGTTTCCCAGGGTGGGAAAACCAATTCAGGCGAGTTCTCATCAACGTGAGGGTGGACAAGGAGGGGGTGTGAGTCTGAGGGCTTTTCCTCTTCGGAATGAGCTGGAAATCATCCTCAGTTGTCACCTGGTGTGTCCAGAGCAGCCCCACCACTGTGTGCTGTGCCTGTGTGAGGACAGCGTTCCTGGAGCAAGGAGCAGGAGTGGATGGAATCAAAGCTTTAAGGAGATTGGAGGTGTTTTTTCCCAGAAATTCCTGCCACCTGAAGAGGCGCAAGCGTGAGGAATGTGTTAAAGGACTGAGCATCCACTCGAGCACAGATTCCATGAAAACACACAGGAGCCAGAGAAATTCCATGGAAAACGGAGATTTCTGGCAAAGAGCAGGACTCAGTGCAGTTAAAGCTTTAAGACTGGAGGTGTTTTTTCCCAGAAATTCCTGCCATTTGAAGAGGCACAGCTTGAGGAATGTGTTAAAGGACTGAGCATCCACTCGAGCACAGATTCCATGAAAACACACAGGAGCCAGAGAAATTCCATGGAAAACGGAGATTTCTGGCTCTTGAACGTGGCCCAACCAGTCCCTCCCATCCCATTGTCCACACTGGGATCCCTCATCTGCACCTGGTGGACAGGACAGGACCTGTCCCCTGCATCCTTCTCTGGGCCCGAAGTTTGGGAGAAACCTCCCAGGATCCGGGTTGGTGTCTCTGCATCCATAACTCAAAGTTATTGTTATCTCAAGGGCTCAGGAAGGGAATTGCTTTGGTTTGGATCCCACAGGGGTCTCCTTGGTGGATTTTAACCTCCCAGATCTCCTGCTGGGGCAGGAACTGGTGGCAGGGACAGCCCCACTTCTCTCCTGCCCCTTTTTTAAACAGAAACCAGTACCAAAAAAAAAAGCACTTTTCTTAAAATTAATACATTTGCAAATAACCTAATTTGGTATTGTGGAAGTAAATTCCATGCTAGGACCTATTTTTCCCAACATGTGGGTTTAGAAGCTTAGATTCCATCTAGGAATGATTTTTCAGAGGAATTGGGATGAGTTTTGGCACAGTTCAGATTTTATTTCTATTTAAGAGGAACTTTAACCTCTGCTGAGTGGCTGACTGGGATTTTAAGTTCCTGTTCATAATTTTCTCTCCAACATTCCTTGTCTGACACCAAACTGCTGGAAAAGGAAATCATGCCTGCATCTCGAGAGGAAAACTTCTCCTCCTCCAAAATCCAGCCCCAGCTCGTTGGCAGCAGGCACAACACCCATCAGTGGAGTTGAAAGTCCAATTTTTCCTGACAATGGAAAACAATTTCCAGCCTAAAGGGCTCTGTCCAAACACAACAGGCGGCGTTTAATTAAAAGCTGCGTTTGGCAGCGGCTTCGGTGGCCCTCAGAGAAGGGTTGCTCCACACTCAGAACAAATCAGAGCGCAGGAGTTGGCAGGGCACGGAGCAGAACCCAGCCTGCAGCTCCCAGGGATGGGCAGGAGGTGCCAATCGAGCAGAATTCCCTATCAGTATCCCAAAAAACCCCAAACCCATTATGGTTTTGCAAAGCTGTTTTTACAAATACTGCATCAAACTGGAGAAAAGGGGGGTTCTGTGTACAGAAAAACCACTCTGTTCTTAATGGAATGGAATTCTGACCCTAAAAAGCCAATCCTGAGTGGTTTTGGGGGATTCAGCTCCTGCCTCATCCCTGGAAGTGTCCAAGGCCAGGTTGGATGAGGCTTGGAGCACCCTGGGATATGGAAGGTGTCCCTGCCCGTGGCAGGGGGGGAATAAGTTGGATTTTAAGTCCATTGCAGCCCAAACCAGTCTGGGATTCTTGAATTTTTCCACAGGATTTCAGGCAGACTTTTATCCTCCCCCATGTGCCCCTCTCACCCCTTCCCCCTTTCCCTGCTGGGCACTTGGGGTGTCCCAGGACAATCCCACCAGGTGGAGGGTGCAGGAGGGGTTTCAGGGTGTCATTAACAACCCCAAAATTGGGGAGCTGAGAGGTTTCAGTTTGGTGCACATCGACCGGCAGGAGGGGTTAAAATCCCGCTGGAGACTGGGCCAACTGGGACAAACTGGTATTCCATGTTCCCCCTATCAAGGACACCTCCAGCCTGAAAATTGGGAATATTCCCTTCTGGATGAGTGAGTGGAAGCACTGAGATCATCCAAACATGGACATAAATCCTAAAGTGGCTCCACAATAGTTTTGTGATTTGGGATTGGGAATCCTGAAGGGCCAAGGGCTGCAAACCGGGATGTTCCCAGCCTATCCTGCTGCTATTGGAATTTTTTGGGCACAAAGTGACCAAATCTGGGTGGGCTGAGCCCATCTGGGGCTCAGACAGCGAGGGGGTGGCACTGACCCAACAGGAGGGACCAGGACCTGCTGATACCAATCCTTTGGGATAAATCCTGGAGCTTTTATTTGGATACTGCAATATTTAGATCCTAAATTAGCAATAAATCCAATCCCAATCATCCACACCATCGCCATGTCCTACTGCTCAAACCCGAACTAAAATTGACATTTCCTGGATGACAGAACCAACGTTTCCCCCTATTTTTGCGGCTCTCTAATTTTGGGGTGTTCATTCCTTACAAATATTGAATATCTGAGTATCTGAGCCGGATTTATGGAATATTTTTGAGATTTAAGGCACTGCAGTGCTTCCAGTTCTCCATGGCAAGAGCTTTGTTCTATATCACAGGGACTGACAAGGTATAAAATCTTTTCCCCCCTATAAATCACCCCATAAAAAGTTTTAATTTCCATGTCACTGCAGTGTTTTACTGCAAAGATTCCCTTCAATTCCCTCTCCTTAAATTTAACTGGGAGCTTTATATTCCTTCCTACTTACACTCCTAAATGGAAAATGAAATTTGCTTTGATGCAAGAGATGCTAAAAAAAAGGAATTTAGGGCTCTGAGCGCTCTGACATTTATTTGTTAAATTTGGTCAGAGCTTTGCATTTATTTTATGGTGAAACCTTTAAACACAACAATGGAAAAGGGGAAAAACAGCCAAGGAGAGGAGCTTCTCTTTGGAATCTCCCTCCCCCACTCCCCAGGATTGCTGCTGCCAAACCCTTTGCATTTCCCTGCCCAAGTGTCTGATTCTTCCCTGATTTTCTGAAGCCCTTCCCAGGTCTCCAAAACCCCCTCAAATCCACCTCGTCCCTCCCTTTCCCAGGTGATTTATTATGTTCGGATACTAAAACACGTCTCTCTCCTTCACTCTTCAGAGTTCTTGGATTTATCCCGACTTCACCAATGAAAAACTCAACCACTCTGATCTTTTCTCTGCTTGGCCCAGGCTCTGAGGGTTCCTGAGCTCTGCTCTCCCCCTTCTCCCCATTCCTGACACTTTGCTCCCATCAAACATCCCAGAATCCCAGCCTGGGACACCTCCCACTGTCCCAGGCTGCTCCAATCCCATCCAACCCGGCCATGGACACTTCCAGGGATCCAGGGGCAGCCACAGCTGCTCTGGGAATTCCAGCCCAGCCCCTCCCCACCCTCCCAGACAGGAATTCCTAATTCCCAATGTCCCATCCATCCCTGCCCTCTGGCACTGGGAAGCCATTCCCTGTGTCCTGTCCCTCCATCCCTTGTCCCCAGTCCCTCTCCAGCTCTCTTGGAGCCCCTTTAGGCCCTGCAAGGGGCTCTGAGCTCTCCCTGGATCCTTCTCTTCTCCAGGTGAACATTCCCAGCTCTCTCTCCTGTCACACTGTACTTCACATATCCCTCTCCCTCAATTTTCCTCTAATTCCCATCCTTGCAATTGCTCTGCAATCCCATGGACTGAACCATTTCTCTCCTGTCAATGCCTCTCATGCATGGGAATAAAAGCCAAGGATGAGGAATTCCCTGAAAGAAAAAGGAAGCGAAACCCGAGGTGAATTTTCAGGAGAGCACTTTGTATTTGCACCGAAGGAATCTTCCAAGGCCAGGTTGAATGGGGCTTGGAGCAGCCTGGGATAGGGGAAGGTGCCCCTGCCTATGGCAGGAGGGGAATGGGATGGGATTTAACGGGATGGGATTTAATGGGATGGGATTCAAGGTCACTTCAAACCCAAACCAGTCTGTGACTCTCCCAAAAATACCCTTTCTCCCCCAGGGGGCCTGGAGGTGACAGAGAGGGCTCAGAGGAGAACCCTGCACTCCGGGCATGGCTTGTGACTCCCACGTTCCATCACCACATTCCCAGCCTCGCTTACAGCAGGACCTGCTGCTGGCAGCAGCTGCTTTTTTGGGATCGTTCCAGTTCCAAACAGCTCCCGGAGTGCCTGAGAACTGCCCCTAAAGGTCCATCAGCACCTCCCTGTCAACCCCAGCAGGAAATGTGTGAAAAACCTGTCACAACCCCCCCGTGTCTCACGCTCCCTGCAAAGACTCCCAGACCATTCCTTTTCCCGCAGAAAATCCATGTATTTCCAAAAACCTCCAACACAGGGGCCCTCAATAATTTCTCCCAGCAAGGAATTTTATATCCCACTTGCTAATCTGAAACCAAAACCTGCTGGAATCACTGCCAGCATCTTTTGGATTGCATTTTATTAAGGATTAACCCCCCACGGATAATTCCAAATCCCACTGGATTCTTTTGGAAGCAGGAAGACATCTTGAGTTCAAGCATTATTAAGCTCCGTGGTGCTCAAGGAGAGCAATCATCTGTCCATGAGCAGCTTCCAGAGCTGCGAAATCCCAAAGAAAAGGGCTGGTGCTCCCAGTCCCCCATCCCAGCCCCGAATTCCCGGTTCCTGGAGGTGCCAGCCTTACCTGGAATGAGGTGGGGGGGTTGATGTTCACCCGGGCTTGGTTCCAGTGCTGTCCCTTGTTCCCACTCGAAGACCACAACGGGTTTTCTATGGCGGTCTGACCTTTGAGCCGCAGGTAAACGTTCAAACTTCCTGGAAAAGAGGAGGGGAACTGGAGTTGGGAAGGCTCTGCCTGGAGCAGGGGTGCTGGGCTGGCTGCAGCACCCTCCTCACCCATTTTTCCATGGATCTGAGCAGGTGTGGAAGTTCCTCGGCATGAATTCAATTTCAATTTGCAATTCAGGAGTGCTGGGAACTGGTGATGGGAACTCCCAGCAGAGGGGAACTGGGCACCCATCCTGCAGCCCAGGAAAGGCATGAGAATTCCAGGAAAAACAGGCAAAAAGGAATTTTCTGTGTTTTAGAGCAAGAAATTGGCATTTAAACCTCCTTATCCAGGGAGAAATCAGCAATTTGGTCGCTTTATGCCGAATTCTTGCTTAAATCTGCCCAACTTTCCTCTGCCCGTTGTTGAAGCCCTGGAGTGCCCCAGAGCATGGCAGATCCATCTCAGGGAGAGATGTGACACCCTTGGGAATATTTCTGTAGGACAACAACATCCTCTGCATTAAAATAACCTCCAAAATCCCTCCCTGTGCAGGAAAACCCCACAGAGCTGCACCTTTCCTCACCAGTAGGCAACTGGTGCCAGCACAGACATTTTTTACAACAGGCATGAACGGAACGAGATTTTCTTGGTGCACCAAAAAAACCCCAAATTTCATTTCTCTGGGTTCATGAATTCACAGAATTTGGGGGTTTTGGCCCTGTTTGCCACTGTGGTTGCCTGCAGATGCGTGGGGCAGTGGGGCCTCTTTGTGCTCTGGAAATTCAGAGTATTTATCTTAATCTGAGACATTCACACAGCCACGTTCGCACAGGAGCAGCGTTTTTTGGGATGTTTGGAACAGCAGATCCCACAAAGGCCTTTTCCAAGGGAAGCTCCCAGATCCGAGGCAGCTGCACCTGCTCAGGAAAAGTCCTTATTTCCAGCAAAAGCCAAACGTGGAGCTTTGGAAAACATCAGGACATTCAACGGAGCAGGAAATATCCCCCTGATGGCTCCTTCACCAGGGTGACCGGAATGGGACCATCCGTCTTCCCTGAAGGAGCTGGGAAGGGAGCCCTGCTCCCACTGCAGCAATCCTGCCTGGAATGCTGGGAATGGGCACATAGGAAACGGGATCTGCTGAGGAAAGTCTGGCTCTGCCTCCACACAAAGCAGGGAAAGACCTAAAACGGAAAGGGATTGCAAAGGGATTCCTTTAGCCCAGCCCTGGTGTATGGAGCAGGGCTGGGAAGGGCTGGGAATGCTGCTCGGCCTCATCCCTCCTCCAAATATATTTATATTTATATTTATATTTATATTTATATTTATGTTTATGTTTATGTTTATGTTTATGTTTATGTTTACGTTTTTATTTCTATTACCTATATTTATATCATATTATTGTAATGTTATATTGTAATATTATGTTGTATTATTATGGAATCATGGAATGGTTTGGGATGGAAGGGACCTTAAATCCCATCCCATTCCACCCCTCCCATGGGCAGGGACACCTCCCACTACCCCAGATTGCTCCAAGGCCCAATGTCCAGCCTGGCCTTGGACACTTCCAGGGATGAAGCTCAAGCTGAATCCTCCAAAAATGCTTGGGATTGGCCTTATAGGGAGTGGACCAGGATGAGCTCTAAGGTCCCTTCCAACCCAAACCATTGTGGGATTCCATGAAGTGACTGGCAGGAGGTAAAAGCAGTGGCCAGGAGTAAAAACTGGGAATGAAGGAATAAAGTTCCGTTTCTCCTGCCAGGAGAGCACGGGGTGCTCTGGAATCTCTGCCATCTTGGCCCTTCGGCTTTCACGCTCTGCTCTCACAGCGGGTTCTGCTTCCCCTTTTTTATTTGGGATGGCTCTCTCACGGCGGGAAAAATCATTGCTCTTGGAGCATCAATTGGAAGTGCCCCATTTTGGGGTGTGGATGGAAAAATGGGAAGTATGGATTGTTGGAATGGGTGGTGACAGCTCTAATGGATGTACAAATTCCTTTTGTTTCAGTCCTGGAACACAGAAAGGACAGAGATTCTTCATCTTCCTCTTCCCAACAATGGCTCCTTGTCTGCTGCAAATCAAGGAATGGGAATTCCTATTTCTCTTATTTTAGGGATAATCCACCTCTCCTTTGGATCCACAGCTGGTTTCTCCAGCAGCCAGCACTCCCCGAGGGAGCTCTGGGATCTGTCAGGAATTACAATCCCACTTGTGAGCAGGAGCTGCCTGTTTCAGGTGGAGAAACCCTTTCTCTTCCCAAATCCCACTGCCATGGAATGGGATGGGATAACCCTGGTTTATCTCCCGGATAAACACCAGGGATGACCTCAGTGATGAGCTCAGCTCTGCACTCTGCTCCCTGCAAAGATTCCCAAGGACCTCTCCTTATCTCCAGGGAAATTTCAGCCCCTTCTCCACAGAATCCCAAGTTCCGACCAGCAGGCACAGAAGCTGAGCTGGATAAACTGGGAAGGGGTTTTAATTATTTAAAATAGCAATATTCTCCTATGGATGCCACCGGGATCCTTCGGTTTTAGGAACGGAGGATGAAGCGTCATCTCCCTTAAACCCCAAGACCAGTCCACACCAGGAACAGAGCACGATCCCAGCATCACATCCCATTTTCTTAGGGATCTTTCCAAGCATTATTGGAAGTGTAGAAACAATTGGATGAGCACTGAAATTCTTTTGGAAACAAAACAAAGTGCTTTGTCCCAGAGAGACGGGAATAACAACCCTGGAGGGCTGGGAATCTTCTGCATCCTACAGCACAGGGATCATAAATGAGATATTGGGAAGGGATTCCTGGCTGGGAGGGTGGGGAGGGGCTTGGATGGAATTCTCAGAGCAGCTGTGGCTGCCCCTGGATCCCTGGAAGTGTCCAAGGCCAGGCTGGACATGGGCTTGGAGCAGCCTGGGACAGTGGAAGGTGTGAGGTGGGATGAGATGGGATTTAAGGTCCTTCCAACCCGAACCATTCCAGGATTCCGGGGTGTTTGGAGCTCAGTCAGCAGCTCCGACCCTGCTCTGGTGGATAAATCCATGAGCTGGGAATGCTTCCTAATCCAAGATCTGCCCTGACTGGCAGGATTCATTCCCAAAGAGGGATAGGAAGCATCTCTGAGCATCGGCAGCAAATTCCAAAGCCCCGGTGAAGGGTCAAGGCTTGTGACAGCTGGTGATAAAACAGTTAATCTGTCCCAGCAATGGGATTTGGAATTATCCACGGGGGATTAATCCTTAATGAAATGTAATTCCGAAAAAATCTCTATTACCAATTAACTATTTCCCATGGAATCGCCGGGGTTGGAGGCACTTCTGGAGCTCATCCCATCCAAAGCGTGGCTTAATTAAAGCAGGTGCTTAGGACCAGATACTCCTGGATTTCAGAATCTCCAAGGACAGGGATTTCCCAACCTTCCTGAGCAACCTGTGCCAGTGTTTGACTCTTTTCAGCTAAAAAAAAAGTGGTTTTATGTTTAAATGGAATTGTGTCTACTTTAATTTATTCCCATTGTCCCTTGTCCTGTACCTGAGCATCCCTGAGCTTCCTCACACTCTTCATCCAGGAATTTTTCCAATGGATAAAGCCCCCCCGAGCCTTTCCAAGGCCAGGTTGGACAGGGCTTGGAGCACCCTGGGATAGTGGGAGGTGTCCCTGCCCATGGAAGGGGTTGGAATGGGATGAGCTTAAGGTCCCTTCCCACCCAAACCAGTCTGGGATTTTGGGATTCTATAAAAGAATGGAATTTTGAACATTGGCTAAAATGATGGGAGCTGTAGTTTTTAAAAATTAAGGAACCAAAGTGATACTGAGCAGTTTGGGATTTTGACAACTCATGTCCGTATTCCCAGGAATAAATCCAGTGGAATTCTGGTCGCTGATCACCACTGTCACCCGGGGTCAGATCCTTCCTTGCCTTGGCAATTCAAGGATTTGCACAGGGAAAGGGGGATCCCAGCAAAAATCTAAGGACAAACACTTGCTGAAGAGGAAACCCAGGAAAAAAACCCAAATCCCACTGGTTTTGGACAGACCTCCATGTCTATTTTTCATTACAATATCCCAAAAAACCTTTACACTCCAAATATTTATCAGGAATTCCAGAAACCCTTTTCAACCCTCGATGTTTGTAATTTGTTCTTCATAATGCGCCATAAATAAATGACCACAATATGACCAGATATTGCAACTCCTGCATTTTCTCTCAGCATGGAGTGGCTGAATCCCTTCCTTCCAATAAAAATCCCAGCTCCTGCTGCAGCGCAGAGCCAGGAGAATTCCAACCCGGGGCTGCATCCACCTTCCTGCAGCACTGAAAAACCTGAGTGCACTTGTCTGCTCCGCTTAAAATCCGAGCTCTGCCTGGGGGCAGGGGGAGCTTGGACAAAGCAACCACCAGAACTCCCTGGGAGGATGAGTTTGCCCTTGAAACAGAGATAAAAATACATCAAATCAGGTCACTCTGACACTGGAAAACCTCTTGGCACACTGGGAGCACCAAGAACCCCACAAAGGACTTCCAAAAATTGGCTTTTTGTTGTTTAGACTTTCATATTTTCCCACTTTTTTTTTTTTTTTCCATGCCGCAAAAAGAAATTAAACCTGGGTGTTGGAAGAGCCAGGACTAAAAACAGATACCCCTTGAAAATCCACATTCCTGCAGCTTTTGAGCAAATTCTCCATGACTTTTCCACAGGAAATGCATGAGGAATGCTGCTGCTCCCTGCCTGATCCTGATTCTGGTCAGGAATTCCTAAAACACTCACAAATGCCCTTTGAAAATCCACATTCCTGCAGTGTGTGAGCAAATTTTCCATTACTTTTCCACAGGAAACTCATGAGGAATGCTGCTGCTGCCTGCCTGATCCTGACTCCAGTCAGGAACGCCTAAAATCGAGATACTCCTTGAAAATGCAGTATGTGAGCAAATTTTCCATGACTTTTCCACAGGAAACTCGTGAGAAATGCTGCTGCTCCCTGCCTGAACCTGACTCCAGTCAGGAATTCCCAAAACATCCCATTAGAAGCAGGAAAAATCCTTGTTAACCTCAACTTCTCTCCCTCCAGGCTCTAAAATTCCCATTCAAATCAGTGGGATTCCCATTCGGTTCCCTGCTAAAAATCTCACTCGTGCAGGAAACACCTCCCAGCCGTAAGAGGGAAATTCCTCCTTCCTACAGATTCCTGATTAGTGGGAAACAGAATTTTGCCACAATTTGGATGCTCTCAAGCACCTCCCTGGGTGACAACAGGCCCTCGGAGGGGCTGGGACTCCTCCCATGCTTTTCCTTGAAACAAGAGGAAGTTTTTCCAGCTATTTTTCCCAAAGGAACGGACCAGGACATTGGCTTTCTCTCACCTATGTGCTGTCCATACATGTGATAGTAGAAGCTGAAGCAATAGGCCGTGTTGGTGGCTCCGTAGGGATTTTTGGGAGCGACGCTGAAAACGGGACTGACAAGTCTGGCCTTTTCCCCCTCCAGCCTGGGCCGGGACGTCTCGATGTACATGTAAAAACCTGGAAAGGTCCAAAGGGAAATCATTGGGATGAGGCCCTCAACACCCAACACAGAAGGAAATCCTTGGGATGAGGCCTTCAACACCCAACACAGAAGGAAATCCTTAGGATGAGGCCTTCAACACCCAACACAGAAGGAAATCCAACACAGAAGGAAATCCTTGGGATGAGGCCCTCGGCACCTGAGATGTCTCGATGTACATGTTAAAACCTGGGAAAATCCAAAGGGAAATCCTTAGGATGAGGCCCTCAACACCCAACACAGAAGGAAATCCTTAGGATAAAGTTCTCAAAACCCAACACACATGGAAATCCTTGGGATGAGGCCCTCAACACCCAACACAGAAGGAAATCCTTGGGATGAGGCCCTCAACACCCAACACAGAAGGAAATCATTGGGATGAGGCCTTCAACACCCAACACAGAAGGAAATCCAACACAGAAGGAAATCCTTGGGATGAGGCCCTCGGCACCTGAGATGTCTCGATGTACATGTTAAAACCTGGGAAAATTCAAAGGGAAATCCTTAGGATGAGGCCCTCAACACCCAACACAGAAGGAAATCCTTAGGATAAGGCTCTCAAGACCCAACATGGATAGAAGTCCTTAGGATAAAGTTCTCAAAACCCAACACACATGGAAATCCTTGGGATGAGGCCCTCAACACCCAGCAGAGATGGAAATCCTTGGGGTGAGGCCTTCAACACCCAACACAGAAGGAAATCCTTGGGATGAGGCCCTCGGCACCTGA
Organism: Lycocorax pyrrhopterus obiensis; assembly: GCA_014706295.1. Lineage (NCBI taxonomy): Eukaryota > Metazoa > Chordata > Aves > Passeriformes > Paradisaeidae > Lycocorax > Lycocorax pyrrhopterus. The sequence continues at coordinate 63,386,762 of JACSVZ010000007.1, read as the reverse complement.
GATGTCTCGATGTACATGTAAAAACCTGGGAAAATCCAAAGGGAAATCCTTAGGATGAGGCCCTCAACACCCAGCAGAGATGGAAATCCTTGGGGTGAGGCCCTCAGCACCCAACACAGAAGGAAATCCTTAGGATAAGGTTCTCAACACCCAACACAGATAAATGCAGGAACACACTGGGATTATCCTGATAAAGTTTTCACTTCCATCTCTCTCCATGTCATTTCTGGGAATCATTTTTTCCTGCATGAAGCCCCCCTGTTTCCAAAAGCTGCCCCAAAGCCGTGTTTTCCACAAAAACTAAAATCCAGGCAGCAGGACAGTGCTGGAAAACACCTCCGAATGGATGAACCTTTGCACAAAATCTGAGGGGGTTCAGCCTTCAGTCCTGAGGGGGGAATTTGTCCCTGGAAACATGACTTGTAAAATAAAAGGGAAAATATCGTGATGGGAACCTTTCAAGGAATATTTTCACCTGTCAGTGTCAATCCCAAAGAAGACAATATCCATTTATTCCATTCCTGGACCGTGCCAACCACAGAGATAATACTTAATTAATCCAACCACATGAATGTGGTGCAGGAGGAATTTTTTCCCCTTTGGAAGTGCACACAATAAAATAGCAGGAGCTGCTGCAGGTCTTGATAAATTCGGCTCAATGTGTCGGACTTTTCAAATGCAAATCCACTCTGCAGTCGGGAGCACACGGTAACAGGGGCAGCAGATTGAAAACTGCACAATTGAACAATAGCCAGAGCAAAAAAGGGGCAAAAACCACCTCGTTGGGACAGGCTGAGAGAGCCCAAGGCAGAATTTAAATGACATAAAGCAGGAGAATATTTTAAGGTGAGCCAGGTTTCCCCGCTGGACTTTAATGTGAAGGGAATCGCTCTGAAAATGGCACAATAAAAACGAGGCAAGGTGGGAAATGGCACCATCAGGGGCTGTGCTTTGGGACCAGCCACTCTTCAGCACCGGCAATTCCTTCTAGGAGTCCTTGAAGGATCTTGGTATGAACTTAGAGCCCCGTCCGGGGCCTAAAGGGGCTCCAGGAGAGCTGGAGAGGGAGTCAGGATAAAGGATGGAGGGATAGGACCCAGGGAATGGCTTCCCAGTGCCAGAGGGCAGGGATGGATGGGATATTGGGAAGGAATTCCTGGCTGGGCTGGAATTCCCAGAGCAGCTGTGGCTGCCCCTGGATCCCTGGCAGTGCCCAAGGCCAGGCTGGACATTGGGGCTTGGAGCAGCCTGGGACAGTGGGAGGTGTCCCTGCCATGGCAGGGGTGGGACAAGATGAATTTAAATCCTTTCCAACCCCAATCAGTCTGGGATTCCATGACCAGGAAATGGCTGAACTGCCTGTGCTGGCCAGTTCCCTTGTCCCAAATTCCTCACTGCTGGATCTTACCCTCCTTGGAGCCCGTGCGATCGGCGTTGGGCCCTGTGTTCGGGGTGTACTTCGTGTCCCTCGTGGCAGTGCTTTGTTTCGTCCAGTCAAAGTTGTCTGTGTCGTCTTGAGTGAACAGGCAAATGTTCCCATCCTCGAAGCCACAGTGGAACTCTCCTGCCAAAACAAAGAACAGGAATTCAGTGGCCGAGGTTTTCCATCCAATCCTTATTTTTCAAATTCCTTGTCAATGACACACAGTTTTCTTCTGCAGCAAGCTCAACAAAAAAAAAAAAACAACAAACAAAATCGGAATCATCAATTTGTGCTGGTGCTACTTGAAATGATATTTAAAACTTTTTGTAGAGCTCCTCCTCACATATTTAGATTTATAGAGTGGCTTTTAGAGGTGTTGTCTCTTCTGGGAAGAACAGAAACATGAAATATGGGGGACAAAATGTGGGAAGTGGGTTGATGTGGTTTAGGGATAAAAGCAATAGGGAAAAGATTACAGCAGCTTCTAAAAACATTATCTCCAAGTGGCATCTCCTAAATTATCCTTAATTTCAATAGGGATTGGAAAGGAAGAACGGGATATAATGAAGCAAAGGAGCTTTGGGATAGACACGAAGGAAATCTCTAAAAATCAGGATATTGCAGCACATGGAGGGATTGTCAGGAAGAGCATTGAGTCCCCACCACTGGATTATCATAATTCCTGGGAGGAACATCTGAATCTGTATGGGAAGGAGAGGTGACTGTATCATGTCCTGGACACGTCTCCTGGATTTTCACTAAGATTTCTGCGATGTATTTGAGCAAAGTGGTAAAAATGTAGGTCTAAAGAATAAATATTGCCAAGAACCCAGAAGAGGATTCCTGGGATCCCCTCTCCTGCACGGAATTGTGAGAGCCCAGTGATCCCAGTGATCTGATCTGCTGGGTTATGATGGGATGAGAAATTCCTCCTGTCATTTAAGAACCAAAACAAATCCAAGCTCGGAGGTTCAGTTCTCAGAGCAAAACAAGGCCCCATGGAGTAAAATGTGCGAAAGCTGAATTTCACTGCATGAACAATTCCTGCTGAGTTGACTCTTCCATTGATTTATCTGAGGAAAGAAGGAAATCTCCCTTCTCCGGGGAGAAAGCAGCTGCCTGCACACGGTGTCAGCCTGGGCTGGGCTTGGAGGGGTGCAATTTGTATTCGTTGGCAGCAGAAACTCAAACCCTCGGCGTCGGGGGATTGTTCATCCCTGTTAAATGGAGAAGGTGGATAAATGTTTGGGGTTTTGGGGAACTCTAAATCCACTTAAGCCACTGGAGCGTCCCTGTTAATCAGTGAGGAGAGAGGGACCTGGAGCTTAGTGCTGCAACACTCAGGTGATGCTGCAGGCTCAGAAATAAGCTTGGAAAATTCACTTCAAAACACAGGAGGCATTAGGAGTGATTCCAAATATTCCTGGTTCTCTTCCTGCCTGTCCACAGAACACCACAAGGCCAAAGGGGTCTTGGGGGGATGAGGAAGAGCGTTTTCAGCAGGTCAGGGGGTGATCCTGCCCCTCTGCTCAGCCCTGGGCACCTCTGGGGTGCTGTGTCCAGTTCTGGGCTCCTCAGGAGGGACAGGGAGCTCCTGGAGCAGATCCAGAGGACGGCTGTGAGGATGAGGAAGGGCTGGAGCATCTCAGTGCCCAGGAAAGGCTGAGGGAGCCGGGGCTGCTCAGCCTCAGAGGAGCCCCAGCTGAGAGGGGCCCTCAGCCCTGGCTGTCCCTGGCTGCAGGGAGGGCTCAGGGCAGGGCCCAGGCTCTGCTCCCCGGGGCCCAGCAGTGGCACCAGAGCCACGGGCAGGGCCTGAGCCCAGCAATTGCCCTTCACAGGAGGCACAACTCCTGCCCTGGGCAGGGCCCGAGCTGGAACAGAGCCCAGAGAGGGGCTGGAGGCTCCTCCCTGGGGATATTCCAGAGCCCTCTGCACACACCGCTGTGCCCTGGGCTCTGGGATGGCCCTGCTGGAGCACGGAGTGGCACCAGTGACCCTCTGGGGTCCCTTCCAGCCTGACCCATCTGGGATTCTGTGTCCCTCCAGAACTGCCAGTATAAAACATAATCCCATAAAACCAAGTTATCAGTCGAATGCAGTTTACAAAAACTTCCTTGGCTATCTTTGGCTTCCTTGGCTATCAGCACCTCGAGCAGGTTGATTTGGTTTCCCGGTAAATCCATCAACATCGTCAGATCCTCCAGGAGAATTCATTCCCTAAAGCACAGTTCCTTCGCTGGCAGACACAACCAAGATCTGGGATTCTGGTTATCCCTGATAACCTCAGCATGGTGGGAGCTGGTTTTAGGACCAGAGAAGGAATTCCTGGCTGTGAGGGTGGGGAGGGGCTGGGATGGAATTCCCAGAGCAGCTGTGGCTGCCCCTGGATCCCTGGCAGTGTCCAAGGCCAGGCTGGACATTGGGGCTTGGAGCAGCCTGGGACAGTGGGAGGTGTCCCTGCCATGGCAGAGATGGAATGGGATGGGGTTCAGGTCCCACCAACCCAAACCAGTCCCTGATCCTGTGATGGTTCCATGATTACACCCAAACCCTTCAGGAGAGAAGTGGACGGATCGACATCTCCGTCTTCATCCCAAGACTGGGAAGGGAATGCCAAGACCCTGCCAAAGCTCTTGGAATGCTCCAGGACTCAAACGAAGCTCTCTGAACGAAGTTCCAGCTCTTCCTCTCGTCTCCAAGAATTCCTTTCACACCACTTGAGCTCCAAATTCTCCTGGTTTACCCCACATTTTTTGGATTTTCCTTCCACCTCCATTTACCCAACCCCTTCCTGCAGCACAGATGTTGCTGCTTCTACACAAAGAGATGGAATTAAAAGGCAAAATACAAGTGAAGGAGAAAAGTTTTGATTCCCAGATCCAGTCCTGGAGCAAAGCGAACCAACACAAGGAATTTTCAGCCATTCAGCACTTTCCACATCGCCCCTTCAGTGCCTTAAAAGCTGCATCAACTTCTTGTGCCCTCAGAGCTTCATTAAGAAATTCCACATCAGCAGAACAAAAGATTTTTTCCTCAGGTTAACAACAAAAAAATAAAATAAATATTCCGGCCAGATGGGGAAAAAAAAAAGAAGTCAAAGTTTGCCATTTATTTAATAGGCAAACATTGATTTCACGTGGAATACCTTGGAAAAGGTTAGTGCTAAATGTTCTTGGCGCTGAACACTCCCTAAAAAATGACAGATGAAGAAAAATGGGAAAAAGCTCCTCAGGCTTTGCTCCAGACTTTTGGAGGAGCGTTTAAATAGATCTGGATGGTCTTGATCTGTTAATTAATGAGCGGGAGGGCAGGAGGAACAAGCAACTCTTCCACAGGTGCTCCAGCCATGGCCCTAACGATGGTGCTAATTAACATTAATGAGAGTGGCAATTTTTGTCAGGGCACCTGGCAGCTCTGGAAGTGGATTCAGGTCGTTCATAATTTCCTTGCCAATTAGGGCAAAAGCTGAAGCTGTTCTGGAGGTGAAACCTTTCATTTGTGTCGTCTCTTCCCATAAAACCCAAGCTGGATGTGACTCCCGAACATCTCCTCTCTCCCATTGTTCAGGGGTGACATCCGATTGTACAAATCGAGCTAAAATCCTTCTGGTTCACATTAAATGGTTTCTATGAGGTGGTAAAAAGTGGAGATGTGAGGCTCCACCTCAGAACCGAAGGCTTTTGATGCTTCTTGCTTGGGTATGGCAGAAATTGCATAAAAAAGAAGGATTTAGGGAATGGGATTATTCCAGAGTCGAAACAGAGAGAGCATGACTTCAGCTTCCAGTGCAGGAATCTTGTCCTGGTTGGATACAGCTCCTCCTCTTCGTTCACACAGCGTCAGTAAAATCAGAAATCGGCCCAACAGCTTTAGGAAAAACGAGGATTTTGTAGGAAGCACAGAAAAGGGAGCTGGGAAGGGTCTGGAGCCCCAGGAGCGGCTGAGGGAGCTGGGAAAGGGGCTCAGCCTGGAGAAAAGGAGGCTCAGGGGGGACCTTGTGGCTCTGCACAACTCCCTGACAGGAGGGGGCAGCCGGGGGGGATTTGGGCTCTGCTGCCAGGGAACAGGGACAGGAGGAGAGGGAACGGCCTCAGGCTGGGCCAGGGGAGCCTCAGGGTGGCCATCAGCAGGAATTTCCCCATGGAAAGGGTGGTCAGGCCTTGGCAGGGGCTGCCCAGGGAGGTTTGGAGTGCCCATCCCTGGAGGAATTTCAATTCCATGCGGATGTGGCACTTGGGGCCGTGGGGCAGTGGTGGCCTTGGGGAATGGAGATGGGATGCAGACCAGGATTTCTTCCCTACCAAGGGATTCCACTGCAAAAATCTTCGGAAAAACAAGCAAAGCAGAATTCTGCCATGGCTTTGGTCACCTCAGAGGAGTGACCCTGGGGACCCTGCAGCTTTGGGGGAAAAACTTTCCCATTCTTCCCTTGAGCCGAGCGACTCCCTATTCCCATTCCCACCCACATTCCACCAGGAGCCTACAAGACCTCTGGAAAATTAGTTTGAGATCTTCAAATCCTAGAGGAGCGTGAAGCACTTGCGATTGCATTTTTTCTTCCCATCAGAGCCTAGATTTAATATATTAATTAGCAAGAGTCTCATTCCCTGCTCGTTCGGCTCCATGGGAGACGTTCCTGCAGCTCCTGCAAGCTTGGAGCTAAGCCCTGCTTAATTATTAATGCTTTGGACAAGCTCTTCTGCAAATAAGTTTAAAATTTACACAAAGGCTTAAAGTTGAGTCCGAGGGATGGAGCAGAGCCTGGTCCTGCCTGCTGGCACCGCCCTGCAGCAGGAAAAATGGGAGACTGGACCTCATTCCTTAGGCAGGAGTATTTTTGGGATGAGTTATTAAAAACAAGAATATTTTGTGACAGAAAAATACGGGTTTGTTGGGGTTTGGGAGAACATGATGGAGTAGGGAAGGGAAAATTGGTAGGAATAGGGTGGTTTTACTGGGATGTGCCAAAGCTCCATCCCAGACTCCTGCCTGGATGTTCGTAGGGATTTGGCACCCATGGAAAAGCAGAAGAACGAAGTGGAACTGAAGCCACTTCCAGGCTGGGACATCCCCGTGCCTGATCATCTCTGATCATGTCAGAGTTTGCGTTTCCAGTTGTGCCTGAGGAGCTGTGTCCCGAGAATTTGGGGAGAACCGAGATCCACCTGAGGTCTCCACATTTCTCTGTGCAATGGATCCGTGATTCCTGGATCTCTGCGGGGAAGAACTTCCTTCCTTTTGGTTTCAGTCTGCAGAGGAGCTTCTGACTGCCCTGGAAAGCACGGGAATAACTCCAGAACCACAAGAGAAGGCTCTGGGGAGATCTTAGAGGAGCTTGCAGGGCCTAAAGGGGCTCCAGGAGAGCTGGAGAGGAGCTTGGGACAAGGGCTGGAGGGACAGGACACAGGGAATGGCTTCCCAGTGCCAGAGGGCAGGGATGGATGGGATATTGGGAATTGGGAATTCCTGGCTGGGAGGATGGGGAAGCCCTGGAACCGGCTGCTCCGCTGGGCTGGCCCTACAAGGAGGGAATTTTTGCCACTGGAGGAGCACAAAGTGTCAGGAATGGTTGGGCTTGGTTAGAGCTAGGACAGATATTCCTGAATTTTCCTGCTGTTCCCACAGCAAGGAGGATAAAACCTGCTGGAATTTCAGCTGGGTGGTGGATTTTGGGGTTGGGTGATCTGTTTTGGGCAAGAAATCTTGGGTTGGATGGTTTTCCCCACTGTTTTTAGGTGCAGTGGCATGGATGTGGTGACAGTGACACTTCCCACAGATCCTGGCTGTCCCCCCTTCAAAAAACAGGGCGATTTGCTCCCTAAGGATAACAGAATCCATAGAGAAGGAATTCCTTTGGATGAACTCTCTGGGGCAGTGGGAAAGATGAGCTGGAGCTGTGATTTCCCTTCCTTTATCCTTGCTGGAACAAAAGCAATCACGAAGGACACCTCCAGGTGCTTCCTGCCACCCATGGGCTGCAACTGGAAATAAAATACTCAAAATTCACTTTTGAGCTCTGAGGGACAACAATTGCAAGGACAGTTCTTCATGACGTGAAAGACAAAATGAGAAATATTTTAAATACTTACGGAGGTGTGGGTTCACCGGAGCTGGAAAACAGAGGAAAAATCAAATTAATGCAAAGAAAAAAATTCGAATTCGTCAATATTCAGATTATCCTAAATTTCCCCTGGTTGAATATTGAAATTCATCTACTTCACACCTGAAGAGGCTGGAACAGAATGAAATCCAAACCTTCATGGTGTCCACAATATCCCAAGCACGGGAATGGCTTCCCAGGTTAATCCAGAGGAATCTGTGCAATGCTAGAACCTGGGAATGGGCTGGAAGGAGGAATTATTCCATGGCTCTGTTTGCAGAAGGATAAATTTGAGGACGGATGATTTAGGAAAAGGCCCTTCTGCCACAGACCCCACACGTGTGGGAAGCAGAAGGAGGCTGAGCTCAGGGCTGGAATTGCATTTTATTTGCAGAAAACCCCAAATTAAATTTTATCTCCAATTAACGGGGACATCCGGCAGTGCCAGAGCATCGCTCCAGGTTTTCCTGCTGCCCTTCCTTGCTTTAATCCCAGCCTAAGATTCAGCAAAATCCTGAATTCAATGTGGATTTCTCAAACCAGCTCTGAATTAGCACCACTTTATCCTGAAACGGGAGCAGCGATTTGCTCCAGCGCAATCTCCGTAAGAAACCCCATTTTTACATTTTCTACCTACAAATTACCTCTGATTCTCCAAAAAACCTCAATTTCATGAGCTCCCTGAGTGATTGAACCTGGAATTAGCTGCAATTGCTGGGAGCTGCATTGACTGAGGCTTGATTTGGAACTAAATTCATGGGTTTGAGTGGAAAATATCATCAGGTGTCACCTCGAGGTTTGGATTGTTCACACAAACCAACGCTCTGTGTCACGCCGAGGGATGAAAGCAGACAAGAAAATGAAGGTGGTTACGCTGAATTTATCCAGCATCACAAATTTGGGGGAAAAAAACCCCCAAAACAACCAGGAAAAAACCCCAAAATTCCCAGTTTTGGAGCATCACAGGTGCAGGACAGCGTGTGATGGCTGAGGGGAGGTTGCTGCATCCATGACACAAAGGTATCCAGATAAATCAGCCAGAAAGGGAAATTCACGGAAAATTGAGGCCCTACATTCCCAAAGCTGACTGAAATGCCTGGAAAATCCATGCCCCACTCAGGGTGGTGCTGGCCATGCAGGGAGGGAATTTTTGCCGCTGGAGGAGCACAAAGTGTCAGGAATGGCTGGGCTTGGTTAGAGCCAGGACAGATATTCCTGAATTTTCCTGCTGTTCCCTCAGCAGGGAGGATAAAACCTGCTGGAATTTCAGCTGGGTGGTGGATTTTGGGGTTGGGTGATCTGTTTTGGGCAAGAAATCTTGGGTTGGATGGTTTTCCCCACTGTTTTTAGGTGCAGTGGCATGGATGTGGTGGCAGTGACACTTCCCATGGATCCTGGCTGTCCCCCCTTCAAAAAATAGGGGGATTTGCTCCCTAAGGATAACAGAATCCATAGAGAAGGAATTCTTTATTCTTCCCTGTGAGGGTGGGGAGGGGCTGGGCTGGAATTCCCAGAGCAGCTGTGGCTGCCCCTGGATCCCTGGCAGTGTCCAAGGCCAGGCTGGACATTGGGGCTTGGAGCAGCCTGGGACAGTGGGAGGTGTCCCTGCCACGGATGGGGTGGGATTGGATGGGATTTAAGGTCCCTTCCAACCCAAACCATTCCAGGATGATTCCATGGCCTGCTCCTGCTCCTCTGACAAGAATATTCCCGAGTTGGTGGGATGAGGGAGAAGGGCTGGCACCGCTCAGAACTGAACGCGCTGGGCCACACCCACATCCCAAATCCCACTGAGTGGCCAGAAATGCAAATGTTTTCCTCCTTGCCTGAGGCCTCCCCCTCCCAAAAAACAGAATTCTGGGAGATAAATGTAAAAAATTCCCTTAATTCTTTCAAGAAACATTTGCCTGATGTCTTTTCCTTGCTGTAATTATTTCTTGCATCCCCACAGCCCATTAACTGCTTTTCCAACATTCCAGCATTCCATGTGACAGCTTAGCGCTCTGATAACGTTTGTGATATCCTTATTTTACAGCTGAAGCCTTAACGTCCATAAAAAACCTTGGAAACTGTTTGCTGACGTCATTCCCGGGATGAATGGCGGGATAAAAACGCCTATTTTAATCACAGAAAACCTCAGCAGTTCTGGGATTCCTCTCCAAAGGGGGATTCATGAGCTAAACTTTAGGTTCAGCTCATGGATAAGTATCTGGCTCGGGATTTTGGAGGCTGTGGAATTTGTCAGCACCCGGATGCTGCTCCAAAGGCTCCAAAAGCTGCGGCTTCCTCTCTCCTGGAGGCTGGAATTGGCCTTGGCACCTCCTGGGCACGTTTGGAACGGGATGTTGTTCACGTCTGTGCTAAGGGCACATCCCGGCAGGAATATTTGCAGGATAAATCCACCTTTTCTGCTGCATGGGAATGTTCTGCCTGCCAGAATGGGCCAGGAATGGAAATCCCATCAAGTGTCAGGAAAAGCTCAAGCTCAGCAGGGTCGGGAGTCGCAGCCGAGACCTCAGTCGACCTCCTGAGAGTTCCCAGGGGAAAAGCAGCACTAAAGAGAGCAGGAATGTCTGGAATGGTGGAGTTTTTCCTTATGGGAATGCTGGTCAGTCCATAAATCATGGGATAAATCAGGAACTCCATGGATGAGGGCAGAAGCTGCCTGGCCTGAGCTGGGTGTGAGGATTTGTCCCCCCATCGCAGCCAGGCTGGGTTTGCTGCACAGAAATCCCAAATAATTGGTTGAAGCTTCTGCTCCTGATTTTTGGGAAGACTCTGGGTTTTTCCCATGTGTGTGTGCAGAGACGCTGGGCTCCCAGCAGTGCCAGGAAATTGGGCCATGGGCTCCCACAGGGAGCTAAAATCCAACAGGAATTGCAGGAAAATCTCCATCTTCTCCTCATTTGTGTGTTCATAGATCTGATAAACAACCCATCCCTGTTTATCCTGTCCATCCCCATCCCTGGCAGTGCCCAAGGCCAGGTTGGACACTGGGGTTTGGAGCAGCCTGGGACAGTGGAAGGGGTCTCTGCCCATGGCAGGGATGGGATTGGATGGGATTTAAGTTTCCCTTCCATCCCAAACCAGTCTGAAATTCCATGATTCCAAATCCTTTCTTTTCCTGAGATTTTAGAGGAAAATTTATAAACGCCCTGGCTTCATTTCTTATATAAATTTATGGATCGTATCATCTTGCATGGGACTACAGACAGACACTGCTTTTGAAGAAAATAATTCACATTAAAATAAAAACTGCTCATTCTGGGGAAAAAACCCAACTTTGTTCACAGCCTTTTCTTCAAAACTCATCCTTTGAAACAAGAATCAACTTGAAATCTGCTCTTTTATGAAGACAGCAAAATCACGTCATTATTATGTCATTATTTGCCATGGATTTAATTAAGTTTTCCTTATTTCCCTCCAAAAAACTGGATGTGATTTTGGGGTCTGGATGTCCGGAATTATTTTGGTTGGGTGTTTTTGTTGTTACGGATCATCCAAGAGGCGAATTTTTTCCTCCCTCCCGTTTCTCAGATCCTCCTTTTGGGATGACCCCGCTCCACATGTTATTCCAGGACTGGGAACGACCACACCATTCCAGGAGGCCCAGAACATTCCCAACCCGCATTTCCTTGGATATCAAGTCCTTACCACTGTATTTGATGACCCGAATGGTGGAGTCCCCCTCCCCAAAGCGGGTGATGGGCGTCAGGCGGACCTCGTAGGCCTCGGGCTTGATGAGCTCCGTCAGGTTGTAGGTGATCAATTCCCCCTTCTGGATATTCCCGTTCACCGTGATTTCCTGCTCCCACCAGCGCTGCTGGCCAGCCTGGAATCCAAAGGATTCAAATATCAGAGGTTTTGGGAGCAGAGCAGAGCTGGGCGCCCTTCAAAATTCCAAAAGAATTAGAGATACAACAAGGAATGAACCACCTGGGTTATCCCTCTGTGGAGAATTTCTGCAACAAACACCACCAAAAATTGGGAATATTTCTTCCAGAGGTCCAACGGCCCTTGGATGTGTTTTGGGGCAGGAAAAGTGCAGAGTTCCCCCAGTTCCTGAGGATTTGGGATGCTCACCAGGCAGGGATTCTAGCAAAGGACCAAGTGGGTTTGTGGTGACACAGGAACACCCAGCAGGTGCTGTGATATTTTTAAATTTAAAATTCTCAATTTCTTTAAAAACCTGCTTTTTACATTTAAAATAGATTTGTCACAATCTGAAAGAACTTTTATTTTTCCTTTCAAAATTGTTGTCCAGCCTGGAATCCAAAGGATTCAAATATCAGAGGCTTTGGGATTTGTCTCCACCTTAGAAAGCAGAGCAGCCCTGGGCACCCTTCAAAATTCCAAAAGAATTAGAGACACAACAAGGAATTAACTCCTTGAATTATCCCACCATGGAATATTTCTCTGACAAACACCACCAAAAATTGGGAATATTTCTTCCAGAGGTCCAATGGCCCTTGGATGTGTTTTGGGGCAGGAAAAGTGCGGAGTTCCCCCAGTTCCTGAGGATTTGGGATGCTCACCAGGCAGGGATTCTAGCAAAGGACCAAGTGGGTTTGTGGTGACACAGAAGCGCTCAGGAGTTGCCGTGACATTTTAAAAACCTCCCCGAAGTCTCGATTTCTTTAAAAAGCTGCTTTTTACGCTTCAAACCAACTTGACACAATCCTAAATAACCCTTAATTTTCCTTTCAAAATCCCATCAGGTTCCCGAGGCTGGATTTTCTCCCCCTCAAATGCAATTCCTTGAAGTCAGAGGACATAAACTGACCCTCAGGATTTGTATCCCTATTCCATCCATGAATTTAAAATAACATTGGCCAAGTGCAGTGGAGGAGGAGATTTTTGGGATGGGAATTCTCTGGGTCCATAGGGTGGGATCCATCTCCTCGTTACGGTAACGAGGTTTTAGAGCTGTTTTTTGGGGCATAATTTGGAGGTAATTAGAGCACTCTGGGATGGAGTTGGAATTCCAAGCATTCCCAATTTTGTTGATGAGTGAGATGGAAATAGGCTGCTCGTTAACGACCTCAGTGCTTAATTACCCCCAAAATCCAAAAGAATGAATGTAATCCAAAGATGGATGAATTTCCAACAATGGAAACCAATAGGAGCCAACAAAGGCTCCTATGGGAAAGAAAGGGAAGCACAGGTTTTTGGGATTTATTGATTTGGGATTTACTGGCAGTGTTATCAACATCCAAATCCAGTTTCTTTTATTTATCCTTTTTTTTTTATATAACGGGAAACAAAAAGACAAAATAAAACCTAATTAAGGAGGAGACACAAACCCAGCCCCATACAGTCCCTAAAGTTCTCCAAATTATAAATAAGCAGAAATCATCCCAATTTGTGATTGAATTTTCCAGTATTCCTGGCGGATTCCCTGCCTTGTTGCAGGCACAATCTGCAGGAAGCAAAGGGAAACCCACGGAATATTCCCCCCATCCCAAGCCCACGGCGCAGGAGCAGCGACGCTCAAAGGAGACGTTCCACAAGGTTCCTACGCCTGTCAGAGCTCCGGAATTCTTCCCTAGGATGTGTTTTCCATGGCAGAGTTCATGAAGGATGGAAGAGCTTTTATTCCCAAATTTATTTTGCTGCTGCAATAAAAACAGACCTGAAGTGGTCCTAAATCTAGCATATTTCATCCCAAAAAATTGGAATTCACAGGAGTTTTAACAGCTCCAAGCTTTAAATTCACAGCAGAGATGTTGATACTTTTATGTTCAAGTATTTTACATGAGAACAAGGGGAAATTTCTCCGTGGAAAAGTTGGAAAATATTGGAAAAGGGCAGTGGAGTCCCCATCCTTGGAGGGATTTAAAGCCCTGTGGAGGTGGCACTTGGGGACAGGATCAGTGGTGGCCTTGGCAGTGCTGGGAATGGTTGGATTTGACCTCAGGGGGCTTTTCCAACCTAAAGCATTCCAAGATTCCATGAAATCTCCGTATTTTTATGGATCATGAGCACAACAAGGCACGCACTGCTGTTCCTGGTATAATTTCTCCAATCTTTCTAAGGAAGGAAATTTTATCTGGAATAAATACTTGATTTTTAATTAGGAACTATCACCAGCAAATTCTAGGATCCACAAACAGGGAATAAATTTTTATGGAGCTAATTCAGCCCAAAAATGGGAATTTAAATCTCTCTTTATTTTTAATTTTGCCTTAACAGATCCCCAAAATATTTAAGTGACGCCAATGCACTGATGGATGCTGCAGGCCCGAAGAGAAAATTCCCAGATTTTACTTCCCTTGGAATTAAAGTTGTTTATTCCTTGCCATGGATTCCGATTTTTATTTAATTTCATTCTTAAAAATTAAATTATCTAGTTGAACACAAGGAATCTTCACAAGGAGATTAAAACCATTTATGCCCCAAAAAATATCATTTCGTGATTGTGTCTGGCCCTTCCACAAAATTAAGAATTAGAGAAACATAAAAGTCTGGAGAAAACTCAATTCTGACATTAAAAAATACATTATTTTGTAAAAAATAAATATAATTGAGGTTTTTAAGCCACATTTGGTGTCATTATGCCAATGATATTTGTGAGCACTGTAGGATAAAAATTTGAAATATTCCCTATTCCACCTCATCTTTGGATAAGGAACCACAGAAGCAGAGATTTCCCAAAGAATTTCAATAATTAACGAGGAAAATTTGCAATTCCCCAAACCAATTCCTATCAAATTCAGCCTCTGCTTTGAATTCTCGCCCTTTTCCCACCCCCCAAACAGCAGCAATAAAAATCCCCATTATTTTCTCCTTTCTAATAGAAAAACAATTTGATTTTTCCTTTCAGGATGATCCCTCCAAAGCCAGGGGTGGATATTGATATTTCTCCGTAGGAAGCAACACAGATTTTTGGGTTTTTTTGCCTTGCAATCAACACCAGCTCTGTTCTAATCTTTATTTTTCACCATGGAAACCAGGGGAGAAAAAACCCTCCAAAACATCACAAAATTGTCGTTGTGTTGGATAGAAAACAACAGACAACTTTGGATAGAAAAGCCGATTTTGCAGCTCTGCTGTTGAATAAATAAATAAATATAGAAATAAAGAAATATAGAAATAAATATAGAAATAGAGAAATACAGAAATATAGAAATATAGAAATATAGAAATAGAGAAATAGAGAAATATAGAAATACAGAAATATAGAAATATAGAAATAAAGAAATATAGAAATGCATAAATATAGAAATATAGAAATATAGAAATATAAAAAATACATCAATATAGAAATAAAGAAATATAGAAACAAATAAATATAAATAAATAAAGAATTAAATAAATAAAAATATAGAAATGAATAAATACAGAAAAAGATAAAAATAAAAATAAAAATAGAAATATCGAAATATAGAAAAAATAAATATAGAAATATAGAAAAAATAAATATAGAAATAAATAAATTTTTTAAAATACAGAAATAAATATAGAAACATAAATATATAAATAAATAGAAATATAGAAATATAGACATAAACAAATGTATCAATCAATCAATCAATCAATCAATCTAGAGCTATATAAACACAGAAATATAGAAATAAATAAATTCAGGATCTGCCACATCCAGCTTTGGTTTTCCCACTTGGAAAATCAACCCAGCAGTGAAAACGGAGCCATCATTCCAGGAGCTGCTTCCCAAACCTGGGAAACAGCGACAGCCTGGGCTGAAAAATATGGAAATAATTGAAAATAAATGGAGCCCACGACACCCTAAAAATGGGATTTAATTCGACACCCTAAAAATGGGATTTAATTCCTGCAATGCCTTGGGGTGGTGGAAACTCCCAGCACCAAACTGGAGATGCTCTGATTCCCAGTAGGAAGCACCCAACGCTGTTTCCCTTGGACATCTGGGAATCGCTTCGGCTCCTCTGGATGGGAAAAAGCCAAATCCTCATCACCACTCCCCAAAATTCCCTGTACAGCCCATCTCTAACGTTGAGCCTGTGCTTTTTTCCATGAAAAATCCAACATTAAGGCTTCCAAGAGAAAATCCGCAAGAAACACAACTGTAAAACATCTCCCTGCACCTCAGTTCCTGGGTCCAGAGCTGGAATATCCATAAAAATCAGGATTTGCTTGGAAAAGGAATTTTTGAAAGGGAAAAATTCTTGTAATCAAAGCTCTTTTCCTAACAAAGACAAGGATGAAACTCAGGTGGGGAACTGACTTTGGCCAAGCTGGAATTACAGTTTTCCAACAGTGAGGAATTGACTTTGGCCAAGCTGGAATAACAATTTTCCAATGGTTTGGGAATATTTATGAAGCCCTGAGGGAAAATGGGAGCAGCTTCTGGAGCATTTATTTGCATTATCCTGTAATTAATTAAGCAGAGCATGTCCATGCTCGGGCAACTTGGAGCACAGGAGGTTTCCCTGGGACAGGACTCCTTTTTTCCCTTGGAATATTTAGGAATCTTTGTTCCCAAAGGTGACACAAAAGCAAAAGGGGGCCATAAATGTGGCAGATTTTTATTCCAGAAGGTTGGAACCACCCTGGTGCTGCCAATAAAAGGGGGTTTATTCCATGTCTTTTTTTCCATGTCTTTTGTTGGAAAACTGTGTTCTCTTAAAGCCTCAGAATTATGGATTTCCTCTGGAGTCAATCCTCTGGGATGATTAAAGATTGATTCCTTCTATGCTCAGATATGTTCATAAAGAATAAACAGCTCCTCACCCCGTTGTTCTTGGCCTATTGATTCTCAGCACAAATTCCTTCTGGAATTGACTCCATGAGTTGGACAACGACCTCTTTAATTAATGACAACGTTAATTGATGACAAAAAAAGTTAATGACAAAGTCAATTAACCCGTTGGATACTCCATAAAAAACCGTGGCTGTGTTTAAAGTCATTCCTTTGCAATTTATAACCTCACGGATTGATTTTCCTTAAAAAAATTTAGAGATTTCTCTGGAAGTTTTGTATCTAAAATTGGACTGTTCAGCTCACGGACAAATATTCCATTTGCACACCACAGAGGGAAAACTCCCAGGGAGTGTTCGCCTTATTCCTGCTTTTCTTTCACAATTCTGACTGGAATATAAGCAGAGTTATCCAGGTGGGAACATAAAATTGAGCAGAGGGGTGGCTCCTGTGCCATCTTCATTCCCAAGGATGGATTTGGAATGACTCAGTGGCAAATATCTGTGATTCAGGCAAGCTGTAAAGGATGTTCTGTCCTTGATGGCGGAGAATCATGGAATCATGGAATATCCTGAGCTGGAAGGGATCCCAAGGATCCTCCAGTCTGGCCCCGCACAGACATCCCAACAATCGCACCCTGGGAGCGGTGTCCAAACGCTCCTGGAGCTCTGGCAGCCTTGGGAATGTGCCCGTTCCCTGGGGAGCTGTTCCAGTGCTTATCCCACCCTCTGAGGGAAGAACCTTTCCCTGATCTCCAGCCTGACCCTTCCCTTGATGCCGTTTCGTGTTTTGCCTTTTCTCTTTATATATTTTCTATATTATTCACACTTATACTTGTGGCTTATCATATTAGTGGCCGGTTTTCCCAGTAATTTTCCACGGCCTTTCCCTAGGCAGAACGACAAAACAAATTCCAGAGCTCCAAGCCCGGGGTGGGGAAAAGGCCCCTGTGCTACCTTGGCTCTTCCTGGCTGCTAAGGCTGAGAACGACTCTTGGGAATACATTCCATGGACAGAGCACAGCCAGTGCCGAGGGGAGGCCTCCAGAGAAGGGGCTTGACCTGCGAAGGGAATCCCATCACCACTTGTCCTCCTAAGTGGTGCTTTTAATCAATTATGCTAATTTCCTAAAACCTATAAAAACCGTATCCACCCGGTGCGGGTGGGTTTTTGTGGACGTCTTTCCATCACTGCCCCTGAAGGCCTTCAAATAAAGATCCACTTTTATGTTACCTCCTGCACTAAAAATTATCTCGAGTTTCATTTCCAGGCTGGGCAAAAGGCAGCGCCCTGGCCCAGCTCCAGCCATTCCCTGGGTCCCATCCCTGGGTCCCATCCCTGTCACAGGGAGCAGAGGTTGGAGCAGTCCTCAGGAGGATGTTGAAGACCACAACGAGGTCTCCCCTCAATCTTCTCCTCTCCAGCTGCACAATCCCAGTGCCCTGGGCTGCTCCTCACAAACTTCCCCTCATCTTCCCCTCCTCATTCCCTCATTAATTCCCTCCCATCTCCCTCATCAATATTTCCACACCCAATCAGCCAAACCCCAAACCCTCATGTGTCCTTCCGTGTGGAGTTGGTCCTGGCTCCCGGCTCTCCTGCAGAGGTGGTTCCCAGCTCCCGTTGATCCAACCGGGACCAAAAGCTCAAACCCAGCCCGGACTGGGCAGATGAGGCTTGGCTTGAGCCAGGGACGGACTGATCCAAAGTGTCCCGAGTGGGAGTCGGCCTCTGCTCCCAGGGAACAGCAACAGGACAGGGGGAAGTTCAGATGTGCCCGAGGAGGTTTGGGATGGATATCAGGGAAAGGTTCCTCCCCCAGAGGGTGGAATAAGCTCTGGAACAGCTCCCCAGGGAATGGGCACATTCCCAAGGCTGCCAGAGCTCCAAGAGGGTTTGGATGCCATTCCCAGGGACGCACAGGGTGGGATTGTCAGGGTGTCTGTGCAGGGACAGGAGCTGGGCTGGATGATCCTTGGGATGCCTCCAGCTCAGGATATTCCATGATTCTCTGATTTGGCAGCTGTACAATACATCTCTTTCCCTGCATTTTCTGCTCTAAAGCCCATTTAACAGTGGGGACAATCATTCCCAATTAAACAATTCCTAATCCAGGAGAACAATCCTGGGCATGTAATTGACTTTCTTCTTGCAGGATTGGACCAACAATCCCCCTGGACTTGCTCCTCCCACACAGTTTTATTATTTCGTTACTTTATAACATTTATCACGTTGTGTAATTGGCTTTTTGTGATACACACACAAAAATGTCTCTTTTTCCCCCCCTTCTTTTAGAAACAAAAATTCCCAAGTCTTTAGGAATAAGGAATGTGGAGTCCAAGGATGCAGATTATTTGAGATGCAGCTTTTAGGGGCTAAAAATTGACAGCTGAGAAATTCAGGTGTCAGGAACAGCTGGTCCTGAGCCAGATTTCTTGTCTGGGATCTGAGGGTGAAAGAGACGGGAACACTCCAGGGAAAGCTGGGCTGAGGAAGCCACTGAGCCAACAATTAAATCCTCTTAAAACGTGGAAAACAGCTCTGGGTTTGGAGGTGGGGTGGGAAATGGTCACCGAGACAGGGATCCCTTTTATCGGAGGGAAATCAAACTGCAGCACCGATACCTGCTAAAACCAGGAGAATTGGGATAGAAACCTCTCTGCCTCCGGGTTTTCCATGCCAACGGATAATAATAAATAATCCTTGAAGCTCTGGATTAGGACATTTCAGTCTGTTTGGTGAATAAATGGGAATTTGGGGGATTTCAGAGCCGGGAGGGGGAGGTTGTTCCCTTGCCTTTAATGACTTTAAACATGGGGGCAGAGAGAGGAACTTTGGATAAAGTCCTGGAAAGATAGGACAAGGGAATGGCTTCAAACTGGAAGAAAGTAGGGATAAATGGGATCTTGGGAAGGAATTCCTGGCTTGTTCAGGACAGTTCTCCAGGTTTTAGACACCAGCGGAGCTTGGCATGGAGCAGCTGAAGTGACTTTTCCATTTGCTTGGTTTCTCTAACTCAGTGCCTTGGTGACTTTCAAACCCTTTTTGACCTTACACTGGTACAGGGCTGGTGGATAACATTGGGATGTTGGGATGTTTGGATGTTGGGATGTTTGGATGCACTGCCTGGAGGGATTGAATACTGCACAGAAAATGCTCGTGACTGAAAATGTTCAGCTGGAGGGTGGGGAGGGGCTGGGCTGGAATTCCCAGAGCAGCTGTGGCTGCCCCTGGATCCCTGGAAGTGTCCAAGGCCAGACTGGATGGGGCTTGGAGCAGCCTGGGACAGTGGGAGGTGTCCCTGCCCATTGTTGGGGTGGGATGGGATGGGATTTAGGCTTTCGGGCCACAACAGTTTGGGATTCTGGGATTCTTTAATCAGAAAGGCAATAAAATGTATCCGCACTCCCTTTCTCCTTAGCCCTTTATCCAAGGCTATGGGATCTGTGCCGTGGCACCGACAGAAAATTCCCTGCTCCGTTTTCCAGCCAGTGCCCAGTCAGCCTTCCCAGGAATCCCTTTCCCAGGCACACTGTGGGTATTTGAATCCCCCTGCCCCCGCTCAGCACTGAGTGGCAGCACGAGTTAAAAATCCAATCAATCCAGAGGGTGAACAGGAGGAAGCGACGGAGCCGTGACCCGCTTGGGGCTGTTTGAGGAGATTCTCACTCCCAACCCACGGACTCCGCAGGCTCCCGGGGCTGGGAATAAAGGAAAGGTGGGAGCTTCAATCTTTTATGGAACAAGCTGGAACAAGCTGCGCTCTGGTTTACAGGGACCGGCTGAATTTTTATGACTTCTCCACAGAGGAGCTGTTCCTTTTCTAGGTCACCGCGGCTGCGGGGACGTGGCTGTCACCCGCTGTCACCTGCTGGGAGCAGCCACCGCGGAGATCAGAGCTGCACACCCTTCCTGGCTGCTCTGGAAAAGTCTCCCTGGTTTAATTCGCTTTCATCCTGCTGCCAGGAAATATCAGAGAGCCGGAGGCGCCCGCCCGGCGCTCCTCGGATGCTGGGAGTCGCTAACTGTTGTCGTTTATTGGGAAGAAATGGGAATCTGGCTTCGGGGACAGGCAAAGTGTGGGAAGGGAACAGCTCCGTGTGGTGCCAGAGGGAGCCAGAGGTGGCTGGAGCAGCTGCAGGAATGGAGCTGCTCCGGGATCTCCAGGTGAAGCTCCTGCTCCATTTAGGAACCCCTATGGAAAAGCACAAGGATATTCACGGCTGCTCCAAACCGAGCTCAGTGAGGCAGGAGATGGAAGTGGCAGCCCAAAAGTGGATTTGTCCAGGTGGATAAACTTCCAGGAGTAGAGAAACCCTCTGAGGGACATCTAAATCCACCCTCCTTCACTTTAAAGCCATTCCCTGTGTCCTGTCCCTCCATGCCTTGTCCCCAGTCCCTCTCCAGCTCTCCTGGAGCCCCTTTAGGCCCTGGAAGGGGCTCTGAGCTCTCCCTGGATCCTTCTCTTCTCCAGGTGAACATTCCCAGCTCCCCCAGCCTTTCCTCACAGGAGTTCAAACTCCCAGTTCTGAATTCCTTAAGAAAAAATCAGCAGAAATTTTATTTTCAGCATGATCCATAAATATTCCCCTGATCCATCTGGTGGTTAGAACCGGTTTTAAACAGCCAGGAACAGGCCTGGTGCAAACCCCACCTCGGAGCTGTGAAGAAGCAGCACAGGAGGAATCAGCACTGAAAAGTGGGAATTTTTAAACCAGCACCATTCCTGCTCTAATTTAATTTCCCAAAGGCGGGAATGTCAATGAAAAACGTGTCCCTGCATGTCACAAGCTTTTTGTTTTGGCCAAACTCTCCCTGGTTTCATTCCACAAACGCAGGGGAAAACAAAACCTCTTCAGCTTCCCGAAATCGATGCGTGCAGGGAAATCTTTGGGACAGAAAATATTCCCTCGTAGGAGAAAGATTAAAATCCTTTATGGGAACAACATTAGGAATATTCCAATATAAACATGGAATTCCAACCCTCTCTCTTCCCTCACTGAATTAATTGCTATAAATGTGATTTTTGGGACTGGTTCTGAATGAAACTTTCAGGATTTTACATTTCCCAGAGCAAATCCGATGGAAATTCCCAGCTGGCAAACACCTTTCCCTTTGGAGCAGATGTAATGTATTCCCACGATCCTGGGAGAAGGAATCTGCAGAATTCCTGCTCTTCAGGTGGGGTCTGAAATGTGCTCAAATGAATCCATTTCTCCCGGGTGACTTCAGTTCCCATTTTCCCATCTTTCCATTTGCGCTCCATAGGCAGAAGAGTGACAATTCCCTGTTTTTGTGACTCCCTCTTCACCTGACAGGACCTTCCCTCCCCTCCTGGTTTCCCTGATTTCTCATTAAGCCAAACTTAACTTTTATTATCAAGTAAGTTTTATAACATTATCTGCGATGGGTTTTTTGGGAATTCTCCTTAACCAATGCTTGGAATGCCAGAGGTTTTCCCTGTGTCCTGCTTTCCCAGTACTAAATCCCGCTCTGGGACAGGAATTTCTCTTCATTCCAGGGACAGCGGAGGTGACCCGAAGCGGGATGTGACAGGAATGTGTCACACTGGTGACTCAGCCAGGCTGGCAGCCCGGTTTAGTGGGATATCGGGAAGGAATTCCTGGCTGGGAGGGTGGGGAGAGGGCTGGGCTGGAATTCCCAGAAAAGCTGTGGCTGCCCCTGGATCCCTGGAAGTGTCCAAGGCCAGGTTGGGAGCAGCCTGGGATAGCGGATGTGGCACTGGATGGGCTTTAAGGTCCCTCCAAATCCAAACCATTCTGGGATTCCGGAATTCCATGAAATAAAAGGTGGGGGAAGAGCTATCAAATGATCCCAGAGACATTTCCACCTCTACAATCCCACTTTATTCCAACCTGGAATTACTCCTCTGATGTTGTTTTCCTGGAGAACCTAAAAACCCCATCACAATTTGTTTTTAGGGGAAGTCCCTGCTCTGCCCCATTCCAGGCTCCTCCACCCTTTCAATTTTCCTTACTAAGCACAACCTTTGCGTTGTTTTCCACAAGCACCTGGAAAAATCCAGGAATGGAGCTCTGGGACAGCTCTGGGACTCCGAAGAAGCTCATGTTTTCCGGAAATGGGATTAAAAATATTGCCAATATTCCAGCAATTCCACAGGAAATGGAAGGCCAGGTTGGACAGGGATTGGAGCAGCCTGGGATAGTGGAAGTGTCCCTGCCCATGGAACTGGATGGGATTTAAGGTCCTTCCATCCCAAACCAGTCAGGAATTCTGGGATTCTATGAAAATTCTTCAGCCTAAACCAGGTATCAACCGAATATTCCCGAAAAACTGCCTGGAGAAGCAGCTGTGTCTGGAGCCGGGTGGGTACAGAGGGAGGGATGCTCCGATTTCAGCATCCTTAATTCACCAGGAATTTCAGGATCAGATAAAGGGAATGGTGGGAATCCAGTCAGGAACAGACTCCAGCACACTGAGCCACTCTTAGCCCTTTTCCAGAGTCTTCCAAGCCGTCAGGAGACTAAAACAAGGATTAAGAGCAGTGGATTCCACAGGAAATGGAATGCTGCGTTGGATGGGGCTTGGAGCAACTTGGGATAGTGGAAGTGTCCCTGCCCATGGAATTGGATGAGATTTAAGGTTCCTTCCATCCCAAGCCGGTCAGGAATTCTGGGATTCTATGAAAATTCATCAGCCTAAACCAGATATCAACTGAATATTCCCAAAAAATTTCCTGGATTCTGCCTGGAGAAGCAGCTGTGGCTGAAGCAGGGGAGGGATGCTCTGAATTCCACACCCTTCATGCACCAGGAATTTCAGGGTCAGGGAATGGTGGGAATCCAGTCAGGAACAGACTCCAGCACATGGACCCACTCTTAGCCCTTTTCCAGAGTTTTCCAATGCATCAAGAGATTAAAATCGAGATTAAAACCAAGATTAAGAGCAGCTCCCCACCTCCAAACCCCATTCCCACCTGGAAAAGCTCCCATCCTCTTCCTACAACCAACATGGCCCAGCCATGAGTCATCCGACATTCCAAAGGGTGCTCATCCCATTCCATGGATAACTCAAAACCAGCAAATCCCAGTTAAAAATGCATTTTCCAAGTGGAATAATTATCCAAGACAAACAATCTGCTGTGAGCCAGCCCTGGGGCTGCAAATAAAAGTCAGGATTTTAATGATCCCCCCTGTTCCAAGGGGAATTCCTGCAGGAGTTGTGTCCAAATGGATCCCAGGGCTCTGAATCAGCCAGGTTGGAAAGGGGGGTCCAGAGAGGAAAAATGGGAATGTTTGGATTGGGCTGGCCCAGAGCAGAGTAACCCTGGTTAATTACATGAACGGATAATTAAAGTGAAATGAAAATTAAATGGGAGAAGCAGCTAAAATTCCTAATGCAATTAATTCCTGTAGAAATTCCTTTCCTTCAGCGAGTTCCTTCCAGAATTTCCTGATTCCTCCCAGGCCCTGGGAATCCCGGAGCCGATTTGTGCCCGGGGATGCCAGGAGTTGCACAAACGTGGATTAAACATCCCCTGTTTTCATCGCAAATTCCTTGGATTTGGGAAGATCCCAACTCCAGCCCCCTCCAGGTACCAGAGCCCTTCCCTGGGTGTGTCCCAGGAACTCCACAACTTCCAGGGAAGTTGCCCAAGCACAAATCCCCGTAAATAAAATGCTAAAATTGAGGATTTATTTTTCCAAAGCTCATCCCAGTGGGAAACCTGTAGGATAACAATTTTTTCCCTCTATTTTCCAACACGTCCCTCTGCGAAATCTGGTTTAATCCCTCCCCCAATTATTATTCCAGGTGTTGAATATCCAAAGAAAGATTTTTCTGGATCGATCCACTGGGGGATTATTTGAAAGAAAAGCTCAGTGGGAGGCTGTCAAAATTCCCGAAAAATATCAGCTGGATGCTCCCAAGGAAGGAGGCAAATGGAGAAGGAT
The DNA here is from genome assembly GCA_014706295.1 of Lycocorax pyrrhopterus obiensis. Taxonomy (NCBI): domain Eukaryota; kingdom Metazoa; phylum Chordata; class Aves; order Passeriformes; family Paradisaeidae; genus Lycocorax; species Lycocorax pyrrhopterus. The sequence goes on along the minus strand of JACSVZ010000007.1, from coordinate 63,362,625 downwards.
GAGTTAGAGGAGGATGTGGTGGCCAAGGATAGCTTGGAGGTGGATGGATTGTGGGAATGGACTAGGAAAATAAAATAAAGTGGAATAAAATAAAATGGAATAAAATAAAATAAAATAAAGTGGAATAAAATAAAATAAAATAAAATAAAATAAAATAAAATAAAATAAAATAAAATAAATAAAGCACCATGAAATAAAATAAAGTTTAAAAAGCAAAATAAAATAACATAAAATAAAATGAAATAAAAATAAAATAGTGTAAAATAAAATTAAATTAAATTAAATTAAATTAAATTAAATTAAAGGAAAATGAAATAAAGAGAAATGAAATAATGAAAAATACAATAAAATAATATAAACCAAAATCAAATGAAATAAAAATAAAATGAAGTGAAATAAAGTGAAATAAAATAAAATAAAATAACATAAAGATAGAATAAAGTAAACTAAAGTAAAGAATAAAATAAAGTAAAAACATAAAATAAAATAAAATAAAATAAAATACAATAAAATAAAATAAAATAAAGTAAAATAAAATAAAATAAAATAAAATAAAACAAAATAAAATAAAATAAAATAAAATAAAATAAGATAAGATAAAATAAAATGAGATAAAATAAAGTGAAGTAAAATAAAAAAAAGTAAAAAAATAAAGTAAAAATAAAGTAAAATAAAATAAAGCAAAAAAGTAAAATAAAATAAAGTAAAATGAAATAAAATACAGTTTAAACAGTAAAATAAAATAACATAAAATAAAATAAAGTAAAAATAAAATAATGTAAAATAAAACAAAACAAAATAAAATAAAATTAAATTAAATTAATTAAATTAAATAGAATTCCCTACAGGCCCAGCAGGTGTCCCAGAGCCCAGGAGGCTCCAGAGGCTCATCCTGCCCTGGTGGATCCCGTCTCACCTGGCGAATTCCCAGGCGATAGGCCAGGATCCGATCCACGGCGTTGGGATTCATCTGCGTCCACTGCAGGCTGTAGGAATAAACCCGGGGCCGGTTCTGCCACAGGGGGTTGTAGGTGTCGTAGTAGAATTCCGGGGCGTAGGCTTTCCCTGGGGAAAAAGGATGGAATTAGGGAAACCAGAAACCACGGGATCGCCAGGCAGCCAGGGAGTAACGCAACCAGCCAAGAATTCACCCGTCCATCGGGAAAAGGAGGGAAAACACAGGGAAGTCATCAGGAAATAACTTCAGTTGGGCATTCCTGGATCCAAGGGTTGAGATCCAGCCCCTCATTCCCAGGATCCAAGGGTTGAGATCCAACCCCTCATTCCCTGGATCCAAGGGCTGAGATCCAACCGCTCATTCCTGGATCCAAGGGCTGAGATCCAACCGCTCATTCCTGGATCCAAGGGTTGAGATCCAACTGCTCATTCCTGGATCCAAGGGCTGAGATCCAACCCCTCATTCCCAGGATCCAAGGGTTGAGATCCAACCGCTCATTCCCTGGATCCGAGGGCTGAGATCCAACTGCAGCCACCCCTCATTCCCAGGATCCAAGGGTTGAGATCCAACTGCTCATTCCTGGATCCAAGGGCTGAGATCCAACCCCTCATTCCTGGATCCAAGGGCTGAGATCCAACCCCTCATTCCCAGGATCCAAGGGTTGAGATCCAACAGCTCATTCCCTGGATCCAAGGGTTGAGATCCAACCCCTCATTCCCAGGATCCAAGGGTTGAGATCCAACTGCTCATTCCCTGGATCCGAGGGCTGAGATCCACCTGCAGCCACCCCTCATTCCCAGGATCCAGGGGCTGAGATCCAGCTGCAATCCCCCCCTCTCCCGGTGTTTGGAGTGGTTTTGTTCAGTATCTTCTTCCAGAACCACATTTTAGGGTTATTTTCCTCCATCCACATTTTTTAGGGATTCATGGCAGTGCTCTGCCTTTATCATTATTTCCGTCCTCCAGGTGTGGGCATGGAAGAGGAAAAATTAATGGATCCAGTGGCAAAGGCAGCTTGGAATTTTTGCTGCCAAAACAGAGCCCCAGTCCCTCCTGAGCTACACCAGGAGACTCCAGGACTGGCAAAAATGATATCCCAGAGCTGGGAATAGGACTTGGATATTCCCAGTGGCTGCTGCTGCCTCCATCCCATCTTTCCCCTCCACATTCCCAAGTGGAAAGGCTCCCAAGCTGTCCTGAAGGACCTGCAGAGAGGCCTGATCTTTGTTTAGCTGTGGTTTGGACAAGGCAGGAAAAGGGAATCTCCCATGGGAAAACGAGGGGATCACCGGCACATCCGAGCCTCCATCCTTCATAAATGTGGGAAAAACTAAGGATGGTTTCCCAAGGAGAGGACAAAACATTCCTAAATCCACTAAATCTGAGTTCATGTTAACTTAAATCCATGGAGCGGGTTTGCCGAGATAGGAGGTGGATGCTCCATCCCTGGAATTGTCCAAGGCCAGGTTGGATGGGGCTTGGAACAGCCTGATTTCCTTAAAAATCTCCCTTCCCACGGCGTTTTCCAACCCAAACCATTCCATGATTCCACGGTTTTTCATGGAACAGGTCCCTCCTTGCCCCATCCATAAGAAACAGGATGGGGGCAAACGCAATCCAGAGTTTGCTGTGCTCCACTTTGCCACTGAAAATATCCAAAAATCAGGGAAAACCTGGAAAAACAAAATATTCCCATGAGTTTTCCTCCTGGAAAGGTCCAAAAGATGCTTTTTATTAGAGAAAAAACGAAGTAGCACGAGGATTTCCCACTTCCCGAAGTTTCCGCTTCCATGCCTACTTCTGCAGGGATTTGGCAGTGGGAGCAATTAGGAAAGGGCTGGAAAAACCTGGGAAAACATGGCCTGCCTGTCCTGTGGAATATGAGAGGGGTATGGATTCGTTACTGCCTTCCCTTAATTGGGGTTTTAGGAGCTTGTGCCAAAATGAACACTGAATTTCAGGATTTTCTCCTCAAAACTATCCCTGCCTCCAGGTGGAAATGGAGCGGGATGGGAGGCATTTCAAATCCCAAATGGGACAATTCCCGTCATCGGAAAAGCAGTGAGAAGAGGAGGGAAAAATGCCTTACAAAAACCCCAAAATGCAAAGGAACAAAGGCAAAAGCCCGGGAATAAACACCAACGTGGCACTTATTGATCCGGCTTTTCCCTCTCCAGCCACGCTTTTCTTTTCCAAGGATAAAAAGCCCTTTTAGCCAAGACACTTTTCCCGATCGCCCAGGGAAGGAGCAAACACAATACCCCAAGGAGAAGGAGCAAAGCAAAACCGCTGCCGGAAAAAAGGGACTGCAGCGGGAATAAAAAGGGAGCAGCGGTGGAGACGATTTGTTTTCCTTGTTTCGGAGAAGTGGGAATAATGGGAAAAGCTCATGCTGGATGCAAATTATCCTCTTCCCACTCCCAGTGCTGTTGGATATAATGGGATCTCTGGGGGGGGACTGAGAGGAGTCGTAATGAGCCACTTGTCACAAGAGGGGCACTTGAACAATGCCGTCACCTTTGGGGGAATAATGAGGCGCCGTGAGGAGCTGCATTATCCCAAATCCCCGTGAACGCAACACTGGGAGTGGAGAGGCTGGAAATCCAACAGCACAACACTGAGAGCTTCCCTTGTAAACTTCGGGAAGCAGGGATGGGGTTTGGAGTGCAAGGAAAGCTGATGTGGCCTCTGGAATTGTGGGAGTTGTGGGGAATATCGGGGCTTGGAAGTGTCCTCTGTCCCCACTGCCCCTGGCTCTGGATCCTTGGGACAGGAGGGACAGGGAGGACATGGAGCAGATCCAGAGGAGGGCTGTGAGGATGAGGAAGGGCTGGAGCATCTTCGTGCCCAGGAAAGGCTGAGGGAGCTGGGGCTGCTCAGCCTCGAGAGGAGCCCCAGCCGAGAGGGGCCCTCAGCCCTGGCTGTCCCTGGCTGCAGGGAGGGCTCAGGGCAGGGCCCAGGCTCTGCTCCGGGGCCCAGCAGTGGCACCAGAGCCACGGGCAGGGCCTGAGCCCAGCAATTGCCCTGCACAGGAGGCACAACTCCTGCCCTGGGCAGGGACTGAGCTATCCCAGCAATTGCCCTGCACAGGAGGCACAACTCCTGCCCTGGGCAGGGCCCGAGCTGGAACAGAGCCCAGAGAGGGGCTGGAGGCTCCTCCCTGGGGATATTCCAGAGCCCTCTGGACACACTGCTGTGCCCTGGGCTCTGGGATGGCCCTGCTGGAGCAGGGAGTGGCACCAGTGACCCTCTGGGGTCCCTTCCAGCCTGACCATCCTGGGATTCTGTGACTCCAGACAAACCCCCCAAACCAGCCACCACCCCACCGGAACAACGTAGGCCAACAAAGCTTAGAAGAGAAATGAAGAGATGATGAATCCCAGAATTCCAGAATCCCAGACTGGTTTGGGTTGGAGGGAACTTGAAGATCATCCAGTGCCACCCCTGCCATGGCAGGGACACCTCCCACTGTCCCAGGCTGCTCCAAGCCCCAATGTCCAGCCTGGCCTTGGACACTGCCAGGGATCCAGGGGCAGCCACAGCTTCTCTGGGAATTCCAGCCCAGCCCCTCCCCACCCTCTCAGCCAGGAATTCCTTCCCAATATCCCATCCATCCCTGCCCTGTGGCAGTGGGAAGCCATTCCCTGTGTCCTATCCCTCCATCCCAATAAAAGGGATGGAAAATCCCTGTCTCGGTGACCATTTCCCACCCCACCTCCAAACCCAGAGCTGTTTTCCACGTTTTAAGAGGATTTAATTGTTGGCTCAGTGGCTTCCTCAGCCCAGCTTTCCCTGGAGTGTTCCCGTCTCTTTCACCCTCAGATCCCAGACAAGAAATCTGGCTCAGGACCAGCTGTTCCTGACACCCGAATTTCTCAGCTGTCAATTTTTAGCCCCTAAAAGCTGCATCTCAAATAATCTGCATCCTTGGACTCCACATTCCTTATTCCTAAAGACTTGGGAATTTTTGTTTCTAAAAAAAAGGGGGAAAAAAGAGACATTTTTGTGTGTGTATCACAAAAAGCCAATTACACAACGTGATAAATGTTATAAAGTAACGAAATAATAAAACTGTGTGGGAGGAGCAAGTCCAGGGGGATTGTTGGTCCAATCCTGCAAGAAGAAAGTCGATTACATGCCCAGGATTGTTCTCCTGGATTAGGAATTGTTTAATTGGGAATGGTTGTCCCCACTGTTAAATGGGCTTTAGAGACTCTGCATTCCAGGCAGAAAAGAGGGAAAGAGATTTTTCACATTCCTTATTCCTTATTCCTAAAGACTTGGGAATTTTAGTTTTTAAAATTTAAAATAAAAGGAAAAAGGTTCAGCTGGTCCCTTTCAGAGAAAATGATCAGCCGGAATTCCTCTTCCCGTGGTTCATTGGGATCACTCAGCCGTTTATCCCGGAGGAAAATGATCCCTTAAAGGAATTGTTGCCAGACTGGGCTCTGCAAATTCCAGCTGGGATGAGAGCAGAGCAGCACAGGGATCTCAGCAACGCCACGACTGCCCCCAGCCCTCTGTCCCTGAATGTCCCAGATCCCACCTGGAGCTGCACAGGGTGGGATTGGTGTCTGCTCCTTGTCCTGCAGGAACAAACAGTGGGAATTGCGTGGACACAGAGCATCCAAGGAATCATTTCCGAATCGGATTCCCCTTTATCTTCCCATCGAGTTCTGCCAATTCCTTGGAGCTGGGTGCTCGGGAAGTGCGGCAGCTCTGTCCCGTATTTGTGGCACTCCCGGTGACAGGAGCTGCCTGTGAGCGGTCACGGAGCGGCTCCCACGTTATCACAGCCCCCATAAACACTCAGGGAAAGGAGATAAAACCAGGGATTTATGAATGCTTCCCCCTTTGGCAGCCTCAGCTCCAGCCCTTTCCATCCTTAAAATGCTGGGAGAGCACAAATCCTAAATAAAACTCTGTCTTTAACTGTGTGAAATACCGGGAGACACGGAGTTGATGGAAAACGCTGCCCATTCCCGTGCCCTGCTTGATTCCAGGACCTCTCTTTTACGGAAGGGTTGCAGGAAGAAGGAGAAGATGTTTTGCTCTTTACTTGCATTTGGGAAAGGCAACATCCTCTGGGAAAGGCATCTCCTCCTGGATCTGCTCCTCATCCCAGTCCTGCAGCTGGATCATCCCCGTCACCTCCAGCCTCCCCAGAACCACGGAAGCAGAAAAATCAGGGAATTATTTGGGACCTTCCAGGGGCATGTTCACGGAGATGTGGCCTTCCCTTAATCCTCCAGGAGGGACTTCCGGGGCCTTCCCTGTCCTCCAGGAGTGAATTCCAAGGCCTGGAATTGTTTGGGCTGAGCAGTGCAGAGCAGGGTTAAAGTTAATAAAGTCTATTGATATTAAAATATTAATAATAAATAATTCCCTGGAAGCAGCTCCTCCAGGGAATTCCTCACTGCAGGCACAGACAACCCTGTACCTGCTGCTCCCACTGGGAACTTAGGGATGAGATTTTCCCACCCTTCCCAGAAAAATCTCTTCCCAAAATATTACAAAATATTTAAATTATATCATATTTATATTATAAAATATTTTATAAATTAAAAATTTATATTTCTCTTTATTAAGATATTGGAACCTGCAGGGAAGGGATGATTTGGGAATAAAATGAACTTTTTAATGCCCAGTTGAGGCACAAATTTCAATTTATCTGAGATCTGTCCATCCCAAATGGGTTTACAGGTTCCCATTCCCATTCCAGGCACAGAAACCCAACATCCCAGAGCAGGAAAAGCGCGGAATGCTCCGCGTGGCATCCATGCGATTCCTTCTGCACTTGCCCTTCGCTGATTCCCCCTCTTCCCTGGGATTTTCCCGAGGATCCAACTCCTCCCCAGCGACACCCAGAGCTGACATCTGCTGGCTGAGCCGTGCAAGAGCTCCCGTTCCTCTTCCTGCAATTCCCGCTGCTCCCCGCATGGGATTCCCAATCCCACCGATGCTTCCCGCTCATCCCGACCTGACCCCAGGAGGTCGAGGGGTTCCTCAGCTCCGTTTCCATCAATTTGGGGCCGTGATGCCTTGAGGGATCAATAAATCCAGTTTTAGTAGGGTTTGGAGCTTCCCGCTTCCCACACTGGGATCGGTGAGTTTTGGGAAGCTCCCATTCCCAGACATCCGTAGCTGCCGGCATTCCATGCCTTCATTTTTATATGGCTTGCACACAGCCTACAGGCAGGGAGAAATTCCTGAAGCAATGGGATCCACAAAAACCCCAAAGAAACCCCTGGCTCAGTGTGGAGGTGACAGTTTTCCTGTCACCAGCGGGAATCCTGCAGAAATCCCACGGGAATGGCGGGTGGGGAAGGGGGAATCGGTGTCACTTGTCAGGGAGTGCCGAACACCTGATTCCTGAAGGATGGGCAGGGAAAGGGATGGGATACCCTGGAATTGTAAATAATAAATAATGAAGAGTCACCACAGGCACGGGGAGGGAGGTGAGGCCTCTGAGGAGGGGGGAGATGGGGAAACTCCTGGAAAAGCCGGATCAGAGCACAGGGAAATGCAGCCAAGAGAGTTCTGTGGAATCTTTGGAGCAACACAAGGAAGAGGAGCAGCCTCTGGATCAACTCCAGCCCCTGGCCAGGCTCCAGAGCATTCCCAAGCATTCCCACAGCTCTGCCTCCACACCTGGAGGTGTCCGTGCCCACCCAGGTTCCATCCATGGATCCCAGATCCAACCAGCTCCCCCCCAAGGCTTCCCAAGTTTCTCAGGACTTCCTAGGAAGCTGCAGCTCTCCTCTCTCGGCATTCCGCCTCCTTATCCCTGTCCCTTCCCAGCTGTGGGCTCCCCACTTCCCAACAAATCCAACAGCTCGTGGCTGCTCCAACCGCTCCAGAGCCAGCCCACAATTTCCTCACATCCCACAAAGAGTCATTTTTGAGGGAGAAGCTGAACAAAATTCCAACCAGGAATGGACTGAAATGCAGATTTCCAAGGAATGCCCCATCCCTGTGGCTGCCCCTGGAAGTGTCCAAGTGTTGGATGGGGCTTGGAGCAGCCTGGGATAGTGGGAGGTGTCCCTGCCCATGGAAAGGGATGGAACAAAATGGGATTTAAGGCCTCTTCCGACCCAGACCAGTCTGGGATTCTGGATCACATCCAGCAATGACTTTTTGGGGTGAAACCCCTTTATTTTCCTTCTCCCCCAAGGGCAGGCTGGCAGTCAGGATTCAGAAATCTGCAGCAGAGGGAAAACCTCAGCCACCCTCTCCCTCCACCCCAAATTCCATCCTCTGGACGTGGAATGGAATGAATTAACTTCATTTTCCTCTCCTCGCTGCTGACAGGAAAAGCAGGATTAAGATCCAGCAATCCCACCTTGGCCCTTTCCCTAAAATTTGGCACGGCCTGCTCCTCTGACAAAGAGAATATCCCAAATTTCCAGACTCTGGAATAATTGCCAAGAAGGCGTTCACTGGCTCAGAGCCCACTGCCTTTGCTGGGTGTTGGGGCAGGAGATCCATGAAAAATTCCTGTTTCCCAGTGGGAATTGTCTGTCCCATTTGCCCACCTGTGGTTTAAGCTGCCCTGGGCAGGTTTTTAGGGCAGGGCAGAATCTGCTGCCAAGGCAAAGCTCCTCCTCATCCCAATCCTCCAAATCCAGGCAGGAATTCGGCAGGAAAACACAACAACAACATCCATGCTCGGCGTGCCTTGGGAAGGATCCTTCCTGCTGGACGTTTTCAGGAGATGCTCTGGGCTCTGTTGGAATCTCCAGGGTTTTTAATTCAGATAACCCCCCCCCCCCCCCCGCCTGGCAGGCGAATGGAAAAGGATTTTCCCCTGGTGCTGCTGCTCCAGCAGGAACTTTAAAGCTCACACCAGTGACAGCACAGGGGACATTTGGTCTTGGATGATTTTTTCCACTTCCCAGAAGTCGCAGCTATCCATGACTGTCCCTGGATTGAGTTGAGACAGAGTTAAACAAGCAGGGAGATTCTATTTCTCTTAATCTATTTTATTTTTCATTTTCTATATTTTCTGTTCATTTCTATTTCCCTATTCTGTCCATTCAATTCAAATTTTCCTATTCTATTCTATTTCCATTCTATTCTATTTTTCCTATTCTGTTTTTCTTATTCTATTTTATTCAATTCTATTTTTTCTATTCTGTTCTATTCTGTTCTATTCTATTCTATTCTATTCTATTCTATTCCATTCCATTCCATTCCATTCCATTCCATTCCATTCCATTCCATTCCATTCCAATTTTACCTGTTCTATGTTATTTTTTCCATTCTATTTTTCCTATTCTATTTCATTTTATTTTTCCCATTCTATCCTATTCTGTTTTTCCTGTTCTATTTTATTTTTCCCATTCTATTCAAGTCTGTTTTTCTATTCTATTCTATTCTATTCTATTCTATTCTATTCTATTCTAAAGTTTTTTTCTGTTCTACTCAATTCTGTCTTTTTAATTCTATTCTATTTTTCATATTCTATTCTATATTTGTATTCTATATTTCCTATTCTATTCTATTTTTCTTGATTGACTATATTTTTCTTATTCTATTTTTTCTACTCAATTTTACTTTCCTATTCCATTCAATTCCATTTATTCTATTCTATTCTACTCTATTCTATTCTATTCTATTCTTCCTATTCTATTTTTTCTATTCTATTTTTCCTATTCCATTTTATTTTTCCTATTCTATTCTGTTCTATTCAATTCCATTTTTTCTGTTCTATTCTATCTTTCTTAATCTACTTTTTTTCCCTATTCTGTATTTTCTATTCGATTCTATTTTCCTTTTCAATTCTATTTTTCCTATTCTATTCTATTTGATTTTTTCCTATTCTACTTTTTTACAATTTTATTTCTATTATTCCCTATTACTATTCCTATTCCTATTAATTTCTGGATCTTCCAAACACGTTGAACACTGGGAACACCCTCCATGTGCCACCCTCCAGGAGCAGCCCCTTAGGCCTCTCTGCTCCAAACCCTGCCCTGAATTAGGATAAAATCCCAAACCCCAGTCCCTGCCCTGAATTAGGATAAAATGCCAGGACCCAAGGGACACTGGAAAGTTCTCCAGGGTATCCAAGCAGGAATTTGACCACCAGACAGAGGCCGTTGTCTCCCAAAGTTCATCCCATGAGTAAAACTCCAGCCTGGCAGCTGGAAGGTTCTCCAGGAGAGGAATTAGAGCAGAAAATCCTATTATTCCTCCCCGCTTGTCCACTTTTGAGGGTCATCAGGTTGGGCGGCAGGAGGTGTCTTTTGGGGTGGGGGGAGGCTTCCCAGGGCTGCTGGATGTGGTGATCCAAGGAATATTCAGGGGTGTTTGTGTCAGTTTTTTTTGGGAATGAGCAGAAAATGAATTGGGACACACCAAGAATCCCAGAATGGTTTGGGTTGGAAGAGACCAAACTCATCCCATCCCACCCCTGCCATGGCAGGGACACCTCCCACTGTCCCAGGCTGCTCCAAGCCCCGATGTCCAGCCTGGCCTTGGACACAGCCAGGGATCCAGGGGCAGCCACAGCTGCTCTGGGAATCCTCTTCCGGTGGGAATTTGGAAATGATTCCAGCTCCATGCTGAGGACCACGGATATGGAATATCCTGAGTGGGAACTATGGGGTTCCACTGCCGGGGATGGTGCCAAGGGCACAGAACAAACACTGAGGCAGAAATTCTTGAACAAGTTTCCAAAGAGCTCCTTCCAGAGGTGGATTCTGGGATCATCAGAAGGGATGATCCATTGTCCATCTCCTCAAATTCCGGTTTCCTGGGGGAAGGGAAGGCAGGAGATGTGAGATCCTCAGGCAGAGTGAGGTACCTGAGTGTCCCATGGTTTAGCGGTGGGTGTTGGTTGGACTGGATCATCCCTGTCTAAATACATTTATCTTTCATTTTTCTTTCATTTGACCCACCAGATGTGACCTGGAGCAGTAATTCCACGGAAAGATTTACCCTGTGGAACACTGGAACAACTTCTCAGGGAATGAGCACATTCCCAAGGCTGCCAGAGCTCCAGGAGTGTTTGGACACCGGTCCCATGGATGCACAGGGTGGGATTGTTGGGGTGTCTGGGCAGGGCCAGGGGTTGGATTTCTGGTCCTTGTGGGTCCCTTCCCGCTCAGGATATTCCATAATTCCATGAAAATAGATTAATTAACCACTTCCAGTGAGACAAAGTCCTGCTGGCACAAGGAGAACCTTCCAAAGGCTGGGAATATCCTCACACAGCACATCCCCAGTGAAATCCAGGCGTTATCCTCTAAATAAAAGTGTTCCATTAAATATCTTTCCCTGTTCATCACCGCTGGAAGCATCCAGGATAAATATCCCAAAATTCTGAAAAGAACTGGTTTTTATGGCAATTGGTTAAATGCCACCCTCGGTAGGGAAACGCTGCTCGAGTTGTTGGGAACAAAAACTTTCCTCCCACGGGAAAAATAATCTGAGTGGTGGGTGCTGGTTGAACTGGATCATCCCAGAGGCCTTTTCCAACCTCAATGATTCCTGGCACAACCGGAATGCTGCCATGGATGGGGATAATCCCCTCCGGAGGGTTTGGCAAGGAAGGAGCGTTTGGATTGTCGGGTTTGCTCGGCTCTCAATTCAGCATCACCAGCTCCAAAGAGCTTCCAAGAGCTCCAAGGAAAGGGAAAGCTCGGATCACGAACTAACAACTAAAGCCTTCCTAATTAGCCCTTGATTGGCCTGATGTTGCACTTGGCCGGAAGCACTGCCAGGGTAATGTAAGACAAAGTAAATAATTAAAGATGAGCTCATTAATTAATGCAATATCCCACGGCAGAAAAATTCCACAGGCCAGAACAGCAAGGAATTAATATTCCAAACTGTCTTCCCTCACTGGTGGGATCAGAAGTCGGTTGATAAAAGGAATTAAAAGTCCATGGAATTCCATTAGAGCTTTGTTTAGCCCTACCCAGGGCTGTGATGAATAATGGAAATATTGAATTTTAGTATTAAATCTATAGCCCTGCCAAGCCAGCCCCATCCACTGTGGACAGAGATTCCCAGTGGAAATCAAGGAAGGAATCCCACATGGATGTGTATCCAGCCCCAATTAAAGAATTGTATGGATAAGGAACAAAATTTTGTCTCTGTTCCTTAAAAATCCCTCTTTGGACACAACTTTGGGGACAAATTCAGACCAGGGCAACCCCAGCAGAGCAAATTCCAGCTCAAGGGGGTCAAGCTTCCCAAACTTCTAAGTTGTTGAAGAGAAATATTAAACCAAGACTTGCCAGGTAAACTCGGTTCTGGGTAATCTTAATCCTAAACGGCTCCCCAGGGGCACAGAGAATGATGGAATTGTTCAGGTTGGAAAAACCCTTTAGGATCATCAAGTCTGGCTGTCAAACCACCCCCGCCATGTTCACCACTGTCCCATGGCCTCAAGGGCCACATCCATAGGTTTTGGACAATTCCAGGGATTGTGACTCCACCACTGCCCTGAGCAGTGTTTGACGGCCCTTTCCATGAAGAATTTTTCTGTAAAATCCAACTTTAACCTTCCCAGGTGCAATTTGAGGCCATTTCCTCTTGTCCGGTCATTTGTTAACGACACAGAATAATAATAATAATAATCATGAAGAAGAGGAAGTGGAAAGAGGAGGGAGGAGGAAGAGGAGGAGAAAGAGGAGGAGGAGAAAGAGGAGGAGGAGGAGGAGGAGGAGAAGGAGAAGGAGAAGGAGAAGGAGAAGGAGAAGGAGAAGGAGAAGGAGAAGGAGGAGGAGAAGGAGAAGGAGAAGGAGGAGAAGGAGAAGGAGAAGGAGAAGGAGAAGGAGAAGGAGAAGGAAAAGAAGAAGAAGAAGAAGAAGAAGAAGAAGAAGAAGAAGAAACAAATCTCACTTCATCCCTCATCCCTCCTTTGCACACTGGGAACCTGGAAACCACGGAGATCAACAGACTCTGCCTTGAGGAACCCAAGCCACTGCGAAAAAGCTGTTCCAGAAGTGTCCCCAGCTGGCCAGGCCAGGCCGTGACCCAGGCAGGGCTCAGGTGTGTCCTGGAGGAACCTCTGGGACCTCAGCAGCTGCTCCAGGGAGGGAGAAGCTCCCTGTGCTCATCCCCCTCCTTCTCCAGTGTCCAAACCCTCCCTCAGGGAGACTCCTCGGCCTCTCTGCCATTCATGGATCTATTTTGATTTATTTCCTCCCAGCCCTGGCAGGGTTTTATGAAGCCACTGCCACGTTTTGTTGCTCTCTGGATATGATCTGGCCTATCAAGCCCTGAATAAAACATCGAGGTGGTGAAGCTGTGAGGAGCATGAACTCAGCTCTGCTTCCCCACCAACACAATTTGCCTTGTCACTTCGTATTTATGTCGAGGAGACTGGCAGGTTACATCTGCCTCACGTTGGCCCAGATGCTATAAATTAACCCCTCTTCCAAGTGTGATTTATTTGGCTTTCATCTCCTCCAATCTGGCTCCAAATATACAGGATAAAAAAAAAGAGGTTTTGCAGGCTCTGGGGTCAGAATAAATCTTTCGAGCCTTAAATGCTGCACTGAAAAGCTTTCTCTGAGCACACCAATGGTTTTCTGCAGCCCCAGTCCAGCACATTTCTGTTTTCCTGCACGAAAAACCAGGAATAAACCCAGCTTAAAATGGGTTACAACAACCCATTATTCCCCTCGAAACAAAAGCTCCACACAACTGCCACATTCCTGCCTTGGAGTTATTTATTTGGCTTTTTTTTCCCAGTTGTGTCTAAGAAGTGCCCAATTTCTTGTCTCTATTCACATTCCCGGTGAAATCCAAGCCTCTTTGTTTAACCATTTCATCATTTTTTTCAGCATTCCATCTGTGCTGCTGAGATCCGGGAGCACAGCAGAGCCGCTGCTCTGAGAGCAGTGTCAGAGAATTTATTTCCTAAATAAACTCGGGTTTAACCGTAAAAGACTAAGAAAAGTCAAAGTGTTACTTCCAGCGTCCTTAACCCGACACAAATTAACAGCATGGGATGAACCCTAAACGAGCACAGGGAGGGATGGGAGATGGAAAACATCATAAAATCATTTTAGGACTCATTTTCAGTTTTGTGGTTTGTTCAAACCACTCCCAACTGCCCCAGTCTTGGCAAAATAATTGCCTCGGAATAAATTTCCGCAGTCTGGGATCCAAATCCTGATGGATAAATTGAACCAAATTTACTCATTTGAGGCCAAACAATTTTTCTGGTTTCCTTCAAAGCTGCCTTTGGGATTAAACTTCCAAGATTTGGAGAAGTTGGTGGCTGTGAAAACACCTCCAGCAGGCTCTGAATGGTGTGAGCCAAAGGTTGGATCCCATTTGGAAGGAGCAGAGCCATCAGGAATTGTGGGATTTGCTGTGTTCCCACCACGTTTGTGCCGTGTGAAATTCCTGCTAAGGGGATGCCATTCCCATCATGGAATGGTTTGGGTTGGAAGGGGCCCTAAAGTTCATCAAATTCCAGTATTCATCAACCTTCCACTATCCCAGGGTGCTCCAAGCCCCATCCAACTCTGGACACTTCCAGGGATTTAGATAAATCCAAGATAGGGAAAAAAGTCTCCACATGAAAGCAGACCCACATTTTTTCCTGCTAAACCAAGTTTTACTGAGGAAAAAAACCAGCTGGGGAGCTGGAAAAAATGGTTTCCTTTATTCCCAAAAGAGATGGATCTGGAGAGTCTGTCCTGTTATCAGAGCAGGGTCCCTGAGAGGAGATCTGCAGCCCTTCTGTTAAATCCATCCCTCTTCTCCTGGTGGCAGTAACATGGATAATAATGCTCATTTTCCTGGGATGTGACAGAATCGTGGGAGCTGCTAGGCTGGCAGCAATCCCAGAAGGAAAACCCCGTGTCCAGGGGATTCTAACTGGAGTCAGACTGGGATAAAACCCTACCAACAATGGGGCATCTTTCCTTCTATGGAATTCCTCCTTTAAACATCCTGAATTTCTTCTTCGGTGGTTTCTTTTCCCATCATTCCTTTCCAAGCAGCTTTTGAGGGAATTTTGAGCTGAAAGAGGAATTGCTCCAACAGGAATCCTGGACCTGTTTGGGTTGGAAGGGACCTTCAAGATCATCTCATTCCAACCCCTTCCACAGGCAGGAGCACCTCCCTCTATCCCAGGTGGCTCCAAACCCCAACCAGTGTGGGTTTGGAGATGTTTTAAGACTCTTCAGGGAGGGTGAGGCTGCTCTTGTTGGCCTCCAAGGGTCCCCACTGAGCCCCCACTGAGCCCACTCCCAGCTGGTGCAGAGGAACCGGGAATTCTTCACCCACCGCAGCCTGGAAAACCAGAGGGATGTGGAACCTAAAACCTGATGGGATTGCGGGAATCTGAAGACCTCGGCTTGGACACACCTGCTGCAGGCACCAGGTCTTGCAGGATCGGGCAGTGGAGCCTTCCAGTTCCAATTAATTTCCTTAATTTCCAATAGAGTTAAAATCAAGACTTCCAACCCCCCAGTTTTCCAAGATCCAAGTTTTTCAACTCCAAGATCCCGAAGACAAAAGACACGCCAAGCTTGGCTCCATCCACACATTAATTACATCCCATGGGCGGATCCTGGGGGCTGCACAGCCTCCCCCAGCCTGGGATCTTGTGGAAAACTTCCCAAAGTCCTTTGCTGCTGGAGAAAAGGAACAAATCCCGACATCCCTCTGTTCCCGAGGAGCTGGAAGTTGTCGGAGCCTGTGATGTGCCCACCCCGCTCTCCAAGCTGGAGAGAAGAGGAAATCCAACTTTAGAGCTCACTTCAAACAGCAGAATTTTGCTGCCTGGTGAATCCCTCAGGTCTCCCTAAAATCCACCCTGACATGTGCCCACGGAGAAGGAATATTTTCGTTTTCTGCGGAGAAATCATGATCTGCAAAAGAGCTGAATCTCCTTTTCTTCACCAGCCACAATCCCAACAAGACTCCTCATGATGATTCAACTTGGACATGATTCAAGATGGATCAACTTCTCCAAATCTTGGGATCTTTTTGGCAACCAAAGCAGGAGCTAGAGTTATCCAAAAGGTCCTCCAAGACCCCACTGTCACCGAAACTCAGGAATAAAAGAAACTCTCCAGCACCATCTTTTCGGCGTTGAAGAATCCGGAATTACTTTATTCCAGCCAGGATGTGCCATGGAAATCATTCCATCCACACATCCCAGGATGTGCAGCGGAATTCATTCCAACCACACAATTCTTTACCAAATTTTTCCCATATACATGAAAAACCCCCCAAAAATTCTCATTCCTTGGTCCCAAATGACCCCGTTCTTAGCACTGGATCTCCTCTTGGTTATCGATCCCTTCAATGCCAGTTTAGTTCCCATTTTTTACCTCTCTTATCCATCTTTTCCCACCCCAGCTGCTCCAATCCCTGCCAGGGGCTGACGTTTGGCAATGTCCATTTATCTCCTTCTCCTACTCCCAACCTGGACATTCCAAACTCTCAAAGTCTGGGAATCTCCTCTTTGTTGATTGAGGCCCATCAAGCCTCACCCAACGAAACCCAAATGCTCCATGAGCAGAGTTTTGAAGAGAAACTTTAACTCCCCTGGGAAAGTTGAACAAACTGCCCAAAATTCCTTCCAAAAACATTAAAAAAACCATCCAAAAAGCTGAATCATTCCCAAATCCGCTCCTCCTACCTGTGACGAGGAAGCTGCAGCGGCCGGCGCCCGCCTCGTTGATGATGTTGCAGTTGTAGACGCCGTAGGAGTCGCGGGAGAGGCTGCTCACGGTGAACTCGGTGGAGTCCTGCAGGTCGAACTGCCCCGTGCGCAGCAGCTTGCTGCCCAGGCGCCACTCGTAGCTCAGCACCCGCGTGGGGTAGGCCCGGAGCACGCGGCAGCTCATGGTGACGCCGCGGCCCTGGCCCTGGCGCAGCTCCAGGAACGCCGGCTCCACGGCCGGGGGGTCTGCGGAGACACAGGGAGGGTGGGAGGGGGTTAGAGTGGGGAAACCAGGCCTAGGGACAAGATTAACAAAGGTTCTTCTTTAGGACCTGGCCTGGAGACAGGACTAACCCAGGTTCTTGTTTAGGACCTGTCTTAGACAAGACTAATGCAGGTTGACTAATGCAGGTTCTTGTTTAGGACTTGTCCTAGAGACAGGACTAACCCAGGTTCTTGTTTAGGACCTGTCTTAGACAAGACTAATGCAGGTTGACTAATGCAGGTTCTTGTTTAGGACCTGTCCTAGAGACAGGACTAACCCAGGTTCTTGTTTAGGACCTGTCTTACACAAGACTAATGCAGGTTCTTGTTTAGGACCTGTCCCAGAGACAGGACTAACCCAGGTTCTTGTTTAGGACCTGTCTTAGACAAGACTAATGCAGGTTGACTAATGCAGGTTCTTGTTTAGGACCTGTCCCAGAGATAGGACTAACCCAGGTTCTTGTTTAGGACCTGTCTTACACAAGACTAATGCAGGTTGACTAATGCAGGTTCTTGTTTAGGACCTGTCCTAGAGACAGGACTAACCCAGGTTCTTGTTTAGGACCTGTCTTAGACAAGACTAATGCAGGTTGACTAATGCAGGTTCTTGTTTAGGACCTGTCCTAGAGACAGGACTAACCCAGGTTCTTGTTTAGGACCTGTCTTAGACAAGACTAATGCAGGTTGACTAATGCAGGTTCTTGTTTAGGACCTGTCCTAGAGACAGGACTAACCCAGGTTCTTGTTTAGGACCTGTCTTACACAAGACTAATGCAGGTTGACTAATGCAGGTTCTTGTTTAGGACCTGTCTTAGACAAGACTAATGCAGGTTGACTAATGCAGGTTCTTGTTTAGGACCTGTCCTAGAGACAGGACTAACCCAGGTTCTTGTTTAGGACCTGTCTTAGACAAGACTAATGCAGGTTGACTAATGCAGGTTCTTGTTTAGGACCTGTCCTAGAGACAGGACTAACCCAGGTTCTTGTTTAGGACCTGTCTTAGACAAGACTAATGCAGGTTGACTAATGCAGGTTCTTGTTTAGGACCTGTCCTAGAGACAGGACTAACCCAGGTTCTTGTTTAGGACCTGTCTTAGACAAGACTAATGCAGGTTGACTAATGCAGGTTCTTGTTTAGGACCTGTCCTAGAGACAGGACTAACCCAGGTTCTTGTTTAGGACCTGTCTTAGACAAGACTAATGCAGGTTGACTAATGCAGGTTCTTGTTTAGGACCTGTCTTAGACAAGACTAATGCAGGTTGACTAATGCAGGTTCTTGTTTAGGACCTGTCCTAGAGACAGGACTAACCCAGGTTCTTGTTTAGGACCTGTCTTAGACAAGACTAATGCAGGTTGACTAATGCAGGTTCTTGTTTAGGACCTGTCCTAGAGACAGGACTAACCCAGGTTCTTGTTTAGGACCTGTCTTAGACAAGACTAATGCAGGTTGACTAATGCAGGTTCTTGTTTAGGACTTGTCCTAGAGACAGGACTAACCCAGGTTCTTGTTTAGGACCTGTCTTACACAAGACTAATGCAGGTTGACTTAATGCAGGTTCTTGTTTAGGACCTGTCCTAGAGACAGGACTAACCCAGGTTCTTGTTTAGGACCTGTCTTAGACAAGACTAATGCAGGTTGACTAATGCAGGTTCTTGTTTAGGACCTGTCCTAGAGACAGGACTAACCCAGGTTCTTGTTTAGGACCTGTCTTACACAAGACTAATGCAGGTTGACTCATGCAGGTTCTTGTTTAGGACCTGTCCCAGAGACAGGACTAACCCAGGTTCTTGTTTAGGACCTGTCTTAGACAAGACTAATGCAGGTTGACTAATGCAGGTTCTTGTTTAGGACCTGTCCTAGAGACAGGACTAACCCAGGTTCTTGTTTAGGACCTGTCTTACACAAGACTAATGCAGGTTGACTAATGCAGGTTCTTGTTTAGGACCTGTCCTAGAGACAGGACTAACCCAGGTTCTTGTTTAGGACCTGTCTTACACAAGACTAATGCAGGTTGACTAATGCAGGTTCTTGTTTAGGACCTGTCCTAGAGACAGGACTAACCCAGGTTCTTGTTTAGGACCTGTCTTAGACAAGACTAATGCAGGTTGATTAATGCAGGTTCTTGTTTAGGACCTGTCCTAGAGACAGGACTAACCCAGGTTCTTGTTTAGGACCTGTCTTACACAAGACTAATGCAGGTTGACTAATGCAGGTTCTTGTTTAGGACCTGTCCTAGAGACAGGACTAACCCAGGTTCTTGTTTAGGACCTGTCTTACACAAGACTAATGCAGGTTGACTAATGCAGGTTCTTGTTTAGGACCTGTCCTAGAGACAGGACTAACCCAGGTTCTTGTTTAGGACCTGTCTTAGACAAGACTAATGCAGGTTGATTAATGCAGGTTCTTGTTTAGGACCTGTCCTAGAGACAGGACTAACCCAGGTTCTTGTTTAGGACCTGTCTTACACAAGACTAATGCAGGTTGACTAATGCAGGTTCTTGTTTAGGACCTGTCCTAGAGACAGGACTAACCCAGGTTCTTGTTTAGGACCTGTCTTACACAAGACTAATGCAGGTTGACTAATGCAGGTTCTTGTTTAGGACCTGTCCTAGAGACAGGACTAACCCAGGTTCTTGTTTAGGACCTGTCTTAGACAAGACTAATGCAGGTTGACTAATGCAGGTTCTTGTTTAGGACCTGTCCTAGAGACAGGACTAACCCAGGTTCTTGTTTAGGACCTGTCTTACACAAGACTAATGCAGGTTGACTAATGCAGGTTCTTGTTTAGGACCTGTCTTAGACAAGACTAATGCAGGTTGACTAATGCAGGTTCTTGTTTAGGACCTGTCCTAGAGACAGGACTAACCCAGGTTCTTGTTTAGGACCTGTCTTAGACAAGACTAATGCAGGTTGACTAATGCAGGTTCTTGTTTAGGACCTGTCCTAGAGACAGGACTAACCCAGGTTCTTGTTTAGGACCTGTCTTAGACAAGACTAATGCAGGTTGACTAATGCAGGTTCTTGTTTAGGACCTGTCCTAGAGACAGGACTAACCCAGGTTCTTGTTTAGGACCTGTCTTACACAAGACTAATGCAGGTTGACTAATGCAGGTTCTTGTTTAGGACCTGTCCTAGAGACAAGACTAATGCAGGTTGACTCATGCAGGTTCTTGTTTAGGACCTGTCCCAGAGACAGGACTAACCCAGGTTCTTGTTTAGGACCTGTCTTAGACAAGACTAATGCAGGTTGACTCATGCAGGTTCTTGTTTAGGACCTGTCTTAGACAAGACTAATGCAGGTTGACTAATGCAGGTTCTTGTTTAGGACCTGTCCTAGAGACAGGACTAACCCAGGTTCTTGTTTAGGACCTGTCTTACACAAGACTAATGCAGGTTGACTAATGCAGGTTCTTGTTTAGGACCTGTCCTAGAGACAGGACTAACCCAGGTTCTTGTTTAGGACCTGTCTTACACAAGACTAATGCAGGTTGACTAATGCAGGTTCTTGTTTAGGACCTGTCTTACACAAGACTAATGCAGGTTGACTAATGCAGGTTCTTGTTTAGGACCTGTCCTAGAGACAGGACTAACCCAGGTTCTTGTTTAGGACCTGTCTTACACAAGACTAATGCAGGTTGACTAATGCAGGTTCTTGTTTAGGACCTGTCTTAGACAAGACTAATGCAGGTTGACTAATGCAGGTTCTTGTTTAGGACCTGTCCTAGAGACAGGACTAACCCAGGTTCTTGTTTAGGACCTGTCTTAGACAAGACTAATGCAGGTTGACTAATGCAGGTTCTTGTTTAGGACCTGTCCTAGAGACAGGACTAACCCAGGTTCTTGTTTAGGACCTGTCTTAGACAAGACTAATGCAGGTTGACTAATGCAGGTTCTTGTTTAGGACCTGTCCTAGAGACAGGACTAACCCAGGTTCTTGTTTAGGACCCATCCTAAAGACAAGACTAACCCAGGTTCTTGTATAGGACCCTGCCTAGAGACAAGACAAACACAGGTTCTTGTTTAGGACCTGTTCTAGAGACAGGACTAACCCAGCCTCCTATTGCCGGAGGTTGGGCAGCTTCTTCTTCGCACATCCTAAGAACTAAACATGTTGAACCCAGGTTCTTGTTTAGGACCGGTCCTAAAGACAGGACGAACCCAGGTATTTTTTTTAGGAACCATCCTAGGCATCTAAACTAACCCAGGTTCTTGTTTAGGACCAGTCCTAGAGAAAAAACTAACCCAGGTTCTTGTTTGAGACCCATGCTAGGAATCAAGACTAACCCAGGCTCTTGTTTAGGACCTGTCCTATGAGATAAGACTGACTGAGGTTTTTGTTTAGGACCTGACCAAGGAATCAAGACTAACCTGGGTTCTTGTTTAGGACCTGTCCTAGTGATAGGACTAACCCAGGTTCTTGTTTAGGACCCATCCTAGAGATAGGACTAATTTAGGTTCTTGTTAAGGGATCCCTTGGGTCAACACTGAATAAAACCAATAAAAGCCTTGTTTTAACTTGGACAGGGCTTGGAGCGACCTGGTCTAGTGGAAGGTGTCCCAGCCCATGGTGGGAGTGGAATGAGATTTTCTGGAAGGTCTCTTCCATCCCAAACCAGTCTGAATTCTGGGACTTGGTTTGGATAAAGTGCACGAGGCGCCAACACAGCGGGCACAGAGCTGAGCTGGTGACTCCGTGCTCAGTGGGGCCCTCTCTTGTGGGCACATTCCCGAGGCTGCCAGAGCTCCAGGAGTGTTTGGACAGGGATGCACGGGATCGGATTGTTGGGCTGGATGATCCTCGTGGGATCCTTCCAACTCAGGATATTCCATGATTCCATGAATTCCCTATCCCAGCAGCTGCTGTCAGGCTTCACCGTAAATCCTCATCTCTGGATCTTTGTTCTCCATTCCGGTGGTGGTTTTGCTCTCCCAGTAAGCCCAGAATGAACCAGTTCCCCCCAGCCAGAGCAGCCTAACTCCGATGAAACCAGTTCTAAATAATTCAGATCCACAGCTTCAAACTCCTCCAGGCTTTTGATTCCAGCAAAACACCAAGTAAATAAAATATACCCAAGGTCCGGCGTGTGCACAGACTCCACTTCCCTCTGCCATTTGCCTTTGGAAAACTTCATCACCGCTGGAAAATAAGGATAACCTGGCCAGAGCTCTTGTCAGCACAGCTCTCTAGAGCCAGGAACACGCATGGAGAACGTGTTCCCAACGGGATGCAAGCCAGGGAATGCCAGGACCTTCTGGCTCTCTAAAGAACTCAGCTCAGTTTTTAACCCCTGAGAGGGAAGAATTCCCGAAATCCTCCTGTTCCAGGCTGGCACAGGGAAGTTTTGTGTCTTCGTTAAGAGCTGTTTTACATAAAACATTAGAATATAGAAACCCTGAAGAGAAGGATCTTCAGAGAGTCCACTCCAGCTCCTTTTCCATTTTTTTTTTCCTTTTCCTTTTCCTTTTCCTTTTCCTTTTCCTTTTCCTTTTCCTTTTCCTTTTCCTTTTCCTTTTCCATTCTCTTTCCAAGACCATTTTATCCTCAGGTTCTCCACTGGTTGCTGTCTCCATCCCAGCAATCAACAACCTCCAGACTCCTGATATTTCATCCCTTTTCTCATGGAAGCTGTGACCAGATCATGGACAATTTTTCTATCATTTTCCCCCCTTGCTCATAAATCCTTGGAATGTTTGAGCATCCAAAACTCATCTCTGGCTTGGAATAACATTCCCTCCTTTGTTTTCCTTGCTGCTTCCATTTAACGCCCCAAATCCAGGGAACAATTTCACCTCCCCATGGCACCTCTGTTTGATGACTTGAACGGAAATTTGTATTCAGGCCCTTCTCTCTTCTCCCCCTGCTTTATTTACTCACACGCTGCTTTGGCCTCATAAATAGCTTTTAAATGCAACTTTCCCCTGCCTTTGAGGTCAAAAGAGTCTTTAAACCCCACAATTCCCATCTATCCAGGGGCTGATGATCCCCAGTGACAGGAGGAGAAAATTAACTCGGGCTGCTCATTCCTGAATCCCACTTTTGCAGGTAATAACTTTAATGGCAAAGGGAAGGGCTGATAAAAGCCCCAACCAGAGTTAAGAGCTCGTTTTTCTGTCGGGTTTTTTTGTTGTTTGTATAGGATTGTGACTTCCCAGATGCTCGGAAGAAAAACTGGAGTTGTTTGTGACTTCTCTGCATTGAACTCATTTGCATCAGCTCTTCCCCAAGGCTCTGGCAATTTGATTTAATTTACTTTTTCCCTCCTCATTCCTTTCATAATTCCACTATTAGTTTTGGAAAAATATCCGGCAGAGCTGCCAAGGGAGCACGGTTCATTCTCTTCCACAATTATCTTTGAGAAGCAAACGGGGCTGGCGTTAAAACAGGCTCTCTATTAATGTTTAATGAAGTTCTTTAGCCTAAGTACATTCATGTTTTAAGGATTAGAACACAGAAAAAAGGAAAGTTCTGGAGCTATCTGGAGAAATGACAACGAGATGCTGGTTTGCTTTGAACCCGACAGCTGCTCCTCATGGTGAGGACCAAATCCTGGTTTTTATTGTGGGATTTGTCAAGGAGAAAATTCCGGGAATTTATTTCCACCGCATGGCCCCGAGCAGAGGCTTCACCTGCTGGTTTGGCCTCTCCAATTTGCATTTTAAGCTGAGCAAATAATGAGTTTCTCTCTCCCAGCAAGGAGAATGATAAATAAATAATCATAAAAAATAATCGTGATGGCTCTGCTGGGTTTTCATTGGGTTTGTGGCCGCTATTGGATTCGCACCACAGGGATGTTATCCCACAAAAACCTGGGATGGAGGAGGAATAATCTTTCATCGGTCCTGGGGTAGGATTGGCACCCCAGAAAACAAGAAGAGGAAATGATAAATCGGGTTGGATGACAGAATTTATCAAGGTATTTTTGGATCTTCACCACCTTGGAATCGTGGAATTATTAAGCTGGAAAATACTTGGAAAAAACTCCAAGATCACCAACTTGACCAAGTCCCCCCATGCCCAAGAAACCTTATCCAAAGTGCCATTTTTCCTCCTTTTTTCAACATTTCCAGGGATGGAGACTCCACCACTTCCCTGGACATCCTACTCCAATGTTTAACCACTCTTCCAGTGAAGAAACTCTTCCCAAAATTCCCACCTTTGACCACCCCTGGAACAACTCGAGGCCGTTTCCCCTTGTCCTGCCGCTGGTTCCCTGGGATTGGGTCTGGATGGGGAGGTGGCTGCACCGTTGGCATGGGGATGATCCAAGATATCCCATGCCAGGTGGGAATTGGGAATCTCCCCTTCCCAGAGGTGGAATGGTGCTAAACCACCACATGTTTAAGATGCCACCAAATCCAGGATGATTTTAGCCAGAGCCATTTCCAAGATGGGATGGAAACATCCCATAAATGATTTTATTCCCTCAGGGATGCACAGTGCAAAGGCAGAGCCATTCCAGCTCCCAAATCATTCCAGCTTCTTCCCTTTCCTTGTACTTTTGGAAGTTATTGAGGGAGTGTTTTCCTGTGAGGGAAAATTCCTTCCTGGGATTTGTCTCCTGCCTGAGAGGGAGGAGACTCCAATGAAGATTTGAACCAGGCAATTAATTTGGTTTTTCTCGTTTTCTATCTCCACCTTTGCCTCTGATCCATCATTCCTGGGCTCTGAACGTGGCCCTCAGGAAAACTGGGTGGAATTTCTTCAACTTCCAGCCCTGCGTCTCCCAGGAAACATCTGGAAATGTTTTATAGATTATAAAGCGGGTACTTTATAGGATGTGGTTGGAAATGGGGGTTGTGTGTTTCATAACCAAAACCCCAATGATTTATTAATATATTCAATATTTCTGTGGGAATAGACCAGAACTGGATGCAGAGGAAGGACCTGGAGCTGCCGGAGTGAGTCCAGCAGCACCAGGAGGATCCAAGGGATGGAGCAGCTCTGCTGAGAGGAAAGGCTGGGAGAGCTGGGAATGTTCAGCCTGGAGAGGAGACCAGGAGTGACCTCATTGTGGCCTTCCAGGACCTGAAGGAGCTTCAGGAAAGATGGAGAGAGACTTGAGACAAGGGATGGAGAGACAGGACACAGGGAATGGCTTCCCACTGGAATCTCGGGTAGATTCTTCCCATTGGATTTCTGGTGGATTCTCTTCCGGGAAAAGTCAAGTGTTTTCTGTCCTAAATTAGGGATAAAAGGGGCAGGATTCCTAAAATTCCAATTTGCTTCCAGGGCCTAAAGGGGCTCCAGGAGAGCTGGAGAGGGACTGGGGACAAGGGATGGAGGGACAGGACACAAGGAATGGCTTCCCAGTGCCAGAGGGCAGGGATGGGTGGGATATTGGGAAGGAATTCCTGGCTGGGAGGGTGGGGAGAGGCTGGGATGGAATTCCCAGGGAAGCTGTGGCTGCCCCTGGATCCCTGGAAGTGTCCAAGGCCAGGTTGGACATTGGGGCTTGGAGCAGCCTGGGACAGTGGGAGGTGTCCCTGCCATGGCAGGGGTGGAATGGGATGATCCCTAAAGTCCCTTCCAACTCAAACCATTCCATGATTCCATGAAACAGCTGGAGATAACTGGAGGGAAGAGATCCATGGAAGTTTTTCGCAGCATGTTTAAGGCAAATATCGGGAATTTTTCCTTTGGACAACTCACGGCCATTTTTTATTCTGAAGGGAAAATCAGAACCAGAATCCGCTGGAGAAGCAGCACTGGGAATTCAGCCTCCAGCAGATCCCAGGATGCCGGATCCTGCTGGGGAATGATGGCTCAGTTCAGCTGCACTGCAGGGCTCATTGTGATGCTGGCAAAGCCTTTCCCGATTCCCACCCCTCCGCAGTCGTTATTCCCGTGGCTCTCCAGCCTCCAGCTGTTCCTTCTGGGCACCTCCAGCTATGCCGGGGATTGTTTCCATATGGAATTCAAAACTCAAATGAAATGGAACTTTGAACCTCTCCAGGTCCTGACTTTTAACTCAGTAGAAAACAGAACAAATTCAAAATAAAATTAAAAATAATTCCAATCAGCTCCCTGGCTACTCTGGGAAAGCACCCAGGGAAGGGCTGGAGAGCATTCCCTGCTCCAACAGGGCTCCATTCCAAGGGATTTGTGTAAATACCCAACATGGAAGTGTTCTAATCCCAGCCCTGCTGGAACCCAACTGTCCAATCAGCTCCCTGGAAAAATCTGGGAGCAGCTGGCAGCTCCACAGGCAGCATCCCCCTGCCAGACCTGCTCCATGGGGATTCTTCCAGGATGAATCCATCAAAACCTTAGGAGAACCCCTCCGGTCACTCAAGGGACGATAGGAGCCGTTCCTCTCTCGGTATCCTACAAAACCACTCTCCAACACGGGAATGTGGGAGCACATCCCAAATCCAGGCAGGTGAATTATTCAGTATTTACAACTCCTGAGTCATTTCCAGCTGTTATCCCTTTCTACGCCATGATCTCCATGGAAATGCCTCCCAACAACTTCCAGAAGCAGATGGATATGGAAACATCGCAATCCCAGACCGCCTGGATCTTTTAAATGGTTTAAATCCGTAATTTTTCCAGGGAAATAAAAATGAAATATGCACATATTTAAGAAAAATCATAATAGACCCCGTAAAGGATAAACAGAATTATGGATTAAAGTGGGGTTTGGTGGATTATGGGACAAAATATTCCTTGATTCCCACAGAAGACTGGGGAAAGAAAAAGCAAATTTACTTAAAGAAATGGGGAAAAAACCCCCAAAAAACACCGATTTGGGAAGAAAAGGAGAGAGCCTGAAAATGGCGAAGAGTCAGGCAAAAAAGAATCCTGGAAATATAATTTTGAAACAATGGGAAAATTCCCACAGTGTTGGACTTATGCTCAGTCATTTAATGAAAATTCCAAGGAATGTCCCATCCCTCCGGCTGCCCCTGCATCCCTGGCAGTGTCCAAGGCCAGGCTGGACGGGGCTTGGAGCAGCCTGGGATAGGGGAAGGTGTCCCTGTCCATGGCAGGGGTGGGATGGGATGATCCTTATGGTCCCATCCAACCCAAATATTTCTGGAATTCTGTGACTTCACAAATTTGACCGGCTTGTAAAAACACACTTCCAAATCCATCTTTTCCTGGATTCCTACACCCACTGTAGCCACATTTCCAGGATTTTTAGCTCCTGGGGTGGATGTGGAGGTGCCTGAATGGAGCCTGGAGCCCAGGACACGGAGAAGACCAGACAAGATGAGATTTAGGAGCTTTGGGAAGCTCCAGCACACAGGGATTGTGATCCCTGTGAAATGACAACAGCAATTTTCCAGCCAAAGCTTGGAATACGGATATTCCACCTTGGATAATGGATTTATCTGAGTGCAATGAAACCACGATGGCCAGAAATAGAAAAAAGCCATTTGCACATCTGAGAGTAAATTAAAACAGATGTGGAAATCTGTCCTGGAATTGTGCATTCCAACAAGGAAAATCCGTTTCATGGAATCCTGGAATGTTTTGGGATGGAAAGGACCTTAAATCCCATCCATTCCCACCCCTGCCATGGCAGGGACACCTCCCACTGTCCCAGGCTGCTCCAAGCCCCAGTGTCCAGCCTGGCCTTGGACACTGCCAGGGATCCAGGGGCAGCCACAGCTGCTCTGGGAATTCCAGCCCAGCCCCTCCTCACCCTCCCAGCCAGGAATTCCCAATTCCCAAGATCCCATCCATCCCTGCCCTCTGGCAGTGGGAAGCCATTCCCTGTGTCCTGTCCCTCCATGCCTTGTCCCCAGTCCCTCTCCAGCTCTCCTGGAGCCCCTTTAGGCACTGGAAGAAAATTGGAATTTTGTCAATCCTGCCCCTTTTATCCCTGATTTAGGACAGAAAACACTCAGCTTTTCCCAGAAGAGAATCCACCAGAAATCCAACAGGAAGAATCCACCAGGGATTCCAGTGGGAAGCCATTCCCTGTGTCCTGCCCCTCCATCCCTTGTCAGAACTCTAAAGATTCTCGTAACGGACTCCTAATTTTTTCAGCTCACCCCTAGCAAGGTCCAAATTTTAAGTTAGACCGGTTTTGATGATAAATTTCATTGTAAAATGATTATTAATTTAATTTTCTTTCGCATTCCATGGCAGCGCCTGCTTTGCAGAAGGATTTACAACGGAAAATCCCAGTCCCCCACTCTCAGGAATTTTCTAACTTGGATTTTGAGCTTGAAGGCGCCTCCGCTGTCCACAGAATTTGCTGGGATTTTCCAGGCTGGTGCCCCTGTCCTGGTTTGGCTCCTTGACTGGGCATTAAATTCCCTGGAAATCCTGAACCAGCCTCACCCAGAGACTCCCAGTTCCCTGAGCTCCAATATTTGTGCTCGAGCACGTGCGACGCTTGCAAGTGAAAAATATTCAAATGAGTAAACAAACGGATAGAAAAATAACTTTGGGGCAAAGCTGCACCATGAATTTCCCTCCATATCTGCAAATCATTATTTGCTTTATTTTTCGAGCTGGGGCCAGAACAGGGTGGGTGAATAATAAGGAGCTTCCTTAAAAAGCCGTGAAATGGGAATAATCCGTGGGTTTTCAAAGGTGTCTGCTCTGCTGAGCGTCTTTTATGGGCTCTGCTGCTGCTGTTCCTTGGATTTCATGGAATTAACATTGTCCTGGCTGGAATATAAATCAAGGAACAACAGGGAACAACACTTTGATCCTACAGAGCTCACGAGGGGAGCCGTGGCTGAGCCCTGGGTTGTTCCTCCCTCTCCATGGGCAGGTCCTGGCTCCCAAATTTGTCTCTTCCATCCCCAGGATTGAGGAATGACTCTGGAGGAGAAGGGATCCACTGGTGAGCTGGGAAAATACCCTCTGCACTCATTTTAAAGCATTTTCCAGATAAAAAATACGGAGCCAGGTCGGGAATGCTGGGGGTGTTCACCTGGAGAGGAGAAGGATCCAGGGAGAGCTCAGAGCCCCTTCCAGGGCCTAAAGGGGCTCCAGGAGAGCTGGAGAGGGACTGGGGACAAGGCATGGAGGGACAGGACACAGGGAATGGCTTCCCACTGCCAGAGGACAGGGCTGGATGGGATATTGGGAATTAGGAATTCCTGGCTGGGAGGGTGAGGAGGGGCTGAGCTGGAATTCCCAGAGCAGCTGTGGCTGCCCCTGGATCCCTGGCAGTGTCCAAGGCCAGGCTGGACATTGGGGCTTGGAGCAGCCTGGGACAGTGGGATGTTCCTGCCCATCGGGTGGCACTGGATGACCCTTAAATCCACCCCCCCAGTCCAACCCAATCTGGAATTCCATGACCCTCAGCCAACCCCGCAGCCAGGTTGGAGCTGGATTTACTTTTCCCAGCTCCAAGTGTTTTATGGAGCCATAAAAGACCCTGCAATCCCACAACAGCTCTGGGATCCAGTCCAAACCCTCTGTATCCCTGTTTTCCACAGCCACTGGAGCTGCCCCTGCTGGTCATAAATCAGGGATTTCCTTTGGAAGTGGCTACAGAAATTGCGAAGGGAATTGCTCTGGAGAGCTGGCACAGCCCAGGAAGCTCCTTTGGAATTCAGATACGGAGGAAAGATTTCCATACCCATGTTTTGTTTTCCCTGGGACAGACTTCCTGCACATTCCAAAGGGTTGTCCTACATGGAGATCAACATCCAGGATGAGTCCTGCCAGGACTTTTTCATCTCAGGGCGGTTTTGTCTCATCCCATTCCGCCAGAGCAGCTCAAACCAAACCCTGCTGATCCAATCATCCCTTCCCTGCTTATTTCCGTCCCTTCCAGACCTCCTGGATAAATCAGGGAATCCAAGCTCCTCCCATGGGGGGAACTCCATATTCCATGGGGCCTGATTGGCCATGGAATCTGTTGTTATTATTTCAGTACCAGACTTGCTGCCTCACTCCATTAATTTTATTATCCAATTATTTTTCCCTGCTTTCCAAGAGGCGCCCTTCCGGTTATTCACAGGACGTTTCTCCTCAGACCTCAAAAAACCTCCAAACTCTGCCAAAAAAGGTCTTTCCTTCTCCTTCTCAGGCTAATTCCTCATAGTGTTTCAGGAATGTTTTCCGAAATCCTTGGAGGAAACAATCCTGTCATGTGTCACAAAATTGTGACCTCTTAAAAATCTCTTTTTTAACACCATTTAATGTCTCTCTTCTACATTTTTAAGGTAGGTTAAGCTAAAAACTGGAAAAAAAAACCAAGACAAACTCACCTGAAATTAAAAGAAATAATGGCAATAGCGGGAAATGTTCATTAAAACATATTTGCTTCATTCTAATTAAATCCTATATTTTAATTGAAGAGTTAATCAAACAAACATTCAGGGATTCTGGGTAAAAATGAGGATTTTAGAACAAAAAGCCCCCTAATTCGCAGATATTTTTATCTCCTTCAAAATAATCTGAAAAAGAAGTAAAAGATTAAAATCTTTTGATTTAAATATAATAAATAATATTTCAATATTTCACTGTCAGGATTAAACTGCTCCAATGCAGAAGCCCAGGTAATTTATTCCAAGGAAAAATTTTCAGGTTTAGGGATAAAAAAATTATCCCTAAAAGGTTAAAGAAACCTTTAACCCACTGGAGCACTCCCAGATTCCAAGAACATCCAATATTCCCTTAGGATTTGCTTCCTGCTGTATCCAGGAACTTCCATTCTTAAAGCTTGATTGGAATTACGAGCATTCCCTGCTTGGGAATTTTTCCTTCAGCATCACTTCCCTGAGGGCACAGAATTCCCAGAGAAGCTGTGGCTGCCCCTGGATCCCTGGAAATTTCCAAGGCCGGGTTGGACACTGGGGCTTGGAGCAGCCTGGGATAGTGGAAGGTGTCCCTGCCCATGGAAGGGTGGAATGGGATGGGATTTAAGGTCCCTTCCATCCCAACGCACTCTGGGATTCCATTTGGGATTTGAACCAACTCTCCTCCCGCAGGGATCCAGCCAGGGGTGCAACATCCGGGCTTATTCCTGGAGCGACTCACACCAATTCCCTCAGAATATTTAGCAGGAAAATCATTTTTTTTACTCATTCCTACAACAAACATTCCATCATTCATGGGGCTGAACTCTACTGGACAGGAACAGGGCAGGGACGAGGATGGAGACTGGTTTGGGTTGGAAGGGACTTCAGGGTTCATCCCATTCCCACCCCTGCCATGGCAGGGACACCTCCCACTGTCCCAGGCTGCTCCAAGCCCCAATGTCCAGCCTGGCCTTGGACACTGCCAGGGATCCAGGGGCAGCCACAGCTCCTCTGGGAATTCCATCCCAGCCCCTCCCCACCCATCCCACCCTCCCAAGTTCCTACGAGGACACTCAGGAAGGGAGGACAAAACGGGGAAGAAAGGTGGGAAATGCATGTGGGAAATTGGAGATAAGACTTTTATCAGCCCAAGGGAAGGGCTGGATTCTGTTCCCGGTTCCCTCGGGCTGAGTTATTGACAGGGGCCATTGATACTGTCGGTGACACCGGGTCAGCTCTGCACTCAACCCCATAATGATTTAATGGGGTGTTTTAAACACTCTGCCCACTCCTGAAACCTCTCCCAGAGTTCCCTGCTCTGAGTTTTTTACTTTTCCAGAGGAAAACAAGGGAGCTGCAGCCCTTGGAGCAGCCTCGTGATTCCAGACAGAATCCCAGAATAGTTTAGGCCGGAAAAACCCTCAAAGGTGATTGAGTCCAACCATTCCCAGCACTGCCCAGGCCACCACTGCCCCATGTCCCCAAGTGCCACATCCACAGGGCTTTAAATCCCTCCAGGAATGGGACTCCACCACTTCCCTGGGCTGGACAACCCTTTCCACGGGGAAATCCTCCCTGATATCCAAGCTGAACTTCTCCTGCTGCAACTTGAGGCTGTTCCCTCTCATCCTGCCCCCGGTTTCCTGGGATTAGAGCCCGATCCCACCTGGCTGCCCCCTCCTGTAGTTGCCACCAGTGCCACCCACCTCCAGCACAGCTCAGCCAGCCCAGGTGACCTTCACCCCCAGAGTTGGGATCACCTCCTTGGGGTCACCACATCCCAACCATGGCCACACTCCCAAAAAGCGATGGAAAAGGACGTTACAGCCAAAGTGCCAAATAAACCAGGGATAAACATGGGAAAAACGGGCAGGCAGAGGAGCAGAGTCCATCTGGGGATGATCTCAGCACACCTGGGGGAGATCTCAGCACAACGGCTTGAAATAAAAAAACACTTTTTGCTCGGACAGGGGAGGCAGAGATGTGAGGAGAGCAGAAAACACGGAAATGTGCACATAAAATAAATGTATGAACTTAAAAAAGCACCAAAACCCCGTTTTTACTGCTCTTCCGGATAGTGCTTGCAACAGATTTCATCTGCCTTGAAACAGAGACCAGTTCTCACCTCTGTATTTTATTTGTCCGGTGGACAAGGTTGCTTCAGAACCAAATGGGGTTTGCTTTTGTTGACCAGAGCAGAGAATTACCAATAAACCCCCCAGATTTCTCTCCTTCTCTGTCCTTGGGAGATTCGGGGCCTGTTTTATGTGCAGAAATCGTGGCTTTAAGTTAAATTATGCATTTACCTTTGGGCCAGGTGAGGCTTTCATCTCCTTCAGAGCTTGGGACTCAGAACAAACCTCAGAGGCTGAAAATTCATTGAACTGCCCCTATTTTTAAGCAGCCAAGGTCATGGCTTGAAAATCTGGGGTCAGGGATTGAAACCCTGGAGATGGCTCAGCCTGGGATCCATGGAAAATGAGAGGGAATCAGCTCAGAGCCGGAGGGCAAATTGTCCTCAGGTTACAAAAAAAAAAGAAAAAACAACTTTGGGCAGGTTTAAAGAAAATAGAAAAAAAAATAGGGCCAGAAAAGGTCAGAGCAGCAGGAGAGAGGCAGAATGGGAATTTATTGGAACAAATTCTCAGCCCAGACACACATTTCTCCCCTGGACAATTCCCTGTGTCTCCTGAGAAGGAAAAGCAGGACAATGTGTCCTCAGCCGAGGCAGAATGACCAGTTTGGGGTGTATTGACCCTGTTTCAGTTGTCCTGCGTTTATCAAACCCTGAGTGGTGGAAGATAAATGGGAAGAGGTGGAGAAAGGAGGGGTTTGGTCCCTACAGCTCGTGGGAGAGAGGCCGGAATCTGTTCCCATTCCAGAGCTGAGCACTGGAGAACTGCAGCAGCACAGCCTGGGACAAGGGGAATGAACGACATTCCTGAGTGGGAACAAAATCCTGGAGAAGTGGCCATGGGACACCCTGGACACTCTCGGTGAAGCACTTCAGAAGAAGCACCAGGGCTGGACAAACCTTTCCAGGAAGGAATTTTCCAAATATCCAACCCGACCCTCCCCTGGCCCAGCCTGAGGCCGTTCCCTCTCCTCCTGTCCCTGTTCCCTGGGAGCAGAGCCCGACCCACCCCGGCTGCCCCCTCCTGTCAGGGAGTTGTGCAGAGCCACAAGGTCCCCCCTGAGCCTCCTTTGCTCCAGGCTGAGCCCCTTTCCCAGCTCCCTCAGCCGCTCCTGGGGCTCCAGACCCTTCCCAGCTCCGTTCCCTTCCCTGGACACGCTCCAGCCCCTCCACGTCCTTCTTGTCATGAGGAACCCACAACTGACCTCAGGATTTGAGGCGTCACTTCACCAGTGCCCAGCACGGGGGACAATCCCTGCCCTGGTCCTTCTGCCACCTATTCCTGATCCAACCCAGGTGCCACTGGACTTTTTGGCCACCTGAGCACCTCTGGCTCCAACAACAGCTCCAGGAGACGCTGCCCTCAAGGGCTGCAAACAGACAAAGGTGACCCAGAGAGGGACCGAGAGTGGCAAGGCCAAAGCCCAGAGCTCCATTCACCAACCAGCACCAAGCCAGCCGGGCACAAAGGAAGCTGCCTCAAAAATACGAAGTTCACCTAATTTAATGAAATAAAAGGCTGCTGGAGAAGGAGTCACAACCCTCTTAACGCCCTCAGTGAGGGGGAGATTGAAGAGTGAGCTCGGCTTTATTATCCGCGGGAGGAGCAGGTGGCAGAGCAGGGCTCACACCATTCCCTAGGAGCAGATGCAGCTGGAAAACACCTTTATTCCATAAAATATGAGCTGGAGAGGAAGCAAAAGGATGCTGTGCTGCTGGTTGCCCTCCTCAGAAACCATCCTGTGCTTCACATTGGACTTTTCATCCCTCACAGCCAGATTTTACTGCTCTGCCCTGAGCCTCTCTTAGCTCCATGCAAGGGGTGATGGCTTCAGACTGAAAAAGGTTTATTTAGGTGGGAAATTGGGAAGGAATTCCTGGCTGGGAGGGTGGGGAGGCCGTGCAACAGGGAATTTGTGGCTGCTCCATCCCTGGCAGTGTCCAAGGCCAGGTTGGATGGGGCTTGGAGCAGCCTGGGACAGTGGAAGGCGTCCCTGCCCATGGCAGGGAGTGGGAATGGGATGGAATTTAAGGTCCCTCCAACAAACCCAGTGAGCCCCAAAGCTCAGCCCTGTGTGTGGCCACGGGGAAAGAAGGAATCACAGCTCCTAAAAGAAAACCATCCCATGATATTCCACATTTCAGTCGTGCTGCACTTTAAAGTCCAGCATTAAAGCAGAGCCTTGCTCAGAAACTGCCCTGAGTAGATCTGACATAAAAAACCTCAGAGAAACGGGGTTTTGAGTTCATTCGGATTTTCCTGGTGCTGAATGCTGGGAGTAATTTAATCCCATTTGGAAGATTCCAAGGAATCGGGCCCTGCTTGTCATCTCCAAGCCTGGATTTGCATTTGGGTTCGACTTCTACTAAATAAATAAACTCCCAACTAAATAAATAAATGCATAAATAAAGGATATCACCTTTGTTTCTGGGGCTGCTTTTAGGGCAGATGGATTTGTCTTCTGTGTCCAGCAATTTCATGCAGAAGGGAATAAACTCCAACATTTCCCTGTTTTCCTCCTCCCACAGGAGTCTATAAAATTTTATATTATTGCCTCTAAGTCTGGTTTTTCCACCCAATGTTTTACACAGAATTGCCTTTTTGTTTCCAGTAAATCCATTTATTGCCGCTCTCCTTCTTCCAGCTGTTTCCTCTCCTGTTGGAGTTCATCTTCCCTCTCAACCAATTTTATCAAGCCCTGTTTTATCTCCAAAATTGAATTTTCGAAGTTACTGAAGGGAATATTTTTTTCTCTCTTTTCATTTCCTCCCCGAGCTCCATCAGAGCTCACGTTGGATATATTTGGGAGCTGTGCATAGTCAGTGGGATTGCTGGGTTTATTCGACTTCATCGTAAGGAAAAATATCCTGGAACACCCTGAATTCCCTGTTTTCCTTACTTTCCCACCATTCTTAATCCTCTTGGAGCAACCTGGGATAGTGGAAGGTGTCCCTGCCCTGACAGGGCTGGGACTGGATGGGTTTAAGGTCCCTTCCAACCAAACCATTTCGGGATTCTGGGATTCTTTTCCACATCAACCAAAGCCCAAATCCATGACACAGAAACCAACCAGAAACCATGGATTGGATCCATGATTTATACCTGGAGCAGGGACACCTTCCACTATCCGAGGTTGCTCCAAGCCTCATCCAGCCTGGCCTTGAAGTGGATCCAAGTTTGGAGAATCCTGGAGGTTGACAACAACTGTGCCCATGGCAGGGGATGGAACTGGAAGAGCTTTGAGGTCCATTCCAACCCAAACGATCCCGGGATTTTATAATTTTCCAATTCCAACCGAGATGTGCAGGCCTTGGCAGTGCTGGATATCCTGCTGGACTCCATGATCTTTCCAACCTCAGCCATTCCATGGATTTATGTTTGGTCTTCCAGGTTCAGGGCCACAGATTTTAGCTTGCAAAGGATAACGAAACCCAACAGGAACAGGATCCTTGGGGAATGGGCACATTCCCAAAGATGCCAGAGCTCCAGGAGCGTTCGGACGCTGCTTCCAGGGATGCACAGGGTGGGATTGTTGGGGTGTCTGGGCAGGGCCAGCAGTTGCACTGGATGATCCTTGGGACCCCTTCCCACCCAGGATATTCCATGATTCCAAGATTATTCCAATACAGGGGGTGTAGAGATGGCTCTGTTTCCCCTCCGTAGCTCCCAAAGTGTTGAGGGTACCAAACCCAACATCCAAGGGATCATTCCAGAAATTACCAGGCTCCATGAAACTTCTTGGAATGATTTTACATTGCCCAGACACATCAGAATTATCCTGATAAAACAAATCACAGAAGAATGGGAATCTGTGGCCTCTCCGCTGCAAGCCAGGACCTTCCTAAAAGGAAAAATCACCATCCTTTGTTGGAAAAATCAGTCCCAAGTCCTGTCATCCTAACCAGGAATGGGAATTCCTCGTGTCCCTGTCCCTTTCTGCAAGGCAGCCCTGCCACAGACAGGAAAATGAGGATAAGATCAGTCTGTTCCTTCATAGAGAACAAAATGTGCCAATAATCCATCGGAACGATCAAATAAATCGAAATAAACTGCCCCATCCAGAGAGAAACAGTCAATTAGAGCAGGGAGAAAAGTGGCTTTATGATAAAAATATCTCTTAATGGGCACTGGAACTGCAATGGAGCCTGGAAAAGTGAGGGATTTGTACCAATTGTGAGAGGTTTTTATCAATTGTGAGGAATAGGAATCAATTGTTAGGTATATGCATTAATTTGAAATGATTTGAATTTATTTTCAAAGGTCTGAACTCCCTGGAAATAACAATTCCTCTAAAAAAAAAATAGCATGTCTCTGCTTTTGTTTATCAAACCGATAATAAAGGGAAGGTGTGAAATTTCCCTTCATTCTGCGGAGAGCTTCTGAAAATAAGGAGAGCGTGAAAATTCCTGCTACAAGGAATTTTCTATCAAGAATTTCCATCAGGGAAGCTGCTCATGGAGCCACCAGGCCGTGGAGATTTCCCCCAGGATATGAGTGTGGTGTCCACAGTGAGGAGTTGTGGTCGTACCAGCAGTGCCATGGATGATGGATAACTACTGGAGTGATTCCCAATTAAATGATGGTCCATGGATGCTCTCCCAGGCAGGTGGAGGAGCTGGACAACATCCAGGGTAAGATCCACGTCCTACCAACCAAGGGCACAGATGCAGAACCCTTCAGCTGCTTCATTCCCCCTGTGCTGGGCACATCCAGTCCTGGGGGAAATTTTGGGAAGAAAGTCATGAAGGGGCTGGAGCAGGGCAGGGAACGGAGCTGGGAAGGGGCTGGAGCCCCAGGAGCGGCTGAGGGAGCTGGGAAAGGGGCTCAGCCTGGAGAAAAGGAGGCTCAGGGGGGACCTTGTGGCTCTGCACAACTCCCTGACAGGAGGGGGCAGCCGGGGGGGGTCGGGCTCTGCTCCCAGGGAACAGGGACAGGAGGAGAGGGAACGGCCTCAGGCTGGGCCAGGGGAGGCTCAGGGTGGACATCAGCAGGAATTTCCCCATGGAAAGGGAGGTCAGGCCTTGGCAGGGGCTGCCCAGGGAGGTTTGGAGTGCCCATCCCTGGAGGTGTGCAAGGAATTCCTGGAGGTGGCACTCAGAGCTCTGGGCTGGGGACAAGGTGGGCATCGGGCACAGCTGGGACTCGATGGGCTGGGAGGGTTTTTCCAACCTCAGGGATTCCGTGAGGTTTAGATTGGATAGTTGGGAAAATTTCTTCCCTAAATAGGTTTTCCAGCCCTGGCACAGGTACAGGGTTGGAGTCCCCATTCCTGGGAGGATTTAAATCCATGTGGATGTGGCACCTGGGGCCATGGGGCAGTGGTGGCCTTGGCAGTGCCATGTTGCACTTCATGGTCTTGGAGGGCTTTTCCAACCTTAATGATTCTGTGAATTTATGAGGGACAGGAATTTCCCCATGGAAAGGGAGGTCAGGCCTTGGCAGGGGCTGCCCAGGGAGGTTTGGAGTCCCCGTCCCTGGAGGGATTTCAAAGCCCTGTGGATGTGGGCACATGCAGCAGCGGTAGCCTTGGAAGTGCTGGGAACAGTTGGATTTGATGATCTTTGAGGGCTTTTTCCACCTCAATGATTCCACTCAAGACTCCTCTTGCCTTCAGTGATTTCACTCCTGATGTGGTTCCTCAAAACCTGGTGGAACCCAAAGAAAATCTCTCCAAAAAATCATCATTCCCACAGACCCTCCCAGATTTCTCAGCATCCAGCAACCCCAAGACTGAATCCAGCACCCCCTGGCCTGGCTCCGCTGGAAAACCTGATTATGTGGGACACAAAGAGCGCTAATTTCATTCCTGCTGGAAGGAATCTTCCTGCTGACGCCGTTCCCAGTTCCACAGGCGAAATGATTTGCAAACCTCCCTCTTAAGAGCAGTGGACAACAGGCCTGAATAATGATGCTGAATTGGGAATGAAATCCAAAGGATTTGGGAGGGAGCACAGGGAAAGCAGCAGCTTGTCTTTAAATCTGTGGATTGCCTTCAAAACTCTGCTTTGTGAGGCAATTACAGGCACAAAGTCAAACATTGGAAAGTGAGACAGGAGGAGAGGGATTTATGGAGCTAAAAAATCAGCTGGGACAAATTCCAGCAGCGTCCACGGACAGAATTATTTGTGTCCTGTGTCAATCCAAATAATCTTAATTTTTAATGCTGCACTTTGCAGCCAGAGTTTTGTTGAAATCCATATTTCGTGTAATTATGGGAATTAATCTCCAAGTATTACAGGAAAACAAAGGCAATGTATTTACTCAACATCTTCTGCTGTTAATATGGAAATGGAAAAAAAAATCAGCTGAGAGGACGATTAATTATTCCAATTGACTTTTCCCTAATTGGCGTTGACTTGTCCTTGGTTTTTGTGACTCCTTTATATTCCAACTACACCATTCCCTCTCATCCTGGTGTTCACCTTCTTCCCATGATAACTGTGGGGATGGATATCCCTGAATTCCACAAGGTCTAGAGGAGAATTTCATGGATTTTCCTCAACCCTTTTGGGCTGGAATTCCCATTTTCCCTTCAAATCCAACCTCTTCACCTGTTATTAATTGGGAATAGAAGAAGCTGTGGCTGCTCCATCCCTGGAAGTGTTCAAGGTCGGGTGGGGTTTGGAGCAACCAAAGCTCTGAACCTTCCTATGTTAAATATGGATATGGAACATTTACATCTATTCCCACTCATTCTTTCTTCTTCCAAACCCAAAATCATTTTTGTCTGGAAGACACTTTGGAACTGCTCTGTGGGGCAGGATTATCTTCTCCAAAACCAATTCCCAAAAAACCCCAATACGAATAATTCCATTTCCCTCCCACCCCCCCCAATAACATCTCTGTTATTCAGGTTTTGGAATGCTCTGTTTGGAAATTCTGACAGGAAGGTGTCTCTGTGATAATAATTTTAATATTGAATAAGAAAATATTCAAACGCTCTGGTCCTCATTTAAATTTTCCACCGCGCCAGGCTTTGCATATTCATCACCTCCTTGGGTCACCAAACTCACGTTGTCCTTGACCTTGCTAAATGTCAAAAAGCTCCTGGGATTTCGCTTTCCCAATCCAGCCATCCGTGACTTCCATAATTTTTTCCCTACCTTGCTCCATGTGGATAAATTACACCCAAAGCCATGACTGCCTCCGGGTTATTCTGAAATCAGCCTCAATCAGATGAGGATCTTAGAGAAGAATTTTGGTGTTTCACAGTTTTCTGGGAAGTTTCTGGACTGGGAATTAAGGAGCTGGGAATGATCCATAGGTGAAACACCAGGACAGAGGGAATTATCCATCTGGAGTGCCCAAATCTCTCTATATTTATATATAAAATGAAATATATGAATAAATATCCCCATAGGAAGGTTGAAGATTTAAGCTCAGTTTAGCAGCATCCTGGGAAAATCCTTTGGGCAGGAACATGGAATTCCTTGGATACAACCACCAGGGTGGAGAAAACCACTTTAGAAAGCAAATTAAAATTATAAAAGCAGTGGGAGCACCATTATTCTGATATTTTCAAGTTGTTAAGGTCATTTCTTCATTGGGAGAGAAGGGAAAAAATGACCCAGAATTAAAAAAATTAGACCCAGTTCTAAACTTTTTTTTTTTAGGCTGTCTTTTCTCCCACCACAAAGAGCCCAAATTAAACCCAGCTTTTATCTCTGGAGAAAGAATTCATTCAGAAAGTGATAAATGCAACAGCCTGGGAATGGATTGGGTTATGTAATATTTGTCCTGAATATTAATCAGCTTTTCCCACTCAAATCTTCAATCAGAAGGGGAAAAAAGGATGTAAATAATATTAATATTAAATGCAAATTCCGATTTCCTTTGTCATTCCAGCCTGCTTAAACACAGATTTAGAACAGATTTATTTAAAAATCAAGATATTTTCCCCATTTCTCCAGCTCCTTGGTTATCCCTTTTTAATGAGTTTTCATAATTAAAATTTTATAATCTGGCAGATTTCACTCTTTGGGAGTTTTCCCGCACTCCTGATCCCCATTCACAAGACAATTCCATGAAGTTGGTAAATTCCCACAGGGATTGGCCACCCTACCTGTTCAAAGAGTTCCTCCTCATTACTTTCCTAAAATTCCAAGAGTTTTTAGCTCATTAATCCCAGTCCCATTTTGGATGGGGAACGCTTCCTTCTCTCGCAACAACTCTGATTTCGTTATTAATACAATATTTGCATATAAATATTTCATCAGGCAGATATTTCGAGAGTAGACCCAGCACATTCCTGAGCTGCCAAACTGCCTTTCCAAGGCAGAAAAAATTCCTTTTCCCATTCCCAGCTGCAAAGAAATCTAAAATCAAGGAAAGAGGACTCAGGGCTGGATTCTCCAACTGATGGAAAACGGGAACAACTCATTTACGCTGCTCCACTCCGTACCTGAGATCATCACTCAGCCTCATCTTTCTCCTTAATTAGCTCTGTTCCATTCCCAATGTAATTCCTTAAGGATGATCTCCTTTTCCAGAGTTCTTTGGAATTTATTACCGAGGAAGAACGACACAAATAAAGCCGAGCTCCGACAGAACAGGAAATCCTGAGTATCCCAAGGTGGCCAACAAAGCTCTGCCAGCCAGGCTTCCATGAAATATCTCGGATGTTTTAAGAGGCCTTCCAAGGGTTTGGAGATGGATGAGTTTGGGAAGGCGTTTGTGCTGTAAACAGGATTTATGGAGCGCAGAAGGAAAAGGGAGACAGGGAAAATGCAACGACAAACAATCCCATCCTCGCTGTCCGATCGCTTCCTAAGGGACACGATAGAAACGTTGCATGAGGTGGCACCTGGCAGCACTTTTCTGTCCCCAGCCCTCTCCTGCAGCTGGAAAAGTGGAGCTGGTAAATTGTCCCTGGATTTGCCCTGTCTGCCACCAGCAGGGTTTGATTTATTCCTCAAAAATTGATTTATCTGCAATTCAGCAGGAAAAACGTAAAATAGAATCACCGAGGGGGTTGGGTTGGAAGGGACCTTGAAGATCATCCAGTGCCACCCCTGACATGGGCAGGGACACCTCCCACTACCCAGGCCCATTCCAACCTCTCCTTGGACACTGCCAGGGATCCAGGGGCAGCCACAGCTGCTCTGGGAATTCCAGCCCAGCCCCATCCCACCCTCCCAGCCAAGAATTCCTTCCCAATATCCCATCTAAGCCATGATGGGAAACCAAACACAGGGGAAGACTCATCTTGGGGCAACATGGGATAGTGGGAGGTGTCCCTGCCCATGGGTGGCGGGGGAGGTGTTGGAATTCCCTTCCAATCCAAACTATTCCGCGACACCAGGATTTTCATTTTTCTAGAGAAGTTTTAGGATTTAATGTGAACATGAAAAAGCAAAAAATCTTGAGATACAGTTCGAGGCCAAACTGTGACCAAGCCCAAAAATCCGCAATTTTCCTGGAGAACTCCCAGACTGGGATCCTGACAACACTGAGAAGGGATAAAGGGATGGCAGCGGAAAAGAGAGGTTGGGAAAAGAAAAGACTCATTAGATGAGGGGGGCAAATTG
Organism: Lycocorax pyrrhopterus obiensis; assembly: GCA_014706295.1. NCBI lineage: Eukaryota > Metazoa > Chordata > Aves > Passeriformes > Paradisaeidae > Lycocorax > Lycocorax pyrrhopterus. The sequence goes on along the minus strand of JACSVZ010000007.1, from coordinate 63,320,881 downwards.
AAAAAAAATCCTTTATCTTTGAGTTTACCTTTAATTTTTCTTTAGCTTGACCCACCAGATGTGGAATTACTGGAGCAGTAATTCCATGGAAAGATTTGCCCTGTGGAACACTGGAACAGTTTCCCAGGGAATGAGCACATTCCCAAGGCTGCCAGAACTCCAGGAGCACTTGGACAACGCTCCCAGGGATGCACAGGGTGGGATTGTTGGGGTGTCTGGGCAGGGCCAGGGGTTGGATTTCTGATCCTTGGGATCCCTTCCCACTCAGGATATTCCATAATTCCATGAAAATAGATTAATTAACCACTTCCAGTGAGACAAAGTCCTGCTGGCACAAGGAGAACCTTCCAAAGAATGGAAATATCCTCACACAGCACATCCCCAGTGAAATCCAGGCGTTATCCTCTAAATAAAAGTGTTCCATTAAATATCTTTCCCTGTTCATCACCGCTGGAAGCATCCAGGATAAATATCCCAAAATTCTGAAAAGAACTGGTTTTTATGGCAATTGGTTAAATGCCACCCTCGGTAGGGAAACGCTGCTCGAGTCGTTTGGAACAAAAACTTTCCTCCCACGAGAAAAATAATCAAAGCTTTCCATAATTTTTCTCCATTCATCTCCAATTTGTCACTTGCCAGGATGTGAATAAAGGGAGCAGAATTCTAAACACGGAGAGATGAAAGGAAAAGCTCCTGGAAATACCTGTTTAACTCCCACTTCTTGGAAGCATTTTCAGGTTGTGTCTCTTCTCTTAGAATTAGCAAAATTCTGCATCTCAAGCAGAACAAAAATGAATCAAAACAGGGGGTTTGGCAACAGGAAAAGGTGGGAAAATAACAGCGACCGAAGCAATGCATCCCCCAGAATCTGGGAGTCAGGAGGAGTCATCCCATGGGATCCATCAGGAACTGCCTCAGGTCCTGAGGAAGTGGGAAGCTGCTGGAACTCCTCAGTCACAGAGTCTTTCCTACTTTTCACAGCAAATTCATGCCAGAAAAAGGGGGAAGAAGCCACTTCCCCCCTCCTTATTCAGAAGGACCAACACTCCACTGTTTCTATGGTGGTCCTCATTCCCAGATTCACAGAATCCCGGGATCACTGAGACTGGAAAAGAGCTCCAAAGCCATCGAGTCCCAGCTGTGCCCGACGCCCACCTTGTCCCCAGCCCAGAGCTCTGAGTGCCACCTCCAGGAATTCCTTGGACACCTCCAGGGATGGGCACTCCAAACCTCCCTGGGCAGCCCCTGCCAAGGCCTGACCTCCCTTTCCATGGGGAAATTCCTGCTGATGTTCAACCTGAGCCTCCCCTGGCCCAGCCTGAGGCCGTTCCCTCTCCTCCTGTCCCTGTTCCCTGGGAGCAGAGCCCGACCCCCCCCGGCTGCCCCCTCCTGTCAGGGAGTTGTGCAGAGCCACAAGGTCCCCCCTGAGCCTCCTTTTTCCCAGGAAAAAAGGACTGAGCCAAGGACAGGAGGCCCAGACCCCTCATTCCCACGTTCCAGTGAGATGAACCCGCTCCTAACGCAGCCAACACCACAACCAAGACAAACCCACGAGGGAGAAGGTTCCATCCTCCCTTCAGCCTTGACTTCGGGATTTAAAGCAGTGCTGGAGCAGCAGGAAAAAGCCGGGATGGGAGTTCCGCAGATCCCAACCATGTAATCAAATGCATCAATAATTTGTTATAAAACAGAGCCAGGAAAAACAAATCAGCTTCTTATCAGCACTGAGGGTGTGTGAGGCAGCAGCTGCTCCCCGGAGGCCCCAAAAGAGGTCACTTGTGCTGAGCTGCTAAAAAAGCCAAGTGACAGAAGATTGGGGCACTGGAAGGGGAATAAATGAGGGCTGCACTTCATAAAACACCCAAATTAAGTCCTGACAGCACAGGGAAGTCGCTCAGTGACTGCTCAGATCCACAGCACAAAGATTGGCTCATTATCTCCCCCCCGTTATTCCCCAGAAACCACCTCAAACCAGGCTTTCCGCACCCCAACAACAAACGCCGCACGTTTCCAAAGTAAAAAATAACTGATTATCCCCCCCTTTTCCCTCCCCATTCCCGAGGCTGGATCTGGATGCGGATCAGCTCCCAGGGAACAGCTCTTGCCCTCCCTTTTTCCTCCTTGTTTTACACAGCAGCGACAAATGAGCTCAGGATCCGCTCAGCATTTAGAGAAATCTGTCCTCCTCTCTCATCTGCTTGTTCCCGTGTCAAGGAATTCAAAGCTGTGGGGAAAATAATGATTGCCTCACGCTTGGCTTGGGGTTGGGTTTTTTTTTTTTTTACCACAAATGAGACTCCTATGTCATTTTTACTTCCATATTTACATGAAAATCATGGATTCCGGGGAACTGCCGCGACAAACAACCCCACATCAAATATGTAACAGCCACAAGACTCTTGCTGCTGTTTGTTTAGGGGAGGAATAAATCAACTTTTTCTCAGCACAACAAAAAGAAAATCAAGGGGAGCTCAGGCTTCACTCACACTGCACAATGAGCTGCACCAGAGCCTCTCTGGGTTTGACGTTGAATCCGTTGTATTGGCTGGTCTGGCACCGGTAGGTCCCGGTCATTTCCCGGGAAACGTTGACGATCCGCAGGATCCCGTCGTAGCTCTCGGTCTGCAGGGCCCCGTCCGGCATCGCCACCTCCTTGTCCGCCCGCGACCACAGGATGATGGGTTTGGGTTTCCCGGTCACCTGGCACTGCAGCTCGATGGTGTCCCCTTCCCGCGTCACCAGCGGGGACTTCTCCTGAGGGACGGTCAGGTTGGGGGGCACTGGAAATAGGAAAAGAGAGGGGTCAACAATCGGGTGCCAAGGATGGACTTCCTGCTCGGAATTATCCACAGAGAAGGAATTTATCCACAGCGAAGCGGGGATTGTGCACACTGGAAGCTCCCATGTTTATGGGGTGAAGTTCTCAGCTGCCTGGAGAGGCTCAGAGGAGATTTCCCAGCCCTGCTGTGACAATCGTGTCCTCCCTGTGTGTCCCTGCCACCATGCCAGTGATGTCCCACCATCCCTCACTTCCCCACTGTGAGTTCCGCTTTTCCTTTTTAGGATTGTTTGGCACTAAATCCCATTTTTTATACCAGCCTGGCTGCTGATTTTATCCAGCCCGTGGATAAACGGCTGTGGATGAGGAAGGATTGTGGCAACTCAGAAATCAGCTCAGATTTGGAGGCCTGACCCCAAAATGCAGCTGTGGTCTGTCACAGGAGGGTCATTGAAGTTTACTCCACAGGGATTGGCATTAACGATTCCAAAGGGGATACTGGAACTATTTCCAGCAGGAGTTAGGCAGCCCCATGGAGCAGGAACACCTCCCAGTGAGCTGGTGGTGCCCAAGGACATGGGATAAGGATGTGGATGTGTGGGAGCAAATCCAGAGACTGGAGCCCCTCTGCTCTGGAGCCAGGCTGGGAGAGCTGGGAATGTTCACCTGGAGAAGAGAAGGATCCAGGGAGAGCTCAGAGCCCCTTGCAGGGCCTAAAGGGGCTCCAGGAGAGCTGGAGAGGGACTGGGGACAAGGGATGGAGGGACAGGACACAGGGAACGGCTTCCCAGTGCCAGAGGGCAGGGATGGATGGGATATTGGGAAGGAATTCCTGTCTGGGAGGGTGGGGAGGGGCTGAGCTGGAATTCCCAGAGCAGCTGTGGCTGCCCCTGGATCCCTGGCAGTGCCCAAGGCCAGGCTGGACATTGGGGCTGGGAGCAGCCTGGGACAGTGGGAGGTGTCCCTGGTGGAACTGGATGGGCTTTAAGGTCCCTTCCCACCCAAACCGTTCTGGGATTCTGGCCCTGAAACAGGGAAGGGATCCAAATAAACTGAGGAGATTTTTTCCCAGATATCCAGAAGGTTCTTCTGGTTGAAGGAACTCCTTCACTGAGCTCATCATGGGAGGAGCAGACAAACAAATCCCGTGTGTCCAGGAGCTGCACTTCTCATCCCATCCCAGCCCTGCCATGGGCAGGGACACCTTCCACTATCCCAGGCTGCTCCAAGCCCCGTCCAACCTGGCCTTGGGCATTCTGTACACTCAAAGCTTGAATCCTATCTGGAAAAAATCAGGAAAGAGCACACCCAGCTTCCCATGGGGACTTCTGGAGGTGTCTGAGAGGAAGGAGAAGGAACGGCACAGCACATCCAACTTTGAGGGGGAAAAAAAGCAGATCCTGGACAAAAATCTCCTGTGCAAAAACAACAATTCCCCCTCTTTTTCCATCAGTTTTTCCTGACAAACCAGAGATAACAGCACAGCAAGAGCTGCACCTCGCTGAGATAAGGAGCAGGGCCCACGAGGGTGGTGACAGCTGATAAGAGAGGCTCTGTCAGTGTCCCAGATGGAAAGATCCCTTCGAAGCCCCGGATCCTCATCTCCCGTGGCATTTGGCGGCGCCTGTCGTTGCGAGGCAGCCAACGGCTCGTTATGGTTCCCGGGATTTATTCACGTCGTTCCCGGGAACGGCAGAGGGGACAGGAGGGACAAGGCCATCCATTAAGATGAAGAACTCCAGGGGCAATGCCATAAATCCAAAGCCTGGCTGCAGCTCTGGGTCACGTTTGAGTAACACTGAGGTCCCACCAAGGATTTCTCTGTCCCCACCCCATTTATGGCTCCAGATCCCCCTGAATTTAGACCCCGATTCTCCACTCCCTAATTAGGGGGAGGAAAAGCCCCAAACCTTTTCTCAGGGAGGGTTTTTGGCAGGGTTTCCCCTTTTCAGCCCAGCTATTTTTTGTCACAACCTCACAGGTACATAATTATCTTTGAGCTGTCTGTTCCGACGGCAAATGTAGCTGGAATTAGCAACAGGCTGAAAAAATAAATCCCAGGTTTTTTGGGGAACGGTGACACAGCAGGCACTGGCAGCCCGGGCACATGGGATTTGTCTCCATGAGCAATCCGGCTCAAAACGATTGAGGAGAAAATAAGAATTTCATCGTTTTCTTCCCGAAAAATGCAGGGATACCCCAGGAGCAGGGAATGGTGAGTCTGGGTGAGCAAGGTTAGAAACAGGGAATCATGGAATTGTTCAGGTTGGAAAAGGTCTCTGAGATCACTGAGTCCAACTGTTCCAAGGCCACCGCTGCCCCATGTCCCCAGGTGCCACATCCACAGGGATTTTAGATCCCTCCAGGAATGGGGAGTCCACCCCTGCCCTGGGCTGGACAACCCTTTCCAGGCACGAATTCTCTCTGATATCCCACCTAAACCTCTCCTTGGCACAGCCTGGGGCTGTTTCCTCTTTTCCCACCACTCGTGCAAAGATGAGCGAGCAAAGGTGGGTCCAGAGGCTCAAATCCGTGAGGAAAGGAGCAGGGATCAACCAAGGATGTGCCAGCCAAGACGCTGCCAGTGGGATGAGCAGGGAGGGGTGCCAGGCAGGTGAGGAGGGTGTCACCAGCTGTGCCAGTCACCGTCCCCCAGCAGGTGCTGCTGTGGCACAAGGAGAGCCCTGGAGGGCTCAACCTCTTCCCGAGGCTCCCGCAGCTCCAGAGGCTGCTCCAAGGGCAGCTCTGTCCCAGCTTTGCAGAATAAAAAGTTACCAAAATCCTAAATGGAAACAAGAAATGTTCCCCTATTCCTGCAGCCACAGCTGGGAGCAGGTCCACTGCCCAGGCTGGAAATGGACAAATCCATGATTTTTCCTGGTCCTAAGTGGAAACAACAAATGTTCCCTTATTCCTGCACCAAGTGGCTTTAAAATAAGTTCACACTCTCAGCAGTTTCCTGAAGTGGAGGGTGACACTTGGAGGACAAAAAGCTTTGGTGACACTCGGAGAAGAAGCTCTGGTGACACCTGGAGAACAAAAAGCTTTGGTGACACTTGAAAAACAAAGAGCTTTGGTGACACTTGGAGAACCAAAAGCTCTGGTGACACTTGGAAGACAAAAAGCTCTGGTGACATCTGGAGAACAAAAAGCTTTGGTGACTCTCGGAGAACAAAAAGCTTGGGTGACACTTGGAGGATAAAAAGCTTTGGTGACACCTGGAGAACAAAAAGCTTTGGTGACACTCAAAGGACAAAAAGCTTTGGTGACACCTGGAGAACAAAATTCCTGAGCCTGATGTTTATTCCTTGTGTATTCTGGGTGTTTTTAGTGCTACTCGAGCTTTCTGAAGTCCTGATGGATCAAATTCCAGCTTAATTAACGGATCAGACAGATTAATTAACTGCTACTGGCAGAGGCAAGAAGCTGCAGACAGAAAAATCCTTCAGAGGCCCTCTTATCCCATTAAAATGTCCCTGCCCATGGAGGCTGGATGGGCTTTATCTGTTCCCAAACTATTCCATGATTCCAAGGCAATCAGAGGAGGAGGACAAGGAGCCCCCACAATTGGTGGCCTCACAACTGCTGAGCTCTTCCCTGGGGATTTCAGGGGCTGCTGGCACCTCTGTGTCCCCGGGAGCCTTCAGGAAAACATTTCCTTGGAGCAACCTCTGTCAGTGACAGGGAAAAATCCTGGGATAGTGTGGCCAGGCTGCTCCACATGGAATCATCCTAATAATTGGGATCAAGCACAGCAAAGGAGTGTTTGAGTAGCATGTCAAGAAATCACCCAAACTGGAGACTACCCAGAGAGAATCTGCCCAAGGAACTGCTGGAATTCCCATTATCCAAGGAATTCAAACCCAGCGTGGCTCAGGAATATTGAGGAATCCACGCTGAGCCGGCTGGAAGGGAGAAGTGAAGTTATTTGTGCGTCCTACTCGGGGAATATTTATGAATTCGAAGGTCTGACTGGCCAGGATTAATCATCCTCTGCCTGAGAGCTGCAGTTTGGGCCCAGCTCATGATTCATGCCCTGATGTGATGCCGGAGTTAAGACAGGGCTGAGCCGTGGCACAAAATAGATTTGAGCAAGATCATTCCACCCGGGAAGGGCAGCGAGGGATAATTATTCATGAAGGATAATTATGCTGGTTCTGTCTGTAAACAGAGGCTGAAACTCCTCAGCCTGCTCCAGTTTTTTGGGAGAAATGCTGGGGAAAACCAAGAAGCTGCTGCTGGAAGGGACCCGGAGGTGAGAGAAGAGCCCGGGGGAAGATTTGTCGATCCAATCAAACGATTGGAAAAGCAGCTGAAGTCAAGGGAAAGAAAACTCCAGGGAATTTCCTTTACCTTTTCCATGGCCTTTCATCCCCATGGAAGAGGGTCCATGAAGGCACCGGTGTGGAAAGGAGATGGAGCTGCCTGTCAGGAATTCCTGGCTGGATTTCATGGGTGGTTTCTGATCGTTCTAGCTCCTGTGTCCCCCCCAGGCAAGGGACACAAATTCCAATTCCAAGGGGGAAAGTCCACGTTTTCTGGGGCACAAACCACTCCTAATTGCACAGGAGGACACAATATCCACCATGGATTTTATGGAATCACAGAACCCTATAAATTGGAAAAGCCCTCTAAGAACATCCAGTCCAACCATCAACCAGCACCACCACTGCAGTCACCACCAACCCATGTCCCCAGGTGCCACATCCACACATGTTTTGAATAATTCCAGGGATGGTGACCTCCCTGGACAGCCTTTTCCACTCTTCTTGAGAAGGAATTTTCCCTAAGATCCAATTTGAATCACCTCTGAGGCCACTTCCTCTCGCCCTTAAGTGATGGTGAGGCCTTGGACAAAGGGTCCAGTCCTGAGGGTTGGGATGATCCTGATTTTTGGACAAAATTCCTGCTCAGGCAGGAAAATAATTCCAGGATCAGTGCCTGGAACACAACACCAAACCCCTAAAGCAGCACCTCGCTCTGCAGCCAGAGGGAAGAGGAACATTTGAAACCCAGAACACGCAGAGCCAGCAGCAAATTAGGGAAGTGAATTCCAGTGCTCTCGCAGGAGCTGTGCTGAGCAGCATCCACGGATGAGGAGAGCCACGGGATGAGGAGCCCATCCACAGCCCTCTGGAGAAGAACAAAGAGGCTCTGCCACACAGAGGGTGTCTGCTCCCCAAAATCCTGCTGGAATCAATCCATGGACGGTGGGTCCATCCCAGAGAAATCAGATTTCCCAAGGGAATGGGCTGCAGAGCAGGACGAGGCCTGGCCTGGCCCTTTCCCTGCTGTGTGACGGGAAGGGGCTCCCAAGGATGGAATTAACGAGAACAATCTCTGCACATTAACCACGAAATCAGAACTATAAAAGACAAAGCTTTTTAACAAAATCCCGCAGTTTTCTGTCCCTTCTGCCCCCTGCTCCTTCCCAAGATAAACTCCAAGGATAATGGCTCCCCAAACCCATCCGTTTGCTGCAATAACCAAAGGCCTCTCTCTGTTTCCTGGGGCCGCTATGAACGATCGCTCTGGACGGTGCTTAAGGTTTACAAATATCTTAATTAGCAACTAATTACCTCCCAAACCCCACATCCTCGTTACGTAACCAGTCTGTGATTCCGATAAACATTTCGAGCTGGAATCGAGGTCTCTTTCATGTCTCATCAAAGCAGGAACAGGATGACCAGAGGACTCCTGTGGCACAACCAGATCAAGGCTGCAGGTCCTGGAACGGCAGCCTGGAGCTTTAATTAATTCATTATTTAATGGAGAGCTGATTAGCTTGACAGGGAAGCCCTTTTCATGCTGCACAGCCTCACATGGAGCCGTTCTCCAAGAATTTCTCTGCCTGGATGTAGCAGAACTTATGGAAAGCCAAATTTATCTCTGGAAGTGTTGGAGCAACCTGGGATAGTGGAAGGTGGTGCTTCCAACCCAAAGATCCCTTCCAACCAAAACTGATCCCATGATTCCAGGAGATCTGGAGGCCTCCAGGCTGCCCTGTGCTCATCCAAAATCCACGTCCTGCTCCGGGATGTTCCCATCCTAAGCTCAGCTCATCTTCAGGCTCATCCCGAGGGCAGGGATTTGTTTGGTGAGTTTTCCACGTAGGACATCTGGCTGTGCCCACACAGGGCAGGAATGAGCCACTGGAAGGACTCCCTTAGGAAAAGAGGGATCACCACCACCTCCAGCCCTTCCCGTGGCAATTCAGAGCAGCAAAACCAGAAAACAAAGGAAAATATCCCAAAATAACAACTCTCTTCCCTGCTCAATAACATCTCCAAGGAAAAGGTAGAAAGAGAATGAGCCAGAAGGGACAAATGATGATTTTTGGGAATAAAAGCAGTGTAAAACCCTGTCCTGGACAGAGCAAACCATCCCAATCCCAATCCCAATCCCAAATCTTATTCTTCCTGCTTAAATACAATATTTAAGGCAGAGAAAAAATCCCTTGCACAGACTGACACTCTCTGATCCACCTCTTTTTTTTTGCTTGCCACTTTATTGAGGTTTTTGTTGCTTTTTTAGCATCTCATTGCTTTTTTAGCATCTTCTGCCTCCAGGTTTCCATGACATGATCCCACATATCCAGAAAAACCCAGCCTGGCTCTCAGTAGCATTTGCCCAGGGTGGGTTTTATGGATGGCAGGGCTTTTCCAGGGCAGATATTCCACATCTGAGTCTCGACTCCCACTCTTCGGTGACCTATTTTATTGAGATATGGGGGGAGCAGCGAGGGGATTACTTCAGGTCCATTTGTACAAGACACCCAGGACACAAATCCGTGCTTTCCCCGCTGAAAATGTCAAGGGAAAAAAATATTCCTGCTGAACAAGGGCAGTTCCAAGTGTGTCATGAGCCACACGTCCCTTCCCGAACTGCTGGATGGGAGAATTTTTGGATTTCCTCCTTCCTTAGGATTTGACACAGCCCCTCCTGCCCCTCTCGGTGACTCCAGGAGGAGCCTCATAAACATCAGGAAGAGGAAATTCCCCCCCCCATCCCAGACATCCAGAGGGATGTTAATAAATCCCTGCAAGTCCTGGCATTTGGGAAATGTGTTTGTGCCTGGGCCTTCTGTTCCTAATTAGCAGAGCAGTAATGAATCTTGATGAATCAGTAATGACCTTCAAAGCACTGCAACTATTTCAGCTTCCGCTTGGCTGGGTAACGAAGTCATTCCAAGAGCAGAATTCCTTTTAGGATGCTAAAAAATCTGAGCCCCAAATCCACGTTTTCTTCCCCCTTTCCTGATTTTCTGGAGCGTTCCAGGACAGGAAATTTGAGGGGTGACGGAATTCATCCCCTCCTGCAGGGATTGTGGTGAGCTGATAGGAATGGCCAACTAATGGATGTTGCCAGGAAATCCCATCAGTTTTCCAAAGGGTTCCCCAGGAAGTACAGGAAATCCAGTGGTTATTTGTCGCTATCGTGTCCTGATTGTAAAATCATGGAATCATGGAACGGTTTGGGTTGGAAGGGACCCTAAAGCCCATCCAATCCCACCCCCTGCCATGGCAGGGACACCTTCCACTATTCCAGGGTGGATCCAAGCCCCAGTGTCCAGCCTGGCCTTGGGCACTGCCAGGGATCCAGGGGCAGCCACAGCTTCTCTGGGAATTCCAGCCCAGCCCCATCCCACCCTCACAGCCAGGAATTCCTTCCCAATAACCAACCAAAATTTCTCCTTTCTCAGTCTGAACCCATTTTCCCTTGTGCTGTCCCCAATTCCTGATTAATAGTCCCTCTCCAGGTCCCTGGAGGCCCTGGAATGTGCCGGGAGGTCTCCACACAACCTTTTCCACCATGGGGCGGCTCCATCCCAACGAAACCGACCCCAAGGGGCCTCTCCTCACCTGTGCTGCTGGAGATGTTGACATCGATGCTGATGTCCGAGATGCCGCCTCCCTTGAGGGACGCCACGCACGTGTAGGTCCCGAAATCCGTGAACTTCAGGTCGATGATGTCCAGGTTGGTGGTGCCGGGGGACACGTCGGGGTCGGTCTGGGTGATCACCATCCTCTCCGAGCTCCGCAGGGGCCGCCCGTTCTTGAACCAGCTGAAGGTGAGCTCCTCCGAGGGGATGGCCTCCACCTGGCACGAGATCTTCACCTCCCGCCCGATCTGGATGTTGTCGTCTTTGTGATACGGGTCAGGGGTGATCCAGAATCGTCCTTTTTTTAAGGCTGAAACACAAGAAAGGAACAGTTTGCTATAAAAAAATACAAGTTTGGCTTCACTGGAGGCCTAAATATGATTTTAAAAGGGGCTGCAGCCACAGGATTGAATTTTGAATTAAAAAACTTGTCTTCACAAACTGGGGGAAAAAACCCTAATTTTGAGCTCTTTACCCTCAGTTCCACAGGGCGGGAGAGGCTTCTTCCATTGAGGAAGGCAACACTTTTAAGGAAAGAATGGAAAATTTGGTATTTTTGCAGGAAAATCATCATTTTGGATGCTGCCCCTTAGTTCTAAGCACATCTTAAAGTATCCAACTGGTCGATTTTATTTATTCATTTATTATTTAATTTATTTACATTATTCATTTATCCGTATTTATTTAAGGAAGTTTCATGGCTTTAATCAAGATGGAATTTTTTGCACTCCTCTGTACTGAGTATCTCTCCTTCCCTTGGGAAAGCCTCAGCCAATTCCCAGGAATCAGCACTAACACCAGCAAGGAATCACGAGGATAAACCAGTTGGAAACTGCCACGGAATTAAACTCTGAGGCACGAGCTGAGCTTTTTTTTGTGTGGAAATAACAGCACAAACAATGCTTACACACACAAAAACCTTCAATATTTGATGCAGATCCTTTTCAGGCGGGGAAAACCAAAAAAGAACTCGATGGGCACGACCAGAGCGACGTTTCAGCCCAAATTAGTTGCTCATAACCTCAATAAACTATTTTTATTTCTGAATTTTCAGCAGATTCTCCTGCCTAGAACTGAACAAAGTCTAGCAGGGGAGTCAGGGTAACTTTCCTTTGTTAGGATGAGTGGTAAAGGAACAACTCCAAGGTAAGAAAAGGGGGCAGAACCTCAAAATTTGGGTCAAAGCCATTTCTTGCAAGGAGAAGCGGGTTGGAACTGGATGATCTTTAAGGTTCTTCCAACCCAAACCATTCCATGACTCTGGATGAGGTCTCCAAAATCCCTTCAGACATTCCTGATTTCCGCCACATCCGGAAAACCTGAGGTGAGTTTGGTACAAACCCCCCAGACAAAGGAAAAGGGATTTTTGTATCATTTTCTCCATCCAGCAATCCCATAAAACTGTGGCTTGGATTTCCCTCATCCGTAGATTCCTGGACCTCCATTTCCAGGAAGAAATTTCCAGGAGGGCATTCCAAAATGCCAAGAAAATTGAGCCATGCCATGGATTTTGTGTCTGTGCTATCAGTTCCATTTTAGGCATCGTTGAAAGGTTTCCATGGGGTGAGACGCAGAAATAAAAGAGAAATTAAAGGTTAAGAGGTTTTTGCACAGGCAGAGAGGGACAGGACAAGGGGTAATGGTTATAAACTAAAAAAGGAGAGATTTAGATGGGATATTGGGAAGGAATCCTTGACTGGGAGGGACTGGGATGGAATTCCCAGAGAAGCTGTGGCTGCCCCATCCGTGGAAATGTCCAAGGCCAGGTTGGACAGGAGGCCTGGGATAGTGAGAGGTGTCCCTGCCCATGGCAGGGGTGGATGGAATCACCTTTAAAGCCACTGCCCACCCAAACCATTCCAGGATTCTCTGATTAACCAGCAAAACGTGGGAGACGATGCTGCAGCTCCTTCCCAGCAGGGATTTGGGAACGCCACCAGCACACGGAGCTCCAAAGGAGCAGCAAATGCACAAATAAATCTGTAACTGTTCTTTGAGAGCCAGCAAAGTGCCAAACTCGCTCCAAAGACGCCCCGAAAAACGAGGATGTGATCAAACAGCCCAAGATGAAACAACTTTTGTCCTCAAACTCCTCACACACAGTCCCTGCCCTCCCTCATTAATTATATTTTCAAAGTAATCAAATGCATTTCAGGATCTCAAGCAAGGCCTATTTGCATTCATCGGGTTCAGTTCGTTTTTTCCCACCCCCTCCCTGATCAACCCCAAATTTTCCTTTAATGCTCCAGAATGCTCCTGCCTTGCCGATTTCCAACGGCTCAAACACCACCACTAAATACATCAAGTTCTGCACCGTTTGCAGGCTCTGACACAGGAATTATGGACCCCTGGCTGCTTCCCAAGTGGATGCAGGACACAGGGAATGCTCGGGTTTGTGGTTGCTGATGGTTCTGTCCGCGTTCGACCTGTGACAACGGGGCCATGGAGAGGCAAAACTCCAAATTTCTGATTTTAACCTTCGCTGAGCAGCCAGAAGCCCCCCCGAGGAACCCTCTGTGCCCTCCCCAGAGGAGGTTTTGGGTAATTTTGGTTGTTCCCCTTCAGGTTTTCAGCGATTTTGTTCTGACCCATTCACGGTGAACAAGAGGAGAGCGTCACCCAAGCAGATGAGGAGCTCTGCACGGTCTTGGAGCAGATGTTGGAGGTTTGGAGAGCTCAGAATCCAGCCTGGCCCTTGTTCCTGAGCACCCAGAACAGGAATTTTCCCAAGTGTATTCCAATACTTTCACACCCAGTCCCACCTCTCTTCCAGGATCCTCCAAAATCACTGGGAATTCTGCGCCTCAGCCGCATCCCCTGGGTCAGACAAGGCAGGAAAACTTTCCTGGTGCCCAGGTTTTCCTGACCCCTTCCTGTTTCCTTCTCATGCGTGGGAAAAAGAGTTTGTGATCCTGGGAAAGATTCTCCACTTAATTTTTAGGGACAATGGATCGCAGAGACACAGTAAGGAATTGGCCAAACATCACAGAATTCCAGGATGGATTGGGTTGGGAAAGACCTTTAAGGATCATCCAGTGCCATGGGCAGGGACACCTTCCACTATCCCAGGTTGTTCCAAGCCCCAATGTCCAAGCTGGCCAAACCACCCTGGAATTACGTGATAATGGATGAAACAAGAAAATCTGCACACATGGGAAGAGCCCTGCAGTCCACCTTTATTTTTACGTGGAATTCCAGCCTAAACGGATCCATTTACTGCCCAAAACCTTCATTCCCACTGAATAAAAACTCATGGAAATCCTTCCCTGCTGTCTCTGCAGTAACTTGTCTGCTGCTATCAAATCAAGAGAAGGAAAATCAAAGTTCTTCTCACAAGCTCTGAAAGGAGACACCAAATCTTTGTTTATTTTGGCTGTGGGTAACAAAGTTGGGTCTGTCTTCAACATTACCCAGGATTCCCTCAAATTCCATTTTATCTGAGGAGAAATCAATTTAACAATTGTCCAAAAGCTCTTTTTTGCTGGTGATTATCCCAGTATGGTCATTAAACTTTGTTCTCTTCCATGAAAATACATTTTGACACTGTTCTCTGGATCAAGAGCAGGGATTTGTTCTTCCCAAAAATTCTCGTTTGCTGTCATGGCCCAGGAAAATATTGGAGGGGAAAATAACAGAGAGGAAATGACAGATTTCTGGCTTAATTGTAAAAGTTAATTATGAATGGAAGAGCAAAACCACACCCCAAATAACACACGCAGCTTGTGGATACCAGCCCAGCAGAGTGAAAGGGCACCACAAAATCATGGAATGGTTTGGATTGGAAGGGACCTTAAATCCAATCCCACCCCTGCCATGGCAGGGACACCTCCCACTGTCCCAGGCTGCTCCAAGCCCCAATGTCCAGCCTGGCCTTGGACACTGCCAGGGATCCAGGGGCAGCCACAGCTGCTCTGGGAATTCCAGCCCAGCCCCTCCCTACCCTCCCAGCCAGGAATTCCTTCCCAATATCCCATCCATCCCTGCCCTCTGGCACTGGGAAGCCATTCCCTGTGTCCTGTCCCTCCAGCCCTTGTCCCCAGTCCCTCTCCAGCTCTCCTGGAGCCCCTTTAGGCCCTGCAAGGGGCTCTGAGCTCTCCCAGGATCCTTCCCTTCTCCAGGTGAACATTCCCAGCTCTCCCAGCCTGGCTCCAGAGCAGAGGGGCTCCAGCCCTTGAAGCAGCTCCTTGGTGTCCTCCAACACATCCACACCTTCCTTGTTCTGAAAAGCCCAGACCTGGATGCATTTCTGGTCATAAGGACACAGCCTGGGTTGGAAGGAAATCTAAAATAATTCAAAACCCATTAAAAAGTAGAGTAATGAAATAAAAAGTCCGAGTTTTTAGGAAGGGCATCCCAACTTAGACCACTCTCAAAATTCAAATTCCTCAAATTGGGAGTTTAGAATCACGGAATTGTCCGGGTTGGAAAAGCCTCCTGAGATCAGGAAGTTCAACCATCAACCAGCACCACTAAAACCAAGTCCTCAGCTGCCACATCCACACATTTTGGGCACAATTCCAGGGATTGTGACTCCATCCCACCCCTGAGCAGCCCCTTCCAACACTTTCCAATCCATGAGGAAAAGACTCTGACAAAACTGAGAAAATGCCGCTTCCCAAATGTTCCCTTCGCATCCCAAGGCAGGCTCGAAGCAAATTCCTGCTAAAAAAAGCCACACGTTCCCAACATTTCAGCACCAGCTCATTCTGCTCCTGTCAGCACGGTTTGAGCTGGAAGTTTTTTAAATCCTCAACTTCCAGCAACTCTCCGAACAATTAAGATGTCAAAACGTCTTCTCCTAAAGCAACTCCAAACTTTTTCATATCAAGTAATTATTTGGCACTTCCAAGGCCAGATGCATTCCCACTTCCAATTTAAATGCAAATCCCACAGAAAGACTTCAGGTTTTGTCTCCACTTTTAGAAAACGCTGCTAATTGTGCAAAGACAGGGATTTATTATTCCATGTGGCAGGTGCCTGTTTTTCCGTGTGCTCAGCTTAATTAGCTCCCGGCTCCTTCGGAGCTGCTCTTTTGAAGGAGGGGGAGGTTTGGACTCCTTTGAATGACGAAAATTTCAGTTTACAACTTGCTCCAAATCTGATCCATTAAAGAGATGAAGGCGAGATCAAAGGGGGAGAAACACAGCGTGGCTCCTCTTTTAACGGCTTTTAGAAGGAAAGATTCCGCGGAAATCGGCGGCACCGGGAGAAAAGACGTTGGGGGTTGGGAATAGATGATCTTTGACATCCCTTCCAGCACAAACCATTCCGTAATTCAGAGAAATATCCAGCTGGGATTGAGCTCAGGAGGCTCCTTCTCCGATCTCCAGCTCACACCAGGTTTTCCAAGGCTTGAAGAGCTCCAGGGATGGGAATTTCACAACTTCCCACCCTCAGCTCCCAGCCTGGGAAAACCAGGAGCTGTCCCAGTGGTGTCACTGGTTTTGGAGACAGAAATTGCTGTGTCCTTCCATTTATTGTCAGGGTACGCTGTTTCCTCCTGTTTTTAAGGAGATACAGACAACGGATCATGGATCAGATCCCAACACATTCACATGAGGGTGAAATTCCAAAAGCTGCAGGAGTTTGACCAAGAAAAAAGAGGGACAACTCAGCAGCTGGAATTTCGTCACTTTTAAAAGCCCAAGCAGATGAAAAACGGGGAAAAAGCCGAAATATTTCCTATGCTCCAAATCCCAGCTTGCCAAGACATGGATACGTGGCCAGAGCGGGAACTCGGGGCTGCTCCATCCCACAGGAAAACGGGAATTCAGGGGTCTTGTCACAAGCCGGACAAGAATTGGGATATAAATGAAACCCTTCAGAGAAGCTGCCACAACCCCCAGCAGGCTGTGCACTTGCCAAACAAATTCTAAATCCTTGGAATGTTGCAGCTGGGTGTTTTCCAGGGCCTCGACAAAGTTTAATTCTTGCGCCAAAGCTGTCCAAAACAAAAAAGCCTTGCTGAGCTTTCCTGCCCCAAAGGGATGCATCGGAAATTTTCCCTCTTTTCTTCGTACGTGAAACTCAGCCATTCTCCCAGTCCTGGAGAAACCCCCCATTCCCAAGGTTTCCTCACTGGATTATCCCTATTCCTGCTTCTGGGGTGTCTCAGGAGCTGTGTTGGAGTTCGGGATTTCCTTAGAGCCTGGATTTCTTCCAACACGGGATGCATTTCCCTTCAACACTTTTTCTCCCACACTTAAATGCCTCAAAGCTACAACAGGATCCTATAAAAATTCCCAAAATTTGTCAGGCTGGGCAGAGAACTAAATAATCCCAGTCCCAGGATGGGATTGCTTGGTGCCCCAGGAAAAGTGTCTTAAAACACATTTCAAGGGCAGCAAAGCACCTTGGTAACATCAGAACAAACCACTGGGAACTCATCCTTCTCCTCTCAGTTTTCTCCTCCTTCAATAGGAGAAAAAACTTGGAAAAATTCCATTTTTTCTCTGCCAAAAAGAAAATGTTGCTAAAAGTATCCAGATCTTGTCTTGTGCTATCAGCCAGGATCTAAACCAATATTAAAGTACAGCACAAAACCCTGCCAGAACCAATTATCAGGTTTTAGTAATTAATAATTTTCAGCCAAAAAAAGTAAGAAAAACTTTATCCTTCCCCCAGTGGAATCCCAGGATCACTGAGGTTGGAAAAGACCTCCAAGGTCACCAAGTCCCAGCTGTGCCCGATGCCCACCTTGTCCCCAGCCCAGAGCTCTGAGTGCCACCTCCAGGAATTCCTTGGACACCTCCAGGGATGGGCACTCCAAACCTCCCTGGGCAGCCCCTGCCAAGGCCTGACCACCCTTTCCATGGGGAAATTCCTGCTGATGTCCACCCTGAGCCTCCCCCGGCCCAGCCTGAGGCCGTTCCCTCTCCTCCTGTCCCTGTTCCCTGGGAGCAGAGCCCGACCCCCCCCGGCTGCCCCCTCCTGTCAGGGAGTTGTGCAGAGCCACAAGGTCCCCCCTGAGCCTTCTGTTCTCCAGGCTGAGCCCCTTTCCCAGTTCCCTCAGGAATTCTCCAGCCCCTTCCCAGCTCCATTCCCTTCCCTGGACACGCTCCAGCCCCTCCATGTCCCTCAATGTCTTGAAGGGCCAGAACTGGACACAGCCCTCAAGGTCTCTCAGCAGTTCCAGCAGAGGGGACAATCAGGACAATCCCTTCCCTGCTCCTGCTCCCACACAATTCCCGATCCAATCCAGGTGCCTTTGGCCCCTTTCCCACCTGGCCACCCCTGGCCTCATGTCCAGCCACTGCCCCCAGCAACCCCAGGGAAAAATGGGGAAAAAATGTGTCCACCTGAACACAAGGAGAGGGATCCAAGGAATCCCATCTCCTGAAATCCTTTCTGATAAATCCTTCCAGACACGTGGTGCCCAACAGGCTCCTCATGATGTCTCCAGAGCAGCAAACTCCCTTCAAAATCAAATTCCTGCTCACAAAAACTCTGGGAAGTCCTAATGAAAGGGCAGAAGGATCAATAAACCATCTCCGTTTTTATAGGGAAGCCTTTTATGAACTCATCCATGAACTCACCCATGACCCTCCAGTCTGGGAAGAGCTCACAGATCAGAGCCTGCTCCGGCAGATAATAAAAATAAATGGACTTATTCAGCTCCAAAGGTCCACATTTTTCCACATTCATTCCCAGAGCTGTAAACTTTTAGGGAGCGCACTGGGGACTTCTGGCTGTAGGAACGCTCTGGATGTGCTGCAAGATCAGGTTTGCTCGGTTGAAAACTTCTGAAATCCCATCGCAGAGGGCATTTCTCCATGGAGGAGATGTCTGCGGATATTTGCCACGGGCTTTGGAATTCTCCAGCCAGGAAATAAGATGGAAAATCAGAATTATTAAGGCTGGAAAAGCCCTCGGGCATCATCGAGTCCAGGTGTTATCCCAGCACTGCCAAGGCCACCGTGGACCCACATCCCGAAATTTGTTCCATTCTCCCTCTTGCTTGGAGCTTTTGCCAGGATACAGAGAAGAAAACAAGGATGGAAAAATGCTCATTCTGCCAATTTCATGGAAAACCCACTATTTTAGGATTTTAGAATTCCCAACCAGTCCCAGATGATTCCAGACAGTGACCACACGTGCCAGACCCACATCCTGAAATTTATTCAATTCTGCTTCCTGGGAGCCCTTCCCAGGATACGGAGAGGAAAACAAGGATGGAATAAAGGTCCTTCTGCCAGTTCCATGGAAAATCCAACATTTCAGGATTTTAGAATTCCCAGCCATTCCCAGAAGATTCCAGGCAGTGACCACAAGTCCAGATGTGCCATCGCTCACTCTCCTGCTGGGGTAACCTGCTGGATGACGACTGTCACTGCTGCCACCAAACCCAAATTCCACTTCTGGGATAAAATTCCAGAGCCCTTCCCATGCTCTGGAGCTGGGGTCCCTGCTCACATTCCAATTGTTGGAGTTTGGGGACATTCCAGATGTGCTGACGTCCAACCAAGCCTTAATTTTATCCTTTACTGCCCTAAACCCCAAGGGAAATTCCTAAAAAAAGCTCTGGGATAAAGAGCAGGAAAGCAGGAGGGAAGCAGGTGTAGAGAACAATATTCTAGGATTATAATTTTATTTAAAAAGCAACAAAAGTTCATTTATTTCCCAATCTGAGCTTCCTCCTTCTATTTTTAGTCCTGAATTTTTTTTTTTAGCAGCCACTCCTACAGTTCACACACAGTTTTTAAAGCCATAATCCAGAGGTACTTCCAGCAGTCCTGGCCTTAAAAGGGATTTCCCTGGAGTGCTTTTTGTTCGGGAAGAGCTTTTGTGCTGCTGTTGAGCACAGGTCATTATTTTCCATTGCAGCTGACAGGGAATCCCACCCCTCGGAAAAATTAACTCCAAGGATGAGGTTTCCACTTCCCAGACGGTGAAAGTCACACAGGCAGAGTCGAATGGAGCTAAAAATGTGCTGCTGTTACAACGGGAGAGGAGGAGGGATCCCATGAAAGATGGGAATGGGCGAAGTTGCTCCGGAGGGAAAAAATGGAGCAGGATGTTCAGGAATGTGATGGAATCCCCATTCCTGCAGGGATTTAAAGCCCTGTGGATGCGGCACTTGGGGACATGGGGCAGTGGTAGCCTGGGCAGTGCTGGGGGATGGTTGGACTCCATGGTCTTGGAGGACTTTTCCAACCTCAGCAATTCCGTGATTCCATGATTTTCAGGCAGGCTGACATCATTCCCAACTCTGTCAATGCTCCCGACTTTAAGCCCTGGAAAATGTTTCTGTGGCTCTCCCTGTGTCCCAATCTGATGTGCAAGTGTCCTTCAAGGATGTTATCCAACATTTTCTCTCTTACTGGACGGAGGAGCCACCTTGGAATCAGAGAATCCTGGAACAGTTGGGTTGGAAAGGACCTTAAATCCCATCCCAGTGCCACCCCTGCCATGGCAGGGATGCCTCCCACTGTCCCAGGCTGCTCCAAGCCCCAATGTCCAGCCTGGCCTTGGACACTGCCAGGGATCCAGGGGCAGCCACAGCTGCTCTGGGAATTCCAGCCCAGCCCCTCCCCACCCTCCCAGACAGGAATTCCCAATTCCCAATATCCCATCCATCCCTGCCCTCTGGCAGTGGGAAGCCATTCCCTGTGTCCTGTCCCTCCAGCCCTTGTCCCCATATTCCTCTCCCCTTTGAAGTTGGGTGTGTGTGGTCAGTGACCGCAAAAATAGGAAAACATCCAGAAAAAAATAATGGAGCTGCTTCATTCATGGAATGAAGCCCAGACAGCAAAGGCACACTCAGATAAAGACACTGAAATTTAGAGAAATTTAAAGGGAAAAAATTTCCTCTGAGCCCTGCTGACGCTTGGAGGGAACCGAACGTTTCTTTCAGGGGCAGATTAGGGGATTATTGTCTAATGCTGGGATTCGGGGTGCACCTGACACAAGATGTGAACTCCATTTACCAAATGCTTCTCCTGCCCGGCTTAGAAGTTTTTATTTCCAGCAAATTCTCTTCTCTCCTCAGCTGCTGTGTGAAAATCCTGACCCACAACAGCAAAATGAGCCAAAGTGGAGAGAGAAATGAGGCAAAATGCTGAGAAATAAATGCTAAAAGTCAACCCAAAACTATGCTTTTCTCTCATCTTTCGTTCCTCAACTCAGCATCACTTCCAGCAAAGATAAATCCAGCACTGGAATGAAGTTTTTTTTTTTCTTCTGAAGGAGAATTGTTCTCATTTAACAGAAATAATAAGGGGGAAAGAATAAAACTGGGGCTAGAAAGGAGCTGAGCTTCATTTATTTAATGGGTTCTTCTCATCATGGTCCCTTCTCAGCATTAACAGGGCCACGGAGCAGAGAGGGAAAAGGGAAAAAAAAACACCTCCAGTGTTCTAATGAGACTTTTTTCAACATCTTGCAGCTCCCAGGCATCGCCTTCTATAAATAAAAATGTGAGGGGATATTTTTATTATTATTATTTTTATTATGATGCCGTGACTCATGGAATTTGTGTCTGCAGGGATTTAGGGATGTGGCTTTTCCTCCAGCCTGGCTGGTGCTGTCTGTTGGGTCAATTAAAACATTGAGGTTTCTTTTCACACCGGGTTTTTCCTCTCCCTTTCCTTATTCCAAGCTGCTTTCCACTCCCACCTCCCCTTCCCAACCACATCCTCATGTCAATCCCAGCAAATCGATGTTCCCAAGCCAAGGAATGACAACAAAACCCCGGAGCCAAATGTCAGAAATTCAAATTGAAATGCAATATTCCAAATAAATCCGTGCCCGGCTCCTGATCCACTCCTGCAGACCCAGGGTGATCCAACACTCCCTCCCTGACCCCCAGGACAGAAATAGCTCCTAATTCCTCATCCTGCTGGAGAGCAGGAGATGTTGGGGAATGAGAAGTGAGCAGGGGTTGTGGCTCTCATGAAATATTCTCACATTGGCTCTTTATCCATCAGTTTTTCCCAAGGCTGATTAATCCCAGGTTATTCTTTCCAGTTCCTATAGCTTGGAGTCTGTGTTTCACTACCATTCCCAGATCAAATTATGGAAAATGAGGTTCAGATCAACTGTTTGGATGAGGTGGATTCATCCTCTCTGATGATGCCCATCAGCCAATCCAGCTCTTTATCCAAACCAAGTGCCCGCGACCCTGGAGTTTTCCAGAAGGGGATAAACGAGCAGGGAGAGATTCCCTCCACCTGGGAGCAATTGTTGTGCGAGCCCCCTCCTCTTATTTTCACCTCAGACAGACACTTTTCCCGATATTTCCTGGAATTAAAGCACAGGGATCAATCTAAAGCTCCCCACAGGGAGCAAATTCCCAGCCTTAATTTCGGTAACAGCTTCAGGTGATGACAAGGAAGGAAGAGGTGAAGGAGGCAATGACTGCTCCAGGAGCTCAGGATGCATCCAAGGCCTTTGGTGATCATTTAAAAGAATTATGGAATATCCTGAGTGGGAAGGGACCCACCAGGATCACTGATCCAGCCCCTGGCCCTGCCCAGACACCCCAACAATCCCACCCTGGGCATCCCTGGCAGCGCTGTCCAAACGCTCCTGGAGCTCTGGCAGCCTCGGGGCCGTGCCCATTCCCTGGGGAGCCTGGGCAGTGCCCAGCACCCTCTGGGGGAAGAGCCTTTCCCTGATCTCCAGCCTGACCCTGCCCTGGCACAGCTTCAGCTGCTCCCTGGGTCCTGTCCCTGGTCACAGGGACCAGAAATCAGAGCTGCTCCTCAGGAGGATGTTGAAGACCACAATGAGGTCTCCCCTCAGTTTCCTCAAGGCTGAACAAACCAATTTCTCTCCACTTGGCATGGAAAAGCTGCTGCATCTCTCCAATACAAAAAGGCACCAAACCACCCTTGTGCCACCTCAGGGCTTTGATCCCAGCACAAGAGCTCTGGAAGCCCTGGAAGCCAACACTAATTCCTGCCATAACTGATTAGACACGACCAGAAATCCCGGAATGAGAGAATCACCAAGGCTGGAAGAGACCGTCAAGATTTAGTCCAACCAGGACCATTTGGAAACACAGGACACCACCACTGTTGAATGCTGAACATTGAACACTGAACGTTGAACGTTGAACGCTGAACATTGAATGTCGAACAGTGAACCTTGAACACTGAAAGATGAATGTTGAAGGTTGAAGGTTGAACAGTGAACGTTGAACATGGAACTTTGAATGTTGAACATTGAACACTGAACATTGAACATTGAACATTAAACAGCGAACGTTGAACGTTGAATATTGAATGTTAAACAGTGAACACTGAATGTTGAACATTGAATGTTGAATGCTGAACGTTGAACGTTAAACAGTGAACACTGAACATTGAACGTTGAACACTGAACGTTGAATGCTGAACATTGAACGTTGAACATTAAATGTTGAATAGTGAATGCTGAACATTGACCGTTGAACATTGACCATTGAATGTTGAACAGTGAACCTTGAACATTGAACATTGAACATTGAACAGTGAACGTTGAACGTTGAACATTGAACATTGAATGTTAAACAGGGAACACTGAACGTTGAATGTTGAACATTGAATGTTGAATGCTGAACATTGAACGTTAAACAGTGAACACTGAACGTTGAATGTTGAACATTGAATGTTGAATGCTGAACATTGAATGTTGAACATTGAATGTTGAATGCTGAACATTGAACGTTAAACAGTGAACACTGAACGTTGAATGTTGAACATTGAATGTTGAATGCTGAACATTGAATGTTAAACAGTGAACACTGAACACTGAATGTTGAACATTGAATGTTGAATGCTGAACGTTGAACGTTAAACAGTGAACACTGAACGTTGAATGTTGAACACTGAACGTTGAACATTAAATGTTGAATAGGGAATGCTGAACATTGACCATTGAACATTGACCATTGAATGTTGAACAGTGAACCTTGAACATTGAACATTGAACATTGAACATTGAATGTTGAACAGTGAACCTTGAACATTGACCGTTGACCGTTGAATGTTGAAGGTTGAACAGTGAATGTTGAACATGGAACGGTGAATGCTGAACATTGAACGTTGACCGTTGAACATTGCACATTGAATGCTGAACGTTGAACATTGAATAGTGAACATTGACCATTGAACATTGAACATTGAACGTTGAACATTGAATGTTGAACATTGAACATTGAATAGTGAACATCGACCATTGAATATTGAACATTGAATGTTGAACATTGAACGTTGACCGTTGAACATTGCACATTGAATGCTGAATGTTGAACATTGAATAGTGAACATTGACCATTGAATGTTGAACATTCAATGCTGAACGTTGAACAGTGAACGTTGAACATTGAATGCTGAACGTTGAACAGTGAACCTTGAGCATTGAACATTGAATGTTGCCATCCTGCCACACTAGGATTGCAATAATCTTCCAAAAGAAAAGTCAGTGGTTTTCCAACTGAACTCACCTCTTACGATGATGTTGGTGGACTTTTTCGTGGGATTGCCGACATTATTGTTGGCGATGCAACTGTAGGTGCCGGAATCCTCGGAGGTGATGGCGGGAATGGTCAGAG
Organism: Lycocorax pyrrhopterus obiensis; assembly: GCA_014706295.1. Lineage (NCBI taxonomy): Eukaryota > Metazoa > Chordata > Aves > Passeriformes > Paradisaeidae > Lycocorax > Lycocorax pyrrhopterus. The sequence continues at coordinate 63,296,686 of JACSVZ010000007.1, read as the reverse complement.
TGCCCCCGTTCAGGACCGTCTTGTCGGGCAGGACCCCCGCAGACCTCACCCACGTCAGGCTGGGTGCCGGCTCCCCCCCGGTGGTGACACACACCAAAGTGATGGCTTCTCCAGGGTTCACCACAATGGGGTCATCCACGAGGAGCTTGATGGAAGGGGATGCTGCAAAACACAACAGGAATCACAGAATCAGGGAATGGTTGGGATAGAAGGGATCTTAAAGATCATCCCATCCCACCCCTGCCGTGGGCAGGGACACCTTCCACTATTCCAGATTGCTCCAAGCCCCAATGTCCAGCCTGGCCTTGGACACTGCCAGGGATCCAGGGGCAGCCACAGCTTCTCAGGGAATTCCAGCCCAGACCCTCCCCACCCTCCCAGCCAGGAATTCCTTCCCAATATCCCATCCATCCCTGCCCTCTGGCAGTGGGAAGCCATTCCCTGTGTCCAGGCATTCACTGGCTTCTTGTCCCAGCTCTGACTGGTTGTTCCAGTAAGGAAAAGGGAGGGAGATAAAGAAAAGCAGGGAGTAATAGCCATAATCACAAAATCATGGAATGGTTTGGGTGGGAAGGAATCTTAAAGCCCATCCTGTTCCAGCCCCTGCCATGGGCAGGGACACCTCCCACTGTCCCAGGTTGCTCCAAGCCCCAATGTCCAGCCTGGCCTTGGACACTTTCAGGGATCCAGGGGCAGCCACATTCCCTGGGCATGCAGACGCAGGTAGGGATTGATGGATTGATGGGAGCAGGGATTGATGGATGGACAGCACTGCAGCCACATTTGGGAAGGAACGTGTCACGTGTGGGACAGGTGCCAGCACACTGGATTGGAAACCTTGGAAAAAGGAATTAGTAAAGAACTTCTTTGGCATGGGAAGTCTGTTCTCCTCCAGTCAGATCCTGCCCACTGATCCATCCCTCCTAATCCACCTCCTCCCCAATGAACTCCTGGGAACTTGGCTGCCAGCTGGGATGAATCCCTGGAGTTTGAATCAGGAGAGGCATCTCCCTTGGGACAACTCCTCTTTGCACATGGAGAGACTCAACAATCCAGGACAGAGGCGTTTTTTCCCTCTCTGGGATGTACAACCTTCAGCTCACACCAAATCCCCATAATTCCCATAAAATATCCTATGAGCAGCTATGGATCAGCCAGCACAGGTTGATGGGAAGATGCTGCTGCTCTCAGAAAGATGTGATTAAATTTAATTCTCTCTTTTTACCTCTCCTTTTCCATGAAATATTTCCACGTGATAGAAGAGGAGCAAATGCTCAATATGAAAGGACGGGGCAGCAATACATTGGAGAATATAAATAAAATAGAAATAATATAAATATAAATATAAATTTAAATATAAATATAAATATATAGAATAGAAATTCCAGAAATAGAAACAGAATTTCTAGAATTTCTAGAAATAGAAATAGAAATTAGAAATATAAATATACATAGAAATATAAATTATATGAATAAAAATATAAATAAAATATAAAAATAGAAATAGAAATAGAAATAGAAATAATATAAATATTATAAATACTATAAATATAAATGTAAATATAAAATCACACGCTGAGCTGTGACATCCCATGTCCCCTGTGGTGAGGGATCCACCCTTGCTGGATCCAGGCTTTGCTCCAAGGCATCCTTTAAACTGCATAAATGATGAGCCAACGTATAAATATCCATTGCTAGGCCAGGAAAAGCAGCAATCCCAAATAAACTCAGGCATAAAGGTGAAGGATTGACATTCTGGGCCAAGAACGCCAGCAAAGGCGGTAATAAAAAGGGAAAGGCAATAAAAATGTTACATTCCGAAATCACATCCCCATCCTCGTTATTACAGGGAGATATTCCCGGGTGTTCTGCTTTAGATGGGAATCTTATTTCAATATTAAAGGAATACAAAGCAAGCACTAGAGGCAAATACAAGAATCAGCCATAAAAGCAGAGTTTGCTTTATTTGGGCTTCACCCGCGAGGAATTTGCTTTGTCTGCGTTTGGAAGCGGGAACAAAAAAGTGGGAAGAGCTTCCTTTGTACCTGGCCTGGCACAGGGAGAACTGGGAACATCAGGATCATGGAATATCCTGAGTGGGAAGGGACCCACAGGGATCATCCAGCCAGCCCTGTCCCTGCCATAGACACCCCAACAATTCCCACCCTGGGCATCCCTGGCAGTGCTGTCCAAACGCTCCTGGAGCTCTGGCAGCCTCGGGGCCGTGCCCATTCCCTGGGGAGCCTGGGCAGTGCCCAGCGCCCTCTGGAATAGTGGAACCTTTCCCTGATTTCCATCCTATCCCTCCCCTGACACAGCTCCAGCCATTCCCTCAGTCCCGTCCCTGGTCACCAGAAGGAAACTCCTTAGGAGAGCAGAGATTTACAGGCCAAGCCCTCTCTTCCAGCTCCTCCCAGTTTTGGACTCCACAAATCCTTCCCAGCATGAATTCCTGGTTCAAGTCATTTAAAACCAAAGGAATGTGGTTTATGGCTAAAAATCCAGACCTCAAACCAGGCAGCTCTGCCAGCTGTGTCAGGGTCTCTTTGCTCACATCCTCTGAGCTCTTCCATCAGTGGATGGATCCCTGGTTTGGGATTCCAGCTGGGAAACTGGGAAGCGTGCCATGTTTTCTGCTTAAGGAGGTGTTTTTGGGAGTGTTGAGCTTTCGATGGGAAGCCCTTCCTTCACGGACCAGAGCAATAGAGAGCAGAGGAGGCTGCTGTTCTGCTCAGTTCTTTATTTCACAGTCTCATAGCTTCTTGAAGGCAGAGTTCGAGGGGGTTACATGGTAAAGCCAAACAGCAACAGCAGCAGCAGCAAAACAGCAGGCAGCAAACAGCTGCTTCTTCTAATTTCTTCTAACTAACTAACTACTAACCTAACTTCTTACAGAAGTGTGGATTATTTTTGTTAATTAACCAATGAAATTAACACACGATTTTAGTTTTTCTTTTTTTAACCTATCCTGGTCCAATTCTAACAATCGTAAGCATTACATAGGTGATACACAGATTTGCGTATACAGTTTCTATCAGCTCTTATTGTTTATGTGAACACTATAGCTAAAAAATGTGAACGATTTCATTCTATCTATATTTTGTCTAAAATAATAGATCTAAAAAATGTGAACAATATAGTTCTATCCATACTTTGTCTAAAATAAAGAACTCTATGAAAGAATAACACTGCTACAGCAAAAGGAACTATGCTCAAGGTCTCTGCTGCAGCTTTTTAATGTTTAAGGCACTTAGCATGTATTTCTACTGAAAGTTAAAAATCTGTATTTCTGTTTCGCTTTGGTGTGACTTCATGTATCTCAGCTTGTCTAAAGGCTTTAATTCAACTCCCCTACTTTGGCTTTCCTCTGGGCCTGGGTCCAGAGGAGCTTTCACTCCAACGTGGGAGAAGGTGGCAAAAACAGGGATCCAGGTACAACCAGAACCTGTGGGGTCATCACCATCACCCAGCTGGCCCCTATTTCCCTCTCCCTTCCTCTCTCCTTAGTTTAATCATTTTCCCTGAACAATTCCAGCAAGAAGCTGCTCTTTGCTCTCACTTCCCATCAAATCTCAAGACAGGGAACCAGGGAACCATGGATAACCCTTCAAAACTCGGAGCAAAAGATAAAAGCGCCGACGTCAACCCAACCTGGTGGGGCTGTTTTCCATAACGGCCTCCTAATCCTGCAGATGAAAGGGAGCTCTTTGGATCCGTCAGGAACAAAGTGGGGTGGGATAAAAAGGCTGTGACACATCCCTTTCATCCCGGCACTCCAAACAGAAAGGACATGGAAAAGGTGGCTTGGATACAGCAGTTTCCCTTTATTTACACCCCACGCTTCACTTTCAGCTCCTATTCTAAAAATCCAAACAGAAATCCCTGGATTTCTGCAGCCACAACCCCGGAAAGCCGGATTTAATCCAAAGAATATTAAGAAATTCAGGAAGGTTGTTGAGGTTTTCAGCAAACAGAACTCAGTGGAGCAGACAAAGGGTCAAACCCCTCTTATGAAGGGAATATTCACAATATTCCAGCAATAATGAGCCTTTACTTCGATATTTCTCTGCTAAAGGACAAAAGAAGGGGGAGTTATAGCCCAGGAATCATGGAATCAAGGAATGGTTTGGGTTGGAATGACCTTAAAATTCATCCCATCCCACCCCTGCCATGGCAGGGACACCTCCCACTGTCCCAGGCTGCTCCAAGCCCCAATGTCCAACCTGGCCTTGGACACTTCCAGGGATCCAGGGGCAGCCACAGCTGCTCTGGGAATTCCAGCCCAGACCCTCCCCACCCTCCCAGACAGGAATTCCCAATTCCCAATATCCCATCCATCCCTGCCCTCTGGCACTGGGAAGCCATTCCCTGTGTCCTGTCCCTCCAGCCCTTGTTCCCCAGTCCCTCTCCAGCTCTCCTGGAGCCCCTTTAGGCCCTGCAAGGGGCTCTGAGCTCTCCCTGGATCCTTCTCCTGTCCAGGTGAACATTCCCAGCTCTCCCAGCCTGGCTCCAGAGCAGAGGGGCTGCAGCCCTGGAAGCAGCTCCGTGGATTCCTCTGGACTCTTTCCAGCAGCTCCAGGGATCCCAGAGGTGGACCTGACCCTGCAGGTGGGGCCTCACCCGAGCAGAGCAGATGGCAGAGGACATGTGGGGCTTCTGTAGGTTTCCTTCACCAGGTAGTTCCTCTCCTTAATTCCATCAAGGAATTCTCTCCCTCCCAAACCACGGGAACACCTGTAAGTGCTCCCAAAAAGTTGCTCCAATGCAGCTGCGAAGTCTCCCCTCAGACCAGGGACCCCAACAAGGACACAATGACAAATTCCTTGGAGCAGCAGGGACAGTTCTTCCCGGGCTGGGCTGTTCTGGGATGCCGCAGAATCCCTCTCTCCCACATTTTCCAAGCAAATATCCATTAGACAAAAATTTGGGATGGTTTGAGGCAGGGGATGGAGCTCAGTGTCCTGTCAGGGCTGCCCCTGCTCTGTTTTGGTGACAAAAGGCAGCTCCTCTCCTCTGCCTCCAGGTCTCTCCTCACACGGATCCTCCCGTGTGTTTTCCATCCCTCTGCCAGCTCCAGGGATTACTTTAATCCAGCCAGGTAGGATTTGGACGGCAGAGGATGGGTGACACCAATCCTGCCTTCAGGATGAGGATTTACACATCCAGCAGGAGCCTGGGGATGGGAATGGGCACCAAGTGCCACTTGTAACAACCTGCCCGTGCCAACCTCACACTGATCCCGTTGTTCTGCAAATCCTCTCAGATCCCTGTGCTTCGAGAAAACCGAAATTTGGGCCTGATCCTCTGCCCAAAATGGATTTCTTCTCCCTTTTGTTTAGTTATTTGTGAACTTTTGGGGCTCAACACTACGTGCAGCACAACTCTGAGCCCTGCAGTTCATCAGCACGGAGTTTTTAAAAAAATTAAGAAATGGAATGGGCATTTATAAAGCTGACAGGATGATCCAGAGCAATTCTCATAGTTGATGATTATCCCAAAATATTGTGGAAGGATTATTAAATCTCCTGCTCCAGGGCAGAAAATGGATCTTTTATGGCTATCACAGACCTGTCTCTGCAGCCTCGTTCCGCATTCGGCTGGAATGGCTCCTGCTGGCTCTAGTTCGGGATGGGCAGGAGATGGGATCCTAAAGGACAATCCACGTGTTTATCCATCATTTGCATTTCTAAACCATGGAGCAGAACTGAGTTCTAACCAGGAGATGCAGCATGTGATCCCAGCAGCTCCAGCTGGGACACGAAATTCTGCAATGGTTTGGGTTGGAAGGGACCTAAAATCCCATCCCATCCCACCCCTGCCATGGCAGGGACACCTCCCACTGTCCCAGGCTGCTCCCAGCCCCAATGTCCAGCCTGGCCTTGGGCACTGCCAGGGATCCAGGGGCAGCCACAGCTTCTCTGGGAATTCCAGCCCAGCCCCTCATCACCCTCCCAGCCAGGAATTCCTAATTCCCAATATCCCATCCATCCCTGCCCTCTGGCACTGGGAAGCCATTCCCTGTGTCCTGTCCCTCCAGCCCTTGTCCCCAGTCCCTCTCCAGCTCTCCTGGAGCCCCTTTAGGCCCTGCAAGGGGCTCTGAGCTCTCCCTGGAGCCTTCTCTTTTCCCAGTGAACATTCCCAGCTCTCCCAGCCTGGCTCCAGAGCAGAGGGGCTCCAGCCCTCGGAGCAGCTCCGTGGATTCCTCTGGACTCTTTCCAGCAGCTCCATGTCCTGCTCTGTCCCAAGGGCTGGAGCAGCTCTGCAGGTGGGGTCTCACCTGAGAGGGGCAGAATTCCCCCTTTCCTGCTTCCCACACTGAGGGATCAGCCCAGGGCACGGGGGGTTCAGGGATGGACACATCCCGCTCTCACCCACCAATATTCCCAAGTCTTTCTTCCAGGGCTGATCTCAGTCCCTTCATCCCCAGGCTGGACTGATCCCAGGTCCATGTGGAGTTGAGGAGTGATGGATTTTACTAAGTTAGGTTCAGTCCTAGTTTGGGAATTTAAGCCTCAGAGCCAGCACAACCCCCCAACAGCAAAACTCGTGGAGACGCGGGAGAGGCTCACGTATGAAATCCCGTAAATTCCAAGAATTCCTAATGCAACCAAACCATCCCTGCCAGAAGGAGTCAGATCTAAATGGGGTCTTTTATCACCCCCAAAGCCACTTCCCAAGCTGAGGTCTGTCCTAGACGACTTCCAGGATTAACGAGGGGGCCATGGAGGCTTGGCCAGCAATGCTTCTCCAAACCACAGCCTCCACCCCAGCGGAGCCTCAGCCAGGCAGCATTCCCAGTGAAAACTCTCCTTGAAATCCGCTAGGAAAAATAAAAATTATTACCAAACAATAGCAAGCTCTGGGAAATATTCCTAAAACTTGCACGGAACAAGCTTTCCAAACACCACGCTTGGGCACCACGAGAACGCCTCCGCGTTCCGAGGGCTCTGCGTCTCCACTGCCCTTTGGAAGTCGGGGTTTCCGAGCGCCAATCCCACGTGTCGGAGTCAGGCTTGGCTTGGCAGGGGACAAAGAGAGCGGCAGAGCCCCCGGGAGCTCCTCCCCTCGTGGAACAAGGCCCTACTGATCCGAGGGAATCCGCCCCGCTCCCATTCACGCCGCAGCTGCAGCCTTGGGAAAGGGGCTCCCATTCAGAGGCTTCCGTGTGGGAGCGGTGCTGCCGCATCCCGGGATTTCAGAGCTGCCTGGGAAGCCAACGGCGCGGATGACAAAGTGCTCTTGGAATTACAGCGGGTCACAACGCCCGGCCCTGCTGCTCCAGGCACTACCAGGAATTTAAATGGGAATTACATCCATTTTTTGGCCTTGTGTTAAAGGCGAATCAGGCACCGGTGGCAGATGGATGGAGATTGATTAGAAAATTAGTAATTAATGGCTCCAACATAGCCCAGTCCTCACAGGGTGCTAAACCAGCAGGAAACACACCCTGGTCTTGATTAATGACTGGGGCAAGACTTGCTCAGACTGAGCACAAAGCAAGCACTCATTAAGTGGTCGTTAACACTCTTAATTAGACCAGGCTGCCCAGCAGTTGGACCAGAGAAGCTGTGGCTGCTCCATCCTTGGAATGTTGCAGGTTGGACGGGGTTTGGAGCAACCTGGGATAGCTGATGATTATCCCTGCCCATGCAGGGAGCGGAGTGGGAAAATCCTTAAGGTCCCATCCCACCCAAACCATTTTGGGGTTTATTCAAGGAGCTGATAAAGACGTTCAGGGAATTTGAAGGTGTGGAGTCTCTGCTGCTGCCTGGGATGGGGAGCCGAGGCCGGAATGGCACTGGGAGGAAAATCCATCTGTCACTCTTGGAGCAGCCAGGAAAAAAATCCACTGCCACCGTGTCATAATTACAGTGAGACAAATAGAGGTATCTGGGCCGGACGTATGGAATTGAGGAAATGTCACAACTGGCTTTAGGGATTACTGGAAATGCAAAAGAAACCCAATAATTTAATAGCGATACCAAAGCACACGCAGCGAGTCATGTCCTTGACAAGGCTCTCAGCCGTGATGAATAGAAACGAAAGGACATTATTTCCTCCAGTTCGGGGCGTTATTTGAAAGGCAGAACTGAAATAGCAGAACATAATTGAATTATATTTTTCCATACATCGCTGTGTGTGCATCCAGTTAATTTACAGCCAGGATTTCTTGCGGGAACACAGAGCCAACGTTCCAAACAAGGCACGCAGCGCACAGGCCCTTTCCAGGTGGAGCAGAAAGCATTTGAGGTTCCTGCCAGCATTCCTGTAGCTATTTATTCCGGAAAGTTCAACCAAGAGTGGACAGGAATTCCCAGATTTTGAATCAGAATCAGAAAATCCCAGAACAGGATTGGGAGGGATCTTAAAACTCATCTTGTTCCACCCCCTGCCCCTTCCACTATCCCAGGCTGATCCAAGCCTCATCCAGCCTGGCCTTGGGCACTGCCAGGGATCCAGGGGCAGCCACAGCTTCTCTGGGAATTCCAACGCAGCCCCTCCCCACCGTCCCAGCCAGGAACTCGTTCCATAAATCCAACCTAAATCTCTCCTCCTTCAGCTCCATCCCCCCTCATCTTTGTTTTTCCCTTTTTACCCTTATTTTACAATATAAAAATAAACTTTTGATTGCCCACCCTGCAATAGGACAGATCCTTTCTTTTCATCATCAGCCCTTCAAAAAACCTGAATTACCCCTAAAAAAAACATTAAACCCAGGGAAAAATAAAAAAAAAATCCTAAAACTGAACAAGCAATGAAAATCTCATTTATACTTTTCTATGTCCATCCTCTGCTGCTGCTGAGAGATCCCAGTGGAAGTTGCACACCTCTTGGAAAAGAGGAGAAAATACTCCAGCTAGACAGTTCTAGAGTTCTAGACCAGCTCTAGTTCTAAAAACTTGGTGTTTAGGCAAATAAAACTTATTTATCTTTCATCTCATCTTTCTTTTTCTCTTACTCCCTCTTTTCTCCCATCTCCTTTTCACCGCCTTTAAATTTCCAGCACTTCCAGGGCAAGAAGAAATAACAAAGAAGCTTCTCAAACCCCAAATCTTTCAGGTTTGTCTCCTTTTTTTTTGATTTAATACACGGAATTACTGAGGTAAAATATTCCCAGAGCAGCTTTAAGCATTGCAAGCGCTTTAGGATCATCACGGAATGGTTCCTCATGGAATGGTTTGGGTTGGAATGGACCTGGGAGATGATCTAATTCCAACCCCTCCTGATGTGGGCAGGATTTAGGGTTTTTTCCTGGCACACAGGAGGAATTTCCAGCTGGAAAAATTCCTGGGTCTGTCCTGGGACAAAAGGGTGGCTCCCCCCACGCAGGGCAGGTGTCCCTTGGTGGCCAGAGCCACCCTTGTGTGTGTCCCTGAACCTCCCGCTGGGGTCCCTGAGCAGTCGCTGCTCCTGCCAGAGATTAAAAAGAAAAAATCCTATTTTTCAGTCTCCCCTGAGCCTGTCCCTGAAATAAAGAGGCTTAAAGTTGAGGCAAGAGCAAGATGGTTTTGTCTGGGCATCCTGTCAAAAATGGAAAAATGATGAGGTTCAGGGAGCAGAGAGGGGAGTTATGGGAGAGAAATAAAGAATGGAATTATCATGGAATTGTAAAATCATGGAATATCCTGAGTGGAAGGATCCACAAGGACCATGGAGTCCAACTCCTTCCCTGCCCAGACACCCCAACAACCCCACCCTGGGCATCCCTGGCAGCGCTGTCCAAACGCTCCTGGAGCTCTGGCAGCCTCGGGGCCGTGCCCATTCCCTGGGGAGCCTGGGCAGTGCCCAGCACCCTCTGGGGGAAGAGCCTTTCCCTAAAATCTAGAACTATAAATACATTTAAATATAAATCATATTTATGAATGTTTTTCAGCTGAGCTCAGTGTTTATATATCCCCACATACGCACCCAAGCCAGTCCAGGTATCCCTATCCCATTCCCTGCGCTCCTTTCTATCCCCAACACCCTTTTTTTCCCCCCTCCTCCAACTTTTCCAGAATCTCTGTGTTTTTTGAGCCATGGGACCACAGCTTTGATGACTCATGTCCTTATGCCCCTCTTTTCCCGGGTGCTTTTCCTCTCCCTTTTCCAGCACTTTGATGCCTCCGTAGGCTCGTGCTGCCGTTCACGCACAGATGTGGCATTGAGAATTCCAGCGGGAGGAAGGGAGGCGGATCTTGCCTTTTCAAGGCACTTCCTCGCTGGTTTCGCTCAGGAGAGGCCACAAAAGCTCCCAGCTCCCGCACTGGAGGGATTCATTCCGTGGGGATTCGATCCAGCGGCGCTGAGGGAAGTGGGATCCTCCCTTTGGCAGCGGAGTTAAACCGGCTTAAACCCATTGTGGAATTGTCCCTTCCTCACTAAATTTAGATCCACGCGGGATTAAACCCATCCCAGCCACGCCAAAGTCAGGCCTGCAAGCCGAGGTCATGGATCTCAGCGCCCCTAGAGCATAATTCCCGCTTTCCAAAAATAGCAGGGATGAATTGTTCCTCAATTCCCCGAGTGCAGCTCTGGCTGAACGGCTCCAGACACCTCAGCCCAGCCCTGCTGCGACAGCACCATCCTAATTAGGGGATTAGGGATGAGTGGTTAACGAGGAGCTGCCAAGGAGGGACCCTCAGGCTTCTGGAGGACACAATCCGGGCAGGAACAAACATCAGCGAAGTGCTCAGGGAAAGGGAGCCGAGATCCAGGGATGTATTGAAAGGAAATTTGTTGGGAATGCAGGGAAGCAGCTCTGGTTGAAGCCGGTGTTTATGGGGCTGGGAATGTGGAGGGCTCTGCACTCCCTGAGGACTGAGCTTCCCCAAGGAGATCAGCAGGACCTGGGGATATTGGGATGATGGGACCCCCAGGAAATAAAGGAAATGTTCTTTATACAATCATGGAATCGTTAGGATTGGAAAACACCTCTGAGATCATCGAGTCCAACCATTCCCAGCACTGCCAAGGCCACCACTGCCCCACGTCCCCAAGTGCCACATCCACAGGGAATTTAAATCCCTCCAGGGATGGGGACTCTGCCATTGCCCTGGGCAGTGCCAGGGCTGGGGAACCCTTTCCATGAAGGAATTTTCCCAATTTCCAATCTAAATCTCCCCTGGCACAACTTGAGGCCGTTTCCTCTGCTCCTGGAGGTTTTTACGTGGGAGCAGAGCCCGACCCCCCCTGGCTGCCCCCTCCTGTCAGGGAGTTGTGCAGAGCCACAAGGTCCCCCCTGAGCCTCCTTTTCTCCAGGCTGAGCCCCTTTCCCAGCTCCCTCAGGAATTCTCCAGCCCCTTTCCCAGCTCCCTCAGCCGCTCCTGAGACAAGACACCCATATTCCAACACGGAAAATGCTGCTGCAAAGGGGAAGAGGAGAATTCTTCATTCCATGCTGGGATCAGATCCCCTGTCAGCCCCGCAGGGAGTCAAAACCAGCCAGGTTAACTTGGGATTGGTAGGACAAGGCTTAGACCTAATGAAGAACAGGACGAGGGGATCCCTTGGGATCCTTTCCAGCTTTATTTTCTATTATTCCTTTTTGCTCAAGAATTATCCCAGAGCAGCCGTGGCTGCCCCTGGATCCCTGGCAGTGCCCAAGGCCAGGTTGGACGGGGCTTGGAGCGGCCTGGGACAGTGGAAGGTGTCTCTGCCCACGGCAGGGTGGCCCTGGATGGGCTTTAAGATCCCAAACGATCCTGGAATTTTACAAACCCATCCACCTGCAGTGCTCATCAGCTCAGAGCATCCTCAGCTCTTCTTCCATCCAAGGATTTCCAGGCCCTTTAATGCAGATCCCATTTCTCTGTCACCTCCCCCCCAGGAATGCCAGGAAATGTGCAGACCAATATTTTTTCCACCTTACATAATTCCCTTCCCAGGGCATTGTCAGACTGACTGGAAACAAAGCGAGTTTATCATGACAGACTTCAGCCTAATCGAGGGATTAAAAGTGAATTAAGCCTTTTTTAATTTGTCTCCCACCACATGCCCCAGCCAGAGCAGCAGCTTCAGCTGTGATTTCAATGAGCTGTGGCAGGCAGCTGAAAAATCACGGGTTGAAAGCCTCATCTTGCTCGGGAAAAAATTCCTGGGCTGGTTTATTTGATCCTGGAGCCTGCCAAAACTCAGCCTTAATTTATGTATTAATGATCACCGGCACTAAACTGGCTGCTAATAGACAAATAAAATTTCCAAATGAATCCGTGCCACCCAAGCTGCTTTGTGGAGCGAGATAAAAGCCTGATTTGCTTTTCCTCAATCATATCACAAGAAATATTCTAAGGAGCCCAGAATTCCCGAGGTTTTCTGGGTAAATATCCTGCTTTTTCTCCGGCACTTTGAAACAATGAAAGCTCTTGAAAGGCTCCATTCAGGTTATTCTTAGCTCGGAGTGTTCCGTGCGCCATTCAGCAGGAGCTGGGGCTAAAATTACCTTTTTCAGTGCCTCCCATGGAAACTGGTGACACCACCGTCTGTCAACAATCCCTCTTTGACACTCAGCAGAGGTTTGGAACAGCAGATCCAGGGATTTCTATGGGAGGAGGAATTTGTTCCTGCTCAGAGGAACCTCCTGAGCAAAGAGTGGTCCAGGCTAAGGCAGAGAGACGGGGCTTGGAATTGCAGAATCATGGAATGGTTTGGGATGGACGGGGCCTTAAATCCCGTCCCATTCCACCCCCCTGCCGTGGGGGTGCTTCCCTTCAAACTTCTTATCCACTGAGATAAGAAATTTACGGAGCCATTGGTGCCTTTAGACACAAAATGGATCTCAACCAGCACCTCTACCCTGCTCTACAACGTTGCTGCCAATTGTCACCTTGTCACCCGGGCACGGTGACGCTTCTGCCATGACCTCAGCTGCTCCATTTCCAGCATCCGCTTCAGGTTTTGGGGCTGGTTTGTTGTTTTGAACCGGTCTGTGCTGGAATAAAGAAATCTTTTTGTCTGAAAAGTGATGTCACAGCACCGGATGGGGGGGCTGAGGATCCAGGGTCACAGGGAACAGGTGGAGGGAGGGGATTGTCCCCCTCTGTTCTGTCCTTGGAGGCTCCACCCTGGAAATTGTGTCCAACTCTGGAGTACTCAACACAAGAAAGTTCTGGATTTGCTGGAGTGATCCAGAGGAATCCACGGAGCTGCTTCCAGGGCTGGAGCCTCTCTGCTCTGGACACAGGCTGGGAGAGATGGGAATGTTCACCTGGAGAAGAGAAGGCTCCAGGGAGAGCTCAGAGCTCCTTCCAGGGCCTGAAGGGGCTCCAGGAGAGCTGGAGAGGGACTGGGGACAAGGCATGGAGGGACAGGACACAGGGAATGGCTTCCCACTGCCAGAGGGCAGAGTTAGGTGGGATATTGGGAAGGAATTCCTGTCTGGGAGGGTGGGGAGGGGCTGGGCTGGAATTCCCAGAGCAGCTGTGGCTGCCCCTGGATCCCTGGCAGTGCCCAAGGCCAGGTTGGACACTGGGGCTTGGAGCAGCCAGGGACAGTGGGAGGTGTCCCTGCCATGGCAGGGGTGGGGCTGGGTGGGCTTTGAGATCCAATCAAAACCATTCCATGATTCCATTAAATGCAGAACAACCGAATTCCCACATTCTGACCCCACAATGAATTAAACACACTCAGAACCACAACAATGACAATAAATACGAGACATCTTTGCTCCTTGCTGATATTCCCGGCTCTCCATCCCATCCCTCCAGCTTCCAATTAAAACAGACGGACAGGGCAGGACTGAAACAGCTTCAACTTCAGGCTCTGATTTTCATTACTTTGGATTTATCCTGGATTCCTCTGGATTTGCAATTTCTCTGATTTCTCTGGAGTTACACTGGGTGAAGTTCAACCAAAGAACTTCTGTGAGGTGAAGTTTTATTGAACGAGTGAAGTTGTGTCTCAGAGTCACCCCCACCTCAGTCCCTGTCCTTAATGAGCTCCTGCATTAATCACTTTTCACATCCAATCCTGCCCTTGATGCTTGTGACCAAATTCCTCATGGAAAAGTGGGATCCCTCTAATTTTCCAGTCTGGTTTACTTGGGAATATCCTCCAAAAGAGACAATCTTCTCCCCAAATAAACATGGCATGGGTAAGGTGGGAATAATTCCTTCTTTTGGCAAAATTCCCTTGGGATCACCCGTCCTGGGCTCAGAAAATGCCAGTTTGGTGTTCCCCCAGTGCTGTAACATCAATTTCTGCTGCAGGTGAGGCTCAGCACAGACTGAGACTGTGCTGGCTCCAGCAGCAAAGTTATTCCAAGGAAAAACGGGAGAGGGATCAACTCCCACACTCTGTTCCCATGGATGAAGGTGGACGAGTGTCAGGAGTTGCTCCCAGCTCCCAACCACAGCTCCCATGGCTGAAAGGCTTCTCCTGCCAGGAAACCAGAGCTGCTCAGGAGGGACAAGCCTCACTTTGGGATATATTTTTCCCTGGAAAAATTAAGGAGTGTGTAAATTAAGGCCTTCCAAATTATTTTGCTGGATATCTTTGGAGCAGACCGTAATTCCTGGTGGAGCTGCTTCCAAGGGTTGTGCACAGCAGCGGGAAACCACAGGTCTCCTGTCAAACCAGCAATCCCAAAAAAGCTGGAGGCAACTCCTTGGAATAAAGCCCTGAGGGCAGGAATAATGGGAAATGGGGAAGTCCAAATAAAATTCCTCGTTCATCCCAGCCACGCTCAGCATTTTAATTTTGTGTCCGTTTGCTCCCTGTTTTTGGGGCCGTCAGGCACAAACTGTTAAGGCCTAACCCAACCTAATCCAACCCGAAGTCTCCAAATGTCCCAACACTTCCTGTGGAATTGTTTTCCACAGCACATCCCACTGAAATTCCTGATTATGCAGAAATCCAAGAATGTGGCTCTACGGTGGGAGGTTCAGAAACCATTTCAGACACGTCCCGTGCTTATCCTGGACACAGAGCCTTTAGGGGAGGTAAAATCTGGGATTTCCATCCTCCTCCAGCATTCCCAAGTGCTTTTTTTGGGATTGACCCCTGGTTTTCCAGCCACAACAAGAGGGAGAGACACAACCAACTGATCCATAAGGGATGAGCCTGAAAAACAGAGTGAATTCCCAAGAAATCCCACAAAATGGAAAGAACTTTTCCAGGGATTCTACTCAAAGGCTTAAAGATCCTCCCCCAAAGGATTTCAATACAACCCCTTGGATATTTCCATTTGAAAGAATTAAATCCAAAAGGAAACATTTTGGTTGGAATCGATGAAGGAATTGATGTTTGGGTCGATGTATGAAAAGGTCAAATCAATCCTTGGAATCAAAGCCAGAGTACAAAAAGGTTGGGTTTTTCCCATGAAATATTTTGCAGTATAAAAATTTTTTGTTTTCAACACAGCAGAGGAAAGACAGGGAACTATTGGAGGGATTCCAGAGGAATCCATGGAGATGTTCCAAGGGCTGGAGCCCCTCTGCTCTGGACACAGGCTGGGAGAGCTGGGAATGTTCACCTGGAGGAGAGAAGGATCCAGGGAGAGCTCAGAGCCCCTTCCAGGGCCTAAAGGGGCTCCAGGAGAGCTGGAGAGGGACTGGGGACAAGGCATGGAGGGACAGGACACAGGGAATGGCTTCCCAGTGCCAGAGGGCAGGGATGGATGGGATATTGGGAAGGAATTCCTGACTGGAGTGAACAGGACAATGGGGAAATGGCTTTAAGCTGGAAGAGGGTAGATTTAGATGGGATATTGGGAAAGGAATTCTTGGATATTTCCATTTGAAATGGAAATGTGAGGGAGGTGAGGGGCTGAGCTGGAATTCCCAGAGAAGCTGTGGCTGCCCCTGGATCCCTGGAAGTGTCCAAGGCCAGCTGGACCAGGCTTGGATCACCCTGGGATATCAGAAGGTGTCCGTGCCCACAGCAGGGGCTGGAACGAGATGGACTTCAAGGTTCTTCTCACCCAAACCATTCCAAGATTCGATGAAAGAATCCCAAATCCAAGAGCTGAGCGCAGCCACAGCAGGAAGGGCTGCTGGAGCCTCACCTGTTTTGTTGGAGAGGCGGAAGGACACCATTTTATCCGGGATGCTGCAGACATTCCGCACGGAGGCGATGCAGCTGTAGTTGGCGTAGTCCTGAGGTCGGAGATTCTTCAGCTTCAGGATCTTTGTTTCTCCCTGGAAAATGAGGAGAGAACGTTAGGAAGGGGCAGAGGCAGAGGAACAATGGATACAGGATCTGGGATTTCCATCCTCCTCCAGCATTCCCGAGTGCAGTTCTTGGGATTGATTCCTGCTGTTACAGGTGATAGAGAGAGAGAGAGTACAACCGACTGATCCATAAGGGATGAGCCCAAAAAAAGGAGGAAATTCCCAAGAAATTCCACAAAATGGAAACAGCTTTTCCAGGGATTCTACCTAAAGGCTTAGAGATCCTCCCCCAAACGATTTCCAAAGGATACAGGGAATATCAACACCAGAAAGCCAGAGGGAATTTGGTTTGACAGAGTCCTTCAAGTAGCAAACTTTTCAGGATAATTTATCCAAGGTACAATTTCCATGATGCAAAGAATCCCAAGGTACAAAATTCCTCCTGTTTTCCTTTGAAAAGGAGGTGCTGCTGGATTCTATTTTTAGCCAGGGAGCAGGGATGGAGCAGGGAGCTGAACGGGACATGGAATGTTGGATTCCTTCAAGCACGGACAACAGAAAAGTGGGAAATCGGAAATGTGGGATTCCCCATGCAAAGCTTTGAAAGAACGATGTGAAAAATGTTCATTATCCGGTGTCCTGATAAATCTGAACAACTTTAATATTGGCACAGACTTAGGAACACATGGAATTATTTTTAACGATATCACGTGAATAAACTGCCCAGGAATATCTAGGAAAAATATGGAAGTTTGAGAAAATGAATGTACAAAACTGGGAAAAAAATCAATCCATAAAAAAAGATACGGCCAAGCAGGGAAGAAAAGAAACAGTCCTCGAAATCTTGGAGAGACTTTGGGAATATTGGGATTTAAGTGGTTTCTATGGACAACCCATCCCATGGAAACGATGGGATTAAAATTAAGGCCAAGCCTTGAAACGGCTGCTCCTAAAGATCAAATTCCTGCTTTAGGAGGTTCCTCTGGAATAGGGAAGGGCCCGATCCAGGCTGCCAAAGGAACTGAGTTCTGGAAGCACGGAGCAGCTACATCCCAGCAATTCCCTCCTTAGCTCCAAGTTGAACTTGGGCTGAACTCACAATGGAATTCTGGATCACGTCCCCAGCTCGCAGAGATTTATAAAAATGTATATATTTTCCTCATTGGTTGGGATAATTAGTCTAATTATGTCTAATTGCATAATTATTGTAAATACAGCAAATTTAATCTCGCGCTCAGGCTGTGCAGTTCCAATGAGCGACGGGGAGGATGCAAACTCCCCGGGAAAAAAATCTCTATCGAGATCTGGGATCTAGAAAGTTCGTTTTTCCAACATTTTCATGGATGAGGATGGGCAGGATTGCTCCGTTTCTCTCCCCATGGATGCTGGAATGTTTCCTCATTATGGAAAAAATCTGATCCTATTTAAGGAATTTATCCGGACATGCCCAGTTTTCCAGGTGCCTCCTGTGATTTAATTGCTGACTGGATTTTGGGATCATCCCAGAGTATGGACAAAAGAGGAAAGGGGGAATTCTGCCCCACTGCCCCACTCAAGTGAGACCCCACCTGCAGAGCTGCTCCAGCCCTTGGGACAGAGCAGGACATGGAGCTGCTGGAGTGATCCAGAGGAATCCATGGAGCTGCTCCAAGGGCTGGAGCCCCTCTGCTCTGGAGCCAGGCTGGGAGAGCTGGGAATGTTCACCTGGAGAGGAGAAGGATCCAGGGAGAGCTCAGAGCCCCTTGCAGGGCCTAAAGGGGCTCCAGGAGAGCTGGAGAGGGACTGGGGACAAGGGATGGAGGGACAGGACACAGGGAATGGCCTCCCACTGCCAGAGGGCAGGGATGGATGGGATATTGGGAACTGGGAATTCCTGGCTGGGAGGGTGGGGAGGGGCTGGGATGGAATTCCCAGAGCAGCTGTGGCTGCCCCTGGATCCCTGGCAGTGTCCAAGGCCAGGTTGGACACTGGGGCTTGGAGCAGCCTGGGACAGTGGGAGGTGTCCCTAGGTTGGAACAGGATGAGCTTTAAGGTCCCTTCCCACCCAAACCATTCCATGATTCTGTGATTACCAGAATACTAAAACCGTCAGAAATACCAATCGACCTCTTTTTTGGGTAAAATATCCGAGAAATTTTGTTTCCCTTTCCATTCCATTTCACTTCCAAACTAAAATCCACCTTCAAATCCCTCAACATAAAGATTCCCTCTCAAAATTCCCACCTCTTGATCCTCCGAAACCAAATCCCCTCTGTCCCTCTTCACATCAGCTCTCCCTATTTGCATCCCTATCAGAAGATGAACTAATTAAGCACAAGATGTTAATGACTATTGAACCTTTAATTACATCTTTTCCTCTCATAAACACGGAGCAGATCTTGCCTGCACGGATGCAGGCCACGCTAATTCCAGCTGCCCTCCAATAAATGGAGAAAGGTTATGGATAAGATTTGAATATCATCAGGACAATCTGATTTATTCATTAATTAAACCCACTCCGAGATTTTAGGAAGGGTGATCTTAATAACCTAAAAAAAAAAAATCTAATTTCATGTGACACATTTTAGTAGACGAATCCTTAGATTTTAGGGGAGGCAATCCTCAGCATTTCCACACTGGAATGTAAAATAAAAAATCCACTCTCCCTTTTTAATTAAAACATTTCAAAACCCCAGTTTACACTCGAGTCCAAGCAAAGCCCCAGATTTGCTAAACTGGCTCCGTTCATGTTAAATTCAAAATAATCTCATTACATTGAGGACACCAATAACTTGGCTCTGTGATTTAATTCCCATCTCTGCAAGGTTCCGGGCTCCACATTTCTCTGGAAAACACGGAGCTATTGGAGCAATATAAAGCTGTCAAGTACAATAAAAAGCCACAAATGAAGGTGCTCTCAAATCATTAAGTGAAAATTATTTATGAAAGTCGCAGTTGCTTTGTGCTCTGAACACCAAATTACCAGGCGCTTTTCACCTCTGTCTTTCCTTGCTATTGCTTGGGATTTTCCAAAACAATTTTTCCCCTTTTCTCTTCCTTTCTTTTTAATTTTTTTTCCCAAACACCATCCCACACTTTTGGCCACAGACAATGGGATTTGCCACCTTTTTTTTCCCTGCCTCGGTGCAAATGTGCCCACGATAAATTAATCTCAGCTTATCTGACAGAGCCAGGCTTCCTTCGGGGCTGGGAGTGGGAGCGGGAAGACTTCGGAAAAGGTTTTATTTCCTTTTTTTGCCACCTCGTCTTTTAAGCGGGGAATTGTGAAACGAAGCCTGATATTTAAAGATAAAAGAGGCAGAAAAAAAGGACTATAAAAACCAACATGGGGAGTTGCCATAGGGTCTGGAATCATGGAATTTTTAAGGTTGGAAAAGCCCTCCAAGATCATCAAATCCAACCGTCAACCACCACCATGTTCTCCACTAATCCATGTCATCAAGTACCACATCCACACATTTTGAGAACACTTCCAAGGACGGTAACTCTAACTCATCCCTATTCCAACTCTTTCCAACCCTTTCCATGAAGGAATTTTTCCTAAAACTTAAACTAAACCTCCCCTGGCCTACACGAAGAACTTTTAAGGCTGTAATTTAGGCTGCGTGTGGAATCGCTGCGTTGGATCGGGAAGGATCAGGAAATAGGAATCAAATCAGAGGTTTGGGCTTGTAGCACCCAATAAAAATCCCTTTAAAGGGTCTCCTGTAGGTATCACTCCCTCATCATGTAATCATTTACATTTTTACAAAAATTTAAACCTATTTTATGTTAGAAAACCTTTCAACAACACCCGGGAGCGTTTGGATGAAGTGTTGTTATCCGAAGGCCATCCCCAGTCCCCACCCCACAAACCCAGTGCGCAGATCCCGTTAAAAAGCCCCAAGACGGAAAAAATTCCTGATTTTCAGGCCCACCTGGGTAAAGAAGGGCTCGTAGATCTCCACTCCCTTGTCGGAGCCCTGCAGCAGCACCTCCTGGCCGCGGCGCCAGCTGTAGCGCACGGGCGGGTTGGAGTTGGCCACGCACCTGAGGAACACGGTCTTCTCATAGTAAAACTGCTCCTTGGCTTCCCCGATGCTCTGGTGGACCGTGACTATGGGATCATCCAAATCTGGGAAAAAACAGGCAGGGAAAACCAAGATTAGGCCAAGCTTTAGTTGACTCGACAACATGGCGGCACCAGGAATTTCCTGTGACGCCTCATAACAAGTCAAGAGTAAACCGGACACAAAACAGCTCTAAAAGCCCCAAATTTTAGGAATTTTGCAGCAAAAGTCAGGTTTAGGATTTATTTTCTCGTCCCCAACTGGATCTCCTTTAAAACTCACATTTTTAGGCAGAACAACAGCGCCAATCTCATGCTAATGTCAATCATATTTCTATTATAGTTCGGTGATTACCGCAGTTTCGTCTGGTTCGCAGCTTTACTCCTTGTTGCTTCTAACTCTTTTCCACAAAATTATAAAGCTTTGGAAATAAATAGACAGCCTGATTTGCATCCAAATGGCAGGATCCAGGAGTCCGCGGATCATGTGCACGCAGCTGTTTGCTTTTAAAGCTGCAATTTAATACAGCAATTTAATGCAGATTCCCTGCTTTTAGTTACAGGCATTTAACTTCCAGCAGGTAAATTCATCCCAGGCTTCGGAACACATTTCTCTTGATTAAAATACAGATATCGGATAATTACTCCCACTGCTGCAGCTCCAAGAAAATGAGATGCCCACAACCAGGAATTCGCTTCCATAGGGAAAAAAAATATAATAGCCTTTGGAATATGAGGGGACCAAAGTAATTAATTTGGGCTTTATCCCGCCAGGAAAAAGGAGATTCCTGGTCTGGGAGTTATTCTGAGCTTTGCTTGGAGGGGTGATTTTATTGAGGAAGGAAAGAAATGGAACAAGGGAAAACAAGGAAAGCAAGGGATGTTTTTCCTAAGTGCTGGTCAAAACCACCCAACTTCCAAATGGCCACTCTAACAGCCAGGAATTCCTTCCCAATATCCCATCTAACCTGGCCCTCTGGCAGTGGGAGGTTATTCCCCCTTGTCCTGTCCCTCCATCCCTGGAAACCAATGGTTTGGGTTGGAAAGGACCTTAAATCCCACCCAGCCCCACCCCTGCCATGGCAGGGACACCTCCCACTATCCCAGGCTGCTCCAAGCCCCAATGTCCAACCTGGCCTTGGGCACTGCCAGGGATCCAGGGGCAGCCACAGCTGCTCTGGGAATTCCAGCCCAGCCCCTCCCCACCCTCCCAGCCAGGAATTCCCAATTCCCAATATCCCATCCATCCCTGCCCTCTGGCAGTGGGAAGCCATTCCCTGTGTCCTGTCCCTCCATGCCTTGTCCCCAGTCCCTCTCCAGCTCTCCTGGAGCCCCTTTAGGCGCCCTCAGCTCTCCCTGGAGCCTTCCCTTCTCCAGGTGAACATTCCCAGCTCTCCCAGCCTGGCTCCAGAGCAGCTCCAGCCCTCAGAGCAGCTCCGTGATCTCCTCTCCAACAATTCCATGTTTTTCTTGTGCTGGAGGCCTGGACTCAGTATTCCAGGTGGGCCCTCCAAGCACACAGGAGCACAACATTCCATGTGCAACTCAGCCTTAGCTGCAATGATTCCAGAATCTTATCAGCACTGCTTGTTCCTTAAAATTCCTTAAAAACCCTTTGGATAGGGGTTAATTATTCCCTTATGCCAAAATTCAACCCAAATTTCGCAAAGTCTGGTGTGAGTAATTATCAAAATGTTGGTTCATCAGGTTTATTCGAGGCCAAAATTCAGTGAAATGGAGAACGAGGTTCTCAAATCTTCACGAGGCCAAAAGGCACCAGTCAAAGGCACCCCCAAATCCCTCTGCAAAGGTGGAGAATCCTGGAATTGTTGAGGTTGGAAAAGCCCCCCTGAGATCACCAAATCCAACCATCAACCACCACCACATTCACGGCTAAACCACGGCCTCAAGAGCCACATCCACAACTGATTGAACTTCTCCAGCGGTGCTGACTCCACCCCTTCTCTGGGCAGCCTCTTTCAAAGCTTGGAATTGTGAAAAGAATTAACAATTGTTAAGGGAATCCGTGGAATTGTTAAGGGAAGAACTTTGTTAATAAAATAAATAGATTAGAACACATCAAAACTCCACGTGGAAAAGCAAATTCCAGAAATAAAAGACCAAATCTAAAGACTAAAAATTCATCTGAAGGCTAAAAATTCGTCTTTAGCTGCTCCATTTCTATTTGCATAAGAAGAGTGAAGCTCGAGAGTCTCTCAATTAATCAGAAACAAAACTTGTTCCAAAAATTCCCAACAATTCCAGCAATAACACCTCGTAATGGGGCACGGATTTTAAGGAAATGTTACCTTTGTCCTCGCCTCCGAAACATTTAACTTAAGATCACAGAAGCAAATTATGGATCTGCTGCTCCAAATTAGGATGGCATTTCCTAATGAGGTTTCAGTGTTGTTCTAAAGGTTATTTTAAATCACGGCAGCGTTTGAAAAGGGTTGAGAGTGCTCAGAAATTCTGGCTTCTGCTCATGAAGTAGGAAAAAAAGAGGAGAAAATGAACTCGCTTCAGTTTTTAGGGTCAAACACCTGTTCCCGGAGTTTTGATGGAGAACGGAATGTTTCCCACATTGATTTCCAGGTTATCCCTAATAAAGCACATCCCTGGATGGCAAACAAGGAGCCATGAGCTCCATCACAGAGTCCGGGGATGCTCCTCCAAGCTCTGACCCTTGGGTGAAGGTAAATCCTTGGATGAAAGACCCAAGAGGTCCAAATCTGGACTCAGCTTCATTTTCATGAAGTTACTCAAGACAAGACACAGGAAATCCCTCAAAACCTGGAACCAGGACTGAAACCAGGACTGAAACCACCTCCATCCCTGGCTGCAAGAGCAGGAGAGCTGTTTCCAGGGAAAAATGCGTCCTCTTCCAACCCATCCCTGTGAGGCAACTTCCTGACTGCCCTGTCCAGCTCCAGACATGGATAAACCAGAGCAATGCAGGGGAGGCCACCAAGTTGACCAGAGGCCATCCAGATCCTGGGGCAGCTGGGTTTGGCCAGCCTGGAGATGGTTGGATGAAGGGAAAATCCAAGTTCTGTCTTCAACTGCCCACCAGGAATTTCTGGAGAAGATGAAAAACTTTTCTTGGAGGTGCAGAGGAAAGGACCATGAGCCAAGAGGTCTAAGCTGCACCAAGAGAAATTCCACCTGGATAAAAGGAAAACAAATTCCCTGTGCAATCAGACAAATGTCCAGAGGGGCCATGGGATACTTGGAGACACTCAAAGCTTGGCTGGACACAGACCTGAGCAATCTGATCCTGAAGGTGGCCCTGGTTTGAGCAGGGGGTTGGACAAGAGGTCATTGTAGATCAACGATACCCAATTACTCCATGATTCCAGGAGCTGTGATGTCATCACCTGCTTGTCCAATCTGCTCTCTTGGAATGGGTCCATGCTGGATCATGGAAACTTGGAATGGTTTGGGTTGGAAGGGATCTTCAGGATCATCCCATTCCACCCCCTGCCATGGACAGGGACACCTCCAACTGTCCCAGGCTTCTCCAAGCCCCAATGTCCAGCCTGGCCTTGGACACTGCCAGGGATCCAGGGGCAGCCACAGCTGCTCTGGGAATTCCAGCCCAGCCCCTCCCCGCCCTCCCAGACAGGAATTCCTAATTCCCAATATCCCATCCATCCCTGCCCTCTGGCAGTGGGAAGCCATTCCCTGTGTCCTGTCCCTCCAGCCCTTGTCCCGAGTCCCTCTCCAGCTAATCCCCTCCAAGCAGGCACTGAACTATGGCAATGGATGGATTTTGATAGGAATATCAGGAAAGCTCCAAGAAATCCAAGTTGGGAATGGCGCTGCAGCAAAGCCTCTGCCAAAGCATTTCATAATGGTCAATTAATGGAAAATTCGCACTGCAGAACCTGATGGAATTTTTTCCAACGGCAGTGCTGGAAAGATCCCGACAGCTGCAGCAAAGCAAAAGCAGCAGCACTACCAGGAGAGCAAAGAATGCTCCCAATTGTTGGGAGATTTCCCTGAACATTCCCGCTGTCAGGAAGGGCGGCACAAATGTGTGACTGGGGGTGGTTACATAAAGCTGGGCTTTGCTCAGGCCATGTGAGAGCTGGAAAATAGAAAAAGCAAGAAAAACACCGGTTTTGGACAAGGGATTCTGCAGAGATGTTCCAGGGGATGATGAAACTCCAAAATTCCCTGCCTTTAGCCAGGTTGTTTAAATCTACCTGATCCCAGTGCTCATGGAAGCTCTCCAGAATTCCGGCTTCAATTCTGACTGAATCAGCACTGATTGAGATTCAATTTTCTAAACAGATTTTAAAAACCCCCTGCTCAAAGCTCTGTGCCTGTGGGTGGCTGGGGGTGGCTGTTCTTTCCCAGCAGCATGGGAATATTCCAGGCCTTGGAAATCTGGGAGGAATGGGAAGGGCTTGGAATGGTCATTGGTGTTTTAAGGAACAAGCAGTGCTGATAAGGCTCTGGAACGATTGCAGCCAAGGCTGAGTTGCACACGGAATGTTGTGTTCCTGTGTGCTTGGAGGCCCCACCTGGAACGCTGAGTCCAGGACCTCAGCACAAGGAAAACATGGAATTGTTGGAGAGATCACGGAGCTGGAGCCACTCTGCTCTGGAGCCAGGCTGGGAGAGCTGGGAATGTTCACCTGGAGAAGGGAAGGATCCAGGGAGAGCTCAGAGCCCCTTGCAGGGCCTAAAGGGGCTCCAGGAGAGCTGGAGAGGGACTGGGGACAAGGGATGGAGGGACAGGACACAGGGAATGGCTTCCCAGTGCCAGAGGGCAGGGATGGATGGGATATTGGGAATGGAATTCCTGTCTGGGAGGGTGGGGAGGGGCTGGGCTGGAATTCCCAGAGAATCTGTGGCTGCCCCTGGATCCCTGTCAGTGTCCAAGGCCAGGCTGGACATTGGGGCTTGGAGCAGCCTGGGACAGTGGGAGGTGTCCCTGCCATGGCAGGGGTGGAATGGGATGAATTTTGAGGTCCCTCGCAACCCAAACCATTCCAGAGTCAGTAATTTCAAATACCACACAAAAATAAACGAGGAGGAAAAAGAAAGATTCAGCATTGGGAAACTCAACCAGATGAATCTCTCTGTTGTTTTGCAAGAAGGAAAAAAATATCCCAAAATTTTCATTTTGGGTTGATGAAATTATGAAGAGTCAACAGATTAATCACGCTTTAAATCAAACCGAAGTCGTGGGTGCGGCTACGTCGTTAAAGTCTATTAATCAAACTGAAAATAATTACAGAAAGATGTTTCCCACAGAGGTTTGTGCCACCATCAGGTTCAATTTCTCAGGCTTTAATCTCTGAATTGAACCAAACGCTCCCCAAAACCCAGGTGGGCCAGGCATGGTAAACACTGGATTGGAATAATTCCCCACACACCTCCCTAAGCTCTCGAACAAATGGAAAGCTCAACCTAAGCTGCTCAAAACGGGTCTAATCCAAATTCCCTGGGAGTTGCATCCTGATGGTGGAGTGGAAGGTGCACAGAGTGTGGCAGATGCTGTTAAAATCCTCCCTGTGCAGAATTCCGAAGGCATTGAGCTGTCTGGGACTGGGAAACACGGATCATGCCCACAGCCCTCACCTGAGTGCCGGGAGAGTCACACGCACCAACAGCGCGGCAGGATCCAGGCTGGATTTGCTGGATCATCTCCTCTCAGCTGCTGGGCCTGCACAGTTTGCTGATTTCATTTGTTAATTAGCTGCCTTTGTCTTCAGATGTTCGGAGCAGGCGGGATAAGAATAAAACACATCTGGGAAAGGGATGGGAACAGCTTCATCCCGGCGGGCAGAGCGGAGACAGCGGTGACGCATTGCTGAGCTGGGAGTTATTCAGCTCCTAAATTATCCTTAAATGTAAAACTCCTGTGTTTTCCAAGCTATTTTTCCTCCTTGACCCAGCACAAGCTTTCAACCACAGAATCATTGAGGTTGGAAAAGAATTTAGGATCATCGAGTCCAAGCTGTGCCCGATGCCCACCTTGTCCCCAGCCCAGAGCACTGAGTGCCAAGGCCACCACTGCCCCATGGCCCCAGGTGCCACATCCACAGGGCTTTGAAATCCTTCCAGGAATGGGGACTCCACCCTGTACCTGTGCCAGGGCTGGAAAAGCTTTTAGGGGAAGAAATTTTCCCAAATATCCAATCTAAACCTCACGGAATCCCTGAGGTTGGAAAAGCCCTCCCAGCCCATCGAGTCCCAGCTGTGCCTGATCCCCACCTTGTCCCCAGCCCAGAGCTCTGAGTGCCACCTCCAGGAATTCCTGGGACACCTCCAGGGATGGGCACTCCAAACCTCCCTGGGCAGCCCCTGCCAAGGCCTGACCACCCTTTCCATGGGGAAATTCCTGCTCATGTCCACCCTGAGCCTCCCCTGGCCCAGCCTGAGGCCGTTCCCTCTCCTCCTGTCCCTGTTCCCTGGGAGCAGAGCCCGACCCGCCCCGGCTGCCCCCTCCTGTCAGGGAGTTGTGCAGAGCCACAAGGTCCCCCCTGAGCCTCCTTTTCTCCAGGCTGAGCCCCTTCAGCTCCCTCAGCCACTCCTGGGGCTCCAGACCCTTGCCAGCTCCCTCAACTGCTCCTGGGGCTCCAGACCCTTCCCAGCTCCCTCAGCTCCCCCTCATCAGATTTACTTTCAGTAATTCACAGAGTTATGGAATGGTTTGGGTTGGAAGGACCTTAAATCCCATCCCATCCTACCCCTGCCATGGGCAGGGACGCCTCCCACTGTCCCAGGCTGCTCCAAGCTCCATCCAGCCTGGCCTTGGACACTTCCAGGGATCCAGGGGCAGCCACAGCTTCTCTATCAGGGCAGCTTTGAAGCGCTTAGTGTGGGATATAAAGCACAAAGTTTCAATTAATTTCTCTATTTCTTGCATCCTACGGAAAGGATAATGAGCTCTCCTGCTCTCCATCCCTTCACGTGTCCAGTGCGGGCACACAACAGCTCTAACCAAGCTGGAAAGACGGGAATCGAGTTATTCCCAGCTCCATGCGAGCTATTTTTCCCTCTCCCAACCCTTTCAAAGAGATTTATTCTGCATCTGCAGTGCTGCATGTGCAGAACAGCCCCGGCACTGCAAACAAGCAGCATTTCCAGCTGCTGGAAGGAAGCAAATGTTCCCTCCTTGTTCCCACGACGGAGAGCGTGACCCCAGGAGCCCCCTGAGGAGCTTCCATCGATTTCCAATGGAATTTTGGGAGGATCAGAGCCGTGCCAGGAGGCTGTTAACACACTCCAACACAAAAGGACCAAGCGAAAGACCTCAGTAGTCAACAATCCCCACACAGCTCCAGCCTGTGATGCTTTCCTGACGGTTCAGGCTACAACTAAATTCTAAAAGGAAAATCCTAACGAGCTCTCAGTGATGGGATTTCATGGAGAAAATGTTTTCTCCACTCTGTTAATGAGGTTACAAATGCACCTGGTTGAAACTTGCTCCTACAAGCACGTCCCGGTGACATCAGGGGGATGGCACAGGGGGTGCAGCACTACAGGAGGGTTTTGCTTCTCCAGGGACACCAAACAGAGCCAATTCCAATCGTTTCTGAGGCTGGATTAGCACTGGAATTCCCGGGGAGCAGACAGGTTTGGCATGTCCAGGACTAACAGAACAAACGGCAACATCCACAACAGTGCTGGACTTCCGTAGGGATGGGAGCAGCCCTGAGGAGAAGGATTGGGAGTGTTGAGGGATGAGAGGCTGGACATGACCTGGAACTGTGCCCTGGGCTGATCCCTCAGTGTGGGAAGCAGGAAAAGTGGGATTCTGCCTCTCTGCCCCACTCAGGTGAGACCCCACCTGCAGAGCTGCTCCAGCCCTTGGGACACAGCAGGACATGGAGCTGCTGGAGTGATCCAGAGGAATCCACGGAGCTGCTCCAGGGCTGGAGCCCCTCTGCTCTGGAGACAGGCTGGAGAGCTGGGAATGTTCACCTGGAGAGGAGAAGGATCCAGGGAGAGCTCAGAGCCCCTTGCAGGGCCTGAAGGGGCTCCAGGAGAGCTGGAGAGGGACTGGGGACAAGGGATGGAGGGACAGGACACAGGGAAACGGCTTCCAGTGCCAGAGGGCAGGGATGGATGGGATATTGGGAATTAGGAATTCCTGTCTGGGAGGGTGGGGAGGGGCTGGGCTGGAATTCCCAGAGCAGCTGTTGCTGCCCCTGGATCCCTGGAAGTGCCCAAGGCCGGGCTGGACATTGGGGCTTGGAGCAGCCTGGGACAGTGGGAGGTGTCCCTGCCATGGCAGGACTGAAGATGATCTTTAAGTCTCATTCCATCCCAAACCATTCCATGATTCCATTATTATTCCTCGGGCATATGCACAGATGGGAAAGGATCAGCGGATTTTCCCAATCAATGGATTTTCCCAGCCAATGGATTTTCCCAGCCACCAGGAGCCCGAAGCTCACACAGAACGAGGCACATCCATGAATTCCCAACAGAAGTTCCCAGCACCAGAGTGCCCCTGGCATGGTCTGAAACACTGGAAAAGTCCTGGAATTGTGGGAATTTCTGGGATCACTGTGCAGGAAGGATTGAATTTACTTCCACACTCAGAATCAGTGATCCGAGTACAGGATCCTAACATAGTCTCATGCATTTTTAAACAACATTAAATAATTAAAGGGCAATGAAAAAAAATTAATTAAAGGGCAAAGAAAAGACCAAAAGGAAAACAATTCCACACTGAAAAAATAATTCAGGATCTGAGTTTGCTGGAGAAGACATAAGGAGCACAAAACATCGAATTTCTCAAAAAAGAACAGTGAATAATTTAAATGATAATTATATTATATAAATTATTATTGGCTGTAAGCACCTCAGGAGGAAAAACAGGACAAAAGAGCTCTTTTGGCTCCAGGGAATATAAATGTAAGGAATAAGGATAGCTGGAAATGGAAGGAAACCCAATTCGGTTTGGGGAAGAACCAGACTGATTTTTCTTGGAAAAGGAAGCAGCTGAACAGAGGAGCTTGGGCAGAGCGAGGATTCCTCAAAGCTCCAGGATCAGATGATTTTTCGTGGGGAAAAAAAAGTCATTAAATTGATTTTTAATAGAGCAGCAAAGAAAATAATCAACCCTAAGAACCAGACAGAGCCATGAGATAAAAGAGGTTGAACTCGACCGGAGTCGTGGTCAATCCAAAGATGAAATTCCATTGGAAAAAATGCAATCAGAGCTGATTAAAAAATTCCAGATCATTATCATTAAATCAAGTGCACTCGAATCAAGACATGGAGTAATTGAAAGCATCTTTTCATCCCACTTGCATCAGGCTCTTCCAGAGTTCACTTCGGACCCCCACAGTGCTGGAAAATCCGGATGGACCCGTAGCACCCACGAAAAAATGTGGAATAAACAAGATTTAAAACCACTCTGGCACTGCAGGGACTGGGATTTTTAGCAGCAATTTTGGGTTATTAATTCCCTCTGTACCTGCATAATTTTTCCATTGTAAAAAAAGCAGGAAAAATGGATTTCCCAAGCCAGGAAAAACAGGCGTTGATGCCAAAGGCCACCTGACGTGCTCGACGTGGAATAATTGTTACAAATTGGGAGTATTAACATCTTAAGTCAGTAATTATTGGTTTCATAATCCCAGACCTAATTAATGCTCGTTCCTCCACTTTCTAAAGGACAGAAACTTAATTTTGTGGAATTAATGAACAACAAACTGGGTTAGGAAAGTCTGGTTTTAGAGCACATCCATCTCTGCGTAGTGAAATTTTTCCAGAGGCTCCGTACAAGGTTTAAATAAATCCCTGTTCAAAGTGAAATTCTGAATTAATTGAGTGTAAATAATGAGCAGGGGCTCCTGGTTAGACCCCACTGCTCTCTCCCTGCCTTATTCGGGATTTTAAATGGTCTAAAAGGAGAATAAAAAATATTTGCGTAGAGAAAATTATAAATATAAGTCGATTATTCCTTCATTTACAATAAACAAGGGAGCGCAGAGGGGCTGGTGGGGATGATCTGAGGGTTGAAGCGCTTCTCCCGTGAGGAAAGGCCAGGAGAATTGGGATTGTTGACATGGAAAAGGCTCCAGGGAGAGCTCAGAGCCCCTTGCAGGGCCTAAAGGGGCTCCAGGAGAGCTGGAGAGGGACTGGGGACAAGGCATGGAGGGACAGGACACAGGGAATGGCTTTAAGTTGGAAAAGGGGAGATTTGGGTTGGATATTGGGAAGGAATTCCTGTCTGGGAGGGTGGGGAGGGGCTGGGCTGGAATTCCCAGAGAAGCTGTGGCTTCCTCTGGATCCCTGGCAGTGTCCAAGGCCAGGTTGGAGCAGCGTGGAACAGTGGAAGGTGTCCCTGCAGGGGGTAGATGGGATTTAAGGTCCCTTCAATCCCAAAGCATTCCATGATTCCACGACAACAAGAAGTGCCAGGTTTCCTCCCTCCTATCCCGTTTCTCTTCCAAGGCTCCCATTTATTTTCCAGCCCTAAACTCTTTCCCATTAAAAATGTCAGAGCAGGAACCTCTCCAGTGCTGCCCTGCAATCCCTGCTCGGAAAGAAAGATTCCCATCTCTCCCCAGCTTGACTCCAGCAGAACATAAAATCCACATTTCAGGGAGGAGGAATAAAAGGAAAACCGGGAGTAGAGGCCATAAATAACAGTGAGTGGATGAGGGGAAAAAGGAGGAAATCCGTGGAAGGAACTCCTCAGAGGCAAATGAAGATGACAAATCAAAGCAAAGTGTAGCAAAGAGGAAAATCAACCTGCCCGGGATATTTAGAGCCGAGCCTAAACCCAGACAAGCGAAGTCTTTCTGCTGACTGGATGGAATTCCCAGCCAGCCCATTCCAGCAGCAGAGGCTAAATTCCCATCCAGCTTGGAAAAGACCCTTGGGGGAATCATCTAAACCCCATCCACGGTGATGCTGCTCCTCAATTCAGCACAAATCCAACCCAAAATGTTGTTTCAGGATGGAAATGCAGCAGAATTCCAAGGAGCAGCCAAGATTTTCCTCCTTGGATAATTGCATTTGCCTGCCCATCTGCCAAACCTTCCTTTCCCAAAGTCTACCAAGCTGAAATTCCAATGAGGATCAAGATCCCAAAGATAATTAACCCCCAGTACTTCATTAAAATCGGTGTGGGGAAAAAGTGGGCACAGGAGCAAGGCTGGATACCCATGGATGCTCTCCAGAGCCTGGAATCAAAGAGTCCTACGGAGAAGGATGGGGCTGGAGACGGAGGATGAGGAAAAATTTGTCAGAATCAGCATTTTATTAATTTTGCGATTCTAATTATCCCAAATAATTTAGAGTCATGCAAGTGGAGGACCTTGAAATTCTTCCCTGTGAGGGTGGGGAGGGATTGGAATGGAATTCTCAGAGGAGCTGCAGCTGCCCCATCCCTGGAAGCATCCAAGATCACGTTGGAGCAACCTGGGATAGTGGAAGGTGCCCCTCTGCTCTGGAGCCAGGCTGGGAGAGATGGGAATGTTCACCTGGAGAAGAGAAGGATCCAGGGAGAGCTCAGAGCCCCTTGCAGGGCCTAAAGGGGCTCCAGGAGAGCTGGAGAGGGACTGGGGACAAGGCCTGGAGGGACAGGACACAGAGAATGGCTTCCCACTGCCAGAGGGCAGGGATGGATGGGATCTTGGGAATTAGGAATTCCTGGCTGGGAGGGTGGGGAGGGGCTGAGCTGGAGTTCCCAGAGCAGCTGTGGCTGCCCCTGGATCCCTGGCAGTGTCCAAGGCCAGGTTGGAGCCACCTTGGGACAGCGGAAAGTGTCCCTGCCCACGGCAGGGGGTGGCACTGGATGGGATTTAAGATCCAACCTAAGTCATTCCATGATTTTATCAAATGCAGAAGAGCCAAAGAGCAAAATCTCTTCACTGAGAGAGTGGCCAGGCATTGGAGGAGACTCCCCAGGGAAGTGGTGGAATCATCACCCCTGGAAATGTCCCAAAAGCAAGCAGACACCTCCCAGCGTGATTTAGCAATTTTGGGGGATTCAAAGGTTGGAGTTGAAGATTTTGAAGGTCTTTCCAACCTTTATTTTCCCATAATTCCACATTCCCGGTGAGACCACCCGCGCCAAACCTCTCCTCACCTTCAGGAGAAGCTGCCCCCAAAACAAACTCCATGCAGGGAATTTTCCAGGGATTGGCAGGAGCAGAGTATTCCAGTCAGGAACAGCACATTTAAGCCTTAAGCTCAGCTCTTTATAAAAACCAGGCCTATTTCCGTGAGTGTTTATAGATCCCTATAAACAGAGGGAATTTTGGAGCCATTAAGAGGAGCTGTCTTTGCACTCCAGGGATATTTACGGCATCAATTATCCCAAATTTCATCTGACACGAGCTCGTCTCAGGCTGATCTTACCACAGCTATTAGAGCCAGCTTTAATTTAGGAAAGGAACTGCATAAAAGGCATCCAAATAACCTCATGGCACTTTTCCTGGAGTTTGTTCCAGGAGGAAAAGAAAATCCGCATCCACAGGCAGGTGACGCCATGGAATTAAGGCTCTGGAATTAACTGGGAGTTTTATTCCTGAGTTAAAAATTCCTGATGTCAGGAGGATTCTGGGGAGCAAATTCTGCAAGGAATTTCCTCAGCTCTTCAGGGTTAATTAAACGCCTTCAACATGGAAATAGAAATATTCCCTGCCTCAAGCTAATGGGAATTCTGCAATTCCATTCCTCCAGGCATGGTTAATTTTCACTTGGAATTTGCCCCAGCAGGGTTGGGATTAATCACGATAGATCAATCAGATATTTTAGTGAGTGATCGAAGGGTTTTGGGGTTTGGACACCCAGAACCAGCAAGGTGGGAGTGCGTGGACACTCTGATTGCTGCTGACCTTCACCATTCCCATGATTCCCAGTTTTCTGTCTGCTCCTATCATCTCTTTTCTTCTTGAGCAAAAATTGTCTGTGAGTCTTAAAATCACAGAGTCAAAGAATCCTGGAATGGTTTGGGTTGGAAAAACCTTAAGTCCCATCCCAACCCACCCCTGCCATGGCAGGGACACCTCCCACTGTCCCAGGCTGCTCCAAGCCCCAGTGTCCAGCCTGGCCTTGGACACTGCCAGGGATCCAGGGGCAGCCACAGCTGCTCTGGGAATTCCAGCCCAGCCCCTCCCCACCCTCCCAGACAGGAATTCCCAATTCCCAATATCCCATCCATCCCTGCCCTCTGGCACTGGGAAGCCATTCCCTGTGTCCTGTCCCTCCATGCCTTGTCCCCAGTCCCTCTCCAGCTCTCCTGGAGCCCCTTTAGGCCCTGCAAGGGGCTCTGAGCTCTCCCTGGATCCTTCCCTTCTCCAGGTGAACATTCCCAGCTCTCCCAGCCTGGCTCCGGAGCAGAGGGGCTCCAGCCCTGGGAGCAGCTCCATGGATTCCTCTGGACTCGCTCCAGCAGCTCCATGTCCTTCCCGTGCTCGTCGCCTCTCACAGACGCTCCCGTGCTCCCAACATGTGACTTTTTAGAGGAAAATGGGTGGGATAATGACCACGGAGCACCAGGAATGGGGAAGGGAATCCTCAATTGGACCTTCCAGCTGCTTCTGACATTGCTCCCTGTCCTTCCCAGCCTTCCCCATCCAAAGAAGCTGGAAAAGCTGGATTGAAATTGCTGGGATGAGGAGGAGGAGGCGATGCTTTCTCCTGGAGAGCCATTTTTTCCTGACGGAGATGAGGTTTTCCTCTCTTGGAATGCTAAAAAGGCTCCTGAGGTTCCCTCATGCTGCACCCCTGGTGTGGGGCCAGGCGTGCCTGACACAAAATGTGGGGAATTTTGGATGGAAAAATATTAAAAAATGGGATTTTTGCCCTAATTCCACTGGTTTAATCATCACATAAGACCACAGACAGGATTTCGAGGAAGGGGCCATTTTACGCATCAAACATCGGGGGTAAAAGTGAAATTGGGGTTTTCTGGTGAGTCCTAAACCTGAGAGTTTCAAAGAAATCCCTTCCACTCCCACTCCTGCATCCCAAATAAAACCCAGGTTTAAAACACGGACACAGGCAGCACCCACGTGTTTATTTTCCCAAGTTATTCTCTTGCCAGAAAGGTTTTAAGGAGGGAGTGATGCTGAAATTCTGCCCTCACCTCTGTAGGATTCCTGAATTTCTTCTCCTTGTCTTCGATCCCCACCATTCCTGGTTCCATTTTTTTACCCCCCTCTCTTTTGGATGTTGGAATTGCTCTCCCTGGTCGTGGTAATTAAGCCAGAATTGAGATATTGAAAATGGAATTTATGAATTTCTCTGCTGCCTCTCTGAGTTGTGTTTGCCTTGGAGTGGCTGCACGGAATTCCGGGTTTTTATTGCAGCGACATTTTTAATTCCCAGCTCTGGTGTCTCCCAATATTCATGGATTTATTGGAGCGCCTTTCCTTGTCCTTTCATTCATTAAAAACCCAGGGATGAGCTTAAATCCTTGTTCAAA
This sequence comes from Lycocorax pyrrhopterus obiensis, assembly GCA_014706295.1. Taxonomy (NCBI): domain Eukaryota; kingdom Metazoa; phylum Chordata; class Aves; order Passeriformes; family Paradisaeidae; genus Lycocorax; species Lycocorax pyrrhopterus. The sequence goes on along the minus strand of JACSVZ010000007.1, from coordinate 63,262,137 downwards.
TGCTTGGATGAGGACAGGATTAATGAATGGAAATTTAAAGGGGGGAAAAAAAGAGGGAAATTAATATAAAACAATAAAAGCAGCATGTAAGGAAAGCCGATAAATTCATCTTCCTTCCCTTTTTTTTTCCATGATACAAGAAGAGGAGACAGTTTGGAATATTCTGCAGGTGGAAAGCATTTAAAGCATTGAAAAATGGAATTTTCAACAGGAGAGAAACGCAAATTAATTCAATTAATTTGCGGGGTTCTCGTTATTTGCTCTCTGAGGTCAAATTTGGGCATTTCCAACATTAAAATCTCCTAAAAGACCCGAGTTTGGGGTTTACTGGGAGAGGATCCTCTGGGAAAGCTGTGCCAGGGTCTCCCCACCCTCCCAGCCAGGAATTCCTAATTCCCAATATCCCATCTAAAGCTTCGCCCTTCCTTATCTCTTATCCTTTGCTATCTCTCCATGAATTTTTGGGCTGGACAATTGGATCACGGGGAGTTCTTGTGCCCAGTGACGGCCCGAGGAGGTGCAGGATCATAGCAGAGGATTTTTGGGAAGCTGAAGGGCTGGGAATGCTCGCCCATGGATCTGAGGCTGCTGAGCAGCATTAGGCTGGAATTATCTTCCTGCTACACATGGAAAACATCCAGGAAGGAAAGGAAAAATTCCCACACTGGGATGTGAGAAAGGCTGGGAGAGCTGGGAATGTTCACCTGGAGAGGAGAAGGATCCAGGGAGAGCTCAGAGCCCCTTGCAGGGCCTAAAGGGGCTCCAGGAGAGCTGGAGAGGGACTGGGGACAAGGGATGGAGGGACAGGACACAGGGAATGGCTTCCCACTGCCAGAGGGCAGGGATGGGTGGGATATTGGGAAGGGAATTCCTGTCTGGGAGGGTGGGGAGTGGCTGGACTGGAATTCCCAGAGAATCTGTGGCTGCCCCTGGATCCCTGGGAGCGAACTGAGCTCGGGAGAAATTGGATATTTTGGGACTCACTACCAGAAAAGCCACCGGACATGAGCAGATCCAGGGAAAGCACCTGGAAACTTCCGGTGGATCCTTCCTGCAAAACCAGGACTGAAAGGATTTCCAAGACTGCAGCAAATCCATAGAAATGATGGAACTGCCCCTTTCCCTCGCACATCCCAATGCTCTGGCCCATTCCTCATTTATATTCCGCAATTAATTATTGCAGGAGCATCAATGCAACTCCAAGAGCCAAATCCCAGACTTAACCGGGAAATGAAATCCAGGAACTTCTGGAGAGGGAGATCTCCCATCCATGTGCTGCTGTTAAATTGTCCCAAGTCAAGAACGGAGATGAATGAGGGAAAAAAAAGGATTTTCCATGGATTTTTTTCAAGAATTCATTGTCAAATCTTTCCCAGTTTTCAGTTAGAGGCTGGAATTAGAAAGAATTTTTAATTCGAGGCCTTGGGAATGCTCCTGATCCTGAATTACAGTGGAACATGGCTTTGATATTGTTTTTCCTCTTAATTTACAAGCCAAGACTCTTCCAAAATTATTTTTAATCCGTATTTTAAGGACTATCAACACTGAAGTTGTTTCTTTAAACACATTTGAGAGATTCCTTCAAAAATTCAAACATTCCCTTCCTGCTCTAATGATGGATTTGCTTCCAGCCGGGAACGTCATCTGTTTTCCACAGATTTTGTTTTTGACAGTTGTCTGTTTTCTGTGTAATTTCACCAAAAACGCGTTCACTAAAACAAACAAAACCCAATCTGAGGGAAAATTCCGGTGAAATAGCTGGGATCCCCAAAAGGCATCACGCCACAAATCCCAGATCCCAAAAAAATTGTGTCGAAATTATTCCACATCCCGAGATCCACCGGACACAGAGACGGCAATTTTTGGGAAACACAGATCCCACCAATTTAATTGTTCACCATGTTCCCAATCCTTCACTTTTTCACTCCAATCCAAATCCTTCATGTTTTCCCCCGCAATCCAAATCCATCACATTTTTCCCTGCAATCCAAATCCATCACATTTTTCCCCTGCAATCCCAATCCTTTCTATTTTTCACTCCACTACAAATCCTTGATATTTTTCACTGCAACCCAAATCCTTCACATTTTCCACTGAAATTCAAATATATCTTTTTTTTCACTCCAATCCCAATCCTTCACATTTTTCACTGCATTCCCAATCCTTCTCATTTTTCCCAGCAACCCCAATCCATCACATTTCTCACTGCATTCCCAATCCTTCACATCCTTCACCACAATCCCAATCCTCCACATTTTTCACCACAATCCCAATCCTTTGCACCTTTTCTCTGCAATCTCAATCCTTCACATTTTTCACCACAATCTGAATCCTTCACATTTTTCACTCCAGTCCCAATCCTCCTCATTTTTCCCAGCAATCCCAATCCATCACATTTCTCACTGCATTCCCAATCCTCCGCATTTTTCACCGCAATCCCAATCCTTTACCTCAATCCCAACCCTTCACTTCTTCACTCCAATCCCAACCCTTCATATTTTTCCCTCCAATCCCAACCCTTCACATTTTTCCCTGAAATCACAACCATTCTCATTTTTCCAACCATAAAAACACCAGAAATCTGTAGAATCCACCGCTAAAATCAGGATTCACAAGCAGCCCATCATTTCTTGGGAACAGCAGCTATTTTAAGGCACGAAAAAAGCACCAAAGGCAGAATTCCAAGGATTTACTCACAGTACACGTCCACTCGGATGGATTTGATGGCCGGGGAGCCCAGGCCGTTCTCAGCCTTGCAGTAGTAGCGGCCTCCCTGGTGTCTCTGGATGTTGGAAATCCTCAGGGTTTCGTTGAAGACACTGGAATCTTGGAATCTGTCAGAGGCACTTCCTGCTGTTTTGGTCCACCTGATCTGAGCAAGCACCAAAAACCAGGATTACTTTAGGTCTCGAAAATAGGCACAGTCTAAAACTCAACACCAAACCAGGATTACTTTAGGTCTCGAAAATAGGCACAGTCTAAAACTCAACACCAAGCCACGGGCTTCGTGGGGGTGGCACCGGGATTTCAGTTTGGAGGAATCAGGGAAATTCCCAAGAAAGTCAGCAGCTCACGAGTACAAACACTTCATCCAAGAGTCCCTGAGTAGCTGCATTTCATGGAATCATGGAATGGTTTGGGTTGGGAGGAGTTTAAAGATCCCATTCCACCCTCTGCTAGGGCCAGGGACACCTCCCACTATGCCAGGTTGCTCCAAGCCTTGAACATTCCTGGGGATTTCTGATCTGTGGGATTTGAGGCTGCCCGTGATGAGTCTGGGAGGAGAAATGAGTTGATACTCCCATTTTTTTCTGATGGTTTTCTTCTTTTGGGAATCACAGAATCATGGAATGGTTTGGGTGGGAAGGGACCTTAAAGCTCATCCCATTCCAACCCAGGGACACCTCCCACTACCCCAGGGTGCTCCAAGCCCCGTCCAGCCTGGCCTTGGACACTTCCAGGGATTCAGGAGCAGCCACAGCTTCTCTGGAAATCTGTGCCAGGGTCTCCCCACCCTCACAGGGAAGAAATTCCTCCTTAACAACCAGGAATTCTGGGGTTTTTGAAATAAATTTTGCTCCAGACCATCAATACACAACAGTGGCATCAAAACCTCTCTTCCTGTTTATTCCACATGGGAACATCTGGAATATTGGTCTTGAAAACAGCTCCAGGTCAAAGTGTTATTCATCGTTCCAAAGTTTTACAAGGAATATTGGAGTGGAAAAGCAGACAACTCAAAAGAATCCCTGCTTCCTGTGGAAAAGTGAGGATCCTTGATTCTGGAAATGTTGGGATCCAGATTTTCCAGCCAGTGGGAAACCAAAAGCAGAGCTGGAGAGTCCTTGGTTTCCAAAATTTCTGCCCTGAGGAGACTCCACCTGGGGAACTGTTGAGTCTCCTGAACTGTGTCCAGCTCTGGAGTTCTCTGCACAAGAAAGTTGTGGATTTGCTGGAGTGATCCAGAGGAATCCATGGAGCTGCTCCCAGGGCTGGAGCCCCTCTGCTCTGGAGCCAGGCTGGGAGAGCTGGGAATGTTCACCTGGAGAAGGGAAGGATCCAGGGAGAGCTCAGAGCCCCTTGCAGGGCCTAAAGGGGCTCCAGGAGAGCTGGAGAGGGACTGGGGACAAGGCATGGAGGGACAGGACACAGGGAATGGCTTCAAACTGGAAAAGGGGAGAGTGGGATGGGATATTGGGAATTGGGAATTCCTGGCTGGGAGGGTGGGGAGGGGCTGGGCTGGAATTCCCAGAGCAGCTGTGGCTGCCCCTGGATCCCTGGCAGTGTCCAAGGCCAGGCTGGACATTGGGGCTTGGAGCAGCCTGGGACAGTGGGAGGTGTCCCTGCCATGGCAGGGGGTGGGATGGGATGGGATGGGACTGGATGGGATGGGACGGGACAGGATGGGATGGGATGGGATGGGCTTTAAGGTCCCTTCCAACCCGAATCATTCCATGATTCTGTGATTCCATGAGCACAGGGAATGGCTTCCCACTTCCAGAGGATAAATTGCCTTTATGGGACAACTCGTGTCCTTGGGATTCCACGTCCCAACACTTCCACTGGCTGCCAGGGAAAACACAATTTTTTTCCTGATTCAAGTAAAAGCCGGCAGTGACAAGAGCTGTGAACAGGCAGGACGTGAGCATCCGGATTCTGTGCCAAGGATCCCAAGGAAACTGCTCTTTTCCAGCTTGGTTGCTGTAACACATTGGGAAAAGGAGATTTCCATCTATTTTCCAGCAGAGGAAAACTGTGGCTATTAATCACGGAAAAAATCAGCAGCAAACCCACAGAGCCACAACTCCTGTGGAAGAATTTCAGTGCTTTTTTCACTTTATTCCCAAAAATTCCAGAGTGATCCTGAAATTGGAATCTGGGGGTGCATCTAAAATGGAAATTAATAAAATAAATAAAATAAAGTCAATTTAAAAATCGATTCCTTCACCTCTGAACTCAGATTTTACACATTGGCATCCAAACTCTGGAAAATCAGGCACCACGGATGTCCAAGAGGTCTGAATCCCAAAAACCTAAGGATTTGGCTTTGGAATTGCAGAGGAAACATTCCTTACACTCCAAGGCTGAAAGCCTAAATATTACTGGAAATAATAAAAGAATTTTAAGGAATTACTGAATAATTTACAAGGGTTTTAATGAGGGGATCCTGAGGGAAAAAATATTTCAATCTTAGGTAAATTGGTAAAAGCTTTAGTAAAAAATTGGTTAAAATAATAAATTGATAAAATTCCTTTATCCCACTCAGTTGGATCAGTCTTTTTTTTATAGAAAAGCAGGATTTAGGGCAACACCCACAAATTCATTCCCAAAAAACCTTGGAATAACCTGGCCGATGATTAATCGCAGCAATTAATCTTTGATTAATTTGGATTACTTTGATTCCAATGTTGTTCCTTACAACTTTCAGATGTTTCCTTGCTTCCAAAAATTAACACTTTAGTCCTGAATAATCCATAAACGTTTTCCTATCAGTATCCCACTGAAGGATGATGGATTTTCCACCCTGTGAGGCTGGAAAGTGCCTTTTCCGGCATTAACTGGGAGCTGAGGGCAGGAATTTCCCAGAGTTTTTATCCTCTGGGGTCAGGATCATCTGAACCTTCCTGGTGGGAAATGACCAACTGGCCCCCACTGAAATTATCCAGGGAATTTGAGGAAATGATCCAAACAGCTCCAAACTTTGGATTTTTTTCATTCTCACAGCTTTTTTTTATTCAGCAACATTAATTAAATTTTTTAAAAAATCATTTTTATAATAAAGACATAATTTAAGAGCAGAAAGAGCCAGACAAAGCTCCAGTTGGAATTCCCAGTTATTCCTTTTTATGGTGGTTTTCCAATGCTGGAATTCCACGTCAAACCACTGGGATCACAAACACATCCTCATAATTTCAATGCTTGGGAATTCATTCCCTGTAATTCTCTAAAGACAAATGAATACAATGCATTTTGTAATTTTGAGCTTCTAAACTGGCACAAAATTAAGCCTGGGGATGAGAACTCCATAAAATCCAAATCCAGACTCTTATTTCCCTTGTGGACCAACCTAAATCCTATTTTTTTTTTCAAGGACAGAATGAGTCGCTGTTGTTGCCATCCAGGTTCAGAAATTGATCAAATCCTCTCATTTTTCAGGAAGAAAGGCCCAGGTTTAATTAAACCCACAGGAGTTCAGAGCCATTCCACAGGGAAGAGCTGAAAACCTGGAGGGGTGGGCACTGGGAGAGCTGGAAACAAGGGAGTTGGATCCAAGGATGAGGTAATTCCAGGGATGTTACCTCCCAGAAGCCAAAACTGCTCAAAATTGTACCTCTCCTATAGAAACAGGATAATTGGGAATGTTCACCTGGAGAAGGGAAGGATCCAGGGAGAGCTCAGAGCCCCTTCCAGGGCCTGAAGGGGCTCCAGGAGAGCTGGAGAGGGACTGGGGACAAGGGATGGAGGGACAGGACACAGGGAATGGCTTCCCACTGCCAGAGGGCAGGGATGGATGGGATATTGGGAATTAGGAATTCCTGTCTGGGAGGGTGGGGAGGGGCTGGGCTGGAATTCCCAGAGCAGCTGTGGCTGCCCCTGGATCCCTGGCAGTGTCCAAGGCCAGGCTGGACATTGGGGAAAGGAGATGGAATGAGATGGTTTTTAACATCCCTTCCAACCCATTCCAGGATTCCATGGAAAGTATTGGATGGGGAGGGGATCCCAGTGCTCAGCAGGTGCTCCATGCCAGTCCCACCACTGCTCTTAACTCCCAGTGAACCAAAAAGTTCATTTTTGTTCCATAAACCAGAAAATAATCAGATTAGGGATTTCCCGTTGTCTCCATCTAAAGCTTCTACAATTCCCTTGGATTAAAATCCAAGGAAAGGGCCCCTCTCTGAGGGGTGTAACCTCGGGAAGATGTGGAAGACCAGGTAAAAGTCTGGAGAAAAGCCACAGAATTCATTAAAATGACAAAAATTTCCTCAGGAAAGCAAGGGATGAGCTCAACAGTGGTGCAGTACCCAAGGAAAAATCAGGGAATAACAATCAACAGCTTTAAAACACCCAGAGGGTCTCGAAATTGATCATGGATCAATTCCCAACGTAAAAGACAAAGTTAGAGAAGTGACAAAATGGATCAGGAATCACTTCTCCTTTGCTCAGGCCCAGATGTTTATGGAAAACCTCTGCAACCCATGATGTTCCATTAAATCGGAGTCAGCAGTTCCAAAGGATTTTTCTGGGAATGCTGGGAGTTTCAGGATGGACCCAGGGATGAGCAATCTCCTTCTCCCCACCAGGATCAGCTTCATGGCCCAAACCACCCCCAGGTTTGGGATTTCCAGCACTCAACTCCCACCAATGCACCACCCTCAGTGCCCAAAGGTGCAAATCCCAATTTTTCCCTAAAAACAATTTATTATTCCAAGTTTTCCCAGGAAAGTGCCTCACTGGTCCTCCCTGGACAACCTCTGAGATCCCAGTTTACCCCAAGTTGTTATCCCAACCCAGAGGTGATGCCTTCTCCCAGTTTGGGAATGGGATGTTTGGAGGACGGAGATCTTTGGAGCTGCTCCCTCCCATCCCAAGCGGGACTGGGAAACCAGGAGCCGGCAGCTCCCTATTCCCAGAATTATTTCTTTCCCTCAAAAGCAAAAAGGTGCAAAAACGTGTTTGTGTCATTAACTCAGACACTGGAGTCTAAACAGAGATGGAAAATGCCTTAAACAGGGATTTTTTTCCACTTGGAATTGACTCCTCAGAGCATAATCGCGGTTCAAAGTGACAAAGCCGTGGTGAGACCCAGGCGGTTTGAATTGAGGCTTTTTTCCCCTCTTAAAACAACAATTTCAGGTGTTGTTTCTGCTTTTCCTTCCCTTCATCTCCACCCTTTCCGCTCCCCTGGAAAACCCTTGGGAAAAACAGGGAAGCAGCTTCACGGAGCGTTCCCAAAATGCTGTCAGGGATGACAACGACTCAACTGAGCGCCACACGAGGAAATGTTTCTCCTCCGATCTTTCAGCAATAAAAATCCTGACTCCATTTCCCGCCACAGTTGTTAGGGGACGGGTTTTGGGGCTGACGTGAAGATTTTGAGATGAGAAAGGTCACAAATAAAGGAACCCAGACAAAAAAACCCCAAACAAACAAAAAAACCAAAACCAAACCAAGCAAGCCCTCCTTCAAAAACCCCAGTTTGGTTTTCAGGAGATTCCTGTCCCTCATAAATTCACAGAATCGTTAAGGTTGGAAAAGTTCTCCAAGACCATGAAGTGCAACATGGCATTGCCAAGGCCACCACTGCCCCATGGCCCCAGGTGCCACATCCACATGGATTTAAATCCCTCCAGGCATGGGGACTCCACCCTGTACCTGTGCCAGGGCTGGAAAACCTATTTAGGGAAGAAATTTTCCCAACTATCCAGTCTAAACCTCATGGAATTCCTAAGGTTGGAAAAAGTTTCCCAGCCCATCAAGTCCCAGCTGTGCCTGATCCCCACCTTGTCCCCAGCCCACAGCTGTGAGTGCCACATCCAGGAATTCCTTGGACACCTCCAGGGATGGGCACTCCAAACCTCCCTGGGCAGCCCCTGCCAAGGCCTGACCACCCTTTCCATGGGGAAATTCCTGCTCATGTCCACCCTGAGCCTCCCCTGGCCCAGCCTGAGGCCGTTCCCTCTCCTCCTGTCCCTGTTCCCTGGGAGCAGAGCCCGACCCCACCCCCGGCTGCCCCCTCCTGTCAGGGAGTTGTGCAGAGCCACAAGGTCCCCCCTGAGCCTCCTTTTCTCCAGGCTGAGCCCCTTTCCCAGCTCCCTCAGGAATTCTCCAGCCCCTTCCCAGCTCCGTTCCCTTCCCTGGGCACGCTCCAGCCCCTCCACGTCTTTCTTGTCATGGATGACCCCAAACTGGCCCTAAGATTCAAGGTGAGGCTTCACCAGTGCCAAGTTCAGTCTCCAACGTTTCATCCATCCCGAATTTTTCTCTCCACCAGGCCCACACAACATTCCCACCCTCCTCCAAGGCAGGAAACCCATTCCGTGCCCTCCACAGGAACCCAGGCAGGTTTTTGGGAAGCCTCTTCTAGACCAGACAAAATCCCCTTCAGTAAAGCTCCCTCAAGGCCGGGTTTAAGTGGCTCTGTTCCCACCCCGTCGTGCTCGGTGACATCACCGAGGTTATTGATTCCCTGCAGGTCAATATCAGCCTTTTGCTTCCACTTGTTTCCATTTTTAAAACTCCATAAGAAATAATCCAGGAAAATCCTGCTGTCCTTCAGACAATGCCAACAGCAGAGGAAGAAAATCTGGGAAAAATCCCTAAACATTGGGAGTAGATGGCTCCCAGTTTATGTGCGCATCAGACCTCGTTGGTATTCCCAGAATATCTCTGTGAGACTGGAAATGAACCCCAAAAGCATTTCCAGAAAACTTTCTGAATTAAACCCTAAATTTCCCAGAGATCCAAACCCAAAATCTCTCAGAGATTCAAACCCTAAATCTCAATGGTCCAAACCCCAAATCTCCCAGGGATCCAAACTGTAAATTTCCCAGTAATCCAAACCCTGAATCTCAATGATCCAAGTCCTAAATCTCCCCGTGATCCAAACCCTAAATTTCCCAGTGATCCACACCCAAAATTTCCCAGTGTTCCAAAACCTAAACCTCCCAGTGATCCAAATCCTAAATCTCAATGATCCAAACTCTGAATCTCAATGATCCAAACCCTAAATTTCCCAATGATCCAAACCCCAAATCTCCCAGGGATCCAAACCCCAAATTTCCCAGTGATCCAAACCCTAAATCTCAATGATCCAAGTCCTAAATCCTGGTGATCCAAACCCTAAATTTCCCAGTGTTCCAAATCCTAAATCTCCCAGTGATTCAAACCCTAAATCTCAATGATCCAAACCCTTAATTTCCCAGGGATCCAAACCCCAAATTTCCCAGTGACCCAAATCCTAAATTTCCCAGTGATCCAAACTCTAAATTTCCCAGGGATCCAAACTGTAAATTTCCCAGTAATCCAAACCCTGAATCTCAATGATCCAAGTCCTAAATCTCCCCGTGATCCAAACCCTAAATTTCCCAGTGTTCCAAAACCTAAACCTCCCAGTGATCCAAATCCTAAATCTCAATGATCCAAACTCTGAATCTCAATGATCCAAACCCTAAATTTCCCAATGATCCAAACCCCAAATCTCCCAGGGATCCAAACCCCAAATCTCAATGATCCAAGTCCTAAATCCTGGTGATCCAAACCCTAAATTTCCCAGTGTTCCAAATCCTTAATTTCCCAGGGATCCAAACCCCAAATTTCCCAGTGACCCAAATCCTAAATTTCCCAGTGATCCAAACTCTAAATTTCCCAGGGATCCAAACTGTAAATTTCCCAGTAATCCAAACCCTGAATCTCAATGATCCAAGTCCTAAATCTCCTGGTGATCCAAACCCTAAATTTCCCAGTGATCCACACCCAAAATTTCCCAGTGTTCCAAAACCTAAACCTCCCAGTGATCCAAATCCTAAATCTCAATGATCCAAACTCTGAATCTCAATGATCCAAACCCTAAATTTCCCAGTGATCCAAACCCCAAATCTCCCAGGGATCCAAACCCCAAATTTCCCAGTGATCCAAACCCTAAATTTCCCAGTGATCCAAACCCTAAATTTCCCAGTGTTCCAAATCCTAAATCTCCCAGTGATTCAAACCCTAAATCTCAATGATCCAAACCCTTAATTTCCCAGTGATCCAAACCCCAAATTTCCCAGTGATCCAAATCCTAAATTTCCCAGTGATCCAAACTCTGAATTTCCCAGGGATCCAAACTGTAAACTTCCCAGTAATCCAAACCCTGAATCTCAATGATCCAAGTCCTAAATCTCCCAGTGATCTAAACCCTAAATTTCCCAGTGATCCAAACCTGAAATTTCCCAGTGTTCCAAGCCTTAAATCCCAATGATCCAAACCCTAAATCTCCCAGAGATCCAAACCCTAAATTTCCCAGCAATCCCAATCAGCTGTGCTGTGTTTTCCTCCCACCGGATCCCAATTCCCCCCGATGATCCCAAAACGGGAGTGAGAGTCTGAGCTGCCACCAGGTTCAGCTGTGGCGACAACGGAAGGAGCTGACATTTGATTTTGCTGGAAAGGTGGGAGAACTGGGAAGGAGGGAGCAGGGAAAAAACGGGGAAAGGGTGGGAATCTTGATGAGAGGGATTTGGCAGCTCAGCTGGGACAGCAGCTTGGAAGGAAAAGCATCGACAGCAAAGGCCAGGCAGGAGCAGCAGCTCCTCAGAGATCCTGCAAAAACTCCCTGATTCCTTAAAAAATCAGATATTCCATATAAAATATTCCTTAGAAAATCAGGAATCAGAGTAACTGGCTGGACAAGGGTTATTTGTTTGGGGTTTTTCCTAAAACCACCCTTTTTCCTTTCAAATGACAAGGTACCGACGGCCACGTTATCGAATGTGACGGCACAAAATTCAGGGATCTGAACACATTCCAAAGAGGACATCATTCCTTGGTGGGAATTAAATCCATCCACACCTTCTTATCCCAGGCATTGGATGCAACTTTTCCATCAGGCAATTCTAAAATATCGGCCTGAGCACGTCCTGCCTGCACACTCCAGGTGTTGGAGACAGGGCAAGGAATGTGTGGGCTCAGTCAGGATGGAAATTCCGAAGATTTTGACTCGATTTTTCCATGGTTTTTGCTCTCTGTGCACCGGTTTTCCCTTTTTTCCAGAGGATGAATTGGCAAATTCTCCTCCAGGCGAGAAAACACCTCAAAACAATGTTAAAAATCACTGGGAAAGGATCAAATCTCTCCTGCCCCGAACCTGGCATGGCTTAAAAAGGTTCCAGCAATTCCTTTGTTCCGGGAAAAGGAATTGGAAAGGTGCTGGCATCCGACCGCCTGAGATTCCAGCTCCTTTCCAGCTCCAGGAGAAGAAAAACTCGGCAAACTCCAGTAATCCCAAATGGCATCATTCATGTCTTGTGGAGCGCTCCTGGCACTCCTTCCAAGGACTCCCACGAGTGCCAAGGAACGGAATCTGGGAACGCTTCCCACATTTCAAGAGAATTGAGAAGAGATGTTAAGGAAAAAAAAAAAAAATAGAACCTGGATCAGCTTGCAGCTAGGAATAAAACCAGGATTAAGGGCTGGGCTTAAGGGTTTGGACAGGCAGGGTAAAGGGAATCAGCACAATGGGAAGCAACAGTGGGATGAGGTGGTTTCCAAAGGGAAGGGATGAGAGCTAAAACTCAGGGAGTGTTTAAAACTGGACAAAATCTGAATCCCCTGAGGGACAGGACACAGGGAATGGCTTCCCAGTGCCAGAGGGCAGGGACGGATGGGATACTGGGAAGGAATTCCTGGCTGGGAGGGTGGGGAGGGGCTGGGCTGGAATTCCCAGAGCAGCTGTGGCTGCCCCTGGATCCCTGGAAGTGTCCAAGGCCAGGCTGGACACTGGGGCTTGGAGCAGCCTGGGACAGTGGGAGGTGTCCCTGCCATGGCAGAGGTGGGAATGGGATGGGATCTGAAGTTCTCCCAACCCAAACCATTCCAGGATTCCACAACAGCTGAAGGCTCTTCCCAACACCACCACTCCAACCCCAACCACTCCAATTCCCAACATGGGAATGGCTCCTGGATTTCACAGACATGAAGGATTATTCCTCTTTCACTGTGATTTCACTGTCTTTGGGTCTGGTGCAAATTCCCTGGATTTTTTTCCATTGCACTCTAAGGCTCTTCCCAACAACACCATTCCACCAAGATTCCACAGCAGCTGAAGGCTCTTCCCAACTACACCATTCCAACCCATCCATTCCAAGATTCCACAGCAGCCAAAGGCTCTTCCCAACTACACCATTCCAACGCAAACCATTCCAAGATTCCCCAGCACTTGAAGGCTCCTTCCAACACCATTCCAACCCATCCATTCCAAGATTCCACAACAGCCGAAGGCTCTTCCCAACTACACCATTCCAACCCATCCATTCCAAGATTCCACAACAGCCGAAGGCTCTTCCCAACTACACCATTCCAACCCATCCATTCCAAGATTCCACAACAGCCGAAGGCTCTTCCCAGCTACACCATTCCAACGCAAACCATTCCAAGATTCCCCAGCACTTGAAGGCTCCTTCCAACACCATTCCAACCCAAACCATTCCAAGATTCCACAGCAGCTGAAGGCCCTTCCCAACAACACCATTCCAATTCAAACCATTCCAAGATTCCAAAGCAATTGAAGGCTCTTCCCAACAACACCATTCCAACCCAAACCATTCCAATTCCCTGCATGGGAATGGCCCCTGGATTTTCCAGACTTGAAGGATTTTCCTCATTTATTGTGATTTCACTTTCTTTGGGTCTGGCGCAAATTCCCTGGATTTTGCCAGAGCTTTCTCCTTAACGATGTATTTACCTAATTAGCATAATTGTCTACAATTACGTAATTAGTGTTCATACGTGTAATCATTGGAACATGTAATTAGCCCTAATTACACCATTAAAGCTGCGAGTCAGAAATATCTTTATCATTTTGATTGACAGACATACGGGAAAGGGGGGAAAAAATCCCGCTAGTTATTTTTATCTCCTTGGATCACGAAATCCGCAGGAGAATTCAGGATTCAGCCCGGAATGGCGCTGGAATTATTTTTATAATTTCTATTATTTATCAAAGTGATAGCGAGGTTATTCCCTCAGAAGAGAAGGAGGAAGATGACTCAAAAATGAGGAGGAAAATTCAGGAAAGAGGCACCAAGCATGGCAAAATTTTTCTCTAAAGAAATTAAGAATTTTCTGGAAATACTGGATTTTTCATGTCCAGTATTCCAACATGAAAATTCAGGAAAGAGTCCCCAAGATTTTCCAAGATTTTAATTAAGAATTAGCTGGAAATATTTAATTTTTCATTAATATTATCTGGACATATTTCATTTTTCATGTCTAATATTCAAATATAAAAATTAAGGAAAGAAACTCAAAGTGCAGCAAGAGTTTTCCATAAAAAGGAATTAAGAATTATCTTGAAATATTTAATTTTTCATGTCTAATATTCAATGGATTTTAGGAAGAAAAATAATACAGGAAAAGAGAAAACAGAGAGCAGCAGCGAGATATTTCTGTTAAAAAAAATTAAGAATTATCTGGAAATATTGAATTTTTCATGTCTAATATTCCAATATGAAAATTCAGGAAAGACTCACCAAGATTTTCCAAGATTTTAATTAAGAATTATCGGGAAATATTTCATTTTTCATGTCTAATATTCAAATATAAAAATTAAGGAAAGAGGCACCAAGTGCAGCAAAATTTTTCCATTAAAAAAAATTCAGAATTAACTGGAAAAATTTATTGGTTTCAAGTCTAATATTCTAATAGGAAAATTAAGGAAAGCACAGCAAGATTTTTCTGTAAAAAGAAATCAAGATTTATCTTGAAATATTGAATTTTTAATTCTAATATTCACTTGATTTTAGGAAGAAAAAAATTCCAAAAAAAAAAAGAGAAAACAGACCAAAAAATCCCACAGAAATTCTGATGGAGATGCTGTCGCCTCCAAAAAAGAGATTTGAAAACACCTTGAATTTTGAGCCCCTTCGGGACAACCAGTTTTATCAGAAAAGTCAATATTTTAGTTTGATTTTGTTCTATTTCAGCGTCTGGGCTGTAGGACAGCACCAGAACAAACACCTGGCGCAAAATAATTTAATTGGGACAGCAAAAATTGAGGTTTTTTAAAAATTGTTTTGGGCTGGGAAGGCAAATATTTATCCCCTGATGAAATATTTGAATTTATTTCTAATTCAGCTTCTGCTCTTCGAGTTCAGGGTTCTTGGTTTGTTTCCTGATGTGAAGATCGGTTTATTAAAAAAAGCCGAAAAAATCAAAATAAATTAAAAATCAAGGGGCTGAGCTGCCCAAAAATGTTGGAGGAGTAGAGAGGAAGCCTTAATTTGGGAATAAACCTCAGTTGGGAATATAAATCCTCCTGGATATGGATTTTCCAGCCTGAAAACTCAATCGGAACATCCAAGTGCTCCGGTGAATGGCAACAAAATCCACCTGGAGCTTCCCAAGCCATTCCCAGCTGCCAGAGGAGGAAGGAGAGCTCAATCCATGAGAAAATGTTATCCATGGAAATGGCAGCACGGAGATTAAAACGTCCCAGAAGGATCCCGAGGGGTCGTTATCCCACCCCAGCAGGAACATCCCAATTTTTTCAAATCCTCCCCGTCAGACTCCTCGGACGGACGAGATTTTGGGAGCAGAATTTCTTCCCTTAGAATTTAAAAGCAACAAATTCCAGAGCCTTAGGAGTTCATGGAATCATGGAATGGTTTGGGTTGGGAGGGACGTTAAGGATCATCCCATTCCATGGGCAGGGACACTTTCCCCTATCCCAGGTTGCTCCAAGCCTCATCCAGCCTGGCCTTGGACACTCCCAGGGATCCAGGGGCAGCCACAGCTTCTCTGGGGATTCCAGTCCAGCCCCTCCCCACCCTCCCGGACAGGAATTCCTAATTCCCAATATCCCATCCATCCCTGCCCTCTGGCACTGGGAAGCCATTCCCTGTGTCCTGTCCCTCCAGCCCTTGTCCCCAGTCCCTCTCCAGCTCTCCTGGAGCCCCTTTAGGCCCTGCAAGGGGCTCTGAGCTCTCCCTGGATCCTTTTCCAGGGGAACATTCCCAGCTCTCCCAGCCTGGCTCCAGAGCAGAGGGGCTCCAGCCCTTGGAGCAGCTCCATGGATTCCTCTGGATCACTCCAGCAGCTCCACATCCTCCTGATGCTGGACCCAGAGCATCATGGGATTTCATGGACAACCTGCCTTCCACTCCATCCACAGCAACGGGAACGATTCCCGATTATCCTCCAGAAAAAGCCTCGCAAGAGTTTCCTTGGAAGATCTCATTCCAAAGGCTCCAGCGCTTCTCCTCCAGCCCCGGCTGATCTGCATCAGCTGCTGGTTTCCCTGGTTACCAAATTATCCATTTACTCATCAAATCCATTCCTTTTCTCCAAGACCTCCCAGCTCCAGCCCTTGTTCCAGATCCACCCCCATCCCTGTGCCGGGAGACGCGAGAGTTCCCCGCTCACGGAAAAACGGCTCCTGGTGCATTATCCCAGAGCCGCTGCTCCGGCCTTTCCCGAGCCCGTCAGAGCCAGGGAAATAAAAGCTGACAGCACAAAGAGGAAAACAAAAGACTGCAGAGCTTTGGGAGGGGAGAAAACAGAGGGAAAATGTTCAGAGGACAGGTCCATATTTCGGTAAAACTGGAATTTTTTCCTGTTTTCCTTACAATAATAGGAGAGTCCTGCTCTGTGGGCACTGGAAATTTTCCATATCGGATTTCTGGCAGATTTCAGTTGCCCAAAGTCACCATGAAACTGCTCTGGTGCCACTCCGCGACCGGGATGTCATTCCCAGCTCCATGAGATTCCCTCCAGGCTCATCCCAATGATTGCTGAGGCTTTAACAAGCCTGGGCTCGATATTCCCGACTGAGGGAGTGGGATTGAATCCCAAACTTCCCTTCCCTGATGCTGCTTTTTTCTGGATTTAACCTGACCTCTTCCCCTCAGCACCTCCCAGCCCTTTTTAGGAACCTGCAAACACATTCCTTGTGGAAAGACCGCGGCCACCTGGAACCAGGAAAACCGGTAGGAAGTGCTCCAATTATTCAGGATAAAACAATTTAAGGGATTTAATTCCTTTTATCAGCTTGCAAACCATTGGAATCCTGGAATGGTTTGGGTTGGAAGGGATATTAAAGCTCATCCTGAGGGCAGGGACACCTTCCAGTATCCCAGGCTGCTCCAAGTGCTCTCCAACCTGGCCTTGGACACTGCCAGGGATCCAGGGGCAGCCACAGCTTCCCTGGGAATTCCATCCCAGCCCCTCCCCATCCTCCCAGGCAGGAATTCCTCCCCAATATCCCACCTGTCCCTATTCCCTGTCAGTTTAAAGCCATTCCCCATTATCCTGTCACTCATAAACTCCTTGGAAAGCACCGAAGTCTCCCCATGAACAGACCCAGGTAACTGTGACATGCTAGAAAAACCCCTTAATTATTTAAAATGCATCCCCCTAATTACTCCCCGTGATTAGCAGAGCCTCCTCCGATGCTGCAGAACAGGATCCTTCCTGCCTTCCCCTTATTAATTCCTGGAAAGGAAAAAATTCCCATTCCCCAGCACTCCATCCATTCAAACAGAAAAAGCAGCATTCCCAAAAACCCAAAAAAACCCGCAACAAAAAACCCCCCACGTTCTGTTCTCTTTGATCAGCTGCGAGTGAGACATAAAAGGCTGCTTTGAGGCAAAGTGGGCGCCACGGTTTTGATTTTAATTGATAAGAATCCTTATCAAGTGCTGACGCAGCCGAGGGAAGGGGGGTGTGGGGTGCCTCACACGGGAGCAGCTGTTTTCCCACCCCACTCCGCGGCTCCTCGGAGCAGTAATTGGAGCCTTGTTAGGAAAATTGATGCTGATTCCATCTGACACTCCTCAGTTCACGGGAAGACTCTACAAATGTTCACTGAGCACCTGACAAAATCCAGCCTGACTCATGACTAAATTAGCCTGGATTTTATGCTGGAAAAAACCCCTTCCTGAATGTTTGACTGGATAAACCTCCCATTTAGCGAGGAAAAATGTTTCCATCCTGCTCCAGCACGAAAAGAAATCTGTGATTAAGCTTTACATGACGTTTGTGCTGCTCCGAGGAGTTTATTTGATGTTTTCTCCCTCGAGTGCAGCACCTGAATTCACACCTCGGCAGAGCTCTGCACAGCCAGGCAGGGCTCACTCCGAAATGTGCCAAAAATCCAGGACGGGAATCACACATTCCACAGGGAGGGACAGCATGGAGTAAGAGACTCCGGGAGCTGCACCAGGATCTTTGGGAATGAGCCAGCGGTGCCTGCGAGCACGTCCTGGGCTCTAATCCTGGGTGTTAGCACTGCGTTGTGTGAGGAACCGAAGTTAAACTCCACACACACTCTGGGACTCACCAAAATTAATTCCAGAGGATCAGCTCTTTCCATCCAACCATTTGGAACAGGAAAAATCAGGAGAAAAAAATCAGGAAAAAAATGCTGATCAGGAATGGTCTTAGAATCCCAGAATGGTTTGGGTTGGAAGGGATCTTAAATTCCATCCCATTCCACCCCCTGCCATGGGCAGGGACATCTTCCACCATCCCAAGCTGTCCAAATCCCGTCCAACCCGGCTTTGGACTTTTCCAGGTTTTTTTATTTCTTTTCCTACTGTTGTTTCTAAAGGAAAATCTTAAAAGTCCAAGGAAAAGCTGCAGCTGATTTGGGCTCTGCTGGGCTGGAGTAACATTCCCTGTCTCTCAGAGCCTTGGCTTTTCCCCGACAAGGACGGATGTTCCTGTTCCAAAGGTGCTCAGATTTCCCCAACCCGTTGATTTTCCCTATGGATCCTCCCTAATGTGAACATTTTCCTCCTTTCTGCTCCCCTGGAGAGGCTCTGCCTTGGTTTGGGAACACGGACAACCCACCCCATGGGAAGGTCTGGCCCATGTCTCAGCAGAGGCCTCCTCTTCCCATGTAATCCTTGCCATTAAAATTGTGGAGTTGTTAAAATTGGAAAAGCCAACCTTATCCAAGATCATCAAGTCCAAGAGAAGGATTCAGGGAGAGCTCAGAGCCCCTTGCAGGGCCTAAAGGGGCTCCAGGAGAGCTGGAGAGGGACTGGGGACAAGGGCTGGAGGGACAGGACACAGGGAATGGCTTCCCACTGCCAGAGGGCAGGGATGGATGGGGTATTGGGAATTGGGAATTCCTGTCTGGGAGGGTGGGGAGGGGCTGGGCTGGAATTCCCAGAGAAGCTGTGGCTGCCCCTGGATCCCTGGCAGTGTCCAAGGCCAGGCTGGACATTGGGGCTTGGAGCAGCCTGGGACAGTGGGAGGTGTCCCTGTCCATGGCAGGGGGTGGGATAGGATGGGATTTAAGTTCCTTCCCTTCCAAATCATTCCAGGATTCCATGAATTCCGTATTTACGTATATATACATTTATATATAGATATAAGCTTCAAGGTCCCTCCCAACCCCAACCACTCCCTGCTCTGAATCCCTTGGGTCACCCCCTTCGGCCATCCCAATTCCCAGCAGGAAAGATTTGCTTTTCCAGGCCCACGTTCCCCCTGTAGCAGCATTTCTCCTGCCTCTGCTCCGGGTGCACAATCCCGGGAATCTCCAAGGGGAGCAGCTCCTGCTGCCTCAGTGGCATCAGCACAGCACCCAACTCCTACGAGTGGGAAGAAAACACAACCAAACAGAGGCAGGGAGAAATTCCGGGGCTCCTAAAAGCAGATCCTCCCCTGCTTTGCTTCCCGGGAAAGCCACGGATCCGCCACGCTCTTCACACCCCACCGGCACCGAGTGCACGCCTGGATTTTTCCGGGAGAAAGGGATGTGGCCTGATAGCAGTGCCTGGGAGAAGGGTGGCGGGAGGATGTGAGGAGGAGGTGGAATCTCGTTAGGATGTGTTGCCACCTCAAAACAGGATAAATCCCAGAGCGTGCAGCTTCCAGATGGTTGGAATGACGTGTGGCACTGGCAGTTGCTGCTTCCCGACCCTCAGGAAGGGACGGGGGACGGAGGTGGGGAGGCAGCAGCTGGAAGAGGGAGGGACACGGTGGGAGGGACAGAGGCCACCCTGCAGCACAGTGAGGGACTGGGGGAGGACTTGGGCGCTGTCATCCGTCAACTCCGCACATTTTGCTGCTTGGAATGTGCCATTCCCACCTGGATAACGTCACCCGAGGTGGGACAGCGCTTTGAGGAGAAACACTGGAAAAGTCACACCCAGAGGAAAGACATCCCCAAGGAAGGGGAGGTTGTACTGGCAAACAAGGGCTTTATAAACTCATAGAATCACTGAGGTTGGAAAAGCCATCCAAGATCGAGTCCAACCATTCCCAGCACTTCCAAGGTCACCCCGTATCCCCAAGTGCCACATCCACATGGATTTTAAATCCCTCAGGCATAGGGACTCCACCACTGCCCCAGGGCAACCTTTTCCATGAAGAAATTTTCCCTCATGTCCAATCTGAACCTCTCCTGGCACAACTTGAGGCCATTTCCCATTGTTACTTGGGGAAAAAAAGCCTGGATACAACCTCCTGTCAGGAATTTCTCGTTCATCCTTCAGTGGAAAACCACGAATACAAAATCCCAGCCAATCCCTGCTCATCAGATGCTTCTTCCTCTGCTCCCCATGATCCAAATGTCATTCCTCACTTTGGAAAGTCACAGTCTTTGCTTCCAATGGCTGGACCTCCCAGCACAAGTGAGAATTCCCGAGGAAAATCAGGAAAAGCCACATTCCTCAAGGGCTGGGCAGGAGATGGTCACCACTGTGGACGAAATGTCACCTCTTAGCTGCTCAAACCAGCAAATTCCTCATTTATGTCCAGGGATAAGTGGCCTTTGGATATCCTGGCACATCCATTGTGGAGCTGGAGAGCAGGGACAGCCTAACCCCTGGATCCTGGATAAAATCTGGGAAAAGGACAGGTCCCCAGGGTGATCCTGCTCCAAACTTTGCAAGATTTTATCCAAAAACCTCTCCTGAGAGCAGCAATTTATGGAAAAATGGGGCTGCGTTCACCTCACCTGAACAGGGACAAAGCATTGGAAAAACTCCATCCAGGAAAATTTATTTCTATGGCAACTAATGGTGCATTCCAAAGCTGGGAAATCGGGAATAACAAACAATGAGCACATGGAACATATCAAAATCATTCCATGGATAACAAGCAGACATTCAAGGAAGTTTTGGGATGCTCAGAGTTTTATATTTAATTAGGAGTGAGGTAAATTTTTGGGATTACCAGTGAAATTATTTGAAATTCTCCTTCCTTCCAAAAATTCCCACATCCTTATGTTATTCTTCCCAAAAAACCCATTGATGCTGAGAAGACTCCAAGACAATTTAGAGTAGAAATTCCAGAAAAATTCCAGCAGTTTGCAATTGGAAAGTGCAACAACCGCTCTGAACAAAGGAATTTCCCTGCCCGGAAATAATCCCAGGGAAAATTTTGGGGCACGTGGTGGGAAAGGCAGCAAAGAGGGCTGAAAAAAATGGGAAGATTTGATAAATCTGAAGATTTGTGCTCAAAGGGAGCTCCCCCAGAGTGGAGTCATTGCAAGGGTGACTTGGGGCAGATCAGGGACATCCCTGAGCCATTGGATCCCAAAAAAACAACATCCATTGATCCCAAAGTTAAAAGAATTAATGCTGGAAAGACAAAAAAGGGATAAATGTGTGCTTTGGTAAAGCAGGAAGGAGGAGTGACAGGAGGGAGGGGAAAAAAATGGAAAATATTCATGGATTTCTCCTCTCAAGCCCATCACAGGCAGCCTCGAATCCCACTGATTAGAAATCCCTGGGAATGTTCAAAGCTTGGAGTGAAAAATATCCCTGCCCATGGCAGGAGGTGTCACTGGTTGGTCTTTAAGCTCTTTTCCAACCCAAACCATTCCATGATTCTGTGATTTTAGAGATTCCCAATCCAGGGTCGTTTGATTCTTCCAGCATTTAAACCAAAAGGAGTTTCCACGCCAAGAATAATTGGAAAATCTGAGAAACGTGGAAGTGTAAAAGCATTCTTGGAATGCACAATTCCATATTTTATAACCTCACTCCCCAGCATCTGATCAAACAGCAGCTGGAAAACAATTTCCGTGCAATTTTCCACCCAAATCTGAGAGCATCCTGTGGAAAAATCAGGAAAAAATTGTAATACTGGAAAAACCGGCCCTAAACCAGCACAGAACAGACTTCCACTTCTTCAGCTTTAAATCTTCTCCTTAAATTGGAAACAATCATGGAATAAACAGGAGAGAAGCAGCAAATCCCTCCTTCCTGGAGGAGCTCACCATCCCAGAGAATTCCCTTCTCCCAGTTCCTGCCTGCCCCTTGCACTTCCAACAGCAAAGGGTTTAATTCATCACCTTGGGAAGAAAATCCCTGGTGATTATCCTAATTAAAAATAATTGATTAATGAGGTGCCCTGGGCGAAGGGGTTGGGATGGGGACACACCAGGGATGTGCAGCACGAGCTGCCAACACCCTCGAGCTTCATAAAATCGAGTTAGACGTGGAAAAAGCTGATTTATTCCCAGTTTTAATTCTGTTTTATCCAGCTGCAACACTGGGGGTTCCATGACATCCCAGATCCAGGTGCACAGGGAGACCTCCCTGAACTCCTGGGTGTCCCTGCTCCAGCTGTTCACTCTTCCAGAGTTCCAGCTGGATTTCTGAGGACTAAAACCCCTGGGATGTGAAGATCTCAGATAACAGGACAACTTTAGGGTTTTTTATCCAGCGATCGCCATCCTGATATTTGTTTCCCTTCTCTTTTACCAACCTCCATAGATCCAAAAACACACCAGGACCTTAAAGCACAATATTGCTGATTTCAACACCAGATATTCCAAAAAACCTCATCAACTTTCCTGCTGTCGATGTTCCTCTGGAACACCCAACATCCACCCAACAGCCAGGATGGATCCCCCCACCCAGATCCCGTTGGATCTTGCCCAGCCCCCACACTCTGAGATTAAGGTGAACCCGACTCGTAGGAGGTCTGAGGGGGAAAAGGTGTGGTGGGGACAGGTGGGGCGGGCAGGGACTCACCTGTGGCCGGGGGTGGCCGGTGACCAGGCAGGTGAGCTCCAGGGTCTCTCCCTCGCGGATGGTGTAGACCCTCTCGGAGTAGCGCTCCTCCTCGATGTTGCAGGCCAGGCCCGAGTGCACGATCCGCACCGTGGGGGGGGGGCTGCAAGGGCAGGAGAGGAATGGGATCAGAATCACCCGGATCATGGAATTACGGGATAGTCAGAGCGGGAAAAAACCCACAAGGATCAAGTTCAAGTCTTAAGAGAATCAAATTTCAGCTTGGTGTTGTCGGCTCCATGATCCAACCAACTGAGCCCGTCCCAAACAACCCCGCTCCTGGGGCTGGCCATGAGCTGGGGGGGCTGCAAGGCCAGCAGAGAAATGGGATGAGAATCACATGGATCATGGGATCACAGGATAGTCAGTGTTGGAAGAAACCCACAAAGATCAAGGCCAACTCCCCAGGGAATCAAACCCAACCTTGGCATTCTCAGCTCCATGATCCAACCAACCGAGCCCATCCCAGACCACTCCACTCCTGGGGCTGGCCATGGATGGGAAGGGCTGCAAGGCCAGGAGAGAAATAGGATGAGAACCACACAGATCACAGGATTACAGGACATTCTGAGCTGGAAAAAACCCACGAGGATCAAGCCCAGCTCTTAAGGGAATCAAACATGACCTCAGTGTTCTCAGCTCCATGATCCAACCAACGGAGCCCATCCCAAAGAACCCCGCTCCTGGGGCTGGCCATGAGCTGGGGGGGCTGCAAGGCCAGCAGAGAAATGGGATGAGAATCACATGGATCATGGGATCACAGGATAGTCAGTGTTGGAAGAAACCCACAAAGATCAAGGCCAACTCCCCAGGGAATCAAACCCAACCTTGGCATTCTCAGCTCCATGATCCAACCAACCGAGCCCATCCCAGACCACTCCACTCCTGGGGCTGGCCCTCAGTGAGGGGGGCTGAAAGGCCAGGAGAGAAACGGGATGAGAACCACACAGATCACGGAATTACGGGATAGTCAGAGATGGAAAAAACCCACAAGGATCAGGTCCAACTCTTCAGGGAATTGACCCCATGACTTTGGCATTCTCAGCTCCATGATCCAATCAACCGAGCCCATCTCAGGCCACTCCACCCCTGGAACCAGCACTGAGTATCTCCCCTCCACAGATCCTCCTTGTTTACTCAGCACATACTCAGCACCACAAGAGATTTCCATGGTTTTTATTAATCCCTGGCAATCCCCTGAACGAAATCTTCACCACCCCCCCGCTCACATTCCAGTTTTTTTGTTTCCATTTACAAAATGAACTCGGCGTTATTGTTTTTACTCTGTATCTTCCTAAATGCATTATCACACCCGTTATGCAAATGAAAAGACTTAATTAAAGCAGGGAAATTAAGCAGGAGAAACAGTGGCACTGATGCTGCTGCTTCCTTTCCAAAACCTGTTGCTGTCAGCGGGATCAGGGTTTGGAGCAGGAGTTAAGTTCAGGCGGAACCTTACTTTAATTTCCTTGTAGGTACAACCTGTAGTACAGGAATTACTCAGCCTTACACGTTGTAAGCGTAAGGAAACCACGATATTCCTGTCATTACACCTGCATAAATCCCAGCTCCGCTTCCACAAGTCTCCCAAGCACATTCCCAGCTCCACTATTTCACTTCTGAACCATGAAATTCACAGCTATGACAATTTCCAGGGAGTGGATCGATAGGAGAAGGAAACTCATTTACAGACCCCAATAAAATCACAGAAACTGAAGGGCACGAGGGATAAAATGGAATTCTGTGGGATTTAAACAGCTGGAATTCCATCATTTCTGTTCATCCATGTGATGCCATCGAGCTCCTGGCCCCATTCCCCATGGAAGAGCCCCAAAACCTCTCCCCAAGCCCCTTGCAACAGCTGGATCCCTTTCCGAACGCTGCTTTTCCAGGTCTCCGTGCTGCACATCACATCAGTCCTGGTTCTCTGATCATTCTACAATTCCTCTGCTAAGATCCACATGGAATTCCCTGGATGCAGGGCTCTGGCACCCCGGCAGACCCCCCCCCTCACCATGGCATTCCTGGTCCAACCCACACAGGGCTCCGAGTGGACACAGCCCATCGTGGGATCCTGATCCAGATGCCTGGGATTTGGTTCAAACCTCCCAATACTTCCAATTTCTCAGCCTGGCTCTCCATAGCCTGGAAAAAAATGAGGCTGGAGCCAAGGAGGCAGAAGAGGCAGAGGAGGAGCAGGGAGTGGATGTTTCCTCCACAGAAACACGGAATGGTTTGGGTTGGAAGGACCTTCAATCCCATCTCGTTCCAACCCAGCACATTCCACTATCCCAGGCTGCTCCAAGCCCCAGTGTCCAACCCGGCCTTGGACACTTCCAGGGATCCAGGGGCAGCCACAGCTGCTCTGGGAATTCTATTCCAGGGCCTCTCCACCCTCCCAGTCAGGAATTCTTTCCCAAAATCCCACCCAACTCCACACTCAGTTTGAAGCCATCATTCCAACAAAGCCTCTGGCATGCTCTGCTTTTCCAGCCACCACATCCCGAGTTCCAAAGCCCCAAGATCTTTCCCTCTCCACTCTTTTCCAGAAGGTTCAGCAAAGACCAATCCCTGCTCCAGGTAGTTTTATGAGCCAAAAGTGCTCCCAAGTTTCAGCTATTCCAAGTCAAACGCAGTGACGGAATAAAGCTGCCTGGAACAACCTGGGATAGTGGAAGGTGTCCCTGCCCATGGCAGGGGTGGAACTGGGTTTAAGATCCCTTCCAATCCAAATCATTCTGGGACTTCATGATTCCCTCATTCCGTAGATGCAGGAGGCTCTTTCCATGAAACTCCTGTCACTCCCGGAAGGACAGGAATGTCCTTGGTTAGGAATCAGGGCCATGTGTCCCCTCTGACCTGGGAAGAATCCGTTAATTCCCGATTAAGATTATTTTTCCAAGTGGAACAGCAGCACTAATACTTGGTGTGCTGGTTTTTCCCTGGAATTCCTATGAATGCTGCTCCCCCTCCACACTCCTCAGGCGTTCAACATCCCAAGGACATGGAATGTGCTCCTTGTTCTGCCACATCCAGTCACTGACAGGGCCCTGAGCCACCACTGGGACTTCCATCATCTCCCACACCGCCAATTCCAAAACACGGGAATGCCGAAGCAGAGCCACGGAGCAGAAAGGTAAGAGAGGGTTCAGCACAGCTCATCAAACTCGGGATCAAATTAGAGGAGTCAGCAACATTATTCCAACATCCTTTTCAATCCATATTCCATTAATATTACATTTTTATTCATGTTATATTCATCTAACTCCCTCCAAATCACAGCTGAAGTGTCCTTCATTTCAGTGCCTGTGCCACTCTCCTGTATCCATTAAATCTGGGAAGGAACAGGAAAGGAAAAATGCCCCCCTGGGTGTTATTATCTCCAAGGAAAACACGGCTTTAAGAGGAGATCAAACCAATCAAGGGAAATAACAAATTTTTCTTCCTTTAAGTGAAAAAATCTTAGGGTTCAGAAGACATCCCGTAATTATGAAATGTCACCTCCCTCTTTTCTGCAGGAATATTCATTCCAGCTCCTTCTGAAAGCTGCCTCCAGGGATTTCATCCATTAAAATAATATAAACTTAGCACTGATTTTGTTTGTGACATTTGAGGAGGATTTGGCTGGTGATTACACACGGAAAACGCCGCGCGGATCCATCCCGGCGCCATTCCCAGCAAGGCACAACCTGGAGCAAGGAAGGGTTGTCCAAGGAAAAGACAAACCAACAAATCCAAGCACAACGCCCTCATTCTGCTGGAAGAGTTGTGTGGCCCCACAGGATTCCCTCTTTCCATGAAAAATGGCACCAGTTTCCCCTTTCCATGTCTCCTTACAAAGGTTGTCCTTCTTGGCTGCTCTTTTCCACCAATTCCTAGGTTTAGCTGGGATATTGGGAAGGAATTCCTGGCTGGCAGGCTGGAGGGGCCCTGGAATGGATTTCCCAGAGAAGCTGTGGCTGCCCCTGGATCCCTGGAAGTGTCCAAGACCAGGCTGGAGCAGCCTGGGATAGGGAAGGTGTGGATTCCAGTGGCGGAGCTGGATGGGCTTTAAGGTTCCTTCCATCCCAAACCATTCCGGGATTCAATTCCATCCCAAACCATTCTGGGATTCGATTCCATGATCCCTTGGCACAGCTCTTTCCTGGTTAAAAGTTCCACTCCCAGACACAGAAATTTGGTCAAGTCCTTGTTGGAAACCAGTTCTTAGGGAATTAAAATCTGACCAACATCGGAACTCGGATCCTGGAATGAATTCCCCTAATCTGAGCAGTTCTAAAATCTTCCTGATTTGTGGAATGTGTAGGATTCCTTAAAACCTATTTAAAAATACATTTTTGGGGAATTTTGGGGGGGAATTTTTTGAGACATTTTTGGGAAATAGGAGATCCGTAATGGACCAGCTGGAAAATGCAAGATGGATTTGCCATGAATCCAATCCTTCTCCCCTCCTGTAGCCATGAGCTTTCCCCCTGATCCATATTCTGCATCAGGAGCTTTTTCCATGGAAAATTAATTAGCAGGAGTGAAGCCCTCAGTGAATTTCGTGCAGCTCTGCAGCAGAAAAAGGAGGAAATAATGGGGTTTTCTGAAGAAAGAGGAGATTTAAAGTCATTACAGACATTTGCTACTCTCAGAATTCACTTTTCCCATATTATCCCAGCTCTTAATTCTCCAAAACTGCAAATGGAATGACCAGGAATCTCCAAGGTGCTGCCATGGGAATGCACTGCCCTCATCAACACAGAACTTGGAGCATTTTACTGCAGCTAATTTGGGATTTGGGGCTGTTTTTGCAGCTGGAGGTGAGGCTCAGTCCACAAATAAATGCATTATTGAAACAGCTTTTTTCTATTTCTTCTCTAAGTGGATTTTTCTTTGGGGAAAGTCAAACGTTACTCAAATAGCTTTTATTAAACAAATATTCCATTTATGGAGAAATCCTTCATTTTGACCGAGACAAAATTCCAAGTGCCCAAGAGAGGAAACTTCCAGGTGCGACACTGACCTGATTTAAAACCGGTCGTGCCACTCCTGCATCATTCCTAAATATTTCCCACCCACTTTCACTTGACACCCACGGGAATATTTATTGTGCACCTTCCTCTGAGCTGATCCCGAGCCAAACTTTCCCATCAAACAGGACAAAGTCACCTTTTATCCCATTTGGGGCTGATTTTGCCGTGTTGCTCAATATTCCCACCTATCTTGGTGTTTGTGGAGCTCGGGAAGGCTCCGTGACTGATGGCACTGCCATCCCAATGCTCCCAGATAATCAAATCCCACTGCTGCTTCCCGACGCTGCTGCCACAAAATTAGGCCTGACCTAATTTTGACACTACAAAGCTTATCCGTGGTGGATCTGTCAAGTTAGGGCTGCCCTAATGCTGTTTTTTCCAGGAACAGATGGATTTATGGCTTTTTTCCACCCTTTACAACTCCTCGCACTGCCGGGTATTGTTCCTGCTGCTGGGCCGGTGTTAAAAACTGCTGGAGTTTGGAGAGGGATTAAGAAAAGGCCAGGAGAGCTCCTCAGACACGAATTTGGGCCGAGATCCTAAAATCATGGAATGGTTCTGGAAGGAATCTCGAAGATCATCCTATCCCACCCCCTGCCATGGCAGGGACACCTCCCACTGCCCAGGCTGCTCCAAGCCCCAATGTCCAGCCTGGCCTTGGGCACTGCCAGGGATCCAGGGGCAGCCACAGCTGCTCTGGGAATTCCAGCCCAGCCCCTCCCCACCCTCCCAGACAGGAATTCCTTCCCAATATCCCATCCATCCCTGCCCTCTGGCACTGGGAAGCCATTCCCTGTGTCCTGTCCCTCCATCCCTTGTCCCCAGTCCCTCTCCAGCTGATTTCCTTTGGAAGCACTGGGATACTGAAATCCTCCACGCCTGGCAAATCAAGAGTTTCCCACTCAAACCAGGGCTGTGTCACCCTTCAGTTCACCGCAGGAGGACAAATACAGAATATCCTTTGCAAAAACTCATTTAATGGGAATTTTCTAGGAAATTCAGAGAGGGAAATACTTCCTAAAAAACGCAGGAATCTGGTTTCTAGTTTGCTCCAATGATTCAACATCTTCCTATTTACTTTTCATCAGCTTTAATTTGTCCTTAATCATTTACCCTGCAGCCCAAAGCAACCCTGCTGACATCCCAGTCTCTTTGTATCCCGGAATTGTCCAGGTCGGGAAAACCCTCTGAGCCCATCCAATCCAATCATTCCCAGCACTGCCAAGGCCACCACTGCCCCATGTCCCCAAGTGCCACATCCACAGGGTTTTTAAATCCCTCCAGGAATGGGGACTTCCTTCCCTGGGCAGCTGTGCCAGGGATGGGGAACCCTTTCCATGAAGAAATTCCTACAAATATCCAAATTAAGCCTCCCCTGGCACAGCTTGAGGCCTTTTCCTCTTGTTCTGTCCTTGGAAGAAGCCACCAATCCCCCCGGATACAATCCCATTTCCAGGAGTTGTGGGAGTAAATAAAACGTCAGCAACTCCCTTTTCCTGCTCCGTACTCATTCCCTGTGGGAATGCTGCCTCTTTTTCCCTCAGCTGAGCCACAGACACGTCCCTGCAAGACCAATTCCTGCCATTTCCATGGGAGCAAAGGTCTCCCAAAGATCCGTCGCCGCCGGGTCACCCCCGTGTGTCCCTGCCCAGGCAAACAATTAGGGATAATTCCCTCTGTGCTCCCGCAGGAATTTATTTCCTGACTTCACTCCTGCTCTTTCATTCCCTCATCCAGAGTTCAGCTACTTCAGCTCCAGGAGAGGAGTTGCTCTTCTCCATGCCTGGTGCCATGATGGATTTACGGATTTTGGCTGCCACGTTAATTCTCCCAAAAGAAATCCAGGGATAAGGTGAGTTCTCTCATTCCCACCAGCACCACATGTGGGACACTCACAGCAAATAACTTTGGAATTAAAAACTGAATTGCCTGGAGCATCAGCACCGAGAAAATATCCCTCTGGTCCGGGAATTCCAGGCAGGATTCCTGAGGAATTTTAGGATTTTTGTGCTGGTTTTAAGTGGGGTTCTGGTTTTCAGTGAGAATGAAGTCACTGAGACACTGCCTAAATTCTTATTTCTGCTTGAAACCCTGAAACTGAGATTTTTTTGAGCTTTTTGTACTTAAATAACAGCCTGAGAAATTGATTTCCAAATTTCCCAACCCCTTATTCCAGCACTTCCAGAGAATTACACTCACAATTCCTTGGTTAATTCACAATATTCCAAGGTCGATCCATCCCTTACAGCCAACAAAAGGGCATTTTCCATTTTTTTCCCACTGATTCGGTGGGAATTGTAGAGACGAGCACAGAGGGAACCCTTCCCACACTCCACTCCCTCCCTGAAGTGCTCCCGGAGCTGTTTGCATCTCACAGATTGCCGGCAGTGGGATCAACGAATCTGCTAAAATAAGACAAGGAATCATCTACCAGGGAGGGCTTGATGGAACCAACACTTGGTTGTTCCTGGCACCTCAAAACAGATGACGGTGTCAGGCCCTTTTCGGCACCATCACGGGCTGGCAGCAAACACATCTCACTTATCTGGGAGCACACAAGAAAATGTGGAATTTCCCCCCCACAGCAGAGAAGGATGAAAATCAAGCACATTAAAAATCACCTCGTCAAAAAGACGCCTGAATTCCAAATAATTTGCTAAGTTTGGTATAATCTCTTTTAGAAATGTATTTTTAATCCATATTTTTAATTTTTTGTTCCTTGTCAGGAAGTGCTGGTAGAGCAGTTCCTGACAGGCAGCATGACTGAGGACATGGCTTTATCCTGAAGTAAAATGCACGTATGTAACATGAGGATGAGAGGAAACGGCCTTAAGATGTGCTAGAGGAAGTTTAGATGGGCTATTGGGAAGGAATTCCTGGCTGGGAGGGTGGGGATGGGCTGAGATGGAATTCCCAGAGCAGCTGTGGCTGCCCCTGGATCCCTGGAAGTGCCCAGGGCCAGGTTGGACAGGGCTTGGTGTGGTGGCAGAACTGGGTATGTGGGCATAGGCAAGAGGGTTAGGGAAGAGCCCGGGACAGCCTGGCCAGCGCTGTCCTGGGAAGGGGAAAGCGAGGACCGGGAAACGTCAGGAAGACGGCAGCAATCCTGCGTCCTTGGATTGGATCCGTGTCCTGATCTCTCCTGAGGCAGGGGAGAGGGACAGGGACATGAGGAGAGGAAAGCAGTGAAGGGATTTTCCCCCGAACAATCCCCAACACCCTCAACAGCTTTCTAACTAGCTTGTAAAATGAATAAATTTTTCCCAACACAAACAACCAAGGAACAAGACGCCTTAAATCTCCCCTAAACTGCTTAAACAACCAATGAACAAAACACATTAAATTTTCCCTTGAAAAATGAAAATTCCCCCAAACAAAGGCTTCCAAAACTTGGAGAAAGGCTTCCTGCTGTGGAAGGGTTAAAGCTCCAATCTCAGTGCTCTTCCCAACACCCAAGAGAAAAGAGGAAAATGAAAAGGATTAAAAGTGACCCGAAATACACTCACCAAAGGGTCAACTGAAATTCTTGGGGTGGTCCGTTGACTCCTTGACCGGTCTTCTCTTTCCCGAGAAGATTCCCGGCCGCCCCTCGGAGAGCTCTAATAAAACTCAGCGCTTTCTTCAGGGAAATGGCTGTGCCGAACGTGGCTTGCTTCCAGCAGGTCGGGCTGCTGGAGACGCTTTCAGGGAAGCCCCGAAGAAGTCCCTATTTGGGCGCCACTCTGTCGCTAACCGCCCGGCTTTGCAATGCTGGAGCGCAAGGTGCTGCGACCTTCCTAAAAGCGTCTCCTTAGCGAAGCCGCTCGGCAGGACCAGCACACACTCACACATGCACGTGTGGACACCGAAAAGCTTTAGCAGAGAGATTTTCCGGCTTTCTGCAGCATTTTGTGAGAGTTCTGTCTTTCCCACGCAAGCAAGAAAAAACAATGTTACCGTTTTGTAAACTTCTTGCACCTGCGGATTCTTTGGGTAGAATTGTTATGGTTCTAACTAGAAAAACATTCAGAGATGGGTGTCTTAGAACTTGACCAATCCCCTTAGGGGGTGCATGGCAAAAACCAATTACCTTATGCCACTTAATACACTTTGCGAACTAACATATAAAAGCCTTCTGAGAATTCATTAAACCACCATCCATTTATCCCTGAGCCTGGACTTTGTGTCGTTTCTCTACTCGTCCGTGGGGAAAACAGCGACATGCGCACACGCACAAACACACGGACAGCTCCAGTAATGTGAGTCGACGGCAAAGAGGAAGGAAGGGTCTCCGTGTAGAGTTCCACAGGAGTGGTTTATTGCAGCCACACCGTGAAGTGATCCAGGGATGAAGACAGAGAACAATGGAGGGTCCAGGTTTAAGCACGGGAGCGGAGGGAGCATCAGGACCAATGATCTGAGGGCATGAGGGCGGTACACAGACGGGACTAGGGAATGGGAGCCAATGGGGAAATTGTGGGGGAGTGGTGATGGGCAAGGGCCAAAGGGGGAACAGGGAGTGGAGAACCTTCTAGGGCAGGAACAGATAAGGTAACAAAGGGGCGGAGAGGCCACGGGCCAACCAGGAAAGCAGAACTGGGGTACATTAACATAGCAGGGCAAAGCATCCTGGGAGAAGCCTCTTCTGTCTCCCAAACCTGGGGAGGAATCTCTGATCTTGGGGACTCTCCTACCAGTGGACTCTCTTTGTCCCTTGCATTGTAGGCTCACTGGCCACCACAGCTTGGAGCAACCTGGGATAGCAGAAGCTTGAAAAATTCTCTGGGATTATCCTCTAAGTCCAACCATTTCCCCACTTAGCCTGAGTTCAAGACAGATATTTATGGAATCATGGAATTATTGAGGATGGAAAAGCCTTCAAAGATCCGAGTCCAACCCTTCCCCAGCACTGCCAAAGCCGCCACTGCCCCATGGCCCCAAGTGCCACATCCACATGGATTTGAAATCCTTCCAGGCATGGGGCCTCCACCCTGTACCTGTGCCAGGGCTGGAAAACCTATTTAGGGAAGAAATTTTCCCAACTATCCAATCTAAACCTCACGGAATCCCTGAGGTTGGAAAAGCCCTCCCAGCCCATCAAGTCCCAGCTGTGCCTGATCCCCACCTTGTCCCCAGCCCAGAGCTCTGAGTGCCACCTCCAGGAATTCCTTGCACACCTCCAGGGACGGGCACTCCAAACCTCCCTGGGCAGCCCCTGACAAGGCCAGACCACCCTTTCCATGGGGAAATTCCTGCTCATGTCCACCCTGAGCCTCCCCTGGCCCAGCCTGAGGCCGTTCCCTCTCCTCCTGTCCCTGTTCCCTGGGAGCAGAGCCCGACCCCCCCCGGCTGCCCCCTCCTGTCAGGGAGTTGTGCAGAGCCACAAGGTCCCCCTGAGCCTCCTTTCTCCAGGCTGAGCCCCTTTCCAGCTCCCTCAGCCGTTCCTGCTGTGTTTCACCCTCATCTGCCCAGGAAAAGCCCTAAAAATCCGATTTCTGAGGGTGTCCCAAAGCAGCAGGAAGTGCTGCAGGTGCTACAAAACCCCCACGTGAATTCCAGCAGCAGTGGTAATGCCATCCCGAAAAAAACCTGTCCTTGCTTGGCTCTGGAACAAAAATTCCACTGGCTACGGAATGTGTTCCAGTTGAGTTTGCTGCCTGGAAAAAGCACAGCTTAATATTAAAGAGGAAATGTAAAATACAGAATCTTCCATGAATGCAAATGAATACAGAAATGCCACTTTGGAATGTTAAGCGAAAATGAACAGCTTTTTAAAACAACCATTTGCAGTTCTTGGGAGATAGCACAGATCTGTCCCAAGGAAAACAAGGAAAACAAATCACTTTTCAGGGAATGAAATGATTTCTTGAATTAAAGCCGTGTTTCCTGTACTTCGGTGTCTCACACCTCGTTCGCACATCTTTGTTGTCAAACACCGGGTGGAGAAGGAACTGAATGACTGGAATATGTTCCCTTTTAAAAGCTGGGAATCTATTACATGGATTTTAGGTGTTCCAGGCTCCATCAAGATTTATTTATGGGAATGGATCTTTTGGAATCATGGAATGGTTTGGATGGGAATGGACCTTAAAGCTCATCCCATTGCACGTGCAAGGGACAATTCCCACTATCCCAGGGTGCTCCAAGCCCCTCCAACCTGGCCTTGGACACTTCCAGGGATCCAGGGGCAGCCACAGCTGCTCTGGGAATTCCATCCCAGGCCCTCCCCACCCTCCCAGCCAGGAATTCCTTCCCAAAATCCCATCTAACCCTGCCCTCCACCTCTCCAACCACTTCAGTGCCAGCTATGCTTGATCAGGGCAAGCACAAAGTGCTTTAAGTGCCACATCTGGCACTTAAAATGTCATTCCAAGATATTCCAACCACTGGAAAATCTGATTTGCCTTAAAAATTCCCATTTCCTTCAGGCCCTGGCACTGGGGGCTCTGTCAGCCCTGAACCTTTTCCTCCTGTGGAGGAATTGAGCTTTTTCAGGGAAATTCCCCCCGTTCACAGCATAAATCATCCCATTCCCAAACTTTGGCCAGCTCAGGCCATGAGGGGAGATAAGCAGAAGTTTTCCTTCATTTTAGTAAATCCCAGGCTGTGCTGGGACAGGAAAGAGCTGCAGAGGAGCTGAGGGCACAGAGATCCTGAGGGCTCCTTGGTGCTTCCATGGTTTCTGTGCCAGCTTCCCACACAACCAACCGCGGATCGTTGGACCAACCCCCCAGGCTGCTTGGAAGAATTCCACCAGGAATTATGGAGCCCCGTTTCCAGTGTTTCATCCTTCAGGGAGATGCTGTGGGTGATCCAAGCTCTCCTGGCACTGGGAATTTATGACATCCCTCAATCAATCCCTGCCCTCTCCCTTTCCCAGTTTTTTGATGGATACCAGCTCCCATGGCCATATTTCTCCTGGAAACACTGTTAGGACACTCCTTTGTGTCCAACCATTGGAAATGGAAACAATTCCATGAGATTTGGCAGCTGAGCAATTATTGAGGCTCCTCCATCATTGGAGAACATCAATATTAATTAGGAATTGGATTGACACGGTGTCCGGCAGAACCAGAAATCACCTCCCTATGGATCCGATTCCTTGGGAAGCCAAACTAACAGCTCGCTATTGACGCGAACAGCTCCGGAGCGGAGTTATCCCTCAGCATTCCATGATTTATTTGGACAGGCATCAATGAGTGATCAACAAATCAATAAAAATTAATGAGGAGAATTAATAAACTCCCACCTGGGCTCTCAGACACCGCCAGGTCGGGAGTTATTGTTTATAGGATTTTTCCAGCCCTTTTCCAGGGGCTGAGGACAGCTCCAATCCTATTAACAGAGGGTAATTAGTCATTAACTTCCATTAGAGAGTCACTGCTTCTGTACAAAATCTGTGGGACTGGGGAACGGATCTCACTTCTCCCGGGCAAAATTCCTCACCCAACTCTGCACAACCCCAAGTTCAGCAGCAGCACTTCCATGTCTGATCTCTGTCCGGCAGCAGTGGCTTCCCAAGGGTTGGGATTGGTGGAGAGGAGCCGCCAGCTCCTCATGGATACGCTCGTGGATGCAAGGGAAATACTATCCACCGTATCTCAGCTTTTCCAGAGAAAATCTCTGCTCTGTCGGAATCACCACAAGCTCGGCAAGTGCACAAAGCATCAGGGTCAAGATTTAGGAATAAAAAGAGGGAGATAAGGGAAAAACAGAGTATATTCCTTCCATCTTTCCCATCTCCATTTCCAGCAAGGAATTCCACATTCTCAATTTCCAACAAGGATCTCCACATCCTCGATTCCCAACAGAGAACTCCATATCCTCAGTTCCCAACAAAGAACTCCATATCCTCCACTCCTAACAAGGAACTCCACATC
This sequence comes from Lycocorax pyrrhopterus obiensis, assembly GCA_014706295.1. NCBI lineage: Eukaryota > Metazoa > Chordata > Aves > Passeriformes > Paradisaeidae > Lycocorax > Lycocorax pyrrhopterus. The sequence goes on along the minus strand of JACSVZ010000007.1, from coordinate 63,226,530 downwards.
CTCCATTCTCAACAAGGAATTCCAGCCTCCATTCCCAACAAGGATCTACATCCTCCATTCCCAACAAGGAACTCCGCATCCGCCATTCCTAACAAGGAATTCCAAAGCCTCCATTCCTAACAAGGATCTCCACATCCTCCATTCCCAACAAGGATCTCCGCATCCTCAGTTCTTAACAAGGAATTCCAAAGCCTCCATTCCCAACAAGGGTCTCCACATCCTCAGTTCTTAACAAGGAATTCCACATCCTCCATTCCCAACAAGGGTCTCCACATCCTTCATTCCTAACAAGGAACTCCACATCCGCCATTCCTAACAAGGATCTTCACATCCTTCATTCCCAACAAGGATCTCCACATCCTCCAACAAGGATCTCCACATCCTCCATTCCCAACAAGGATCTCCACATCATCCATTCCTAACAAGGAATTCCACATCCTCAGTTCCCATCAAGGAACTCCAAAGCCTCCATTCCTAACAGAGAACTCCATACCCTCCATTCCAAACAAAGAACTCCTCAATTCCTAACCAGGAACTCCACATCCTCAATTCCCCACAAGAAGCCAAGGCAGTGGATGGAGGTAAAAACAGGGATTCTCCTGTCATCACATCTGGCTGCCCTTGGACCTCCCAGCAGCTCAGCTCTTCTCCAGAGCTTCTGTCACTTGGTCATTTCAGACCCCAAGCTCCTCTCGTCCTTCCAGCTGGGAGCAAATCCATTCAACAACAGCAGGGGGAAAAAAATGGCAGAAGGAGGAAAAAATGCAAAAAACAGCTTTCTAAAATTTTCTTTTTCATCAGAAAATCACAGAATCAATAAAGCAGGAAAAGACCAGAAGAGTCCATCAGCCCAGCACCGCCACCACGGTCACCACTAATTCATGTTCTCAAGTGCCACATCCACAGGTTTTTTGAACACTTCCAGGGATGGGCACTCCAAACCTCCCTGGGCAGCCCCTGACAAGGCCTGAGCACCCTTTCCATGGGGAAATTCCTGCTGATGTCCACCCTGAGCCTCCCCTGGCCCAGCCTGAGGCCGTTCCCTCTCCTCCTGTCCCTGTTCCCTGGGAGCAGAGCCCGAGCCCCCCCGGCTGCCCCCTCCTGTCAGGGAGTTGTGCAGAGCCACAAGGTCCCCCCTGAGCCTCCTTTTCTCCAGGCTGAGCCCCTTTCCCAGCTCCCTCAGCCACTCCTGGGGCTCCAGCCCCTTCCCAGCCCCTTTCCCATCTAAAAACCACAAGTTTTGAACTTAATTTTAAAACCCAAACATGGTGATTAACCTTCGGATTTGTCAGATTGCTGATTTGTTTTAAATCTCTTCTGGAACGATCTCAAAATATTTTTCATTGTGTAATTGGAATTGAAAACACTTCCAGCAGATGAGTAACGAGGAAGTGGCATCTTCCTGCCTGAAGTTTTCACTGAGGAACAGGGATACGGCAAGTCCCCTCTGAGGACACCAGAATTAGCTTCCAGCCCTTTCCAGATCTCCGTCCTGATCACTGATTTTTCCACCAAAACACAAAATAAATCCCTTTGTATTTTCGTATCAACACAGGTATCACCACCAGGAAATAATTTGTGGAGTCAGTTCCATGTAGAGCAGATTCTGGTGGCACACAGGGTATTCCCAATCCTGTTTCCCTCCTTAAATCCATCCCAAAGTGTTTTCCACGTGCACAAGGCCTTGACTTGATGAGTTTAACAGGTTTTTTTTTTCATTTTTCCCCAGGCAAAGCAACAAAATCCTGGTAGAGATCCCACTTTAGGGCCCAGGCGAGGGAAGAATTTCACACAAGGAATATGAAGCCACAGAGGATGAAATGCTTAAGGCTGAGCTTTGGGACAGGATCCTCAGCTGGAGGAATCCAGCAGCATCCAACTTCCCCAGCACTTTGGTTTCCAGGAGCTGCAAATCCTTCTCCTGATCCCAGCAAACCAAATATTTGAGGAAAACCAGATGAAAATGGGAAGGGTGGAAAGAAGATGCCTTCGAAACTCTGAGATTACGGCTTTAAACACACTCCTAATTAATGGATCGTAAGCTGTCCTTAATACATCCCTCAGCACAGCAAACTCCGTCAGATTCCACAGACTCCTGGAATTGGAAATTAATTGGAAGAGCTAAAGATAGCGCCGAAGAATGAAAAATACTCACATATGCTTTCAAACGTCCTTAATCAAAATAATGATTGCATAAATCCTCGGTGCGAGCTCAGAAAAAATAAAATATTGCTACCTAATATCCTCCTTATTATCTGGGCCCCAAAGTGTTTGATAGCTTTAAATTGGAGCCGATTGCAGAAGTGGCTGTTAAATATTAAAAACAGGATCCAAAAGGTTTAACATCTCTCCACACATCCATGGGAGAATCCAGCCACTCCGAGCAGGATGTGGGCGAAAAATCAAGGTTTAAGCTCTCGCTCAAAGCTTTGATCAAACCATATTAAAGTGCAGGCAAAACTCAGACATCAAAGGCAGCTTTAATTCCCCTCTGTGGGAGCTGCCAAGGAGTGGTGGCACTTGGGGACATCACAGGGCCCCCCCAGCTCCAGCTGCACCACCAGGTTGGGCCAAGGTTAGATGGGGTTTGGAGCAATCTGGGATAGTGGAACGTGTCCCTGCAGAGGGAAGGGTGTGGGGCTGGATGGGATTTAAGGTCTCTTCCCACCCAAACCGAACTCTGGGATTCTCCAAAGGTGGGAATGTGCCCAGGGACCCCAGGCTTGCAGCATCCATGGGCTTGCTCCTTGCATGGGAGAAGTCACCTAGAGGAGAAAGAGCACCATGGGAGGGTTAATTCCAGGTTTTGTTCCCTCTGGAGCAACACCGAGAATTCCTCTATGGATGAAAGGGCTGGGATGGTTTCTGGATGCAGAGTATGGGAATGGGATGCATTGAAAATACAACCGTGGAATGGTTTGGGTTGGAGGGGACCCTAAGTCTCATCCAGTGCCACCCCTGCCATGGGCAGGGACACCTTCCACTATCCCCGGCTGCTCCAAGCCCCAGTGTCCAGTCTGGCCTTGGACACCTCCAGGGATCCAGGGGCAGCCACAGCTTCTCTGGGAATTCTATCCAGGGCCTCACCACTCTCACAGCAATTCCTGGGAGGCTCAGAGAATGAAACCACCCCAACCCAAGGGGCTGTTGGAGTTGGCTCTGCAGTTTCACAGGGTCCGTGAGTCCATCCTGGGCCAATCCAAGTCCTCCCCGTGCTGGCCAGAAGAATGGACACAACTGATTGACACATCCAGGAATTCCTTGAACACCTCCAGGGATGGGCACTCCAAACCTCCCTGGGCAGCCCCTGCCAAGGCCTGACCACCCTTTCCATGGGGAAATTCCTGCTGATGTCCACCCTGAGCCTCCCCTGGCCCAGCCTGAGGCCGTTCCCTCTCCTCCTGTCCCTGTTCCCTGGGAGCAGAGCCCGACCCCCCCGGCTGCCCCCTCCTGTCAGGGAGTTGTGCAGAGCCACAAGGTCCCCCCTGAGCCTCCTTTTCTCCAGGCTGAGCCCCTTTCCCAGCTCCCTGAGGAATTCTCCAGCCCCTTCCCAGCTCCGTTCACTTCCCTGGGCACGCTTGACAGCAGCTCCTGCAGACAGCCAGTGTTTGTTCCACTCCGCATCCATCCCTCTGAAGGAATGCTCTTTCCGTGGACTTTCACCTGAGGCATCATGTCCTGGGTTTTGGGTGTTTGAAGGCAGCGTTGATCTTTCAGACAAGGCTGAACAAGTTCGGATGATGAAGAAATGTGATCCCAACCTGTGTTTGCCTGTGTTTCTTCCCAGAAGGAAAAGCTGCCTGACATTTACAATAGAGATGTTGTTCGGAAAGCTCTCGGAAAAGAGATCCATGAAGGATAAAACTGAGCCAGGGAGGTTTAGGTTGGATATCAGGGAATGTTTCCACTATTCCAGAGGGTGCTGGGCACTGCCCAGGCTCCCCAGGGAATGGGCACGGCCCCGAGGCTGCCAGAGCTCCAGGAGCGTTTGGACAGCGCTGCCAGGGATGCCCAGGGTGGGGTTGTTGAGGTGTCTGTGCAGGGCCAGGAGCTGGATCAATGATCCCTGTGGATCTTTCCCACTCAGGAATTCTGGATTCCATTATTCTATTATTGAATGGATGAGGGGATGCAGGGATTTTATCCCAGGACAGGAGACTTGCCCATCCCTTCTGCTGGCAGGGACAGGTACCCACATTCCATGGGCACTCAGCTTATCCCCCTTAAAAACACAGATCCAAAAATCTGAATGCTAAAAGTGCCACAAAATCCATATTTTATCAGATGGTGCATTAAGATCTTCATCTTTATGGCTGTAAGATCACTCCAGAAGGATTTGTGCCCGGATCCTTTGGTGCGGGCTGGAGCCAAATGGCACAAAACCCTTTTGGAGCTGCCCAACACGAGCCCATTAATGTTTTTGGGAATGACTTCAGCAAATTTTTCAAGGGAACGACTTTCTGCATCCGCCAGCTGATTGTCAGCTCCACCACCTCGGCCTACACTCAATGGCAGAAATTCCCTCACAAAACCACCGGTCAATCCCAGAATGGTTTGGATTGGAAAGGATCATCTCATTCCAACCCCTCCATGGGCAGGGCCACCTTGAACAAGAGCAGGCTGACATCAAAATAATGTTAAATAATTCAGGGCTGCAGATCAATAAATATTTAAATTATTTAGATGGGGAAAAGGAAAGCCTTGAACTTGAGTGCTGCTCCAAACTCACATTCCAGAGCCTGGGAGCTTCCCGCTCCGTGCTGCTCTGCTCACGGAGCAGTTTTGAGGAAGGTAATTATTAGTCGATGATAATGTCACAGTTCATTAGGGATATAAACCCAATAACGCCTCTGTGTGTTAATTATTAAAGCATCTATAATACAACAATTACCGAGATAAACACAGGGCTGAGCACTGCCCACACTCAGCACTGCAGGGCAGAAATTCCTGGGAACTTGCCCATGAACTCATGGAAAATCAGCTCTTGGATAAGGGAATGAGAGAGCTCACAGGTCCATTTTGTCAGGATCCAGGAACGGAGCGCAAATGGGAGTAGTTGAAATAATCTCCTCCAAATGCTCGAGGAGAAATGAATCACCAAAATCAATCTTTAAATAAATCCCAATAAACAAACTTGTGCTGACCCAAAGCTGTTTACACACAATTAATGAGCAATCAGGGAAAAAAAAAATTAACGAAAGCGAGCAGAACATCTCTCATTAACTTCAACGGGCTCTAGACTGGAGAATGAGTTGGTTATTCCAAAGTTAACTGAATCCCAGAATCCCTGGAACACTGAGATTGGAAAAGCCCTGCAGGACCATCGAGTCCAAGCTGTGCCCGATGCCCACCTTGGCACTGAGTGCCACCTCCAGGAATTCCTTGGACACCTCCAGGGATGGGCACTCCAAACCTCCCTGGGCAGCCCCTGCCAAGGCCCGACCACCCTTTCCATGGGGAAATTCCTGCTGATGTCCACCCTGAGCCTCCCCTGGCCCAGCCTGAGGCCGTTCCCTCTCCTCCTGTCCCTGTTCCCTGCGAGCAGAGCCCGACCCCCCCCCGGCTGCCCCCTCCTGTCAGGGAGTTGTGCAGAGCCACAAGGTCCCCCCTGAGCCTCCTTTTCTCCAGGCTGAGCCCCTTTCCCAGCTCCCTCAGGAATTCTCCAGCCCCTTCCCAGTTCTTCCCTTCCCTGCTCCAGCCCCTCCATGTCTTTCTCCTCATGAGGTGTCCAGAACTGGGGTTTCAGCCCTCACGGTGTGGCCTCACCAGGACAAAAGTGAATTCCTCACCCAGTGGCATCCATGCCTTTAGACAACCCCGGATAATCCTCTCTTGGAAGCCCATCACAAAAAAACGTGGAAATTCCATTTTTTTCAGACAAACCCATCACTCCCAACATGAAGATGAGTGTTGAGATCCTTCCGAAAGAGAAACTGGACATAACAAATTATACAAATTATGATGTTTCTTAAAATTAGGAAATTTCTTTTTAAGCAGATACAGACATCTTGACTCAAAATAGATTTTTTTCCCAAAATGGGTAACTTTTTGTTTGCTGCTTTGCACAGGGCAAATTCTTCCTAACAAAATGTAAAAGTCAAATAATATTAACAATTCCCAAAAATGCTCCGTGTTGGTTGAGTCCCCAAAGCAAAAGTCCAGCAGGAATAGGATTTCTGCCTCCAATCAGTGCAGGAGATGCATCCCAAAAGGAATTCCCTCTGCTTTATCAGAGCTATAACAAACAGGACACAGGGAACGACTTCCCACTGCCAAAGGGCAGGGATGGATGGGATATTGGGAAGGAATTCCTGGCTGGGAGGGTGAGGAGGGACGGGGATGGAATTTCCGGAGAAGCCATGGCTGCCCCTGGATCCCTGGCAGTGTCCAAGGCCAGGCTGGACATTGGGGCTTGGAGCAGCCTGGGACAGTGGGAGGTGTCCCTGCCCATGGCAGGGGTGGGAATGGGATGGAATTTAAGATCATTCCAACCCGAACCATTCCATGATTCCACAAAATCCCCTAAGGATGTAAATGGCATCGTCAAAGCTCCTGACATATCACGGCAATAACGGGAATGGGCACGAGAGAGAAGGATAACAACCTCCAGGTTGGAATTTAATCAATTAATGAAATTAATTACCTGAGACAGCTGCCTGCAATGAGAACATGGGAATTCAGAACCACCACTCTGGTTCTGTTTCTCCCCAACTTCTCCACCATTGGAGCCCTGCAAGGAGCATCCCAGGCTGCTCCCTGCTCCCTCTCCAGACACTCGACCTGCCAGGACCTGCCAGTTTCCCTGAAGGATTCATCTCCGACCTGGCACCGGCGGCGGCGCTTGGCTCGCGCTCCTTGGAGCCTCTCCCACTGTGCCTCCAGGTGACCCTAAATCACCTCTCCTCTTGTTGCTCCAATGCTCTCATTATCCATCATGGCAAGTGGGAATGGATTTTGTCGCCCTTCCAAAGGTAATTGTTATTCCAAGGGAAAATTTACGTCCCTCTAAAGTCAAGGAATAAAGGAAAATCATCTCTGATGGCTGATCACACTCGGTTGGCAGGAGAGAGGGAAAATACTCTCCCGACTTTCATAAACTGTCATTCCTGATTTTTTTCTTCCTCCTCACACACACATCAAACTTCCATTTTCCAAGTGCAGCTTCCACCCCAATCCCAATTCCCAGCCCTGCTGTGCCAGAGTTTAATCCCGCTTCCACACGATCCAGACAAAACACATTCCAGAAACCCTGGAGATGATTTATCCCGGTGCTGCAAAGACAGGAGAATCTCCCCAATGTTTTACTGAGGCATAAATCCCAATTAATCACTGGGATGTTTGTTTGGATGCTTGGGAATATCACACACAATTAATTTATCCGTAAGAATTACTGAGCCAGGCGCTCCCGGCGTAAATCAGGAATAATTCCAGTGCTGTGACAAATGATCTTCCTTTTTACCACACAGGGACAGGATAAAGACTTAAACTCTCAGTTTTTAATGTATTATTTACTCTTCCCAGGACAACGAGTTGTGCACCTGGAATTGGATTTGGCTGGAGCATCTGGAGGATGGATTTGGAAGCAACAATTACTGCTTACAACGGATAAAATATCAATAAATACAACAGTGCCATTCCCAAGATCCAGACAAGCTGGAGAAAGGGCTCAGCATCAGCAAGGGAGACTCCTGGGTGACCACTTCCACCCCATGGCACAGAATCATGGAATTCTGGAATGGTTTGGGTTGGAACGGATTCTAAAGCTCATCCCACCCCTGCCATGGCAGGGACACTTTCACTATCCCAGGTGGATCCAAGCCCCAGCCAACCTGGCCTTGGACACTGCCAGGGATCCAGGGGCAGCCACAGCTTCTCTGGGAATTCCAGCCCAGCCCTTCCCCACCCTCACAGCCGGGAACTCCTAATTCCCAAGATCCCATCCATCCCTGCCCTCTGGCAGTGGGAAGCCATTCCCTGTGTCCCGTCCCTCCAGCCCTTGTCCCCAGTCCCTCTCCAGCTCTCCTGGAGCCCCTTTAGGCCCTGCAAGGGGCTCTGAGCTCTCCCTGGATCCTTCTCCTGTCCAGGTGAACATTCCCAGCTCTCCCAGCCTGGATCCAGAGAGGCTGCAGCCCTCGGAGCAGCTCTGTGGCCACCTCTGGATCACTCCAGCAGCTCCACATCCTCCCGGATGTTGGATCCTGAGCTGGAGGCAGCTCTGCAGGAGCATCACTGCCCCACCAGCTGCAGCTTCCAGGAGAGCAGATCCCTCTCTAAGGAATAAAAGCTGCTCCTTATTTTCCACCAGCACTTTGAGAAGCAGGTTTTCCTTTGAATAGCTTGGAAGCAACTCCATTCCCACTGAAAAACTCTTCCAAACCTTCTCCACCCTATTTGGAGATTGAAAAAAAACTCCAGCAGTTCAAACCCAGAAATATTCCTGTGTTTGCACAGATCTGAGCTCAGGCTTTTTATGGACAAATAATCCCTGGGTATTTATAGAATCCCTCACAGCCAAGAAATTTGGGAATTTTAATGGTTCTGCACCATCAGAAAATGGGATTTCAATCCCACCTCATTCCCACTGAACGCTCTGAGCCAGTTTAGACCAAACAAAGCCCAAATATTGACCACTTTTAGTGGTCAGAGTTTTAGTTGCTCCAGAGGCAATTATTTGGATTGATACCTTAAATATCAGGCTCTGATGTGAAATTCAATATCCCTATTTTCTGAAATTACTCATTTCCTTAAAAATAGAAAATAATTATTGCAATCATTTATCCCAAGGGGAAAAAAAACCTGTGGGCACCTTCCTGTTATTATTGAAATGACTTTAATATCAAATTTCTTTTTAATATTCCCGAGGTTGAACTCTGCAGACAAAAACACCCTGGAGTTTCCGGGGAAAAAATGGCTTTATCAGGATTTATCAGATTATCATTTGTCTGTTGTTCCTACCGGCTCTGTTCCATGTTATTCCTGATATTCCCTTGAGGGATGATGACATTCCATGGTAGCTCCAAGGTAGTTGAAAAGATAACACCAGAACAGAACATTTGGGATCTAAAACTTGTAATTCCCTGGGGAGAAAAATTCCACTCAGTCCATTTTAATGGGTTTTTTGGGTTGTTTTTTTTTTCCCTTATTCTTTATAAATCTCTGGATACTCCAGCAAAAATAACACAGCAGGAAAATCCAGCTGATTTTGTCATTCCTGCTGCTCCTTTTAGGTGTTTTCTCCTTAAAATCCAAGTCAGGCTCTATTTTAATTCTTCCATGAGATCCATTATCCATTTTGGAACGGGCTTTCCAGGGCAGGCGTGGAGTCCCCATCTCTGGAGGGATTTCAAATCCATGTGGATGTGGCACTGGGGGAATGGGGCAGTGGTGGCCTGGGCAGTGCTGGGGATGGTTGGACTCCATGATCTCAGAGGGCTTTTCCAACCTCAGCAATTCCATGATTCCCTTGGCATTTCCCATAATTCGCAGCCTACGTAAATCCAATAAGTCCATATTGGCCATGCCTGAAAATTCCATGATCCTGGAGCCAGACCAAGGAATCTCCTCTCCTTGTGTCTCTTAATGAGAGAATTCCAGAATTATTGAGGTTGGAAAAGCCCTCCAAGACCATCAAGCCCAAGCTGTTCCCGATCTCCACCTTGTCACCCACCCACATCCAATCATTCCTTGGACACCTCCAAGGATGGGAACTCCACCCTTTCCAATCCCTGACAACCCTTTCCATGAAAAATTCCTCCCGAGGAGACAAAACCCCTCATCAGCTCCCAAAAAGACTTTTTTTCTTGTTCCCATCCCTGCGTTGATCCCATAATTACACGTAATTCTCCAAGGATTTGGAGCCCAGGAAAATGGAGGGAGGACTTTGGATTGGGAATACCTGAGGTGAAATTATGACACTGCCAGAACTGGATCAAATTTAAGCTCTGGATTAAATGATCAACGCCAGAAAATTAGTTTTCTCCCAATGAACTCTAAAAAATTCCCATCTTTTCCAATCAGCGTTTGTGAGGGAGTCAGTGGGAAACAAAACATTGGGAGATTTGAGCTATTAATGCTCTTTCCCAGGAGATTTGGAATCGTGGGAAATTATCAGCTGGTATTTGGGATGATCCCAAAGACTTGGAGAGGGAAAGGAGTTTTTTTCACAGCTCGGTAAATATTGAGGTTCAGACGCCTGCACAGGAGAGAGAAAACCAATTCTGCTGGAATTCATCACCTTTTCCAATCAAATCTGGAATATCTCTATTCCCTAAATCCTCTGAGCCCACTGGAGCCACCAGACCGACAGGATGTGCATGATTAAGTACACACTGGAATCGTAAATTACGGAATTCTGTGCTAATTAAACACCCCCATCCCTCAACGATTAATTGCCAGAGGCTTCTCCTAATCCATCACCACTCCAGTGGAGTGAAACATCCCTGGAGCATCCCTCATCTGGCGTTATCCAGAATTCCAGCTATTTTCCTGATACCTAGGATATGATGAGCACCCTGAGCAAATTCCCAGGTTTTCGTGTGGTGCTCCTGGATCCGGCCTTGGGAGCCACCACATTCCAAGGTTTCCCTGCCCCTTGCTATTAAATAGGTGCTTAATTAGGAATTATCTTAATTTATAGATTAATTTAGAGATTATCTTAATACATTTTCTATTTATCTTCTCTTGAACAGCATCAAGAAATGCTCTTGGAAAATTCCCCGGCTAAAAAGAAAGGATAAGGGAATCTTTCCTCCCTCCAAATCACCACAGCAACATTCCCGTCCACAGACATTCCATAAATCTGGGAAAACCCGGGAAACAAAGCCAAGGGTCACTTTTATAGCTTGGGAATTCAGCAAGTGGAAAAGAGCATGGAGGGACACAGACAGGATACATCCATGAAAAATTTATATAAATATGGATAAAAGTGGCTGCCCCTGGATCCCTGGAAGTGTCTAAGGCCAGGTTGGACAGGGCTTGGAGTACCCCGGGATAGTGGAAGGTGTTCCCGGTGGAATGAGATGGGATTTAAGGTCCCTTCCAACCCAATCCATTCCAGGATTCTGTGATCTGCTCACCGTTTATTCCTACAGCTCCTCACGGATAACACCCCAAGTCTTCTTTTCTTACTCTCTCCACAACATATCCTGAACTTCCCTCCATTTCCCCTCCCTCTCCGTTACCCCATATGTCTCCAAAAAGGAAAACTTCCCTGGGATATCCATTATTTTCCTTTTTGGAGCTTTTCCAGCTTTCCCTAAACCCGAGCAGAGCTGCTCAGCCCTGAATAAAAAAACCCCACCAAGGAGGAAAATTCCCGGCCTGTTTTCCAGCCTCGTCTCTGAGCCTGAGAGGCAGCACACGACATTCCCTATTTTTAGCTCTGCTCCGCAGGTACGGATTCCAGGGACACTTATGAGCCCTGACATCCCAACGCAGCTGCGGGGCACTGAGCTCAGGAGTTGTTATTTCCCTTTGGATGAGGAGAATTCCAGAGGAAAACAGGTCCTTTCCTGGCTCTTAGAATTCCAGAAGAAATCAGGTCCTTTCCTGGCTCTGAGAGGAGCAGAATTCCAGAGGAAATCAGGTCCTTTCCTGGCTCTGAGAGGAGCAGAATTCCAGAGGAAAACAGGTCCTTTCCTGGCTCTGAAATGAGGAGAATTCCAGAGGAAATCAGGTCCTTTCCTGGCTCTGAGAGGAGCAGAATTCCAGAGGAAACAGATCCTTTCCTGGCTCTTCTCTGGGCACCTTCTCTGGGAATTCTGTTCCAGTGCCTCCCCACCCTCCCAGCCAGGAATTCCTTCCCAAAATCCCATGTAACCCCACCCTCTGGCAGTGGGAAGCCGTTCCCCCTTTTCCTATCACTCCATGCCCATGGAAAATGCCACTCTCCCATTTTATAAGCCCCTTCAAGCGCTGAAATTCCACACAAATTTTCAGGAATTATAAAATTATTTCTCACCTCTCCCAAGAGGATTCCTGAGGGTCACAGAAACCCCCCCAAAAAGCCAGGATAAGATTCCATAGGAATGAAGTTCCTCAAGAGCCCAGGAAGAACCACTCAGGAATATGGAAGATGGATTGGGAAGGGTCATCAAAGCTGAGCTGGATCTCCAAAGGCTTTTCCAGCTTCCTTTCAATCCCAGGCTGCAATATTCCTTCTGGAGAGCTCCAGGAGTGGATATTTATCCATCACATCCACACCTTTAGGTCATAAAACCATGGAATATCCTGAGTTGGAAGGGTTTAATTAGGGTGGCTCATTCAGCAGCCTGATTTTAGGCAGTCCTGACCACAAAGGCTCTTTAAAAACCCAAGTAAATCCAGATTTTCCTATAAAAATGGGAATTTTTCATGGCTAAGAAGGGACGAAGTGAGAAAATAATTAAGAAATAAAAGAGACTTGCTGACACCTGTCCGGAATCACGACATCCAGTGGAGATCTCCCACAATTCAGGAATGGATTCGAATTACTTAAGCCGGACTTAATTATTTCCCACACGTTCCTTCCACCATTTGGCCATTAGGATGTTTTTAAAAGATCCCAAAATCCCGTCTATCGCTGCCCTCCAGCAGTGGGAAGCCGTTCCCCCTTTTCCCATCCCTCCATGCCCATGGAAAACACCACTCTCCCATTTTTTGAGCTCCCTTAAGTCCTGAAATTCCACACAAATACTCAGGAATTACAAGATTATTTCTCACCTCTCCCGAGAGGATTCCTCTCCTCGTGGAGCTCTCCCACATTTCAGGAATGGTTTTTAATTACTTAAGCCGGACTTAATTATTTCCCACACGTTCCTCCCACCGTTTGGCCATTAGGATGTTTTCAGGAAGCTTAGGCCCGGCTTAAATTCCCAGGGACGTCTCCTAAGCCCAGCAGCACCACAGATGCACCAGAGCAGCTGCTGAGCGAAGCCAAAAGGTGAATGGAGACGGGAACGTCATCCCGACCTTACATAACACCTATTTATAGCCCCAATTCCCAAAATATTCCTGATTTTCCTGCTTTTAAAGGGATAAAATGTTGTCGCCGCCGGGGCCACAGGGCCGCCTGCTGCCAGGGTTTGCACACAATTCCCAGAGAAATTTTCCATGCGGATTTGGCTGGAAGTTGATTTATTTTCGGGATATTTGATGGCGTAATTAATGATAGAATTCATTATATAATTAATGATATTTATTTGAATAAATGGCTTTGGTCAGAAGGGATGGGCTCAAACTGTTCCTGGGTGGTGACCCCAAAAGCTGCCCCTTCTCCTGCTCAGGGGTGACCACAGACAAGGGATCCTGTGTGGAATCTCCATAGAAAATATCCTGGGATAACAACCACTCACAGTTTTCCTTAAAAACCAACATGCGAGTTGACAAATCCCAAATTTTTAGGGAACGCCAAGTGGCCCATGATGACAAGGGAGGTGAGGTCCTCACAGGATGTCCAGAGGAGCTGTCCCATCCCTGGAATTATTCCAGGCCAGGGTGGATAAGACTTGGAGGAACCTGGGACAGTGGGAGGTGTCCCTGCCCATGGCAGGGGGTGGAATGGGATGGGATTTAAGATCCCTTCCAACCCAAACCATTCCATATTCCCTGATTCCATGTGCAAATCCCTCATTTCTAGAAGCTCCTAAAACTTCCAAACCAAACCATTCTGTGATTCCCTGATTCCATGTGCAAATCGCTCCTTTCTAGAAGCTCCTAAGACTTGTGCCTGATTATGCTTTTTAATTACTGTTTTGTTGCTCGATTTGTTGGGATTTTTTAATAATCAGAGGAGCTGAAATTTCCAAAGGAAGCCTCCAAAATTCCCAGCACAATTCCAGGCGGAAGAGCTGCCACTCTTTGGAATTGATGGAGGAAAATCTGGATACAGGGAACAAATTCTCCCAGCACTGAGCCACAGGATTTCCCTCTAAATCAAATTATATTAATCCCAAAAAAACCTCTGGGAACAAATAAACCTGAAAAGACACAAAGGCTTCTCCTGATGGTGCCCAAATATAATCTGGGAAAAATCAGGAGCAACCTCAAGGAATCTTCAACTTCACTGCCCACATCAAAAGGGGAGGGAAAGGACAGGGAAAGGAGAGGGAAAGGAGAGGGAAAGGAGCACCAAAAGGAGATGGAACGAAGGGAAAATTGAGGACAATGTTCTCCATTTCTTCTCCCAGATCCAAGACTGTTCTCTCTGGCACAGACATCCGGCTGCCTTTAATTGGCTTATCCTGCACAAGAATCCTGGAATTGTTTTGGTTGGAAGGATCTTAAAGTTCATCCCATTCCACCCCTGCCATGGGCAGGGACACCTTCCACTATCCCAGGTTGCTCCAAGCCCCGTCCAGCCTGGCCTTGAACATTCCCAGGAATGGAGCATCCATCACTTTTCCAGGAAACCCATTCCAAGCACTTCCAGTGCCTTCAAAACAGTGACAAAAATATTAAATCCACAGCTTTAAATTCTGCTTTGTACGCAGCAAATCAAACCATTCATTGCCCAAAACCCAAGAGCTTCACACTTTCCAAGGGGCTGGAATTCACACAAGAGCTTTTTAAAAATATTTTGTTATTTTCTGGCACACAAAATTCCTGTTTTCATCCCCTTTTAATTGCTTATTTCCGCCTCCTAATTTAATTTGCACCACTATCCAAGATTTTGATTTTTCCTTTTTTTTTCCCCACTGCTCATGTTTTGTGTTCCTGCAGCGCTGGCACCGCCTTTGGCACAGCTTTGGGCTTTGTTTCTTTCTGCTGAGATCGTCTTTGTGGCAGCCGTTCCAACAGAGCCTCGCCATGGGCCACATTCCAAAATCTCATCCAAGTGCTTCCCAACTTGGGTGGCAGGATGGGGATTAGGGTGGAAGAAAGCCACTAAGGTGGATGGAAATATAGAGAATTACATAGATCCAGTCTTTTCCACTCGAGTGTGGATTAATCCCTTGATCCAGAGAATGGTTGAGGTCGGAGGCACCTCTGGAGATCACCTGGACCAAGGTCCTGCTCCAAGCAGAGTCAGGTTTGGAGTAAAAGGAATTCTTGGAGATGAGAGGAAGAGCTGGAACTTCATTCAGAGAGCTTCGTTTGAGTCCTGGAGAATTCCAAGAGCTTTGGCAGGGTCTTGGCATTCCCTTCCCAGTCTTGGGATGAAGACGGAGATGTCGATCCGTCCACTTCTCTCCTGAAGGGTTTGGGTGTAATCGTGGAACCATCACAGGATCAGGGACTGGTTTGGGTTGGTGGGACCTGAACCCCATCCCATCCACCCCTGCCATGGCAGGGACACCTCCCACTGTCCCAGGCTGCTCCAAGCCCCAATGTCCAACCTGGCCTTGGACACTGCCAGGGATCCAGGGGCAGCCACAGCTGCTCTGGGAATTCCATCCCAGCTCCTCACCACCCTCCCAGCCAGGAATTCCTTCTCTGGTCCTAAAACCAGCTCCCACCATGCTGAGGTTATCAGGGATAACCAGAATCCCAGATCTTGGTTGTGTCTGCCAGCGAAGGATCCAGTGACATTGATAGATTTACTGGGAAACCAAATCAATCTGCTCGAGGTGCTGAAAGCCAAGGAAGCCAAAGATAGCCAAGGAAGTTTCTAGGAACTTCATTCCAGTGATAACTTGGTTTTATGGGATTATGTTTTATACTGGCAGTTCTGGAGGGACACAGAATCCCAGGATGGTCAGGCTGGAAGGGACCCCAGAGGGTCACTGGTGCCACTCCCTGCTCCAGCAGGGCCATCCCAGAGCCCAGGGCACAGCAGTGTGTCCAGAGGGCTCTGGAATATCCCCAGGGAGGAGCCTCCAGCCCCTCTCTGGGCTCTGTTCCAGCTCGGGCCCTGCCCAGGGCAGGAGTTGTGCCTCCTGTGCAGGGCAATTGCTGGGATAGCTCAGTCCGTGCCCAGGGCAGGAGTTGTGCCTCCTGTGCAGGGCAATTGCTGGGATAGCTCAGTCCCTGCCCAGGGCAGGAGTTGTGCCTCCTGTGCAGGGCAATTGCTGGGCTCAGGCCCTGCCCGTGGCTCTGGTGCCGCTGCTGGGCCCCGGAGCAGAGCCTGGGCCCTGCCCTGAGCCCTCCCTGCAGCCAGGGACAGCCAGGGCTGAGGGCCCCTCTCGGCTGGGGCTCCTCTCGAGGCTGAGCAGCCCCAGCTCCCTCAGCCTTTCCTGGGCACGAAGATGCTCCAGCCCTTCCTCATCCTCACATCCCTCCCCTGGATCTGCTCCAGGAGCTCCCTGTCCCTCCTGTCCTGAGAATCCCAGAGCTGGACACAGTATTCCCAAGGATGAAGACTCCACAAACTCTGAGCAACCCGGACATGTGGAGTTCAAGGTGTGAATCCCATCAATAGCTGACATCCCAGAAACCTTCCACATTCCTGTCATCCCAGCTAAAAATGGTCTTCCCACCCCAAAATCCACATTTTCCCAATCTCCAGGATCCCAGCCACGAGCTGAACTTCCTGTGTGACACAACCCAACTTCTGCTCCCATTAAAAGCTCTGGGAAGCCTCGGAGAAAACCACCAAACCAACGTTTCCAGCTGATATTTTCCCTGACTTTCTCAGGAATTATTTTTTTTTTCCCCAGCAGCAGAACAACACGATCATCTCTATTTTTGTGGTGCCCTTTTTGCTGCCACCCAAACAGTTCTCACTGAGGTCGCTTTTGTCGCACAAGCGGCTCCTGCAGCCCGGCTCAGATTCAATTTTCACTTCTGCTGAACACCAGCCATGTGCGGCTGAGGAGCTTTGGATGTTCTTTATTCTCTTCCCACCTTAAAATCCTCCCAGGACCAGCAAAGCAGCCTCAAAGCCAAAAAAAATGACAATTTGAGCTCATTTGGAACTTTTTGATGCCCTCAAAGATGAATCAGCTGTAAAAAAGGGGCAGGGAGTGTCTCTTGGTCTAAGAAGGTTCTGGAATGGTGGAGGAATGGGAAGAATTCATCACTGGGATCATCATCCGGAGATTCCTGCAGCACTTGTGGATTTTCAGGCAGGTTAAGTAGGAAAATCCATGGTTCCTGTGCAGCATTTCCAGCTCAGGTCTGGAGTTTTGGGTGGTGGTGACATCCCACAGAACCTGCAGCGGGAATAAGGTAAAGTGCAGCTCCCAGGGTGCTGGAATTCCATGTTCTCCAGGGAATGGCTCACATTGGCATGGAAACAAACCGGGAAAAGAGGAGCACCGCAGCCTGGCTGAGGTGGAGAAATGCTCCTGCTCTTCCACGAGCCTTTCACAGGACCAGCTGCTGGCTGCAGGTTTAAACCCATCCAGGAATCTCCAGAGGAAATGGGAATGCTCATTCCAGGCATTTCCTGCAATCCTACAGGCAAATCTGAGCTCACCAACGAATGTTTAAATCATATTTAAAATTTAAATAAGCAGTGGCAGAATGAGGAGCCAGATGATCGGGGGCACAGAATCCGTGGAATTCAGTCCCACTGCCTCCCATCAGGGCTTCTCCGGGAACCAATTCCCTCATTTTCACCCTCCTCAGGAAGACAAGCCAAGCCCAGTGGGAGAGGTGGGAGGGTTGCACGTGTTCCGTGCACGAGACAAAGGCAAACTGTGCAAAAAAATTCTGTTTTCAGATGTTACAGTGACCCCAGGACCTCCAGAGACATCACAGAAGCTGCAAACACCATTCCACGTCCCCTCATCCATGCCCAGATCCCGCAAAATCCTTTGGCGAAGGAGACACACAACAAAACACGTGGGGCCAAGTGTGCCCAGGTGGCCAAGAAGGCCAAAGGCACCTGGGAAGGATCGGGAACTGTGTGGGAGCAGGAGCAGGGAAGGGAAGGGATGGTCCTGATTATCCCCTGTACCAGGCACCAGTGAGAGACTTTGAGGGCTGAAACCCCAGTTCTGGACACGTCATGAGAAGAAAGACATGGAGGGGCTGGAGCGTGTCCAGGGAAGGGAACGGAGCTGGGAAGGGGCTGGAGAGTTCCTGGGGGAGCTGGGAAAGGGGCTCAGCCTGGAGAAATGGAGGCTCCGGGGGGACCTTGTGGCTCTGCACAACTCCCTGACAGGAGGGGGCAGCTGGGGGGGGTCGGGCTCTGCTCCCAGGGAACAGGGACAGGAGGAGAGGGAACGGCCTCAGGCTGGGCCAGGGGAGGCTCAGGCTGGACAGCAGCAGGAATTTCCCCATGGAAAGGGTGGTCAGGCCTTGGCAGGGGCTGCCCAGGGAGGTTTGGAGTGCCCATCCCTGGAGGTGTCCAAGGAATTCCTGAACACGGCACTCAGTGCCAAGGTGAGGATCAGGCACAGCTTGGACTCGGTGACCTTGGTAGCTCTTTTCCAACCTCAATGATTCCATATAAACCTCTCCAAAATCCACAAAACCTTTGGCCCTCCTTAGTGCTGTGCTCAGCCAGCCAAACAAGCCCTGCCGTGGCGAAATTCCTTCTCTCCTTCCTTTCCTGAGTTCCCAGCGTTTCCGTAACCACCTTTTCCCTTTTCCTAACAACCCTCCCAGCATTTTCCCAAAGCAATAAATTAGAGCCCACAGCCTTTCCCATGGGAGACAACTCTCTCCAGGCAGGGGTGGGAATGAGAAGCTGGTGTTGACCTTTCCGTTCATTTTGATCTCCGTGGGCACCGCAGAGATCCCGGATTCCTTTAAACACTGCTCCAAGAAGGAAAACAAGATGGAAAAACGAGACCACCTCCCACGAGGCTTTATTAGAGCTCCTCCGAAACCTCCAGGAGACTGAGGCTGGAGTGACCCCTCCTGCAAATAAAGCAGGAGCCTTGGGAGAGCTGGGAATGGTCTCCAAGAGAAGCAGCAGCCTGGAAAACACTGCAAGGACAGGAAAGGCACAGCAGGGAGCAACGGGAAAAATAATTTTAGGGAAAAAATCCCACAGGAAAAAGGTGCCCTTGCCCATGGCATGGTGCTTGGAATGAGAGGATTTTAAGGTCCTTCCCAATGCAAATAATTCTGGAATTCTGTGAGTTAGAATTCCCACTCATCCCATCTCCTCCCAGTTTTAAGATCTGATTCCCAGGAGAATAAGACTAATTTAGGGATTAATTCCAGGCAGGGTGGAGGAGGTTGTGGAAAAGCTACAAGCAGGAGTAAATCCACCCTAGAGCAGGAATTCAAGCTCATTCCAGAAGATGGATTTTGAACCTAATGGATTCTGAGCTCCGGATAACTGGGAAGCACAGATGGATCTCCGGGAGGTCGGGATTCCATGAGCTGTGCGGGGGAGACTCCAGAAATGCCACCTTGTTTTCCTAGGAAATTGTTTCCTCCCAAGAATAAGCCAGTTCCCAGTAAAAGATAACATCCACAGCCTCTTTCCCTGTTCTATTCCCTTCATTCCATGCCAGTGGAATATGATAATATTCCAGAGAAAGTCTGGAATATCAAAACCTGGTCACACATTGATAAATAAACGGGAGTGCAGACAAAACCCACACTGAGGGAATGCGACAGGGACAGGATTATCATCTACATCCAAACATCCAAAGAATTCCAGAGCAGCCCTTTCCTGGGAAAAGAAATCCCGACCCACTTGACCAATGATTTGGATTTTAAATGTCTCACATGGAGGATGCCAAGTCCCATCCCTGGAAGTGTCCAAGGCCAGGTTGGATGGGGCTTGGAGCAACCTGGAATAGTGAAAGGTGTTGGGTTGGAATGGGATGGGATTTAAGGTCCTTCCGACCCAAACCATTCCGGGATTCCGTGATTAATCCAAGGTTTTTTTTTTCCCCCAACCAATTTAGAAAAAAACCCCAAAAAACAAAAAACCCCCCCAAAACCCCCAAAACCTTGATGACAAAAGAGGGAAGACTGGAATGACTTTTCCACCGGCCTGCAATAATTATGGAACACTGAGAAGACGCGGGGCTCCTGGTGATCAAGGTTGCACGGATTTGGGATCCGGGTTGGGATCCACCACATCAGGAGCTGCCACTTCACCTTGACACCATCTCCATTTCTCCATCTCAACGAAAGGCTCTGATCCTGATATCCCAGTGGGAATCCTGCCAGCAGGTCCATGATAAAAGGAACCTGTGCTGATCCCAGCCTCCCACATCAAACTTTGATAACAACGGACAAACTTTTCCTGGAGCGGATCCTTTTCCCCGCTCCTGGGAGCACCAGCAAATTCCAGCATTAAATCTCTCCACAGCACAACAACAATCCCAGAATTTTCCAACTTTTCCATGGATAACAGACGGTTTCCCTTCTCCCCCAGTCTCTTTGCAGTGCAAGGCTCCATCTTTGTCACTTTTCCAAGGACAAGGAAGTGACAGTGTCACCTCCAATCCCAGCCCGGAATGCGAGACCTTCTCTCAGCTTTCACTTCCCACGTGTCCCAGTGGCCACATCCAGGGTGAATTCCTTCATTTCCATGTCAAACGAGAAGACAAAAGCACATTTTATGGGAAAACAACGGTCTGAGACTGAGGTTCCTATCCCACAAAATAAAATAGAGAAAATAGAGAAAACAAAGAAAATAAAGAAAACAAAGAAAATATAAAGAAAATAAAGAAAATAAAGAAAACAAAGAAAATAAAGAAAATATAAAGAAAATAAAGAAATTCTGGCACGGAAAGGGATTCACATAGAATAACACCAACATTCTCCATCACTCCATAGCTTTTTCCAGAGCAGGATCTAGTTAGGAGAGGGACAAAGCAGCAGCAGAAGTGTTTTCCCGAAGGAAAACCCAAATTCCGGGATTCTGCCGGTGTCTGGGCTGCTGGGATGCACTGGGGGTGCAGGATGGAAATTTTAATTAAAAAACTGATTGCAGGGACTGTTCTCATACAAATCCAGAGCTTCCCGATCCCAGCCAGAGGATGGGAAATGTCAGGATGGATTCCCACCACCTCATGGGATCAACCCATCGCTCGCAGAACGACGGCAGCCGCTCCCCTCACGCCTAACTGGTGTTACTGGTCAGCTCTGGGAGCCTTCCCTGGCACCCCCTTGCAGAGCTGTGTTTTTGGGAATCCATTGAATTCCATGATCCTTGTGGGCCACTTCCAACTCGGGATATTCTGGGATTCTCCAGACAAGCACTGAACCTTCCGTTACGCTCAGCCACCCCCCTGAGGAGGTGCCAGTCCTTCCCTTGTGGGTGTCCCGTCTGCCTTTCCGGATTTAAACAGACCCTGGAATGCGGAGATTCCCAATTTTAGCTGCTCTGGAAATCCCTGGTGCTCAAGGCCTCTGCTAACCCAGCCTAATTTAGGCCAAGCTTTAATTGTCCCTTCTGTCACTGCAATGAGTGACAGATAACCGTGATTATTTTAGGGACAGCAGATCCACAAACCATCCCACAGTTTCCCACAGAAATGCTGGATAACCTCGGCCATCCCCCAGTTTTTGGGATGGAATTCCCATTCAGCTGCCTTAGAATCCCTGGATATTTGGCTTGGAGTGGACCTTCAAAGTCCACCTCGTCCGAGCCCTGCCCAGGGCAGGGACAACTCCACTGGACCAGGTTGGTCTCGATGCTGCTCCTGAAAATTCCAGTGTGTCCTTACTTTTAGAATTCCCACCTCCACGTTTTTCCTTTTTTTGGAATAATTCATCACCCAACCTTCCCTTCACCTCCTCTGCTTCCTCTCCAGAGCTGCATCCACCCCATCCACGAGATGAGGCTGCCCAGAGATCCCAACAATTCGTTGGACACCCTGGGATGAGGTTTTCCCACCGATCCCTTCTCTTCCCATCATCTGGAATGACTTTGGAAGCAACAACACAGCTCCTAACAAAACAAGGATGGAGGATTCTGCCAGGTTGGATGACCTGAGCCAAAGTCCGGATCTCTGGGAAGTCCTGCTGGATTTGGGAATACTCAGAACGGCGCAGCAAATTTGGAACGTGGATGCTGAACGCGGTGACTGAGCTGAAGGACATCAGCATTCCAAGGTTAATCCAGGAATGGGAATGTTTCTGTCTTGGATTTACCAGACCCAGACAAAAATCCTGGAGGCAGACAGAGGACCGGGACATCTGACAGCTCCTATTTTCCAGAGGCTCAAACAAATAGCTGGATTTAAAACCTGACCTACTTCAGTGGCTGCTTTATATTGGATTTTTTGCCCTTCAGGATTCCGGCTTTTCTTCTGGAATTTTTTTTTTCACCCTCAGAAAAGCATCTTTTATACCTTAAAATAAATATAAAGAAACCAGTCATGCCACTCTAATTAGGGAGTTTGCCAGATTAAATGGAAGTTATCCATTTTTTTTTCCCCATGAAATGTAAAGCAGAAAAAATCCAGAAAAATCGACCCAAATCATTTCTGTGGTCAAGTTGTTTCACACACAAAAATTTACGAATTAAATAAGGACAAACCTTTAAACCAAAATATTCCTGAGTGTTTACCACGACCTGGCAATCACAGGCTACTGAAATGTGGAAATAATCATGGAAATAATCATGGAAATGAGTTTTGCTTCATCCAAGCACCAGAAAACCCAAGGACACGAGGTTGGGACCATTCCCTCAAGGATCATCCCATTAACCAGAGTGGGATGGGAAGGACTTTATCCCTCTCTATTAATGCCACTGGATAAGAAAAAAACCAAGCCACGACAGCAGTGATTGTGTTGGCGAGAATTCCAGTAAAACAGGAATTATCCACATTTTCTTGTTGGGAATAAATATAAATTAATCAAGATAATTATCTTTCATTAAAATCTAACTTTGTTAAAATGACCTCCACACGTTTTGCCAAAAAACAGGGAAAATGGGAAAACTCTTGCAAATATTTCTCCCCTTCCATGCCGAAGGCAAAAGACATCCCAGCAGATTCCCACAAAGATTATTCCATGTGCCCTGGGAATTTTTCAAGGAGAGTTCAACTCAGTTTTCCAGCTTTGGCCCAAAGAATAATCAGAGATTCCCAGGATGGTTTGGGTTGGAAGGGACTTAAATCTCATCCCATTCCACCCCTTTTCCATGGGCAGGGACACCTCCCACTGTCCCAGGCTGCTCCAAGCCCCAGTGTCCAGCCTGGCCTTGGACACTTCCAGGGATCCAGGGGCAGCCACGGCTTCTCTGGGAAATCCGTGCCAGCCAAGAATTTCTCCCTAATATCCAACATAAACTTAATTTCCATCAGTTTGAAGCCATTCCTCCTTGTCCTATCAATCCATGCCCTTCCCAGAAATGCTTCCAAGAGTGCCAGGGTGCTGTTTCCATAGATTTTCCAGCAGCAGGAGAAGGATTTGGGATGAGTCCTTGTCGGCAACAGGCAGCAGAACCCTTCCCTGTGCTTTCCTGAAGGAAGCTGCGGATAATTAAAGCTGAAAGGAGATCAATGGCATTGATATTTTGGGAAGTGGTTCCTGGAGAGAGGCGATTGCACATTTCCGTGAACAAAGCTCATCCAAGGACTTTGACACCTTCCTTCAAACAAATCCAATCCCTGCGGGAATCTGCACACCTGGATTGAACGGTTTTTCCTAAAAATGCACCAGCCAGGCTGGAAAAGGACAGGTGTGACCCATGGAATGCAGGGGAAGGAATCTGTGATGTCCTGGGAGAGGAAAATCTCCACGCTGGAACCAGCAATGGGCACTGCCATAAACGCAGAGATCCAGGGAAAGCCCAAAATCCTGCAGGAACAGAGGAAGGAATGAAACCAGCAGGGCTTGGGGGATTTATTTTTGATGTTCTCATTCTAATCAGCTGGAGGTGGAGGAGCCGGCTGGCTCCACACTCCCCATCCCACTTTTCCAGCTTCTCCAAACATCCCTGAGCTCATCAATTCCGGCCTCGCTTCCCGAGTAAAACCCCACAAATGAAAAATGAGCAACAAGAGCAACAGGGAGAGGGGGAGAGGAGGAACAAATGGATTTGGAATGGTCTTCCTGAGCCGTTAATTAAAGCCTGGATGCTCCTGCAGGTGGGAGCAGATTTATTGCAGCTTCCAGAGGGTTCCGGTGCAGGAATGTTCGTTAGGGAGCGCTGGGTAATTATTCCCGAGGTCCAGGCACTTGGCAGAAACAGTGGTTAAAAGTAAAGGAGAAAAATACCTGGAATGCATAATTAGGGATATGTGGGATGGGCACAGAGTGGGGATTGCAGCAACTTGGGATAGAGGAAGGTTCCTTGTCCGTAGGATGGGATTTAAGGTCCCTCCAACCCAAATCATTCCATGGTTCTACGGGTTATAGGGAGCAAATCATATGAGGAGCAGCTGGGGGGGGTCCCCAAAATAAGAAGGATGTGGAGCTGTAGAAGTAAATCCAGAGGAATCCATGGAGCTGCTCCAAGGGCTGGAGCCCCTCTGCTCTGGAGCCAGGCTGGGAGATCTGGGAATGTTCACCTGGAGGAGAGAAGGATCCAGGGAGAGCTCAGAGCCCCTTGCAGGGCCTAAAGGGGCTCCAGGAGAGCTGGAGAGGGACTGGGGACAAGGGCTGGAGGGACAGGACACAGGGAATGGCTTCCCACTGCCAGAGGGCAGGGATGGATGGGATATTGGGAATTAGGAATTCCTGGCTGGGAGGGTGATGAGGGGCTGGGCTGGAATTCCCAGAGCAGCTGTGGCTGCCCCTGGATCCCTGGAAGTGTCCAAAGCCGGGTTGGACACTGGGGCTTGGAGCAGCCTGGGACAGTGGGAGGTGTCCCTGCCATGGCAGGGGGTGGGACTGGGATGGGATTTAAGGTCCCTTCCATCCCAAAGCATTCCATAATTCCATGATAATTAAGCACCTTACTCCAAACCCAATATTGTCCCACTCTTTACAATCCCAGTAATTCTTTATAAACCCCAGGCTGCCCAGAAATCCCTGCCCAGGCAGAATCGATGCCAAGAGCGCATCCCAATTCCCTGGAATTCTGCCATGGGAATGTGCAGGTACAGCAGGAGAGCCCTGTGCATCCGGAACATCCATTTATCATCCCTGAGCCGCTCCAGAGGCAAATCCTCGTTCCCTTTAACACCGGGAAGATCCATCACATCGGAGCTCTGCCACCACGGAGCGGGAAAAGCTCATGGAAAAAAAGGGCCTGGAGCTCCCAGCTTGGAGAGAGGAATGGAAACACAACCCATGGAGCCACCCAGCACAGCCAGGGATCATTCCGGAATCCTGTAAATCCATGGGAATGGCTGCAGGAATCCTCAGGGTTTGCACCAAGGAAGCACCAAATTCCCAACCTGGTTCCGCTTTCCTTATCCTGATCCAGCCCAAATAATCCCAGGAAAAGGATTGGTGCTCCCGCGATCAATTTTACTGATACCAGCGGAATTTATCGGGATAAAATGGGAATTTTGTGCAGAAAACGCGGGATTTCACCATCCAAACTTAGGAACTTCCTGCAATGTTATTTAGGATTATTCCGGGTTTCATTATTTACGGGGGTTTTTAACCTTGTGACGGAATTCCTTTGGCTTTCTCCAGCTGATCCTTAGTTGAAATTCCAATGGTTTTTGGCATTTTTAGGAATAGAATGCCAGATTTCTCCTCTGCCCATGCATCCCAGAGATATATATTAAAAATATATTTAAAATAAATTTTAAAGATACTAAAATATTTTTAAAAAATAGATGGAAATAGATTAAAAATACATTAAAATATATGGAAAATTTATGAAAAGATATTAAATTAAAAATATATTAAAAATATTAATATATAAATATATAAAAATACATTAAAATATCGAAAAAATCGAAAAAAATTGAAAAAATTGAAAAAAATTGAAAAAATCGAAAAAATTTAAAAATTGAAAAAATCGAAAAAATCGAAAAATTAAAATATGAGTAATATAAAAATATACTAAAATATATAAAA
The DNA here is from genome assembly GCA_014706295.1 of Lycocorax pyrrhopterus obiensis. Taxonomy (NCBI): domain Eukaryota; kingdom Metazoa; phylum Chordata; class Aves; order Passeriformes; family Paradisaeidae; genus Lycocorax; species Lycocorax pyrrhopterus. The sequence goes on along the minus strand of JACSVZ010000007.1, from coordinate 63,200,769 downwards.
TTATAGAAATATTAAAAATAAACAAAATAGATTAAAATATTAAAATATATAAAAATGAATAAAAATATATAAAGACATAAAACATATGGAAATGTATAAAAATACATTAAAAATAAAAATATATATTAAAAATGTATTAAAATATAAAGAATATATTAAAAATATATTAAAAATATATTAAAAATATATTAAAAATATATTAAAAATACATTAAAAATTTAAAATATATTAAAAATATATTAAAAATATATTAAAAAATATATTGAAAAAGATATTTAAAATATATTAAAAAATATATTAAAAATATATTAAAAAATATATTAAAAAATATATTAAAAACAAACCATCCAGTCCAAGCAGAAGGCAACACATGGAATAAATGATAGCAAATCCCTGGGAATGCTGCACTTGGAATAACTCATCCAGGAGCAAATCTGGATTTATGGCCCTTGCAGTTCATTATTTCAAGATTTAGGAATATTCCGTGAAGGGTGGGAAGAAGGACGTGGAGAAGAGAAATCAGGGAATGATGAGGTTGGAAAATTCCTCTGGAACCATGAAGTCCAACCATTCCCAGCACTTCCAAGGCCACCCCTGCCCCACGGCCCCAAGTGCCACATCCACAGGGATTTTAAATCCCTCCGGGAATGGGAACTCCAAACCGCCCTGGGCTGGGGAACCCTTTCCATGAAGGAATTTTCCCTGATATCCAATGGAGGATAAATGTGGAGAGGCACTTCTGGAGGAGCCACCCAAGGACCGGGATAAGGAGGGAGGAAAATCATTGGGGAAAGGTGGGAATGTTTAACTGGATTGGAATTGCAAAATGTGAGAGCAGGGAAGGAGAGAAATCCATGGATAAAATCAGTCTGGCTGCCAGGTCCATTCCCAAAGAATAAAACCAGCAAGAAGCTTAAAAATTCCTTTAGAACTGGGACCTGGAAGCAGGAAATAATGGATAAAAGCCTTGGAATCGGCACTGGGAAGAAGAGAAGGAATTTAATGGTGGTGAGGAGCCTCCAGCTGCTCCTGCTCCTTCCCAGCTCCAGGGACATTTCCACTATTCCCGGTTTGCTCCAAGTGCTCTCCAGCCTGGCCTTGGACTCTTCCAGGGATCCAGGGACAGCCACAGCTGCTCTGGGAATTCCAGCCCAGCCCCTCCCCACCCTCCCAGCCAGGAATTCCTAATTCCCAATATCCCACCCATCCCTGCCCTCTGGCAGTGGGAAGCCATTCCCTGTGTCCTTGGGATCCTGGGAATATCTGGGATCCTGCCAAGTGGAAACACCAACACATTCCAAGATTTATGCTGGGAATTCCTGCCCATCTCCTCCAGGGCTTTTCCGATCAATCCCATTTTTGGGAGGGGATCAGGGAGCTCTGTGTCTGGGCTTAATTAACGCTTGTTTGGCTAAAGCCATCAATGATTTCATGTTAATTAATTAAATTATAATTAAATAGTTATTATAAATAGAATATTAATGATCTAGAACCTATAAATTATATTAATAATTTTATATTAATTAATTTAATATCAATTTAATAATAATTATTAGATATAATACTACCATATAGAACATATAAATTACATTAATAATTTTATGTTGATTAAATTAATATTGTTTTAATATTTATTATTAAATAGAATATTAACTGTATAGAACACATAAATTATATTGATAATTTGAATTTAAATTAATACCAGTCTAACATTTATTAAATATAATATTGATTTTTTAAAATATAAATGATATTAATTTGATATGAATTAAATTAGTATAGATTTATTAATATTCAATAGAATATTAATTCGATAGAAACTATAAATTCTATTGATAATCTGATATTAAATTAATATTATTTTAATATTTATTATTCAATATATGAATTCCATAGAACACATAAATTGCATTAATAATTTGCTATTAATTAAATATACTTTAATATTTCTTACTAAATGTATTATTATATAGAACCTATAAATGATATTAATAATTTGATATTGATTAAATTGACATTAACATTTATTATTAAATATAACAGTGATTATATAGCACATATAAATTACATTAATAATCTGCTATTAATTAAATTACTATTATTTTAATACTTCTTATTAAATATATTATTATATAGAACCTATAAATGATATTAATATTTTGATACTGATTAAATTGACATTAATATTTATTATTAAATATAATATTGATTGTCTAGAACATGAATTACATTAATATTTTGCTATTAATTAAATTACTGTTACTTTAATATTTCTTATTAAATATATTATTATATAGAACATATAGATGATATTAATTATTTTATATTGATTAAATTAACATTAATATTATTAAATATAATATTGATTGTCTAGAAGCTATAAATTTTATTAAGAATTTTATATTATTAAATTACTATTATTTTAATACTTCTTATTAAATATATTATTAAATAGAACCTATAAATGATATTAATAATTTGATATTGATTAAATTGACATTAACATTTATTATTAAATATAACACTGATTATATAGCACATACAAATTACATTAATAATCTGCTATTAATTAAATTACTATTATTTTAATACTTATTAAATATATTATTAAATAGAACCTATAAATGATATTAATAATTTGATATTGATTAAATTGACATTAACATTTATTATTAAATATAACACTGATTATATAGCACATACAAATTACATTGATAATCTGCTATTAATTAAATTAATATTACTTTAACGCTTCTCATTCAATATATTATTATACAGACCACATAAATGACATTAATAATTCGCTATTAATTAATTAAAACAACAACTGTCGGGTGATTAAAGGTCGTTATCGACTCCCAACCTTGGCAGCTCCTCGAGCGCGTCACCGCCGGCGCCTCTCGGTTCGGAATTGTGCGAAAACAGAAACTGTGTCAGCCACGGATTAACTCCAAAAGCCTCCACGGGCTAAAAATAATGAACTCATCCCGTTTTCCCGAAGGAAGAGATCCGGGATGATGATTAATCCCTTTTCGGGATGGGGAGGGGGAGGTTGGAGCCTTGGGTTTTGACTTGGGTTTGATCCTTCGTTGAAATTCCCAATTTTTTTTTTTGGTGTTTTTAGGAAGAGAAGCCCAGATTTCTCTTCTGCCCGATATCCCAGAGGATGCAGATCGAAAATAGCTGCAAAATGTCTTTGAAGTGTCTTAAAAGTGTCTCACAAATATCTGAGAAATGTCTTGAAAATATCTTTAAAACATCTTTAAAACAATCTAAAAAAAAAAAAAAATCTAAAAAAAACTTAGATAAAACTGATAAAAAATCTTTAAAAATCTTTAAAAAAATCTTTAAAAACGTCTTTAAAAAGTCTTTAAAAACGTCTTTAAAAATATGTTAGAAATGTCTTAAAAGTGTCTTAAGAAGATCTTTAAAAAAATCTTAAGTATGTCTTAAAAATATCTTAAAAAAATATCTTAAAAAAATATCCTAAAAACACCTTCCAAATAAAACACTCAGCCCGATGAGCTTGCACTTAAGCCCAGGTCTAAGAGCAAAGAATCCAAGCTCAACGGAGAAGAACCGGGCTGGGAATCGTGCTGGGCACTGAGGGGAGGTGACAGAGGAGCCTGGGGTCACCCAGGCCACCCTGCCACTGCTGAGAGTGCAAGTTTGGAGCTCCAAGTGGAACATTCCTGAAGGAATTATTCCAGAAGCATCCAGGGATTTACGGCCTCAGGTAATTCCGGCTCTCTTGGAGTGAGTCCTGCCACGGAAACCCCGGAGTGACGGCGAGCACGGGACACGCGTGGGGCCCTCCGAGCTCCGCTGGCACCTTGGATGGAGAAGTTCTAACTGCGCTTCCTGAAGAATTCCCTGCATTTCCAGAGGCTCCCAAACTCAGAGGGATGAGTGGAGGAAGGTCGGGAGAGCTTCCCAGCAATTCCTGCCAGAGAAGCTGTGGCCCGAGAAGGGAAGGATCCAGGGAGAGCTCAGAGCCCCTTGCAGGGCCTAAAGGGGCTCCAGGAGAGCTGGAGAGGGACTGGGGACAAGGCATGGAGGGACAGGACACAGGGAATGGCTTCCCAGTGCCAGAGGGCAGGGATGGATGGGATATTGGGAATTGGGAATTCCTGGCTGGGAGAGTGGGGAGGGGCTGGGCTGGAATTCCCAGAGCAGCTGTGGCTGCCCCTGGATCCCTGGCAGTGTCCAAGGCCAGATCGGATGGGGCTTGGAGCAGCCTGGGACAGTGGGAGGTGTCCCTGCCATGGCAGAGGAATGGAATGAGGATCTTCAAGGCTCTTTCCAAGCCAAACCATTCTGGAATTCTGTGCCCAATCCCGACATGGATTCCATAATTCCTTGTGTTTCTTTCCAGCCCTCCAAAAACAGAAGGACCCAGCCCTAAAAAACCCAGGATTCAACCCTTCAAAAAAAAAGAAGGATCCAGGCCCAAAAAACCCGGAATCCAGCCCTCCAAAAAAAAGAGGGATGTTTCTTTTCCAAAGTGTTTCTTTTCCTGATTTTTCCCTCAAAATCTGCCACAGTGATGCTGTTCCAGCCTCCGGAGCTCACCCAGGAGAGCTGGAGCCGCTTCCTCCGCTCCCAGGAAGGAATGGCTTCCCAAGGCTCATCCCAAACTTCCCAAATTCCCTATTTTTCCTAATATTTCGGCTCCATTATCCATAGCTGTAAATGTACTGCCTCCAACACCCTCAGAGGGCTTTTCCAACCCTTTCCCACATGAATCCACCTCAATCCGACACTTCATCCCCGCCTTCCTCCCGCCCCTCCAGACTCCCACGTCCAAGAAACTGATTTTCCTTCATTCCCTGAGAAACAACAGGGCCAAGAAATGGAAAACTTCTGGATTTTTCTCTGTTGGAAAAGCTGAGAGGGAAGAAACACGGGGAGCATTTTCTCCTCTCTCCAGCCTTCGGGAGAATTTTCCACCACCAGGATAACCCCGACCCCAATCGCAGCTGGCACCACTCCAGCTCCAAACTGGGAATTGGGAGGAGTGGGAAAGGAGGAGCCTTTCCATTCTCATGGAAAACAAACCTGGGAACCCAAGGAATTCCTTCTGACTCAAAACTCGGTGAATTATCCCCAAAATCCTGACAGTGCAGGGCGATCCCACCGGGAAGGAGGAGCAGGGATCAGCTGGAAGAGGCAGAAAATAATTTTTCCAGAGGGGGAAGAAGAAAGGAAAAAGAAATTGGATAAATGAGGCTTTGGTTGCGAATTTCTTGGATTTTCTGTTGGATTTTTAGCTCCTAAATGGGAAGTTCCAAAGGAAAACCTCGCGTCCGAGTGGCAAAGTCAAAGCGTTTCCATGAGGAAATGGGAGGATGGAAAAATCCATAAAAAGGGTTTCCTATTTCAGGGTTGTTTTCTAAAAGCAGCTCCGGAGTCAAGGATGGATTCCTAAATAATTCAAAGGAATTGATTGGAATATTCCACCTCCCCTCAAGATGGGCTTAAAGGTCCAGCCGGGCTCGGATCCCATTCCATGGAAATCTCAGCCCAAAGGGAAGGAGGACGTGGTGTCCCAGCTGGAGAAGGGCAGGAGAGTTTATCCAGTGGTTCTTCCCTCAGAGCATGGAAAGCATCCCAAAATAGCACCGGAATAGGGAAAATCTGGGAATGAGGAGAAGCAGAACCAGGAAATCTTGGTGTGGGAAATAAGGGATTGAACAAGGTGTCTCCGTGAAAAAATAAAATAAATCTTCCCAGGTAAAGCTTTCAGGAAAATGGGATCACTGATGGATTCCAGGGATGGAGCCAGGCTGGGAGAGCTGGGAATGTTCACCTGGAGAGAGGAAGGATCCAGGGAGAGCTCAGAGCCCCTTGCAGGGCCTAAAGGGGCTCCAGGAGAGCTGGAGAGGGACTGGGGACAAGGCATGGAGGGACAGGACACAGGGAATGGCTTCCCACTGCCAGAGGGTTAGGTGGGATATTGGGAAGGAATTCCTGTCTGGGAGGGTGGGGAGGGGCTGGGCTGGAATTCCCAGAGAAGCTGTGGCTGCCCCTGGATCCCTGGCAGTGTCCAAGGCCAGGAGCACTGTGGGATAGTGGAAGGTGTCCCTGCCCTCTCCCTGTTTGCCTTCCCACACCTTTTCCTGCAGTTTTCCTGGCTAATTCCAACACCTGCCCACACTTGTTTTTACCACATTCCAAGCTTTTCCCTTCAGTCTGCACTCCAAGATTCCCAAGGGAAGCCTTGAAAGAGGATTGGTTTTCACAGCAACTCCCATTCCTGAGGAGGGAAGCAGAGCGATTTCAAGGACAACTGAGGAATATCTTCGGGAATGAACGATTCCAGGCTGGCTCAGAAGAAGGAATTTAGGAAAGAAACCTGCCTGGAGCTGCACTGGGAGATCTTTTCCTTCCTCCCCATCCCAGGAATGTCGTTCCCTCAGGGGTGGCCACATTCCCCAGCTCAGAGGAGCTGCTGGAAGCGCGACTGGAAAATGGGATGGGAAAAGGGATGGGCACAAAGCTGAGAGCTCCCAGCTCCCACTGTCCTGTGCTGCTGGGAAAAGGAGGAAAAGGGACTGCTGAATCCATGAAATCCTGGAATTTTTTGGGTTGGAGGGACCTTAAAGCTCATCCCGTTCCAACCCGACACCTCCCACTATCCCACGTTGATCCAGCCTGGCCTTGGACACTGCCAGGGATCCAGGGGCAGCCACAGCTGCTCTGGGAATTCCAGCCCAGCCCCCTCCCCTCCATCCCAGACAGGAATTCCTTCCCAATATCCCATCCATCCCTGCCCTCTGGCAGTGGGATCCATTCCCTGGGTCCTGTCCGTCCATCCCTTTTCCAGGGAATGAATGATTCCCATTCACAGCTCCACAACTCCCAGTCTCCCAACTCCTCTTCCCATTCCAGCTGAAATGAATCCCAAAGTGCTCCCAAACTTCCCCACAAACCCAATCCAACACCACCACCTCATTCCCGCTTTTCTCAAAGGATCCTGATGTCATTTTCCATTAAAAAAAAGATCAACACGAGTCCCTGGAGCAGAGGAAATTCCCAACCACTCCCAATCCATCAGCACAGCTCAGGGAGCACCAAATCATCCTCAAGCCTCAAATATTTTCCCAGTGTGATTCCAGCGAGGATTTTCCAGGCTGAGAAAACTCCCAAATTCCATTGGAATTCCTTTGGATCGGAACTTTGAGGACATTCAATAAGCCTGGAAAGGCTCTGGATGTGTCCATAGAGAAATAGTATCCACATATGAAAATATCCCCTTGGAAAACATTCCTGCAGCTGCATTCCAGAGGTGACAGGATCCGACTGGAATGTGGGAATCCAAGAGCCAGGAAAACCGGGATAAGTCCAGGAAAAACAACACCTGGCAGATGTGTAAGGAAATCACATCAGAGGAGGGCGAGGGTGGAATTCCAGCAGGGAAAAATGCAGGAATGCACTGGGTGGGGTTTTATCCCTGTCCATAATTCCCAAGGATCCGGAAAAAACAATCCAAGGTGGAAATAAAAATGGAACAAGGTGATCAGGGAAGAGCTGCAGTTATGGGACACCGATATTTTTATGGGATTTTTCCACCAATCCCACAAAAAGTTATCCCAGCAATTAAACCACTTCCCTGTATTTTATCCAAACCATTTTTCCCACAAATCACAACCTCTGTGGGAATGTTTGAGGATCCAGGGAATTAAAAAGAATTAAAATAATTCCAATAATCCCGTCACTCATTGGGGTGTCCCCTTCTTCCAAGCCCCGGCAACGACAATTCCAAAGCCTAAAAATTCGGAAGCAGAGAGGTCTAAAACTTATCCATTCCATGAGTTTTGTGGGATTTTGGGATCATTTGGCAGCACTCAAATGGTCTCAGCTCCCAGGAATTACCAGGAATATTGATGGTGGTCAGGTTTCCAGAGGAATCCTGAAATTATTTAAGTCGGGAAAGACCTTTAGGATCAGAGTCCAACCACGTCCTTAAGTGCCATATCCACTTTTTTTGGGAACATTTCAATGGATGATGACTCCACTACTCCCTGGGCAGCCCATTCCAAGGCTTTCCAACCTTCTCTGGGAAAAACACAATTCCCAATATCCAATCTAAGCCTCTCCCGGTGTGACTTGAGGCCGATTCCTGGCGGAGCCGCTCTCCCACTTCCCAGAGTTTCTTGGAAAACCCTCCTCCTTTCGTTTGACCAACTGGATCCAAAATTAAAACCTTTTCCCTAAAAATAGCTGTGGCTGGAATCCTTGGCTAATTTTGGAGGGAGCATTTGCGGAGCTGGAATAAAAAGATCCGGAAGCACAAATCCCTGACTCCAATATCCGAGTCCAACATCACACACAGGGAAAACTTCTCCATTTTTTCATTCCTTGATCCCAATTTTTTTTGTGGGAAGCGTGCCCTTTGTTGTACAGCCGCAGAAGGTGCTGAAGTAATTCCTGCCATTCCCATTTTCTGGATAAAGGATGCTTTTCCCACCTTCTGCACCCATTCCCAGCTTTCTCGGATCCCTGCTGGCTGGGACAAAATTCCACAGCCAAAATCCAGCCTTGGGGATCTTCCCATGAGGTTTTGTTGTTGGAATCAGCTGGAAATGTGTCCCCAGGGGTTGCACAGCCACTGGTTGTGTTTTGGGACCTTCCCCAAGTGCTTAATCCCAAATTTAAAGCACCAGGAGAGAGGAATTCCAGGAAATCCCAAATTCCTCTGCCAAGAGGTGACGCCCACATTCCCACGCTGGGATCGCTCCCTATTCCCCCTCTTTCCATCATTCCCAGCCCAAGGCTCAAACTCCCAGGAAGGACAAATCCCACGTGAGCCACTTGCAGCAGCATTAACTCCACCCAAAAATCCCTTTGGGAATTTCATTCCCGTCACACTCCAGCCTTAGGGAACAAAGGGTTAAAAAGGGGAAAAACGGAAATAATCCCAAACATGGAATGGTTTGGGTTGGAAGGAACCTTAAATCCCATCCCATTCCAGCCCTTTTCCATGGACAGAGACACTGCCAGGGATCCAGGGGCAGCCACAGCTGCTCTGGGAATTCCAGCCCAGCCCCTCCCCACCCTCCCAGACAGCAATTCCCAATTCCCAATATCCCATCCATCCCTGCCCTCTGGCAGTGGAAGCCATTCCCTGTGTCCTGTCCCTCCAGCCCTTGTCCCCAGTCCCTCTCCAGCTCTCCTGGAGCCCCTTTAGGCCCTGCAAGGGGCTCTGAGCTCTCCCTGGATCCTTCCCTTCTCCAGGTGAACATTCCCAGCTCTCCTAGTCTGGCTCCATGTGAGAAGCCTCTTTATATCCTGAAGTTTATCCCATTTTTCCATGATATCCGGGTGTTAGGGAACACTGCACCCCCTCAGGACAAAGGTGACTTCATCAACATTCCCAGGATTATTTCCTAACTCACACCAAGTCCCCTCCAAGGGCACAAATCCTTGGGAATCAGGATTGATGATCACTCCACCAAATTAAATCCACAACAAAAATAAAAACCCGGACCATGAACTCCTTTTGCCGCTGGAATAAATCAAGCTGGGCTCCATTTCCTGCTGCTTTAGCCAAGAAAAACCGGGATTTCAGCCGGAACAGACCCACACACTCGGAGCACACACTCAACCCACCGGCACCTGTCTTATCCCAGAGCTAAAATCTCCAGTCCCAGTTTGCATTCCCAATATTCTTTAATCATTTTTCCCATGACCTCGTTCCCTGGACCATTCCAACAATTCCAATTTGCACTTTCAAAACTCCCAGGCCTCTCTTCCCTCTGCCAAGGAGGAACGATTTGGCTGCCAGGGAAGCCAGAGCTCCAGCAAAAAAATTTGGGAATGCAGCACCTAATGGGCCACTCTGGAATTTGGGCCCAATGACTCCGAGTGACCCCGGTGCATTTCCAAATTGCCACAAGCGGGAACAGCTTGTGGATCATCCAGGATGCGGGGAAATCTGGGAATACAGCCGGCACTTAAGGAGCAATTAAATTTTCAGCAGTTAATGAAGGATTTCTGCAACATCAGCACCCACGGTCCTGCTGTGGGAATCCAGAGAGGGAAAAGTGGCTCTTAGTGGGGCCTCCAGGGGAAAATTCCATTAAAATTGTAGATTAGAGCCATTCCAACCCGGAATTAGAGGGATGTGACTTCACCACCGATGGGAAGAGGTTGGGTCACTTGGGGTTGAACCTCATTTTCTCAGCTCCCTCTCCTGGAGCATCTCGGAGCTTGGATTGGATTTTTATGGAAATCTGGGAAGGGAAATTGTGGGGAATTTGTGGGGTGAGGTGCTGGTTGCACCTCCATTTTCTCCCGGTTTTCCTGCTTGGATGCTCCCTGAAAAAGGCTGGATGTACAAATCCATGCAAAACAGCTCCTAACAAAGCTGTTGGGAGGGAGGCTCAGCGTGGCTGGGGCTGAGGGAGAAATCCCAAATTAAATGGGAAAAATGAAACTTAAATATCCAAGTGACCAGAAATCCTGGAGAATCCATGGATTTAGGACAGGCTGGACAGGGCTTGGAGCAGCCTGCGATGTGGAAGGTGTGGAAGGTGTCCCTGCCTATGGAAACGGGTGGAGTGAGGGGAATTTTCATGTCCCTTCCAACCCAAAGCATTCCATGATTAACCTCGGGATGGGCATCAATCCCAATTTTCTGCACGGAGGATCGGGATATTTAAAACCAATTAAAATAATTATAAATAATAATTAATTCCAGCAAAGGTACAAAGCCACCCCACAATGATTCAAGTAATCCCACCTGGAGCAGAGCTTCCCGCTCCTCAATCCCAAAAACCTGCACAGCTCCAACAGAAATTCCGGGAGGGCAGCGCCAGCCTTGCCAGCAGCACGGAACAGCGAAATCCCGGCGGTGTCGGCAACGCCCGTGGGGTCAATCTGAGCACAAAAAGTGCGGAGCAGGATGAAAACGGAACATTTTGGCTCATTCCAACCTCAGCTGCTGAATATTCCCATTTTTTTTTTAAGTCGGGAAGTTGGAAAAGAAGAGCCCTCCGGGTCTGGAGCTGCTGCTTCGTAGTGGCTGAAGAGCCAGTTTGGGGTGAGCAGTGAAAAACCCGGATTGTGGGTTTGTCTGTGGGAAAAATTCCCGAGCCTCGGGATTTGGATGAGGATAAAGGGAAGGTCCTGGCCCTGGGACATGGGAATTCCAAGCACAAACGGGTTGGGTGGAGAATGGATGGAAAACAGCCCTGGAAAGGAGGATTTGGGGGTGTTGGGAGAGAGACCTGAGGTCAAGGGAAGGGATTCAGCCTCTGCTGTGTCCTCCTGAGTTCCCACCTGGAATTCTGCATCCGCCTCTGGGCCCTCAACACAGCAAAGATGTGGAGATGTTGGAATGAATCCAGAGGAAGCCCCTAAGTTGATCCCAGGGCTCTGGAGCCAGGCTGGGAGAGCTGGGAATGTTCACCTGGAGAAGGGAAGGCTCCAGGGAGAGCTCAGAGCCCCTTGCAGGGCCTAAAGGGGCTCCAGGAGAGCTGGAGAGGGACTGGGGACAAGGGATGGAGGGACAGGACACAGGGAATGGCTTCCCACTGCCAGAGGGCAGGGATGGATGGGATATTGGGAAGGAATTCCTGGCTGGGAGGGTGGGGAGGGACTGGAATGGAATTCCCAGAGCAGCTGTGGCTGCCCCTGGATCCCTGGCAGTGCCCAAGGCCAGGCTGGACATTGGGGCTTGGAGCAGCCTGGGACAGTGGGAGGTGTCCCTGCCCATGGGAATGGGATGGGATTTAAGATCCCTTCCCACCCAACCCATTCCACAATTCTGGGATAAATTCCCTCCTCCTGCTCCATGGAAGGATTATTTTTCCCAGCCTTTCTTTCCCAGAGTCATTCGGATGCAAATGAGTTTTCCATGGAATGAGCAACTGCCAGCCCGAAGTGGGAACAGGGATTTTGGGATGTGAGGGTGCTGCCGCTCCACTCCCTGTGAGCTTCCCGAATCCTCTTCCTACCACAGAAATGTGGGAAAATTCCCTGTTTAGGAACCTCCTCCTGGTTTTCCCACCTGGATGAGCCAAGGCCAGGAGAGATCGAGGTCATCTCAACAAGGATTCTCTCCCACCCATTCCCAGCATTGCTCCATAATCCCAAATCCACCTGGATGAGGATGCAGCCACGGGAGGGGAGAGGCCCTGAGCCGGGCTGGGAATGGAAGCTCAGGGATGAACAAGGATTCCTTGGATTCGGTGCTGCTGGAGAGGAGCCCAGGCAGCCTCCCATGGGCACCACACATCCCACAGGGAGCTCAGCATTCCAGAGGGAGCAAATCTCCAGGAGTATCCCTGGAGATGCCTCACCATGGAAAAAAATGGGATCTTCCTGATGGCCAGCACCTGAGATTTTTTGGGAAGAGGCTGCACCCAAAGCTCCTTCACCAGAGCAAATTCCAGAATAAAATCATGGAAACAATGATCAAAATATGGAGAAAACTTCCTTTGGAGAAGGATCTTCTCCTCATGGACACCTCGGAGCCAGGGATTTATGGAAGCATAAATTCCTCATGGATGGCTGAGCTGGCTCAACCATCCATGGCTTCCATCCATCCGTGCTCACGTCGGATTCCGCTTCCGTACTCCATAAATTTCCGGAGAGGGAATCTCAGGAGAGCAACCTTGGCATTCCGGCATTTTCCTTGTGCATCAGCAAGGAACAGGAGCACTGGGAAGGCTGGGAAGCAGCTGGGCAAGGAAAAACATCCTTAGGATATCGGGAGAAGGGATTCGGGGAAGCGGAATCCAATGGATCCGGGATGAATCCAACGCCTTTGGAAGCACCTCCCAGCTACTGCAGAGCTCAGGACCTGCTGCTGCAGCTGCAATTTGCAATTTAAATCCCGGCAAATCCACATGGAAAAGAGGAAAGGGATAAACGAGGGCTCGGGAAGCTCTTCTGGAGCATCTCGGAGCTTGGATTGGGTTTTTAAGTGTATGGAAACCTGGGAAGGAAAATTATGAGGATTTTGTTTCCCAAATCCTGTTTGCACCTCCATTTTCTCCCAGTTTTCCTGCTTGGATGCTCCGTAAAAAAGGCTGGATATAGAAATCCATGGAAAACAGCTACCAACAAATAAAAGGAGTTAATTTACAATTACCCCTTGGAAAAACCCAGGATTTCCATGCCATGCATCCATCAGCATTTTTATCCAGTCTCTCCTAGCCCAGATTTAATTCCGTTTTCCAGAGGTTTCACTAACATTCCAAACTCCAAGAATATTTCTCCCGTCTGTCATCATTCCTTAAAAAAATCAGGTGCATTTTTCCATCTTTTTCACCACATTCCTGCTGGACAACAAATCCAGCGGGATGAGCAATCCCAGCCTTCAGGAACACGGAAATTCCTTGGATAAACACAGGAAAATGGCACTGAAAGGTTATTTTGGCTTTTTTTTTCCCCCAATTACTGGAATTTAGGAAGTTGCCATTCCAGAGTCAGCCCAGGAAAAACACAAAGTGGCTCCTAAATGGAATTATTTTGGCTGGAAAAGCCCTTTCCATTAAAAGATTCCCTCTAATATCCAAACTTGTGTCGGAATTCCAACTCGGACTTCACTTCCAAGAATATTTCTCCCGTCTGTCATCATTCCTTAAAAAAATCAGGTGCATTTTTCCATCTTTTTCACTACATTGCTGCTGGACAACCAATCCAGTGGGATGAGCAATCCCAGCCTTCAGGCACACGGAAATTCCTTGGATAAGCACAGGAAAATGGCATTGAAAGGATATTTTGGATTTTTTTCCCAATTATTGGAATTTAGGAAGTTGCCATTCCAGAGTCAGCCCAGGAAGATCAGTGCTTGTATCAAGCCTGGGATGTGGCCGAAGCTTCACTCTCCCCACAGAAAATTCCAGGTTTTCATGGAATTCCAGCCCCTCACTAAGCACAGCCCCTCCCAGTGCAAAGCAGGCTGTTCCCGAAAATTGGGATGAGCTGGAAAATGGCTCAGGGCTGAGGAGAAGGGTTGGGAGTGCTGGTGGGAGAGAGCTGGAAGCACCTCAGGCTGGAATCCTCCGTTCCCTGGGCTGATCCCACAGTGTGGGAACCAGGAAAGGGGGAATTCTATCCCTGTGCCCCCCTCAGGTGAGACTCCACCTGCAGAGCAGGACATGGAGCTGCTGGAGCGATCCAGAGGAATCCACGGAGCTGCTCCGAGGGCTGGAGCCCCTCTGCTCTGGAGCCAGGCTGGGAGAGCTGGGAATGTTCACCTGGAGAAGGGAAGGATCCAGGGAGAGCTCAGAGCCCCTTGCAGGGCCTAAAGGGGCTCCAGGAGAGCTGGAGAGGGACTGGGGACAAGGGATGGAGGGACAGGACACAGGGAATGGCTTCCCAGTGCCAGAGGGCAGGGATGGATGGGATATTGGGAATTGGGAATTGCTGTCTGGGAGGGTGGGGAGGGGCTGGGCTGGAATTCCCAGAGCAGCTGTGGCTGCCCCTGGATCCCTGGCAGTGTCCAAGGCCAGGTTGGACATTGGGGCTTGGAGCAGCCTGGGACAGTGGGAGGTGTCCCTGCAGGGGTTTGGACTGGATGATCTTTCCAAGTCTCTTCCAATCCCAACCATTCCATGATTTTATGGAAAGAGAACCTGGACACAAACAGAAGAAGCAGCACGAGGTCACTCCAGCCGTAGGTGCTGAATTCCAGCAGCTCTGGGATTGCTCCTTCTGACCCACAGCCACACCTCCCATCCAGCCTTAATGCTGAATCCCAGAATCCCTGAGGTTGGAAAATCCCTCCAGGATCACCGAGTCCCAGCTGTGCCCGATCCCCACCTTGTCCCCAGCCCAGAGCCCTGAGTCCCACATCCAGGAATTCCTTGGACACCACCAAGGATAGGCACTCCAAACCTCCCTGGCTAATTCCAAAGCCTGACCACCCTTTTTTCCAGGAAGGAATTCCTCTGTAAATTCCTACAAATCCCCCCTTTCCTCTAGCACAGCCCCAATCCCAGATCCATAGAAAAGGAATCCAATTTCAGCTGAGGTGGGAGTTCAGCTCTTTGTGCCGCCACCGGATGGCCCAGAAATTATGGAATTTAATCTCTTTCTGACCCAGTTCTGGAGCTGGGCAAACACTGAATTATTTTTTCTTCTTCTCGTTCACTTCCCAAACTGAATGGAAAAAAAAAAACCAAACAAACAAACCTGATTTAGGCCAAGCTGAAGCAAAATGGTTTTGATTTTACTGCTGGGTTTGGGATTTTGTTGGAATATCCCCATTTTGGATGTTTTTCCTCATCCCAAAATATTGATCTTGTTGTGCTTTGCTTTAATCTCGTCATTAAAAATGCAAAGCCCCAAATGAAAATATTGGGACGCGACAACGAGATTTTAACGAGGTTCCAGCTGAAGGGAAATCTCGCTGTTGTCCAAGGTTTTTTTTCCCTCCGTTTCTTAGATGTGGTTTTATCCAAGAGCTGTTTCCACAGGAATGAATTGTTCAGGGAAGAGGAAAGGGGGGAAAAAAGAGGGAAAGGGGAAAAAGAGAAAGGGGAAACAAAGAAAAAGGGGGAAAAGGGGGAAACAAAGAAAAAGGGGGAAAAGGGGGAAACAAAGAAAAAGGGGGGAAAGGGGGGAACAAAAAAAGGGGGGAAGGGGGGAACATGAAAAAGGGGGGAAAAGGAAAAGGGGAGTTGAACTCAGCCCTCATGGCCAGATCCAAAGGAAGGAAAAAAAATTGGATGAACCTTCTCCTGTTTATTTTGGTCTCACATCCTTGGATACAGGAATGATGTGGATTTAATACACCAACTCTATAAGAAATATTTTCTACTATTCATAAGAAATAAATAAGGATTTTTGGTGGGTATATGGGATTTTTTTAAGCTGCTGGAGTGATCCAGAGGAATCCATGGAGCTGCTCCAAGAGTTGGAGCCAGGCTGAGAGAGCTGGGAATGTTCACCTGGAGAAGAGAAGGATCCAGGGAGAGCTCAGAGCCCCTTGCAGGGCCTAAAGGGGCTCCAGGAGAGCTGGAGAGGGACTGGGGACAAGGGCTGGAGGGACAGGACACAGGGAATGGCTTCCCACTGCCAGAGGGCAGGGATGGATGGGATATTGGGAAGGAATTCCTGTCTGGGAGGGTGGGGAGGGGCTGGGCTGGAATTCCCAGGGAAGCTGAGGCTGCCCCTGGATCCCTGGAAGTGCCCAAGGCCAGGTTGGACATTGAGGCTTGGAGCAGCCTGGGACAGTGGAAGTGTCCCTGCCATGGCAGGGGTGGGATGGGATGGGATTTACGATCCCTTCCAACTTCCAAGAAAATCATCCCCCTCACCATTATCCAAATGTCTCCGGTTATTCCATCTGCTGGAAGGGAAGGAACTGCCCCACTCAAATTTATGGGAATGAGTCAAAAGGAGGGAAGGCAGGATGCTGGAAAACAGCATCGGAGCTGCCGCTGTGCTGTGATATTTGGGAGAAGAGCGGCTTTGGAAGAGCTGGTGGGTGGGAAAACAGAAGCTCTGGAAGTTGTCCTTTGATGTCCCCGTTATTTTTCACGTGGATTAATCGGGCTGGAGCGGGAGAGGAACCACGCAAAGCTGCCAGAATGTTCCTAAATCCTGTTCCGTGATGATTTCCATGGGGAAAAAAAAGGGAGAAAAAGCCTGAAATAACGCCCAACTGCATCCTCCTGCTCGTGGTGGAGCCCACCCTGAGCCTGGAGAGCCCAGCATGGTGGGATTGAGGAGCTGGGGCAGAACCTGGGACAAAACTCCACAAATTCCATGGATGATCCCAACTCCATCGAGGCCATCAGCACAAGAGGATGCTCCTGGCATGTTCCCAGCACTGTTCCAATGATCCCCAAAATCTTTTGGCTTGGGATGAGTAGTTCATTCCCAGGCAAAGCTCTGGAATCTCCACGAGCTTTTGGCCCACCCCAAAAGGCCACATGTGCCCCACCCTTTCTGGGGTGAGCTGGGCTTTGTGGGGTCCAATCGCTGCTCCGTGCCAGGGGGACATTCCCAGGAATGCCAAACTCAGCTGGAGATAATCCAGTGGGCAAACTGGGTTTTGGGATGCTCCCAAAGGATCTGAGCACCTGAGGTGGGATGATTCCGGAATGGGAATTGTTTGGGTTGGAAAAGCCCTCTGAGATCATCCAACCATTCCCAGCACTTCCCAGGCCACCACTGCCCCATGTTCCCAAGTGCCACATCCACATGGATTTGAAATCCCACAGGGAATTGCTCCCTGCGCCTCCACTCATTTTTATTCCCAGCTTTTCCCTTGAACCTCAAGCTCTCCCAGTTCCATCAGATCCCAGCTGAGGTGTATTGGGGCACAGGATGAACCGCAGAATTCCCAGACAATAATCAACCCATGGGATGGGCCAATCCATCAAGAATCCTTGGAAGTAAATCCCAAATTATCGCTTTCCAAACCCATCCGAGTCCCATTGTCCAGCTCTTCCAACTGACTTTAAAAACAGTTGGAAGCTCAGATGTCCCTTGTGCCACCAGCCTGAGCATTCCAGAGGCTTGGGAAGAAGAAAAAACCCTCTTGGAGCTGCACTAAAATTCCCCCGAGTTATCACCAGTGATGACTCACACTGAGTTTTCCAGGGATCCAAGGAATTTTGCAAGGAATTCTCAGAATTCGGAGGTGGGATATGGACACAGAGCCTGTGAGGAATCTTCCTAGAACCACTAACTTTGGGAAAAATCTCAGGGATCACCAAATCCAACCAGCACCATCGCCACATTCCTAATCCATGGCCCCAAGTGCCACATCCAAATATTTTTGGAGACTTCTCCCATTATTTGGTAAAGCTGTAAAGGAATTAATGGAAAAAGAACATTTTGGGGTCATTCAGAACCGGATTAGAAAGGTGCAAAGAGCAACAAAATTGTCACCAGCACTTCCCTGGGGTTTTCCTTCTTGGATCATGGGATCACTCCTCTGAAAGATCTTTAAGGGCCTTCATGAAATATTGGAAATAATCAGGGAATTTCTCAAGTTGCTTTGAACCTTAAAATCCAAGGATCTATTTTTTTCCTGCCAAAATATGGAAATTTGTTGAGGAATGCAATCCCATTCCCATGGCCACAATCCCATCCTAAGTGCTGCACGAACATTCCTGTCATAAAATCCCAGAACAGCTTGGAAGAGACCTTAAAGTTCATCTCTGCCATGGGCAGGGACACCTCCCACTATCCCGGGTTGCTCCAAACCCCATCCCACCTGGCCTCGGACACTTCCAGGGATGGAGAACTGCTGGAAGAAGCCACATCCTCGGTTATCACTGGCACTGGGAAAGGAATTTGGGAAGGCCATGATCTGATCTCCTGGCGCCCCTTCTCCAAGCCAACCTCCAATCCCACAAATCCATGAGTTTTGCACCCAGCACATGGATCCATGTCCATCTTTCTCCCATTTTGGGATGACTTTGAAGCCAAAATCCATCAACAGATGGACTTTGGGGCACTCCTGGTCCACCCTGAACATCCTGGTCCAGTGGAAGATTCCCTCTCCATCCCAGGGGCTTGGAATAAAATGATCTTCAAGGTCCCTTCCAGCCCAAACCATTCCGGGATTCCAGGATTTTGGAAAGGATCAAATCCCTAACATCCAATCTAATCCTGCCCTGTGGCAGTGGGAAGCCATTCCCTGTGTCCTGTCCCTCCATCCCTTGGAAATCCTCTCTCCCCGTCTTTCCTGCAGCTCCTTCAGGTCCTGGAAGGCCACAATGAGGTCACCCCAAAGCTTCTCCAGGCTGGACAATCCCAGCTTTCCCAGCCTTTCCCACAGCAGAGCTGCTCCATCGCTCTGCTCATTCCAGGTGCCTCTGGACTCATTCCAGCAGCTCCACATTCTTCCAGTGCTGGGATCCCAGAGCTGGATGCACAATTCCACATTTCCCACTTTTCTTTGTATCCTGCTTTAACAAAAGGAAGCAGAATTCCTTTTCCAGGGCTTTTCCAGGGATTTAGTGAAGCCTCCCAAGAACTTGCTCCACCCCAGGGCTCCATGTGATTCCTGCAGCTCCCTGCAGCACACCCGACATGGAATGGGAATTCTCCACCTGCTCCTGCCTCTTTGATGGGCAGCTTTTCCAAGGAATAAAAGGCTCCTTTTTCCTTGGAAAAGCCAAAATCCCATTAGCAAATAGGATTTCCATAAAAAAGGGCCCCACGGGGCCACACTTCCCAGAGCTCTCCCTGCTCCAGATCCTCCAGGATACACCAGGAAAAGGCACCACCCCCAAGGCGTTCACTGCGCTGTTGTTCCTACCGGGATGTGCTGGGAGAAGAGGAATAATCCTTGGAATGACAGATGGGAACAGGAATTCCCTGGCTCCGAACAATGGCTGCTGTGGCCGGAAGTGAAGGGTCAGAGCTCATCCCTCATCTTCCCAAACTCATCCCAGAGGAGCAGATGGAGAGCCAGAGGTGCCAAGTGTTGGATCCCGGCTCAGCCAGGTGGGAAGAGCTCATCCAGCAGTTTCCCAATTTTCATAGGATTTCACGGCTCTGCTCCAGGTGCCGCATTCCCTATGGAGCACAGGGCTCTGCACATCCCACAGGGATGTTTTGGGGTCAGTCCGGGAGGTTTTGGGGTTTGGTTCTGCCACAAATTTCCTGCAAGTTTAAAAAATACTCAATATTTCCTTTCTGGAATTTTTCCCCAGGGAAAGAAGGAACAGGGAAGAGGAAAAATAGGAATTCCAGCAGCTCAGGGAAAACAGGATCGGATCTTCAGAAAACAGGGATGCAGAGAGAGGGGAAGGGGCTTTATCCCTGCAGTTCCTGCCTCCCAGGAATGGCTGGCTATCAGAAATAGGAATATCAACTGGGAATCGGGCAGCTGGATCTGGGATCAGGAAGCTCAGCCCACATCAAAGGAACAGCTCTCCAAAGGGACGGGAATTCTGATTCCACAACAGAGAGGACGAACAGTCCCAGCCACTGTGCACAGGGGAGTTGAAATCATCCAGAGAATATTCATGGAATGGTTTGGAAAAACATCAAATCCCATCCCATCCCACCCCTTTTCCATGGGCAGGGACACCTCCCACCATCCCAGGCTGCTCCAAGCCCCATCCAATCTGGCCTTGGACATTCCAAGGATCCAGGAGCAGCCACAGCTTCTCTCCCCCAACCCACATTGGTTCTGCTCTCCCAGGAATCAGATTCCCAAGGGCTCCAACTCCCTGTTTTTCCTTGGAGGAGGTGCAGGCTCTTCCCAAAGACAGTCTGGAATTGCTGAAGGCTCGGGGATACCGGGATGAGCCGCTGGATGTTCATAGGGATGCAAATCCAGGTTTAAGCGCAAGGTGAGGCCTGCCCAGATTAATCCAGCACAGAGCCCTGCTGAGAACTTCCAGGTGATCCAAATAAATAACGGGATACAGGAATGCTGAGCTGCCGGAGAAAAGCTTGGAGCACCTGGGAATCCCAGTCCTGGGAATCCTGCTCTGCCAGCTCCGACCCTACACCTTGTGCCACATCCCGATGCTCTGTGGGATGGATCCTGACCGAGCTTCCTCCACAGCCTGGGGCCCTACAGAGCCCTAATTAATAATTAATTAATAATTAGCTAATAATAATCCTCAAGGACTCAGCACTTCCCATCCACAAATCCAGGAGTGTTTTCCAGCGGAATTTACTCCCTTTTTCCTGTTCTCCCAAGGCTGCTTTGCCTCATCCCTCACATTGAAATCCCTCCTGACGGGCCCAAAATGGGAAAGCCTGGTCCTAGAAGGGGAAAAAAAATCATGGAATTGTTGATGTTGGAAAAGCCCTCTGAGATCATCCAACCATTCCCAGCACTGCCAAGGCCACCACTGCCCCGTGTCCCCAAGTGCCACATCCACAGGGATTTAAATCCTTCCAGGAATGGCAGCTCCACCTTTGCCTTGGGCTGGAAAACTCTTTCCAGGAAGGAATTTCCCTCAATATCCAACCTAAATCTCCCGTGGTGCAAACACAGCTGAGCAACTCCTGGAATTCCTTTACCCACACCAGGAATACTGAAATTGTTGGGAAAATTTGGGTTTAATGCAGGATTTATGAACTCCTGTTCTTCATTAAAAACTGTTTGGGATTCTCCCCTGGGAGGGTGGGGAGGGGCTGGGATGGAATTCCCAGAGAAGCTGTGGCTGCCCCTGGATCCCTGGAAGTGTCCAAGGCCAGGCTGGACATTGGGGCTTGGAGCAGCCTGGGACAGTGGGAGGTGTCCCTGCCCATGGAAAAGGGGTGGGAATGGGATGGGATTTAGGATCCCTTTCCAACCCAAACTTGGATTCCATAAATGCAAATTTTAGGGAGAAGTGGAACTGCTGCAGCATCCAAACTCTTTGTGCCTTCTCCCAGAATTCCCAGGAATCCATTTCCCAGCAAAATGACACCCAAATAATTTGGGTTTCATTTTTCCAAAGCAATTCCCGTCAGGAAGAGCCGAACCAGACCCAAGCACAGGTTCAGGAATGAGGGCACGGGGTGGGAGGCACTGAGAATTCCAGGTTTCCTGCTGTTGGAATGCACACTCGGATGAGGAAGAGCTCTGTGGTAGTGGGGGATTGGGACGGGGATCGGGACGGGGATCGGGACGGGGATCGGGACGGGGATCGGGACGGGGATTTCCTCATTTTCCTGGGACACGGAGCCAAGAAGTCCCTTGGCCACAGCTGTGTTCAAATCCAAACTCAGGCTCTGCTCCAATGGCCTGGAGCCAGGCTGGGAGAGCTGGGAATGTTCACCTGGAGAAGGGAAGGCTCCAGGGAGAGCTCAGAGCCCCTTGCAGGGCCTAAAGGGGCTCCAGGAGAGCTGGAGAGGGACTGGGGACAAAGGCTGGAGGGACAGGACACAGGGAATGGCTTCCCACCGCCAGAAGTTGGGAATAAATCCCGGGAATGTTCTTGCCATCCATGTGGGAAAAATCAAAGTTGGAATTTCCTCTCGTACCCTACAAATCCTCTTTTTTCCAAGGAGTTGGGAGCAAAAAATTCCCATTTCCAGCTGCTCTCTCCTTACCCCCCATCCCTTTCCCACTCCCCCACCCCCCTTTTCCAGGCTCAGCATAATTCCCCCCCCCCCCCAAAACTCCACCAAAAAAAACTCCCCAAATTCAGACTTCCAAGAGTTTTCCCATCCTTTTTCCGGAAGCACAGCTGCTTCCTGCAGGGATGAGGGGTCTGTGGGATAATTTAGCTGTGGATGGGACCCAAATTTAGATCCGGGCCAGCCTGAAGAGCAAAATCCATCAAGGCAGCAACCCAGAAACCCTCGGAGAGGAGCAAAACCCCGCTCAGAGAGCCAGGAAACACCGAGATCGATCCTAAAATAAAAGCACACCAACAAATCCCAAAGGGAATTCATTCCCGACATCTCCCAGACCTATTTTAGCTTGCAGGGAATCAGGGAAGAGATCCCAAAAAGCCACACCACGACAGCTCAGCCGGCTTTGTTTTAGGGCTTTTTGTCTCTCATCCTTTCAGAGCCCCTGAAATTCCTCTGGGATTAAGGCTGGCTATTCCTGGGATGTTTTTCCAATCCCACATTGTGCCCTGAACCAATTTATGGAATTTTGGGGCTCCCTAAAGGCCCCAAACTGTTCCAGCCACACAGAAAACCCCACAGAGGACCCAGAGGAGGGAAAATTCAGGAAGGTTTTTTCCCCCAGGCAAAGGATTCTGTCAAATTCCAACAGCAGCACATGGAAAAAGTAGGGTTTTCCCAGGAAAAGAAGTGTTGGAAGCGTCCAAAGCCCAGGATTGGAGCAGCCTGGGATAGTGGAAGTGTCCCTGCCCACAGCTGGGATGAGCCTTAAAATCTCTTCCAATCCAAACCATTCCAGAATTCCAGGATTCGAAGAAAATAACATTTTTCCATAAGATAATTTGGGAATATCCTCAGCACCAACCACCCAGGAGCCAAATCCGACGCCCAGATTCCATCCCAAATTCCCACCTCTCCCTCTATTTAAATTTAAGAGGACTCCTTTGGATTTCCTTGATGCACTTTGGAGAATTCCAAGGAAAATTAAGGCAGCACCATCCTTGGAATTCCCACTTTTCTCCATAATCCTCATTTTTACTTCCCTATTTAAAAACGGACCAAGCTGCCAAACTCTGCTTTGTATTCCTTAAATTCCCAATTTCTCTGCATTTTTCCTTGGAATAAAAGCAGGAAATATTCCCCAGGACCTCCTGGAAATCACCCTGGAGTTGGGCAGCAGCTCCGAGCTGATGGAATTCCCACTAAAACGAGCTCCTGGTATCAGCGCTCCTGAATTTTCCATGAAATCCAAATGATCCTTTAATGCCTCTTACAGTAATTAATAATCCCTCTTTTTTTTGGGATTTCTCCCCCCCCTTAAATTCCATAAAACCATGACGGCTCCCTCAGGACATGCTGATTATTGTTTTTATTCCCATGGTCAGAAATCCTTGGAAAATGTGCCAGGAGCTGGGATCCCACTGGGCCAGGTGATGCACAAACCCACCCTAAAGGCTTTGGAGGCCAAGGAAATCTGGATCCGAAGGGGAAAAAAAAATAGGAAAAAAGCTCTAATTTCCACTTCCTGCTAAAGTTCTTCAATTCCTTGGAATTCTCCATTTCTCCCATTGCCTTCCCAACTTAAATATTCCCATCACATTCTCCTTCTAAATTAGGGAATCACACTTCTCTTCCCACAATCTGAGGGCTTTGAAATTTCAGGAATCCTGAGTTTCCATGGATGTGAAGACCCAAGATCAGGCACCTCTGGAGCATCCAGAAAATCCAGGTCTGTACATAAAAATCCTTTATTCCGGCTGATCCATTAAAATCCCAGGTTTCAGCAGTTTGATAGGGATTTTAGGGGAGTTTTAGGAATATTTGGATGTGGAATAACCTCACAATGAGGAGTGAAATAAACAAGGAATTTTCTGAGGAGGGAAAAGGCAATTCCTGCTCTCAGGGAGCAGCTGGAAACTCAGAATCCAAATGGAGAGAGCTCAGCCCAGGGGGGATCTCATTCCAGGCAGGATTTTGGTCCCACTTGGAATCATTAAGGTGGGAAAAGCCCTCCAAGATCAAGTCCACCCATTCCCAGCACTGCCAAGGCCACCTGCACATGGAATTTAAATCCTTCCAGGAATGAGGAGTCCAAACCTCCCTGGGCAGCCCCTGACAAGGCCTGACCACCCTTTCCATGGGGAAATTCCTGCTCATGGCCACCCTGAGCCTCCCCTGGCCCAGCCTGAGGCCGTTCCCTCTCCTCCTGTCCCTGTTCCCTGCGAGCAGAGCCCGACCCCCACCTGGATCCAAACTTTCGAGAGCTGATCCCAAATTAACTCCAAATGGAAACTTTCTACCAACGGGATCTGAGCAATGCCAGGGATTGGATCCTTTGGGAATGTTGGAGGTGTCTCACAAAGTTTGGGAGCAGCAACCAAAGTTCCAGCAGGAAAATCCACAAATCTCCAGCACAGACAACCCATTCCAACCTGACACCTTCCTTGATCCCAATGTCCAGCCTGGCCTTGGACACTGCCAGGGATCCAGGGGCATCCACAGCTGCTCTGGGAATTCCAGCCCAGCCCATCCCCACCCTCCCAGACAGGAATTCCTAATTCCCAATATCCCATCCAGCCCTGCCCTCTGGCACTGGGAAGCCATTCCCAGGGTCCTGTCCCTCCATGCCTTGTCCCCAGTCCCTCTCCAGGGAATGACTCCCATTCACAGCTCCACAAATCTCCATCTCCCAATTCCTCTTCCCATTCCAGCTGAAATGAATCTCAAAGTGCTGCCAAACTTCCCCACATTCCCAATCCAACACCACCGCCTCATTCCCACTTTTCTCAAAGGATCCTGATGTCATTTTCCATAACAAAAAGACCAACAAGAGTCCCTGGAGCAGAGGAAATTCCCAACCACTCCCAATCCATCAGCACAGCTCAGGGAGCACCAAATCATCCTGGACACACTGCCAGGGATCCAGGGGCAGCCACAGCTGCTCTGGGAATTCCATCCCAGCCCCTCCTCACCCTCCCAGCCAGGAATTCCTTCCCAATATCCCATCCATCCCTGCCCTCTGGCACTGGGAAGCCATTCCCTGTGTCCTGGCACTGCAGACACAGATTATCCCACACACCTGATTTTTCCTGACCAAATATCCAACTGCAGAGTCTGGATGAGGAAACGGTTCCTTGGCTGTCCAGGGCAGTGCTGGAATCCCATCCCAGAGGGATTTAAAATCCCTGTGGATGTGGCACTTGGGGACATGGATGGCCTCGATCTTGGAGAGCTTTTCCAGCCTCAACAATTCCACAGGTGACAGAAATCCCATTTTTTTCCAGCCTCCACATCTTCCTTGTGCTCAGCAGCTCTTCCCTATCCCAGCCCTTCCCAGAAATTCCAAAGCAGGCAGGCAGCCAGGAACACTCTGCCATCCCAAATAGCCCTCAGCATTCCCAAAATGTCAAAACTTTATTTATTATTCCTCCATATGGAGCTGTGGGGGAATAAAAGGGAAAGGGGGGAGGAAAAAAAAAAGGGAAAGGGGGGAGGGAAAAAAAAAAAGGGAAAGGGGGGAGGAAAAAAAAAAAGGAGCACGGAAGTGACAAACAGCTGGATTGGAGCCTTCAGGGAATTATGGAATATTCCAAGCTGGAAAAGACCCACAAGGATCATCCCAACTCCTGGCCCTGCCCAGATATCCCAACAATCCCTGGAGCTGTGTCCAAACGCTCCTGGAGCTCTGGCAGCCTCGGGAATGTTCCCATTCCCTGGGGAGCTGTTCCGGTGCTTATTCCACCCTCTGGGGGAAGACCTTTTCCCTGATTTTCATCCCAGACCTCCCCTGGCTTATCCCAACTCTGAATCCATCCCGGGAAAACCCCAGAGCAACGTTTCTTCCCACACATCCTGCATTTCCAACCAGGAATTTGGGAAAGAGGAACAGGAATCAGCCCGGCCCTCTGAGTTCCCATCAGCCCTGGGAAATTCCTGGAATATCAGAGCCAGCTCAAAACCCTTCAAGGTCCCTTTCCAAATCCCACTTTTTTGGGACAACGCTGCATTTTCCAATGGGATTGGAGCCGCCCCATGAGTAACTTACTCGGGGTTTACTCCAAGTCTCTGAATCCCAACTCCACAATCCCGTTCCATAAAACCTCTCCCAGCCTGACCAGGGAATTCCTGGCAGATGTTCCCCCAAGAGCTTTGGTTCCATCTGGAAGAGCAGCCCAGGCAGTGGGAAATTTCAGGAAAAGAAGGATTTCCCTCACTCCCAGATCCAAGGGAGTTCTGCTGCAGACAGGGCTGGATATTTTTCCCACCAGGACCACCATGGAAAAGCTCCAGAGGTCGGAATTAAATTCAACCCATCCCATTTGTTGGGAGAGCACTTCTCCAATTGGAAACAGGAACAGGAAAACACTTGGATTAATCCATCCTGTGGAACACCAGGAATCTTCCACCTAAACTCCTTTCCCAACCAATCAAGAGGAGGAAAATCTCCAGGATTTCATCCACATCCAAACATCCCCCTGGAATGTTTCCATACTCAGGATCCACCAGCTCAGCTCCAGGATTCACCAGTTTATCCCATCCTGTCCCAGTTTCCCGGTTTCCCCATCCAAAAATCCCTGGACAGCTCAGGCAGAGCACACGGAACTTCCATTTCTCCTAAAAATCACCTGGAAAATCCCACCCAAAAGTGAAGAATTCCAGAGCTTTCCTGGCAAACGCGGAAAGGACGCATCCCATTTTTTCCTTAAACACCCTCACTGAATGCCTGCCTTCATTCCCACAATCCCGAAAAAATATTCAGGAGCTCCCTTCCCTCAGCACACGCAGGATTGGGCTCTCAGGGGAGGTGGGAAAAACCCATAGGAGAATTCCCATTGGATTGCTCCGGATAACCCACAGGAGAATTCCCATTGGATTTCTCCGGATGGGAATTTGGTTCCAGGGTATTGACACTGCACTTCTAAAAAAATCCCCGGAAGTTTGAGGGATTTTTTTTTTTTTTTGAGCACGGAGTTGCTGTGGGCAAAAAATGTTCTTTTTCTCGGGATTGGGATCGCAGCGGGAAAATTCCGGGGGTTTTGGTGCCCGAGGTAAAGCTAAGCTTTCCTACAAGGCAGAAATAGAGAGATTAATTAAACTAACGAGATCCAATTAGTGCTCCTGGAGCTTGGAGCAACCTGGGATGGGGGAAAAGCATCCTTGGCCATGGCAGGGGGTGGAATGGGGTGGGATTTAAGGTCCTTCCCAACCCAAACCATTCCATGGGGGAAATTTTCCCTCACATTTTGTTCATCCAAAGCTTTTCAGCCTGGCTGAGCACGGATTGCCGGGATCCGCTGGCGTGTGGAATTCTGCACTTGGAAAAGAGCGGGCACTGCCTGGACGTTCCCAGCATCCCAGGAATTCATGGATACAGGTTAAATCCCACCCCATAAGTTTGGAAAACGCTTCTTAATTCATCATTTCATTTCACATCATTGTGCCAGTCCCATTTTCGGCTGGCACAAACCATTCATGGAATCACGGAATATCCTGAGTTGCAAAGATCCCACGGGGATCCCATCCAACTCCTGGCAATCCCAGGAATCCAGCTCCATCAGCACCCACAGCCAGCTGCCATTAATTAATTGATAATTAATTAATTGGTGTCCCAATACAAGGTCCAGGAGAGCCCAGCCGAGATCAGGAACCTCTGGTCAAAGACAGATCCCACAAGGATCAAATCCAGCTCCCAGCAATCCCAGGAATCCAGCTCCATCAGCACCCACAGGCAGCTGCCATTAATTAACTGATAATTAATTAATTGGTGTCACAATACAACAACTTGGGTTTAAATGAGTCCAGTTGGGATCAGGAACCTCTGGTCAAGGACAGATCCCACAAGGATCCAATCCAACACCCAGCCCCACAATGGACAATCCCAAAAATCCCAGCTCCATCAGCACCCACAGCCAGGTGCCATTAATTAACTGATAATTAATTAATTGATGTCACAACACAACTTAGGTTTAGTAGAGCCCAGCTGGGATCAGGGACAAATCCAAGGAGCAAACCCAGCCTCACTGATCCCAAATAAATCATTCCCAACACCTCCGGCTCCCTTCCTGCCTCAGTACAAAACCAGGAATTCCTGGAAAAGGCCAGGATTTCTCCTGTGGGATTGGAGAGCAGCTCATTCCTCATCCACCCGAGTCGTGGCTCCACGTGGGACCATCCTTCCCTCTCCTCCCACCGAACGGTTGTGCCAGCAAGGAAAAGGATGAATTCCAAAGACTCCAAACTCCTTAAAACCTCCTTTTTCTCCCTGGAATTCCATCAATCCACATGGAATAACCTGGAAAAGCTCCTGGCACAGCAATTCCAGAGGCAGCCCTGGGAGCAGAGCCCCCCTCCAGCCCCACAAAAGCTGCTCCAGGACTTGATTCGCAGAAAAACTTGGAGCACAACAAAGAATTCCCCTCCTTATCCACGTTTTAATTTATTTGGAATTTCTTTATTTATCCAGGAAAACTCTGGCTTTTCCAAAGCCCTCTGATCACCTGGAATAACTCTTGGAAGTCACAATTTATCCCAAGCCCCAAATCCTTCCCCCTCATGTTCAATCAGCCACATCCCAGAGACTCCAAACTCCTTAAAACCTCCTTTTTCTCCCTGGAATTCCATCAATCCCTATGGAACAACCTGGAAAAGCTCCTGGCACAGCAATTCCAGAGGCAGCCCTGGGAACAGAGCCCCACTCCAGCCCCACAAAAGCTGCTCCAGGATTTTTACTCAAAGTTCCCAGAAAAACTTGGAGCACAACAAAGAAACCCCCTCCTTATCCATGTTTTATTTGGAATTTATCATCCAGGAAAACACCGGCTTTTCCCACACACCTTTCCCTCCCTGCTCAGCCAAAGGAATGATTTTAACAAGGAATAAAACTCACCTTTGGAAAAGCAGGATAACTGGAGCACCAGACCTCTTCCAGCTCACTCCAAGGGTTTTTTTGGGAATTAAACCAAGCTCCCAGCCTAGCTGGGATTTAAATAATGGTCAGGATGAATTCCAGGTGGGAGGAGTTAAGAAAATGGGAATGGGAGCAGCTCTGGTTGGTTAATGAGCTGCTCCAGCTGCACCAAATTGGGATAATTCCCATTTTTCTCCATCATATCCCTTCCCAGAGGAGGGACAGCTGGGAAAACAGGGAATGACTTGGTCTAATCACTTGAGGAGATCAAATTCCAGGTTAAAACCTGTCCCAAAAACTCCTGTGGCGGCATTCCCACATGGATTCGAGCCTTGAAGTGTAACACTTCCCAAACTTCCGGATTGCTCTATATTCCATCAAAATAATGCTAAAAAATCGGGAAGGCATCCAACAGCCCGGGAGTGGAGTTCCCATTCCAGGGAAAATCCTTTATTCCTGTGGCAGAGCCCAATTCCCGCAGCTCCCCTCCCTTGAGAATATTCCCGTAGTTCCCAACTCATATTCCAGGCTCCTGAGCTGGAAAGATTTCCCAGTTTTTAGCTCAGGGGGAAGCTGGAAGCTGCTGGTGGAATATCTGGGATGGGATCCACGACGGAAGTGGACGGAATGCAGTGGGAATATGGGAAGGAACAACCCCCATCCCATCCTTTCCTCTCCTTCCTCCTGCTCCTCACTCCCATTTTCCCTTTTCCAGCACAAAAAGCCATGGAAGCACAGCTGGGATGCCAAAAATACCTTTTTTTTTGACTCCTAGGGAAATCCTGGAATTTTTCAGGTATCCAGCTCCCTTTCTGTCAAGGATTATTGTTAACAGCACAAATAATTTTCTTGGGAAAGGGATCACATTTATGGAATAATGGGATACTAAGGCAGGAGAGGCTGGATAAAGAACATTCCATGATCTGGGAATTTCCTCCGTTCCTCACACCAGCTCATCCTTCTCCAAAAGTTTGGATTGGAATGCAAACCATCCCAATTCCCTGCAGCTCCCACTCCCACCAGGCACATTCCAGCTCCCAGCACTTCCCAAGGATTCTCAGCTGAAAGTCCTTGGGAAAACCCTTCCCCGGGATTCTCAGGATCTCCCTGATGCCAGAAATTCCAAGGAAAAGCCTGCACACCCTGCACCATCCCGGGGGAGGACGTGCTCCCTGCAGGATCCCTCTGGAAGCGCCGTCTCCAGCAGATCCGTGAGGAGTTGTTATCCCACCTCAACTTTCCAGCACAGAGAGCTGGGAATGCAGATTTCCCTTTCCAAACGGATTTTCCTTTCCAAACACCGGGAAGAGGCGACACCTCGGTCTTCCCTGTTGGATCAGGATGGTGGGAACACTTTATAGGGATTCTACTGCTGATAAAAGGATGGGATCCGTCCTCTCCCTTAGGAATATCAGTCCTGGAATCATGGAATGGCCAGGCTGGACAGGGATTGGATCAACCTGAGAAAATGGGAAATGTCCCTGCCCATGGAAGGGTCGGAATGGGACGGGATTTAATTCCCTTCCAGCCCAAACCATTCCAGGATTCAGGAACTCCGTACGTCCCATCTCATGGAAAACACTTCCAAGTCCAGCATTAAACTTCCCGAAGGTTAAATATCCATAAAACAAGAACAAGGGGAATTCCAGCTGGAAAAACGAGCCGGGAATTCGGATTAATCCAAGTGCTGAGAGCACCACGGATTCCTGGGAGGAATGCGGAGATAGGAACACACAGGGATGGAGCAGGGATGGATCCCGGACTGGAATGAAGCATCCAGAAAAAAACAGGAAGAGGGGTTCTCGTCCATCTGCTCAGCAGGAGCCTTTGATCCCCCGGCCTCTTTGATCCCTGTCTCCCAAATCCATGGGCGAGCAGCCAGAATCCCTCAGGGAATGGATGTTGGGAATAAAATCCTGGTGGTTTCCCATCATTCTGGATTCCCGATGTCCCCCGAAGGATCCCAGCTTGGAACACCAGGAATACCAGATCCTTGAGGTTTGCTCTAAATCCCACCCTGGAGCTGCTGGAACGGGATTTTCCCAACTCTCCCAGATTTCCGGGAAATTCTGGAGATGACAAAAGCCACCAGAGGCCACCTGTCCTCCCGGAATTCCAGCAGGGATGGAGGAGCACCAGCACGGATTGGTGGCCACGGAAAGGCTCAATCCATCCCTCATTGGATTCCCTGTCAGCATTCCAAAGTATTCCCGACCTCCACAGGAAGGAAAAGTCGGACTGGCCACATGGATCGCTCGACATTCCCACCCTCTCCTCTGCTCCTGCTGGAGATCCCAGTGACTCCGTGTTTCCCACGCGTTTTCCTCAGCTGTGGGAAAATCCCATTATTTTTAAAATTCAGGAATTGCGAAGAAAACCAATCCCTTTAATAGTTTTCCATGGAAGTCTGCTTTGCCAGGAAGACACTCCTGGATTTCATGGCACTGCCACATTATTTCCGTGCCGTGCAAACCGGCAGAATTCCCAGGATATCCCAGGAGCCTGGAACCATCCAGGATGGGATCCACCTCCGATACGGACAGAGGCATCCGACCCCAATTTCCTTCCCTGTTTTCTCCCTCAAACGCTGAAATATTCCACAGCCACATCCATTTATTAATAAATCCCAGGATTATTTCGGTTGGAAAAGCCCTCCAAGATCGAATCCAACCATTCCCAGCACTGCCCAGGCCACCACAGCCCCCTGTCCCCAAGTGCCGCATCCACAGGGATTTAAATCCCTCCGGGAATGAGGACTCCACCAAGCCCTGGGCAGCTGTGGAAGGTTGGAAAACTCTTTCCGTGAAGGATTTTCCCAATATCCAACCTCTGGCACAACATTTGATGGAGTATCCGATGTTTTCCATCAGGGATTCCAGCGCATCTCTTAGGGAGCTGCTCCAATTATCCAGCCAGGAAAAAAATCCTTTGGATTTTCACTTTGGGGCTTTGATCACTTTGGATGTTGTCACCTCCTCCAACGTCTCCAGTGGATCCTTGGATCCAGCTCCTCACCTCTTCCTGCTCCTCCTTTCCTGGGATAATTCTATCCCATTTATCTCCTTTTTTAAGCACAGAGCTCCTCCAGTCCCGTTTTCCTGAAAATTCCACGGCAAACGCATCAAAATCGACTCCGGTGCTGCTGGGAGTGGTTCTGAAATATCCCAAGTTAAATGGGATCATCCAGGATCATCCTGGGATCATCCTGGCCCTGCCCAGATATCCCAACAATCCCATCCCTGGGAACAGTGTCCAAATGCTCCTGGAGATCCAGAAGCCTTGGGAATGTGCCCATTCCCTGGTAGAGCCCAGCACCCTCTGGGGGAAGAACTTTTCCCTGAGATCCAACAAAATGTGAGGAATTTCAAGGCTTGGTCCTTCAATATTCCATGGGAGGAGGAATCTCAAGGACAGCCTGATCCCACATCTTGGAAAAAAAAATCCTTATTCCAGAAGAGCCCAGGCTTCAAAATCCGCCTGGGAAGAGCCAAGTGAGCACCCTCCATTCCTAGCTATTTTTGGAGAGAAGATTATTTCTGGAAAAGGCAGGAAAAAATTCCTCTGGATCCAGAGAGGCCTCGGAATTGGATAGAGGGGCTATAAAAGAATAAAGGAGCTGATGGGATGGGAATTGTCAGGCCTCAGCCTGGATTCGAGGGAAGGGTGATCCAGTGCTGATGGAGCTGCAGCATCCCAAATATCCAACACGTGACCAGGATTCCAAAATCCCCTTTCTCCAAAAAAAATTCCTTCCCAGGTATAAAAATATGGATTAATAAACAGCTTTTGTCCTTGAGCCCATCCAGGGTAGGGAAAGTGGGATTATCCCGGTCCTGGAAGGGGGAAGGAGCAACATCCTCCCTGCTCCAGTCTGCATCCTGCACAGGGATCCCATCCCAAAAGGAATTTCCACCGGAGGAAGAGGATTCCATGCAGAAGACCCCGTTCCCTATAGGAATACACAGATCCATATAATCCACATACGGACTGACAGGGATCATTATCCCTTCACTGAAGGAGGTCCCAAAAATTTTTGAGGAAGGTGGAAAACAGAACTGAGCTTCAATCGTTTCTGTTTCATCCCAAACATCCAGCACGTGGCCAGCTCGGATCCAGGCTCCCAAAATCCCTTTCCTCTTCCTTCCTCTTCTTCAGATTGACCATAACTCGCCTGGATTTTGCTCATCCGAGCCCTCAGAACTTTAATTTTAGGCTTTTTAGGACTTTTCCTTGCCAGATTCTCTCCAAATCTCCCTCACGTGGATCCAAGGCAACGTTTTGACCCCGCGGCACAGGCAGCAGAGCAGGGATGCAGCCCCCGGCATTCCAGGAGGATCCTTCGAGCTCTCCGCACATCCCGGGATGCACCAAGCCACGGGGAAGTTTAGGCTCAGCTTAAATCCCACACATTTACGGAGTTTAAATCCGATTTAAACCTCAACATTTGCACCCTAAACCCCAAATCCCCACCCTGGGACACAACTGACACCTGACCCCACACACCAGAGGTCTCCCGGGATTCCGGGTGTTCCCAGCTCCTTACCCTCGGCACAACCCGATCCGTGGGAGCGAAGTCCATCCCAATCCCTTGGCTATCCACGGATTCTTCCCCACTCCGCACGGAGCTGAAGCTCATCCCAGAAATCCCAAACAACTGCGGCGCGGAGGGAGGAGGAGATCCCTGTCCAGGGCTCAGGGAAGAGTTAAAACTCCCAAGGATCCGCTGGCTCCCGCAGAACTCCTGGAGCAGGCGCCGGAGGAGCGCAGCTGCCCCTGCGGCAGCGCATAATTCCTTCCCTGTTCCCAGGGAAGCTTCCCTGGCACAATGTCGGGAATTGTGCGGGGTTGAAGCGCCCCAGACAACGCCGGCATTCACCCAGCGAGGCCATGGAAATATTCCCCATGGAAATACCCTCCGTGGAAGTCCCCTCCATGGGCCATCCTCCATCTGGGATTGGTGATCCAGAGGTTTTCCCTGGCTGCTGATCCAGAGGTTTTTCCCTGGCCGCTGATCCAGAGGTTTCCCAACAAGGACCCGGCCCTCCTAACGAGCCAAACGCTCTCCCTCCGGGTGATTTTATCTTCCCATCCCTCCTTTCCTCCTTCCGATCCATTCGCTCCACCCGGAAAAACGTTGGGAAAGGCCAGGTCGGAGCGGCTGGAGGCCACTCCCGGCTCCAAAGGCAGCGATCCTTAATCCCTCTGGGATCTGGGAGCCGGTGAATAATCCCCAGCATCACAAAGAGGCGGCCGCAGAGGCGGAAGATCTTTCCCAGATCTTTCCCAGATCCTTCCCGACGCCCTCTGCCCCTGCTCCACCTCCCCCGGGATCCAAGGAGCTCCAGCAGCCCCCAATCCAGCTGGATCCCTGGAAAAAGGGGCAGCTCCAGGCTTTGGGATGCCCAATTCCGACCCGGATCTTTGGAAAAGCTGCAGTGAGTGTTGAGGCCGTTGGGTGACATTTGGGGCTTGGATCAACCGGGATAATTTCCCTGGAATTTAACACGTTAAATTCCTTCACTTCCAGAGGAACCAGGATAATTCCCCTGGAATTTAACACCTTAAATACCTTCATTTCTAGAGGAGCCAGGAATTTCCCTGGAATTTAACAACTTAAATTCCTTCATTTCCAGAAGAATCAGAAGAATTTCCCTGGAATTTAACAACTTAAATTCCTTCATTTCCAGAAGAATCAGGAGAATTTCCCTGGAATTTAACACCTTAAATCCCTCCACTTCCAGGGTTTTTGCACCGGCAATGGGAAGCCTCGTTGTTCCCAAGGCTGTGGGCGCTTCTCCCAAAATTCTGCACGCCTGGATTTGGTGCAGAGCCTCGGGAAGGCTCTTACATTCCTGAAAACAGTTCATACTCATTCCGTGTGTGATTCCAGGAGGAATTTAGAGCCATCCTGAGGTTATCCTGATGGGAACTCGAGCCCTTTTCCCCACAGGATTTGGGTTTGAACAGCGCGGGGGTGGCACTGAGGGGTCACTGTCACCCTCACACCCTTCCCGTGTCATCCCTGGTGTTCCCAGCCATGGAAAACTCATCCTCGGAGTCTGCCCTGCCGAATTCCAGCTGAAATCATGGGAAAATTCCTGAAAACTCGGCAAGGAGTGGATAAACCCTCTTCCCCCAGGATCTCAGAGGGGGCTGCACCCCCCGTGGGACCCCAGCGGGATCTCACCCAGGGGATCCCAGAGCCGCTCCCAGATTCCACTTGGAATCAGCTTCCCGGAGTCAGGAAGTGTCGGCTTTGCCACTGGAGCCATCGCTGGAGCCGGGATTGTCCCCCCACCACCCCCTTACTCCAGCAAGGTCCCCCCCATTCCCAGGATCTTTCCAGCTCCCACCCCGGAGGTGCTGGAAGCACTCCGGCTCTCCAGGGTCCCATCCAGGAATTCTCTGGGCTGTTCCTCACTCCACAGGTCACAAAACAGGATCCTAAATCCCCAGCGAGCCCCTCAGCCGGGAAGAAACTGGGAAGAGCCCGGAATCCCTTTTCCGCTCTCCCAAAATTCCCATTTTTTTGCTGAGCGGCCTCTGAGCTGTTCAAACCTCCCCGTGCCCACGTCGGCCTCCTCGCTGAGCCGATTTTTCCCTCTGGAAATTGGAAGTTGGGTGAAAGGAGAACCCTCCCGTCCTGAATCCCTACATTTTCTGCTTTATTAGCAGTGCAAGTCATGCATGATGGAAAGGGGAGGAAGAGCGCAGCACTGGAGTCGTTCCCGATTCTTTGGCCAGGAAAACGAGCGGAGCTGAGGAGTTGCACGAATTCCCAAGGATTTCAGCAGCTCCGCTCTCCCCCATCCCCTGAGGAAGCAGGACGTGGCACGGGGCAGGGCTGGGCCTGCCCCGCTCCCGGTTCCCCTTTAGGACCGCGGCTTTTCCATCCCGGCTTTAGCATTCCAGCGGAACATCGGGAAGTTAACGAGGAGCTGCCCAGGCAGACACCACGGCACATTAATCCGGACTTTTATAGGAACTCGGAATCAGCAAATGGGGGATTTATTTTGCATTTAAAGGCGGCGGAGCGGCTCCCGAGCGCTGCCGTGCCGGGTGGGCACGGGCGGTGCCGTGTCAGGCTCCGTGCCAGCATTCCCTGCACCTCCAGCAGTGCCGGAGCCATGGGAGCATCCAGGGCCGGGAAGCGAGTGCCCATCACCAGGGAGAGCCGTGCCACGGCCGGGTCCTCCCGCGGGATGAGCCAGGGAGGAGCTGGAGCAGCAGCCGGAGCCTGCGGGATGGGGCTGAGCCACCTGCAGGACCGGGAATATCAACAGGGAGCAGGGATGGATTCCAGTCTGCTCCTTCCCCTCGCCACCTTCCTCACGGAGAGGGCTCTGGAGCTGTGCCCGCTCCCAGGGGAGCACAAAAACAAGGAATAAGTGTTAACGTGGCGAGACACCTCCCTGGCAGCACCACGCCGGGAAGCAGAGCTGCGAGGCTCTCAGAACCTTCAGTAAAGGACAAAAAACTCGTTCAAATCCCGCAAACCGATTTTCCCAAAGCACCAAGATCCCAGCAGGCTCCCTCTCCCAGGCTGGGGCTCACTCTGGATCATCGACAGGGTCCAGCCTTCCAATCCTGCTTTCCCAAAATGGCCCTGGCGCACCGAGCAGGCTCCTCGGGGGCTGCAGGCACAGCCCGGACTTGAATTTTTTTTCTCCACATTCCCAAGCCGACCTTCAGCAGTCCATGAAGACGCGGAAATTCGCAGGGCACCGCTCCCAAACACGGAGCAGCCACACACGCCTGACTTCCCGGCGCTCCCCCCGCTCTCAGCAGCCCTCGCTCCCCGTCCTTAACCTAAATAAAGCCGTCACATCGCGCCGGAGGAGAAAGCAGCAGCACCAAAGTCTCACTCCGAAGCCCCGTGTGCCACCGGAGCTGAGCCCGCGTCTCCTCCCTCCAGCCCCCACCACGCTCTTCCCCGAACAAGCCCTCTCCTATTCCAGGCAGTTGCTTTTCCAGAGCATCCAACAATATGTGCCTGTGTGCCGGGGGAGGCAGGGAGCCGCTGCCAGCGCCGATATCCGCACCCAGCCATCCATCCGCCGCGGGCTGAGCCCCTCAGACATTCGCGATCCCAAAGATTTTTGCAAAATCAAGGAATGAAAAGGGCGGTGCAGCTCTAATTTGGGCTCTCTTCCCGGTGGGAAGCGAATGCCCAAGTGCGGGAGCGGGCGGGCTCGGAGGAGCGGATGGCACACGGAGCGTTTAATGGTAAATTCATGGATCTCCTCGCTCAGCCCCGAGTGCCGGAGCTGCCGGCAGCACCGCACCGCCGCCGAGCCCCGCCGCGCCGCTTACATAACCCCCCCCGCCCGGCCGGGGCAGCACCGGCGCCGGGCAGCGCCGCGGGGGCAGCGCCAACAGCCGGGGCATCACCGGGGACGGGGCATGACCGGGGATGGGGCATCGCCACAAGCGGGGCATCATCAGAACCGGGGCATCACCGGGGACGGGGCATTGCCACAACCGGGGCATCACCAGAATCGGGGCATCACCGGGGACGGGGCATTGCCACAACCGGGGCATCGCCACAACCGGGGCATCACCAGAATCGGGGCATCACCGGGGCCAGGGCATCACTGGGGCTGGGGCATCACCAGAACCGGTGCATCGCTAGCACCGAAGCACTACCACGGCCGGGGCATCACCGGGACCGGCCACACCGCGGCCGGGGCATCGACAGAACCGGGGCATCACCGGGATCAAGGCATCACCGCGGCCGAGGCAGCGCCGGGAGCGGGGCAGCCCCGGGAGCGGGGCACCGGGCAGCATCCCGGCCGCGCAGGGTCCGGCGGAGCGCCCGGCTCTCCCCGTCGCTCGGCTCCGGGCACCGCCGAACCGGGGCCACCTCGAGGGCGCGGGGGCGAGGGGGAAGCAACAAGACCGCGGCCCCAGCGCGGAGCGGGCGGTGCTGCCGGCGATGTGCAAGTCACGGGCGGGGGGCAGCGGGGCCGGGGCAGCGGAGCCGCCCGCCCGCGGGGTCCGCGCGCCCCCGGCGGAGCCCCGGGAAGTTTGCGGCGCCTTCGCCCCCGCCCCTGGCTCCGCGGCCGCGGGCGGCAGCGCCGCCGGTAACAAGTGCGGCGGTCGCGGGCGCTCCGCGGGCGCGGAGTAGCCCCATGGAGGCGGCGCCCACCCGCTCCGCCGCGGCGGCCAGCGCGGCCCGGGACCGGCTGCGGCCCCCCCCGCGCCCCCTCCCCGACCCCCCGAATCGCCCCCCCGCCCCCCGGCCCGGTTTTCGCCGTGAAATGTCAGCGTCTCATGGCAACGGCGCTGCCTCCGCTCTGCCTCCGCCGGCTCCCGCGGCGCGCAGCGGGGCCACGCCGCTCGCCCCCACCTCCCTCCCCCCCCCCCCGCCCTTCCGCCCCGGCGACAGTCGCGACAAGGTCACGCGGCGCCCCGGACTCACCGTACACCCCTTGGCCGGAGCTGCCCTCCAGCAGAACCGTCAGCAGCCCCAGCAGCCCGATCGCTACATCCATCTTCACGTGAGCATCCACATATCCAGCCCGGCGGGGCGGGGGGGGGCAGCGCAGCGCCCGCCGGAGCCCCGCGCTCCGCTGCGGCCGAGCCGCGCACGCCCGCGCAGGCAGGGCGGCGGGGGCAGGCGGCGGGCACCGCGCCGGTCCTCCTCCTCCTCCTCCTTCCTCCTCCGCCTCCGCCTCCTCCTCCTCCCGCTGCGCAGCGGGCGGCGCGGGGAGAGCCCCGCTCAGAGCGAGCCCCCGGCAGCGGCAGCCCCCGCACCCCCTCCGGGCCGCGGCCCCCTCAGGGCTCCGGCCGCCGCCGCCGCCGCCTCCCGGGGCCGCCGAGCGCCGCGCGGGGCCGCCGCAGCCGCCTGCGCCCCGCGGCCATCAGATGCCACCGCGGCGCCGCGGCCCCCGCATGATGCGCGGGGCCCCCCGCGCGGCGCGGAGCGGAGCGGAGCGAGGGGAGGAGGCGGGGGCGGCGCGGGGCGGGGGCGGGCGCGGGGCCGCGGGGAGGCTCCGGCTGTGGCGCTCCGGGAGCGGCCCCCTCCTCTCACCGCGGCTGCGGGGCGGCGGCCGGGCCCATGGCGGGGGCGGCGCGGGGCTCCCGCGGCCGCGCTGGGTGCGGGTGCGCTGCTGTGCGAGCGCGGGGGAGCGGGCGCGAGTGGCGGCGGCGGGGCCGTCACGTTGAGCTATACGTGCGGGGCCGGCAGCCGCAGCCCGGCGACGTCAAAGCTGCGTGGCTGCTGCTGCTGCTGCTGCTGCGCGCCTTCCTCCGCCTCCTCCTCCTCCTCCTCCTCCTCCGCCGCCGCCACCGCCCCCCGTGGCCCCGCGGCTCCGCCACCGCCGCCGGGCGCGCGTGGCCGCGGGCGCTGCCAAGGCGGGATGCGCGGTGGGACCCGCGCCGCTCCGGGATGCGCTGAGCGCTGTGACCCGCGCTGCCGAGCCGGGATGTGGGGTCTGGCCCGCTCTCTCCCGGGATGCGCTGAGCGCTGTGACCCGCGCTGTCCCGGGATGCGCTGCGCGGGGCGGCTCGCAGGGAGCCGGGTTGCGCGGGGCGTCCCGCTCTGTCCCGGGATGCGCCGTGTGACTGCTGCGGTTTGTCCCGGGATGAGCGGCACGGTCCAGCTCTGTCCCGGGATTCCCGGCGCGATCCCTCTCTGTCCCGGGATGCGCAGTGTGGCGCGGTCCCTCTATCTCGGGATACGCGCTGTGGCGCGGTCCCTCTGTCCCGGGATGCGCGCTGTGGCGCGGCCCGTCTGTCCCGGGATGCGCGCTGTGCCGCGGTCCGTCTGTCCCGGGATGCGCAGTGTGACGCGGCCCGTCTGTCCCGGGATGCGCGCTGTGCCGCGGTCCGTCTGTCCCGGGATGCGCGCTGTGGCGCGGTGCGGTGCGGTGCGGACGGTGAGGGGCGCCCTGAGCCCGCGCTGCGCTCCCGGCCCGCGGGGTCCGTCCCGCCCGTCCCGGGCTGCGCTCCCCGGCTCTGAGCCCCCCGCCCCCCGGTGTCCCCCCATTCCACCCCGCTCCCTCTCTGCCCGGTTCTGGGGCTCCCCCGGGCTCTGACCCCGCTGCTGCCGCAGCCTCCACTGCCTAAAAGCCCTGTGCTTGCCCAAGGTGCTGCCCCAGGGCACGGGGCTGAGGCCGGTCACCACCCTGGAGTGGCAGAGGGGACACGGGGAGGTGACGAACCGGCTGCTCTGTGTGTCTGATCCAGCTGAGCACACCTCAGCCGCTGGGTTTTCACCTTGTCATCCCCTCTTTAGTGATCTCAGGTACCTGAGACCCCTCCCTGGCTCCCAGCACCTTCCCAGCCTGCCTGATGTCCCCTCATTTTGGGAATTGTGCTGGTGAGGGTGTCTTCCCTCCAATTTCCCAGAAGGATTTGTTGGGGAAACGACTGCCCCTGCCCTCTTCCCTTTTCCCTCGGTGCCTGCAAGCCTTGCCCCAAACCCGTGGGCACCTTGGGCATTGTTAATTCAGCTTCGTCTGCCTGCATGGGTTACGGATCAGTGCTCCGGGCCAGCACGGTGACAGCGCTCTGGAAGGGACAACTGCACTGTCAGGGTTTGCTGTGACCCCACAGGACACTGCTAACGAGGCCGGGACTCTTCCAGCGCTCTCCTGCCAGGGGCTGAGCTCTTCCATCATCTCCATGGGATGATCCAGCGCCTTGCTCGGCTGTGCTTCCACCCCCAAGGGGCTCGGAGCACCCAATCCACCGCTTGGAATTCCAGCAGGGAGCTGAATTCGGTGCCAGCCGGGGCAGTTCCCTATTCCCGGCCTCTAAAAACGTGGGAAGTGGGAGAAGGGATGGGTGCAGCCCTTTTTCTGTGCCGTTCCCATGCCCGCGGAGCTGAGGCTGGCACCCAGAGCCTGTGCCCAGCCCGCTGCCAGCTGAGGGTGGCGCTGAGGTGGCCCCGTGGCTGTGCCCGAATCCCGTGTCCCCCTCAGGGGACGCTGTCCTGTGCCGTTCCACCCCCTCTCCCTGCCTCTGGCTGCATCCCATGGCCTTCGCCACTTGGTCTCCTGTCTGAAGGCACTCCCAGGCTGCTTCTCTGGGTCCATCCGATGCTCTTTTTTCCCTGGTTTTCAGTTCCAAGGAGAATTTGGGAACATCTCCAGAGGTTGCACTCACAGCGTGACCTTCAGCTGCCTTTGGCTTCTCCCTACCTTCCCCATTTTCCCCTTTTTCTTTTTCCCCTTTTTCCCCTTTTTTCCCCTTTCCCCCCCTTTCCCCCTTTTCCCTCTTTTCCCTGGCACACTTGTGCCCAGCTGGCCCTCCAAGCAACATCTGGGCCACATCTGGGCTGTGCCCATCCCAACCCAGCCTTGCTCCCAGAGCTCTGGTCCCTTCCCAGGGATTTTTCCCCCCGTTTTCCCTTCTTACTCCTACACCCAACCACCCCACAGCACCACTGCGGCCGTGCCCCAAAAGCTTTTTTTCACCTCTCTGAGTGTTTTCCTCACCTGGAAAGCCCCATCCAAGACAGGTTTTGGAGGAAAAGCTGGAACTCTTCCCGTGGAAACGCCGGGAAAAGTGCCATGTTCCTCGTTGGCGGCTCTGTGGGTTGAACATCAAAAACACGGAAAGGACTGGGCCTTTCTCTCCCTATTTCCAGCCTTCCCGTGGTTAATTCCAAGATCCTCCCAGCACAGCCAGATGTTATTGGATCCCGAAGGCTGGAATCATTAACTGGCTGCTGCTCTCCGTGGAACAGCCCTTAGCAGGGAGGTCGTTAGCGGGTTGTTAGCACACCACTGACAGCATTCCTTGGAAGTTCAGCCTTTGGCACTGCAGAGGGGAAAACGAGGAGTAAACCTCACCAAAAAAAAAAATCGCTTGGAATTGGGGGAAATAATTCCCAGCCTGGATTTAAGCAGGTGCACGAATCTCTGTGGGGTAAGAGCCCGAATTATTTCCGTCTGAGGTGGGGTTTTTTGGAAAGTATTTATTTCTAAAAGTTGAATACTGAAGCTCCTGCTGAGATCTGCTTGAGGATGTTC
This sequence comes from Lycocorax pyrrhopterus obiensis, assembly GCA_014706295.1. Lineage (NCBI taxonomy): Eukaryota > Metazoa > Chordata > Aves > Passeriformes > Paradisaeidae > Lycocorax > Lycocorax pyrrhopterus. The sequence goes on along the minus strand of JACSVZ010000007.1, from coordinate 63,158,883 downwards.
AGCTGTGATCCCAAATCCAGGAATCTCTCCAGACGGGGAGGAGAAAGGAGGAATTAAAATAACTCACCGAGTCAGAGCCGATTTTTCCCGTTCAAGCTGGCAGAGGAGCAAGTCAAGAGCACTTGACTCTTGACTTGACCAGGCTCTTCCCAACTTTATTCCCAGCCCCTGGATTTCAGTCCATCCCAGCGAGGTTTCCCCTTTTTGGGGCAGACGCTGGAATTTAAAATCACCACTGGAGGCTCGTTTTAAGTGGCCTCAGCTCTCCCAAAGTTTCCAGCAGCTCTGCCTTGTGCTTTTCCCACCCTCCTGACGGGATGGAGTTTGTCCTGGAATTTGGAACAGGCTCATGGAACAACGTTTAGGGCTGAGCCTGGGAGGGATGGAGTTTTGGGATAAATAACGGAGTTGTTAACCTGTTATCTTCAGCGCTGCAGTTCAAATCTAATTTAATAATAATAAATTGGTCAAAATTTTTAATTTAAAATCACTTAAATGATTATAAATCACATCAAACCTCCTCGTTTCAGCCCACCTCTGCTCCCCACGATCGCTTGGAATTCAGAGGAATCCTCCTGGTGTCCAAAGATTTACGTGGATGAAACAATTTGTGCTGCTGGTGGGATAGACGCAGGTCTAAGGCCAAGCTTAATGTTAGGCTGTGCCTTGGGCTGGCTCTCCCTGGGGGGTTTCCCATTTTTTCCAGATCAAAGCACGCCGGGATAATGTCAGGGAATGGTCTGTGGGATGCTTCGTGGCTGGAATTTGTGGTGTGGGTTGTTGCTGGCAAAGTGTGTCCAGGGGGCCACCACACCTCGGGTGGGAGGTGCATCCATGGGGAAAAGAGCTGGGAGAGCAGCAGCAGATGAGGATTCCTGATCCAGGAATCCTGGATTCAGGTTTTTCAGGAATGGCTGAGAAAAGGGACTCCGTGGGAACTGGCTGCAGCCCTTGAGGCTGGAGCCCAGCCACCGGGAATGCCCAGGAAAATCATGGAGTGGTTGGGGTTGGAAGGGACCTGGAAGTTCATCTGGTGACATCCACATGAGGGGACAGAGGGGACCCTGTGGCTCTGCACAACTCCCTGACAGGAGGGGGCAGCCGGGGGGGGTCGGGCTCTGCTCCCAGGGAACAGGGACAGGAGGAGAGGGAACGGCCTCAGGCTGGGCCAGGGGAGGGCAGGGTGGACATCAGCAGGAATTTCCCCATGGAAAGGGTGATTCTTGCTGATCCCAGAGCTGCAAACCAGCAGCAGATCCAAGAGTTCCCGTGGGACTGGATGTGGGGTGACCAAAAGGGACATTCCTGTTCCATAGAACCGTGGAATCACAGAATGGTTTGGGATGGAAGGGAAGTTGAAGATCGTTTAATCAAACCCCTGCCATGGCAGAGACACCTCCCACTGTCCCAGGCTGCTCCAAGCCCCGTCCAGCCTGGCCTTGGACACTTCCAGGGATCCAGGGGCAGCCACAGCTTCTCTGGGAATTCCATCCCAGCCCCTCCCCACCCTCCCAGCCAGGAATTCCTTCCCGATATCCCACCTAACCCACTCACTTCTAGTTTAAAACATTCCCCCTTTCCCTATCACTCCATGCCCACGGAAAATTCCCTCTCCATCATTTTTATCACTCCTGAAATGCCTCAATGTCCTCGAGTCCCTTTCACCACCTGACACATCCTACCTGGAGCTGGATTACGGAACCACAGAATCCCAGACTGGTTTGGATGGGATGGAACCTTCGAGACCATCCCATTCCAAACCCTGCCATGGGAGGATGGAATTGTTCGGGATTTGGCTCCCATCCATGGTGCTGTTGTTGCCCAGCAGGACGTGGATGTTCCTGCTCCTGGTTTTGTGTGTTCACACCCGGCTCTGGCTGCAAAACTCTGCCCTGTGCTGTGAAATAATCAAAGTAATCCCGTGCCCTGCTGTGCCGACATTCCCTGGCCTGGGAACAGCGAATCCTCGGGATTTGGGAAAGAAATGGGTCACATTTAATTAACCAGTGACAAATGGGGCTGCTCAATCCATTGGGTGGCCACAGTGATGGCAACGAAATTTGAATTTTCCATCCTGGAAATCATGAAAAAAAACCCATTAAAAATGTTCTCCTTCCCGAAGATTTATTGGACAAACAAGGAGTGAAAGAGGAGAACTTCAGGATGGCTGACATTCCAAAAATAATGAGTGTCTTGTGCATTATCGGCAGGAAAACTCAGGAAAAAAGGGAATTCTTGTGAAGGCACAGGGAAATATCAATCCACAGCACTCCTGCTGCCGAAGTTGCCCCTGTTGCACTATGGAAATGAACCTTGGGAATTCTTTGGAATAACGCAGTCAAAGCAAGTGTATTTCCCTGAATAAAATGAAATCCCATTGGAGCCTCTCCGTTCTCCATCATTCCGGGGGAAACAATTAAATTGTTCCAGGAGCTCCTCGCTGCAGCCACTCCATGCTGAACAGAGGATGGATTTGATTAGCAGGAGATCTTTCCACGGGTATGGAATGACTGTGGAATGCACTCTGCTGGATGAGGGCCAAGGGATCCAGCACCACCCGGATCCTGCTTTTTTTTCCAACCCCAAATCCGTGCAGGAATCAGTTCCCCTTCCAGAAAAACTCACTGTGATTAAGGATGAAAAGGAATATCTTTATTTTAATCCAGTTTTGAGGGGAGTTGATGGGATGCTGGGAGTTTCCTCCTGGATCACGTGGGATGGAACCTCTTGGGAAGGCGCTAAGGGATCAGTCTCACACTTCCCAGGAAGCCGGAGATGAACAAATTAAATTTTCCCTGGTTACTGCACTTCAGGTGTCGCTGGTGATTCCTGGCCATGGACAGGGAGCTTAGAGGTGTCTGGAGAAAGTGTTAATAAAATTCCAGCAGGGTGGACGCTGTGGAGCTGGATTAGGATTTGGAATATTCCCAACTGAGGTGGTGTCAGGGTGGTGAGGCCCTGGAATTGGTTCCCAGAGAATCATGGAATCACTGAGGTTGGAAAAGCCCTCCCAGCCCATCGAGTCCACCCCGTGCCCGGTGCCCACCTTGTCCCCAGCCCAGAGCTCTGAGTGCCACCTCCAGGAATTCCTTGGACACCTCCAGGGATGGGCACTCCAAACCTCCCTGGGCAGCCCCTGACAAGGCCTGACCACCCTTTCCATGGGGAAATTCCTGCTCATGTCCACCCTGAGCCTCCCCTGGCCCAGCCTGAGGCCGTTCCCTCTCCTCCTGTCCCTGTTCCCTGCGAGCAGAGCCCGACCCCCCCCGGCTGCCCCCTCCTGTCAGGGAGTTGTGCAGAGCCACAAGGTCCCCCCTGAGCCTCCTTTTCTCCAGGCTGAGCCCCTTTCCCAGCTCCCTCAGCCGCTCCTGGGGCTCCAGACCCTTCCCCATGGTGACTCCAGTGCCTGTGACCTTCTGACCATCGTCTGTCCGTCCCACAACAACGGCACAAACACCGAGCAAGGCCCTCACCTTGACAACCCAGGACAAAGACCCTCCCTGCAATCCTCCGCTGCGCTCTGAATCCGATTATTTTTCCCGATCCAGGCCAATGAAAGGAGTCTGAGACTAAAACAGTCTGGAACTTGGGATCAGGTGCATTTCGAGGCGCAGTCGCGGTGAAATCAACGGGAACGTCTCCTGGCTCTCGCGCAGGGTTGTAATTGTGTAATAAGCACCGAGTTTGCTGCAAAATCTGTCTTTTAATTTGTCTCCAGTTTGGGAGGCACTTCACACACCTGCCTGATAATTTGAACAATAATAGCTCACGGCAACAAGTTCTGCAGGTGAATTCCAGACATTAATTGCTCCTTTTTCATCTCTTTTCAGCCAAGATGTTTTTCTATTCCCGTTCCAGATGAGTCAGGCTTTTCCTTCTCCATTTTAATGTCTCTTTTTCATCTGTGCAAGCCGGGTTCAAAAGGGGAACCTCTTTCAGTCCAGAGTGGGTGAAATCCAATCCATTTGGAGCATCCTTTGCCTTATTTTCCTGCTTTTCCGATGGGATGAGCAGGAAGGAGCAGCCCACGATGGACGTTCTCAGTGTCAGCATGAAGGGAAGTTTTGATTTTTGCAACCACCAATCTTCCTGGAGAAACCGAGGAAGGAATTGGTGGTGGATGTGATGGAGGATCAGGGATACGGAATCTCATGGAGCTACTCCTCTCAGGAATTGCCCAATAAATTAAAATATCAAATATCCCAGGAATCATTGATACTCCGTTCAAATTCCTGCCTTTTGAGGGCAAAACATATTTGGCCACTTTATTAACAAGCTATCAGTTATTTATGGAATTCCTGTATTATTCATAAAACAGAAAAATAAAGAGGGTTTCCCTACTGAAGGGCACAAGTGGGAGTAGGAAGAAGGAAAAAAATCCTCTCCCATACAATAATTATTTGAGGATAAATTACGGAACTTTAAGGATCACTTTTCAGATGGGTCAACTCTTCATTCCACAGGGGATGGTTTGGGTTATTTTCACTTGGAACTGGGAATTTCCACCCAGTTTCTGGGATGAAAGGGTTTGATTTAGGATTTGAGCCAGATTTCAGAGGAGACGGGCCCGGAATTTGCTGTCCTGATTTAACTATTCAGCTTTGCTGTTGTTTCAGAATATTCTGGGTTCTCCTCAGGTGAGAGGTTTCACAGCCATCGGTGAGGTCAGAGAGGCACCACTTTGAGGTGGTTTGTGGGGCAGAGGTGCTCAACCTCCTTGTCCAAAGTAGCTGGAATTTGGGATAGAATCCAAGGAAGGCAAAGTCTGGAGCCACAGCTGGGCCAAGAATTCCTCCAGGAAACCCACAAAGGGATGAGCATCCCAGTGAGCATCGACGCCAATGAGCTTGGAACGTCACTTGTGGTGGTTTTTCCAAAACTCCTTTGTCAAGGAACAAAGAAATTTGTGGAAACGAGGAGTTTAACTCATCCCATTCCCGTCGTGTGGGATTTACATCCAAACCAAACTCTTTATCCCATAAATCTGATACCTGAGGGAGCCTCTGAGCATTCCCTGAGCAGGGAATGAAGGTGATTCCTCTGGAGCTGGGAACATCTCCAAGTTCCCTTGGATTCCTTACGTGGAAGTGAGAGATCCTTTTTTATCCAAGGTGGGACACCCTTCATTCCCAACAGATCCTTGGTAAGGGATAAAATGTGGAACTAATATTAATCGATCCATGTTTTTAATTCCTTTAGGCTTAAATCTTAGCCTAAGATTTGACCTAGGCTCCACAGGGAGTTTGGAAAACACTCCCGGGCACAAGCTGGGACTGATGGGATTGTGCAGGGCCAGGAGTCGGACTCTGCTTCTTGTGGGTCCCTTCCCACTCGGGATATTCCATGATTTTAAGCAGGATTTTTCCACTCTGAGCCTCATGGTTCAACCTTATCCTTTTGCATCTTTGGTCTCTGTGGAAATCATTTCAAAATCATTTCTAACCCGATTTTATTTTGTGTTTCATCCATGTCGTAAATAATTAAGGTCACTTTGCCATCCAACTTCGAGCCACATTTGCATAAATTCATATTAAACCCATTTTTGGTGATAATTTTGATGGTGATTCTTTGAGGAACCCTAAATCACTCATTTGGGATGAATTTCGAAGCCAGCAGGAGCCTAAATCAGGATCTGACGCAGTTTGATGAGGAAAAAAATCAAGATTTTATGGATTAAATGAGGGGTTTTTTGGTGCTGCTTGTGGGGTCTTCTTGATGAAGGAAAAATGCACTGGGAATGGTTTTCCCTATGAAAGGAAACTTGGAATGGACCTTGGAATCCATCTGGGAGTTAACAGCATCAACAGGATGGAAAAGCAGCTCCCACAGAGCAAAGGCTGAGTTTCCTCATTCCCACCTCCATCAAAATGAATGGAAACAAAACCCCAAATAACTCCAACCTGTTTAGCTGGGAAAACTGGGAAAATACGTGAGGAAAAATAAATATAAGGATAAAAGAGGGGTTGAAGGTCGGGGTGATTTAGCCATGGGACAGTTCTGCCTTTGATGGAAAGGAGAATAAAGGATTTTCTCAAAAGTTTGGGCTGATTAATTGTGTTTGACTGCATCCCACACTCGGGAATTCCCTGGGATGTGGTTTTTTCCTTTAATTATCCAAACGTGATAAGAGGAGCTCGTTCTCCTCTCTCCCAACAGGGAGGAGGAAGAAGCTCCCGACATTAAACAGTTCGCCCAGAGCTTCACCTTTGCTTGGCCTCAGGCAGCTCCATCCCCGGTTAAAGCACGGGGAGAATTGGAAAACACGAGAAGGACGGGAAAACACGGGAAGAACTGGAAAACATGGGAAGAACTGGAAAACACGGGAAGAACTGGAAAACAGGTTCTGTGTTTAATAAACGCCGCCCAGAATTTGCTCTCCAGGCACAGTTTTAAAGGACTCTGAAGGGTTTAATCCTGGGTATCAGTGTGGAAATAGAGACTTTGGGTCTCTAGTGTCCTCCACCAGGGAAATCCCACAGGGAAGTGCCAGGATTTGTAGGAATTGTCTCAACAAGGAGATGTCTTTGGGATTTTTTGTGCCTGGTTGAGAACTGAGATTCCTCTGGGCATGTCCTGTCCATGGGCAGGGACGCCTTCCACTATTCCAGGGTGCTCCAAGCCCCATCCAGCCTGGCCTTGGACACTTCCAGGGATCCAGGGGCAGCCACAGCTGCTCTGGGCACCCTGTGCCAGGGCCTCACCACCTTCCCAGCCAAGAATTCCTTCCCAAAATATTCCCACCAGGAGATCAAACACCCCACCAGTAGCTGAGTAAAGCCACAGATTTTCCTGGAACTACAGGAACCTCAAAGATACTGAAAATGGGCAGGGAATTCCCGGCAGGGAATGTCTGGAAAGGCCAATTTTTATACTCAGAAAGGATAAAAGGAAAACGAGAGTGGCCAACAGATGATGTGGGTGTGCACATAAAAAGGGCTAAATAGGAAGAAAATTAGAGATAGTTCAGGAAACCCAAATGCTGGATGAATTTCCCTTTGTTTTCCATAAGGAGAAGGAATCCAGGAGTCGGAGCCCTCCATCCTTCTGAAATGAAAGTGATGCAGCCAAAATCACAGGACAGGAGAGGCAAGAAAACCTCCAAGTGCAGCGTGTGGAGAAGCTGAATTTCAATTTTGCTGCATTTTTCACTCCTTTTGGTACCGAAAAAAACCCCAAGAGAAAATTCCACTCTCAAGATCTTGAGAGTCAGATCTTGGTGGATTTAAAACATCCAAAGAAAAACCACCGGGAAGGGCCTGGGAAGCTCCAAAATTGGTTGGATAACTCAATATTCTGCTCAGCCTCCCAATTCTTCCCGAAGGAAAGAGTAATTAAGGCTGCGGAAGCAAAGGGGAGACAAAGGATGATTTCCATCCCGGTTTTATCTCGGTTAAATTACAGCAGAGACATCGCCCACCTTCTTATCTCTCAGATATGGAAACAGGTTCTTAGATAAGGGAAATGTAGCAGATCCAAGTGATCCCGTTTAAGGAGAGCATTTGACTTTGTTCCCCACAGGGAATTATTCCTGAAGGTGGAGATGCTGGGATTAATCCCTGTACTTCCAGCTGGTCCCTGTGTGCTGAGCAGGAATTCCGTGGGATGCAGAGGGGACTGCTCTGATTTTCTCAGATTAATTCCCTATTTAATTTGGGAATTAATCTGAGAAAGAACTCCAGAGCGGAAATTTGGGATATAACAGGTGCTTGTCCCAAGGAGTTTGGCTCCAGAGGATCCCAGATTTGTTTGGGCTGGAATGGATTTAAATCCCATCTTGTTCCAAGGGCAGGGACACCTTCCACTGTCCCAGGTTGCTCCAAACTTCATCCAGCCTTGGACTTTTCCATCTGCCCTGGCTCATCCGGCTCAGTACATCCTCCCTCTGCCAGGTGGGATGGGGAAATGCTGGATTAATCCTTGGATTTATTGAACATTTCCCAAATTCCACATGAAGTAACTTCATCCTGATTTTGCCATCCGTGGTACTTGACCAGATTTAAAATTAGTGGAATTTGAGGGTAATTTAGATTGGAAGGGATTTATGGAATTCCTTGGACCCAACCTTGCTCTCGAAGCAGTGCAAAGTTAAATGAGGTAACTCCGAGTTCAGGACAGTTGATTTCTGGATATCTCCAAGGATAAAGATTCCTTCTTACAGTCAGGGTGAATTCACACATTTCCCCTTCCAGGAACTTTTCCCACTTCATCTGTTTGCACGATTTTCCCAAGGAGCCAGCACTTTATTCGCACCCTCCAAACTCTTTTATTCTTAAAAACCCCAAAACCTCTGGGAATGGGAAATCAGAGCTGGCTCCACCAGGGTGGGGTTTGGGAGGTAAAAAGGCCAAAAAAAAAAAAAAAGATCGTTGTTCAGCCCTGATAATTATTTCCTTTGTAAAGAGTCAGAACTCCGTGTCTTGGGAATTTCTGGAGGAAGTGGAAGTTTCACACCTGGAAAATGACTAAAACCTCCCACCCCCACAGGTGAAGGTGGTGTAAAATCCTGTAAAATCACGTGTTTCCTTCAGGAATGGGCTGCTCCAGCCTGGATTCCTTGGAGGGTCACAAATCCTGCCAGCAAACCTGGACTCCTCTATCCATGGTCCTGCCAGGACCCTGCTCCAGGCTGGGCTCCTTTCTCCATGGTCCTGCCAGGACTCTGCTCCAGGCCTGGGCTCCTCTATCCATGGTCCTGCCAGGACCCTGCTCCAGGCCTGGGCTCCTCGAACCATGGTCCTGCCAGGACCCTGCTCCAGGCCTGGGCTCCTCGAACCATGGTCCTGCCAGGACCCTGCTCCAGGCCTGGGCTCCTCTATCCATGGTCCTGCCAGGACTCTGCTCCAGGCCTGGGCTCCTCGAACCATGGTCCTGCCAGGACCCTGCTCCAGGCCTGGGCTCCTCTATCCATGGTCCTGCCAGGACTCTGCTCCAGGCCGGGCTCCTCTATCCATGGTCCTGCCAGGACCCTGCTCCAGGCCTGGGCTCCTCGAACCATGGTCCTGCCAGGACCCTGCTCCAGGCCTGGGCTCCTCTATCCATGGTCCTGCCAGGACCCTGCTCCAGGCCTGGGCTCCTCTATCCATAGCACTGTCAGGACCCTGCTCCAGGCCTGGGCTCCTCTATCCATGGTCCTGCCAGGACCCTGCTCCAGGCTGGGTTTCCCACAGGATCACAGCCTCCTTTGGCCACATCCCCTGCCCCAGTGTGGGATTCTCCATGGGATTCTCCCCCTTTGTTAACTGTTTTATTCCCAAAACTCTGCCAGTGTTGCTGCTGGGCTCAGTCTTGACCTGGAGCCGGTGGAATTCCTCAACCTGGAGCCCACGGAGTTGGCTCCATCAGGAACGGGATGAGCTTTTGTCACCTTCTCACAGATGCCACCCCTGCAGCCCCATTGCCACCAAAACCCCATTGCCACCAAAAACCCGAACCACGTGAAAATAAAACATTTTTTTGCCTTGATTCCTGAGAGTTGTGATGCACGTGGAGGTTTTTGGTGCCTTCTTCACCTTGGGGCAGAGAATCTTCATTAATTATGTTTAATTATGTTACTCATCAATCCTCAGAGATGAAAACAAATAAATTCGTGCAGCTGTGGCCCTGAACTTGCTTTGTTCCGGGCTCACACTCGGTGCGACACCAAACGTGTCCCTCTGCTCGTGCCTCGGGTCCCTCAGCAGAGCTTCCCCTTGCAGCTAAAATCACACAAAGCTCATCAACCTTAACGAACTCATTAATGACAGCACTCAGGTAATTATGGTGATGAAGGCCATGGAAGTTCTTAAATAAATTAGAGGGGCTGTGCCAGAATGTGGCCTTTTTAGCCGGATTTACGACAATTTTGGGGGGGCACTGAGCTCCTCCAGGACCGAGGGATTCTGCTTTGCCCCCTTAAATCTCCCGCCAAGCACAAGAAGGGGAAACGGTGACAGTGATGATTATATAGGGTTGAAAAAAGGGATCAAGGGCTCCAAATTCCTGAGCTGTGGGTTAGGTGGGATTTTAGGGAAAGGTTCTTCCCCCAGAGGGTGCTGGGCACTGCCCAGGCTCCCCAGGGAATGGGCACCGCCCCGAGGCTGCCAGAGCTCCAGGAGCGTTTGGACAGCGCTGCCAGGGATGCCCAGGGTGGGGTTGTTGGGGTGTCTGGGCAGGGACAGGAGTTGGATCAATGATCCTTGTGGATCTTTCCAGCTCAGGATACGCCGTAATTCTGTAATTGTGCCAAAAATCCGGTTTGCTGCCATGGTTTATATTACTTAGGTGAAAGCATCCTCGCTCGCCTGGTGGTTGGGGTTGAGGGGACTCTTCAACCTTCGGGCCCCTCCTTTGGGAAGGAACAACGCTGCATCCATGAATAACAATCCACGACAAGCAACTCCAATGTGCATAAACAGCTGGAACTGTGAAAGGAAAACGTTATTTAAAACATTTACAAGGACCCGGAGCTGCCACTGACCGCAGATTTCCGTGTTTTCTCTTAATTTTTGGTGGTGATGATTTAGGAACTTGGTTGAAATGTGGCTCCCATTTCTTCCCCAGGCACTTGGAATTCTCTCAGGGAGCTGTTCCTCAACGAATCCTGTCAGAATGGTGTCTTTCCCTGGATTATCCCCCTCTGGAAGTGAACACAGATGGTTGTTGCCACTCCAAATCCTTCCCTCTGCACGGCCATGGATGAGGGAACTCAGAGGCGCCTTCCAGAAATGAAGCTCCTGTGAAATCCAAAATGATTTTCTGGTCTGCTGGTACCCTTTGGAATAAAGATGGAGTGGGGTGGTGAACGGGGCCATGTCAAACAATTCCCTGAAGGGGAGAGGCCAAAAAGGTTTAATAGTCACCACCCCAGTCCTACTTTATAAAGTTATTATTTCATAGCTCCAAACCTCCCAGCAGCACAAACCAACAGCCACGGATCAGTCAGATGGAGAAATCACTTAAAATGACTCCATGAGGGAATTCCTGTTATTTGTGGGATCAGCAGTGCTCCTGCCCAGTGTGGAGCCAGGTCTGGGCTCTGCTCCGTGGGCAGGTTTGGAATATCCATCACCAGTTAATCCAGCTCTGGCTCAGCCTCCAGGCTTCCATAAAATCCAGGTGGAGTTGCAGCTGCTGGGATGAGGATGGACTGCGTGGAAGTGTCTCCAGACTGTGCCCGCATCACTCCAGCCCACGGAATCGTGGAATGGTTTGGGTTGGAAGGACCTTAAATCCCACCCAGTGCCACCCCACCATGGCAGGGACACCTCCCACTATCCCAGGCTGCTCCAAGCCCCAATGTCCAGCCTGGCCTTGGGCACTTCCAGGGATCCAGGGGCAGCCACAGCTTCTCTGGAAATTCCACCCCAGCCCCTCCCCACCCTCCCAGCCAGGAACTCCTTCCCAATATCCCATCCATCCCTGCCCTCTGGCAGTGGGAAGCCATTCCCACTTGTCCTGTCACTATCCATATAAAAATTCCCTCTTCCTCCTTTTTAGAAGCCTTTTTAAAAGTGGGTGTCAGGCTCTGCTCCCAGGGAACAGGGACAGGAGGAGAGGGAACGGCCTCAGGCTGGGCCAGGAGAGGCTCAGGGTGGACATCAGCAGGAATTTCCCCATGGAAAGGGTGGTCAGGCCTTGGCAGGGCCTGACCAGGGAAGTTTTGGAGTCCCCATCCCACCCAAGCAGGCGGAAGATGCCAAGGAATCCTTCCCTGCTCAGGACTCCCAGGTGCACTCGGGGATAGCCATGGCACCTTTATTCCTAACCATAAATTCCATCAGCACTTGGAATGGCCGTTGCAGGACACAACTCTTTTCTGGAACTTCCCACCAAACCTCATTCTTCTTTCACTCCCCTCCTTCTTTTTTCCCATTTTTTCCCCACACTTCCTGCTTGTTAATGATCAGAGGAATGATTTTATTTGCTCGCGACTCCAGAAGTTTTCAATTATCCGGCACGATTGGCTGCACGTGGAGAATAATGGAGCATATGCTAAGTGTATGCATGACCTATTTAAAGGCATGGAAAATTTTCCTGGTAAAACTCTTCTAATGGGACGTGGCTGCCACACTCCAGTGAGTGGAAAATCGGGATTTTAAGGAACGTTACGGTTTGTGCGGGGAGAGGAGCAAGGCGAAAACAGGAGCCAGGTGTTTATCTGAGAATGAAGGTCAGTATTTGGAATCCAGAGGTTGTGGAAATGTCCTGGAATGTTGGAGGTTAAAAGGATCGGAAACCTGGCCAAGACCTTTAGGAATTTTGCCAATATTGGAGGCGTTTAACCGGGAGCTGAAATATTCAGGAAAATTGTTGTTCTGATCTTGGATATTGCTGAAATCCAAGAAAAATCCTTGAGTTTTGCTTCCTTCAAAGCTCAAATTCCTTAAATGCATTACAGGTCTTTATTTTTAAATATATTATTTAAAATTCCTCTTGTTTAAAGCTGTTAAAAATGGGCCATTTTGGTGGTCAGAGGTCACAAATTTAATATCATCACATGAGCTGAGCTAGTCCATGGGGTGGGTTCTTTCCTTCTCCTCTGTGCCCCTTCCCCAAAATTCCCACCTGAAGTTCCTGCTAAATCCAGGATCCAAACTGGATTTCAGGCCTTCGAGTGGCATCAGAACTATGGAAAATCTGAGTGGAGAATTCTACTTCTGGTTAATAATTCCAGCTCATTCCAAGGCTGAGTTTTTCCAGGTCTGGGTGCTAAATATTATCCTGAATTTTTCCTGGCGGGAAGAGGCCTCTCCTCAGGAAAGGTGTCCCATGGAGGTTCTTGGAAATGATGAGCAGGACACCTCCACACCTTCTCCAGACAAACCCATCCAGCCTTGTCCCCAGCAGGTTTTTGTGCTCCTGGTGTCCATGAATTGTCACTGTGGGCACCAAAATTGTGTCCGATCAGTGGGGCTGAGATCATTAATAGAGAATTCCAGAATTTTTGAGGCTGGAAAAGCCCTCCCAGCCCATCGAGTCCAAGCTGTGCCCAATCCCCACCTTGTCCCCACCCTGTCCCCACCCTGGCACTGAGCGCCACCTCCAGGAATTCCTCGGACACCTCCAGGGATGGGCACTCCAAACCTCCCTGGGCAGCCAAGGCCTGAGCACTCTTCCCGTGGAGAAATTCTCCCTGATTAATGAACGAATTAATTAAATGTTATCCCACTAATGACGTCAATGCTGTCTGTGAATGTGACACTGTGCTCCCGATCTCCTGTTCCCTCCTCTCCAGGTCACCTGGAGGGGGCTCAGTGGCATTTTTTGGGATATGGCTTTGCAGGACTTGGTCTGTCCCACCTGCAGAAGGGTCAAAATCCCGCTGGAGACTGGGCCAACTGGGACAAACTGGTATTCCACATTCCCCCTGTCAGGGACACCTCTGGCCTGAAAATTGGGAATATTCCCTTCCGGATGGGTGAGTGGAAGCACTGAGATCATCCAAACATGGAGATAAATCCTAAAGTGGCTCCACAACAGTTTTGTGATTTGGGATTGGGAATCCTGCAGGGCCAAGGGCTGCAAACCGGGATGTTCCCAGCCCATCCTGCTGCTATTGGAACTTTTTGGGCACAAAGTGACCAAATCTGGGTGGGCTGAGCCCATCTGGGGCTCAGACAGCGAGGGGGTGGCACTGACCCAACAGGAGGGACCAGGACCTGCTGATACCAATCCTTTGGGATAAATCCTGGAGTTTTTATTCGGATACCGATTCCCTGCTGTGGGTATTCACTTCCAAGACACACAAGGACGAGGAAGGGAAGGCACAAATTGAAGGAATTGCCCTCCAGCACAGGCAGAGCCCAAGTTTTTCCCAATCCTTTCCCATCCAACCTCTCCAGACCTTTATCTTCCTGATAAGGCAGCAGCTGCAACTTGGTCAGGCACCACTTAATGCAGTCCCAAAGGGCAGGAGGAATTTTTTGGAGGGATCACTACTCCCAGCTCATGGAAAAATAAAGGGCACCTGAGGATGAGGGTCAGGCAGACCGGATATTTTTTTCCGTAATGCTGATTTTCTTCATAAAATAAAACCGACATTATTTTTTTCCCTTTTTTGGAGCACGGAGTCCAACTTCCTCTGGCTCAGCTGGAGGTCTACGAAGGAGAGAGGGATTTTGCGGGAAAAACCAACAGGAGAAAGGGATTTTTGCCAGGGTTTACAACTGCAGAAGGAGAGTGCACAGCTCCAGGGGGAGGCTGCAATAATTAATGGAGCAGAAATTTATCAGGAGTCCCTGGCTGCACAGACACCTCTTGTCCTGCAAATCCTGGAGGATGGAAAACCCAAATGTCACTGTAACTATGGGAAAAATGAAAACTCTCCAACGACACTTTTAGGGTTAGAGAATCAAGGCATCGCTTTATTCTGGCCAGGATGTGCAATGGAAATCCTTTCACCCACACGTTGCTCGGGCAGTGCAGAGAAAATCATCCCATGGATTTTACCAGATTTTTCACATATTTTATACAGTCAAAACCCAGAGAAATTCATTGGTTCGATGTGCATTGGTCCCAAGTTGCGTGGTTCTAAGTATTTGGTTTCCTGTTGGATATGGATTTCTTCACCTCCGGTGTTAATTCGGTTCCCATTCTTCTCCATCTTTTCCCAGATCAGGTGTCTGACCATGTTTGGAGCTGATGGTCGTTAATGGTCATTAATATTCATTAATGGTCTTTAATTGTCATCATCTTTTGTGTATCTTCTATGCTACTCCCAGTCTGTTGAGATGTTCAGCTCATCAGGCCTTGAGTGACGAAACACTCCTTGGAAAAGAAACTTAAACTTCGTTTCCCCCAGGGCAAAGGCGAACGAGACTGACTAAAGTTACAAAAAAATTTTAAATTTTGTATCATTTTCCAACAGCAGGGTGACCAGAGGCGTTTCTGGGCACTTCAGCATTTATTGGATCATTAATAAATGATTTCTGAATATGGGATTGTGCAGGTGGTGGACTCGGACAGGGGAACTCATTTTACAGGAGGATCCTTCAAGGGATTATGGCTGCTTTGGGAATTCAGTGGGACCTCCACAGCCCTGGCACCCTCAGAATTCAGGTCAAAGAGAAAGGATGGAGTGGAGAAATAAAGAAACACCTTCTGAAGCCGGTGACAGAAACTGAGGTGCCCTGGGTACGGCTTTTGCCGTTGGCTGTGGCACGAGTAAAAGCCAGAGCCCGAGGAGACACTCGATTATTCCCCTTTGAATGAATGTTTGGGATTCTTACCCGGTGAATTCTCAGCCCAGTGGGGGTGGAGATAAGTGATGTGTATTTAAACCCATTGTGCTGGTTTGGCCAAAATCTAGTAATATATCCCCTGAGAGAAAACCAGGTTACAACCACCCTTCCCCCATCACGTTTGGGAAAAAAAAGGAAATTTCTCCTCGAAGGAAAGTGAAAGAGATAAAAACTATTTATTTTAACAAACACACAGGAAAAGGATAATAATGCTAAATAATGAAATGAAATCTCTCGCTATAGAGAGAAACCTGGGAAGATTTCAGAGTCCTTCTGCAGGTGTGGTCTCTCTCCTCCTCGGAGCTGGGTCGGCGAGGGGCCACCCCCGGGCCTTGGGGAGGGAATTCTCCTGATGTGTTCTGATGTTGTTGAAACAGTCCAGAAAAAAAGAAGGGAAAAACCAAAGTCCCAGGAAACAAAGTTCAGCTTTCCGTCTCACGCCGGGAAGAGAAAAAAACCCCAAACCAGCTGGGTGAAGGAAAGCGAGCAGGGTGCTCCCTCTGTGTTCCTGCAGCCAGAGAACGCAGAGCAGTGAAATCTCTGTGTCCTTGAGAAGCTGCTTTGAAAAGTTCGTTTGTTTTTTTTTCCTCAAGCTCAGTTTAAAGGCACAGAAAAGGCACAAAATAAATTTTTTGGGCATGGAGCTCGATAGGGGATACACATGATAGAGTCACCCCAAGACAGTCATCTACAGGGACCTCCGGCGATGCTGGGCTGACAGGAGCTGTCATTGCTGCTTTAGGCTGAGTTGTTTCCCTGGATTTCCTTGCCCCACCGGCTGCAGGGGCCAGAAGTGGAAAAGTTGGGAAAGGGCGCTTCAAATGTTCTTTTTTATACCACACCAGGCATTTTAAAAAGTTCAGTTAATGACTACAAATGTTTGTGAGGACAAGTTGAGAAATAAGAAGAGGGATTGATAGGGAAGATGTCCATACAAACAATTCCGTGGGTGAGGGGATGGGTGGGGATGGCTTTGAGATGGGGCTGGATGTCTGTTCCCACTTTCAGCTGCGGGTTTGTTACAGAACCCAGACACCCTGACTCCTGCAACAGACAAGTGAGAATTTCTGAACTTTGGGATTAACTTCCAGCTGCAGGTTTGTTCCAGAGCCCGGACAGTTCGGCTCCTGAAACAGCCAAATGGGGCCGTACGAGCCGGAACTTCTGAATTTTGGGGTAAAAGGACAGGTTTAAGGGGGCATATGGGGCAGGCGGTTCGGGAAGGCTGCACCTTCCTGGTACCTCAGCAGTGGGGAAGGAAGAGGGCACCGTGCCCAGGAGTTTGGGATTAAAGGAGGCTGCACCCTCCGAAACCCCGAGAGAGAAAACCCCGCGGGCTGTGGCCCAGGGGCCTCTCTGCCTTTACTCCAATAAAATTGCAGGACTCCTCTGTCTCCTTTATGGACACTGGCTCTTCCCAGCGAGATTTTCCACACACTGGGATAGTGGAAGGTGTCCCATGGCAGGGAGTGGAATGAGATGGGATTTAAGGTGTGTTCCAACTCAAACCAGTTTGGGATTCTCTGTGTGTTCTGCAGAGTTTCTTGCCAACAGGTCCATGAGATACACGAGTGCCCCACCACAGCTCAGGGCTCCTCATCCTGCAAAAATCCCAAAATCTGGTTCTTCCTGAACAGTTTTCCCATGGAAGGAGTGGCTTAGGTTTGATTTAGTCAAGTCCAATTTGGGAGTGATGCCCTTCAGGACACTTTCCAGGCTGGCTGCAGGAAAAGCAGGGAATGTTCGCTCTGCTTAAGTAGGGAAGATTTATATTTCCCTGGCATTGGATAAATCTGCTCCATTTATTCCCAATTCCTTCCCTAAAGGACCAAGTTATCTTTAAAACAAACACCAGAATAGCTGGAGTGGGATATTTCATTCCTGCCAATAAAACAACTGCAACTGTAGCAATTTATTTGTGTGGGGTTTTATTTCCCTTTACTGGGTTAAGATTTGGGCTCTGGGAACAGACTGATCCAATTTCCCTCTCCATGTGGCAAGCGCCACTCCACAGGCAGAGCATGAAGGACTTGGCTTTCCCATGGATGCGCTCTTGACTTTGCTCCGGTTCAGATTCCAGTGAGGACGAGGGAATTTTCAGCTTCTGTGCCTCTTTCCAGAGGGGTTTTCACACAGCCCTAAAGAGAAGCCTTTGCTGGCAGGAACAGAGGAGCATTCCATGGAATCCCACAACGGTTTGGGATGGAAAAGCTCATCCCGTTCCACTCCTGCCATGGCAGGGACACCTCCCACTGTCCCAGGCTGCTCCAAGCCCTGTCCAACCTGGCCTTGGACACTGCCAGGGATCCAGGGGCAGCCACAGCTGCTCTGGGAATCTGTGCCAGGGCCTCTCCACCCTCCCAGCCAGGAATTCCTTCCCAATATCACATCTATCCCTGCCCTCTGGCACTGGGAAGCCATTCCCCGTTGTCCTGGAACTATCTGTGCATGTAAAAGTCCTTCTCCCTCCTTTTTATAAGCCCCCTTTAGGTACTGGAAAAGTGTGGTTTTCCCTTCCCCTTCCCCTTCCCCTTCCCCTTCCCCTTCCCCTTCCCCTTCCCCTTCCCCTTCCCCTTCCCCTTCCCCTTCTCCTTCCCCTTCCCCTTCCCCTTCCCCTTCCCCTCTCTCCATTCCCTTTTCCCTTCCCCTTCCCCTCTCTCCCTGTCCCTTTTCCCTTCCCCTTCTCCTTCCCCTTCCCCTTCCCCTTCCCCTTCCCCTTCCCCTTCCCCTTCCCCTTCCCCTCTCTCCATTCCCTTTTCCCTTCCCCTTCCCCTTCCCCTTCCCCTTCCCCTTCCCATTCCCCTTCCCCTTCCCCTTCCCCTTCCCCTTCCCCTTCCCCTTCCCCTTCCCCTTCCCGTTCCCCTTCCCCTTCCCCTTCCCCTTCCCCTTCCCCTTCCCCTCTCTCCATTCCCTTTTCCCTTTCACTGTTCCAATTTCCCTTTCCATTTTTACTTTCCCATTTCTTCTTTTCATTCTCCTTTTCCTTCTCAGTCCCCAAGGAAAAAGCCACAGCTGCTCATCCCATCCCAATCCCCACCCGGCACAGCAAAACCCTGGGAGAACCCTTGGCTTTGGATTCCAAGTGTTTAACATGGCAGAAAAGGGAAAACAATGGCTAAAAGTGGGAATTTAAAGCCGAGTGAGGGTGGAAATGAGACGTATCCCAAGGGAAGTTCCCTCTGGAATGATGTGGGCAATGCTGCCATTCCTCCTCCTCCCATCTGGAGGGGCTTGGAGAAGTCCAAGCTGTCGGTCACAGCATGGGAATGATCCATGTGTCCCACAAAAGGAGGGAGACAGTGATTAAACATCATTTCATCGGCCATTTCCTGGCGGGAAGTAGATCAGCACGGCTCTGCTGAATCCAGGGATTTATGCTGGTCCAAGGAAATCAATCCCAGTATTTATGGGCCTTTGGGATGGAGGCTGTAAGTTCTCCCCAGCAGGGACCCGCTGACATCTCCTGCGGCAGCTCCATGGGCTGAGCTGGGCTCACCAGGGCTGTCCAGGGGGATGATCCTGGTTTTGTCCTTGTGCTCCTTGTCAGGGGATGCTGGTGGTGGCAGGGGACACCTTTCCTGGTCCTTTATTCCCAAATAAAGATCTCTTTAAAACAATTTTTCTCCCACATAAAACTTCATCCCAGGACCTTTTCTAGGATTAACTCTGGAATTGCAAAGTGTCTTTCCCATGGCTTCTTTTTGATCCGGGGAAATGCTTGGATTAGTCCAAGTCTGGCGTCTTTCTGGGAAAACCGAGTTCCACCAGGGATGGGAGATCCATCCGACTGATCAATGAGTGACATCCCTGCCCGTGGCAGGGGCTGGAATGGGATGAGCTTCAAGGTGCCTTCCAACCCAAACCATTCCATGATTCTGGGATTCTGGGATCCAAGGATTCCTTGCTTTTAGCAGTGGGTGGGGGGATGGTTCTTCTGAGTGCTCAATAGCTTTATCCTGGAGCCATTTCCGAGAGCCTAAAGGGGCTCCAGGAGAGCTGGAGAGGGACTGGGGACAAGGGCTGGAGGGACAGGACACAGGGAATGGCTTCCCAGTGCCAGAGGGCAGGGCTGGATGGGATATTGGGAATTAGGAATTCCTGGCTGGGAGGGTGGGGAGGGGCTGGGCTGGAATTCCCAGAGCAGCTGTGGCTGCCCCTGGATCCCTGGCAGTGCCCAAGGCCAGGCTGGACATTGGGGCTTGGAGCAGCCTGGGACAGTGGGAGGTGTCCCTGCCCGTGGAAGGGGGTGGGATGGGATGAGATTTAAGTTCTCTTCCATCCCAAACCATTCCAAGATTTATGATTCCATGCTGTGTGTCTGAAATCAGTGTTTGATATTCTCCAGGTGGTGCTGAGACCTCCCAGCAGCTTCCCAAACTTTCCATCTCCGCAGTTTTCCTGTGGCAGAGCCGAGACTCTCCGTGAGCTGTTTGAACCCGATCCCAGAGCTCTCTGTCTCAGCTCCAGGAATTTTTTCCTGCAGTTTGTGGCTGCAGTTTGCTCCTCAGCCCTCCTTAAGGGCAAGCCAGGTTGTGGGGTCATTCCTGGGGTGAACACCTCCTCCATTAATGGGATTTTCCTTTCAATCCTGTCAATACTCCCTAATCACTGCCTGCAGAAATCAGGGATGGGCCACTTCATATCCTCTCCAAGCCTCATGCCCCCTCAGCGTTCCCAAAGGAGCCACTTAGCTACAGAATTCCACAAAATAATCGTGTCCTGGAGCTTCCTTGCTTCCAGGGAGAGCCCAGAGCAGCTCCGAGTGTTCAGCTGGACAAAGGGAAGGTGAAGAGTTCACTTGGACACAATCCAGGGATTCCTACATGGAAAAATTAGTGGGAGAGGGAACATAAATCCTGAAAAAGGGGGTAGGGAAAAAATATCCGTCAGTGGCTGGAAGGTGAAGCTGGACAAGGAAATTCGGATTGGAAACAGGACCCTGCTGTTGTTCTTTTTTAAAGAGGGAATTGGCCGTTGGAGCAATATCCCAGTTCTTCCCAGGCCTTTCCAGGTGCTTCTGTTGCTCCCAAGTCCCTCTCCAGCTCTCCTGGAGCCCCTTTAGGCCCTGCAAGGGGCTCTGAGCTCTCCCTGGATCCTTCCCTTCTCCAGGTGAACATTCCCAGCTCTCCCAGCCTGGCTCAGCAAAGGGGCTCCAGCCTCTCATGACTCTCCTCATAATTTGGGAGAGACCTGGAAAAAATTCATGGAATAGGGCTAAAGCTCTGCCCATCTTCCCTGAATTTTGAGACCTTTTTCTGTCCCATCTGTCCCAGATCCCCACTCCTTGGCATGGACAGACCACTGGACACCAGTTAAAATCCCTGGATCAGCTCAGACATCTCTTCCCAGCCTTTCCAATTCCTCAAATGCCTTTTTTATGATAAGGCCTCCAGTCTAATTTTATTTAAAATCTCTTTTTTTTTTTTTCCGCAGGACACCTGGAAAAGATCCGGACCTCCACACTAAAGGATAAAACAGCACTGATGATGCCAACTCCAATGTCTTTTCCAGGAGAAATATTTTGGGATGCAATCTGTTTAATTCTCTGGGACCTTTGGGACAAAACACCATGGTAGCTGAGCAGCTCTTCATCCGGAAATCAGCTGAAATAGACTTTTTTCCCAACATTTTGTGTTTATCCTCTGTGAGAATCAGTTTAATCAGGGAAAACAAGAATTTAAAAGGATTTTCAGGTTGCTCTGTCAGCATCAAGTCCCTTTCAGCGCCTGGGATCAGTGATGTGTCCTAGGAAATCGCCCTCTCCGTAAATATGGAATATCCTAAGTTGGAAGGGATTCACAAGGATCATCGAGTCCAGCTCCTGGCCCTGCACAGGACAACTCCAAGAATCCCAAAATAACCTTTTTCCTTCATTTTTTCTCCTCCCTCTGTCCTGCTGATAAGGGCAGTGACAGAGCGGCTTCATCAACCCGACCTCACTCCATCCTAATTCCCAGGATTGTGCCAACAGTACCGAGGTCTGGTTTTCCACAACCACTTCTGCACACAGAAGTGATGTTGGAATCATGGAATCTTAGGATCATTAGGGTTGGGAAAGACCTGGGAATGTTCAAGGCCAGGTTGGACGGGGCTTGGAGCAACCTGGGACAGTGGAAGGTGTCCCTGCCCATGGCAGGGGGTGAGAATGGGATGAACTTTGAGGTCCCTTCCAAGCCAAACCATTCCATGATCCTGTGATTCTCCTTCATCCGGTGAGCAGGACTGGGGGGCTGTTCCCAAATATTAGGAGGGGCCAGCCTTTTATTTTGATCCCTACTGATTGTGATCCCACGGAAATAGGTTCGCTACAATCCTGAGGTTTGGCTCTCAGAGGAGGGAAAAAACTCTCTGGAGAGGTGGAGACAATGGGATTGTTGAGCTCTGAGGTGCTGGCCACGGACAGAGTGAAGGATGGAGAGGGGATAAGCTGAGCTTGCTGCACCTGGATGGGTTGGGAAGGCAGGGAAATAACTGAGAGGAACAAAATCATGGACACCAAAGCCATGGGAAACAATTGTGGAGAGGAGAAAAATCATGGACACCAAAACCATGGAAACAATTGTGGAGAGGAACCAAATCATGGACACAAAGCCATGGAAATAATTGTGGAGAGGAGACAAATCATGGACACCAAAACCATGGAAACAACTGGGGAGAGGAACCAAATCATGGACACCAAAACCATGGAAATGATTGTGGAGAGAAGGCAAATCATGGACACCAAAACCATGGAAATAATTGTGGAGAGAAATGAGATCACGGATACCAAAGCCATGGGAAACAATTGTGGAGAGGAACGAAATCATGGACACCAAAACCATGGAAACAATTGTGGAGAGAAGGCAAATCATGGACACCAAAGCCATGGGAAACAATTGTGGAGAGGAGACAAATCATGGACACCAAAACCATGAGAAAAAAATTGTGGAGAGAAATGAGATCACGGATACCAAAGCCATGGGAAACAATTGTGGAGAGGAACGAAATCATGGACACCAAAGCCATGGGTGGGGCAGTGAACTCTGCAGGTTCTGTGAGAAAGATGTTTGGGGATGTGTGGGAAAATATCTGGGACCTCTGGATGAGCAGATGATGGAATCTGAAGTGGGAAGATGAATTTTATTGCGGTCACAGCGTTCTGTGAGCAGCAAGATCCAGGCAGGAGCGTTGTGGATACTGAGGATCGTTCTTGGGAGCGTGACCAGAGGCAGGAGCAGATAAACAGGAGCGAAGCTAAAACTTTATCCGACTTGGCTGAACTGGAAATTCAATCCCAAATTTTTGCTTGGGAAGCTGATGAAATTCAAGCACCCAATTAGCAGCAGCTCTGCAGCGGGGGCTGACGAGCCTTTCGATAAACGAGTGATCCTTGCAGAGCACGGAGTCAAAGCCAAAGCACTTCACTCCCAAGCCAAGGGCTCCAGGCAGTGCCCCAGCAAGGCAGGAATTCCCAAGTTTTTGCATTAATTGGATTTCTAATGGGTTTCAAAACCGACTGGGTGTGTGAAGCGCTCAGTAATTACAGCAGATTAAGGTGACACTTTGGAAAACGGGTGGAACGAGAACATGGATGAAGCAAACCTTGCTCCGGCCTAATTACAGAGAAACAATGGATAATGTGGATTTGATAATCCTCTGGAATAAAGGAACACGAGAATCACACTCCACGGATCATTCTTCATGCTGGTAAATCACCTTTAAATTGGGATTTTCTAACACAATAACCAGAGGTTGCTGAGCACTGCCCACAGCTGGAGGAGCAAATCCACCAAAATTCAATTTTGCCAAGTTATTTCCAGGAAATCCAGAATTATTTGCCTTCCTTCCGTGGGTTTTGCATGGGGAAAATGCAGCGTTTCGGTTGCTTGGGAAGGAAAAAATAAAAATAAAAAATTAAATTTTTTTAAAAAAAAAATTAAAATTAAAATATAAAAACAAAACCAAAAAAAGTAAAAATATAACTATAACATAAATATAAATATAACAATAAATATAAACATAAATGTAAATACAAATGTAAATATAAATGTAAATATAAATGTAAATGTAAATATAAATATAAATACAAATGTAAACACATATTACATTAAATCTTTATATTTATACGAAACAGTGGGGTTTTGTAGGACACTGAGGACCCTAGTGAGGGTAAAACGAGTAAATCCTGTGAAAACTGTGGAAAATATTTACACAAATTCCAGGGTTAAATGTGGAAGTGCTCCGATTGTATCCCCACACGTCCCTAATTGCTCATTATGCATGCAAATTACATGATTTTAATGTGCTCTCATCATAATTACAGCGGTAAATTAGGGGCCATAATTGCCCATGCAAATGTGCCGTGCCCGGCTTTTTATCCCTTTTCTTCTCCAAGATGTTCGAAGCACCAGGAAATAACGGAAGGTCATGGAATCCCAGAATCCCAGGGTGGTTTGGGTTGGAAGGGATCATCCCATGCCGTGCCCTGCCATGGGTTCTGCCATCCCAGGTTGCTCCAAGCCTCATCCAGAGGGATAAAGGGAATAATTTCTTACCTGTTTTTTGGGGGAATTTAAAATACCAATGAGGAACTCTTAAAGATTGGGAAAAGTGGCTTCAATTCTTTCTTGGGAGGTGTCCAAGGGATGAAGGGAATAATTTCTTGCCAGTTTTTTTAGGAGAATTTCGAAGATCAACAAGGAACTCTTAAAGATTGGGAAAAGTGGCTCCAGCTCTTTCTTGGAAGTGTCCAAGGAATGCCTGGAAGTAGCACTCAGTGCTCTGGGCTGGTGACAAGGTGAGGACTGGTCACAGCTTGGACTTGATGCTCTTGGAGGGCTTTTCCAACCTAAATAATTCCATGATTCTGTCTGGGACCAAACCCCAAGATATCTGAAGGTGGTGAAATTCCTCTGCTGAGGACGATTTTCCCAATTCCCAGTTTATTTCCCGCACCCACTTTACTATTTTTGGGTTTTTTTAAAAAAACCTTTCCTTCTGTTTCGTTTTACCTCTGCTCAGAATGGTTCCTTTCCATCCTCCTGGCAGCTGCATCCCAATCCTCACTCCTGACCTTCCCAAGTCCTCTCATCTAAAGGTTCCCTTAATTCCGTGGCACATCCCGGAATAGCAATGTTCCGGATTAATCCCGGGTTACTGGGTGAGTCATTTTGTTTATTTGTATAAAACGTGTTCGCTTTATTCTGCTCTCCCAAATCCAGGGATGAAAAGGGAGGATGAGCAGATTATAATGCCGGATATTTTTATTCCTAGAAGGAGATTATAATGCACATTTCCTGGGGCTGAGGGAGGTTGGGATGCTGGAAAAGCTGCCATGGGAAGCAGTCGCCAGCTCTGCATACATGGAATTAATTCCAGGGTGTTTTTTTTTCCTGGGTGTTGTCACAGCACCTCTCCCTCACTTCCCACTGCGTGAGGAGCTTCTTCCCAGCTCCGGGAATTTGGGAGTGCCTGTTGGAATTTCACTCTGTGGGTTTGTTCAGGTTTGGGAGGTGGAATCATAATAACACATAAAATTTTAGGGAAAAAAGACCCAAGGAAACGTAAAAGCAGGAATAGTGACTCCCTCCATCCAAGCTCACTTGGTCAAACACAGGGAACATCCATAATTCCTCTTGGAAAAGCTCAGTGAAATTGTTATCCTGGGAGTAGGGGAAAACAAAGAGCAACAAACGCATCCTGCTTTTCTCAGTTTGGTGGGATTTGTGGGACAAATCAGACACAGGGAAAATCCTCAATCCCTCCTGGAAAAGCTCTGTTAAATTGTTATCCTGGAAGAATGAGGGGAGAAAAAGAGCAACAAAATCTTCCCATTTTTCTCAGTTTGGAGGGATCTGTGGGACACATCTCCCACGCTCATCCACCCCTCCCAGCCACAGGAACCCGGAACTCGGCTTTTCCCAACAAAAAGGATGGAAGTGACTTCCTGCATCCTGAGGGCTCCCGGTGCACTCGGATAAAATTCCTAAGGACAGGAAATAAATGCGTTCCATAAACCTCAATACAACCCCGTCACTTTTCCTTGTTCCAGCTGCTGTGGGAAGCAATGGCACTTCCATAATTCCATGTCTGAAAGCCTTGTTGCGCTTTGGGAATCTGTTGGAGCCAGGGATTTTGCAGCCAAGTGACCAAAAATAAAGGGAATATTTGAGCCAGCTTTTCCAGCCCTGGTTCCACCTTGGGAGCAGCCAAAAATGACGTGTGGCCCTTCAGAAAGGGCAAAGGTTCGAATCTCCAGCTTTCCCTGCACCTCTCCCTCACTTCCCACTCCATGAGGAGTTTCTTCCCAGCTCTGGATGTCCAGGAGTTTGGGAAGTGCCTATTGGAATCTTGTTCTATGGACTTGGTGAGGTTTGGGGGGTGGGACAACAATAATACTTCTGTTAACCCTTTCCATGAAGAAATTTTCCCAAATATCCAACTTGAGCTTCCCATGGCCCAGCCTGAGGCTGTTCCCTCTCCTCCTGTCCATGTTCCTTGGGAGCAGACCCCGACCACTCCCCGGCTGCCCCCTCCTGTCAGGAAATTATGGAAAATTTCCATTATTTCCACCTGGTTGAACATTTTATTCCCGAGCTGGGCAGCAGGGACTTGTCCAAGGTGCTGGAATTTCTTATCCACAAAACGGAAAACCCTTAACAAGTCGTTGGTGACCTTTGTAGGGAAATATCGGTGGGCAGGTGGATACAGCCAGTTTTACCTGGATCACAGAATTCCCACTGGTCAGGAATGAGGACCAGAGCACTTGGTGAATCACGGAATCATGGAATGGTTTGGGATCAAGGGATGTTAAATCCCATCCAGTTCCACCCCCCTTCCATAGGCAGGGGCACCTTCCACTATCCCAGGCTGCTCCAAGCCCCATCCAGCTTGGGCTTGGACACTTCCAGGGAATTCCACTACAAATCCCAGCTGGAGCAGAGTTTATTTCAGAGCTCATTTAAAAGATGCTGCAGCTGGATCAAACAAGTGGAGATTCCGGAGCCTGACCCCCTTCCGGGACAGGAGAATTTCTTGGGACAAGGCTGCCTGTCAGATTCCTTAAAAATCAATAATTATTGGATTTATCTCCACATTTTCCTGTGCAACACATCCCATTTCCTTGGCTGGTTGCACATAACCTCACCCTCATCCCATGCTGGATTTTAGCCTCAGGAGCAGTGGAATTTTCCCATCCACAGCTGGAAACATCCCGGACTATTTGCTGATAAGGTTTGGAAAGGCCTGAGCCATATTTTATTCCCTATTCCTGGCAGGAAAAATCAACTCCACCCGTCCAGCAAGTTCCTGCTCAAATAAAGGAATAAAAAAGCTGCATCATGGATGTACTGCACAGGAAATCTTATTTAAATCCATGTATTCCTTACATTGGGAATCTTATTTAAATCCATTTATTCCCTACATTGGGAATCTTATTTAAATCCATGTATTCCTTACATTGGGGATCTTATTTAAATCCATTTATTCCCTACATTGGGAATCTTATTTAAATCCATGTATTCCCTACATTGGGAATCTTATTTAAATCCATTTATTCCCTACATTTAAATATAAGTCAGAGCAAGGAAAATTTTTAAAAATCGGCATCGTAAACACAGAGGTTTTGCCGTGCTTTCTGTACATCCAATATTTGTTTTACGGCAGAACTTCCCAGGAATCTTGCTGGGAGCTGCCAGGGAATTGCCAGCAATTATTTCCCTGGTATTTGCTTAAATAGCCCTGAGGTTTGATGTTGTTTGATGCCTCCTGGAATATCCTGGGAAGGCACAACTCAGAGCTCTGCGGCTGCCCAGAGGGGAATTTTTATTCCAGAAAACTGGGAAGTAATTCCACATCCGTCACTCCTGCCAGCAGCGGGAGAGTGCAGGAAAAGGAGATCTTTTCCAGCAGCCTCGTTGTCCATGTCAGGGAAAATTTTTAGGTGGGACAGCCTGAAAGGCACGAAGAGATCTGGGAAAAAAGCAAAAAATACGGAAAAACTACCTGTGGGATGCGCATTCCATCAATACCCTACAAGAGGTGCCTTCCCTCCCTCCCTTCTCCCTTCCTCTTTTCCCTCTTGGTCCTCCTGCCCCATGGATGCGATAAATCCATGCCTGCATTGCTCTGTGGGAAGATCTGACCTTGCTTTGGGACATCTGGAATTTTTTCCTGTGTTGTTTGCAGATCCTGGGGAATGTTACAGCCTTGAACTGGGCCTGCGGGCACACCCGGGCACACCCAAAAAATGGGATTTGGGGAATTTCTCGGTTTGGCTTTTGCAGATGGAAAGGTTGGAGAAGAGAGGGATCCAGGGAGAGCTCAGAGTCCCTTGCAGGGCCTAAAGGGGCTCCAGGAGAGCTGGAGAGGGACTGGGGACAAGGGATGGAGGGACAGCACACAGGGAATGGCTTTAAGCTGGAAAAGGGTGGATTTAGTTGGATATTGGGAAGGAATTCCTGTCTGGGAGGGTGGGGAGGGGCTGGGATGGAATTCCCAGAGCAGCTGTGGCTGCCCCTGGATCCCTGGAAGTGTCCAAGGTTGGACAGGGCTTGGAGGAACCTGGGGTAGTGGGAGGTGTCCCTGCCCATGGCAGGGAATGGGATGGGATTTAAGGTCCTTCCAACCCAAATCCTTCTGGAATTCTGTGAAATGGCCTCTCCCTTTATTCCATACTGCTCCTTTTTAGTACGAATAAAATCATTGTCCCTTCCATAACACTTTTTATTGGTATAAAGAGATACAAAAAGCGAATTAATTTTGGGTTATTTTCATCTGATTTTTTAACTCAGACTTTGAGTGTTTTAACACTCAGATCATCTAAAATCTGCTGCCCACGCACCTGTGGGGCGGTGAGCAGCAGCTGCGGGCAGTGAATAACCTGAACACGCTCAGCTGGACTTTTAATTATATTCAAATAATAATAATTCCATTGTTTTATCTCATACATATTTAAACATGTCTTGATTTATCATCGAACAGAAGGAATCTCTGCCCCCACCACCACGGCCTGCTCGTATTAATAATTTGGAGGATTAACATTAAAAAAAAACTCCAGACAAATCCAGCTTTGTTTGGATTGGTGAATTGGGTTTTTGAATCCTCCAAACCTGAGGTTTCCACATTTTTTGCAATAAATTCGAGTCAATCCAGACTGCAAATATTTATTGCTGCCCTCAGAGCCATCAGCAGAGCTTCAGTCAACACAAGATGGGAGCTCTGAGGCCAGGAAGTGGTTTAAGATCCCAAAAGATGATTTATTCCATGAGAAAAGAGCAAAACAACATCTGGGAGGCGGAAATTCCGGGAGATGTTGTCGCAGAGGGTGGTTCCACCTGGAATAACGCCTGTCCTGGGAGGTGGAGCCTTTGGAATTCCAAACGGACCGTTGGCATTTGGCGCCATAGACCTCATCCTGAAGAAAGGAGCTCTGGAAATGAATTCTGGTCAACACGTCCCCAAAATCCAGCAACACATGGAATTGGTGCTGCTCACATGACATCGGCTCGGAGCAGATCCACGATGCACAATTTGTGTGCACTTCCAGCATTTCCAAGGACTTACCTTGGGATGGAGGGCTGGAATCAAGTCTCCACCTCCTGTTGGTGTTGCTGTCACAGTGCCCGGGTCAGATTTGTTACCACAGGCTCAGAGGGGGCACAAGGCACATCCGTGGTCCCTGTTCCTTGGAAATGCCTTGGAATATCGTTTTCCTGCTTCAGCTGCTGCTGCTTTAGAAATAACTTCCCCTAAACCCACATCAGTGGGGTTGGAACCCAGACTGGTTTGGGCTGGAAGGGACCTTAAATCCCATCCCATCTTCCACTCTCCCAGGCTGCTCCAAGCCCCAGTGTCCAGCCTGGCCTTGGACACTCCCAGGGATCCAGGGGCAGCCACAGCTGCTCTGGGAATTCCAGCCCAGCCCCTCCCCACCCTCCCAGACAGGAATTCCTTCCCAATATCCAACCTAATCTCCCCTTTTCCAGCTTAAAGCCATTCCCTGTGTCCTGTCCCTCCATCCCTTGTCCCCAGTCCCTCTCCAGCTCTCCTGGAGCCCCTTTGGGCCCTGCAAGGGGCTCTGAGATTTCCCTGGATCCTTCTCCTCTTCTCCAGGTGAACAACTTTCCTTTGAAACTTGAAGTGGATCTGGCTCCATCCAGGGAGATGCAAATTGCAGAGGCCAAGATTTTCCCAGTTTTTCCATGTCCTCACCTGTGGAATGATCTCTGCCTCGCTTTCTTCACTCCCCAAGGAATTCTGTCCCCAACCTTCCTGTCCCACCTTTCCTAATCCCCTCTTTTCTATCAGAACTTATTTGTCTCTCTTTTTATTTTCCAAACCCACTCAGGCTTTACATGTCGAGGTTCTAATGAGTCAGGGACTCAAATCCCTCCAGTTTCTGGGAGAAACGGCAGCACAAATGGCCGTGCTTCGGCTTAATTGGGAACCTCATTAAATATCGGAATATTAAAGCCCCTGAACAGCTCTGAAGTTGGTGGGGATGTCATTACGGCACACGGCAGCAGCAGGTTGTTCCACAATTCCCCCCAAAAAATGGGATTATAAAGCAGCTGGGGATTTTTCCACTCTGTTTTTAGCTTTTTTTGCCAGATTATTTTAAATAACTTCAGATGTTGTGAGCTTTTCGTGTGTCTGAACTTTTGGGAAGTTTGTGAGGAGCCGCCAGGAGCTCTCCTTGCTGGGATGGATGGGATTTATCCATCATTTATCCACTATTGCACCCCCTGTTTCAGCTCTGCCAGATGTGATCCCTCATCTCTCCCTAAACCTTGACCTTCCCTAAATTTTCCAAAGCCAAACACGAGATTTCGTCAAGTCCTGAGATGCTGAGTGAGGAAACATTTGGCTCAGCAGAGGAGAAGGATTTGGTTTCAGAGCTATCGATGGAACAGGGAAAAGTCGATATTTTATATTTTATATTTTATATTTTATATTTTATATTTAATATTTTATATTTTATATTTTTATCAGAGCAGCACGGCCTCAAATCTGAGCTCAAAAACTCAGATTTTGTTCTTCAGAACAGAATGAAATCAGAAGTGTCCCCTCAGCCAGATTTCAGGTTTGTGCAGCTCCCAAAATTTAATTTACCCAGTGAACTGGGGACCTCAGAAAATTAGCTGGGAACAGGGAATTCCAGCCATCCTGAGGAACAGAACCTCATCCCAAGCTCCAGAACCACCTGGATAACGTCAGTCCCCAGCCCCAGCTCCTGTTGGATTTGCTCCTCTCAGGGCAGGGGTTTGTGTTACTCGGCATCCATGTACGGGTTTCCCAGCTGGATTCGATGATCTTCGAGGTATTTTCCATCCTAAATGATCCTGGGATTCCAGGACTGGATTAAGTAAGGAGACCTTTGGGATCTTTGCTGTCACTGGCAGGAGAAACAGCACAGGGAGAAAACCTGAGGCCGTCAAGAGGATGGTACCAGAAAAGTCAAGGAAGGAGAAAACCCATGGAGAGAGTGTTCCCTCTGCTCATGGAGAGGCACAAAACCTCCTTGGAAGGCTTCAAGGATGGACAAAAACCTGGAAAAATCCTTCCCTCACAAATGATGGAAAGAGAACTCAGCTGTGGATTCCGGCAGTTTGGGTTTAAGGCCAATCAAGCGCCCGTGGTACAAAGGATTCGCCACAATTCCAGGTGTGATGGGTTTTAACCTCTTCATTCCTTCCCTGTCCCAATCCCTGGCTGTTTTCAGGGAATGCCTGCAGTGATCCATGGCCACCATCAAGCTGCAAATTCAATTCCACCTTAAAAGGGGGCAGGTTGGAACGTTTGCTTCCAAAGGGGCAATTGCTTAAGGAGCAAAATAAAAAAGGTGGAAAAGAAAGAAAGAAAGAAAGAAAGAGAGAGAGAGAGAGAGAGAGAAAGAGAGAAAGAGAGAAAGAGAGAAAGAGAGAGAGAAAGAGGAAGGGAGGGAGGGAGGGAGGGAGGGAGGAAGGGAGGAAGGAAGGAAGGAAGGAAGGAAGGAAGGAAGGAAGGAAGGAAGGAAGGAAGAAAGAAAGAAAGGAAGAGAAAGAAAGAAAGGAAGAAAGAAAGAAAGAAAGGAAGAAAGAAAGAAAGAAAGGAAGAAAGAAAGAAAGGAAGGAAGAAAGAAAGAAAGAAAGGAAGGAAGGAAGGAAGGAAGGAAGGAAGGAAGGAAGGAAGGAAGGAAGGAAGGAAGGAAGGAAGGAAGAAAGAAAGAAAGAAAGAAAGAAAGAAAGAAAGAAAGAAAGAAAGAAAGAAAGAAAGAAAGAAAGAAAGAAGAAAGGAAAGAAAGAAAGAAAGAAAGAAAGAAAGAAGAAAGAAAGAAAGAAAGAAAGAAAGAAAGTAAGTTGAAAACTCCCTCCTTTGCAACCAGGAATTCCTGGTTCCCAATATCCCATCCATCCCTGCCCTCTGGCACTGGGAAGCCATTCCCTGTGTCCTGTCCCTCCATGCCTTGTCCCCAGTCCCTCTCCAGCTCTCCTGGAGCCCCTTTAGGCCCTGGAAGGGGCTCTGAGCTCTCCCTGGATCCTTCCCTTCTCCAGGTGAACATTCCCAGCTCTCCCAGCCTGGCTCCAGAGCAGAGGGGCTCCAGCCCTCAGGGCAGCTCCATGGATTCCTCTGGATCACTCCAGCAGCTCCACATCCTCCTGGATGTTGGATCCCAGAGCTGGAGCAGCTCTGCAGGGGCTGAGGGGCTCGTCCTTCCCATGTCCCCCCTTCCTGACCCCAAGCCCCCATGCTGGGTGTCCTGCCCCAACTCTGGTGCATTTTGGGTGAAGTTCCACCAATCCATGACATCTGTTCCATCCAGGCTGGAATTCCTTGCCCCTGGAATACACAAACACCACTTTCAAGTGCTAGTAAAGCCAAAATTCGTCCACCTCCCTGTCTGAGAGGTGGTGCCAGAGGATCCAAGATCCATGATCTGGGAAAACAGCTTGGACAGGACGGAGCTGAGATGATCTTTGGGGGTCACCAAATCACGTCAGACATTGTGGGGCTTCCTGTTAAAAACTAACTCAGCTCCAGCAGCCTCACATTGGCGAAGGCACTGAACTGTGCAGGAAGGAGGGGAAAAGGTGTTAAAGTGCTTTGATTTTCCGAGAGTGAGTGGAGAAGTCTTGGAAGGAGGAGGAAAGGAAGGAAAAATTAATGAGCATTTAGGCAAATAAAGATGGAACTTCGCCTTTTGTTTGCAGTGCTGCACAAATCTGCGTGAGCTGCTGGGATTATTGAGGGCTTGATGATTCATTTATCCAACAAACCAAACGTATTTGATAATCCAGGTTTATTCTGGGATCAGCTTTATTGTTGGAATATTGACTCAGGCCGTGAAAGGAAACCCGGTGTGAAATGCAATTAGAGATTTGTCCATTTTTATTAGGTTTTGATTAGATTTTGATTTAGGGAGTGTAACGAACTCTGCAGTCCCCTGCTCTCCCTTTGCTGTGCAGGCCCACAGACACCAAGTTTCAGAGAATCTTGGAATTCAAGGAAGGTTTGGATTGGAAGGGATCTTAAATCCCATCCCATCCCACCCCTGCCGTGGGCAGGGACACCTCCCACTGTCCCAGGCTGCTCCCAGCCCCAATGTCCAACCTGGCCTTGGACACTGCCAGGGATCCAGGGGCAGCCACAGCTGCTCTGGGAATTCCAGCCCAACCCCTCCCCACCCTCCCAGACAGGAATTCCCAATTCCCAATATCCCATCCATCCCTGCCCTCTGGCACTGGGAAGCCATTCCCTGTGTCCTGTCCCTCCATCCCTTGTCCCCAGTCCCTCTCCAGCTCTCCTGGAGCCCCTTTAGGCCCTGCAAGGGGCTCTGAGCTCTCCCAGGCTGAGGAAGTTCCACCCCCAGCCCCCGTGAGGGAAAAACTTTGAGATTCCGTTGCCAGGGGGACAGGAAGCCTCAGTAATTGGGATTAAATCCTTAATGGAGGAAGGGGTGGAACAAATGAAGCCTCGGGAGCAGCTGGAGCAGAACGAAGGGCGGCAGAGGGGCCATCAGGAGGATTGTGCTGGCTCAGCTGCTGCAGGAGCAGCACTTGGCACATTTTGGGGAGGGAGCAGAGCCGAGCCGCTGAGCAGAAGTGCAAACCCGCAGCAATCTGGGCGATTTAGGGCCCACGCCGCACTTTCCTGTTGCTTAATAGTTCCTGCTCTGGTTTGGTTTCCAGAAGAGTCTGGAGATCTTAAAAAGAGCAATTTTTTTTGAGGCTTTCCATAGAACCTCAAGATTTAATTCTGGTCTTAAGCAGCTGGGCACAACCACTGAGCCAGGTGTGTTTCAGTGGGGAATTTGGGGCATCGCTTTTCCCAAATGGCAAAGAAATTGCCCTGAACTGAACCGGGATCTGCTCCGGGGGCCCAGCAATGGCACCAGAGCCACGGGCAGGGCCTGAGCCCAGCAATTGCCCTGCACAGGAGGCACAACTCCTGCCCTGGGCAGGGACTGAGCTGGAACAGAGCCCAGAGAGGGGCTGGAGGCTCCTCCCTGGGGATGTTCCAGAGCCCTCTGGACACACTGCTGTGCCCTGGGCTCTGGGATGGCCCTGCTGGAGCACGGAGTGGCACCAGTGACCCTCTGGGGTCCCTTCCAGCCTGACCCATCCTGGGATTCTGGGATTAACAAACCAAAAATTCCAGATGTCTGGAGCCATCCATATTTCCTGCGCTGGGTCCCCACTGGCTTGGGCATCCCTGGAATGCTCCGTGGGCTCCTAGGAATCAGGGAAATGGGGAATATAAGGCAGAAGCTCACCCGTGGTTTATATTTGCTCCTTTTTTAACCATTTCCAAACATTTTCCAGACTGGCTCGTGATTTTTGGGAAGCTGGCTGTGCCTTTTTCCTCCATCCAGAGCTGCTCCTGGATCAAGATCCACGCTCCAGTGTCGGATCTGTGCGCTAAGGAAAAGCTATTTTGGCCTAGGGCAGCAGCAGGAGATGGGAGCTCCCTCCAGATCCCTCTCCAGCTCCGTCAGGATGGATAGAGCTGGGAACTGAAGCACGGAGGGTGGATGTGAGCCCGGAGCCGGGATCCCGGCATTCCTGGCAGGGTTGTGCCTGCAGCTGCCACCACTTCACCGGCTTTTCATGGAACCGGCTGTTCTGAGCAGAAATTCTTAGGAATTTGCAAAAAACAGGAGAGAAAACACCTTTCTTTGGCATAAACTGACTCTCCAATGAATCATGGAATCATGGAATAACCTGAGCTGGATTCACAGGGATCATCAGTCTAATTCCTGATCCTGCATGGGACACCCCAAAACCCCACCCTGTGCCTCCTCTGAGCTCTGGGATGGATTTAAGAACCCACATCTAAAATCAAATCCTTTTCCCACCTCCTTCCCACATCCTCCACTGGATCCTGGCTGGCACCTGATGCTCTCCAAGAGATTTTCCAGACTCTGCCCCTCAGCACCGCGACTTGGAAAATATTTCCATGGACACTGGAGCCAAACCTCGCTTCCTTACTTTTGGGAAAGACACAGAGCTGCCTCCTGACAAATAGAAAACGTCATTTATATTCCCAAAATTCAGTAGCTTCGCTGCATTAAGGATTAAAGGAGGAACATCCCATAATTAGACGGGATCATCTATCATGGGAACATCCCATAAAAATGGGAACATCCCATAATTAGATGGGATAAACGCCCCTCCAAAGTCACTCTTCCCTGAGCCCCATTTCCATCCTGGATCGGGTTACGAATCCTACCTGGCATTCCCCAATGGATTGGGCAGGAATGTGAGGTTGATCAAAGGAATCCTGCTGGATTTCTTGCTTGGGAGAAATATTTACAAAGGCAAGGAAATCACAGGCAGCTGGAAGAAACCAGAGAGTGCAGCTTGTCTTTGCTGGAGGCTGCTGGCAGTTTGTTTTCAAATAGCAAATCCTGCCTCAGGCCTGACCAGAAAAAGCAATAAAACCTTCATTTTTGAGGGAGGAAGAGAGAAATGGGATTTTTAAAGCTGTTCACAGTTGTTGGGGTTTTTTTGCTTCTTTTTCTGAATAATTTTTTCCTTTAAAGAGAACAGAAAATACAAACTCTGCTGTGAGGAAAGGCTGGGAGAGCTGGGAATGTTCACCTGGAGAAAAGAGGGATCCAGGGAGAGCTCAGAGCCCCTTCCAGGGCCTAAAGGGGCTCCAGGAGAGCTGGAGAGGGACTGGGGACAAGGGATGGAGGGACAGGACACAGGGAATGGCTTCCCACTGCCAGAGGGCAGGGCTGGATGGGATATTGGGAATTAGGAATTCCTGGTGGGGAGGGGCTGGGCTGGAATTCCCAGAGCAGCTGTGGCTGCCCCTGGATCCCTGGCAGTGTCCAAGGCCAGGCTGGACATTGGGGCTGGGAGCAGCCTGGGACAGTGGGAGGTGTCCCTGCGTGGAACTGAATGGCATTTATGGTCCCTCCCAACCCAAACCATTCCATGACTCTTTGATTCCATGAGAATTCCATGAATTAATGACTCCTCTGCTTAAAAAAAAATAAGAATCCGTTAACGTGAATTCACGACTTCTCTCCATCTTTTCCCATTTCAGAGGAAGGAAAAAGCCAGGGATACTGGTTCTGGAAAAAACTCTTGGTCATGGAATGATCCCCCTAGACAGTACCTGGAGCTCGGGGAAGGAAATC
Organism: Lycocorax pyrrhopterus obiensis; assembly: GCA_014706295.1. NCBI lineage: Eukaryota > Metazoa > Chordata > Aves > Passeriformes > Paradisaeidae > Lycocorax > Lycocorax pyrrhopterus. The sequence continues at coordinate 63,123,060 of JACSVZ010000007.1, read as the reverse complement.
TCAGGAGCAACACTGGGAAAGGAACACAAACGTTTCTCCCCTGTTACACCTGAATTTATGTCCGTGGTGCCCCGTTCCCATTATCCCACCACCAGATGTGGACAGGGATGAATTTGACCTCTCCAGGTCTTTTTGGAGCTGGTGACCAGGAGTCACCCGGGGAGAAGGGTCCACGGGTGCGGGCAGGACACTGAGCAGCAAATTAAATATCACTCTGAAAATTCCTTCTGACTCGTTTTGTTTGGAAATCAAAAAAACCCCGATGTTTTCTGGAGGTCTTGGAAAATCAGCTGCGTGTGGGAAAGCTGGAATTCCCTCTGGAGGTGTCATTTCAGAGCTTAGGAATAGCAAAAGCTCAGACAAAACTGAATTTACGTCAGGCTCGGCTTGTGCCCACCCGGACCCTGGCACGGGGTGCTCTGGCTGCTCCCAAAATGTCTCAGATCTGTTGGAAAATGACAAAATAAAGCTGAGAGTGAGCTGGGGTTGCTGTGCTGGGGGTGTTTGACCAGGAAAACACAGGAAAAGGTTGTAAAAGACCATTTTCCATCTTTATAAGGAGTTTTGTTATCAATTAAAATATGGGATTTGTCTGTGACTAATGAGGTCTGACCAAGGGTCTGGGTGGGGAATGCAGTGGAAGAGTCAAAATCGAAGGGAATTTTATTCCTGGCTTCATCCCAAAGGACTACAAAGATATTGAGGGGTTGAGGCGTGTCCAGAGAAGGGAACGGAGCTGGGAAGGGGCTGGAGAATTCCTGAGGGAGCTGGGAAAGGGGCTCAGCCTGGAGAAAAGGAGGCTCAGGGGGGACCTTGTGGCTCTGCACAACTCCCTGACAGGAGGGGGCAGCCGGGGGGGGTCGGGCTCTGCTCCCAGGGAACAGGGACAGGAGGAGAGGGAACGGCCTCAAACTGCACCATGCAAGGTTTAGATTGGATATTAGGGAATTTTTTTCGTGGAAAAGGCCTGTCCCGCCCTGGCACAGCTGCCTGGAAGAGTTCAAAAAGCACACGGATGTGCACTTGAGGATGTGGTTTAATGGTGGTGCTGGTTGATGTTTGGACTTGATCTTTGATGACTTTTCCAACCGGAACAATTCCATGATTCCATGATTCATTTCAGGCATGGGCTCATCCAATCTGCTGCAGGATCTGCCTGCACCAGGACTTGCCTATGGATCAACCATTCCCACTTCCAAGGTCTGGCACTGATGAAATATTCAGCGCTTTCCAAGCAGGGCAACAAAAGGATCTGAGGGAAGTCTCCGGTCTGAGGCCACGCTTGAACGGCTCAATCCCAGTCCTCTGGGATTGTTTTCCTTCCACTCTAAGTAAGGATGGAATAATCAATTTATGACGAAGTTTGTGCTGTCCAATATTCCCAGTAATTCAATTTGCCAGCTGGAAGCATCTGAGTCATTAATCACCTATTCTGTGCTTGATACTCCTTTAATATTTAACACCAGGAGAAGGCATTTGTTTGTTTAGCGATGTCAGGGACAAACCAGCTGTGATGTCAAATCAGCCCAGACAAGAGAGATGAAAACATCTTTTAAAACTGCTTTAAAAAGGAGTCTGTTTGTCCAAGGGAAGAAGAGCCATGAGGTAGAGGGAATAAATCAAGTCAGACTGAAACTTCAGAAACAAGAAGAGCAAAAGAGAAGAGCCTTTGTTCCTTTGTTGGTGGCCAGGACAGATTTTTTCCTAGGCTGTGTTGTTTAAAACTGGATTTAGATGCTGCTTCTGAGCAGAGAAAGGGCAAAATTTTGTCTTATTTTGGGCCTCACATGTCAAGAAGGACATGGAGGTGCTGGAGCATGTCCAGGGAAGGGAACGGAGCTGGGAAGGGGCTGGAGCCCCAGGAGCGGCTGAGGGAGCTGGGAAAGGGGCTCAGCCTGGAGAAAAGGAGGCTCAGGGGGGACCTTGTGGCTCTGCACAACTCCCTGACAGGAGGGGGCAGCCAGGGGGGGTCGGGCTCTGCGCCCAGGGAACAGGGACAGGAGGAGAGGGAACGGCCTCAGGCTGGGCCAGGGGAGATTCAAATTGGATATTGGGGAAAATTCCTTCATGGAAGGGCCTGTCCAGCCCTGGCACAGCTGCAGTGGTGGCATGCCCATCCCTGGAGGGATTCAAATCCCTGTGGATGTGGCACTTGCAGACACGGATCAGTGGTGGCCTTGGCACTGCTGGGGAATGGTTGGACCCCATGATCTTTGAAGGCTTTTCCACCCTAAACAATTCCATGATTCCGTGATTCTCCCTCCTTAATTTGTGAGTGAAATCCCACCCTTCCCTTGCAAGAAGATGCAGGAAGGCTCTGAGGAGCTCCTTTGTTCCTGCTGCCCTTTATTCCAGGCAGAATCCAGCAAATCCCGTGGGATCAGAACAAATAATGTTAGCCCATCAAAAACACTGCAGCACAAAGAGCTGATATTCCCAGGGGTTGGTCCCTGTGCCCTGCAGGACCTCTCTGGGGACATTCGTGCCCTCACAGTTGGGTCCTTCCAGGCTGGTGTTGGGCCTGGCCCTTCCCTGAGGTTCACCTGAGGACAGCCTGGGCATGGAGTTGAGGTGAAACCACAACTCAGCTTTAATTAGCTCAGCTCCAGGTCTCATTACGGATCAGAAACGCGAGCCAAGCCCACCGAGAGCTGTTTGAGGGAGCCCAGGCTGATGCACAGGGCAATAAAACGAGTAACGCCTTCCAGATCCCACAGCAAACCGGGCTGGCATGAAGGACACCAAGGAATATTCCGGCGTGGAAACGGCTCCGTTGTCCCACAGTCTGTCTGGGCATGGGGTGGAGGATCTGGGCCAGAGGAAGGAGCTGATCCCACAGCCTGCTGTTGTGGAAGGGGTGTAGGAGCCACGGAGCTCAGGGATGTGTGTCCCAAATTCCCACAGCCGGATGGAGACATCCAAGTGTTGTTGGTGAAAATTGTGGGAAAAAACCAGGAGACAGGGGCCATGTGGAGGCAGGGCAGCAGTTTTCTGGGAATGCCATCCCTGTCCTGGCTCCTGGAGACCAGTGCATCCCAGCACCGGGCAGGAATGAGGCCGGGAAGTGCCCATGGACTGGAATGAGATCGAGACCATCCCAGACTCCAAAGCCTCCTACCCATCCCCAGGAAGGTCTGGAAGAACAGACTGAGCACAAGAGCTAATTTTTCCTCCAGGATGGGGAAAACTCGTCCCTAAAAAGGTGCCCCCAAATCCCAGGAGGAGCCCCAGGACCCTGCACCTCCCATCAGCCGGATCAGCTCTGGAGCCAGCACTGGAGATCTCCCTTTATCCCATTTTCCCTCTCTCTGTTCACTTTCATCCCACCCCTTACCCAAACCCCACTTCCATGGGCTCATCCCAGGAGATCAGGGACCATCCAGCACCAATTTCCATCCCAAGTGTATAATTTACCAATAAAACTTCAGAATCTCTTGTGGAATTTTGTCATCCCTTTCAACCACAACCATTTACCAACAAAACTTTGGAATATTTTGTGGAATTTTGTCATCCCTTTCAACCACCGCCATCTACAAATCCTGGGTGCCTCCCTCCCTTTAAGGGTGGGAAGCCAAAGCTCTCCCTGCCCACGACAACAGGTTGGAATGGGATGGGCTTTAAGGTCCCTTCCGACCCCAACATTCCATGATTCCATGATATATGGACACACAGGGTGGTTGTTCACATTTAATTTCAAGGAAAGAGGAGTTTTTGGTGATTATTTTTCCCCTCTTTACTTCTTTGTGGAGGCTGCCCTGGTGGAGCCCCGTAGCCGGGTGAGGGCCATTCCAAAGAAAACTACCGCACTCTCCAAAGGAGATTTTTTTGTCCTGGGAGAAGGGAAAAAAGGGTAATAAAACTCATGGAATATCATTAACGGGATAGGTTGAACCGCAGGGAGCACATCCAGAAAACAAAGGAACAGACAACCCCTGGTAGAGTTAAATGAGGCAAGAAACAGGGGCACTTAATGTTCTCCGCTTCCAATTAAAATCCCCGGGAAGAACCACGAGAATTCCTTAATTCATCGTTAAACGCTCCTAAATATTCCCACTCCTTCTATTTCGTTCTTTATCTGGCAGATTCCTTGTCGTATTAGCAGCCGTGTGAATTATGATATATTATTTGGAAGCCTTGATTTAACAATTTCTCTGTAATTAGTCCTGAAAATTTGGGGTTTTTACCATTATTTGTAAGGTTGGGTTAAATCACTCATCTTGGATCTTTCTGTAAAAATATTCCCTGGAGATGTTTCCTCCAAAATCTGGAGCTGCAGCCATCCAAAGGCAATAAAAGCCGGAAGCAGAAGGGAAAATATTTCAGATATAAATATTTCAAAGTAAAACTCACTTTGAGAAAAACCGGTTTCCCGGAGGGTTTCCCTCAATTTGGGTCTTTTGGATTGATTAAGACATGGATAAATGAGTTGGAATTGTCAAGCTCCTGTGTAAATCTCCCAGATTTATGTCAAAAAAAGAGATTTTCCCATTTTTCCTATTAGGGGAAAAGCTTCTCCTAATGAAATAGCCCACCTGCTGCTCCAGGCTAATCCTCTCCGTGGATTTTGACCTGTAAACACAGGGAAATTCCATCAAAACCTGCCATGGAAAATGGTCTTTGTGCCTTTTCCCGCTCATGTTTCCCTTGCCTGGGAATGATGAAGTTGTGGATGAAACAAACCCAAGGAAAAAACTCTTTCAATCCTATCAAAACAAAAAATGATTCCTGATGTCCCCACTCCCAGGTAGTGGGAGCAGAGGGGGAGAATCGTGGAATCATGGAATATCCTGAGTGGGAAGGGATCATCCAGTCCAACCCCTGGCCCTGCACAGACACCCCAACGATCCCACCCTGTGCATCCCTGGAGGCATTGTCCAAGCGCTCCTGGAGCTCTGGGATAAGGAGAAGGTCCAAGTCCTTCTGCTGACCCTGTACTTGGACAATTGAAGAAGATCCCAAAAATGCAACGTGTGACACCCCCGGGAAGAGCTTCCTCTCCATCCAGGACATGGGACACCACTTCCTCTCCAATCCAAGGGGTCCACGGTAGGAACAGACTTCCAGGGTGGAAATGGGAAGTCCCAACCAAGGCACCCCTGGGGTCCTGCTCATTTTAGTCCTGTAGGGCTGGGAGAGATTCACTGCACCCCCGGAGCACCAAATCCCTCGGGATTATGGATGAACCTTTTGGTCTGGAGCAAAGGAGGCTCAGGGGGGACCTTGTGGCTCTGCACAACTCCCTGACAGGAGGGAGCAGCCAGGGGGGGTCGGGCTCTGCTCCCAGGGAACAGGGACAGGAGGAGAGGGAATGGCCTCAGGCCGGGCCAGGGGAGGCTCAAGTTGGATATTGGGGAAAAATTCTTCATGGAAAGGGTGGTCAGGCATTGGAACTGCCCGGTGCAGTGGTGGAGTGCTGTAGTGGTTTTTACAGCTAAAGGATATACGTACTCCCCTGGTGTTTTTTCTGTGAGATAAGCATTAGGAGAAAAAGCAAAGCAGGCACACTGCTTGACAGAATATAAGAGATTTATTAACAGATTTAGATGGAAAGGCTACAACAGAACAAACTTTCAGAACTCTTTTTCTCCCCCACCTTTCCCTCTCCCAATCAGTATTACAATTCTAGGAAGGGAAAAAAGGGGTTTCTCTTTTGCCTTGCCTGGTTTTGCACACTGTCACCATTTTGCAGGTTTGCTTAGAATTAACAATCTCTGCTAGGGTGTAACACATCTCTTTTCCATGAGCCCTCTCCCAGCTCTTTCAACTGCAAGACACAGGCCCTCACATGGGGTTACTACTTGTTTAAGAATGAATCATTTTTTCCTTTTGGCTTGAACATAAGGTTTTTTTCTCTGCCACCAGGCTGTATAAGTTTTTCTTTCTCTCTGGCTCTGAAAGCCGCCATGTTGTAGGGTGTTATCAGGCTCTAAGGTGGAGAGAGAGCCTCCCCTTGCTCTTTCTGCGCCGCCGGGTGCACTATGTAGGAAAAGGGTGTCTTCTTCTGTTCGTCGCGAAGTCTGCTGGCTGCACTGAAGGCTCCGCCGGCTCTCTCTTCCTCAGGATACTGCGTCAGATGACCTCAGCCCTGTGGCTAGCTATCGCCACTCGCAGCTCAAAGGAATCGCTTTTTTTCTTTACAGTTTAGAGTCCGTGCTGCAGCGTTAAGAGAAGGGGCAAGAGGCAGAAAGGCAGGAGGCAGGGGCGCCCGTCCCCAGCCCCGCGGGCCGGGCAACGGGGCCCACCCCTCCCCCTCTCCCTCTCCCGTCCTGCACTCAGCCGGAACAGGGGAGAAAACTTCTCTAAAATCCCGCTTTCCACGGGGATTTTATATGTAGAATTGAGAGAAGCGTGATTGGTCTGAAGAACTGCCTGTCAGTTCAAGTCAAACCACGACAAGTGCCCATCCCTGGAGGGATTCAAATCCATGTGGGCGTGGCACTTGGAGACATGGGGCGGTGGTGGCCTGGGCAGTGCTGGGAATGGTCGGACTTCATAATCTCAGAGGGTTTTTAAATAATTCAATGATTTTCGACACATTCACACAGTTCTTTTCCTCCCTTCTTAAGCAAAAGAGACACAGGGGAGCAAAGAACTCTGAATTCCAAATCCGACAGAAGAGCGGAGAATCTTCCTAACTCCAGCGGTTTGTTTTGATTTTGGGTTCTTTTCATATTGACTGTAAATGTAACCCACAGAGGGTCACGAAACTCAAGGAAATCCCATCTGGAAGTGCCTGGTGGTTGTGGAAAGAATTCCCTCTTCTTCCTTGCAAGCAGCACCTTCCAATTCCCTGGATTTTCAGCATCGTGGGAGACGTTCAGCAGCATCACAAGGCTCGGGGGGACTTCCAGGTGGTGAGAAAGGAACGGTGCCAGATGACAGCGATGCCTTTTCATTACCCTAAAAGCTTAGGAAAGTAATTCCAAACCCAAAGAGGGTTAAACGGGATTAGAGGCGTTCTTCTCTCCGGAACACAGCGAGGAATAATCAAATTGTTATTCAAAAGAGGGAGTGGATGGTGTTTAATGCGTCAGACACGGGGTTTGCCCTCCTAATCCCTCTCAGGTTTGCTGCCACTTCTGTGGGAGAGTGTCCGAGTGGATTTGGGACATCTCAGTCCCCGAGGAGGGGATGGCAAAGCTGGAGGGGCAAAAGGGAAGGCATGTGTGACTCCAGGGTGATTGGAGCAGGGATAAATTTGCTCCAGTGTGCAAAAATTAGGATATTCCATGTGTTCCTGGCATCTGGAGTTTAAGGAGTTCTTTGTCTGTTTTGCACCTCAGTCCCATCTGCTCTGTCCCACTTTGGGAGGATTCAAGGAGAGGGAATAACCATTCCCAGCCTTCCCTCCCTTTCCCAATCAGCTCCCAAATCAGCCATAAACCAAGTGACAAATCCGATCCTCATCTGCCAAGCTCAGGGCGTCTCATCCCTTGGTTTTACTCGTATTTTTGGAAAACATAATAAAATATGGAAAGCAGGTGCCTTTGTGTTGCATCAGGGCCTCCCAGGAACTGGATAAAATTCCATCTGAACCACAAATTTATGGTTTTTCCTCTTTTTCCTGACTGCATTTTACACTAAAGTAATCCTGCCGAGGCCTGAAGCATCTACCAGGTGTTTGGACAAATAAATTCTGGCGAACAGGTTGAAAGGTGTGGATTTTCACGGAGAAAACAAGTGGAAGGTCATTGCTGGAAGTTTTGGACTCTTTTTTTCTACATTAGAGTGAGTTTATCCAGCACTGGATTCTTTCCTATGGAAGCACAATCTCAGCACGTCTTGTCACAGCCCTGCGGAAATAAATGATCACAGAAAACTTTGGAATTCTGAACGCTTTTCCTCGGTAAATTCCTTACATCTCGCCATAAAACTGAGCTCTGCCGGGCATCGTTTTGAGGGGAAAAAAGGAATCAACACAACCATGGGATACCAGACAGATTCTGACTGGGAATATCAGGTTAATTTGAAGTCACTGGGAAAAAAATCCCTAAAAGTTCTTGGCATTTGAGGTATAAATGATGATTCTTGTTAAAAATTTATGGTCAAAAGATTATTGGCTTTGAGTTTGGTTGGTCACAGCCTGAGCTTCTGAGTCCTGAAGTCTCAAACCCTTCAGCAGAGCCAACTCCTTGCTCTTAACCTCAATTTATTGGTGAAATAATGAGCTCAGGTTAAAATATTCCAAACTGAAGGACATGTGGAGTTATCCTCTCCCTTTTCCAGCTCCACCATGCTCATCCTCTCTCCAAAGGATCATTTTGGGTGGACGAGGACAGTTTTGATCTGTCAATCCCGTATTTTGCTGCTTGAATTCCTTGGCCAAGTCTGGTTCTTGGCTCTGGGTCTTCCCAGGTCCTGCACGTTGGGTGTCCAAAGCTGACAGGTTTTCCTGGCACAATTCCCATCTCCTGGAGTGCTGGGATCAAACTGGCTCTACAACAGCCTTTTGGCACATCCTGGTGCTTTTTTGTGGAAAACAGGAGGTGAGGAGGCAGATTTTAATCACTGGACGTGCACTAATTGACATCACTTGTGTCCTAATTGGGAGAGGGGAAGGATCTGGTTATGTACATTCCAGGAAGAAAAAAGCCTGGATTTTCCCAGCCTTTTGGAAATTATAAAGCTCCTTTTCCTCTTTGAACCTGACAAAAAATTGAACTGGAGGAGAAGAACTTTGTGATGTATAAAACGATGACAACCCTGAATGCTCACCTTGGAATTCCTTGGAATCCCTGCGTTATCCATGGAGCCCAAGAGCAGGTTTGGGATATAAATAGGGCTCGGTGGGAGCTTTCGAAAGCAGCTTGTTCAGTGGAGAGGAGCTGCCAAAAACAGAGCCTTTTCCAGGGATTTATGGGGTTTTACAACTTCCAGGTGGGATGGGAGGACAGGAGGTCGCCCAGCAGCTGACAGAGCCACCGGAAAATGAGGAATATGTTTCCAAATGTCTGCTTGACCTGATTCCCACTGAAAACATGGATTTGACTTGTTCTTGTCACAGGAAAGCCAAGCTGCTCCTGCTCTGGTGGTTTCTGCACACTTTGTAAGGTTTAACAAGGAATTGTGGAATGGTTTGGGGTGGAAGGACTTTAAATCCCATCCGCTCACATCCCCACGGGCAGGGACACCTTCCACTGTCCCAGGCTGCTCCAAGCCCCGTCCAGCCTGGCCTTGGACACTTCCAGGGATCCAGGGGCAGCCACAGCTTCTCTGGGCACCCTGTGCCAGGGCCTCCCCACCCTCCCAGCCAGGAATTCCTTCCCAATATCCCACCTATCTCTGCCCTCTGGCAGTGGGAAGCCATTCCCCTGGTCCTGTCATTCCATGGTCTTGTCCAAAGTCCCTCTCCATATTTTGCCACCTAAAACAAAAACGGCTTAAAAATGAAAATTTGCTTTGCCTGTGAAGGACGTGGCGCTGTCACTAAGGGAATTTCCCTCACAAGATTCCCACTTTTCTGCTGAATGCGAAATCTCAGGTTAGAGGGAAACATTGAAGAGGTTTTGTCATCCTTGTCAGGAGCAGAGGGTTCAACTCTGGGCTCTCAGAGCTCCAAGGGGTGGGAAATAAGAGGAAATTACCTCAGGCTGGGCCAGGGGAGGCTCAGGGTGGACACCAGGAGGAATTTCCCCATGGAAAGGGTGGTCAGGCCTTGGCAGGGGCTGCCCAGGGAGGTTTGGAGTGCCCATCCCTGGAGGTGTCCAAGGAATTCCTGGATGTGGCACTCAAGGTGGGAATCAGGCACAGATTGGACTCCATGATCCCAAAGGGCTTTTCCAACCTCAAGGATTCCATGATTTCTTCAGTTAACTTCTCAGATGAACAGGAAACGCCAAACAGTGCTAAAAGCAGAGAAAAGCATGGAATAAAACTGGAAAAAGTTGTTTTGATGGAAAAAAGGGAGCTCAGGGAGGACCTTCTGGCTCTCAGAGGGGAACGGCCTCAGGCTGGGCCAGGGGAGGCTCAGGGTGGACATCAGCAGGAATTTCCCCATGGAAAGGGTGCTCAGGCCTTGTCAGGGCCTGACCAGGGAGGTTTGGAGTGCCCATCCCTGGAGGTGTCCAAGGAATTCCTGGAGGTGGCACTCAGAGCTCTGGGCTGGGGACAAGGTGGGCATCGGGCACAGCTTGGACTCCATCTGGGAGTTCTTTTCCAACCTCAGAGATCCCGGGATCCAGTGGAATGTGCACTTGCTTTTCTTCCCAAAGTCCTTCAATATCCAAAAAGAAGCTTGACAAAAACACACCAAAAAATATTCTGTGGAGGTGCTTCCAAGGGAAAAAAAACATCCAACTTGCAAAAGAACTGCTTACAGGATATAAAATACGGGATCATTAAGGGAAGAGCACATGGATGTCTCCCGTTTTCCTTGAGGTCCCAATCCATCAGGCAATTCCTCGGCGGGGAAGCACAGTCCAAGCTTTCTGCATGTGCTGGTGTCTGGCTGAATACAGATGGACTCATCCATGTGCTTGGACGCTTTGCTCAGCAGGTTTCTTAATTAGAGGAGTTGTTTAAAAATGCTCCTGTGGTGATTGATTTGCCATCCTTTCTCTTGGAACCGGTGGATTTCAAACTGGTGAGAGGCAACTGCAGCTCAGCGTGTTGCAAAATATTAATCAAAGTCACACTGGTGCAAAATGTTCCCTGAAGGGAAAGAAATCCAGGCGGGAGGAGCCACTTGTTGGTCTGAGGACAAAGTCTTGCGTAAATCATCTAAAAACCGCTGGGGTGATCAGGAAATAAATTCCGGGATAAATCAGCTGATCACTTGGCTTTTTCCTGTGGAAATTATCAATGTTAGTTCCTAAATTGTGCCTGGAATTCCTACCTGAAGCAGCAGGGAATAAATGCTGGAAGTCCCTAATCTTCCACCGAGGGCAAACCTGTGATGAAATGTCACCCTGCATCCGTGGAGGCTCGGTCAGAAAGTCATGGAATCGTGGAGTCGTGGAGTCATGGAATGGTTTAGGTTGGAATGGACCTTAAATCCCACCTCATTCCGCCACTGCCACGGGCAGGGAACCTTCCACTGGAGATGATGGCTATGAAGGACATGGACACCCATCACCAGGGCCGAGCTGGGGGGTGAAATCTCCCAGGGCGATGCCGAACCCGCTGGCACCAAAGCCTCCTTCCCACCCCCATCCATTTGCATATTCCCCATTTCCTGTTGGACAATCCGATTTCCATCTGCTTGAGTCATTATTTTGCTTTTGAGAAATTAAACCATCGCCTTCCCAATTTTCATTCCTGTAATTTATTTTTATGAGGCGACGCTGGAAAGGGCAAAAATAATGAATATTTTGAAATATGTGGAAGGCAGAGCTGTGTGTTCCCAGAGAGCTGTGCAGGAGAGGCAGGAATAATCCTTTTTTGTTGGGAAAGAAATATGAACATTCGAATACGTTTCTAGTAGCACCAGAAAATGTGGGAAAATTGCCATGGGAGGTTTAGGTTGAATATCAGGAAAAGGTTCTTCCCCCAGAGCATGCTGGGGCACTGGAACAATTTCCCAGGGAATGGGCACGTTCCCAAGGCTGCCAGAGCTCCAGGAGTGTTTGGACAATGCTCCCAGGGATGCACAGGGTGGGATTGTTGGGGTGTCTGAGCTGGATTGAACGATCCCTGTGTGTTTTTCCCACTCAGGATATTCCACAATTCCATGATACAAATCCTAATGCCCATATTCCACCATCCAATCTTGGTGTGGGATTTTTTAATGCTTTTTTTTCCTCTTGTTCTCCCACATCAGACAGATAAAACAAAGAATTTTTTTACTGTGGGGGTGGGGAGGGTGGGGACGGAATTCCCAGAGAAGCTGTGGCTGCCCCTGGATCCGTACAAGTGTTCCAGACCAGGCTGGACGGGGCTTGGAGCACCCTGGGATAGTGGAAGGTGTCCCTGCCCATGGCAGGGGTGGCACTGGATGATCCTTAAAATCCCTTCCAACCCAAACCATTCCATGATTCTATTTTAGGATTAAAGTTCATAGATAACCACAGCAACTTTTCCCCTTCCTGTTGGGAAGATCTGGTAGGATAAAGGAAACCATCCCATTTTGGGAACTACACAAGACAGTGAGAAGAGCCCAGTAAAAGGAAGGGATCTGGATTCCGTGGAAAAGCTGTCCCTTAATTAACAACGTTTTAATGCAGTGGAATGCCGAGACCAGGAAGGTAAAGGGGAAATTTTTATACGGAAGTGATATTTTTCCCTATTTTCCTTCAGTGGCCATAGGAAACCAAACAACGCTGTGCAAGGAGGGGAGGAAGAAGAGGCGCACAACATGGTGTTGGTGGGGGAACGGGAATGCAGGGAACAATATTCCCTCTGTCTGGAGCACCGCTGTAAGAGCGGGTCCAGTTTTGGCATCTGCGCCCTGACAGGAGGTGGATAAATGGGAATGTCTGCACGGAGCTGCTGTCAGGGAGTTTTTACAGACACTGAAGGCATTCAGGGCCTGAAAAAAAAGCAAATTCCTCGTTAGCTTGAGCACAATGTCCAAAGGATCCAGGAAAGGGCAAAACCATTCCTCTTCCTGAGCTGCTCTTTAATTCAGAAATCCGATGGCTATAAATAAACACCAGCAGAGCTGCACTGGGAGGAAAAAAAGGAATGTTATTATTTTTATTTGGGCTTTTTTATTATTCTTTTTTCTTTGTTAAATAGGATTTCGGAATAGCTCCGGTCGGGATGTAACCAAACCCTCCCAACATCCAAACCTATCCCGGACACCTCTCCACAGGCTTTGGGTGCAGAGCAGAACACTTCATAGCAGCCACTGCGGCAATTTCTCGCCCAAGGTGCTGATCAGAGCCATCATCGCAAAAAATTTATTCATGGAAAAGGTTGTCCAGCATTGGAAGTGATGCCCAGGGAAATGGGGGAGTCCCCACCCCTGGAAGTGTTTAAAAACCATGTGGATGAGGTACTTGAGGACGTGGTTTAGTGGCGAACTTCGTGGTGGTTGTGGTTGATGGTTGGACTTGATCTTGGAGGTGTTTTCCAACCTCAACAGCTCCATGATTGCATCAGTCTGATCCCGGGGGACCCTCCCAGATCCAGCCCAGGAATCCCCCTGGCACTGGTGGGTTGGGATGTGAAGCCACCAAGGTGAGCTGATTTTCTGGCTCTCCGTTTGTTCTATGAGTATTTTATAGAGCAGCCTTTTGGTTGGGATACGAGAGGTGGAACTTCATTCCCAGCAAATTTCCCTGGACAATGAGTGCAATTCCAAAGCCTCAACACCAACCACAAAGGAAAGCACTTCCAAAATATCCTTTCCAAACCCCCAGGCTGGAGAGTCTTCACTTCCCGCCGTGCTGTTCCCTGCAGAGGCACCTCCCAGCAGCGCTGTCCGCCCGGGATCATCCTAATGGAGATTGAGGGATTGCTTTTGTCCCCAAAAGTGGCAGCCGTGACCTGCAGGGAGCAGTGACACGATTAGCAGGTGAATTCCCAAAGACCTTTGGTTTCCTATAATTCCTGTGTCTGCCCGTGCTATTGGATTGAGGAGCTAAAAGCAGTTCCCAGTGGCTTTTAATTTTATTTCATGAAGAAAAGAGCTGATTTCATGGCGGATGAGGCTTTTCATAGTGACCAGATTAAAATCAAAGATAATACGATTTAAAGAAGCTTTCGCTTCCATTTCCACCAGCATTTCCCAGCAGGAGCTTTGCTTTTCCTCCTCCTTCCTGGAGATTATAAATAAAAACTGAGGAGCTGTCGGGAAAGACAATGGAAGTTTGCAACAACAGGGAATTTTTGGCTCATCTCGCATCACATTTGTGAGCCACAAATTAATTTGATTTCATTCTTGATAAAGTTCCAGGAGCTGCAACTCTCCTGTGCAGGGTTCCAGAGTATCCCATAAAAGCAATGCCTCCTGCCCTGGAATAAAGCACCTGTATCCCAGCTGGAACAAAAATTCTCCCAGGTGAGTCCTGGTACACGGATCCAAGTGAAAAAGGCATTCCAATTATTTACCATGGCAGGAACTAGGTGACAAATCTGTTCATTCCTGTTTTACACGGATTTTCTATCCAGGATTTTATTAGATTTTGGTTTTATTTCATCTCGTTGGGGCGAGAAGCTGTGGCTGCTCCATCCCTGGAAGTGTCCAAGGCCAGGTTGGATGGGACTTGGAGCAACCTGGGATAGTGGAAGGTGTCCCTGGTGGGATGAGATGGGCTTTAAAGTCCTTCCAACCCAAACCATTCCATGATTCTATAATTCCATGTTTCAGGATATCAATTTAGCCCAGTGCCTCACGGACGTCTTTCTTCTTTAATGTCCAGGGATTTTTCCCAAGGGAAGGAATGTGGGTGCAGTTTTGCTTTTTCCCAAACAGGGAACCTTTCAGCTGGGAAGGATCTTCTGGAGATCCCTGATGTGGTGTCACAGCACCACAAGGTGCAAATTCCTTGGAAATAAGGAACGCCTCAGCGTGTTCCGAAGGCTCAGCTTTGAGACCGACTTAGACACAGCAATAAAAGTAATTTTTTCCCTGGGGATGGAATATTCTCAATGCTGCCGAGTCCACTTCCCATTTTCCTGCATAACAAACTTCAAAAAACACAGGAAACGAATTTAAATATTCCTGTGAATTCCTTAAGTTCTTGTCCCATTTTCTAAATCTGATCCTGGCGCCTTCAGAGCAACATTGGAGCGTGTGAGCTGCAGAAGCGATTTCCCATTTATATCCATCCACCCATCCATCCATCCATCCATCCACCCATCCACCCATCCATCCACCCACCCATCCATCCACCCATCCATCCATCCATCCATCCATCCATTCATCCATCCATCCATCCATCCATCCATCCATCCGTCCATCCATCCATCCATCCATCCATCCATCCATCCATCCATTCATCCATCCATCCATCCATCCATCCATCCATTCATCCATTCATCCATCATCCCTCCATCCATCCATCCATCCATCCATCCACCCACTTCCATTTCCTGGGCATCTCCCCACATTCCATGTGGTTTTTGTTCCTGTCAGATTGATCCATGCAATAACTCAGGAGGCACAGAAGGGCAGATTCCTCCACAAATAGCTCACAAATGATGAGTAAATCCTTCTGGAAAATTAATTAAGATGACATGAAACAGAGATAATTTATCTTTATTAATTCATTTGAGAAAAAAAAATGAACCGGTCTAATTTTGGGACGGTGTAAATAGTGACAACCTCATTGGTGTAAAGACTTACACACGGACAGGGTTTCCCAAAATAGGGAATTTTGTGGAAATGGGCACAGATTCCATTGTTCCCAGTGTGATATCCTTTGGATCTTTCCCTGGATATGACACAGGAAAGAATTTCAGGCCCTTTTTTTCCCCATAAAGATTTCCCAGCGCAGACCTGCTCTGCAGCATGAAGATGTTCAAGGACCAAAGAGACACAAAAAATCCCCGAAACCAAAAACCAGCATTAAAAAAAAATTATGAACTCCTAAAATGGGTCCATCTGCTGGCTCCTAAAAGGAAATTTATATCCTTAGGAAAAGCCACTCAGGTTTCAAAGGACGCAGAGATCATTTATTACTTCTTGCCTTTGAGTAAAAAGTGGTTTATGGTGTCTTCCTCTTCCCACCTTTAGTTCATTGTGGGAACGGGGCGACAGCTGATATTTACGGGCATCGACGGGATCAGGAAAGGAATTGTTCTTGATCCCTCCCTTGGAAATTTGATGGGATTCACAGTAACTTAATTGGAAAAGAGAGAAATCAGATCAGAAGAGGCAGTTGACCTCTAAAGCCATAAAAGAATCTCTTTTATCAGATGTCATAAAAGAGATGTTCTGAGAAGGAGCAACGCCGAGATTTAGGGGATGTTTTATGTTCCTGCCTCTGCCAGAGCTCCCGGGGACCTGGGTCAAGACATAAAGTTTGTGCTGCTCAGGTGATGATCCTCTCACTCCTCCACAATTCCCTCCTTTCCCTCTCCTCAGGAGTCGCTCAGCTCCCTCAGGGAGTTCAGGATGGCCCTGACATCGGGTGTTTTCCACGGAGCCACCACCGTTCATCTTATGGAGTTAATATCCAGGGGACTTTGGGAGCTGAAGGCTGTGGAGGAGGAAAAGCGGGTGTGCAGGGTCCTGGGGCATCTCCTGGGATTTGGAGACACCTTTTTAGGGAAGAGTTTCCCCCCCTGAAGGGTTTCTCCCATTCTACGGAAATTGGTTCTCTGCACAGCCCCTTCTTCCAGACCTTCCTGGGGATGGTTTGGAGGCTCCAGGGGTTTGGGGTGGTCCTGATCCCCCTCCGGTCCATGGGCACTTCCCGGCCTCATTCCTGCCCCGTGCTGGGCTGTGCAGATCTACAGGAGCCAGACCAGGGATGGCATTCCCAGAAAAGTGCTGCCCTACCTCCTCCAGCCACATCCTGTTCTTTCCAAAGGAGTGTTCCCAGCAATCCTTGGATGGCTCCATCTGGCTGCCTACTGCAAACGTGCCTCATCCTCTAATTTATGAGAGGGAAAGCGTATTATCCCCTCAGCTTGGAGCAGGGATTTGCATGGAATCCTTGGAATAGTACAGGGAATAGTAGGACATCACTGGGAGAAGTTCTACAGGAGCATTAAAGAGAAATCTGTGAACTTAAACAAGTTTGGGAAGCAGGCCAGAGGTGTCTCAAGGTGCCCTATGGCAACTCCAGAACATGGAATCCTGGAATTACACAGTCCTGGAGCTTGGAAAACCCTCTAAGACCATCAAGCCCAACCTACAACCCAGCACTGCCAAGGCCACCACCACACCATGTCCCCAGGGGTCACATCTAGAGCACTGCATGGATCCTGAGAGGGACCAGAGGGAAAACAACTGGAAAAAATGTAAAGGATGGATCAGGATTGTTCTTCCACCTTAATTATGGCATTTCCTGGTGTTTGCTGGGCAGGATTCCAATGCTTTCTTGGGGAATTCTTTCCGTGCCAGCAGAGCTGTGCTGAGTCAGCTCCCACCCCTGGGAGAGGACCCAAACCAGGTCACAGTCATTCCATACCCAACCATATCCCATTAATCAGCCGCCATTTAATTAATCGGAAAGATCCCTCTGATTAAATTCCCATTAGGGCCTCGTTGGAAGCAGTGACATTTCCAACGCTGCTGGACAACCTCGCTGCCTTCACAGACGGCAGCGCTGCGAAATTGGCCAAATATTTTGCCCACGACTGGTTGAACAAACCAAAATCTATCCATTCTAATGAGCTGTGGTACAGCAGGAATGAAATTCCTGCCGGAACAGATTGTTCCTCGCTCCGACATATGCTGGCTCTCCAACTTGTTCCCTCTTTCTGTGCTCAGACATGGAAATACAACTGAATTCAGTCCTTTGATGGGGGCCATGAATCCACAGGTTCCCAAATAGATCCGCTGGTTATTGTGTTATTCAAACAAGTGGAATTTATTTTTCTCCATTTCTGGATTTTTATTGAAACACCTTTGCAGAGGGGAGTTATTAAAGGGCTATTTTGGGTTATTCATCAGTAAAAAACCAGCAACCAAAAAAAAAAAACAAGCCACCCTGGGTGCTCCAGCACACAGAAATTCCTTTCAGTGACAAAGCTGGAGCGTAATTGCTTCTCCATGCGCTGGGATGACTTTATTATGGGAATCTGCATTCATCTGACTTGGAAATGATGGATTTCACGGTGCTTTATTAGGATGTGACTGCTCAATGACGGATGTGACAGGGACACGTGGAGCAATCCCAACCTCCTACTGCAGCTGTGCTTTGTGATCTCCCAAACGGAGCTGCTTCCGCTGATTCCAGGAATCTAAAGGAATTTCGGGGTGTTGTGGTGGTTATAAAATTCCTAAAAGCTTGGGTATTGATGTTCAAAGTGTTGCCATGGGCCTTTATAATATAATTAATTAAAAATATTAATGGGATAAGACCCCATAAGAGCAGCAGCTTTTCCTGCTGGTGGATAAACACAGGGAAAAGCCATTTACTGTTGGAATGAGCTGGAACTCATGCCGGAGGATGGCGTTACACGGCCTGGAGGCCTCGGAAATCCTGAGATGTCCCAGCTGCTGTCTCCAAATTCTGTGTGCTGAAGGAATATCATAAAACTGAAGCAAAGCCCAAAAATGGGATGGGAGCAGTGACAATCCCAGCGCTCAGCCCAAAAGTGGGATGGAACCAGTGACAATCCTAGAGCTCATCCCAGAGGTGGGATGGGAGCAATGGGAATCCCAGAGCTCATCCCAGAGGTGGGATGGGAGCAGTGGGAATCCCAGAGCACATCCCAGAGGTGGGATGGGAGCAGTGACAATCCCAGTGTTCATCCCTTTGGATGGCTGTCACTGCCTTGTTCCTCTTGTTCCTCTTGCTCTGAAGGGCCACAGTTGAGGAAATGACTTCGAGTTGCATCAGGAAAGGTTCAGATCAGAATTTAGAGAAAATTTCTTCGTGGGAAGGGTTGTCCAGCCTTGGCACAGGCTGCCAGGGGAGTGGTGGACTCACCATCCCTGGAAGCGTTCCCAAAATGTGTGGATGTGGCACTTGGAGACACGGTTTAGTGGCAACCCTGGGGGTGGTGCCGGTTGATGGTTGGACTTGGTGACCTTTAAGGTCTTTTCCAGCCTTAAAAATTCCATAATTCCGTGATTCAGTTCAAAGTTGAGTTTAGCTGGACTGGCCTTTTGGATATCGCTGGTTTCAGTGGTGGTGCTTCCTGGGAACAAGGAGTTCTTGGCCCTACTCTGGGCTCTGCCCTGTTCCTTTCCCTGTGGACAGGACAGAAGGAAGAATTACGGCAGCACAGGGGTGAAAATTTTTGGATTAAACCACGCATAAATCAGATTTCCCAGAGAACTTGTGGACTCCCGATCCCTGGAAGTATCCAAGGCCAGGTTGGACCAACCTGGGATAGTGGGAGGTGTCCCTGCCCATGGCAGGGGGTGGAACAGGATGGGCTTTAAGATCCCTTCCCACCTGAACCATTCCACGATTGCCTTGTTTCTGTTTCATTCTCTAGCCCCACATGGAGCAGGACATCCACCGGAACAGCCCCCAGGGGTTTGCAATTAAAGCAGAACAAAGATTCTGCACGGAGCCGACACAAACCCTTTTATTATCCCAACTCTGCTCCAGGGGAATTCATCCCTTACTCAATTGAAATTTCCATTTCAGCTCCACCTGTAAAAGAGCGTTGGAATCCTCGTTATTCAATTAGACAGAGACAGCAGCAATAAAATATTCCTTTTTTTTTGCAGCAGAAGCTGAATGATATTTCCTTGAATACCTGCAGCCATATTCCCTAATTGCTGCCTCATATATCCTAACTGTATTATTCCTGATTTCCGAGTGTAAATAAATGTACTGCTTGGGATGATCATATTTCACACCAATTTATTTGAATGACATTAATGAGTTCTTTCCACCACTGAGACCTTGCTTGGAGAGCCGAGCTCTGTTTTCCTGCCCATAATTTAATACAAAAAAGGTTTCTCCCCATCATGAATTACATTTAAATAAATAAATAAGCAGCAGCTTTGGGGATGCCTGAAAGGATTTAATTTTTGGTTATTTGCATTCCTGTTAGGAGCCTGCAACAACATTAAAAAAAAAAAAAACAATTTTATTTAAGAAATTGAGACTTGGAAGTGATTTTGATACATCTGAAGGTTAAAATTGATAACAAGACCCCCTTTGCTGGGTCTTGTTAACAGCAACTTCTCTGTTGGAATTCTCCAGCTCCATGTTGTAATCCTGGAAGGCACAGAAGTGGCACTGGAATGCAAAAAACATCCTTAAGAAAGCACATAAAATCAAAGGAGGAAGAAATGGATGCGTGTTCTACCTGATACTTTTAAAATATGACACAACTGAATTCCAAAGTCACATTCGCTGGATCCTGTTAACAGAAATTCCCATTCCGTTCGCCTCCCGGTTTACGCCATTCCCTTGGAATCGCCCTCCGCATTGATCCATAAATTCCTCCATGCCATGAAAAAATATCTCCAGGGCTAAACGAACCAACAGCTCTTTGTTGTCTTCTTCTCGGATATTTTGGTGTCACCTCGATGGTGGAGCAGAGTCACGATGCCCAATAAACCAAAAGTTGTGCAAATAAAGGCACCAAATTTAGGAGTTGTGCAGAAACTGGAGAGCCTGGCTCAGGAAAGGGTTGTTCTGGATTTAAGGAAGAGTTTTCCTGGATTTAGGGAAGAGTTTTCCTGGATTTGGGAAGGACGTTTCTCTGTGATCACTCCAGATGTGATCCAGCAGCTGGCTGGGACACGAATGGGAGATGCAGGGTTTGGGGTTCAGTTCTTGTGTGGATTTTAGTGGGACTTCGTGCCTTTGTCTCAGACTCAGACGTTTTTGGGTGCATAGATTGGGATTTTTTAGGTGCATAGATAGGTTTTTAGGTGTGTAAATAGGTTTTTAGGTGCAAAAATAGGGGCGTTTCGGTGCATTAATGGGTTTTTAGGTACATAAACAGACATCCGTGAGGGCCAGGGCCTTGAAGACCTCAATGGAAAGGGGTCTAAGACAGGAAAGATGAAATTTCCTCGAAAAGGGCCTTTTTCTGCATTTTATCCATGGGTGAAACACTGGTTGATCCTTAGCCTAAATCCCTGCCTGCCAAATTCTTGGATGCTGAGGTGACTCAGGATCGCTCCTTTTTTCCCTCTCCAAGGGGTGTGATGATAAATAATCAAATTGGAAATAATTAAATAGTTAAACTGGAAAGTATCCGTATTTTTGAATGATCAATATCCATGTTTTATATTAATCAGCGCCTGTAATTAACACCGAGAGGCAGATTGGCCCTGAGGGGTCACATTTCAAACCCAGCACTTTTCCCCATTCATATTCCCTCTGGAAAACCCTCTGTGGGAATGCTGCTCCTTTTGCAAGCATCCTTGTCACCACGTGCTGGTGACACCGATGGCTCGGTGACCTTCCCCCTGTGCTCCGCTCCATCCAACCTGGATTGGACACTTCTATGGATGAGGCGGCCACAGCTTCTCTGGGAATTCCATCCCAGCACCTCAGGGGGAAGAATTCCTTCCCAACATCCAATTTAATTGTACCCTCCTGAAGCTTAATCCATTCCCCCTTTCCCTATCAAACCTTTGCACCCAAACCCAACAGATTCCGCCTGGAAGTCACTGCCCAGCCTCTGGATATCCACCAAAATCTATCAGTGTAAATAAAAAAGCGTCTCCCCAGACCAGCCCTTCCTTCATGGAATTAAGATCTTTCATGGAATTACGTTCCTTTATGGAATTAAGATCCTTCATGGATCCGCAGGGCTGCTCCTGCGGCGTCGTTTCTCCCGACATTTCCGCAGGGCGTCCCCATCAGCATTCCAGTGCCGCCACCTGCCCACTGGAGCAGAGTTTATCCTCCGCTTGATATTCCAGGAGTGCTTCTCCTTCCTTTGAGTGGCACGGTGCCACCCGTCCACTCCGGAGCGAGCAGAACTCCGAGGAATCATCGGAGCCAACCATCCATTCCGTGAGCGATGGGCTCCCCAGCTGTCATTTCCCACGTTGTTGTGGTTCCATAAACTACCCCGACACCGTCGTTATGATCCCAAATTTGATCCCATTCCACTGCTCTCCGGAAATGGATGATTCCGGAGGTTGTCGCATTAACAACGAGGAGTTTGTGCCAGGGGGTCGGGAATGGCTGGGATATAACATCTGCTGGAAAACGTCGGGATAATTGATTCATTGCTGGAGACAGTAACAGAAAAGGCGCTGCTCGTTCACAGGTGAGAGGATCCATAAAGGTTTAAAATCCAGATTTATTGCAGGAGGTGGATTTATTTTCCTCAGGAACGGGAATTGCAGCTCCCCTCCCTCTCTTTATGAGACATTTAATTAATCAGTCGCAATAGACACGTTCAAAACTCGTATTAAGGTCTGCATTAGTCTTGGTGCTTGCTCCGTCATGGATATTTGGGAGGGCAGACGGGCTCATTCCAGGGATGAGGCCTCTCCAGCAGAGCCAGGAGCACCCAGAATTTGGGAAAAGGGAAAAAACCCCGAGGGGATGATCCTTAACATAAAGGGAAAGGCTCTGCTGGCTTCTGTGTGGTGGAAAGGGGAGCTCTGGATGTGGATTTCTGGGATGGAGGTGAGGAGAGGTGACGCCACCAACAGCACAGGGTGGGCCTGCTTTTCCTTAAAATAGAATCATGGAATGGTTTGGGATGGAAGGGACCTTAAAGCCCATCCAGAATGGCAGAGGGAAGGGAGAGACGGGATATTGGGAATCAGGAATTCCTGGCTGAGAGGGTGGGGACGTCCTGGCACAGGGTGCCCAGAGAAGCTGTGGCTGCCTCTGGATCCCTGGAAGTGTCCAAGGCCAGGTAGGATGGGGCTTGGAGCAGCCTGGGATAGTGGAAGGCGTCCCTGCCCATGGGGATGGGACTGGATGGGATTTAAGGTCTCTTCCAACCCAAACCATTCCCTGATTCCGTGGAAGGAGGTGCAGACAAGGGAGAGTCCACGAGCCCCATAAGCCAATCCTATTAAACTCCATATTTACTGTCGAATTCCGTAATTCCTAGATTTGCTGCTCCAAATGTGGATTGGTGATCTGTAAATCAAATCATGGAAATCCTCAGGGGGGATGTGGCAACTTCTTCACAAACCAAAAAACATTATCAGAAAATAACATGTGAGGGCAAATTCTCCTTGTGCTTCCCAGGTGTTTATCCCATTCCAGCTTTTCTTCCCTATTTCCCGGGTGCTGTCGTGCCCGTGTGAAAGGAAAAGATGTGAAATGCAACCTGCCAGCCTGGTCTGACACAATTCCCGGCCACAGAGCCCTGCCTCTTCTCATCCTTGGGGATAAAAGGCAGAGAAGGATGTGGAAAATCAGCCCTGGATGAGGAGGGAGGAGCTGCTCCCTGGAGCATCCTCAGAAGATTCAGGAGTCACTTCCATGGATGTGCAAATCCTCCCACTCCTGGAGCTCTCGGGGCTGGAATTGCTGCTCTCATTTCAGGCTCAGCAAACCACATTTAATCCACCCTCCAGCTCTGGGAGAGTTTAGGGCTCCCTGGGCAGGGAAAGGACATCCAAGGTAAGAGAAAGAT
Source organism: Lycocorax pyrrhopterus obiensis (assembly GCA_014706295.1). NCBI lineage: Eukaryota > Metazoa > Chordata > Aves > Passeriformes > Paradisaeidae > Lycocorax > Lycocorax pyrrhopterus. Next base: position 63,099,975 of record JACSVZ010000007.1, on the reverse strand, counting down.
GCTGACGGGTGGGTTTTAAAGGAATATTTTCCCAGGTTTCAGGGGCAGGGAAAGAATCCTTGGTTTGTGCTGTCGGACAGGGCGTTATCAAATGGAAAACTTGAGCTGCCAGGTAGAGAATAGCAGAATTTTCATTAAATTAGTTGGATAAATCTTAATTTCAATCAATCAGGAATATGATTTAAAGGTTTTCCATAGGAATACGTGTCCTGGTGGATTCCAGTCAATCAAGAACAGGGTTTAAAGGTTTTCCCATATCCTGCTGTCCATGCACAACACAAAGAATAACAAATCGCACACAACCATGTTACATTTAGGAATCTGATCCCTAAACTATTGGAAAAACCCAGAATATTCCAGTGTATCCAGGCATTTATTCCTATTCAAGCAATTTAAGGAAGGGAATTTAAGGAAGGGAAATTAAGGAAGGGAATTTAAGGAAGGGAATTTAAGGAAGGTGAAAATTCCATGTGCTGGCACCCCTTTAAATGGCAGCACACATTGACAGGTCCCCAAAAAGCCTCGTGGTGGGACTTAGCAGCTTTTCAAGAGACAGAAGCCAAGCGGGGTCCAAATGGGAAAAGCTCCCCTGAAGTCTGAGATGTCCCTGAGTTCATTCCAGAGAGGAACTTGGATTATAATTTCTCAAAAACTGAGTATACTCATTAATTTTCATTGTGCCGGATATTCCACTCATTATTCAAAAACCAAAACCCTCCCGTTTTCAAAAATGAAAGGTTCACAAACTCTCAGACCCAGAACAAGGTCAGTCAGGTCCATCTGGGCAGGAATTTTTCCACTTGGTTTTCCAGAGATGGAGAAGAGGTTCAGCTGCCTCTGCACTGCAGCTTCCATGGAAAAACACGAGGGAATCTCCCGTTCTGTTCACTGCATCATGCAAAGCATCCTCGTCCTCAGGGAAGCAGGAAGGAAGGGTAAAAACGGAAAACTAATTTTAAAACCCCCCAGAATTCCGTGGTTTTATGCCAGGAATATGAGAAATAAAGGAGAAAGGGAAAGGCAGGATCTTAAACTTCACTGTGGCTGGGAACAAGCAAAGCAAATTATCCAAATGTTTGGGCTTGGTTAAACTTCCAGGAAGGATAAGAATAGGATGCCTGGATAATAATTGAACAAAATTCCCGGAAGGATAATAGTTGGACATCTCTGGAGCTGCTGATAAGGGGCTCTGCTAAGGATGGGAAGGAATTGGAAAATATTTTGGGAATTTTATGGAAGGGATATGTCCCAGTGCCACAAGTTTACACGGAAATACAACAGGAATTGTGTGTAAAACTCACTGGGATCAACATCTGACCAAGGTGAAATAATTCCTGTAGCTGGGAAAGCTCCGTTCCCTGTTCCCACATCACTGGCACAGGATTCCGGCCTTTTTATACTCAGAATTCCCGGAACTCCAGCAGCCTCTGGAGTTCCTCAAGTGATTTCAGCAAAATTACACTAAATTTGACATTTTCCTGAATATTCTTCCTCAGAAAGATTAGGAGGACATGGCTTTATCCTCGTGCCATAAGAAAGCTCCAAACCCATCTTGTCCAGTAATTGCTGGATATAATTTCCTGCCAGTTGCCCTCCTTGCTTTTGATCCCTTTGTCTGCTCATCCCATTACTCATTTTCTCCTCCAGGAACAGAACTGTCCAGTTTAATTTCATTTCTACGCAGCTGATACCTGACTTGATTTCTTATTCCCTAAAATACCGTCCTTCCGAGCTCTCCATGAACTTCCGTGACCTTCTCCCATTAGGAAGAGAATACATCTAAATTTTGAGAAATCCAGCTCTTTTGTGCTGTTGACCCTCACTTTGCACTCCTGATTTGCACTTCTTCAGAACAAAGGGCTTTGTCTCTGGCAGCAAAGGCTGCCTAAATTCCATCTGGGATGAGCTAATCCTTCGGGAGAAAGATTTGTGAAGGCAGCCGGTGTGGCCTTGGCAAGGTTGCTCTGAGTAGAAACTGCCTAAGGTGGATTTCCCAGGAAGTTTTCATAAAATCCTGGAGTTTGGGTTGGAAGGGACCTTAAAAATCCAGTGCCACCCCTGCCATGGCAGGGACATCTCCCACTGTCCCAGGCTGCTCCAAGCCCCAATGTCCAGCCTGGCCTTGGACACTGCCAGGGATCCAGGGGCAGCCACAGCTGCTCTGGGAATTCCAGCCCAGCCCCTCCCCACCCTCCCAGACAGGAATTCCTTCCCAATATCCCATCCATCCCTGCCCTCTGGCACTGGGAAGCCATTCCCTGTGTCCTGTCCCTCCATGCCTTGTCCCCAGTCCCTCTCCAGCTCTCCTGGAGCCCCTTTAGGCCCTGCAAGGGGGTCTGAGCTCTCCCTGGATCCTTCCCTTCTCCAGGTGAGCATTCCCAGCTCTTCCAGCCTGGCTCCAGCCCTTGGAGCATCTCCATGGCCTCCTCTGATCCTCCACTCCAATAGATCCACATCCTTCTTATCTTCCTAATGTAATTCCACTCAGTTTATTTGGCAACTGAGGGTGTCCAGACATCTGCTAATTCCAGGTATTGGATCATGGAGATTTGTTGGATTGGAAGCTTGGTAGACTCAAGCAGGATCACAGAAAAAGCAACATTTCATCCTTGAGAAAAAAAAACTTGGGAAAAAAAACCATCTGCCCTGTCAGCTTTGCAGGAAATCATCCCCGGGAATGCCCATATTGAAATCAGAGTGGGAGGAGAAAAGGAGATCAGAGAATCCTGGAATGGTTTGGGTTAGAAGGGACCTTAAATCCCACCCAGTTCCACCCCTGCCATGGGCAGGGACACCTCCCACTATCCCAGAGTGCTCCAATTCTTTGTTCTCTCAGAGCCATCTGGGAATTAACATTTGGTTTATCCCTCTAAAGAAATAGGGAAGCCCTTGTATTTCGTAGGCCCAAGATCCAACTCTTGGATTTTGTAGGCCCAAGAAAATAAAATCAAATAAAAATTCCTCACTTTGTGACACAAAAGCCAGCATGAATTTGTTTGAAGGATGTTTGTGCCACAAGCACTAAAAAATTCCGTGTTTTCCAGCGATTTTGAAGGTTTTTGTAAAACATTTCCTCCGTTTCTTTAAAATTTAGGAGGAATTTAACTTCGGAACACTTGAACCTCTCCCGGAGTGACAGCCTAATCTCCTGTGCATATTTTTAATAAAGCCTGGACAAAGCCACAGCAGAATTTTTTTTCTTGAAGCACTGAGCAGAACGATTTAACATCAGATATCCAGGAAATCAAACCTTGGGAATGAGTGGAAAACACTGAGGGGTTGATTTCCACATCAAGGCTGAGCCTTGAGCACTGATAAGGCCGAGTTTAATTTAGTAATGAGCAGGAGTTATCAATAACCAGCTGGTTTTACAGCAGCAATAACAACATCATTAAATTGGGAATCAAAAGGAAAGGGATGAAAAAACTCCATTAGGCCCAGGAAAAATGGAAATGGCGGGAAGCGCAGTTTACGGGATTAAAGGAAGTCAGAAAGGTTAATTGGGAGCAAGAACTGAAGGAAAATTATTAGCAAAAAGCTGAAAACGTTCAAAACAGGGCTGGGAAAATTACAGGATGAATCTGGGAAGCACACACCTAGGAAAGATAAGGGGATTACACACAGCTATCCCGCTCTGAAGGGATTCGGGGGAGGAGATTTTATGGAAAACATTCTATTTATGGGAAGTAGAGGGTGGTCAAGGGCCCATCCAGGCAGGAATAGGAACTGGAAGTGCTTCATCCTCCTCCTGCAAATCCTTGGAAGTATCCAGAGCCGGGTTGGATGGGGCTTGGAGCAGCCTGGGATAGTGGAAGGTGTCCCTGCCCATGGAACTGGAGGGGATTTAAGATCCCGATCCATTCTGTGATCCCATAATTTTATGGAATAGCTCAATTTTTCCGTTGTCTCCTCTTTCCTTTATTCCCTTCCCATTTTGTTAGAACACAAAGGACTGAAGGAAAAGGACAATTGAAAGAAGTGAAGGAGTTAAAGCTTTGAATCCTTTTTTTTTTCGGAAGAAAATTGAAAATAAATCCCATCCTCGCCTTCCCCAAATAAAGGCTTTTCCAAACTTAAATTCACAGGAATACTGAAATCATTCATTTTATAATTATTATTTTTTAACCTAGAGAAAACTAATTTCATATAATACTTAAAAAAAAAAAACAAGACACAGCTGAAGTGAAGTTTGTGATTCTCAGCTGGTAAGAAAAATTAAATATTAAATTGAATAAATCAGATGGTGTGGAGGGGAAATCAGACTGAGAAGGGTTTATTTTCCTTGGAAATTGCCCTCCTGGAGGAATGGAAGTGGAAAAAATGCAGAGATTACCCTAGAATAAACTTCCAACCTGGCCATAAAACCCTAAATGTGGTTATGATTTGAGTTTGTGAGCTGTAGCCTTCACACAGAGCACAAAATTGCAAACTTATTGTTTTACAATCCTTGACTAAAGAAAAAAAATGGAATTTTTCATAAATATCCGGGGCAGATTCACCACAGCCGTGAAAAGAAATAAAAAGGAAATGTTCCCTGTAACTCACACATTCCAAGAGTTCCTTTGCAGAGATTTCTCCTGTTCGAATGCACTTTCGAAGCTTCAAGACATCCAATTCCTTGAACGAGTCTCAAAATTCCCATTAAAAAAGTGCAGTTTCCGATACAGGGATTTATAACGGATGTCTCCAAGGAAAGGCAGAGCCGGGAATGAACGGCTCAGGAATAATCCACTCCACAAAGGAGGCTTTACCTTTAGATCTGGGGATTACTTGGAGTGGAAAAGATGAATTTTCATCTCTTCCATGGTATTTTTCCTACGACTAATTGCAGCCACTCCGGGTATTCCCAGAACTCATCCCAGCCCGTTAATTCCAGGTCTTGCCATGTTTTCAGTTGACTCTCCAAAGTGATGAATTCCACAGGGAAATCACTGTTTTGCATGGAAAAGCTTTTTTCTTTTAAATTTCTTTTTGAATCCTAGAATCCCAGAATTATTCCAGTTGGAAAAGCCCTCCAAGAGCAGCAAATCCAAACATTCCCCAGAACTTCCAAGCCCACCCATGTCCCCAAACGCCACATCCATGTGTCAAATGTCTTTTAAAGCCTTTATTCCCAGTATTGGTTGGTCAAATTTCCCAAGGTTTTTTTTCTCCAGGCCATTTGTTGCCTCCTAAATGCCGATATTCCCATGGCACAGATATTCCCTGTGTCCTTTAGCACGTGGAGGTTGAGTACGGAGAAGTGGACACAAGTTTGGGGATAAATAAAACCCATTCCAACAGAGCAGCTCCATTAAAACATCTCTTTTCCTCTCTCATGATCAAGCACTTGGAAAATTCCTTCTGATTTTTATCACCTCCTGACATCTTCCTAAAACACTGGGAGAGGCAACTTTCTCCAGGCTTTTCCTGTCCATTTGTAAAGTTTTTATTTGGAAAAGTTCTGCCTTGAGATGTTTAAAACAAGACCTTGAGAAATATTAATTCCTCTTTTTTTCCAGTTCTGTTCAGATTTGATTTATTTTTCGGATTTACGAGGCAGTGAGAAATGGGAAATTTAAGCCAAGAGTCCTTCATCTGATGGTTGGACATCAGCAGGAATTTTTTCATGGAAAGGGTGGTCAGGCCTTGGCAGGGGCTGCCCAGGGAGGTTTGGAGTGCCCATCCCTGGAGGTGTCCAAGGAATTCCTGGCTGTGGTACTCAACGTGGGAATCGGGCACAAGTTGGATTCGATGATCCCAAAGGGCTTTTCCAACCTCAGTGATTCCATGATTTCTTCAGTTAACTCCTCAAGTGAACAGAAAACGCCAAACAGTGCTAAAAGCAGGGAAATGCACAGAATAAAACTGGAAAAAGCTGTTTTGATGGAAAAAAAAGGGAAGAGCAGGAATAACACAGAGTTTTGGAGACTGGGGCAGCTTTGGTGCATCAGCTGTACAAGACAGAGAGCTGATCCCTCCTTTTCCAGGGATGCACAGCTGAAATAATCCCTACTTTGGATTACTCCAAGGAAAATGCAAATTTGGGCTTAATTAGTAAAACCTCTGCCTTGTTTCTTCTCCAAACATTTCCAAATCCATTCAAAGGAGAGAAAAGAGAGGTGATGTCATTAATTAGATGCAAAGTGTGATGCAACAGGAAATTCTTCCATTATCTGGCTAATTACATTTAATTTGTCCTTTTCCTGGGAGCCAGTAATTAACCCAAGGAGCTTTGCCAAGCAAGGAGTGAGGACTTTGTGCTGGAGCAGAGCAAATTAAGCTTTGATGTGAGGCTGATGAGTGGCAGCTCCTTCAAGGTGACGCATAAAAAGGCTTTAAAACCCTTTAAATGTGAACAGAAGCCTTTGGCTTTCCATGGTAATTAACGCTGGAGTTAAACGGGATTTGGGATTCAAATGAGGCCCCACATGTTTTCCTGGAAGTTGATCTTTGCTTCCCTGGCCAAGACAACGATTTCGTGATGAACCTGCTGGAGTTTGGATTGCTGTTCATTCCCAGCTCAGGGTTTAACACACCTGGGGAGTAAATCCTTTAAATCCATGAGGTTTTGGTCTTTTAGGATCAATTGTTCCCTACATTTGAGCAGCAGCAATTCCTTGTTTTGTGCTAACGGGATCTGCACAACTGGGCTGAGTCTGGTGAATGTTCAGGAGCAATCTCAGATCCATCTTCCTCTCCCAGCTTTGCACAGCAAAGAATCAGAGAATTCCAGAACAATTCCATCCCATCCACCCCCTGCCATGGCAGAGACACCTTCCCACTGTCCCAGGCTGCTCCAAGCCCCGTCCAACCTGACCTTGGACACTTCCAAGGATCCAGGGGCAGCCACAGCTTCTCTGGGCACCCTGTGCCAAAGTTTTACCACTTCCCTCTGTTTATTCGTTATCCCACAAATAAACATTCCAGTGGTTCCATGAACGTGGAGGATGAGACAGCACAGGCAGCTGGGATAAAGCTCCTTTAATCTCCAGGGTGTTGTAATTTCCTTTAGGCCTCGCCGCGTTTAATAATATCTGGGATGATAACAACGTCTGGGAATATTTTTAGCATCCCTTTGTTACTCAGACAGTGTCAGGACTGTGCTGCTTTTTCTTGTTCACAGCTTCTCATCCCAAGCTTTGTGCTGAAGGCGAAGTGTGGAATAAATATTGGGCTTATTCCTTGAAACTTCCACCGAGACTCCGCCAGGATCTGTTCCAGCAGTTGTTGTTCTTTCCAACGCGTTTAGCAGCTGAAAATCCAGTCCCACAAATATTTCTGTGTTCGCTGGGCTGTGCTTTGGGATGTGGAGACAGAATCCCAGGATCACTGAGGTTGGAAAAGCCCTTCAAGGTCAAGTCCAGTGTGTGCCCAATCCCCAGCCTGTGCGCAATCCCCAGCCTGTGCCCAATCCCCAGCCCAGAGCTCTGAGTGCCACCTCCAAAATTCCTTGGACACCTCCAGGGATGGGCACTCCAAACCTCCCTGGGCAGCCCCTGACAAGGCCTGAGCACCCTTTCCATGGGGAAATTCCTGCTGATGTCCACCCTGAGCCTCCCCTGGCCCAGCCTGAGGCCGTTTCCTTTTGGGAGCCAGAAGGTCCCCCCTGAGCCTTCTTTTCTCCAGGCTGAGCTCCCTCCGCTGCTCCTGCTGCTCCAGAGCCTTCCCTGGACTTTCTCCAGCTCCTCCACGTCCTTCTGGAACTGAGGAGCCCAGAACTGGACACAGGAATTAAGACAAAACCTGCCCCAGATTTTCCATAATTCCTGCAGCTCCAAATCCAGACTTCCAGAAGTAAAATTCCCCCACGATCATCTCTCCTTTTCCAACATCTTCTTTCCACTCTGCTCTAAGATCAGGGTTTAGTGTTCATCATCAGAGCCTTCCAACATCCTCAATGATCCTTATTTTCCCACTAATGACCGCTGGAAGTGACTCTTGGGGAAAAAAATCCCAATTTCATTCCCTTACTTTGTGGCTTTCAGAAGCAGAAGTTTCTCTGCAGTTTTAGCGGCTCCCCACTCTCACTTTGGAATCAATTTGTGGATTTCTTTTATTGCCTCACAACAACTGGAATCGGGGTTTTTAAATAAGGATTTCCTCACAGGTGAAGATAATTGAAAATGCCTGTCCAAGGCCTCCAGGATGAAATAACAACAAAATAAACAAGAAGTGAGAATTGAATTCATCTCAGTGTGTTTGAGAATTGGGATTATCTCCCGGCCATGTGACTTTTGTCCCATCTTGTGTTGTTTTTGCTTAGAACAAACACATTGCCCTTTTAATTAACATTTTGTCCTGGTCTTTTATTGACTGTACGAGAATTTAAATAAAAAAATCCATTTATATGTCTCTCTCAAAGCTCTTGCCTCTGCTTTCAGTAATTAAAACATCCTCCCCAAAAATTAATTATTTCCTAATTTGGGTCTTATTTTCACTTTCCCACTTTCATTTTCACTGATGCATCCACCACTTCCTCACAGCTTTTTCAGGATGGATTGAGCAGAATATTCCTATTTTTCAAAGAAGTTCTAATTTGTCTAATTGGTTTTCTGGCTTTATTTGAAAATAGAATGAAAAACAGCCAACCCCCACCATCACCACCAGTCTGACACCCGGGGGAGGAGAAGGAACCCGAGAAAAATGGAAATCACCTCTTTTCCACCTCAGAAATTCCATGGATGGCATCTCACCAGCTTTACACTGAATTTAGTCAGCTAAAAAAAATTCCAGAGGGGTCTTGGCATTCCAAGGGCAACGCTGGAGCCCAGCTCTGCTGCTTCCCTGGAATAACTCCTCCCATGGAGAAAAAAAACAGCATCCACCTTCCAAATCCCAAAAATTAGGTTCCCTTGGAGCCACCTCGTGGCTTCGTAGAGCTCCAGCCCCACCTCCTGTGGGGTTTGGCCAACAGCTGATGAGGGGTGGTTTTAATGAGGGTCTGGTTTTAATGAGGTTGTTAATTAACCCTTTGTGATTCATTTTCCTTTTCTTTCATTTTCTGACTCGATATGTTGTGAATGAATGTTTGAACCCAGTGTAAGACTGACCTTGAAGAGCCAATTCATCAACCTCAAGTCTCTCTTGAATCAGCGGAGGGAAAATGTTTAAAGGGCTCTTCTACTTCCACCCCTCCCTTGGGATGAGAAGAATTTTGGGATGAGATTTCTCATTCTCTTGAACCAATGGGAATCTCCATGACAAGGTAAGACAGATTTATCTATATAAAATATGATAATTATATTTCTATGTAGGTATCTGCTTTTCATCAGATAAATCCCACATTTTGCGCTTGGGAGTGAAGACAAAAACTTCAGGAAATTGTCCTTGAGGGAACACATTCCAATCCAAGAGCAGGTGAATTCCAAAGGTGAAAACCTCTGAAAATTGACCATGAAGAAACTTGAAACTTCTCATAATTGAGAATAATTTTTGGCAGAGCTCGCCCACCTGTGTTCACCACTAAAACAAATTAAAATCAGTCTTGGATTCTTTCCAGGATCAGATCATAAGGAAAAAAAAATTTCTAGATGTCAAAATGAATAAAAAAGATGGGAAAACATGACTAAAATATCAAATTGACCAAATTGTGAGGGCATTGCGAAGGAAAGAATGAGCACCTTCATGCAGCCTGGATATCACTCAAACTTCCTGGGAAAGGCAGACAGGAGAATTCCAGCACCTCTGTTCCAGCAAAGAGGGAGGAATGGGCTGATAGGATAAAATATTCCAAATGCCGTGGATAATTGAGTTAATAAGCTCGTTTATTCAAGTCCCAGAAGCCTCAAAATAGCAGTTTCGAGTGTTTTTAATTTTTTCTTCATCAGTTTTACGTAGGCTCCTTCTTGGAGCCTGAAATACCTGCTCGAGTCAGAGCGTCCAAGGGGAAAGGGAGGGAATTTAAGGGGGAATTGTGGCTCCATCCTGCCAGGAATGGAACAACAACTGGTGAAGGTCCCCATGGGACAGAGGGATAAAGGGATTCACTGCACCCACAGTGGAATTCTTCTATGAGCGATATGAAAGTTTCCCAAATTTTATTTCACTTTTATCTACACTCCTAAAATCCACCCCCCCTTGCGCCTGAAGTAGCTGTGCCTGGATTTAGCACTTCCATGTGCAGATATTCCTTAAGGATGCACTTCCCAGGCTTCTCCTCACTTGTGGGCCTTAAAATCACGCTCCTGTTAATGAAAATATAAAAGCTAAATTGAATGTATTTAACACTTTCTCCAGGTGTGGGATTGTCTTCGGGTCTCTGAGGCAAAGCTCTCTTGCTTTATTTAAATGTTTCTGCTGAATTAATGGGAAAAATCCCTGCTCTGCACGTTCTTCAGCCTTGGAGCAGACCCCACGTCTCTGTTTCATTCCTGAGGGTTTAGCCCACCGGAAAAAGGGAATTCTGGTCTAAACTTGAGGCTTCTGTGGCATTCCAGAGTGGCCGGGACCTTCAGGTCATCTCCGCCGTGCCGGCACCCCCGGGTTTGCACCACCCCAGGATTCCTCTTCCCTCCTCTCCGGCCGTGTCCATGGAATGAGGCTCAGTTCGCACGCAGCTGGTGAAGCCTTTTGGACGCTCCTTCGCTTCAGGAAAATGGGAATCATTCCAAGAGAGAACTTGAGGGTGATGAGGCACTGGCAGAGCAGCTGTGGCTGCCTCATCCCTGGAAGTGTCCAAGGCAGGGTTGGATGGGGCTCGGAGCACCCTGGGGTAGTGGAAGGTGTCCCTGACCATGGCAGGGGTGGCACTGGATGGGATTTAAGTCCTTTCCAACCCAAACCATTCCATGATTTTATGTTTCGCTGATTCAAATTTGTCAGGGATGGATCTTTTCTCATCACCAGCCATCAGGGGATGAAAGGGAAGAGCTCTCCTGCCACAAAGTGAATGACGCCAAAAATCCCACAAATAATCCGTTACTCCCAGGAATGCCAAAAGGAGTTGCACTTTCCAATCCAGGAGGTGCCTCCCACTATCCCAGGTTGCTCATGACCCCATCCAGGCTGGCCTTGGACGCTTCCAAGGATGGAGAATGTACCCAGCCTCAAGAAAAAGATGGATTTTACACCTTTCCTGAGCCTCTCAGCCCGGACTGGGCAAAGCAGGGATTTAAAGCCTGGAAAAACTCACATCTCCTTCCAAAACACAGATGAAAGCCTGACATTTCCTCAAAACCCAGGATTTTGCACAGATCCCAGGAACTTACCCTTTGGATAGGCGAGCCACATGCTGATGAGTCAATCTGGAGCATTGGATGCCTTTGGAGAAGGACAAAGCCCGGCTCCCATTGTCCCGGGAATGTTCCTGGAGAGGAAATGTCAGCCAGTGGCATCTGGGGCTGCGTGGGGACAGACGGGCCCGGGCATCTGCTTGGGAAGAGGAGGCCAGGAAGAGCCGGAGCCGGGCAGATGGTGGGATGGGCTCCATCCTTTCCTTGTCACTGGGAGACTCTGGAATGAAGCAGCTCAACCCTAGGAATGCTCTGCTCCTGCCGCAGGCAAAACGAGTCGTTATTCAGCGTTCCAGGCTGAGCACAAATGTGGGAATTGCAGGGAATCGTTTCCTTGAGTGACTCTTTGAAGGTCATGGTTTAGCCGTGGTTGCGGCAGTTTTCTCCCGGAAAACGCATTCCAAGGAAAATGTTCGGTCTTGTGTGTTCCGAGGGAAAAGTGAGAGTTAAAATCACTCTACTCCTTTGAGTTTTCTTCTAGCTCCTTTCTGTTTTTCCAAGTTTTTTCACACTCTCCGTGTCTGGAGACCCACAGCAGCATTTTGTAAATATTTTTAAATATTTATCCTTTTTTTCCTGTGCTAATTTCCCAACTTTTCCTCTCAGTGTCTTGCCCAGCAGTGATCCCAGTCGCCTACAAACCCCTCATCCCTGAAATAGCACAGCAAGGCAACACTTTGGGAGCAGTCGGAACTGAGATGCTGAAAACACGGAATTCGCCTGGAATAACTAATTCTGACACGGAAAACAAAATATCAGCGTGATCCGTATTCCAGAAGGGATCAGTGTGAGCAGACTGAGGTGCTGGAAAACTGGGATGATTATAGAAATGGCAGGGAATACTAAAGCTCAGTTTGGATTCATGTGGACCAGAGCCAAGAGGATTTTTTTTCCCGGACTTTTGCTCCAAGGGGATTTTCTTTGCTTTCCACGTACTGTATGCAGAGAAAAGAATTTGTGGAATCATGGAATGGTTTGGGTTGGAAGGGACCTTAAAGCCCACCCAGTGCCACCCCTGCCATGGTAGGGACACCTCCCACTATCCCAGGCTGCTCCAAGCCCCAGTGTCCAACCTGGCCTTGGGCACTTCCAGGGATCCAGGGGCAGCCACAGCTTTTCCAGGCCGGAATGTGGAATGTTTGCATCCCATCAGTTCCTATTTTTCGCAGGTAGGAGAAAAACATGCTGAGTTTGGACAAGGACTTCGGACAAGGGCATGGAATGACAGGACGAGGGGGAACGGCCTTAGGCTGAAAAGGGCAGAGTTAGATGGGATATTGGGAAGGAATTCCCGGCTGGGAGGGTGGGAACGCCCTGGCACGGATTCCCAGGGAAGCTGTGGCTGCCCCTGGATCCCTGGAAGTGTCCAAGGCCAGGTTGAACACTGGAGCTTGGAGCAGCCTGGGCTACTGGAAGCTGTCCCTGCCCATGGAATAATCCCATTTTTAAGGTCCCTTCCAGCCCAACCCATTCCAGGATTCCATGATTGATTTCCTGGCTTCCACACATTTCTTTCCCAAACATGACTGTGCAGGGGAGTTTTGCATTCCTGGGATATCCTGGATCGATTCTGCCTGGAGTTCATCAGGAGTTTTAAGGAGTCACACCTCAGATCTTTATCTCCAAACATTTGTAGGCTCCCTGAGAGCGGGAACTTCCCACTCTGGAGAAATTCTGATCTCCCTGATAGCCCGAGATACATCCTTGGGGTTTTGACATGGAACTACAATGGAAAAATCAAACTGGGAAAAAAAAAATACCCCCCCCAAAAAAGAACACCCCAAAAAAATACAAGAAGAACAAAAAAACCAACCAAAACCCCCTACACACAAAAAAAACACCCACCAAAAAAAACCCCAAAAAAAACCTCACAAAAAGAACAAAACAAAACAAAAAAAACCCACCAAAAAACCTCAAAACAAACAAACAAAAAAACCCAAACAAAAAACCAACCAAAAAAAAGGAAAAGAAAAAAGAAAAAAACCCAAACAAATAAAAAAAACCCCAAAAAAGATCATACAAACAGAAAAAAAGAAACAAAAAACCCCACAAAACCACCAAAACAAATAAAAACCCCACAGAAAGTAGGAAATATTCTGATTTTCTGTCCTAGTGAACAATGCAGCCATTGGGTCCTCCGTGCTTTATTGCCTTTTGGAATCCAGCGAAACATTCAGTAAAAGCTCATTTTAAAAATTTGCTGTGATGGGAAATCCAACGAAACCCTCGTGAAATTGGTCCAGGATTAATTAAATCACTGCTTAAAAGCTGTGCCGTATTTCCAAACCTGCTTTATTGGTTTTATAGTTGTTGGAACGCAGAGGAATCCAACAAATATCCGACAGGAGGGGACAGAATCCGTCTGATTCCCGAGAATTCATCGGGACAACATCCATCCTTTGTTCCTGGATTCCTGGGAATTTATTAGGCTGTCTAAAACATTCCTTGTTTGTTTTCGTTTTTCCAACACTCAGCACAATCGCTGCTCATTAGCACCCTGTTCTCTTTGTTGTTTACTCCTAATTAACGGCATCTGCAGTGCTCATTAGTGACAATTTCGGGTTATTGTTTCAAATATTAACAGAGATAAGATGTGATATCAGAGATATCAGCTAAATATCAACATCCAGACAGCTGGAAAGGCTTGAATTCCCGGAGTTACTCCTGTGACAACTCGGAATTGTCCTGGACGTGGATCTGGAAGTCAGGTGGCACCAAATGCTTGATGGGATTTTAAGGATACAGCAATAAAAGTTGGATGGATGAGGCCAGCTCGGATTTCCAGCAAGGTAAGCACAGGAATTATAAATTTATCAGATCCAATTTTTTATATCCATTTTTAATATTGTTAAAATAAAGTTGGCAGGGAAAATATTTAATTATTTTGATACAGTGTAAGATTAGTGCCTTCTTGGTTGGGATTTTTCACATTGATGAAAAATCATAAAAATATGGAATGGTTTGGATTGGAAGGGACCTGGCTGAGGCCTGGGATGGGACAGGATGGAGGGTGGTGAGAGGTGAGCAAGGACTGCAAGGTCAGAACAGCAGATTCTTCACAGGACGATTTACTGATATCCCAAATGATGATATCCCAAATGATGATCCTAATGATCATAATTCGATATCCCAAATGATGGTCCTGTTGATCACAATTTGGTATCCCAAAGGATGATCTTGCCCGTCTGTCCGTCCACCTCACACACTTGTCCAACCAACTCCCTGGAAACAAAGAACAACCTGAATTTTCCAAGTGTTTTCAATTCTCCACAGAAATCTGGATGTTTGCTGTATTTTCTATTTCAGAAACATCCCCGCTTATCAAATATCCAATCACATCCATCAGAAAATTCCGGGGGTTCTTGTTGCAAAGCAGAGCTCAGTGTCTGGATATTCTCCATGGGAATATTGGGGTTTTTTCAGCCCTGTGCCACCACAGGTCAAAGATTTGAAACCCTGGCAACTTTCCAGACTTTTTGAAGGAGGAGATGTCAAAGCGAATGAACACCAAAGGTTTTCCAAAACTTCTGAGCATGATGAGCCCAGAGCTCAGATGCTGCCAGTCATGGAATTACGGAATGTCCAGAGTGGGAAGGGATCCACAAGGGTTATCCAGCCCAATTCCTGGCCCTGCCCAGACACCCCAACAATCCCACCCTGGGCATCCCTGGCAGCGCTGTCCAAACGCTCCTGGAGCTCTGGCAGCCTCGGGGCCGTGCCCATTCCCTGGGGAGCCTGGGCAGTGCCCAGCACCCTCTGGGGGAAGAGCCTTTCCCTGAAATCCTAATATCCAACCTAATTTCCTCCCGCCTGAGCAGTGTCAGGATTTTCCTGCCGTTGTACCCCTCGTGTTTTCAATGATCATAAATCCCTGTTCCCAGGAACTCCTGAATCCAGGGCCGTTTTCCTCATAGGAGGCACCTTCTGCCCATGATAAGAGAAAATCTTTTTGATCCCTTTCCAGTCATCGTAGCATCATTCGTGTGGGAATACAATATTCCCACATGGATACACTGCCTGATTCCAAAAGGAAAAGGCCAAGATTCCCAAATTGAAATAGATCCACCACAGGGCAGAGTCTTCCCTGGGATCAAGGGGCCAGAATGAACGAAAAGGTTCTGAAGGAGTCAAACTCTCTTGTCTTAATTGTGGAATTTTTGGGATAGGGAACAGCCTTCCCTGGATGTCCGGAATGTGCTAAACACGACTGGGCACTTGCCTCCAGTTGCTATTAATAAACAGGATAATAAATAATAATAAATTTTAGGGTGAAGGATGAAAGGTTTTTAATGCAATAAAGAGAAATAACACAGAGAGATTGCCCCTGAATCCCACCCCCATCCCGGTTTAGGCAAGTGGGGATTGATGACACCAATGGCTTCCATCCCACTGGATGGGATATTGGGAAGGAATTCCTGGCTGGGAGGGTGGGGAGGCCCTGGAATAGAATTCCCAGAGCAGCCGTGGCTGCCCCTGGATCCCTGCAAGTGTCCAAGGCCAGGTTGGACAGGGCTTGGAGCACCCTGGGATAGTGGGAGGTGTCCCTGCCCATGGAAAAGGGGTGGAATGAGACGGGATTTAAGATCCTTTCCCAACCCAAACCATTCTGGAATTCTAAAATTAGGACACCTCTCACCCTGTGATCCTTTTATCCGGAGGGATGGTGGCCATGGACATGTTTGGGTCTCGCAACCTTGGGAGTTTGTAAATCATTTCCAAATCTGTTGTTAATAATTGTTAATAATGGCTAATAATTGTTATAGTGGTTAAAAATTGTTATAGTGGTTAATAATTGTTATAGTGGTTAATAATTGTTATAGTGGTTAATAATTGTTGTAATGGTTAATAATTGTTGTAATGGTTAATAATTTTTCATCTACTTTGAGCTGGGGTTTGAATTTTATCTTTCCCCATCATTCATTGATGCAGCAGCTTGACAGACAGGCTCCTTCCTTTCTCCAAGCTGGAATATAATAGGAAAGGCTAATTTGGGGTTTTTCCAGAGCTTAATTTAGAGCAGAACCAGCACGATGGCAGCAGAGCTGCTCCAGCCTCGTCCCGTCACTCCATAGTGGGACTCCTGGGAAGGACAAAAAGGATTTTTGGCCTTGGAATGCTTCACTTTTGATGTCCTGCTGCTCCTGGATCCAAAGAAACTCATGGAGACCTGAGTGCGGCATCGCTGCCTGGGATTTGTGTGAGATTCCTGTAAACACAGCTCCGTTAGAACTCGGGAATTGAATGAATGGGAACGCCATTCTTCATTAGAGACCTCTGAATGAAAAATTTCTCCTCATTATCTCCCTAACGAAGCTCAATCAATGAGTGGCTTTTCAATCCTGGCGTTAATGGGGAATCCAATATTTCCCTGAGCGCTACACAGGGCGAGCACTTTGCTGCAGCACCTCTGGAATCCGGCTGTGAAATGAAAACAAGGGAGGTGAAAAAAATGGGGATGAGTGGGAATTTGCCTGAGAGGAATGGGATTTTAAACCACGTTTGTACCCGGATCATGGAATCCTGGAACGATTTGGGTTGGAAGGATCTTAAAGCCCATCCTATTCCAGCCTCTTCCATGTGCAGGGACACCTCCCACTGTCCCAGGCTGCTCCAAGCCCATGTCCAACCTGGCCCTGGACACTGCCAGGGATCCAGGGGCAGCCACAGCTTCTCTGGGAATTCTATTCCAGCTCCTGCCCGCCCTCCCAGCCAGGAATTCCTTCCCAATATCCAATGTGAATTTCCCCTTTCCCACTGGGAAGCCATTCCCTGTGTCCTGTCCCTCCAGCCCTTGTCCCCAGTCCCTCTCCAGCTCTCCTGGAGCCCCTTTAGGCCCTGCAAGGGGCTCTGAGCTCTCCCTGGATCCTTCCCTTCTCCAGGTGAACATTCCCAGCTCTCCCAGCCTGGCTCCAGAGCAGAGGGGCTCCAGCCCTCGGAGCAGCTCTGCAGATTCCTCTGGACTCTTTCCAGCAGCTCCATGTTCTCCTGATGTTGGATCCCAGAGGTGGATGGAGCTCTGCAGGTGGGATCTCACCGGAGCAGGGCCGAGCTGAGACCACTTCCCAAAGATCCCTCGGCTCCTTAGGGATCTGGGCTGCTCCAGTGGCAGCAAAACTCCCTCATGGACTGCAGAATTCCCCTGGCTGCTGCTGGAACCAGGAATTCTGGAACCAGTGTGTGCAGAGCCACCGGGGAGGTCGTTCCTCCACCTGTGTGAACTGAAGGCCAGCCCAGTATCCCGAGAAAATCCCAGATTTTCCTCAGCAGAGCCGGATAAACAGAACTCCAAAGGATTCACAGCCAGGCTGGGAAGTTTCCTCTGGGCCCAGCAACACTTTGAATTCATCGAGAGCGTTTTCATTTGCTCCTGATGAAGAACCTCCGAAGGCAGAGCCAGGAAGGGTCAAGAGGCAATTAAGGAAGGAAGATCCCGCTTTTCACTGCTGGGAAAAACAGTTAATTAATGGAACAAGCGGGAAAGGGAGAGAGGGAAGAGCTGAACCACAATTTGGGAAATTTAAGGAGCTTTCTATAAAATGAATTGATTACCAGCCTAATCATAATCAGGACTCTTGGATTAGCAGTTAATTTGTGGAATCAATTAATAGCGGTATTTTTCCAATCACAGTTTCCAGGGAATTCAGTGCAGCAGGTTTTTGGAGATAACAGATGCTGGATTAGGGGCTGTGGAATGATTCCCTGTCAATTCAACAGCTCTGCTCCCAGGATTTTTTATTTTTAGGGATTTTTTGTGCATGTGACTGGGTGTTGGCTGAGTTATTTTAATTCCTTTCTTGTTGCCTGGGCACTTTCTCCATTTTTTTTACGTTAAAGAACAAATTATTCTCCCAAGAACTTTTTAGTGCTCCCTGCTCTGTTGGAAGGTTCATGGAATAATCTCCTCTCCGGGGCTTGAGCAGGAATTTTCCTGCCAAAATAACGACTCAAAACTTAAAGAAAACTTCGCGGGAATTTGCTCCCCTCGAGCTTTAAGGCAGCTGGGACTGGAATGCTGCAGCAGGAGAACATTGGGAATCTGGGATTCTACCTCTTTCCTGCTCACTGGAATGGATTTTGTGGGAACACAAAAATGGGATCGGATCCAGAGTAGTTCAGAACAACAAATCGCTGCCTATTAATTATCAGATGTGTAATTAAATGAATCCTAAACCATATTTTGGCAATAATTCTGCACCAGTGGGAGAAATTAGGAATTTGTTCGGCACAAACCAGGCTGGAATTATCTCAGGCCAGGACAATTCTTGAGGCCATGGATTGATCCATCAGTTCAGTACCTGAGATGGTTCTCGCAGTCTTGAAGCCGAAATTTTGGGCTCCAGGTCATGGAAAAGCTCCTGAAATGTTTATCCACGGACTGTGAGCTTGGATCACACCTAACCCTTCACGTCTTCTGATTCCTGTTGTTGCAAACATGGATTTAGGAGAAAACTTGGCATTAAAACCACAGGAAGATGGATGAATTCAGCAGCCCTGTGCTCCATGGGGTGCTCCATGGAGCCAGAGCTGGATTTAGCAGGAAAACAGCCAAATTTCCAGCTTTTTGTGCGTCCGTGGTCAGTCAACCTGAAAAACCAGGAACAGCTCCCCCAGCCCATGGGTTTTCCATCCCTGTTCCCAAATGATGGTGGGAGAAAACCCATTCCCCCCCTCTCTTTGGGGCCCGCTCCTCAAGATTGGGTTTTTTGCTGGAAATCATCAATAAATTGTTAAAATTCTGCTAACTGGAGTCCCAAGGAATTCCCATTCCTGGCTGTCCTGCGGAATATTCCACTGGATATCCATGTGAAGCAGCTGAGGGATCAGACTTTTGGAAGACCTTTCTCCAGCAACTGAGATTTTCAAAATTAAAACCACTTTCTTTCCATAATTTCCATGGAGCCAAGTCCCTGGCATTCAGATCCTGCAGGAATCAAGATTTGGGATGTCACAGAGAGGCACCGAATCACTTTTTTCCTGGTTAAAGTGATAAAAACCCTTTTCCTTTCCTTCAATTATCCATCATCTATTAGAGGATCTGATCTTTACGTCTGTTATTCCTTGGTAGAATTCCAAATTGTGGCAAAATGAGCTAAATCCAAAGCATTTAAAAGCATTTCTAAACCCAAAATGGCATCATTTAGTCAAAAACCCGGAGGGCGTCAGACGGGGACGGATCCAAGTGAAATCCCACATGGAATCTTCTGCTTAATGAAGTCCCCAACGAGCCATTCCTTAAAATATGACGAGAAAAAGGCAGGAACAAGATGTTTTAGGATGTTCCAGACTAAACCGAGGCTAAAAATGGCTTTTTCGGCAAATTCTGTCTCACAACTCTCATTTTATGTTTTCCTGCTTTTCCCATCCACGGCACAGCAGGAATTTTACTCCTCAAGCTGTTCCATCTCAGATTCCTTTTTTTTTTTCCTGGTGCTAAACGCATCCCTTCTGGAGCATCCGGTTTATAGAATCCCGTTACAAAATATTTGGGAAAGCTGATGGTTTATCCGTATAAATATTTAGAGCAAATGTCTCTGTGTCGTTTCCCGTCTGCCAATTCCCATTCCCAGCTTTTTCACCTCGGGAGTGCCCTAAAAAATCCTTTTAAAATGCTCGCTAAAATAGATTTTACTGCCCAATTTTTCAAACAATGAAAATTTATGAATTACGAACGGATTTTGTTCTCCCCACAGCAGGATGTGGGACCTGCAATAAAAGCAGCACATGGAATTAAAGAAACAACAGGAAAGCTGTGGAGGACGCTGGAAATTAGGGAATGGAAGGTGTTGGATGAGCAGGAGTTCCGACTTTTACAGACCTGCTTGAAAAATTGGGATTTATTGTTGTGTTTGGCGAATTTACGGGTGATAAATCCTAAATGTGACACACTGGAGTCGGGAAATTGTTGGGAGGAAGTGCATGAGGGGTGAAGAGGGAGAATTATTTGGGATTAAGCTCATGGGAATGTTCCCACGTGGAATTCCCAGAGAAGCTGTGGCTGCCCCTGGATCCCTGGAAGTGTCCAAGGCCAGGCTGGACACGGCTTGGAGCACCCTGGGATAGCGGGAGCTGTCCCTTTGCCCAGCTGACTCCCAACATTCCTTGCTAAATTCCCGGTGAATTCCTCCCAAAGAGGCCTTTTTTTGGGACAGAAACAAAAAACCCCCCAACATTTAATGTTTATTTTCCATCGGAGTGTCTGGAATTGGTTTTGCTTTGAAATCCCACTTTAATTGTCGGCTCAGCGAGGTCCCCGGGAGAGTTTGGTGACATCAAATCATGAATTGACAGCTCAAAAACAACATTTCCCACTCCTTGTTTCAGACCACCTCCCTCCCTCCCTCCCAACGTTATTTCTGAATTTTGCCCCAAGCTGAATTAATTCCCAACTCAAATACTCCTCAAAATTCTGTCGGCAGCTGTTTAAATCCACAGATTTTAGAGCTCCGTGTTTGTTTCTCCGCGCTGAAAAAGCTGTTATTAAACACGGGATGAAATATTTATGCAGCACGACTTTAAAGCAAAGAATATTTGATCACAAGAGGTTTCGTTAATTGAAATAAGCTCGGTGTGTGGCTGGGGTTTGATTTAAACCCTGCCTTGTTAAAGCTGAAACTAAGAACACACAATGACATCTGTGGTGCTTTTCAAATTCAAGTAATTATCATATTATTAATTTTTTATTGCACAGGAAATCAAATAAACCATTTCCATATTGCCAGCTGTAGGATTTAATTGTGGATTTTTGTGAGGTGATTAATAAATGAAATAAATAGATGCAAATGTGGGCTCTACACAGCATTAAAGTCTGGATTTTGGGAGCCACCTGTCTGTAAATGAAACCAGGGGAAAAGCACAGTGAGAAATCCCATCAATCCTCTTTGAAGCTCTGCTGCAAAGTTATAAAGTTAAAATTAAAAATAAATTTGAAATAATTTAAAAATCATTTTAAATTATTCAAACCTAATTTAAAAATAATGAAATATAATTAAAGTAATTTTAAAATAATAGTAAAATAATTTTAAAATAAATTTAAAATGATTTAAAATAATTTAAAATAAAATAATATTAGAAAAATATGAAATAATTTTAGAATTATTTAAAATCATTTAATAATTTAAAAAATAATTTAAAAATAATTTTAAAAACTTTTTAAAATAATTTTAAATCACTTTAAAATAATTTTTAAATAATTTAAAAATAATTTTAAATTATTCAAGACTAATTTAAAAATAATGACACGTAATTAAAGTAATTTTAAAATAATTGTAAAATAAATTTAAAATAAAAAATAGTTTAAAATCATTTAAAATAATTTTAGAATAATTTAAAATAATGTAATAATTTTAAAATAATTTAAAAATAATTTTTAAATCATTGTAAAATAATTTTAACATAATTTGAAAATAATTTAAGGAATCGGCGACCTCACAGCAAAGGCATCTTCTTAAAAGAGATTCTTAAGGTGGGATTCCCTTCTCAGAAATGGGGTTGTTGATCTCCTCAGCTAATCATTGAGAATTCCTTCACGATTTCCAGCAAAAACCAGGAATTTTCGGAGGAGTTTCTTCATCTAAATTTCCCCTGGGGCATCTCCTTCGTTCCTGTGAGCTGAGATGTGCCGAGGTGGGCAGAAATTCCTCCTCCTTCCCGGGATCCTCTGCTGAAATCCACGTTTTAACAGGCTCATCCCAGCTCCCGAGTGATAAATCCCACCAGGATACCGCGGTTTGGGAGGTTTGGGAATGAATCCCTGGGGATGCAGGGATGAGACAAAAGAAGGCAAAGTTTTCAGGAGTAAAATAAATACAAGGATGAGAACTTCCGTCAGGATGAGCTGGGTTGTTCCAACCGTTGTTCCAACCACCCCTCCCCAAATCCTTGGGATCAGAATTCCTGGTCTGGATTCCAGCCAGGAGCACAAGGAACGCCCAGTGACAGGAGAGGAGTTGGAAGCAGCAGTCGGGGTTTTCTCTGCTCGCTCGTTGTCAAACCAAAAAGGTTTGGAATGCGCATCCCAAGGGCTGGGAATTCCTGTGGGATTGAAAAGGTGTCTTCTAAGTTTTTCAGCTCGTTCTGGAAGCACCTGGGGGAGATTTTGGAGTCAGAAATGGGGGTTATGAGATCATTCTCTGGATCAAAGGGAAAATGGTTGGTCTTCAGCTCTGACAGCTTCCAAAAGTCTCAGCAATCCCAAATCACATTTCCAAGCTCAAGATTTAAGGGAAATCTCCGAAAGAATCAGGGAAGAAGAACCCGGTGTCCCCTGACCGTGTGGATTTGTCCTGTATCACAAAATGGGATGGAAGAGTTGTGGTAAAACAAGGGGGAATGTGTTTAAACAAAAGAGGGAATATTTTGATGGGATATTGGGAAGGAATTCCTGGCTGGGAAGGTGGGTAGGGCTGGAATGGGTTTCCCAGAGAAGCTGTGGCTACCCCTGGATCCCTGGAAATGTCCAAGGCCAGGTTGGAGTGTCCTGGGAGAGTGGAAGGCGTCCAGGGCTTGGAATAAGATGGTTTTGAAGCCACCTTCCAACCCAAACCATTCCTGGATTCTCCGATTCCCCAATTCCAATCCTCCCCTGTCATTCCAGAAGGGATCAGAGATCATCCCTCTCTGCCAGATACCCCCCACCCCATGCTCCAACCTCCACCATCTCTTCCACCACTCCCTGACCCTCTACACTGAAAACATTTTCCCAGTCCCAAACCAAATCTTCCTCTCGGTGACAAAACCCTGGTGATCCTCGTTAGAATCTTCTTGGGAAGAGAGAAATGATTATTCCTTTCTTTTTTCCAGTTGTTTTCTGTTAATCCATTGGGAACTTCCCTCTGAACTCAGCCACCCCCGTCCATCCAGCGTGATGATCCTGGAGGTGTTTTCCAGACTTAATGATTCCATGATTCTCTTCTGTGATCCTTTTCCATTCCTCCCAGGGATGAATTCCTTAATGACTCTTTTAAGGCTTCCTCGTGGCTTCGTTAATTTGAGGAATTGGTGCTGGGAGCTGAAACTTTCCCTGGATCCAGGGCAGGCTGCTGGAAATCAAGTTTGCTCCTCTGGACTTGCTTGGGGTTACACAATTCCAATAATTCTGAGATAAATCGGCTTCTGGAGATAACCAGAACACCCCTGAATTAAAAATAGCGGGAATAGCGATTTGGGAGCAGTTCAGAGCTCTCTTTAGCAAAACCAAGCTGGGTTTTTTAATGATCCAGGATTTAAAACCTTTCAGGAGCCCATCCCACAAGGTTTGTTCTGCTCCTGATCCCCCCTTCCCAAAGCTGGGTTCAATTCCTGAATTCCTGAAGCTTCTGAAACAAACTCCTGAAGTTACCAATTCCTGAAGTTCCTGAATTCCCACTGAAAAAACAGATTCAAGGATGGTTTAACCAGAAAACGGGGGAGCAGGGGCTCAGCTGACTCTGACAGAGATATCCCAATATTTTATCCGCTTGATCCCGAGCCTAAGGAACTCTGGGAATGGGATGTGAGTGGCACCACTGTGCCCTCTCCAGAGCCAGGTGATTGCTCTGCACATCAAGAAATTGACTTCTATCAGAGGCGGGCAACAACTCCCAGGAAGGAAAATTTGGCAATTCCCAGCTCTGTTTGCTCCCAGACAAATCCCTCCCCACCTCTGAGGGCGTTTCACTCGATTTTCCAACTGGGAATGAAAGGGAGGGATGTCTAAATTATTTTTGACTAAATAAGGGCATTGGCCAGACAAAAACAACCCAACATCAAAAGGAAGCAAAACAAGAATAAAAAAAAATCTCTTCATATTTAAAAAAAAAGGCAAAAAAAAGCAAACAGAGGGAGAATTTTTCTTTTGATCTCTTTTTATTCAAATAACCCACCTGAGAGCAGAGATATTTTCTTAGAAATGATTTTTATTCACCTCCTTGTGAGCTTTTTAAGGAAATATCCAAGATTAAACGTGTCGTGTCCAGCTGCCAACCCTCAGAATCAATTTGCAGCTCAGAGAAGCAGAGGAAAATGTTTGGTGTTGTTTACATGCATTAATTAAATTTAATTAATTAATTAGTTAAAAATCAGTGATTTGGACTCATTTTCCAAAGTGGGATGTGCTGCCTCCCAAAGATTCAGGGAATCAGTGTGTGAGGTGGGAATTGTAAATATTTAGGAATATCCAAAGGTGTTCTGGTCACTAACTGGAAGGAAAATGCAAAAATTGCACTTCCCAGAACGGGTTTTTTTTCCTTTAGAAGGTTTTCCAATATTCTCCAGGAAATATGGGTCTTTGATATTGATGGGAATGAAACTTATCCATGAAAACAGCTCCTATGTAAAGGTTTTCCTGGGAGTTCAGCTGGGAGCTGCTGGCCCTGTTGCTCCAGCCACTGAGTCCTGGCCCAACAAGCAGCTGCAACACAGAATCCTGGAATTATTTTGGCTGGAAAATCCTCCAAAATTGAGTCCAATCATTCCCCAGCAGTGCCAAGGCCACCACTGCCCCATGTCTGCAAATGCCACACCCACAAGGATTTTAAATCCCTCCAGGATGGGGACCCAACCACTGCCCTGGGCAGGTGTGCCAGGGTTGGAAAACCCTTTCCATGATAAAAAATTCCAAATATCTGAACTTTCTGTGGTCCTTTTCCTCAGGAACTTCTCACCTGAGGGACAAAGCGGAGGCAAACTCCAGCTCGTTGCTCCGTGATTTTGCTTTCATGGAATTAATCAGCCTTGGATTTGTTGCAGCCTCAAGGCAAAATCCTCCTGTTTCCTCATGTTCCATCCGACCGTTGCAATAAATTCCTTGGAAAACTGGGAAGTGAGGTGAGAACAGAGATCTCAGATCCACAACTTCCTCAAATGCTCCAGGGGAGGCAGCGACCCTGCATCAGATGCTCCCAGTTCCTCTGGGAAACACATCCCAGACTTCTTTAATTCTATTGGAAAGCAGAAAAAAGAGGAATTTTGGGCTTTGCTTGAACCCGGAATCATGGAATGGTTTTGGTTGGAAGGGACCTTAAGGATCATCCAGTTCCACTCCCTGACCTGGCCAGGGACACTTCCCACTATCCCAGGTTGCTCCAAGCCCCATCCATAAACAGGGATTTCCAAACAGAACTCCTCAGAGATTTCCATTCAGCATTTCATGCTTCAATCAGCTTTTATGGACCTCTCTCTTCAGCTGGGAAATAAAAGAATTCCGAGCTCCTTTTCCAGGCTTAAAAAACACGGATCAGGGATGGGAGATAGGAGCACAGCACATTAGTGTGGATTTGGCATCCTTATCTCCCTGCTTTTGAAATATTTAGGCTTTGTCTGCTCCTCCATTTGCTGCAGGATATTGGATCATCCATTCCACGTTAACCTTTCCCGTGGCAAAATTCCTGAAGCACGGGAAGCTTTAATCTCCCAGAAAAATAACATTATATCGATAACTAAGCTGCTTTTCATAAGTTACATTAAATCAAGGCTTTTGCTGATAACATTAATGATTGTGCAGAGCCTGGATTAGGTGGGAATTAGAGCAAATCCTGCTATTCCTATTGTCGAATGGGAAAATTGACTTGCCTTCCTCAAGGGCTCCTTAAAAACCAAAGGAAAAATGATTCCGGAATTTGTAAACTCCGCCTCTGGAAAGAAATGGAAGTTCTTTGCCCTCCAGCAGGAGCACGAGGGGAGGCAGGGAAGGATTCTCACCTCTCCACTGGCCAGAACAAGGAGAGGGACAGCATTCCAAGGATTTTAGTGGATCCTTCAGTTTGTCCTGGGAACCCGCAGTGCTCATTTTCACCTGGCTGGGGCTCCTTCTGTGGCTGAAACCCACAAAAGATTGAGCTCCTCAGCCCTCTCCTGCAGACTGTGGTGTCTCGTGTGGATGCAGGGTCATGGAGAGGTCTGGGAAGAGCAGAGGGATCCAAGGAACTCTTTGAGGTCCACAAAACATCCCTCGAAGTCCCCAGGGGTGAACCATCAATAATTTCCTCACAGTGCGTTTCAAAAGGGCTTCGATTTCCTCTCACTGGTGTCACTGGGAAGCTGTTCCAGAGTCTCCCTGCCCCTGGTATCCCAAACTTCCTTGGAATCGGAGTTTATTCCCGTTTAGGCCATCAGGAAGTTGTGTGACACCGCAGTTTTCCAACCACTGAGCCCGTTGGAAGGAAACCAGGATCGCTCCTCCCCCACCACCTCTGCTGGGACATCCCTGCACGTGCTGATCTTCCCATGTCTGATTCCATGTGGATTTGGATGCTGCCCGTGCTCCTCAAAGTCACTCCTCCATGGAAAAAAAAATCC
Source organism: Lycocorax pyrrhopterus obiensis (assembly GCA_014706295.1). Classification (NCBI taxonomy): domain Eukaryota; kingdom Metazoa; phylum Chordata; class Aves; order Passeriformes; family Paradisaeidae; genus Lycocorax; species Lycocorax pyrrhopterus. Next base: position 63,073,489 of record JACSVZ010000007.1, on the reverse strand, counting down.
TGATTTTTCAGGAGCCAACCACTCCCAGGAGATTTTTTACCAGGTGATTCTTTAAGTCATCCTTGGAATGCTCCTCTGACCTTGCTCACTGTGTTCACCTCCCAGAATCTTCCATCCTGGCTCCTCCCACGCCTCAGGCAGATCCTTTCCAACACAACCCATCCCATCATTCCATGATTTTTCATTAATGTGAAAAGAACCGTGGAGATCACAGTCCTGGCTTTACTCATTCTGTGGAAAAGCTCCCCCTCCACAAAAAGCCAAACTTCTGGAGCATCCACAGGTTATCCAATATAAAAAGAGGGCGAGGATTTGTATTTAAAAAGGTGGGAGGCCTCAACCTGCCTGGATGAGCTGTCAAGAAGCACCTGGAGCAGCTGTTTTCCATCATCAGTCATTTTTTGGGATGTCTCCATTATTCAGAAAGCAGTTTCTGGATGGTTTTCCTCTTCTCCTTCAGCTCCGCTGCAATGTTGGCGTTGGAAAAAGGCAAAAATAACCAGCGCTGGGCTCTCCGTGGGTCACCAGGGCAGCTGGGACAGAGAAAATCACAGTTAACTCTTTTTTTAGGAATTTTGGGACCTCTCCTGGTGATGTGCCAGGCTAATCCCCGGAGTGGGATTAGTATTTAATAATTTGCATGGACCGGAGTTTAACCTTGTCTCACTCTTTTCCTGATATCCAACCTAAAGCTCCCTCAGATTCCCTCAGGTCCTGCTTTCCCTTTTTTTTTCCCTGACTCGCCGTTTTTGGAAATCCACCTTTAAGACTTTTCACTTCCCATCCTGAACATCCACTTGAACTTCTGCAAGAAAACGAATCAGAAAGGAGATTTTTTTTCCCTCATTGTGGAAAATGTCCTGCTCAGAAATTCAAATGAAGGAATATTTATTCATCCCGGTACTCAGGCATGGAAATCTCTGCACTTGGAGAACAAACGCAAAGATTCCTTTTATTTTAATCTCTCTCCTGCAAATTAACAGAGCCCTATCGTTTTTCCAAATTCAAAACTCCAAGGATTAAACCCAACAGGCAAACACGGCTTGGGAATCGTTCTGTGGCCCAAATACGGCGATTACAAAGCGGAGATGAAACGGGCAATTCCAAAAGAAATTTCTGTCCTTTCCCAGGACTAAAGAAGATAAGCCTTAACTACACGTGCATGCAAAAATGTGATCCGATTTATTTTTCCAACAGGAAAAACTCCAAGATATTGCTCTCGGTCTCGGAGCAGTGTGACTGGAGGATAAATAAAACCCCAGGGCTTCACTTGCTGATGAGGGCTGTCATTATTGATTAATTATTGATTAATCCTGATTTTGGGAGGCTTGGGAACAAGGCTGGCTCTAAATGGACCGTGGACACAACACCTCTCTCCCAGCATGGAATTCCGGCATCCAGAACTGCCAGAGGTTTTCAGCCTTGCCAGGGGATAAATGTCATCTCCGGCAGGGGGGAGATGGAATTAATGCCTCCAAGTTTTGGGAGAGAATTTTAATGAGGATTAAACCAGAGAGTTAAAATAAAAATTAAAAAAAAATTGAAAAAATTTAAGCAGATTTTCCAACCTGAACAGAGAGAGAGGCGCTTGCGGTTTTTAGAGGAAAACGGGTTTCTTGTTAAAATTATTATTATTATTATTTTAAATATATATTTTTAGTATTATTTCAAATATTCCAAGCTCGCTTTCCTCTCTTGTTTTCCCTGAGACAAAGATCCGCTGGATGTTAACAATCCCGTGGGATGAGGTCTGCTCTTCCTGGACAAAGTGCACAGACCGATGGTTGTCATTTTCCAAGCTTTTGGACGCTCCAAGCCAGGATCAGCTCCTGCAGCACCTGGAGCAGAAGGGAATTTGCTTTTCAATCCCAGCTTTTGGACCACGTGGACTAAAGAATCTTTCCTGGGAGGAAACCCACGGAGGTGCATCCGGGCCCTCAATTCCACGAGGATCAGCCATGTTTTTGTTGGAGTCACCAGGGCCAGCCCAAGGCAGGGCTGGAGAACGAGAGGAAAATCCAGCAAATCCTAAGGAAATGATCCAAATCCTTCGTATTTCCAAAGTATTTTAATTGATGGAGGAACTGTTTTATGGGAAAAGGGATAATTCTTGTTCTTTCTGTTCTTCCTTTTCATTTCTGGTCCCTAAATGGAAGGGGCTGACTCTTCTCCAGTTGCTCCGGGATGAACATTCCCTGTCCTGGAAAATCCTTTGTCTTCTCCCTCCTCGTGATTTCCAGCCCCCTCCCAGCCTCTTTTAGAATCGTCCAGACAATTTCTGGAATACTGGCATTTTAAAAATTAAATTTAATTCCATTTAAATTTGAAATTCTAATTTTTTAAAGCAAAACATTCAGAGGGAGTTGTGATTCCCCAAATAAAACCCATCATTTCCCAAAAAAAAAATCTCTTGTTCCCTTTTCCTTTGCCCTTCTTGCAGCCTTTCCTAGGATAATTTCTGATCATGCGGATCAAGACTGGGATCCAACTCATTCCTATTTTTCTTGCAGCTCTTTGCAGTGAATTAAATAATTTATTACTCTGATTTTTTTTCCCTCTCCTTTCCAGGCCTGTGACTATTCCAGAGCTTTTTTTCCCATCTCAATTAACCTTAATTTTATTCCTTTCCTTGGGCAAAAATTCCTTCTGCTCCTTAAATGTCCCTTCTGATACTCTTTGCTCTTCTAATAATTACTTAATAAACTTTTTTCTTTAATTTTTATGAGTTGCTAAAAAAAAAAACCCCAAAAAAAGCCACTTGACTTTATTAATTAAACCCTAAAGAAACCCTGTAAAACTCTAATAATATTTTTATGCAAGGCATTTAATTCCTATCGATTTTCCAGGAGGTTGTGGCAGCAAGAAAAAGGAACTTCCTTGTTTTTTTAATCAGGATTTTATTTTCCTGCCGTGATGGTGGCCCGGGAATACAAAATATTCCGCAGGAATAGTTTTGCTGACTTGCGGGGAAAGTGGAAAAGGCATGAAAAATGCAAATCAAATTAGGAGGGAGGCGAAGAGAAATAAAAAAAACGGGATAAAAAATGGTGCTGCCCAGAAATATTTGTGGGAGCCTGGATCATTATTTCCAAGCACAAGGAAGTACAGGCAGGAATAAGATAAGATATTGCTTTTTTATTTGGATTTAATATAAGGCCCAAATGTAGTAGGAAAAATAAAAGGATATAAATCCAAGAGGAGCCTGTTGAGGAATTAATCAAGGATTTCATAATTTAGGGAATGATGCCATGGAGGTGTTGTAGGATCACTAAAACATTTTATTTCAGGAATTTTGCCCTTTATGTGCTGGAGTAATTTTGAATTCCATCAGCATTAATTTCTAACCAGGAGGAGAAAATCAGGAGGGTGGGATATGGGATAAAAGAGGAACACTGGGAGATATCAGCTGTGGATTTAGGGACGGAATTTTCCAGCACATTACTCCCATGTGCTATCCCTAAATATGGATCCATGAGGACAGAGGTGATGGACACTCCTTGACGGAAAGCTCTGGATGAGCCATAAGAATTCCCACCAGCTGGGAAGCTCCGTGGGGTAATTTATGGAGGAACAAACACATGGAATGCTTTCCCCTGGAATGCACATTCCAGCTTTTCCCTGGAGAAAAGCTTTTAGGGGACAGCAGCGTCAGGCAGTGCAAATCCATGGAGCTGCACCGACAGCAGGGAAGCTGGAAATGGAAATCTGGGAGGAGGTGCAGTTTATTCCAGCTTTTCCATCAGATTTCCAAGGCTAAGGGGGATAAAAAGGTTGAGATTCTCCAGGCTGGGAATCCTGCTTGGAATATCTGCAGGATTTCTTAGGAATTTACTTTATTTTCTTATTTCTAGGAGGTTATTATGTTCCCATTTCCTATTCCCACATTTTGAGTATTTGCTGGAATGCTTGTTAATGACGTCATGGTGTTATCAACTCCATATTAATTTATACAAACATGTACACATAGATATTATATATATATATATATATATATATATATATATATATATATATATAAAAATAAACATACAGGATCTGAGAGGTCTCTTCCAGGCTTTTTATGGATCCCTGGAAGTGCCCAAGGCCAGGCTGGATGAGGTTTGGAGCAACCTGGGATAGTGGAAGGTGTCATAAACATAAACAAAATTCCATAGGTTTTAACAATTCTATGATTCTACACATGGATATGCACTTATTTACATATATATCATGGAATCTTGGAATGGTTTGGGTTGCAAGGATCTTAAATCCCATTCCATTCCTTGCCATGGCAGGGACACCTCCCACTGTCCCAGGCTGCTCCAAGCCCCAATGTCCAGCCTGGCCTTGGACACTTCCAGGGATCCAGGGGCAGCCACAGCTGCTCTGGGAATTCCAGCCCAGTCCCTCCCCACCCTCCCAGCCAGCAATTCCCAATTCCCAATATCCCATCCATCCCTGCCCTCTGGCAGTGGGAAGCCATTCCCTGTGTCCTGTCCCTCCAGCCCTTGTCTCCAGTCCCTCTCCAGCTCTCCTGGAGCCCCTTCAGGCCCTGCAAGGGGCTCTGAGCTCTCCCTGGATCCTTCTCTTCTCCAGGTGAACATTCCCAGCTCTCCCAGCCTTTCCCACAGCAAAGCTGCTCCATCCCTCGGATCGTCTCACCAACAGCTCCATGTCCTTATCTACATTCATATCCATATCCATCTCCATCCATCTCCACACCTGCCCACGGATCTCTGAGCCAGCGGGAATGTTGAAAAGCTCCCACTTGGCTTCATCCGCCAGAATTCCCCACGTGGCTCCCGGGCCTCCTGGGCTCCTGTTCCTGCAGCTGGGAGAACATTGCAGCCTCTTTTGTGCCTGTAGGGACCACATCCCACTTGAAATTCCCAGATCAATCCAGTGCTGGCTGGGAGAGCGTTTGCTGTGCAGGCTGATGAGGGATGAGTTCTCCATGGATGTTTTTATCCTTCTGGAGAGACGTTCGGCAGAGTGGCTGCATTTGATTTGATAATTGGCTGTGAAGGACTCTCAAATCCATGAAAATGCTTTTCAGCCTTTAAAAAGGTGCTTTCGAGCCCCTTTCTGTTTGATTTTTTGACAGCTGCTGGATTCGGTGCTGTGAGAGATTAAACAAGAAGTTCTGGGAAGTTTGATCCTGTTTTATATCAGGGAATGCTGCCCAGGAAAAGTGGTCCTTTTGTATTTATTCTGTAGGGTTGATTGACTGGAATAAAAAGCAGATTAGAGTTTGTTATAGGGTGGTTTGGGTTGGAAGGGACCTTAAATCCCATCCCATTCCACCCCTTGCCATGGACAGGGACACCTCCCACTATCCCAGGCTGCTCCCAGCCCCAATGTCCAGCCTGGCCTTGGACACTTCCAGGGATCCAGGGGCAGCCACAGCTCCTCTGGGAATTCCACCCCAGCTCCTCCCCACCCTCCCAGCCAGGAATTCCTTCCCAATATCCCATCCATCCCTGCCCTCCTTCAGCTTCAGTCCATTCACCCTTATCCTGTCCCTCCATCCCTAATCTAAAATCCCTCTCCAGCTCTCTCATAGGTAAATGGGAAACCCCTTTATCCTGGCTGAATTTGGAGTAGGAGACCTTTCCAAACTCCCAAACAACAGCTGGATCTAGGAAAAGAATCTGAAAATATTCCAATAAAACGGAAAGATTTAGGAATGAAGGAAACTTGGGGGTTATAACCTGAGTTCAGCTCATGCTGTGCCAGGAACACGTGGCTTTGGCTTTTGAGGGTGTCGTGGATGACACGGGTTGAAAAGATTCCCAAAAAAAGCCCCAGACTGTCCCAGGAGCAGATGTTGTAAAACTATTTCAACAATTAAATTGGTATTAAAAATATTCCTTCCTAATCCCTGGGGGCCAAACCAATCCAAAGTGTCCACGACCTCCACAACGGGACCTGGAGTTGGGTTAATCCACGGTTATTTCAGAGCTATGAACCCCAAAACTCCTGCTGCGATCCCATAAATATTGATCCACTTCTCTTTCCCATTCCAGCCTCAGTTTTTCCTGATTTTCAAGCTGGGGGCACCAAACCAACATCACCCCACCACATATTTGGAAACATTCCGGGTTTCCAAGGAGTTTTAATTTCTGGTTTTTCCTCCTGACACAGATCCAGATCGAAATTTGGCTTTTCTCACGCCAACTGTATTTGTTTTCCAGCGATTCCGAATGGGTTTTATCCACTCTCCTCTTGTGATTGCGGAAAAATAAAGAAGATTAATGGAAAAAAACCGGGAAAATGAGATCGCTGCTGTTTCCCATTTGGTGTCTGATTCATATGAATAATTGAATACATCCAAGATGACTTTTATTGAGGAAACAATAAATGTTTCATAAGGGAATGAGCAGTCCATCATCAAAGGGAGCTCTGCTTATGAGGCTTTCGGAGGAGGGAGAACTGTTTGGGATTTCAATCATCCCAGGGACGCTTTATTCCCGTTGCCGCCTCATTAACATTCCACATTATCCCGCCGTGGGATGAGGTCACTCCCAGGGAAAAATGAGATTTTAGGAGAGACAAGATGCAAAATACTCGAATGTGTGAGATTTGGAAGATGCTATTCCATAATAAACCTTTTTCCATGGATGGGCAGGATCTCCAATCCCAAATCCAGCTGGAATGGAGCAGCTCTTGCCCGTGCATCCCATGGGTGATCTGAATCCTTGGTTCCAGGTGCTTAATAATGGAAAAGGGAAGGAAAACATCCATACCTGTCTGAGGTCAAGGCAGGGATTGGATTTGGAACCTCAGGAATTATTGTCAGGGAACAAAAGGATGAGCCAGAGACAAATGAAGATTGGGAAAGAAATTAGAAGGATATTAGGAATGGAAAGGGATCAGGAACGCACGGATAAGCAAATAGATTGGTGTTCATTCCCTTGCTAATGACTTGGAATGGGATAGAAGGATTTAACCTGGAGTTTATCCAGAATCATGGAGAAAATCCCCACTGCAAGCAGCTCCTTGGTTAGGGATGGATTCAGGAAGAAGAGGAGGTGGTGCCATTAACTCATCCCTTTAATTAATGAAGTGTTAGCCAAAGACGAGTGAAGGACCCGGATTGATTGATCCTATTAATTAATTTTCAGCATTCCATACATTCCTTATGTGGACAAGATCATCCCAAACCCACCCCTGGAGCTGCAGGTGAAGTTTGGGAAGGGCATCTTTTGGTGCACTCCAAGACGAAATATTCCTGCTTTTATCCCAGAATCCCAGACTGGTTTGGGCTGGAAGGGACCTTGAAGACCATCTCATTCCAAGCCCTGCCATCATTTGGGACACTTTCCATATTCCAGGTCGCTGATGATGCCTCCAGGACCAGCAGGGGTGTGGGAACGAGGTCCACCAAACCTCAGGATCTTCGGCGTCCTGTGGCCAATGGTAGGGATGACCAGTGGCCACCACCACCCTTTGGCCTGGTGGCCATCACCACCCTTTGGTGTCTGCAGGCTGGGGACCAGTTTGGTGTCTGGTGCCACTAAAATTCCTTGGAAAGGGCTTTAAATGTTCTGATTTTACCCCCAGGAAAACAAGGAAGGGCTTGATCCCAGAGCTGGTTGCTCAGGAATTTTCTGCCTGAGGGGGAGTTTAGGGAGCCACGAAGCTCCAAAGAGAGAGGAGAAGACAAAGACAAATAAAGACAAAATAAACCAGGAACTTCTTCCTCTGAGCCTCCTCACCAAAATCCCGAAGGGAATCAGGTGACAGCGTGGGGCCATCAGGAGAGGACAGGTCCCCACCCACCAGGATGTGCTGAGAGCCTCCGTGAGAGTCCTTGGAAGTTCCTCCTTGGGACTTCCAGCACAGCAAGGAAGATCACCCCTGCATCATTCCCAAGTAAAGGCTTGGGCCCAAAGATTCTGGGAATGGTTCATCCTCCAGCTTGCCAAGGTTTGCTGAGTGCAGTGATCCAAGGATCCCCTCTACAGGCAATGATGGAAACATCTCCCTGCCCATGGGATGATCTTCGAGGTCCTTTCCAATATTTTTGGAGGGCAGGGTGCGTAAATATCAGGAATGACATAACGGGGATTATGAGGGATCATCATTTTACTGACACATATTTCATTTTGCCTGGAAGAAAATTCTTTCCCACAACTCACCGGAGCACCAGGACTGGGAAAACCATCTCCAGCAGGAGCTGCCTCCCACCATTGCCGTGGGAAAGGAAAGGCCACGGGAAGGACCAAAAGCTGTTTGGAAGCCACATCCACGTGGATTTTAAATCCCTCCAGGAATGGGGACTCCAGCACTGCCCTGGGCAGCGGTGACAGGGCTGGACAGCCCTTTCCATGAGGAAATTTTCCCCAATATCCAACTTAAACCTCCCCTGGTGCAACCTGAGGCCCTTTTCCCACTGTGGGGAAAAGTTTTCAATTTCTGTCGCTACCAAAAACATTCCAAACTTCCCAAAAATCCCAAGGGTGCCTGGTGGGAGGGTTTGTGGACTCAAACCAAGCAAGTATTTGCAAATCCTTTGATATTTACATTTGGCAGCAGTTGCTAAGAACAAGCAGTAGAGACATTATGGAAAAGTGCATCCTGATGGATTCGGATGCTGCAACCTGGAAATCAGGGAATCCCAGAATGGGAAGGGACCTTAAAGCCCATCCAGTCCCATCCCTGCCGTGGGCAGGGACACCTTCCACGGTCCCAGGTTTTGTTTTCATATCCCTGCAAGATTTTCTCTTTTTAAAATACTGATTATTTTGGGGGAGTATTTAGCAATCCTATGAGACAGACTAATTCCCAAAATTGCTGGAAAGGCCACCACACCATCCCAAAATTTTCTTTAAATGCCACAGGCACCATGTGCGGCCTCACAGCAGCTCCTCAAACACATTTTGGGGGAATCCAATCCCCTTGGAGCATTTGCACCAGGTGAATATCCTTGTAAAATCCGATTTTTCCGTGTGAGCAGAGGCGCTGTCAATGTTCCGCCGCCGATTTCCATCACAAAGGCGCAGCTCGGCTTTGTGAAATCCCGAACTCCAGCGCTTCCCGTGAACGAGAGGAGCGATTCTCCTGCCTTGTCGGGATTGCAAAGAAGGTTGTAGCTCCTTCTGCGTGCAAACAATCAATTCTTGCCTAATTAGTCGCACTTTGCACCATTGGCATTAAAGTTCACCGGGGCTGAACTCCATCCCTGCCCTTCCCTGTTCATTGGAGCTTCATTCCCATTCCTCCCACAACAACCTCGTTTGCTTTGTGCTTTTAATTAAAAAGGCAAACTTTGGCTCTGTGCATGCTCTGGAAACGCAAACAGTTCTTAATTAAAGCACGAGAAAGTGCCAAAATTAAGCATAATTAGTCGGGCAGGGCAGCAGTGAACAATGGGCTGCGTTCTGTGTGTGCAAACCCCCCGGAAATTACAAAAACGGGAGCAAAAGGCATAAAATAACCGTGATAAATCAGTGCTGCTCAGTTATTAAACCTTTATTTCCCTCAGCACCATCATTCCCACAGGAATTACTTCCATTCCTATTAAAATGTGGGTTTTCATATTCGGTGTTTTTATTAATAATCATGGAATTGGGGATTTATCTCCGCTTATTTCCTGATTTCTGATATCCAACCTGGATGCTGATTGCACCAGAGCTCTGTATCACCTGTCATTCCAGCAATATCTGTGATTCCTGCTGGAAAAGATGGATCCAGGCTGCAAACTGAGATCTGGGAGCTTCCAAACCCTTTTATAGATGGATCCAACCCTCGGATTTACCCACGTAATTTAAATTCCTTCATACCTGTCCTGGTTTTGGCTGAGCTGGAGTTAATTGTCCTCCTTGGAGCTGATCCAGTTGGGAAGTGACTGGGAATTGGTCACATCCCACAATGCCATGAAAAACACCTTCCATCTTTGCATGGAAATCCATTCTTCCTGAAAGGAAGAGGAGCGCGCAGAATTCCTGCTGGAATCAGCACCCATTTTTTCCCACCCTGTGCAATTTTTATCCTTCCCCATCCCCTGATTAAGGGATTTCTTCCTTTCTTAAACCCCCCTGCCTAAAAATAAACGGAATTTGGAAGCAGGAATTTGCTGCTGGATCCGTTGTTCTGGAAGCAGCAGTGACGTGTTTGGAATTCCATTATTTATTTGCTCCTGTTTTAACTGGATGGTTCCTCATTTGGAAGTTAAAAACCTCGTCCAGCTCACGTTCTGATGACAAATATTTCTAATAATGAACTGATGCAAGCCTCTAAATTTTCCTCTGGAGCTTTTTATGGGTCTGTCTGACGAAAAGGATGAAGCCCAAAGGCCAAATTCATTTTAAAATCTGTATTCTAACCCCCAATATTTCCTGTTTGCAACTGCTGCTAAATTGAAGGCTCCTTGTGCATTCCAGGATGCACTTTAATTAATAATTCCCTAATTTATAGGTGCAAATGTGGATGTACAGAGCAGGATCGGGTATTGATCCTCTGAGCAGGGAGCAAGGTTGGAGAGGCCAGGCCAGCACAAGTTAATTACTTAATTAATAAAGACACAAAAAGTCAGGCCCCAGCCATGATTTAAACAAATAATTTGCAAACTTTTACAGTGCAGAAAGGAGCATTTATTTATATCCCATTTTGGGGGGTTTTAATTCAGAGAGGAGAATTGGGATGGTTCAGCTGGAGAAGAGGAGTTTTGGGGTGACCTCATTGCGACATTCCAGTGCCTGAAGGGGCTTCAGGAAAGATGGAGAGAGAGGATTTCCAAGGGATGGAGGGACAGGACACAGGGAATGGCTTCAAAATGAGGGAGGGGAAAGTTAGATGGGATATTGGGATGGAATTCCTGGCTGTGAGGGTGGGGAGCGGCTGGAATGGAATTCCCAGAGAAGCCCTGGATCCCTGGAAGTGTCCAAGGCCAGGCTGGAGCAGCCTGGGATAGTGGAAGGTGTCCCTGCCCATGGGCAGGGTGTGGGAATGGGATAAACTTTAAGCTCCCTCCCAACCCAAACCCATCTGGAATTCTACAACTCTAAGCCAAGCTCATTTTTATCCAATTATTTTAAAGCAAATACGAAAGAATTACAAGTTTTGCTGCAGGAATATTGCCGTCATCACCGGAGTCTCTGGAAAGTGGAGGAAAAATGCCCAAGGACAAACTCAGCCTCTCTGTCTGGCACAAAAGAAATCACATTTAAAGTACATTTTATAAACTGTTGTTTAGCTGTGACTCTTACAAGAATTCCAGCATTAGGGGAGGTCGGTTTGCAATTTATCCGGACACCGGAATTGTCATTATCCCAGTAAAATCCAAGGGAAAACACCAACCTAAACACGTTTTACTGCTTAGCCTAAGACAGCCTGGAATATAAAACCCCTCAGTAGCAGCTCTGCCTTCCCTGCTCCTGAAAGAGCCTCTAAAAATGCGACAAAGGATTTCAGGATTCAAATCCCTGCAGCACACACATTCCAGTCAAATCCCTCAGCAGGGATATTCCCAGCTTTCCTGGGTGTCTTCCTGAGTGACCGACACATTCCAGTCAAATCCCTCAGCAGGGATATTCCCAGCTTTCCTGGGTGTCTTCCTGAGTGACCGACACATTCCAGTCAAATCCCTCAGCAGGGATATTCCCAGCTTTCCTCGGTGTCTTCCTGAGTGACCGACACATTCCAGTCAAATCCCTCAGCAGGGATATTCCCAGCTTTCCTAAATATCTTCCTCTGCATGACTGGCATTTTGTCCCAGGGTTCCGAAATTCCCATGATTTCCTCTCCGCCAGAATTCCTGCAAAAGAAATGACGGCATCAAAGAACCCTTAAAGTTGGAAAAGACCTCCAAGATCATCAAATCCAACCTCGGACTGAAGGACCTGGACCGAAGGACCTCAAGGGCTGAGCTGGATCCTGGTCATGCATAATATTAATTTAGAGGAATGTCTGGAGATATTTTCCATAAAATTTTTATGTGATGAACTTAATATCTCGTCTGAGGCGTGGGATGTGGAATATTTAGCAGAGAAGTCAATATTCCCCTGGGCTGGGAATAAATGATGGAACATCCCCGGGCTGGATCACAGCCGCTCGATTCGGGGGCTGCTGGAAGGGGCTTTTGGATAAAAATCTGCTGCCACAAGGGAGGGAGAATATAAAATGTAAAACTGAATTTAGAGCTTCCCAGAGAAGCTGTGGCTGCCCCTGGATCCCTGGAAGTGTCCGAGGCCAGATTGGACATTGGGGCATGGAGCAACCTGGGATAGTCAAAGGTGTCCCTGCCCGTGGCAGGGGTGGAATGGGATCATCCTTGAGGTCCTTTCCAACCCAAACCTCTATTCCATGACTTTTTTTGTTCAGTCCCTCTTTCCATAGGTTTGTGGAATGTGAATCCGTATGATGCCAGACTAGTCCATGATGTCCCTCTATCCTCATCTGGACTTTCTGCAAATAATTTCGTTATAAAGCAACAAAATCCACGATCATTTCATTCTGCTATGGGTCAGGACACTGGAGAGCCAAACGTGCCCATGGACACCATCCCTCTGGATGAAGGGATCAAAAGGTGGGAGACTGTCCTAATCTCTGGAACTCTGGAATGGTTTGGGTGGAAGAGACCTTAAATCCCATCCCATTCCACCCCTGCCATGGGCAGGGACACCTCCCACTGTCCCAGGCTGCTCCAAGCCCCAATGTCCAGCCTGGCCTTGGGCACTTCCAGGGATCCAGGGGCAGCCACAGCTGCTCTGGGCACCCTGTGCCAGGGCCTGCCCACCCTCCCAGCCAGGAATTCCTTCCCAATATCCCACCTAAATCCACTCTCTTCCATCTTAAGGCCGTTAATCCCTCACCTTCTCCTTTTGGGAACAATGAGCTGGAAGTGAGACCTCCTGAGCAGGAGGGAGAGGACTCAGGATTTGTGCCCTGGGCCCTGTTCCTCTTCCTTAGTTTGGAAGAGGAACCCATGGATCAAAACCCACTACAAAATTCCCTGGAATACCAAGCCCTGGGTCACGGCCTGATGCTGTTCTCTAGAACCTTAAAACAGCACATTCCTACAATTTTAACTTCCAAGCAAAACGGATAAAAAGGAGGAAAAATAAATCCTGCACATACCCTCTCTAAATGTAGCCCAGTGAATAATTTCTGTAGATTATTTTACGTGGAGTAAATGCCTGGTGCAGGAAATAAATCCAATAAAAGCCCTCTTCCATTTCCCAAATGATCCACCGGGGGTTTGGATGTGTCTCTATTCCGAGCGAAAACGCCTGTGGGAAGTGAGTGTTTAGGTAAAAGCCTTTCAAGAGAAAATTCCTTCTGGGAAAGAGCTGCTGCTTCTCTGTGGGAAATTCCTTGGAGCAAACTGGTTTTTAGGGCAATGTCTCTGCCGGTACGTGAGCACAAAGCTTTGCCATCCGTGATTCCTGTTGGGCTTCCTGGGGATTTTGAGGGGGAATTTTCGCAGTGACCCCAGGGAGAGCACGGTGGGCACATCAGCACTGCATTTCCAGGCTGCTGGAAGCGGGACACTGGGAAAAAAATGGGATAAGTGTTAACAGAGGGATCCCCTGGGAGGCTGTACCGACAGCTGTGCCACTGGAAAAATTGCTTCACTGGAATGCGGTAGGGGACACTGGAAGAAATTCCCAGGTAATTGGTTAATATCCGATCCTCAGTGCCATGGAATGGTCACACAAAAGCTCTCCTGAGATCCCACCTGGAATGTCGTGTACAGGTGTGGTGTTCCCAAAAAAAGAAGGGCTTGGAATTGTTGGAGCAAGTCCGGAAGAGGCCACGGAGTTGATAAAACGACTGGAGCACTTTCCCTATGGAGAAAGGCTGGGAGAGCTGGGGATGTTCAGCCTGGAGAGGAGAAGGTTCTGTGGAGACTTCACAGCACATTCCAGGATCCAAAGGGCTCCAGGGAGCTGGACAGGGAGTGTTCCATCAGGAACCAGAGTGACAGGACAAGGGGAATGGCTTCAAACTGACAGAGGGGAAATTTAGGTTGGATATTGGGAAGGAATTCCTGGCTGGGAGGGTGGGGAATTCCCAGAGAAGCTGTGGCTGCCCCTGGATCCCTGGAAGTGTCCAAGGCCAGGCTGGATGGGGCTTGGAGCAACCTGGGACAGTGGGAGGTGTCCCTGCCTGTGGCAGGGGTGGGATGGGATGGGATTTAGGGTCCCTTCCCCAAACTACTCTGGGATTCAAACTGAACTCATTTTGGTTCAGAAAATCCTCTGACAAGTCAAACTCTCGTTTATTTGTCACTCTCCCAGGCCAAGGCCTCGCCAGGGTTGTTGCTAATCAATACACGCATTGATTCCCACCAATCCCACAAAAAGGAATGGATCTTTGGGCAATTATCAAATAAAACCAGCTTCAGCCTGTTCCTCTCCCTCCTTTTCCATGCCCATATTCCCTCCTCCACTCCAGATCTTCTGCCTTTCTGGACATCTGCTGAAGGAAGAAAAAAGAAACCCTGTCAGGTTATTAATTCACAAGCATCCTTCTCCCAAAAAAACAGGAGCAAACTCAAGTTGAAACATATCCAGGATGCTCTGGCACCGCTCCCGAGCTCTCATTCCACTCGGAGCTGATGATGGGATGCCACTCGGTTGGAATGATAAATCGGTGCCAAAAGGGCTCTCAGCCCCTCGCCCTCAGACTCTCCGCAGCTCATTCCCAGGGATTTGTGCAGCCTCTGGATCTTCTCTCCTGTCCTGCTGCTGGAAAATCTCCTGGGTCTGGCTCCTTCTTCCATTATTCCAAGCAGTCCTGATCCCTGTGGATCAGGGATAAGCAGTGAGGGGTCACATTCCCGCAAACGCGGAAAAAAATGGATTTGTTTGAAGGATGGCTGGTAATAATTATGAGTTATTAATTTCAGCCTGGAGAAGAAGAGGCTCAGGAGGACTTAGAGCCCTTTCCAGAGCCTAAAGGAGTACAAGGAAGTTGAAAAGGGATTTTGGAAAAGGACGTGGAGTGCCAGGAAAAGGGGGAAAGTGCTCAAAATGAAAGAGGAGAAATTTATGTGTATATTGGGAAGGAATTCCTGGCTGAGAGGGTGGGGAGGCCCTGGAATAGAATTCCCAGAGAAGATGTGGCTGCCCCTGGATCCCTGGAAGTGTCCAAGGCCAGGTTGGATGGGGCTTGGAGCAACCTGGGACAGTGGGAGGTGTCCCTGCCATGGCAGGGGTGGCCCTGGACGAGATGATTTTTAAGCTTCCTTCCAACCCAAACCATTCCGGAATTCTGGGATTTTATAATTCTTCTGATGCAAGAGCAGCATGAAAAGGATGCAAACCCCAAGATAAAATTTCCTCCTGACCCCAAACCCGGACATCAGCAATTTTCAAAGTAATTTTCCCAAAACCACAACAGGTCAGAAGCTGCAGCAAGGAAGAGCAGCAGCAGAGGGGCCTGAGGCCCAGGAATTCCCGGCATTCCTGTGGAATAAGGAGGTGTGATCCAACACGAGGCTGCAGGAGGTGAGGATGCACCTTGCTCCCTCCTCACTCTCTGAAATCACGGATAACCTCAGGAGGATCAGCCTGGGCACCTGTGGAAGTGCAGAAAGGCCTGTCTTAAAATACAGCAAATACACAAAATCCTGCTTGGATTCGGAGCTTAAGGACATTCCCACCTTCCCCTCTCCTTTAAATGAGTTACAAGCATGGACTGAGTGCCAAATTTGCTGCATTTTGCTCTTCATTATCCCAGAATAAAAATACGCAAGCCCAGAGCCAGAAGGAATAAATTTATCCCTCAGATTTATCAATTATTTCTCCCGTCCCCACCTCCGAGCAGTCATCGTCAGGGGCTGCTGCCACTATCCACAAAACCGAGCTGGAATCCCTAATATCCAATGTATTCCCTCTCCCATTGCAAATGTGGGGATTGGGATTCACGCCTTATCCCTGGCAGGATTCCTGGCTGCCTGTGAATCCTGGAATCCTGGATCTGTCACCTCTCAGCTGGTGACGCCGCACTGCTCACACAGAGGATTTTGGTCCCGAGCCTGGACCTTCCCTTTCCTGCAGCCGCTATTTTGGGAAGGTAAATATTTAGGATTCATTCCATGCAGGAGAGGCTCTATTTATATTCCTGGACAAGGAGGAGGTCGCTGCTCCTGCAGAATTGCCAAGCACGCTCCAGGCTGAGCAGGAGCTTTGCAAGAAGGAATCTTCTTAAAGCACTTGGGGCCTGTTTGCAGTTGGGTTCCTGAGGGGAAAAAAAATCTGGATTTCAATTCTGGAGTGGCTTTTTCAAGTGGAAGTTGGGTTTTAGAGTAAATTAAGCCGGCTCTGGAGCCAACACAGCTCTTAAAACTGCCACCTTCATGGATGTGAGAAGAATTGTGGAATGGTTTGGGTTGGAAGGGAATTTAAATCCCATCCACTTCCATCCAGGGGCAGCTTCCACTATCCCAGGTTGTTCCAAGCCCTGTCCAACCTGGCCTTGGACACTTCCAGGGATCCAGGGGCAGCCACAGCTTCTCTGGGAATTCCATTGGATGTTCTTTGTGATATCCACAGCAAATGGGAATCCAAATTATTCTATCAAGGCCCTCAGGCCACATTCCCAACTGGAGTGTCCTGGCCCAGCTCTCTGGATGTCCAATTGCAATAAAGAGCACTTCCAGAGGGTCATTCCTGATCTCTTCTTCCATCATGGACATTATCAGACCTTTGGATGCCTCTTCCCTGAGGAATGACATTAAAAATATCCAAGGATGTGACTCTGTGGCATCCCATGACAAGAAATGTGGGGCTGGAGCATGTCCAGGGAATGGGGCCGGGAAGGGGCTGGAGGACCAGGAGCGGCTGAGGGAGCTGGGAAAGGGGCTCAGCCTGGAGAAAAGGAGGCTCAGCAGGGACCAATTAATTAATTAACCTGGTTGACGAGTTCCTTTTGATGGAATTTCAGCTCCCTTTAAAGGAAGGCACAGAAAGGGGGGAAAAAAGAGGAGAATTTCAGGAATTAATTTGTGAGGTTCACCTGGAAGTGGGGGAAAACGGGGGTTTGTTTTCAATTACATTCCATTTCTCTTTGGCAGCTACTTCCAAGCCAGGAAAGGCAATTCTGAAAGCACTTTTGAATTCAACAATAAAATCCCTGATGAAAAAAATGTTAAAAAAACCAACTAAAATGTCCACGCTTATGAAAGTCTCGTAATTTTCTGTTTTATGCTTTGGTTTTCCAAATGTTCTTTCCAAACGAAATGCTTTTATCAATAAAGTTTCATTTTTCATTGAAGAGCTGGAAAATTCGGGTCCAAGTGGGATTTTCTTTCTGTTTCAATGAGTTATTTGTAACTTTAAAAAAAAAAATCTCTTAGGTCAAAATTAATTTCAGACGTGAATAAAATTTGGAGAGTCTGCTCCAGAATAAAATAAAGGAAAAATCATCAAAGGGTTGCTCAATAATGACCATTAGATAGGAGAAATTAATTTAGGAGAAAATAAAAGTTTAATTTGGTTCTAAGGAACAGGGACTTCCTGATTCCCAAATATTTCACCATTTCCTCTCATCCTTGTTCCCTGGGAGCAGAGCCCAATCCCACCTGGCTGCACCCTCCTGTCAGGGAATATCGAGAGGGAGAGGGTTCCACCTGAGCCTCCTTCCTTCCTTCCTTCCTTCCTTCCTTCCTTCCTTCCTTCCTTCCTTCCCTCCTTCCTTCCTTCCTTCCTTCCTTCCTTCCCTCCTTCCCTCCTTCCTTCCTTCCTTCCCTCCTGTAAATCCCGTGGCAGAATCAGAGCAGTGTTTATGTTCATGAAGCACCAAATGTTCCTGGTTCTCCATGAAATATGAAATAATTTATTCCACCTGGCTCTTCCTCCGGAAAGGTCGGCATTCTCTCCCAGATTATGATAAGGATTTATTCCCAAACCCTTTGTTTGTTCCCACCCCTCAGGACACAGCTGTGACCTCTCCCAGTTTCGTGCTCAGTGTGTGAGGTGGGAACACAAAACACTTCCAGGGCTCTGAAACCAAACTGCCTTTTTATCCTGGGCAAATGATTTCCCGGAACGCTTCGATGGGATTTGCATTCCGACCGCGTTCCCGCTGCCTCCTGCAAGCCCTTCCCTGCCATCTGTGCTTCTCCCTCCGTGCTCCGTGTGGGCTGCTCCATCTTGTCATTTAGCAACTGTTGTTGTGCCTTTGGTGCCAGCTTTTGTTACCTTGGCGGGGCGGGAGTTGGGAATAAATTATGGAAGCTCGAGTTGTGCAGGATTTTCTCCAGGAATACTTACTCCGGAGTGCTCCGGGACAAACAGTTCTGGGAAGGCAGCGGGAATGAGTTTCTGCACAATCTGGGCAGGCTCAGGTTTTAAAAGGATTTGTGCTGCCAGGAATGGGTTCCACCAGAAGCTTCAGGGTCGTTCAGCAGGGGAAGAGAAAGGCTGGAAATTATTCCCGAGGAAAACGAGTTTTTCCTTGTCTTTGCACCAGTGCAAGGAGCAGCCAATGGTACTTCCATGCAGACATGGATGCACCAGTCGGAGTTAATGAACCCACTCCGGCTCAGACTGTGACAGCTCCAATAATCAGGGAGCATTTACAGCCCTGTCCATCCTGCAGATTCCCAGGCTATTATCCCAGAATTACTGAGGTTGGAAAAGCCCTTCCCAGCCCATCGAGTCCAAGCTGTTCCCAATGCCCACCTTGTCCCCAGCCCAGAGCACTGAGGGCCACGTCCAGGAATTCCTTGGACACCTCCAGGGATGGGGACTCCAAACCTCCCTGGGCAGCCCATTCCAATGGTTAAAATTCCTTGTGATTATGAAGGAGGATTTTTCCCTTCTGTGCCATGATCCAAGGTGGGAGATGCGCTTTTTGCACAATTATCCTCTCACCCGAGAGCCACGATTTATCATCCATGAGGAGTTCTGGAATATTTGCATCCAGCTTGCTCTTCCTGCACCGCACAACCCAGGTGTTTTTCCAGCTGCCCAGCGATCCTCAGCTGCCAAATGCCTGGAAAAATGACAAGGGAGGACATAATGACACTTCATGTAGTCGCTGCAGATCCAAACCTAAATCCATCTGCCTGCTGCATCCCTGGAACCGCAGGCTTCCCGCTTCCCGTTCAGTGCACGCATCCATTCATCTTTCTGGGATTGTCACCAGCTCCAGCATTCCCCATCTGGCAGCCCAGCGTGACCCATTGTCCCAACACAATGTCGAGTCTGTGGAGCACAATGGACCTCCAGCTCCTGGCTGGTGGATCCTGCCAGGAATGTGGAGTATCCACGGAGCAGGAACTCACAGGACGGATCCCAAGGCTCAGTGGGGCTGTGGGAAGTGAAAGGTCTCCTTTAGAGTTTGTTGTTTATGTTCCCATCCTGCTCTCATCCGTGGGGTATCCATGTTCCGGATCGGATGCTTCATCCCAGGCTTCCCTCTGTGTCCCCCTCATGATCTAAATCCTTCACTGCTGGAAGTGCTGAAGGGCCTGGAGCATCTCGGTGCCCAGGAAAGGCTGAGGGAGCTGGGGCTGCTGAGCCTCAAGAGGAGCCCCAGCTGAGAGGGGCCCTCAGCCCTGGCTGTCCCTGGCTGCAGGGAGGGCTCAGGGCAGGGCCCAGGCTCTGCTCCGGGGCCCAGCAGTGGCACCAGAGCCACGGGCAGGGCCTGAGCCCAGCAATTGCCCTGCACAGGAGGCACAACTCCTGCCCTGGGCAGGGACTGAGCTATCCCAGCAATTGCCCTGCACAGGAGGCACAACTCCTGCCCTGGGCAGGGACTGAGCTATCCCAGCAATTGCCCTGCACAGGAGGCACAACTCCTGCCCTGGGCAGGGCCCGAGCTGGAACAGAGCCCAGAGAGGGGCTGGAGGCTCCTCCCTGGGGATATTGCAGAGCCCTCTGGACACACTGCTGTGCCCTGGGCTCTGGGATGGCCCTGCTGGAGCAGGGAGTGGCACCAGTGACCCTCTGGGGTCCCTTCCAGCCTGACCCATCCTGGGATTCTGTGTGAATCCGTAAATTATTATATAACCCTCCCTTTCCATACTTTTTTTATCCCTGCACTCCCATCCTAATGGCTCCTGGCTCAGCCCTGCTGCTGCAACAAGGTTTCCTTCACAGGTGACAGTTTCTCCTGGTGACAGCTTCCTTCTGGGTCAGCTTCCCTGGCCACTGGCCCCGGGCCAGCCCACTGAGAAGGCTCAGCCATCCTCCCGCTCTTGCTGTGGCCAGCACATGGTGTCCCATCCCTTTGAATGGGATTGAATCCCATCCCAGCATCCATGATGCCCTCACAGGCACAGCCGTCTCCCGGCAGGATCTCACCTCATTCGCTGCTGTGCTGTGGAAGTTTTTATACCGAGTGCTCTTTGCAGGCATGACGGCGTCATTATTGTCACCTAACAAGCGGCTGGAGTGACATCCTTCCTCACCTTCCCGTTTCCAGGACTGCCCTCTCCAAAGTGTCCCAATTTTCCTTCGGACAACATCCCAGACCCACCTTCAGACCCGTCCACCGGTCCTTCCCAATCCCCAACCTTCTTAACCTTCCTATTTTCAGAACTGGCCTCTCCAAAGCTTCCCAGTTTTCCTTCAGAAAACATCCCAAATCACCTACAGCCCCTTCCATCAGCCCTTTCCAATCCCAAACCTTCTTACCCTTCCCATTTCCAGGCTTGGCCCCTCCAAAGCACCCCAAGTTTCCTTCAGATGACATCCCAGACTCACCTTCAGACCCTTCCACTGGTCCTTCCCGATCCCCAACCTTCTTCACCTTTCCAGGATTGGCCTCTCCAAAGCTTCCCAGCTTTCCTTCAGACAGCATCCTAAACCACCTACAGATCTTTCCACAGGCCCTTCCCAACCCCCAACCTGTTTAACCTTCTTATTTCCAAGACTGCCTTCTCCAAACCTTCCCAGCTTTCCTTCAGACCACATCCCAACCACTTCAGCCCTTTCCATCAGCCCTTCCCAATCCCCACCCCTCACCTAAGCGCAGTCAATCCCAGGCATAGCTAAGCCGGAATCAAAATGAGAATTGCTGGATCAATTTTCTTTCCGCTGTAATAAAAACCCTGTGAGAGCCACAGATCCAGCAGAACATTCCCTACCACGGTGGTTGCATTCTCCCCGTTTCAATCCCTCTTCTCCTCCCTGCACGGTCTCAAAAATTCCCTTTTCCCTTTCTAGTCAGGCCTGTGATCCCTGTTTCCCTTTCCCTCGGCACATGTTAATTGAGAGAGGAGCAATTATGGGATAGAGCAGCTGATAGCTGATAAGGGAAGAAAGGTTATCTCTGTTTGCACGGGCAGGGAAATTAGCAGAGGTGCAAAATCCGCTCCTTATCTTGCTCTGCCATAATAGGGAGAGAATTGAGGGATCCGAACACGGCAGCTAATCCCTAAATACACAACCCGCAATCAGCCTGGATCTTATCTCTGCCGATGTTTGGGAAACGGAGTCGGGTGTATCTTGCTGGAACAAGACTTTGCTAAAAAGCTGAAAGTCCTTGAGATGCTGAACTCGGATGTGGAAGCTGAAAGGGAGAAGTTGAAGGGCAGAGTAACTCCAGGGGGTCCAGGAGAGCTGGAGATGGACTTGGAACAAGGCATGGAGGGACAGGACACAGGGAATGGCTTTAAACTGGAAAAGGGGAGATTAGGTTGGATATTGGGAAGGAATTCCTGGCTGGGAGGGTGGGGAGGCCCTGGAATAGAATTCCCAGAGCAGCTGTGGCTGCCCCTGGATCCCTGGAAGTGTCCAAGGCCAGGCTGGACATTGGGGCTTGGAGCAGCCTGGGACAGTGGGAGGTGTCCCTGCCATGGAAAAGGGGTGGGATGGGATGATCTTCAAGGTCTTTCCAACCCAAATCATTCCATGATTCCATGGTTTGCTGCCACAGAAGGAGTGAGTTTTGTGGGGCAGAAAGGAATTGGGAATTTTACAAATGCCGAGGGATTTGCACTGGGAAATCCCAGTAAGCAACAGCTGTAAACTGGTAAATCCCAGGAAATACCAGCTGTGTACTGGTAAATTCCAGCTCTTCTCATGCTAGGAACAATTCAGGCCACAGATTTGCGCTGTTATTGTTGTGCTGTACCAAACCCCAGACAATGGGACTCTGCTCTGTGGTTATCGATAACATCACAGAGGTTTTGTCTTGAGTGGACTGAGGAGTCACCAAATTTCCCTCTCAAATCTGGCACCGGGTCTCAGATCCGGTCATGTTTGATCTCCCATGTGGTTCTGCTTCCAGTTCCAAAGTCCCTTTTTCTTTTCCAACCCTTCCCATGTTTAAACATCCTCACCCTAAAGCCGCACCCCAGAACCTGCACTCGTGTGAAATTCTCTGAATATTCCCCGGCTTTCAGCTTTGTCCCCAAACACAAACTTCTGTAGGAGTCTCAGACTAACCCCAAATAAATAATCAGGAATAAAGATCTATAGCAAAGGAGAACAATCCTGCCAGGCCCTCCGTATTTTGTAAGGGCTTCTCAAATTACGTTGACCTTTTGTTTTTCCCATTTTTCTTCCAATTCGTCCAGCGAGGTCACGGCAGGATGGAGAATCAAACCGAGGGAATGAGGCTGATTTGGTCTGTGAATTAAATGAAAATTTAGCACTGGTTTGTCATAGAATTACAGAATGGTTTGGGTTAAAAGGGACCTTAAAGGTCGTCTCATCCCAGCCCCTGCCACGGGCACGGACAATTTCCACAATCCCAGAGTGCTCCAAGCCCCATCCAGCCTGGCCTTGGACACTTCCAGGGATCCAGGGGCATTCCTGGGATATTCTGATTCAGTCTAGAATCCAGATTCAAATCCCATCCCCACCTGGGGTAATCCCAATCCACAAACAGCAAACCTTGAAACCTTGACTAAGGGATTTAAAGATTGATTGTGCAAATTAAATCCTTTAGATACCAACCATTGACCAAGTCCCAGGCTGGGGCTGGACCAGCCACGCCTAAACTCCCCTTAGGAAGGACTTTAGAAGGCCAGGGGGTCGTTTCTGATGTCTCCCTGGCACATTTGTCTGTCCTTGCCTGCTATTCAATAATCAAATCAACCTCGCCATGGAATCTTCTGGAATCACTGTTTCCATTTCCAATCAAACCTTGTTAAGTCCCTGGTTTTTTATCAATAAATATTTTGTGACTTCTCCGCAAGTGAAGTGATCACTCTATCCTTGTTTAAAGCAGCCTGGAGATTAAAGTCCTGACCCAAGAAATACAGAGACCTGGTTTAATGTCTCTGTCAGCTTTCCTTCCCCTTCCCATCACTCCTCCACATTCCAGGAGTGAGTTGCTCCCTAAAGTTCAGCTGAATTTGGATGGAAAACCTTCCCTGTCTCCTGCTGTGCAGTCCTTGTTCCTACCCCTCCTTCATTCCCACATTTTCCATCCAATAATCCTTGTACAAAATCCGGAACTGCTGAAGGAGGCAGGAGCAGAGCCCAGAGTCCCTGTCCTTGGATCCCCACCTGCAGCATCACCTTGGCTGCTCTCTGGCTTATCCTCTTCCTCCTCTCCCATGAATCCAGCTTTTTTTCCTGGCTCTATTCCAGCACTTGGGATTTGGGCCATTCTGGTGGGTTTGTCGTTCTTTTCTGGGCCTTGCACCAAGGCAGATTTGCTGGAGCTGGAGAGTTTTCCAAAGCAAACAGGATTCCAGGGGAATTTAAGATGCTCAGCGCTCCCCTGGGCTTGAGTTAGGAAGCCAAAATCAATTTAAATAATTTTTTAGGGAACTGTGACCCTCGGCCTGGTCTCCAGCCGTGATCAATGAGGGTCCCCCTGGAAGCGGCCCCTGGACAAGGAGAGGGATGCAGAGTCCTCCATCCTCACAAGAGGGGATGTGAGGGACCAAAAAAACCCTAAAATGCACATCCCAAACCCAGTTTTGGGTCTGACCTTGCCCCAGCCCACAAGCAAAAGGTTTTATTTGATTTTGGATATTTGATTTGATTGAGGGCTCTCCACACCCTTTATTTCTCACACACATTTTAGGCCCAGGCCAGAACCTTCTTAATGAATCTTTTAACCCACAAAATTTAACGAGGAGAGCGAATCATCAGGGATTCCTGGGCTCCACCAGATGGGAATCCTGCTTTAAGTGCTTTGGTTGTGAGGGAGGACACCTCGTTTCCCAGGTGAAAGGGTTTGGCCCGAAGTTTTCCTTCAGTTTTCCAACTTTTCCTGCAGTGTTTCTCAGCTGGACAACTGGGGCTGATGGGAGGATGCAGCGAAGGTGCTCTTGGATGGACAGGACCCAAAGTAGCCCTGACTGAGCATTCCAACACCTCCTGGAGTTCCCAGTTGGAAAAATACGCGATTAATTTCCACGTTCCCCCTGACAGTGTCTGCTCAGGCCTAAAAGGAGTGGCCACATGATTCCTTGAGGTCCTTCCCAATCTTTTGTTCTATCATTCCTCAATATTCCTTCAAAAAGGAAGTTTTCATCCCCGGAAGTGTCCAAGGCCAGGCTGGACACTGGGGCTTGGAGCATCCTGGGATGGTGGAAGGTGTCCCTGCCCATGGCAGGGGTGGGGCTGGATGGATTTTAAGGCCCTTTCCAACCCAAACCATCCTGGAATTCTGTGATTCCATGATTTATCCTCTTACAGACATGACAGCCTGGCTGACTGAGCAATCTTTGATTTCTTCTTGTCATGTAGAGGCAGAAAAGGCTAAAACTAAATAAATTCTGGGGCATTGTGCAGCAACCCTCCATCACGAGGTGTGTAATTCTGTTCCTTGGGAATAGGAGTTGTTACAGGAGCCTCAGATGGGGGGGAAAACATGGGAATTCTGCAGCTGGTCCAAGAGTTTTGAGCACGAGAGGATTTTTCCTTTGGCGGGAGAAGGAGGAAGAAGAGGCTCTGCTGAACGAAGCCACTGGGACAGACGGGAGGCTGTCAGGTGTCACCAGCCTCAGGTTCAGCTTCCCACAGGAAGCAGATCCAAAGGGACCATCGGGACTGTAGAGCCTCGGATTTTGTGGAACACCAGCTGCGGGACTTCCCCGAAGCCGTTCCATCTCGAATTAAATCAAATTATTTCGAATTTACAACAGAATTCCCCAGCCCTGATTTCAAATTGCTGAGGGCAGAGGGACACCAGCATCCCCTGAGCTGCTTAATTACCTTCATTACTAACAACATTCCCCCTTTTCCAGCCTGAAGTCCCTCTGGAATGACTCACACCCTCAGGAATTTCATCGAGGAGCCCGTTAGCCCCTTTCGTTTGTGTGGAGAACCCACTTCTCTCCCTGTTTTTCCCTGGAACAGCTTTAACACCGGCAGTTTCCAGGCACAGAAACGAATTCCAGCCATCCATAGGGCTCTTTCCCATTTATCCATGTCGTGGATTTGCAGGCAGGAGATGCAGCAATCTGGAAAAGCTTCTCCTGCTGCAACCTGGTTTTTCCAAGGAAATTGTTCTGACACCGGGATCTCATTTTGCTTAATCTGCTTTTTCCTTGCAGTTTTCCCTCAGTTTCTTTGGGATGAAATGCCGGCTTGGCTGAGGGAATGTGGTTTCCTTGTTTTCCACAAATTTCACCTGGTGGAGACGAGGATTGGAGTCACTCTGGTCCTTACCCGGAATAATCCCCTTTTCCTACCGAAAAAAATCCCCTTTTCACTGTGTGAAAAACCTTCCAGACATCCATTCCTTGCACAGGTAAATCCACATGGCGTCCATTGTTATGGATCATTGCAAAAATACCTTAATTTTTTGCATCTGATTGATTAAACTCACGGCAGGAATATTTAAATACTATTTGCCAAATTTGGGAAGTCCAAAACATTTTTAAACATTTTTTTTGAGCGTCTGAGCATCTTTTATCAACCCTGCAATGCAAATTTTGACGTTATTTAAAACTTCTGCCCTCAGAGAATTAAGAAATGACGGATATTTGATCCCTCTGCCCCTTGACATGAGGAGCAGGAAGGACTTGTCCCAACTCTGGCGCTTCCCAAGTGACAAAACATCTTTTCCTGCCTGAAAAGGTGGGAGAAACACCTGAAACAGTTAAATATTTGATGTCCTCCTGCTGCAGCGCGGTGCAGAGCACTCCAGCATTCCAGTTTGGAGAGTGGGGAAGGAGGAGAGGGAATGTAAAAGGAATAATCAGCCACAAAGTGGCTCTTAATTCCAAAATTCCACACCCACAACAAATGAAACAAAGCCCTAAGTAACAAATGAGGGAATAAAAAGAAATCCTCCATTTCCTGGGCTGCAGGTGTGGGGTTGGCGGTACCCATCCCATTTCCCATCCCATCCCATTCCCATCCTGCGTCATCCCATCCCATTCCCATCCTGCGTCATCCCATCCCATCCCATCCCATCCCATCCCATCCCATCCCATCCCATTCCCATTCCCATTCCCATCCCATCCCATCCCATCCCATCCCATCCCATCCCGTCCCATTCCCATCGCATCCCATTCCCATCCCATCCCATCCCATCCCATCCCGTTCCACTCCATTTCATTCCATTCCATTCCCGTCCTGTTCCATTCCCATCCCATCCCATCCCATCCCACCGATACCTGCACAGCCCATGGAGCTCTCTTGAGATCCAGCAAAATCACCTGGAGTTCCAGGACACAGGGAATGGCTTCCCAGTGCCAGAGGGCAGGGCTGGATGGGATATTGGGAATTGGGAATTCCTGTCTGGGAGGGTGGGGAGGGGCTGGAATGGAATTCCCAGAGCAGCTGTGGCTGCCCCTGGATCCCTGGCAGTGCCCAAGGCCAGGCTGGACATTGGGGCTTGGAGCAGCCTGGGACAGTGGGAGGTGTCCCTGCCCATGGAACGAGATGGAACAAGATGGGATTTAAGCTCCCTTCCAATCCAAATTCCAAGATGGAATACAGCTGGATTCTGACGGGGTTTTTTTTAATAAATCTTTTTCCAAGAAGCAAAAATTTTTTTAAAAGAAGCTTTGAGGCAGACAAGTCCTTCACCTCTGAAGCAGAACCACCATTTTCCAAGCTAAATCCAGGCTGAGAGCAAATGTTGGGAATTGGACTGGAAAAGCTGGCAGCACTGGAACCAGGCAGCCTCACTGGGCAGAGCCACAAGCTTGTGGATGTGGAATTCTGAATGGAATTAGCCTGACTGGAAGCAGGAGGGAATTCCATGAGTTCCAGGCGTCTCATCCGGTGGGATGTGCCGTAAATTAAATCAGCTCTGTCTTCATCCTCTGCCTCACCTGGAAGGACTCCAGGGGGACTCTGTGCTCAAACCAAGGCAGCAGCGTGAGTTTAGTTAGGTCAGGGCTGGGCTTGTCTGAAAACCAGGGATTTAGGCCTGGTTTTGGTTACAAAACCAGAGATTTTAGGGCATAAAAGCAAATTTATAAAAAATTGGAAGTTCTTAAGCACGAGTTCAATTCCCAGCCCAGACCTTGACGTTCCTGGGACAAAATCAGGGCTGAGCTCCTCATGGCAAACATCAAAAAAGTCATAGAGGGAAAAGGGGTGAGAGGGAAAACCTTTCCCAGGATAAGTGGGAATGCTCTGCTTCCTTCCTTCTCCCTGTTATGCAGCACAATTTAGAGGATTAGGGGATAATTATGAGTCCAAATTCTGATGACTCTAAAAACCAAAGGCAAAGCTGCTTCTCACCTCCACAGCCTTAATTTTGGGTGAATATTTTGTTTACAAAAACAAAGATTTTAGGGCATAAAAGCAAATTTATAAAAAAATGAAAGGACTTGAGCATGAGTTCAATTCCCAGCCCAGACCTTGACATTCCTGGGACAAAATCAGGGCTGAGCTCCTCATGGCAAACATCAGAAAAGTCATAAAGGCAGAGGGGTGAGAGGGAAAACCTTTCCCAGGATAAGTGGGAATGCTCTGCTTCCTTCCTTACCCTTATTGCACAGCATAACTTAGAGGATTAGGGGATAATTATGAGTCCAAATTCTGATGACCCTAAAAACCAAAGGCAAAGCTGCTTCTCACCTCCACAACCCTAATTTTGGGTGAATATCTGGTGGTGTGACTTTGCCTTTTCCAATTTCTCTCCCTCAATCAACATTTTCGCTTTCAGGTCGCAAAATAAATTTGCTCCTTGGGCCTTTTGGGGTTCAGCAGCCAGACCTCATCTGATATTTAAGGGTGGAAATCCCTTTTTTGCCTGGTTTATTCCTCTTCCTGAGCTGCCTGGGGATGGATCTGGGGCCGGCTGGGATGTCGGGGTCAGGATTTGGATGACCTTTGGAAGGGATATCTGAGGAGCACGAGGATTGTCCTGTGTGTGTCCCTCTCATCCTCCCCACCCCGGTGTCAGCAGAGTTATTACGGGGCCACGGCCACATCCCTGACCCCGGAACCTCCGCAGGGAAAGAATTCCAAACATTTAATGAGCTCAAAACACATCAAAGGGGCAGGTCAGCGTTTCAGGCAGAGCTTTAACTTCTGGCAGGGAATTTAATCCAGGCTTTGTTGGATATTTGCAGCTCCCATGTTTTCCCTCTCATTAAGTTTCGCTCAGGGGTCAGCTGCTCCCAACTCAATCCATAGGGACAGATCCCACCAAGAACTTTTGTGCCTCACACCCACAAATATTGGGAATGTTTGGTTTAATTTACTGGGAATCTTCCTTAGGGAAGGCAGGATCCTCAGAAATGGAGGGAAAACTTTGTCTGACCTCCAGCTGCTGCTGATGCAGCAGAAAGGATCCCAAATCAGCATCCAACTCCCATCCTGACCAATCCAGGTGTATCCCTGGTACCTGAGTGCATCAAACCATTCCCACAAAATCCAGACCCCTGGAAGTGAGTCAATCTGCAGAAAATTCCATTCCAGAGCCAATCTGTTCAGCAGGAAATGGGAAAACCCCTATAATTGATAGTGCCTTGAATCAATCCTAATCAAAGATTCCCTGAGGTCTCAATTATTAATTTAGGTCAAAGGAACTGCTGGTTTGAGGTTCTCCTTCCTGGTACTGGCAGTGGGAATAGCCTGCATCTCCAGCCGGTATTCCCAGTCATTCCCGGAGTTAAGTGATGCTTGGGAGGTACGAGGAGGTGGTGCCATTGGAATATTTATCCTCCAGGAAAGCCTTCCTGCCCCTCAGGCTGTGCTGGCATTGGAAGAGCCAGCCCTGACCCCTCTGAAGGTGCACTCATCCTCCTCTTTATAAACAAATGGAATAGTTTCCCCAATCCCTCATAGAATCCCAAAATCCCAGACTGGTTTGGGTGGGAAAGGACCTCCAAACCCATCTCATTCCACCCCCTTCCATGGGCAGGGACCACTTCCACTGTCCCAGGTTGCTCAGAGTTTTCCCAGTTTTCCCTGTAAGGATGATTTCCACAAGTACCAGAGTGGGGACAGCTGGGAAATCCCACTGGACACATCCATGGATTCCTGGGAGCCACAAGTGAAGAGTTGTTGGCTTGGGACATGAAACCTCATCCTCCTTCCAGAGCCTCTTGGGTGGCCCTGGCACAGGGAGCCCCATTTGGTGACAACTGTCAGCACTAGAGGAACTCCTGCCTGGATCCTGGGATAACAGCAGGGATGGGAAGCAGCTCTTGGCTTCCCGCTGCCAAAGGGCAGGGATGGATGGGATATTGGGAAGGAATTCCTGGCTGGGAGGGTGGGGAGGGGCTGGGATGGAATTCCCAGAGAAGCTGTGGCTGCCCCTGGATCCCTGGAAGTGTCCAAGGCCAGGCTGGACATTGGGGCTTGGAGCAGCCTGGGACAGTGGGAGGTGTCCCTGCCCATGGCATGGGTGGGACTGGATGGGATTTAAGATCCTTCCACCCCAAACCATCCCAGGATTGTGATTCCATGATCCTCCTGCTGCAGCTCAGATCCAGTAGATGGCGACAGGATATAAAACATTTCTTCCATTCTTCCATGAATTGCCGGCTTTTTATGTCCCATCCGTTTGAACATTCCCCCTTTTTAATAATTTTTGTTTCCATATTTCCATGTCATGGCTGCAGTGACTTCATTCATCTTCCCAATTTTCCCACTTAATTCTCATGCCGTGAAATCCATTCCAAAGGTGAGAGGCACAGCCAATCTCCTCCCACTGCTGCAAGTCTGGAGGAGCTGCTGCAGGTTTTCCTTGGTCATCCAGTGCCCTGGGATGAGGAATTCCATCAATATCCTCACCTGGGGAATTTTCATCCATCTGATTTGACTTCTAAACCTGGGATGTGGCTTCTTGGATCTGGAATCAATTTTCCTGATCTCCTGCAGGGTTGGTTCAGCCATAAGGATGATCAGCCATCCCTTTGGAATATTCTGTGCCCATGGCAGAGCTTTGGAATGAGATGGCTTGAAGGTCCATTCCAACCCAAATCATTTTGGGATTCCATGATTTTTATGGCTCAGAAAAGGAGGAATTCTCTTCAAATTTGATCTTTTTTTACCTTGGGCACAAAAATACTATGGAATTATGAGCAACCCGAGTCTTCAGTTCAGAAAGTGAAGTGGCTGTAGGATGGGAAAATGGGGAAAATCCAGCAAATCCGGATTCTGTAGATCCCATGGAATGATCTGCTCTGGAATGGACAATTAACGAGAGCATGAATAGGACAAGGGGGGATGGCAGCAGGTTTGGATGGGATATTGGGAAGGAATTCCTGGCTGGGAGGGTGGGGAGGGCCTGGGAATGGAATTCCCAGAGAAGCTGTGGCTGCCCCGGATCCCTGGCAGTGCCCAAGGGCAGGCTGGACATTGGGGCTTGGAGCGGCCTGGGACAGTGGGAGGTGTCCGTGCCCATGGAAAGGGGTGGAATGGGATGATCCTTAAGATCCCTTCCAACCCAAACCATTTCAGGATTCCATGAATTACAATGTATTAAAACAGCGATGCAATCCCACACCTGCCATCCCAAATTCCCTTCCGGGATATCAATCCAATGACAATCCATGGCATTCCAGCCTAATTATTTATAGTTCTCATCCCAGCTTGCTGAAGTCTCTTTATCCATCACAAACCTGGAACTGGATTCCCACATTTTGTGCCTTTGTCTCCGTCTTGTTTGGGATGAACCATCAGCTCAAACAGGCACTGAGGTGATTCCCGCATTCCTGGTTGTCATGGAGACAGGAATGGGCTGACCGACTCCTGCTTCCAAGGGGATGGGGTGGGCTACAGCCCCTTCTCCCCACATTCCAAAGATTTCTGGCACCTGGAATTCTGACATAGAAACAAACCTTGGGCACGGGCGGCAGTTAAACCCGAAGTGCCTGAGGCACTTGGAAAAGCCGTGGAATGATAAACAATTCTTCCATTTCAAATGGAAAAATCTTTCCCATATTTTATTCATGACCAGATGACCCCACACTGGTTTATCCTGTAAATAACAGAATTCCCGCATTCAGCTGAATTGGATGGAATTGCATTTGCATAAAAAGTGCTAAATGCAGTTAAATCCCTGGAATCTCAGGTCCAAGATTTATCCCCTAAATAACAAAAATCAAGCCAAAAAAGCAGCGATGACCTTCATGAGAACCCTATGTTCCTTCCAACCAAAATCCGGATGGGATATCCATGTCAAATCCTAAATTCTGATTTATAGGAAAGGCCACTTCATATATTCCAGAACATCTGATGGAAGCAGCCAAATCTCCTGAGCATGGAAGGGTCTGCCAGGCCATCAGCCAATTAATTGTGGGAATTTCTACGCCAAGAAATCCGATTTTTCCCACTATTTGCACAGCCAGCATCCAGAAAGATTTATTGATTCCTTATGGAAAGCTTTATGGAAAACTGATTCCCCACCTGGAAGTAGGGAAGTCCTTTAAGCTTCCCCTAAGTATTGAAAAAAAAAAAAAGGGAAATATATTAAGTACTTCCAATTTTCCAACATTATTTTGGAATCCAGGACTTTGGATGTCCCGAACCTTTGTGATGAGACTCCACCTGTCATGGACAGGACAGATTCCCATTCCTGGAGGGATTTAAATCCCTGTGGATGTGGCACTTAGGGCCACGGGGCAGTGGTGGCCTTGGCACTGCTGAGGAATGGTTGGACTCCATGATCCCATAGGGCTTTTCCGACCTAGAACATTCCGTGATTCCATGATTTCCACTGCCACATGACTCAGGATATCGGGAAGATGGCAAAAATGAGCCCCTGGAATGGATTTCTCCATTAAAATGCAGCTCCTTGGAACAGAAACCTGCACTGCCTTGGAAGTTGTGCCAAGCCCTGCTCCACGTGGGGACGAGTTTTTATTCCCAAACCTTCATTTCCCAAGCCAAGATCTTGCTCTTCTCTCCCTTCTCCCATCATTTTTGGGACTGACTCATCCCAGGGAATGCTGAACCATCCTGGGCGGTGTTGGGAGCCTCAGCTGAAGGACAAGAATTCCAGGAATGCTGGAAACAAAACACAGGGAATCCAGTCAAAGGGAAGAGTGGGAAGTGTCCCTGTCCATGGTGTGAAGGTTGGAATTAGATGATCCTTAAGATCCATTCCAATCCAAACCATCCCGTGATTCCATGAAAAAGAGGGAAGAGAGAGAGGGAGAACCACCCAATTCTCTGAAATTTCCGAGCGGAAATGTGGATGTGGCAGCTGCACGCTGAGGTTTAAAGGATATTTTCGGGATGCATCCAGCTTTTCTCCTTTAAACGGGAATTTCCAGCTGGATTTGGAATGAAGCCTCTCCTGCTGCTTGGGATGAATCTCTCCACTCTGTCCCTGTGCTGCTGATGAGCCTCCTTTGGGAAGATCCAGAGAGGAGACAAATTCCCTGCCTTTTTCAGAGGAAAAGCTCCTTTTCCTTGAGACGTAGGAAAGTTTGGAATGTGTGGTGGGAAAGAGAAGCTTCTGTTTACCAGCTGAGCTCCTGCACTGCTTCCCCACGGAGCAGCAGATGGATGTGCGGGAGGAACGAAAGGAACAAAAAAAAGTGGGATAAAAGCAGATGGAGAAATGCTGGGAATGATTCATTGGGAATCAAGGAGTGGCAATTCATTTGTGCTTGGAATCTGCAATTTCCCGCCTGGAAGCCAAATTGTTCGCCCATTATGGAGATTTGGGATGGATCCAGGCAGGGATTCAACTTCTTCAGGATCTGAGCACCTGCTCGTGAGATTTGCTGGAGCAGGGCGGGGATAATCCGTGTGCTGGAAGTTAAACAAGGAATTTGTTGGAAGAGCAGCTGGCTGGGATGGGATTTGGAGGGTTGGGATCTGAGCTGAGCATTTAGATGGAAAAGCAGGAGAGTCTAAATCCTAAATTCTCCCTTTCAAGCAGCAGAATTTACCTCATAAATGGGTGGAATTGGGATGTTGAGAGAGGAAAATCTTCACTTTTTTCCTGAAATTAAATGGGGGAAAAATAAAAATGAAAATAAAAATAGAAATAATAAAAAACAGACACAAAACCCAAACCCCAACCAATCAAAAACCCCAAACCCAAATGAGCAAAAATCCGCAAACCTGTTATGAGATAAAATATTTCCTGCCTCAAAAAAACCCCCCAGAACTCAAATGAACCAAAATATCCCAAACCCAAATGAACAAAAACCCCCAAATTTGGTATGAGATACAACAACGTTTCCTGCCTCAAAAAAAACCCCCAAAACCCAAATGAACCTAAATATCCCAAACCCAAATGAACAAAACCCCCAAATTTGGTATGAGATACAACAACGTTTCCTGCCTCAAAAAAAACCCCCAAAACCCAAATGAACCTAAATATCCCAAACCCAAATGAACAAAACCCCCAAATTTGGTATGAGATACAACAACGTTTCCTGCCTCAAAAAAACAAAAACAACCACCAAAAAACAACAACAACAACAAAAAAAAAACCAACGAAAAAAACCCAACCAACCAAAAAACCCCCAAACCCAAATGAACAAAGAGCCCCAAACCTGATATGAACTGGAACAACGTTTCCTGCCTCAAAAAAACCCCAAATCCCAAATGAACCAAAATACCCCAAACCCAAATGAACCAAAAAACCCCAAATCTGGTATGAGATACAACAATGTTTCCTGCCTCAAAAAAACAAAAACAAAAACCACCAAAAAAACAACAACAACAACAAAAATAAAAAAAGAACAAAAAAACCCAACCAACCAAAAAACCCCAAACCCAAATGAACAAAAAACCCCAAACCTGATATGAACTGGAACAATGTTTCCTGCCTCAAAAAAACAAAAACAAAAACCACCAAAAAACAACAAAAAAAACCAAAAAAAAAACCCCAAAAAAACCCAACCAACCAAAAAACCCCAAACCCAAATGAACAAAAAGCCCCAAACCTGATATGAACTGGAACAACGTTTCCTGCCTCAAAAAAACCCCAAATCCCAAATGAACCAAAATATCCCAAACCCAAATGAACAAAAACCCCAAATCTGGTATGAGATACAACAATGTTTCCTGCCTCAAAAAAAACCCAAATCCCAAATGAACCAAAATATCCCAAACCCAAATGAACAAAAACTCCCAAATCTGGTATGAGATACAACAATGTTTCCTGCCTCAAAAAAAACCCAAATCCCAAATGAACCAAAATATCCCAAACCCAAATGAACCAAAATATCCCAAACCCAGATGAACAAAAACTCCAAACCTGATATGAACTGGAACAACGTTTCCTGCCTCAAAAAAACCCTAAAACCCAAATGAACCAAAAAACCCCAAATCTGGTATGAGATATAACAATGTTTCCTGCCTCAAAAAAACCCCAAAACCCAAATGAACCAAAATATCCCAAACCCAGATGAACAAAAACCCCAAATCTGGTATGAGCTGGAACAACGTTCCTGCCTCAAAAAAACCCCAAAACCCAGATGAACTAAAATATCCCAACCTGGAATTTCTAATCAGGCCGATCGATTTTCCAGCACATTTCGATTTGTCGGGAATATTTGTAAATTAGGGAATGGACGAATTCCAGCATCACCTCTATTTATAAGGCGTTCCCGGCAGCAGGCTTTGATCTTTTCCAAGTTTTCTTCAGGATCATTGTGATTCCGGAGACGTGAGGATGTTCCTGGAAGAGGAATCAATAGGAAAGTGACACCCAAAGCACATCCCGAAGTTAATAATCAATTCCTGCTGCTTGGAATGCCCACGGAATTCTGGCGTTTATGGATTAAAATCTCACATTCCCAGGAAAAAGGGTGAGATCCTTGATATCCCGGCTTTCTCTGGATTTCAAAGCCAGGAAGATCAGCTGCAAATAAAGGAAGTGCATGGGATTTGTCTTTTTTTAGGGAATATAATCCAGAATTCCTAACAAAGGACTCTCCACAGCTTTTCCTGGACCAATATTTCCATGGAAGGATTAATCCAATTAAAGGATAATTGATTTAACTGGGATTTGGGGTTATCTAAATCTGGCTGTTGATAAGCCTGGCTGGAAAACCCAAATGGAGCTGGGTTTTACATCCCATTAGGGAGATTCCAGGAGATCTGTGGTGTTCCCTGGAGAAACCCCTCCATCATCATCTGAAAATCCTGGAATGGCTGCGTTGGAAAGGACCTTAAAAATCCTCTCATTCCAGCCCTCTGCCATGGGATGGGGTGGGGGTTGGAACCAACCAGGAAAATTTAGGCAGAAAACAGCAAATTTAGGATCACAGACAGACGGAAATCGCTGGATTCGGGAGTAAATCCAAACTGAGTTGGGATTCAGGATCTCAGCCTGGATCTCTTGGCTGTGCTGGGAATAAAGGATGCAGAGGATTAAGGAATTTAGGAGATGCTGTAGGTACCTGGAATTCCGGTTTAGCTTTCTCTCCTTACTCCAGGTTCCTAAAATCTGGGATTTTCCCCCAAATTATCTCCACTCCCACATTTCCTGCAGGCGGCCACTGTTCATTCCACTCTCCTTTTCCCAGGATTCAGTGAGACCCTAGCAATGTGCTGAGAATTCCCGGATTCAGCTGAATTTAAAGGAATTACATTTGAATAAAAAGTGCCAAATGCAGTTAAATCCCTGGAATCGCAGATCCAAGGGGTCCTAACCCAAAATCAGGGATAACTGCAAAGGAGTTCTCCGTGTGCATCACTTTTCTCCCTGAAAACAGAGATTAAAAACCAACTCTGCTTTCACTGAGGTGACAAAAAAATTGGATTTGGGCACAGTTCAGTCACTGTTGCAGGATGCATCCAAGGAAAAACCACAGGGAATTAATAATTCTGTCTCCAGAGCGAGCTTTGGAACGTGAGGAGCAAACCCAGCCCAGCTGAGGAACAAGAGGAAAGAAAATATGGAGTTTGTGGGAAAAAAAATTGTTGGGATCAGAATTGAAGAGTTTGGGTTGGAAGAGACCTTCAAAACCCTCCTGCCGTGGGCAGGGGCAGACTCCTGGCTAAAAGATGGATAATTCACCTGTGGATGGGAAAATTCCTTCTTCAGGGATGCCTGATTCTCCTCATTTTCAAGCGAAAACAAAGGAAAGGGTTTAACTTTTCCCAGGGAAAATTCTGGGAGGTGAAGCCAAACCTGTGTGGGTTCATAAATCCAGAAATCAGTTTTAATTTCCTGTACAGGCCAAGGGCTGGTGGGAATTTTTGGTAACTCATCCACGAACATTTTTATTCATAGGCATAAAAATATATTTATTTATAAATATTCATTCCAAATAGACTCATCCTAGAAAGATTGGATGGATCTTGGATAGCCTGGAATTCCAGACACACATCAAACGTGGTTTGCCCCATAATTTGTGGGGGTTATAACAATGAAAGGCTTACTGATGGCAAAGGTAAGCAATAAAAACTACTCAAAATATTCCTAAATTGAAATATTCCCAAATCAAAATATTCCTGAACTTCCAAATCCTTCAGACCTTGATGGCTGTTTATAAAGTTGGGAATTCCTGAACGATGCCAACAGCAAAGAGAAACGGGATTTGACAGCTGCCCAGAGGGAGAGAGATCCCCAGAAACTCCAATTTCCTCATTTTGATGGGAATTCTGGCAACAAACTATTCCTTATTCCCTCCAGGCTTCCTGATCACTTCCTTCTGTAAGTAAATACTTGAATTCCCTTCGCTCCCTTCCATTTCCTTGGTATTTTGCATTCCAAAATGGAATTCCAGGATCCCAGAGTGGTTTGGGATGGACGGGACCTTAAATCCCATCCCAACCCACCCCATCTGTGGGCAGGGACACCTCCCACTATCCCAGATATCTTCAAGCCCCATCCAGCC
Organism: Lycocorax pyrrhopterus obiensis; assembly: GCA_014706295.1. Classification (NCBI taxonomy): domain Eukaryota; kingdom Metazoa; phylum Chordata; class Aves; order Passeriformes; family Paradisaeidae; genus Lycocorax; species Lycocorax pyrrhopterus. The sequence goes on along the minus strand of JACSVZ010000007.1, from coordinate 63,036,423 downwards.
TGGCCTTGGACACTTCCAGGGATCCAGGGGCAGCCACAGCTTCTCTGGGAATTCCATGCTAAGGCTTCACCACCCTCCCAGCCAGGAATTTATTCCCAATATCCCATCTAAACCGAATCCCTTTCAGTTTAAAGCATCCCCCTTGTCCTGGAATTTCCTGCATTTTTCCCAGAACAGAGATTCCAGAACAAACTCCATCCCGATGAGAGCTCATCCCAACGCAGGCAAAATTCCATCCCATTCCTTGCACCCTTCCAAAATACAATTGCATGGATCCCTCAGAAAACTGGGAATTGCGACAAAAATCCTTCCCCCGCTAATCCCCAGGTTACAAACCCTGCGATCCAAGGATTTTGAGCTCTGGCTCTCGAGCTTCATTAAGCTCTTTCCTAATTATCCTCTGTGCAATCAACATCATCCTGTACACCATTCCACACACCCTCCGCAAACAAGGAGCTTCCCGACTCCCAAGAAACAGAGGCAATAACTTGGGAATTAACGCGGCATTCTAATCACCTATTGATCCGTGGCGGTGATGATGCAAAACCTCCTCTTACACCAGGACCAGCGGAGAAATCTGAAATCCTTTGGAACGCAGGGTTTGGGGTTTTTTTCATCCTGGGAAAGCAATTACGGAGGGGACAAAGAGCTTTGGGTAATTTTCTTGTTTCGGAATCAAAACCAGATGTCGAGCGAAAGGTGAGCAGGATTAAGGCACGTTATGAAACCTCTCAAGTAATTAATCTGCTCTTTGGGGGATTTGGAACCTCCTGAACGGGATCAAGGCAATGTTCTCCTTCCTTTTCTTGTCACTGTCAGCACCTACAAAGTGGCTTTGTGATCCCAAAACCTCGAGTGAACACTGGAGTGTGTGGAGGGAAAAAAATCGTTCATCCGGACGTGGTTACTGGGAGGAGTTTTGCAGCCTCCTGCTCTGCATTCCCAGCAATTCAGTGGAATTGCACCTCATTCCTAAGGTGTTTTACACCAAAAATCCATTGTTTTCCATATGGATCCCAGAAAACCGGTCCCCGGTCAGAGTTTCTGTGGGAATGATGCACCTTGGTCCACTCAGGAATTAAAACACCACAGCCAGAGCATCATTGTGGATCAAAAAATTCCCAAAATTCCCCTTCCAACCTCAATTTTGTTGCCTATTTTTTAATCCACCTGCACTGGTTTGGGACAGGGCTGTTCTGATAATGGACAGAACTCCGATCCCAGATCCACAGGACATTCTGATTCCACATGGATCATCCAGCCATTAAAGCCTTGCTCCCTGCTTCCACGGAAATCACAGAATCCTGGAATGATGTGGGTTGGAAGGGACCTTCAATCTCACCTCATTCTTGTTCAGATCCACATTTAATGGAATTTTTGCCGGCTCTGGAGATGAATCAAAGTTCCCCCCAAGGTTTAAAGGTTGATGCCAGCCCAGAGGGCAGAGGTGACAGCTCTGTCACCCGCAGCAGTGGCGGCTTTGTGGAAACCCCCAGCCTGGAAGCTCCTGGTGCCAGCAGATGATGAAGAGGATGGACTGAAAATTTGGGATTGGGAAGGCTCCCCAATCCTGCTCTCCCCTCATCCAAGCTGCGAGCAATGGTTTGATCTCACTGAGCAAAATCCCATTTCCAAATGGGAATCTCGCCTTCCTTTATCCTTTAAATAACTCTTTTCCCTCTCTCCAGTGATTCCCACAATCCAGTGCCAATCACCCCCATTCCAGGACCTCTTTGGCACTGGGAACTCAGCCCTATGTGGGACCAATCCAGGTCTGGCTCAAGCTGCCTGATTTAAATGCTGCAGCAACTTCATTTCCCTGGAGCTGAGAGCTCTGGGATCGTCGGGAGGGGATGAATTGGGAACATCCTGCCGTGGGAATGCGGAATGTGTTTGGAAAAGGGATCAGAATAAGGAACATCCTGCCGTGGGAACGCGGAATGTGTTTGGAAAAGGGATCAGAATAAGGAACATCCTGCCATGGGAATGCAGGATGTGTTTGGAAAAGGGATTGGAATAGGGAACATCCCACCACGGGAATGCAGAATATGTTTGGAAAAGGGATCAGAACTGGGAACATCCCACTGTGGGAATGTGGGATGTGTTGTGGAAAAGGGATCAGAACTGGGAACATACCATTGTGGGAATGCGGGATGTGTTGTGGAAAAGAGATCGGACTAGGGAACATCCCACCATGGGAATGCAGTATGTGTTGTGGAAAAGGGATCAGAATCGGGAACATCCTGCTGCAGGAATGTGGGGTGTGTTGTGGAAAAGGGATCAGAATCAGGAACATCCCATTGCTGGGAATGCGGGATGTGTTGTGGAAAAGGGATCAGAATCAGGAACATCCCATTGTGGGAATGCGGGATGTGTTTGGAAAAGGGTTCGCTCTTCCAATCCAAGAGTTCCAAGAGTTTAACCCCAGAGACCCTTTTCCTATTGTTATCCCTCGCTTTAGCCCCAGGATCCAATCGACTTTAACGATGGTGCTGAAACTTCTGTGAGGCTCAGAAAATGTCAGAAGAGAACACGGGGGACACTAAAGGCAAATTCAGGATCTCCAGAACCACTTGGAATATGGAAAAACACACTAAAGGAAAAATAATTTTGATCTTTTTTTTTCCCCTGTAAACCTGGCTTTGATCAGCAAAGCCATTGTGACTCTTCACAAATAAGATTTGTATTAATGAGTTCATCAAAACCCCAGCCCTGCACTATATTTAAACCCCATATACATCCAGGCAGCTTTAATTAGACATTTAATCAATGGCTTTTAACGGAAGAGGATTGCGATTATGCGGCATTAACAGACACCGGATCAGATTTTTGCTGCTGCAACGAGAGGCTCTGAATGGATTTTAATTTTCGGGGGTGAAGATTTCTTCGTAAAAATGGGTCAGCTGAGATCAGAAGTGGCAGCTCTGCAAAGAGCCAGGGTTGTGGGCCTGGCACGAGGAGAGGCTTTGCAGGAAGGAGGGCACTCGTTGGCCCTTGATGTCACCAGGAGAGGCATCACCCGCAGAGACGGCGATGAAAGAGCCAAGGAACAGCCAGGGGAGGGGGCAGAGATGACAGAGAAAGGCAGAGCAGAAGGGACAGAAATAATGGGGTTGAACTCGGCAGGAGAGACAGGAGGGGAGAGCACTGAAAGCTGAGGGGAGCTGGAATGCGTGGCAGGAAGAGAGGAGCCAAGCAAGGAGCTGGGGGTGTGGGAAAGAAAGGAAGAGCTCAAAAACCTCGGGAGAGACACGTGGAGCTTGGTACAAAAGTCTTTGTGGCCAATAATGGGATACATTGGAACCAGGGCTTCTGTGAGCCGAAGAATCCCAGGATGGATTTGGTGGGAAGGGACATTAAAGCTCATCCCATTCCGTGGGACACCTTCCACTATCCCAGCATGCTCCAAGTTCTGTCCAGCCTGGCCTTGGACACTTCCAGGGATCCAGGGGCAGCCACAGCTTTGTGGCAAAAACAAAAACTCTCCAACATCTTTCTGGTGTTGGAGAATTAAGGCGTTACTTAATTCCGGCCGGGATGTGCGATGGAAATCATTTCATCCACACATTGCCTGGGCTGTGCAGAGAAAATCATCCCATCCCACATGGTCCTTTAGCAGATTTTCCACATATTTCTGCACAAGAAACCCAGAGAAATTCCTTGGTTCAATGTCCATTGGTCCCAAATTACCCAATTCCTAATATTTGGTTTCCTATTGGTTATTGATCCTTTCAATGCTAATTAGGTTCTCGTTCTTCGGTTCTCTTCTCGATCCTTCCCCAGACCAGGCGGCTCCAGCCATGCCAGGGGTGATGTCTGGAGCTGATGTTCCTCCATGTCCTTCAACAGTCATCGTCGCCTCTGGATCTCCTGGCTGCTCCCAACCAGTTCAGGTGTTAAACTCATCAGGCCTTGCCCACTGAAACAGAATCTTTTGAAAAGAAACTTCAGTTCCTTTTCCCCTGGGCAAAGATGAACAAACCCCTGACTAAAGTCAGTTAAAAAACTTTGGAAGTGGTATCATTTCCAACAAAAGCATCCCAGAGTGGTTTGGGTTGGAAGGGACCTTAAATCCCATCTCATTCCAGCCCTGCCATGGGCACGGACACCTTCCACTATCCCAGGGTGCTCCAATCCCATCCAACCTGGCCTCGGACAATTCCAGGGATGGGGCAGTGCTTGAAAGTGGCTTTCACAGGTATCAGCCTACCTGGACCAGATCTATCAACAACCACCCTCTTCATTTTCAGCAAGACTGGGATATCCCAGGGCCATTTTCTAGGAGATTTGGAAGAAAAATTCTGTTTATTCATAAATCTTTCTTTTATTTTAGGTGGGGGGGAGGGAAGTCAAAATGGATCCAGCATCCATTATTTTTTAAAAATTATATTTTCATTTTAATTTTTACTTTTTTAAATTATGTTTTTATTCTTATTTTTATTTTTGTTTTTGTTTTTATTTTTATTTTTATTTTTATTTTTATTTTTATTATTTCTATTTGCATTATCATTAGCACTGCAATTTATTTTCCTGTGCACGATTTATTGTGCCTCGAAAAGATGAATATCTGAATTTATTTATATAAATACAAATATAAATATACCATAAACCAGAGCAACCTCAGCAGCCAGAAATCAGCAGAGCTCTGCCTAAGCCAGCTCCAGATCTGGCAGCTGAGCCTTGACTCTTTACATGCAGAGCCTCAAAAAAATGATCAGCTCCGTCATTTCTGTGGGACAATTTCACCCTGTGTTTGGCTTGGAATGGTTCCATCCATGGATGCAATCACCATTTGGGAATATTTAAGGAATCGTCTGGCAAAGGCAGAACCTGGAGGATCAGGTAGACGAGAAAGAAGTGAGGTTTTCTGTGGGATCCTTTTCCTGCCTGACAGATCTTCACCTGCCAGGGAGATTTCTCTCTGTGCCTGCACGAAATGAGCCGTGACGGTTCTGCAGAGGTCAGAGCCGGACACAGAAGGATTCTGAATTTTATTTTTTAATAAAAATAATAATATCAGGAGCTTTGATCGCTTGCATTAAGCACAACCATTAAGACTGGCCCTGAAGATGGGTTGAGAGTTGGGTGCTCTCCTCCGTAATTTCTCTCGGACAATTTCACCCTGTGTTTGGCTTGGAATGTTTCCATCCACGGATAAAATCACCACTTTGGAGTATTTAGGAATACTCTGGCAAAGGCAGAATCTGGAGGATCAGGTATAGGAGGAAGTGAGGTTTTCGGTGGGTTCCTTTTCCTGCCTGACAGATCCTCACCTGCCAGGGAGATTTATCTCTGTGCCTGCATGAAATGAGCCATGACGGTTCTGCAGAGGTCAGAGCTGGACACAGAAGGATTCTGAATTTTATTTTTTAATAAAAATAATAATATCAGGAGCTTTGGTCGTTTGCATTAAGCACAACCATTAAGACTGGCCCGGAAGATGAGTTGAGAGTTGAGAGTCCTCCATAATTTCTCTCGGACAATTTCACCCCATGTTTGGCTTGGAATGGTTCCATCCATGGATAAAATCACCACTTTGGAGAATTTAGGAATACTCTGGCAAAGGCAGAATCTGGAGGATCAGGTATAGGAGGAAGTGAGGTTTTCTGTGGGATCCTTTTCCTGCCTGACAGATCCTCACCTGCCAGGGAGATTTATCTCTGTGCCTGCACGAAATGAGCCGTGACGGTTCTGCAGAGGTCAGAGCTGGACACAGAAGGAACAGGGTGTTTACATGCGTGCCTTGGGTTTAACAAACCCTGGAAAATGCCTAAAACGGGAATATTCATGTGCAAGAAGAGCCTCTCTCACTGGAGAGTGAAATGAATCTTTAGTTGTGTGCCGAACAGAATCATGGAATCTCCTGAGCTGGAGGGACCCACCAGGATCATTGATCCGGCTCCTGTCCCTGCACAGACACCCCAACAACCCCACCCTGGGCATCCCTGGTGTCCAAATGCTCCTGGAGCTCTGGCAGCCTTGGGGCCGTGCCCATTCCCTGGGGAGCCTGGGCAGTGCCCAGCACCCTCTGGGGGAAGAGCCTTTCCCTGAGATCCAACCTAAACCTCCGTGACACACCTTGCCACTGTGCATTCACTTCCCACTGCTAGAATTCCATATGATCCATGTGTCTGAGAGCACGATCCTGCCTGGAAGCACTGCCAGAGTCACACCTGCCCTCTCCTTCCACAGAGCTCCAAACTCTAAACAAGAACAGACTGAAAGTGTCCCTGTCCACGGCAGAGGGGTTGGAACTGTATTATCTTTGAGGTCCCTTCCAGCCCAGGCCATTCCATGATTCTCTGGAATGTGCAAAAATCCCTCAACCACGATTAATGCCAAAACTTTTTTTGAGGTGTTGCTAGAATTCTCTTTTTTTTTTTTTTAATAATAATAATAATATCAGGAGCTTTGATCACTTGCATTAAGCAAAACCAACCACTGGCCCTGAAGATGGGTTGGGAGTTGGGTGCTCTCCTCTTATGGTTCCCACATCATATTCCAAAGTCTTGAGGGACATTCCTTGAGGGAGAGACACCTCAGTGGTCTGTGCTGCCTGGAGCAAACCGGAGCAACTTTGGATCAGTGGCCACATCCTTGATTACGTTTTCCTTCAAAATACCTTGGAAATGGGTGTGAGAACCTCATCGAGTTGCCCCAGCCTGCAGATGTCCCCCAGTACAACAAAAGGGTGACCAGGCATCGGCACGGGTGCCCAGAGCAGTGCTGGAGTCCCCGTTTCTGGAGGGACTTAAATCCATGTGGATGTGGCACTTGGGGATGTGGGGCAGTGGTGGCCTTGGCAGTGCTGGGGGATGGTTGAACTCGATGATCTTAAAGGCCTTTGCCAACCTAAAAAAGCAAAATTTTGGGATGCAATGGCTGGTTCTGCTGGAGCAGAATTCCATGGCCAGATTCCCACCGAATTCAGTGGCAGCAGGGACAGGCCCGGGCTTTGCACCACCCTCACAATGTGGATATCAATCCAGGTACAACCTCACATCTCCTGGCACCGGGTTTGGGCACACCAGGAAATCCCAAAAATTCCCCGTGAGCCTCCGCCAGCCACTGCGGGCAGGGAAAAACACATTTGTGGTGTTTAAACTGTGGGAGAGCGTTGGGGGTCGGAAATGGGAGTGCCGGGAGCATCCACGCGGATGGAATGGGCAGTTACCGGGAGAGGGAGCTGCTTTATGGTGGCTGAAAGAGAGCAGAACGAAGCTTTAAGACAGCTCTAAAATGTTTAATTACTGCAGATCCTCGTTGGAGGCAGTGAAGAGTTCCGTTTTCGAGTCCATCTGCCCACATGTCCATTAATAAAGCAATTCGAGAGTCGTTCGAGGGAGAAAACGCCAGCGCAGAGCCAAAACTGAACCCAAAGCACGGCTCAGCCGTGACCCAATAATTAATATCTTTCCTCCCACTTCCCCTTAAATAAACTCCTGCTAAAAATCAACGTGGATCTGGCTCAGATGAGCGAAGATAAAGGGATGTGCTGCTAAAAACAGCTGGAAAAATGCCACTTTCAGGTGCCCAATAAATGGAAATCAGGTATTTTCCCCTAAAAGCTCAGGACCCAGGAACACCTCCTCGTTTTCTGGAGCTGGAGGCTGTTTTCAGTCTGCATAGAAATTAAAAATAAATGTGCATAGAAATTAAAAATAAATGAAAAAAATTGAGTCTGGAAGGTTTTTTATTCCTAAATTCCCTGTCACCACTCCAAGGGAGACAAGGCACCAGCAGGGGATACCTGAGGGGCTGAAGGGCCCTGCGAAGAGATCCTGAGGGAGAAAATTGATTTGTTTTTCCTCCTGGGATCAGAGGGACAACTCTGGGCATCCCAGAAACTGGGGAAGCCTCCAGCGGAGGGCATCAAACGTGGCAGGATGACGGGAGTCACCACCTCGAGGGACAAGCTGAGGAAAAGCACGTTAAAAAATGGGCATTGCAAGGGTTGTGCGGGCCTTGGACAAGGGCCACGAGCCAGCCCAGGTGGCCAAGGAGGTTGTCACCATCCTGGATGGGACCAGCACTGGTGCGACCAGTGGGACCAGGATATATTCATGACTCCTAAATGATAGAATCCGAACTACACAGCTGGGATTTGAGGAAAAACAGTAATTTTTCACCTCATTCCTCAATCCTGGCACGTTTTGAGTTCTCCAGCTCCGTGTATCCAACTTTTCCCTGGTAAACAGAGTTTTCCATGGTAGAAAATATTTCATTTTCACCACTTCTCCTCTAAGAAAGTTTCTTTTTTTCCCTGCCAGCGAGTGAAGCTCTGTTTTGATGCTTCCAAAAATTGAAAGGCGCTTTCATCACCCCGGTGAGGTTTTTCTCCCAGGTTTTCACCGGGAAGTTGGATAAAAAGGGTTTGGAGCTGGCTGAGGAAAACAAACTGCCAGGTCCTTTCCGGAGAAATAAAAGGCTCTGAGCAACACGGAGCTGCTGCTTCCACTCTTTGGTTTGGCTTGAAAAGGAAATGTGAAAGCTCTTTGTACACTGGGAAAAATCCCGGCTGTTTCGTGTTTTCGGGAATATCAGATTGTTTTGATTAAAGAGAGGAAAAAACACCCATTTAAAGACTGGAATTGTCATGTTAGAAGAGAATCCTGCAGGGGTTTTGGGTTCTGGGGTGCTTTTCTTGCTCCAAGGAAAGCGGGATTTGATCCAGCTAAATGGATACTCCGTGGGATGTGATCCATGGAAACACTGGAGAATTCTGGGAAACTCATTCCCAGAAATCAAATAATGATCAGAGTTATGAATTCAGTGAAGAGTGCAAAGAAACAGAGCTCTTCTGTTTGGGAAAAACCCCAAACCCTCTGGATTTAGGGAACGGCCGATTCCTAAATTATTCCAGTTCAAAGCATGGGGGAAATGCTGGAATTGGCATTCTCTCCAAAGGGAAAGGAAAAGAGGAAAGGGAAAGGGAAAGGGAAAGGGGAAAGGGGAAAAGGGGGAAAAGGGGAAAGGGAAAGGGACAGGGAAAGGGAAAGGGAAAGGGGAAAGGAGAAAGGGAAAGGGAAAGGGGGAAGGAGAAAGGGAAAGGGGGAAGGAGAAAGGGGAAGGGAAAAGGAGGAAAGAGAAAAAAGGAAAAGAAAATCAGAGAAGAGACATGAGAGAGAAAGGAGGGAGGGGGAGAGAAAGAAACAAAAGAAGAGGAACAAAATGAGAGGAAAATCCTTCCAAAAATTCTCATCTTCCTCTTAAACTTGTTCACCTTTCATCCCAACTCCTCCTGCCAGTCTGGTGTAAAGTTTGGGAGACTGGGAATAAAGAGGGAAAGAAAGGACTGGGATTAATGTTGGATTCTGGGCGTTTCTTCCTCGGCCAATCAAAGAATTTCGACTTAGTTTTTAGAACTCCAAGCCTTTGAAAGGAGAGATTCAAACAAGCAAATCCCGGCAATTTGAGGGGTTGATTGGGTCAAACACACTTGAAAGGTTCCATGGATTTAACTGCCAGGAATTCCTGGGTTGGATTGACATTTCCAGGCAATTTTCCGAGAAGTCTGAGCTTTTAAATCCACTGTGAGGAGAAATATCCGAGTTCTGGTCTTCTCCAGCCTCAAGGGAATGTGTTTGACAAAATTTGGATGAGAGCAACAAAAAATGTGGGAAGAGTTGGAGCACCTTTAGTGTTTGCTTCCCTTTTATCGCATTTTCCCACAGCCTTTTCCTCAGGTTTTTCCAACTCCTGGTTCCACAGGAATATTCCTTACCATGAATCCCTTGAAAGTCTAGCTTGGAACAGCAGGAATTCTCTTCTCTCCTGCTGTGGCTGCAACTCAGAACTGGAGCAGAGCATGAGCTCACCTGTATCCTGCAGAAAAGCAGGAATAGCCAGAGATTTATGGGAAAACCGAGAAAAGGGCAAAATTTTAGCAAATTTTATAAGTTTGGTGAAGTAAAGTGGGTTTGGGCAAGAAGAAGAGAAGTAGGAATGGAAAATAAACCCAAGAAGACTCCGTGCTCCTGGCACTGCTGTCACTGAGTCCAATGACAAAAATTCCCAGATTCCAATGGAAATTTCCCTGCTCCATCTCAAGGAGGATGGAAACGCTCAGGAAAGGAATTAAATCCGTTCTGGGCCTTGCAGGAAGCGCAAAGACAATTGCAGTGACATTAAAACCATTCCAAATCATCTCGAGCTGTCCCACAAATGAGCTCCCACTGCCTCAGCTCGCCAAGATTTCCAAAGCGGAATAATTTAGGGCCGGAGACGCTGCCCACACTCCTTAAAAACTGCTTCGGATGAACTCAGGACGCGGAGGGAATATTATTTATCATCCTCTGGGGATGGAGCGAGGGAATCGCTGATGTCATCAAATCCTTTCTCTTTCCCTGCTGCCTGGGAGGCTCTCAATGCACAGCTCCACTCAAATGGAATTTAACCCAGGACACGATTTTGAGTTTATTTGATTCATTTCTTGCCAGATTCCATTTGCTGACTGCTGCTCTTTCCGTATTGTTTTTTCCCTGCAGATGAATCCTATTAAGGAGGTAACGGTGGAAGCAGAATTTGGAGAGAGTGATCCTTAAAATAATTGATGTAGGGAAGGCAACCCTGAATACGGGAGTCAAGAGCCTGCTCAATTTAACAATTCTGTTTTAAGTCTGGCTTAAATCTCAACTATTCCCAGGCCAGGGAAGTTTGGAAGGTTCCAAAACGGGAATTTTCATAACAACGTGAGGGTGGAGAGGTCCCTCAGGTGATTAAGTCCCCCCAAACTTTAAAATCCCAAACTCCGGGGTTATAAGTTTGTTGAGTTGTCCCAGAGAGTAAATTCCAGCACGGAGCATCTGCTTGGCAGAGCATCCAGGAGGATGCTGAGTTCCGGCAGTGCTGGATCAATCCCTGAATTTCCGTGTGCAGATTTATTCCTGAGGTTTATCTGGGAGCTGAGATTTTCCATCAAGGATCAGCAGCAGACAGGAATTGTCAAGAATTCCTTTTGTGCTGTGCCTGGATTGGATTGATTTTCCTCACTTGCAACATTTCGGGAGAAATCTCCTTTTCCGGTCAAGCCAGCAGCTCCCCGGATTTCTCTGGTAAATCCGACAGCTGGGGGAGGAGTCATCCTGAAAATTCCCTGTTTGAGCAGCCCAGATTAAAAAAAACTGGGATGAAGGTCCAGGTTATAGGTGCAGGAATAACAAAGGGATTCTTCTTTCCTCCAGACTGGAATGGGATTTAACCCTTTAATCCTTGCGTTGATCAAACCCTGCCCCAAATGCATTTGGGGTTCATCAGCACAATCTGGAATGCTCTGGGTTCGGGCAGAGGAGGCCACAAAGATGATTCCAGGCATGGAAAACCTCTGGGAGAGCTGGGAATGTTCACCTGGAGAAGGCAAAGCTCCAGGGAGAGCTCAGAGCCCCTTCCAGGGCCTCAAGTGGCACCAGGAGAGCTGGAGAGGGACTGGGGACAAGGCCTGGAGGGACAGGACACAGAGAATGGCTTTAAACTGGAAAAGGGTGGATTTGGGCTGGATATTGGGAAGGAATTCCTGTCTGGGAGGGTGGGGAGGACCTGGAATAGGATTCCCAGAGAAGCTGTGGCTGCCCCTGGAACCCTGGAAGTCTCCAAGGCCAGGTTGGAGCAGCCTGGGATGGTGGGAGGTATCCCCGCCCATGGAATGATCTTTAAGGTCCCTCTCAGCCCAAATTATTCCGTATTTCCATGAATGTTTGATTTTTCCATCCATTCCAGGTTTATAATTCCAACTGCACATGGATCAAATCTTTCATTTGGAATTTGCCCTGTACAGAAATCAGCGCTGTCCTCGCTGCTTGCTTTGAACACAGCAACAAAACCCAAAGGGAACCAGGGATTTAATGGTGATTAATTAAAAAGTACCTCATTAAAGGCAGACATTGAGAAAGGCTGGTGAAGCGTGAGTCAGGCAGCAGCTCCATGGAATTGAGCACTTCCAGGTTTTCCTCTTGGGAACAGACTGTGGAGCTCGGGCCTTTGAGGTGGCTGAACCTCCTCTGGGTCACTTCTCCTTGATTTTCAAGGAGCAGCTTTGATTTTTGGCTGCTTCGTTCCAGGTGTGTGGCCGGGCTGTGCCATCGGAGCCGGAGGAAGGTTGGAAAACCTTTAATGGAGAGGAAGGAGAGGCCAGCAAGGAGCCCAGGGAAGCAGAGGTTGTTTGAACAGGAACAGCAGAAGTTATCCCAGAGGGAATCTGGAGACTTCACTCTGCGTGGTTTGGGGTTTTTGCTTCAGGACCACCGGGGCAAAAGCAATTCCTCAGCTCTGATTTGTATCCAAACACGGAATATTCGGATTTTTGCTCCCAAAGACAAGGAAAGGGCTGCCTGTGAACCAAAGCTGAGCTGGAGATGAAGTTCCAAAGTCTTCAGGGACAAAAAGCTGCCTTGAGAAATGTCCCCAACCTTGCCCAGCTCATTTAGCACGGCTCCTGCTCTCACTGAAGGCTGCTGACATTGAGAGATCAGGACAGCAAAGCACAGAGCCCTGGAATCAGCAGAATTCCAAGGATAAGCTGAAAGGCGAGCGATCCAAATCGCTCCCATGTGCTGAGTTAGGTGGCTGAGAGCAGGAAAACGAAGGAGCAGCTCCACAAAATGAACTGCAGGGAGCACAAAAACCATCGGGAAGCTGGTGCTCAGCTGGAGGCAGAGCTCGGAAAAGCACCCAAAAATGCTCTGGGAACGGCTCCTTCCTGAGGGTTCCCGGGGCTGAAGGAGTGGGATGTGCCACGAATGGACCAAGAGTTTGTTCCTGGAATGAAGGGCAACACTGGAAAATAAGGAATGTCTTAATCAGAAGAAAGGCGTTTGGTGACAAGTCTTATTGGACCACCCAGAATCCACCTGGAATCCACCTGAAATCCACCTGGAATCCACCTGGAATCCGCCTGAAATCCACCCAGCACAAATCCATGGCCCTGCAAAGCGCTCGAAGTACAAAAAGGAAAAGAATCTTTGGAAAATCCAGTTCGACCAGGAAAAATACCTCTTTATTCCAGTTTTCCTGGAAGTAATGCAGCGGGAAAGCCAGAAATGCAAAGCAGATGGTTCTGGTTTCTGCTGGATGGGATTTCGGTGGCTTAAAAACGGAATATTTCATCCCTCCACTGGGATGATTCCCTCCCTTCTAACCCACCTGGCTGACAAGGAAAGAGGAAAGGATTTTTCTTTCCCTCTCTCTCTCTCTCTCTCTCTCCACAGAAGATCCTTTAACGGAGTTCAATCTGTCTTTGCACTAATTATCTGCTCAAGTGAAATGACAGCTCGGAGCTGGTGGCACAGGGGTGTCCTGATGGGGACAGAGGTTCACTTCCACAAAAAGGGGGGGAAAAAAGGTGAAAAAAAAGCTGGAGGCATCAGGAATTCATACAGCATTTAATACGATCTGAGATCCTTCCAATGGAAAGTGCCCACGGCACAGGGTGGAACGAGGTGGTCTTCATGAGCCCTTCTGAAACATTCCGGGATTTTAGGATCTCTTAAGATCTCAGGAAGCTGAGCCAGAAATCCCATGATTTTTTAGGATATTTTGACCAGCTAAGAGGAAAAGATGAACCAGAGGCTGACTGGGGGGGGACACAGCTGGGAATGTGACACTCGAGCTTTGGTGGGTGCTGAGGGGACAGGCCACCACAAAGGGGTGTCTGGCATGGGACAGCATCCAAGGAAAAGGGAGGATTTTGCAGGAATGACTGCAAAAAATGCTGTCAATAAAGGATCTGGACTCGTGTTGGAGCTTTTGAGGCACAAGCTGAGGAGGAATCAAAAGCTGAGACAGCTTAAAAATTGCCATTTCCCCCCGAAAAGTGTCCTCGTGTCAGCTGGGCTGTTGTGACACCAATTTGTCACCTGCAGGGAATCCTTTGGAGAATATGGAACATTTCCTAGCCTGGATTAATCATGGGAAAGGCTGTGCAGATTAACCAGGGCTTGGTTTCCACCCAGACTGTCAGACTGGAATCTCCGTGTGTGGGTTGCATCGATTCTATCCCGCTTTCCCTTTATTTTGAGCTCCGTAGAAATGGAATAATTTGGCTGGAGCGAGGCCAGGAGCATTGTGGAGTTAATGAATTTCTGAGCAGGTTTTTTTTAGCGAGGCTTTGTGCTTCGAAAAAGCCACTGAGCACAAAATTAACTGGGCAGGGTTACAGAACAGCCAAGGCAGACGCTGCGGGAGTCAGGGACAGGTTGTGTGGGGAAAAGCTCTTGGCTTTTATCCCCCTGCGTGTCATAATCGCAGATGATGCTTTATCCTGGGAATTAAAGGAGTGATTCCAAGCCAATTTAGGACGAGAAGGGAAAAAACTGGGGTTGCAGGACTGGAGCTGGTGGGAAACGTGAATTATTGCCCCAGCACGGCCCTGGGGTTGCTGTGGGCCGGGGTTTGTTCGCTCCACATGGAGGAGTGGGAGGGGAGCAAGGGCACTTGTGGTATTAAAATCATGGAATTGTAAAGGCTGGAAAAGGCCTACAAGATCATCAACCCAGCTGTGAATCCAACCCCATCTTATTCACCACTAAACGATGTCCCCGGGCGCCGCATCCATGTGGTTTTTTTGGGATGGGGACTCCACCCCTGCCCTGGACAGCCTGTTCCAATGCTTGACAACACTTTCTGTGGAGAAAATTCCCATAATATCCAATCTAAACCTCCCCTGGCACAACCTGAGGCTGTTTCCTCTCATTCCTTCTTTTCACCTGGGAGAAGAGCCCAGCCTTCACCTTTGCTCCCTTTCCATGTGGGAATAGCGGGTGCTTCATCCCAGGATTTGCTCTGTATCACCTCTTCCACCTCTGCCTGTATTTTCCACTGGCTCTGGAGCAGGGTTTGGATATTCCCCCAGTTCCTCCTGGTGCTGAGATGGTTCGTTCACTGCCTTTGCATGCTTGGAACAAAACTGCTGGAGGATGGGGAATTTCTGGGAACAGAAACCACTCCGGTGGGAATATCCCAATTAATGAAGGTTGGACAGAGGAGCTGTGGCTGCCCCTGGATCCCTGGAAGTGTCCAAGGCCAGCTTGGACAGGACTTGGAGCAGCCCGGGATAGTGGAAGGTGTCCCTGCCCGTGGCAGGGGTGGGACGAAATGGTTTTTAACGTCCCTTCCAGCCCAAATCATTCCAGGATTCCATGGAATTGTTCTGTACCTCTGGGCCTTTACCAGAGGCCTGGAGCACAGCCTAGAGGTTGGTAGGGAGGAATAATTCCTTTCCATCCTCCCCTGGAATGTTTTCCAGCAGTCCAAAGGCTCTGCTGGATTGTTTTACGCAATAGTGACCATCATGCTGTGAGCAAACACCCTCCGGAGCAGCCCCCGGCCACCGGACAGCGCATCCCGTGGGATGTGGAAGAGCTGCTCTCTCCCACAAAAAAAGCTCTTCCTTCCCAGTAGATTCCACCTTTCAGAAATCCCCTAAAAACAACCCTAAACTGAAGGCAAATTTGGGGCAAAATGTTGCCCAGACTCAGTTTCCTTAAAAAAAAGAGGGAATTTGCATAATTTGTTGAATGCTGTACTTTTCCGTAAAATTTGCGTAAGCATGGAATGTGCCCTCAGGCTCCTTCCCGAGGATTCTGGGCATCCTCTTCCCACATCTATTGGCAGTGTTTGAACTCTGGAGCAAATCTGAGTTTTTCTCTGTCCATCCCGATGTTTCCATTGCTGCCCAGGCTGGAAGGAGCTCAGGGTTCTCATCACACTTTTCAATTAATTTCTCTTCCCCTCATCAAGGTTGTTGTTGGATTAATTCCTTCTCTCAGCTTTTCTTCCAGGAAAAATAAAATCAAGAAAAGAGCCATGAGAGGAAATAGTTGAATTCCTAGGAAAAAAAATGGTTGGGAAAGGGAGAGTTAAACCCAGGCAGTTTAGTTCCAGCCCTGCTGAAGGCTGGATGATTTTCATGAAAGTTGGATGATTTTATGACTTAAGAAATGCTCTAAATATGAATTTTGGGGTCTGTTTAAGAGGGTGGGTGGTCCAAAGGAAACCATTTGTGGATTAAGAGCTTCCTTCCTTCTCATGGAGTCCTGGAATTTCAGAGGAAGGTCCACGTCTCCTGCTGCTCCCAGGGATCCAAAAGGATACAAGAACCACGTTGTTAATTATGAAAGGAAAATTATTTTGTTGTGGGTGGTGTTGTCCAATCTCCCGTTCTCCTGTTCCAAAGTCCTTGAAATCCCACTCCGGAATCAAGGACGGCTTCAGTGATCTCCCTGAAATTGTGTCACAGGATCGCATGACCTTAAAACAAATTTGTGTCCACCCCACTATGAACAAAATGTGAATTTTTATCTTCTGGAGTGACACGAGAGCAGCAATAAATTGCTCTTCTTCCCTTTTTTCCCGTTGGGGGGTGGCTGAAGATTGGTGTTGCTCGTTTAGGGAAATGTTCTCCTGATGGGGAAAGGAATTATTTGATGGACACCAACAGTTTGTGTCGAGTTTTTCAGGGAGCAAAATATAAACGCGTGGATGAAATAAGCAGCCAGTTAATTTCCCCTTCACAGTTGTTTCATGGAAATGAAGAACTGGAATTCTTCGGGAGCCATCAAAGCCGGGAAATAAATGCACAATTAGCTGCAGGAAAGTGCTGAAAGCCATTAGCGCTCATTTGAGAATAATAATGCACTTCAAGCCTATTTGTTGAAATATAAATATAATTATGGGGAAAGAAATTAATGCACAGTGGGAAGTTTCTTGAAGATGGCATCGCGTTTTCTGCGGCACGAGATGAAATGAGTGAAACCGTGGGGTTTTTGGGGAGGCAAACAACGGGGATGTTGTAGGAAAGCGGAGATAAAATTGAAACAAGAAATGTTGGAACGTCCCCAGCTACGGGGATCAAAGGAGAGAAAGATTTGCTGAATGGGTCTGAGGGATGAAAGGCTTGTCCTGGCCTCCACGGATGTTCCCAGCGGGAAGGAGCTTTAGGACACAGGCGGAAGTGGAGGTGCTGCTGGCAAAGGAGAAATTCAGACCGCTGGAATTTTGGCTGAGGAGATCTGACAGATTCCTGCTGCAAATAATTCAATCTGATCACCAGCGCAGTGGGCAGAGGCTTCTCTTCATTCGAAATCATAATTTTTGAGCTTTTCTTTGCCATCCTCCCTGATCCCATCAGGAAATTTCCCTGGAGATGCTGGCACAGAGCTGAAGACTGGAAAACCTGCGGCTGCAGGTGGTGGATTAGAGGTGACCATGCCAGGAATTCTGGGCTCCACCAGGAGGGGTGGCCTTGGAGGAGACGATCCGGGATGAAAACACGGGGCAAGGGTTGATTGGGCATGGAAACTCAGCCTAGAACCACGGGATCATGGGATCACGGGATCAGAGAAAACCAGGATCGGAGAACCTCAGGATCACAGAAGCAGAATTGCAGAATCATGGAATTACAGAAACACAGACCCAGAGGATCATGGGATCACAAAAACAGAGAATCACAGGATCAAAGAATCACAGGATCACGGAATCAGAAAATCGCTGAGACATGGAATGGTTTGGGTGGGAAAGGGACATTAAATCCCATCCCATTCTATCCCCTGCCATGGGCAGGGACACCTTCCACTATCCCAGGGTGCTCCAAGCCCCATCCAACCTGGCCTTGGACACTTCTTATGAGGATGAGGCCCTGGCACAGGGTGCCCAGAGAAGCTGTGGCTGCCCCTGGATCCCTGGAAGTGTCCAAGGCCAGGTTGGATGGAGCTTGGAGCAGCCTGAGACAGTGGAAGGTGTCCCTGCCCATGGCAGGGGCTGGAATGGGATGGGATTTAATGTCCCTTCTCACCCAAATTCTATGAATTGTCAAATCACAGAAAAACTGGGAAAAGCCTGGAATCTGTTGACACAACTGATTGAGCTTCAGTTTGGGAGCTCATGACCTTCAGGAAGAACCAGAGCGTTCCTCATCTCTGAGCATGCAATTGATGGTGTTGGAATCCGCTGGGATTCTTCTGCACTCCCATTTATCCATGAGCTGCTGCCCTTGGGAGCTGGCCCAGCTCTGGCTGACACTTTGCCAGGTTCCTTGGATATCCCGAGGGAAAAGGGAAGGAAGGAAAGGTTAAGCAGTCAAATTCCTGTGTCTCTTTCCTTCCTTCCTAATGCCGGCAGAAATCCCACAACATTTCCCCACATCAGCTTTTCCAAGTGCTCCATCCTTCAGGACTGACTTTCAAGAGGAGATCACAGAGCAGGGCTGGTCCAGTAATGTTGCAATAATTTAAATCTCAATTGCCAACGTGAAACGGAGGCGGCAGAAACTGCTCGTGACAATGACATAAACGGGACATTTCTCTGCAATTTTTATAATGAGATCCCCCAGTCACTTAAAATAGGAATGGAAAACAATTTGGAAGAGGGTAATGTATTAATCTGTCCTTGGACACGGGCTGAATTCCATCACGGATGTGTAAAACAGGGATTTATCCCACCTAAGCGCAGCTGTGTGGAGGGGATGGACGGAAGGGTGGCAGTGTGGCCGTGCCTCAGCAGGTGCCAGGACTCCCTCACAGGGGCATGGACACTTCCGGGAATCCAAGAATCCCACACTCCAATCTGAAGATGTCAGGATCCAAACAGCTTGAGTTGGATAAGAGGAATCCCATTCCCAAGCTGGAACTTCAGGACCTGCTCACCACTAACATGATCCTACCTGGAATGAAGATTTGCAATCCATTGCCTTCAGAAAACCTGTTTCTCTGAGTTTTTTAGATGTTGTGGACACAAAAAAATTCGCAGAATTGTGGAATGGTTTGGGTTGGAAGGATCTTAGAGCCCATCCCACCCCTGCCATGCCAGGGACACCTCCCACTATCCCAGGTTGCTCCAAGCCTCATCCAACCCGGCCTTGGACACTTCCAGGGATCCAGGGGCAGCCACAGCTGCTCTGGGCATGAAATAAAAATTTAAAAGGCACCTTGAGCATCTTGCTTCTGTCCTGAGGCCATTTTTGGCCACCAAAGCCGCTGCTCCTCTGCTGACTTCCTCAGCAGACAACCTTTGCCTGGTTTATTTAAATCCCCAGGCTGTGAGGAGTCAAGGAAAACGGGAAACAGCTCCCACGTGGCTTCCTCGGGACACATTTGCAGCTGCTGGAGAAGCTGCTGGGAGCAGTGAGCTGGTCCTGCCCCGGGCAAAGCTTCTCCCGGAGAAGCAGCTGCAGAAAGAACTTGACAAGGTGCAGCTCATCTCCATTCTGGTGACACTTCCAGGACACCGAAGCGACTTTTCCCCCCCAAGGCAAAGCGGCTTCTGACACGAGGCTTTGCTTCATCAGCCTGCCAAGCTGAGAGCCAAATTTATCTGGAATCCTTTTAATTCCGCTTTGTACCTCACCCTGAAGTCCTCACGTTCTACGTGGAGAGGGTTTGGATGCCCCCGGGCAATTTGTTAACGCTCCGTTACTGCCAATTACATCAGACCTCAAGCAGGGAGGAGAAGGAGAGTTGCTCCTGCCTGGAAATGTGGGAAAGCGCATTCCCACCGCATCCATGGAAAGCAATGAGCTCCCAGTTGCTGGAGGGCAATAACTGATGGATGCAGGGAAAGCAGGTTGGGGTTTAATTGCTCAGCCTGACACCAGCGGGTGACAGAAAAGGCTCGCGGGAAACAGGGTGGGACGATGGGATGACACCACAGCTTCGTCTCTTCCCACCAACCGACCTGGAGAGCCGTGCTGGAATGAGTGATGCTGATGAAGATGTGAGGGGAGTGCTCCAGCTCCCAGGAAATCCTCTGGAAATGGAGAAAGCTCCCATAAAGAGCCAAATCCAGCCAAGCGGGCTGCGAGCAGGAGGAGTTTTTCCTGACTGATTTCATCAGGCTCCGATCAAAACCATCCAGAGGCACAGCCCTGCGAAGGACCAGAGCAGCCCCAGGGTTTGGGTCCATCAAGCTGTTGGGATTTCTTCCCTAAAATACCTGGCTGTCCTCAGAGCCTGGGAGCTGCTCCAGTCTGAGGGGTTTTTAATTGGAGAGGCAATTGTGATACCATTCCACAGGTACGTGGTGAATCCCCTGGGACTGAGAGACCTACAACAGCTGAAGGGTGGCTCAGGGGCTGCCCTCACCTCCCACTTGGCCCTTTAACCCCCAGTTCTGCATGGAAAAGACAGGAAACGTAAATCTGACACAACTTCAAACAAGCAAACAGGATCACAGGCCTGGGGTCTGCCTCTGGTCACGCTCCCGAAGCCGGCAGAGCAATGGGATTGGTGCTAACGAGATAATTGGGAAAATTTCCCTTGGCTGTGCCATCAAAAGTGTGGTGTGCTCTATCGGCTGCTCCTTGAGAGCTGATTAGGAAAAATTGGAACCTGCTGGACTCTTCCCGGCTTTTTGGAAGCCCACGAGAGTCAGGGATTTGGGATGAGTGCAGTTCCTGCCTCTCGGGCTGATGTTTCTGATGTTTCTTCCCGTGCATTGCTGCCTTGTTGGAATTCTTTTTTCATTCCCTCCTGGATGAATCATCTTTTCCATATGGCTTGTGAGGAGAAACCATTGCTACCCAAATTTGTCTTGTTCTCCTCAAACCCTTAATTGCCATGGTTACCTGCCAGGGAGCCCCAGTGGATGCAACCAGCAGAAAATTGGGATACTATTCCTGTTTCTCCTGGATTATAAAAATATCTCTGCTGGTTCCTTCTTCCCAAGGCTCATTTTTCCTTCGGTTCTTATTTCTGTTCATCCTGATGGACTCCTGGTTCTCCACTTGGCAATGTGGAAGGAGGTGAGGGTGGAGAGGTCCTGGAACGGGTTTCCCAGAGAAGCTGTGGCTGCCCCTGGATCCCTGGAAGTGTCCAAGGCCAGGTTGGACATTGGGGCTTGGAGCAGCCTGGGACAGTGGAAGGTGTCCCTGCCCATGGAATGGGATGAGTTTTAAGGTCCTTCCATCCCAAACCATTCCATGATTCCGTGATCCTACACCAATTCCAAATGCTCCAGAGGTGGCCTGGACAATGAATCAGAGATTCCGACCTCCAACACAGGAATTGATCCAAAACACATCGATCATCCAAGGCCTTTTATCCAGGGAACAGTGCAGGCAGCAAGAGGTTACTGAGAAGTCGTGATCGAGCAGTGCAGCTTAAATCCTAAAAACCAAAATTAATTCACTGCTCCCTTTAAATATATATCATTCCATCTTGGAAAGGATAAAAATCGGAGAGCTAATTTGGGAATTTACAGCCTGCACGTCAAAGCCACAGCTGGGTGATAAGCAGGTATCAATTATGTCCCCAAAAACGTCACCTCCACACACCCAAAATTCAGAAATTCTGGGGTTTGGGGATGACTTTGTCTCGCTCTAATATTGGTGATGGAAGAGCAATAAACAGAGTGGAATGAAAGGGAAGTTCTTACCATAATTAAATATCAGAACTTGTCTATTTTAACTACATTTGAATGTTGGGGATGCCTTGCTGGTGAGCAATAAAACATTTTCCTAAATAACACTTCACCTAAGGATGCAGACTGAGCATTTGGACTCCGATTTTTCCCTGTAAAAGGAAATATTCTGATAAAGGACATTTTTGCTGTAACTCAGTTTCTTATTTGTCATTACGAGGGAAAAAATCAGCATTTCTTGACTGTGGGTGATGAGAGCACTGCTCAGTGGAGAATGGATCTGATAACCCCAAGCCTTCCTGAGGCTAAGCCAGGATTAAATTTAAACAAACCAGATTTCCTGGTCAGATAAGGGGTAAATCTACAGCGGGATGGGGAAGCAGAGCTTATTAACAACTCCATGGAAAATCAGTGCTGTGCTTCCAGAGGCAGGGAGGTCACGGACACCTGAACCCGTCTGTCGCCGAGCGACACAATTATTTACAGCCTTCTTGACACCAGGGCTGGGCCTGGCCCTCCTGAGGTCCCTGTGCCCGATTCTGCTCCTGTTCCAGTAATTCAGATATTCAATGTCCCCAGGAGATGGTGACAGCAGCGGGACATGAGCCAGGTGTGACAGGTGGGCAAGAGGCCAAAGGACGCTGGGCTGGATCAGGGATTATGTGGGAGCAGGGGCAGGGATTGTCCTGATTGTCCCGTGTGCTGGGCACTCGTGAGGGACCTCAAATCCTGGGGACAGCTCTGGGCCCCTCCTGACAAGAAGGACTTTGAGGGGCTGGAGAGTCTCCAGGGAAGGGAATGGAGCTGGGAAGGGCTGGAGCACCAGGAGCAGCTGAGGGACCTCAAATCCTGGCTGGACATGAGCCAGGTGTGCCCAGGTGGGCAAGGGGCCAAAGGAGCCTGGCCTGGATCAGGAGCCGTGTGGAAGCAGGAGCAGTGCAGGGATCGTCCCTCCTGTGAGACACCTCAAATCTTGGGAGCAGTTTTGGGCCCCTCATGGCAAGAAGGACATTGAGGGCCTGGACCATGTCCAGGGATGGGGATTCCAGGGATTCCAGCCTGTCCCAACCCCTTCCATGAAGAAATTCTTCCTAATGTCCACCTCCAACTTTTCCTGGTGCAGCCTGAGGCCGTTCCCTCTCCTCCTGTCCCCGTTCCCTGGGAGCAGAGCCCGACCCCCCCTGGCTGCCCCCTCCTGTCAGGGAGTTGTGCAGAGCCACAGGGTCCCCCCTGAGCCTCCTTTTCTCCAGGCTGAGCCCCTTTCCCAGCTCCCTCAGCCGCTCCTGGGCTCCAGCCCCTTCCCAGCTCCGTTCCCTTCCCTGGACACGCTCCAGCCCCTCCATGTCCTCTTGTCACGAGGGGCCCAGAGCTGTCCCCTGGATTTGAGGTCCCTCACGAGTGCCCAACATGGAAGGACAATCCCTGCCCTGGTCCTGCTCCCACACAATTCCTGACCCAGGCCAGGTTCCTTTGGCCTCTTGCCCACCTGGGCACACCTGGCTCACATACAGCCAGGATTTGAGGTCTCTCAGCCGCTCTTGGTGCTCCAGCCCCTTCCCAGCTCCGTTCCCTTCCCTGGACACGCTCCAGCCCCTCCACGTCCTTCTTTTCACGAGCAGCCCAGAACCGGGCACAAGATTTAAGGTCCCTCAGCTGCTCCTGGTGCTCCAGACCCTTCCCCAGCTCCATTTTTCCATCATATTCCCATGGTTTTGGAACACCTCCAGGGATGGTGACCCCAATAATTCACCACACTTCCAGCGAAGAATTTTTTTCCTGATATCCCAACTCCCCCCCGCCCCCGATGCGATTTGAGGCCATTTCCCCTTTTCCCACCTTTTAACAAGAGGTGCGGGAACCTGGATTTGCTCTGCTGTGCCCAACCTTTGCCTGGTTGTCTATTTATCCAGAAAAAGAGCGGGAGAAAGATATGGAAAAAAACAACTCCAAAACTGTGACAGCTCCAAGCTTCAATGGATAAATCCAAGGTGTTTCAGCTCCATTTGCTGCACACACAATGCTGGGAATTCAGTATTTGCCTTGTGGAACAAGAAGTCATTCACGAGGCCTTTCTGTGACATTCGATTCCTCTTTTTCCACGGACTGAGGCTGGAATCTGCCCTGGGAATGCTGGGGATTGTTGGAGAAGTGTGAAACATTTTTCATTTCATGCTCATTGTTAGAAAAGCCCTTTTTACTTGGGGATGTGTTTGTTCCTTATGGAGCTGGAAGAAGACATAAAAGAGGGATAAAGGGATCTCAGGGAAGAAATTGGAACAGCTCTTGGCAGAGAAACATTCCCTGACCCCAGACTTGGAGCTCGACAATGCTGGGAGGGGCAAAAAGGAGACGAAAAATTTGCAAAGCGAATGATTTGGAGCATCCCCAGCTCCAAAATTCCCAACACTGGGGGGAAAACAGCCTCAAATGGAGCTCTCGGCTCCCAAGAAAATAAAAAATATTGGCCTCTCTTTTCCCTTTTTCCTTCACGGGTTGGGTTGTTTTGCACAACAAATGGGGTTGAAAAGATTTCTGAGAGCCTCACAGCCAGCAAAATGAGTCGTGGTTTTAAATTGGGGATGGGAAGAAATAGGATTCCATGGGAATGTGGGAAGATTGTGGACGCGAGTTGTCCACCAGTGTTTTGTTTTAAAGCTTGAAGGGAATTACAGAGCTCTTTGTAGATTTTATTCGAAGCAAAGAGATCTGAAAAATGTTTCACAAACTTTTTCAGGTTTTTCCCTTAAAAAAAAAGGAATTGAGGTGCGTGGTTTTTGGTGATGAAGGATATAAATAAAAATTGGGAGTCAGCTGGCTTGGATTCCCCGGAATTGTGGCTCTGTTGCACCCGGGGCTGCCAGAGCCTGAGCTCCCTTTTCCATTCAGAAGCCAAATATTCGGAATTAATTCCATGTTTCATCCCAACCATTCTCATGATTGATTCTGGGAATACTCAGAAGATCAGGATGAAAAGTCCTCTCCATTCAACAGGAGCTGTGTCTTTGGAATTCTGCTCCACCAGAAGAGAAATGCAAAATAGATGGAGATTGTCCAAAAAAAGCTGCATTTCCCTCGTAAATCCCCTCACTGGGGGTGCTGATGTGTGGGATCACATCCCCTACCTAAAACCCAAGCACTGAACATAAAAATAATATTGTTTTATGGATTTCAAACGAAACCCTGGCAGATTTGATCTCATAAATTGTCTCATTTCCTTTCATAAATCCAGAATGTTCAGCAGAATGCTAAGAAAATTATCTTTTTTTCCTATTTTTTCTTTCTTTTTTTTTACCGTGACACGATTTAATTTTTTCTTTTTTTTACTGGATATTGGCTATAAAAAGGGATGTGTAATATTCCTTTTATTTCAGATATAACCACGTACTTCCACAAAAATAAAGCAGAATAAGCCACCCACCACCCACAGAAATTATTTAAAATGGGTTTTTCCAGTGATTCTTTTTTTGCTGTTAACAATTCTCATCCACAGAAAATATTTGTTCCCTCCAGCAACACCTGACCTCCCTAAAATCCTTCAAAACCTTAAAAATCTGAGGAATTCAAGGCACAATAATCAGGCACGAGGAGATTAAGAATTTTCTTTTGATGTGGAACGGGAATGAGGATGGAGACATTGGAGAACGTTTTTTTCCCAGATATAAGAAGTCTCTCTTATTAAAACTCATCAATTTTAAGAAGTTTTAATATCTGGATTATTAATATCTGATGTTATTTAATGGCCTTGATTTCCCAAGCACAAGAAAACTTCTCCTGCTTGCCAAAAATTCCATGTTAAAATTCCGGATGCAGAGGGGTTTTATCCGTAAAGCTGGGACTAAAAGGATTGCCTTGGCTTCCTCATTTCCACCTTTTTTAGACATGGGAGAACAGGAAAAGAAGAGATATTATTGTAGATAATTATTTATGGAAAATATAGAATATATTGAGCTGATCCAAGTTTCTCCTTGGTGGTGAATCCCAGGAGCTCAGGGATGTGTGTCCCAAAAAGCCAGATGGAGCGGTCCAAGGATTGTTGGGAATACTCAGTGGGAAAAGCAGGATGTGGCTGGAGAAGGGACCAAGCGGAGGTGAGGATTTTCTGGGAATGCCATCCCTGTTCTGGCTCCAAGGTGAGAATGAGGCCTGAAAGTGCCCATGGACTGCAGTGGGATCAAACCCCCGGAGCCTCCAGCCCATCCCCAGGAATTCTGGAAGAACAGACTGAGCACAGGAATTAATTTTTCCTCCAGGATATGGAAAACTCATCCCTAAAAAGGTGCCCCCAAATCCCGGGAGGAGCCCCAGGACCCTGCACACTCCCTCAGCTGGATCAGGGCTGGAGCCAGCACTGGAGATCTCCCTTTATCCCATTTTCCCTCTCTCTGTTCACTTTCACTCGACCCCTAATCCAAACTCCACTTCCATGGGCTCATCCCGGGAGATCAGGGACCATCCAGCACCAATTCCCACTCCAAATCTATAATTTGTTAGTAAAACTTCAGAATCTTTTCCAGATCCTCTGACTTTTATCATTCCTTTTCCACCACCAGCACCAGCATTCCGGTGTGTTCCCTTCCCTATTGGAATGGGACACCACAGTGGGATTTCTCCTAAGTCCATCCACTTTTCTGGGGTTCACCTTGATATTTTCTGGAGGGGTAACCCTGGAAACCAACCAAGGCAAGTTCCAGCTGGATCCTCTCCCTGTTAATTTATTTTAAGACGGGAAAGTTCTGCTGGAGCATTACAGTCGGAGGGAAATTCCAAACGAGTCTTTAATTAGGAGTTTCTTTCCACACTTAATGATATTCCAGCAAGAATTTGGGGCACTAATTGGCGCTGCTGTGCTCCTGCTCCTAAAAAAGGCTCTGGATAAGCTGCCAGGAGAGAGAAGTCACCCTTGGAGTGTGGCAGGTAGGTGGGCGGTGGGATGGGAAGGGAAGGGAAGAGCAGGTGGGAATTTCAGGAGAGGAGCAGGAGCTGTGGAGGTGGAGGAGGAGAAAACAGTCGTGAGAGGGGCTCTGGGAAGCTGAGAGGCAGAAACTGGGGATGACACTGGAAAGAATTTTTCAGAGTTTATATCTCAAGAAGTATTTGGGAGTTTTTTTCCCAGGAGCTGCGGCGCTCCCAGAATCTTTTTTAATATAAAAATTTCTATTTATTCACTTTTATTGATACTGTCAGGCAGGCAGAGGTCAGTGGGCAGCCTTGAGTGGGAATCCAGGAATAAAAGGCAAAGGAGTCCCCCAGCCAGGAGGATTTTCCGAGGTTTGCCTGCCGTGAGAATGGATTATGGAACGTCAAAACAGGCAGGGAAGCGAAGCTTTTCCACAGCATTTGTGGGATGAAACATCCGGGTCAAGGACCTTAAAACCAGGGAGTAACTTAAATTTATAAATATGGAATATCCACCGGAATGTTCTTGGAAAACCCATCTTTAATTCCAGCCAACCCTCGCTAAGATTACTCAACACGTTAAAAACGTTTTCTCAGGGAGATGAGAAATACGATCCCAAGATTCCAGGATCCAATGGAAGAAGCATTTCCAGGCCCATATCTTAACCAACTTAATCATCTTATTCCCAGAGACAGCGGGAATCCTGTAGCTTTGATCTCATTGCATTCTTTTCCATCCCAGGAAAAGACTCCTGGTCCAGTCCATCTTCCAATCCCAAATTAATCGGGAAATATCCTCAATTTCATTGGGAAATCAGCCAGATCCATAGCAGGGCCAGCAAACCAGTTGTGAGCACAGTCGGATTTGTGCTCCTCACTTGGGGGATTCCTTTTCCCCCAAATTTTGGGAATGGGCAATTAAATTCCCTTCCCTCATTCCGCATCCTGTGGCTGCATCCCAGGAGCTGGGTATGGACCTGGAATTCTCAAAAATCCAGTGGGAGATGGATTCCTACACCAGCATAAGTCAGGTGTAAGCCCAGAGTAGATTTGGATACTCAGGTGTGCGACTTTTACTGGGATAAACCTTTGATTTCCAAGCCTGCTCCAACCCTCATTCCACAACCAGAGAAAACAGAATTTTTCTCAACCCAAAATTAAACCCAGCAAGTGAAAAAATCAGAGATTTTCAACCTTTCTTTGTGCCTTGCAGGGGATTTTATCACCATTTTCTGTGTGAAAAACAGGGAGTTTTTTATCATCTGGGATGCAGTGAGAGCCTGATGCTGTTTTCACAAGCTCAGCACAGGAAAAGCGGAATTAATCTCGTGTTCCTCTTCTTTTCCGAGGAAGTCTGAGCTCATTTTGGTCTCCACAACTCCGTCAGAGCAGAACTGCAAAGAGAAGCCAATTCTGATCGCCCTTTCGAGAGGGAATGGAAGAGGAAGGAAATGGGAAGGAGAGAAAAGAGAAAGAAAATGATAAATGTTGCTTTATCTGGTGTTTCCCAGAGACTGGAGGGATTTTTCCAGTCTTTAATTAAGCACTTCATTAATTGAATAAACCCCAAAAAACCCCCACACTGATCATCAACATGAAACTTCATTGATTCTTATTACGTCGATTATGACATCATTGTGGCCCAAATTAAACCCGACAAAGTGTTAAATTTCGACTTTGGCTTTGGGATCGTGCAGGAAGATCAACCCCAAAAAAAGATGCTACCAAATTTCCCATGGATTCCGCCTCTCTTGGATGAGTTTTCCCATTTTGATTGTCTTGTGTATTTGCTGACCTTAAAAAGGGATTTTTGATGCAAATTCTGACCTACTCTGCATGGGAAGGAGCCCAGGGTTGGGCAAATGTTGGAGGTTTTATCAGGGTGATTTCATCTCCATGGCCTGGCCAGCAGAGGAGATAATCCTTGGGAACAGCGTTCCCGATCTAAAACCCTCTGGCAATTTCGGAGTTGGTATTAACAGGCCTTGGACTGGGTCCCTGCAGCCTCCGGCATTTCTGCAGCGCTGTCGGAAAGGAAAATGGAAAAGGTCCAAGATTTCTTCGGAGTAAGGAAGGACTTTTAAAAGCCGGTTTTGGGGTGGAATAGCTGAGGGGGACAAACTGTGTAGCTGTGTGGGTACAATGGGAATGGTTTTAAAATAAAAGAGGGTTGATTTAGGTTAGGTTAGATTAGATAAGGTTAGATTAGATTAGATTAGAGAAGAAATTTGATACAATGAGGGCGGTAAAACGTTGGCACAACTTGGAATTGTAGAATCACGGAGTCATGGAATCACGGAACGTCCTCCAGTCCCACCCCTGCCATGGGCAGGGATACCTTCCACTGTCCCAGATTTCTCTAAGGCCCATCCAGCCTGGCCTTGGACACTCTCAGGGATCCAGGGGCAGCCACAGCTTCTCTGGGATTTCCATTCCAGTCCAGCCCATCCCCACCTTCCCAGACAGGAATTCCTTCCCAATATCCCATCCATCCCTGCCCTCTGGCACTGGGAAGCCATTCCCTGTGTCCTGTCCCTCCATGCCTTGTCCCCAGTCCCTCTCCAGCTCTCCTGGAGCCCCTTTAGACCCTGCAAGGGGCTCTGAGCTCTCCCTGGATCCTTCTCTTTTCCAGGTGAACATTCTCAGCTCTCCCAGCCTGGCTCCAGAGCAGCTCCAACCCTCGGAGCAGCTCTGTGATCTCCACATCTTTCCCAGAGCTGGAGAGAGTTCTCCAGGTGAGGTTTCAAAAGCTCGATGTGAGCAAAGCCAAGCAAAACAAACATTAAATAAACTTCTCCTGGAGAGTCCAGGTGAGGTCACTCAGTGCTGTGGGGGATATCCCGGGAAATTCCCAGGACAGGTCTGAGCACAGGAACCTCTTGAGGACACCACAGATCCCAGCATCCCGGTTTGTGGGCAGGAATTTTCATCCCACATGGATTAACTCTTGCTCTTCAGCCCGGAGCACCCACAGCTCCCTCACGGAGGAACAGGGCGGGAACAGAGCTGACGGAAGCAGGGACAATGTAAAAAAGCAGGAAAAAAAACCCAAATTTCCCTGATAAACGCAAACCAACTCATTCCTGCCACATCATTCCCCCACCACGGGAATGTGTTCTGCTTTTTCCATCAATTTCCAAGCCAGAGGCTCCAGCTGACCTTTATTGGCGTCCCCTCTTTGTGTAACGAGCTCACTTTGATCCCGACCACGCTCAGAGAAAACGAAGTGCGGCCCCTGCCAGGGTGTTTATATTTAGATATCCCGGAGGCACAGAGCAGGTTGCTGATTTTCCATGGAAATTCTCTTCCCAGACAAATGGATCTGCATCAGTTGCACAGGGAATGATTAGACCCCATCCCCGTAAGCGAGAATATGAGCAGGGCTTAACAAAGCTCACACAAAAACCCGGCTTGTGGCAACGACTGCGGTCGACCCAAGAGAAATTGTCTTTATGCTGCTTTTTTTCTCAAAAAAAAAGCAAGTTTTAAGGGGGGGAAAAAAATGGAATTTGGGCAGTGTTCCTTGTGAATTCTTTTGTTTGTGGTGGAAATAAAGTCTTCAGGCAGCTCGGGGAGGAAAACCTCATGGAAAATCTTCCCCAGAGCATAAAAGTGAAGGGGTTCAAGGGATGAGATTTCAGCTTGAAAGGAAAAGTTTGAAGCATGGAATTCCAGGATGGTTTGGGTTGGGAAGGAGCTTAAAGCCCATCTCATTCCAACCCCTGCCATGGGAAGGGACACTTTCCACTATCCCAGTGGGAGAGCTGGGAATGTTCACCTGGAGAAGAGAAGGATCCAGGGAGAGCTCAGAGCCCCTTGCAGGGCCTAAAGGGGCTCCAGGAGAGCTGGAGAAGGACTGGGGACAAGGGCTGGAGGGACAGGACACAGGGAATGGCTTCCCACTGCCAGAGGGCAGGGATGGATGGGATACTGGGAATTGGGAATTCCTGTCTGGGAGGGTGGGGAGGGACTGGGCTGGAATTCCCAGAGCAGCTGTGGCTGCCCCTGGATCCCTGAGAGTGTCCAAGGCCAAGTTGGATGGGATTGGAGCAGCCTGGGATAGTGGGAGGTGTCCCTGTCCATGGAATGGGATGGGATTTAAGTTCCCTTCAAACTCGAACCATTCTGGAATTCTGTGAATCCACGATTCCCATCTCCCACACCATCCTGACAAACTCCCAAGTTTTGTATCCGGTGCTGCTGAGGAAGGGACACCCTTGTTCATCTAGAAGAACTTCGCCTAGAAAAATTCCGTCTTTTTCCTACCCAGAAAAATTTGGATATGAATTATTCCCAGTCATACACGTAGACAGTGAGGTTATTTTGCCAATTTGTAATAAACAATTTATTTTGTGGATTTTGTGGAACAAAAACAAATGAGGGATTTTTTTAATTCAATATTTTAGTAGAGCAATGGTCGTATAATTACAAGCCCATTTTGAACTCCTCCACCCCAGCACTGCAGTTCTTTGATAATAAAAAAGCTCAAATAAAGATTTCAATGAAAATTTAAATATTTCACGGCCATCCCAGAGTTAATTTTTTCCAACAATTAAAAAAAAGGGGGATTTTTCCGGTCATTTTTGCTATTTCCATGGCAAAGCCAGGTTGCAAAGTTTAGGACTGGTTTCACTGCTCACTTTGTGCTGTATCCCAAATCCTCATCTCTTTCCCACCCACCCCGTGCCAAGGATCATCCATCAGGAATGAATTCCATGCTCTTGGAATAATTTCTCATCTTCTGTCGTCCATCAGTTCGTGTCAGTTATCGAATTAAGATGAAATTAATCAGATTTAAGTGGCACTGAACAAACCCCAGCACCGAGCAGTTAAGTGGGATCATCAGAAATTCCTTTGGCTTTTTTAAAGTGATTGAATTGGGATTATTAAAACCGCTGGAAAAATCCAATCCCTTTGTCCTGCTGGGTTGGCAGCAGAATCCCAGCACTCAGAGAGAAACTGGGAGGCCCAAAGGCAGGGAAAGGGAAATTACTGAGGATTTTTTCTCCTCAAAACATGTTGTATTTGCTAAGTCAGAACTAACGAGGTGAAAATCCCAGAATTCCAGAATGGTTTGGGTTGGAAGGGACCCTAAAGCCCACAAGAATTTATAAAAACATTGTAAAATCATTGTGATTTTTCACCTGGAATTTCCTACGGAAAGAGAGGCTTCCAAAATATTTTGGGGGTTTGTTTGTTTGTTTGTTTGTTTGTTTAACAAAAATAAATTAGGTTTTTTAAAAAATTTAATATTTTAGAGCAATGATCACATAACATTCACATCTTTTTCTGTCTAATTGTTGCAGCTTAGGAGTGAATCCACAGAAATATGCTGGAGATTTCCCAAATATTCCTTGAGATTTCCAGCCCAGGCAAAACAAGCACTTGGGTTCTCCATGGATGGATTCAGAGCTGTTTTTTCCCATTAGGAAAACCTCAGGAATAAAAATGTATATCCAGCTGCTCAACACGGTGCAGGAACTCCAAATAAAAGGAAATAAAACCACCTGGAATTCTGAATTTATTGGGAATTTGCTCCCGCATTTGCCAACAACACCAGCAATGGGAGCAATCAGAGCTCTTGGGCCTGGAAAAGGAAAAGGGTGTTTGGAAATGTGGGAATGAATTGACACTGTAAAAAGAGCAGGGAAAGAATCAAATTAGGTAGAATTGGAGCAAAATTCCCTTGGGAAAAGGAGACAATTTGGACAACTTGGAAAGCTCCT
This sequence comes from Lycocorax pyrrhopterus obiensis, assembly GCA_014706295.1. Taxonomy (NCBI): domain Eukaryota; kingdom Metazoa; phylum Chordata; class Aves; order Passeriformes; family Paradisaeidae; genus Lycocorax; species Lycocorax pyrrhopterus. The sequence goes on along the minus strand of JACSVZ010000007.1, from coordinate 63,004,456 downwards.
GGGGCTGGAAGGCTGAAGGGAAAAATCCCGAGTACAGCTGGAGAAATACAATTATATTTTGTATTTCATATTTTTCAACAAAGCTCCCGCTTTTAGCTCAGAGTAAATTCCTCGTCCATATTTCCTTCAGGAATTCCTGTAAAATTCAGCTGTGTCCTACAATTCCTGGGTGATGGAGTCCAACCACGGGACCCTTAACCAAATGTGGGTTGGGAAAATCCTCGTTATCCACTTCAGTGCGGCTGGGGAGATGGGTCCGGCTGTGCCTCCATCCCCCCAAAAAATGTCCTTCCTCATGGGAAGGCAGCATCCTGAAAATCACCACGTCGGAGAAGGGCCTCCATGGGAAAACAGGGAGGCATCCAGCATCCAAACATTTCCATCTGGGATGGATCCTCGTCTCCACCCTGGGATCTGTCCTGGAGGTGACTCCTGGAGGTTGTAGCTTTGTCTTCGAGGAGAAGGTGAAGGCTTCTCATCCTTAGCATGGCCAAGAGCATTCCTGGGAGGCTTCGTGCAAATTATCCCGATTTTTTCATTCAAATCCTGGTTTTTTAAACCACGCCCCCATAGGGGTGGATGAGATGGGGAGCAGGAGGGGAGCTTGGCCAGGTTGAGGAATCAAAGGAGGAACAGGGCCAGTGCAATGCCACGAGTTCCTTTTCCAGGTTAACCCTTGACTCCTGCAGATCCCAAACCCCATCCCTGATTTAATGATCCGGACACGAGAACCCAAAAAAAGGACACTTGGATGAGATGATCGTGGTCAAGAAGGTTCCAAGGTGTGATTACAGCAAATTCCGTTTGGAAAAGCTGGGAGCCTGTCAAGGGAGCTCTCCGGGTATTCCTGCACATCTGTAATTTCAAGGAAAAGTGGAGATGACGCACAGCTCTTCCTGCTGGAATTCCAGCCAAATTCCCTGGTTAAGTTAATTATCTCCCAGTGATCGTGGCAGGGTTTGCTGCTTTTATCCAGTGAGTTATTCCTAACCAATTCCTGCTTCTCCCAGATCTCTCTGCCCAACAATCCCACCCTCTGCCTGAAACCCTTGTCCAAATACTCCTGGAGCTCTGGAAGAGTTGAATGTCTTGAAGGTCCGAACCCACTTCCCTCCAGAGCATCCTGAAGAATTTGGGCACCTGGGAAACACTGGGGTGAGCAGAGGTCGGATCCAAGTCTCCCATTCCGTTTCCTGCTGGAATTTTGGAATATTAGGAGCTAAAAATGAACTGGGAGAGAACAGAGGACATTGAGGGTAAATTTACTCAGCCCAGCAAGGCCTCAAGGCAGGAGAAGTGGGAAGTGACTCATTCCCAGCTTCCAGGGAATGTCCCAGCTGGACACAGGGATGGAGCTGCTCAGCTCAGCAAGGGGAAGCCACCTCCAGGCTTTTCCAGGACTGCCGTGTGCATTCCCAAGGCTGGACAGCAGCAATTTGGGGTTGGAATGACTTTGGTGTGAGCAAGGCAGAGTTCAGGACTAAATCCATGTTTTACCAGGCATGCTGGATGCAAGGAATCAGCCTGGGATGAAGCCAAGGGCATCTTGTTTCCCTGAATTTTTTCTGTGCTGTTTTCTCGGCTCTCCTCTCAAAGCAAAAGTTCCTCTTGGATTTTTTTGGCAACACTGGAAAGGGAGAAATCCTGAAATTTTCACGTCTTCAGGACCTCAACAGCGAACAGCAAAAGCACAGGACTGGGAAAACATCTCCCTGCTCCATAAATAACATCCCTTCAGGGCTGGGATTGCAGGATTCACCTCCATCCCACAGGCTGCTCCTTCCGAGAAACAAGATTCCCGAGGCTTTCAAATCCTCATTTTCTCCCTCCTGATCCGAGATGACACTAATGGAGCAACGCTCAGGGCAGGGAAATCGGTGCTCCCTGTGCTCCCGGAGCCTGCAGCGCGACCACAGCTGTGGGAAAGACACATTCCACTAATGGAGTTTCCTTGTTTTTTGGTTCCAGACTGGATAAATCCACAGGCGGGATTTCTAATCCATTACACCCTTCTCATCCCGTCGGAAAACGCTGAGTTCTGCTCCCCAGCTCCCATCTCCATTAACTCGCTCCCATCTTTGCTCCTTTCCAGCTGCAGCTGTGCTTTGCATCGCCGCTTTTCCGGCTCCTGGCGCTTCCTGGGCCTGCTCCAGATGGAGCAACACGCCAGGGACAGATGGAAAAGGTCTTTGGAGTCGGGAATGCGTGATGAGGCCATGGATGAGAGCTGGCCTTGGGTACCCTCAGTCCTGATTTTGCGCCGCTCTCAGCCCTCCAAGGGGTTGATTCCAACCCCACTGATCCAGATCTGATCCCAAATATTCCATGGAAGGCTGGCTGTCTCCCAGGAGTTTGTCCTTTTTGTGCTCCCGGACACGTCCTTGGCTTCTTTTGCAGTGGGGACCTTTGCGTTTTAGCCTGAGGCATTCCCAAATCCAGCATTTCACCAGGAGATTCCCTCCAGGGTGGCAAGATGGCCACTGCACCCCAAATCCAGCTGCTGGGTGGAATCCAAGGATACTTTATCCCTCCTTAGCACCTACTCCTTAATCAGACACCTTGAGGATGCTTCCAAGATTCCATTTAAAATTCCCGATTCACCCCTTGCTGAGCAAGTTGATCACCCCAGGAGAACAACATGACCTGGAATAAAAAAATCCCCAAACACAGCAGGATTTTGACTTTAAAACGAGAGATTATTGTGGAAAAGAAGGAGATTATTTCATTTCATTTCCAGAAAATTCCGGTTTATTCCTGGAAAACTCGGTGAACAGCAAAAAGTTTAATCAGCTCGCCTTGTTCAGCTCAACCAAGAGAAGTGGAAGTGGGGACTTGATTGATTTTTTGAGTCACTGCCTAAAAAATTCCAGGTGGGATCTTCTCAGGTCACCAAAAACATGAGGAGATCCGTGACTGAAAGCAGGAACTGGGAAAAATCTGGCAGGAAATCTGGATTGCATTTTTTGGAACATTTAACATAATTTACCTGTGCAATTAATGACTTCTCAGCCATGGGAAGTCGTTAACTCCATGTGGGAAGACGATCTAAAGATGTTTCGGTGCAATCAGAACACCAGGAATTTCCTGGAGCACTTCCATGATGTTTTGGAGGAGGTCAGAGAGGCTCCTACCAGATTCCTTGGCCTCCAGGATCTGTAACTCCAATAAAAATTGATTTCATATTGTAAAAAGTATAAATTGTTTTCCTCTTTTCGGAGTTTAAAACAATGCTCAGGACACCACAAGGTTTTGTAGGATGAGATTTGGCACAGATGCAGGAAAACCTGAATTTTTCCTTATATTTTTCCAACGTCTTGATGGAAAACTTCTGGTTTCCATTCCATTGAGAACTTCCAAGGGCTCTGCTCTGCTGGGATTGTTTCAAATTTTGCAGCAGAGAGGAAATCTCAATTTTTCATATCCAGCGCAGGAAGTCCTGGGTATGAGTTGTAGCAAGGGAGGGCTCAATCTCCAAAATCCAATGGATTGACACCGGATGGGGAGGTGGAATTTTCGCTCCATCTGTGGAAATTTCTGAGTAAAAGCAGCTGGAAGAGCTCAAAAAGAGCCAAAAGATCTTTCATGGTTTATCAGCTCCTGGGGTTGCTCAGAGCCTTTTAAATCCTGACTTAGGGCACTTGTGCCGTAATTCCGATGCTCCAGGATGGAGATTCCTGCAAGGAATGGGGCCTCGTGTTTTTTATTTTCCCTGAGGATCATCAAAGACAACGTCAGGGGCAGGGTTTGAGGAACCACCACAGAGCAGGAGCTGAAATCTTGATTTTCCTGGGGCAGCGTTTTCCTGTGGCTGTTGGTGTTGGTGAAGGAATGGCGACTTCCTGCATGGAATAATCATTCCTGAAAAAAGCCAGGTGTTCCAATTTCGTTTTGGGCTCCTCCAGACAGGCAGAGAGAGAAGGGGAGCTTGAACTGGGCTCCACCTCCAACAGGAATTCCAACAGGAATTTGGGCTGAAAACACATTTTCCACACTGCAGGAATTCTCAGGTAGCAATCCATTAAAATATCCAATGTTTTTTGGGATCTAAACATAATCAAATATCTTCCCAGGCCACCAAGAAGCCTCCAAAATTCCATCAGGATCCCAGATCTCTAAGATGGATAAGAACCTCCAGGTGCAATGGAGGATTTAGGACCCAGGGGATGGACAAGAAGAAGAATTAAGGATCATGTGCCCATCTCCTTATCCAGCTGTGAGGACCTACCTGAATCATATTCCCAGGCAAATCATGGATGAACATGGAATAAAATATTCCCTCAAGCCCAACAGGAACCTGGAAAAATTTGCACCACTCGTTTCTCCCATGGGTTGTGTTTTCTATGGAATTTTTGAGCAAAAATTTTGCCTGAGTCTGGTAAAATGCAATTTTTAATGATAAATCTGACTGGGTATCAGGTGGGATAGGCCTTGGAGAAATCTGGGACGGTGGAAGGTCTCCCTGCCCATGGGAATGGGATCTTTAATGGGTCTTTAAGGTCCTTCCCACCCCAAGCTACTCTGGAATTCCATAAAAGACCACAGCAGTCACATGGACACCTGACAGCTCAATAAATCCAGTTCCATCCCAACCCATTGTCACCCTCATCCCAAAGGATCCCACAGCTTAAAGCTGGGAGAAAGGAAGAGTTGTGGGGCCATTTTTCCAGCTCAATTCAGAGTAATTAAGGTTCATTGATGCATAATTAATATGCAGCTTAATTGAAATGGGTTTTTTCCCAAATCCGTGCTCCAAATACACGGAAAAGCTGATCCTGAACCAACATCAGTGAAGGAAAAGTGTCACCAACCATTTTTTCTGCTTCCAGCCCAATTCCAGTGATCCCAAACAGACTCACTCCCAACGTACTTGAGTGGCAACAAAAATGGGATTCCACTTCCCCTCTTTTCGGAGTTTTTTTATTCACTCTACAATTTATTCAGGAAAAAGTAAACATGGAATTAATGTCAAACCAGCTCAGCTGATTTTTCTCTTTTCCATGGATTTCACAGATGCTCTGTGAACCCCCTCTTCCTGCGACAGCACCTTTTTATTTCTGCATGAGCAGAACTGTCACGAATCCTGATTTATTTCCTCCAGGCAAATGAAATGTGACCCAGGCAGTCGAACGCCAGCTCCTCTTGCCTCTTCTCGGTGTTTCAGGTGTGCACCCGTCACATTTTAATAGTTCACTGTTAATAATAATAATAATTCTGCTGGAATTTATTGTTTCAAGGGGAGATGGGCCTGGGAAACTCTGGGGAGTCTCTGTGTTGATAGAGGCAAAATAATGGCAATTAACTGGTTGCATTCCCATAGGAAATATTCCACTAAAATTAATAAATGGATGGTCAGAGGGAGGTTAATATTCCATTAAAATTGAAAAATGGATGGTCAGAGGGAGGTTGGTCCAGCTGCGTCTTTAGCTCCATGGGAGGGGTGGAACGGGATGAGTTCTCCCACCCAAACCATTCTGGGATTCTCTGCTGTAAAGGATGAGGAGAATAAAAGAAATAAAATGGGTCTAAATATGAGGAGAATCAATAATTCTCCATCAGGAGAGGGAGAAATTAAATTATCACCTCCAAATTTCATTTGTTTTTCAGAGAAACTCCTCAAACTGCAATGCCAGAGAGCTGAGCTGGGGAATATTTGCTAAAGCAGGGGATGAACAATCTGCCCTGGGAGCAGAGCGGGAATAAGGAATATTTTCCCTTTGATGGACCCAGACATTGTGTTCCCACATCCCTGTGATTTACACTCTGGAATGAACTCGTTGATCTCAGGCTCCATCGAGGGGCCCTGGAGGCTCCAGGTGGATCAGAGCTTTTATTTATCACGAATGCAACCCAGGAATCAATTCCTGCCAGGAAAAAGCTCTCCTTGCAAAGCTGAGAGCTGCTTTAAAAGGAGCTAAAGAGCCCCAGGAGAGCTGGGTTTTCCTGCTGAATTCCCTGAATTTTGAAGCCCTTCACAATTCCTTGATTGCCCAGAACAATCATTCAGGAAAAAGAAAGGAAAAAGAAAAAAATACGGAGAAAAAACCCAAATAATCTTTTTTTTTTTGTTGGGATTTTCAGTTATCCTGTAGTTTGCTCGGACAATTCATGCCTGGAATTTCCAGAAATTCCCTCTGACCACGGTGTTGGGTCAATCTTGGTGTGCAGAGTAGATCCAGAGCCTGATCTGGGAGAAATCTGGGAGAAATCCCAGAGAAACCTGTGAGAAATCCATGCCCAGAATTCCTCGCAGGATGAACAGAGCAGGGAATTTCTGTCTTGGACACCTCCTGTGGCCTCTCATTTCTTCCCAGGATTTCTGAACTGCAATAATGAAGTTCCTGCAGCTTAATCCAATCGATTTCCATTACGGATTTCAATATCAGATCTTGGAATGCACATCAGCTCTCCCTGTGGTTAATGCAGTGCCTGAACTCTGGGATTCTCTGCCCTCTCCCAGGAGACCGAACTACGGAAAATTGTCACTGGTTTAGGCACAAAACAAAGCCAGGATTGTGGGATAAGGCAGCCAGGTGATAAAGGCCGGTTTTTCCCTAATTCCTGTTGGAATGGTCATGGATAACCCAAAGCATCGTGGATCCTTATCTTGTCAGAGTGTTGGAAAGATGCATGAACTCTTGCAAAAAAAAAAAAAGGTTATAAATCAAATTTTAGCATTAAATGACTTTATATCCCATCCAATCCCATCCCATTCCATGGGCAGGGACATCTTCCTCTATCCCAGGTTGCTCCAAGCCCCAACGCCCAACCTGGCCTTGGACTTCCAGGGATCCAGGGGCAGCCACAGCTGCTCTGGGAATTCCATCCCAGCTCCTCACCACCGTTTAAGCCAGGAATTCTTCCCAATATCCAACCTAAATCCACCTCTTCCTGCTTAAAACCATCACCCCATGTCCTGTCCTGTTTTATGTTTTGGTTTCAACACTTTTGGCCACATTTCTCAGCTGGGACTTTGGAATTCTCCAAATATTCACCCAGGAAGGCTCAGACTCCTGGGACTCCCATTTCCTAATAGAATTCCTGAGCTAATTTACAGATTTTTTTTAGTAAATCCCAACTGGAATTCCTCAGTGAGTGCAGGACTGGCAGAGCTCTCCTGGCTGAAGTGCTGCCACTGTCATAAAACGAAAATCTACATTTTTAATCTCTCCCCAGTGAGATTAAACACACTCCCCTATTGCCAAACCAGTGAGAAATTCTTGCTTTGGCATCCCAAAATACAGAAAAATCTTCCCATTTCGCCTTCAGGCAGAAAGGTGACTTTTAATGATCCATAATGTCCCCTTTTCCCCGTTCCAGACTGGAAAAGAACCTGGATTTAACAGAGAATTTGCGTTGTCCTCACACCGACACAAAATATTCCCTTTAAATGGAGCAGCCCAAGAAATTCAAAATTAGGAACAATTTTAGCCAAGACATTTTCAGCTTGGATTGCACCTAAAAAGCCACTTCAGCTGAATGGAAAATGACCCTGGAAAGGTTTTGTTGGAGCAAGTTTGAGTCAGCACAAAGCCCTGGAAGTCAGGTTTTATCTTTTCCAGAAAAAAAAGAGGATTTTCAGTTCTTCAGCCAACAAAAAAAGCCCCAGTTCCAGAAATAATTATTGCAGGGCAATAAGGAAATCAATAATTGCAGAGCAATAATGGGCAAGTCAATTGTGAGTCATCACCTACAAAGAAATCCCATTTAAATCCCATTTAAATACCAAAGAAATCCCATTGATATCCCAAAGAAATCCCATTTAACACTCCAGTCTTCAATGTTAAACATGCAAGTCCATGGAAAGCCAAGGATTTTCTGACAGGTTCCCATTTTGGGGTTTTTATCAGGAGTTTTGAGGTCTCTTCAGGATCTCCTCAACCACAGAAACCTGAGAGACGCAGAAGCTTCCGAGTTTCGGGAGTTGAAATAATTCCTTGGATAATTTTTACAGTCCAGTGCCATTAAAAATTAATCCTAATAAGCCAAAAGTTGGTAAAAAATAATTTTTTCTGGATAATTCTCTGCAAGACAGAAAGAATTATCACTCCAGTCATGGAAAACAGGGAAATCTTGCATTGATGTTGGAATACAAGGAATTGCATGGGAAAGACAGAGCCAGGAGGGCAAAATCGATCCATTAATTAACAAAAAATTAACTGCACACATCCGTCTCCCTCACAGGACTGTGGAATCCGGTTGCCCAAACCCCTGGAATTACTCCCACCATTCCATGCATCCAGGAATCTGGGATTTAAACAGTTCCCACTGAAGGTTACCTGAGCACCGCTCCTTCAACTCAACGAGACATCACGGGCTAAGAATGAAAAATGGCTCTTCCAAATGGGATTTGTCCCAATTTAATGGAATCATTTGGAATTCACACTTTTAATTAACCTCTGCCAATCTCCGGGACTACAATTCCGAGTGTTCCAGTGACAGATCCACAATTATTTTCTTATCTTCTCCCGTTGGCTCCTCGGTCTCCACACTCCGAGGGTTCAAGGAGTCACTGCCAGACAATCCATCCCTGCCTTCCTCAGGTGGGGAATGCAAGGAAAGGACTTGGAAAAGGATTTGGGAAAAACTCCGAAGCCTTTGTGTGGTTTGTAAGCAAAATCAACTCCAGTCAGGCCAGAACAGAGGGAACTGGAAGTTTTCTTGGATCCTTATGTTCTGATCATCAGACAGATAGGAGATCATGGATTATTTATCCTCGTTATCCAGGGATACGGCCATGGAGATGCTCCAAGGGCTGGAGCCAGGCTGGGAGAGCTGGGAATGTTCACCTGGAGAAGAGAAGGCTCCAGGGAGAGCTCAGAGCCTCTTCCAGTGCCCAAAGGGGCTCCAGGAGAGCTGGAGAGGGACTGGGGACAAGGCATGGAGGGACAGGACACAGGGAATGGCTTCCCCTGCCAGAGGGCAGGGATGGATGGGATATTGGGAATTAGGAATTCCTGTCTGGGAGGGTGGGGAGGGGCTGGAATGGAATTCCCAGAGAATCTGTGGCTGCCTTTGGATCCCTGGCAGTGCCCAAGGCCAGGCTGGATGGGGCTTGGAGCAGCCTGGGACAGTGGGAGGCGTCCCTGCCATGGCAGGGGTGGGATGAGATGAGATTTAAGGTTTCCAAACCATTCCAAGATTCTCTGATTTGATCCTAAAAAACACCTGTGGGATACTGGTCAGGACACTTCCCTAAAATAACCAGGTTTAAATAATACCCCACTGATTTACCCATTTCCAGTCATTTATATTTATATTTATATTTATATTTATATTTATATTTATATTTAGTTTAGTTTTACTTTTACTTTTATTTTTATTTTTATTTTTATTTTTTGTATTATTCATATTTACATTGTCTATGTTTCTGTTTATAATTTTTGTATTTATTTGATTTATATTTATATTTATATTTTTAATATTTATATGTTTCCCAGCACCCAGCCCATTCCCCCACTGTTTAATTCTCTCTCCCCATCAGGCCTGGATTTTATTTCCGCTCTTAATTTGTCCAATTTCAGTTTCCAGCCTCTGGATTTGTTCCAGATGGGGCTGGAAGGCTCCCGACCCCTTTATCCTGATTTTTATTCCCTGTGTCATTCCTTCCTTGTTCTTTTCATCTCTCCCTAAATTCCCCACCTCATGCTCCTGTTGCTGCCAGGACCTGTTTTCCCTCATTCCCAAATTTTGTTCAATTCCAGAATGAGCCGTGTTTAATCCATTAACTTTCTCCTTCAGCTGTGGACAAAGGAAAAAATTCCATAACCACGTTGTAATTCCAAGAGCACCAGTGCAAGAGGAACAATTCCCTCCTCTTCCATCATTCCCTTTATTTCTATCCAAGGATTTCATCCTCCATTGCCCGGAGAGGTTTGATCCCTCTGATTATCCATCACCTACTTTCTGAGTCCTGCTTCCCACAACGAGGTTTTCCAAGGATTTTTTGGAGTCTGGGACTTTGCAAAGTGTTATTAAAGCACTTCTTTTCCACTCTCCTACCCCCTGACACAAAACGCCTTTATCAGTGGATTGCCCTTTTATTTTGGTTAAATAATTACTTTTATCTGTAATTCCATGGTTTTCCATGTTTTCCAATGGAAAGTCCCAGCTAGAACAACTAAAACTCAGGAATTTCCATTGTATTCCCACCACATCCACATTATTTTGTTTCCTGCCACTCTCCATGAATGGATTTAGCTTGAAATGATGAGTTCAGAGAAGGAAATAAATACCTGCAAATATTCCTTTCTAACGAGGTTTTCATTTCCTGGAGTCTGGGAACTGGCAAAATCCCGGCGTTAATATCCTCCGTCTCCAAAATTATTGACGGAAAACAAAACTGGAGAAGCAGCTTTTGGAATCAGGGATGCTTGGAATATTTCCCTGACTTTGTGCTCATAATGTGGGGCTGCGAAGGAAAATAAAAACACCCATTGAGGGCAGAGAATAAAAATGAGTCAGGAGAAAAATCCCAGCCTTGGCACAGGAAAATGGAAATGGGACAAGAAAAGCACTTTGCTCTCCAGAATTCAGAATTTTGAATCAGCTGCCAAGCTGCTCCTCTCCTTGCTGCCAACGGATTCATCAAGACTTCTCCATGGGAATCCAGTGCTCCAGCCTCTGGAATTTCTCATCTAGAGAGGGATCAAACTTCTGCCTCCCTGAGTTTTTCCCTAAACGCGGCTCCTTCGCTTCCCTACCTCTGCCAAGGGTCTGGTGACCTCCTTGATGGGAATATTTTGGTAGCGCAGGATGGGCAGAAATTCCATTTCTCCCACAAGTAGGAATCTTTTCCATCTCTTTTTGGGTTTTATCGCTGGAGGATTACGCAGGGCTTGGACAGGGTGACAGCAATGCCTTATCCCAGCCTAATAAACGTATCCCTGTCAGCCAGGCTGAAGGAATTCCCACCTGGATTCTCCTGCTCTACCACATCTGGGCAGAGCTTTGTCCCAAACTCCAAAAAATCCCATTTTTTGGCTGCACAAACAGAGAATTTTGCAGTACTTTGTTCCCATCTATTTTTTGCCTCCTCTCCCAGGCACACACTCCATGTGTTCCTGCACTTCCCAGCTCTGGAATTCTCTGCAAAACCCCTCTGTCAGCATTCCCACAGTGTTTCCATGCCGTGCTTCCTTTCCATGGAATGTTTTAAGCTGTCATGGATTTCACAGGAGCTCGAAACAAAGAGGGGGCCTTCCTCCCCACCCTGTGATTCCCCTGCTCTCCACAAGAAGTGTTTTCCCCTTTTTTTGTGGCAGCACTCAGCTTTTTTGGAGAAGCAGCATCCATTTCATCTATTTACGAAGAGATCTTTAATCCATCACTAAATCCTAACTGGATTTCTTCCCGAATCCCTGCTCCGGCTCCATAAATGAGGTGCAGGTTCCAGGTGAGCAGTGGTGACCCCCGAGGTCAGCCTGGATTTTCTGCGAGCCTGACCCGAGTGCTCCAGCTGCCAATCACCACTAACGGGGTCAGCTCCTTCTGGAGCCGCTCAAAGGTCTCCAAACAATTCCTTTATTTCCCTGATTTTTTCTGGGAGATGAGGACAGTGGATATGGCCCGGCTGTGAGCACCCAGAACTCCCCAATCCTGGGCTGATCCCGCAGTGTGGGAAGCAGGAAAGGGGGAATTCTGCCCCTCTGCCCCACTGAGGTGAGACCCCACCTGCAGAGCTGCTCCCAACAGCTGGAGCTGTTGCAGCAATTCCAGAGGAATCCATGGAGATTCTCCAAGGGCTGGAGCCCCTCTGCTGGGAGGAAAGGCTGGGAGAGCTGGGAATGTTCACCTGGAGAAGGGAAGGCTCCAGAGAGGGCTCAGAGCCCCTTGCAGGGCCCAAAGGGGCTCCAGGAGAGCTGGAGAGGGACTGGGGACAAGGGATGGAGGGACAGGACACAGGGAATGGCTTCCCACTGCCAGAGGGCAGGGCTGGATGGGATATTGGGAATTGGGAATTCCTGTCTGGGAGGGTGGGGTGGGGCTGGAATGGAATTCCCAGAGCAGCTGTGGCTGCCCCTGGATCCCTGGCAGTGCCCAAGGCCAGGCTGGACATTGGGGCTTGGAGCAGCCTGGGACAGTGGGAGGTGTCCCTGCCCATGGAAGGGGCTGGAATAGGATGGGATTTAAGGTCCTTCCAACCCATTCCATGAGTTTCTGATCCAATATTTCCTGAACATCTCCTTTCCCTGTCTAATCCAAGACATAAAAGCCCTTCCTCCATCCTTTTCTTTCCCACTTTTTCCTCTTCCCTGAAACCTCTCCCGCCACAACTCCTTCTCCCTTCCCTCCTCACAGATGTGGAGTTCACTACCTGAGCTCAACTTGATTTATGGGCAGAGATAAAAAAGAGATTTAATCATGTCCATGAACTTCTCCAGCAACACACTCTGACATACTCTATTAACTGCTCCTCTCCAGACATTTTTCATGGATGGTGTCCAATCCTTGATTCCCAAGCATTTAATTATTCTCCCTTTGTTAGAAGATCCCACTAAATCTCCTGATTTATGCCACGCTCCATAAATAAGACCTTTCCTGGTTGCTTTATGATGGCACAAATTTGTTGGAGGCATCTGCATAAATTTTTATGGGATTTAATTGTTCACTCTGCATCCTTGTTCCCAGTTTTCCTCGTGAATCAGAGCTGGGAATCACGGAGCACCACACAATTAATTACTCACAGTAGCCGCCTCTGTGTCTATTATTTAATTTCCTTTTCAGCCCTAACGTTGTAAATGTTCACCCGTGAGTTATTGGGATTATTTGGAAAATAGGATTACGGCGCCGGGAGAGATTTATCCGGGAAACTCCTTGTGGCTGGAGAGAGGGAGAAGGTCAGGAAGTTCATTAAAGCAGATTAATGGAGAACAAGTGGGATCTAATCAGACTGGGAGCCTGGAGGCGCCTCGTGCTGGGGCAGGGACGTTGTTCCCACGGATTATTTGTGTGCCTGCTCCCGGAACGTTGGGAATGACAGCAGATCCATCCTCTTTAGCCACTCCAGCCGCTGATAAATGAGTTCCTGCCCACCATCGGCATCCTGTCAGGGAGCTGAGGCACTGCTCCAATTAGTGCTCCCCAAGGAGGGAAGGAAGGCAGGGTCTGGCCCTGCCTGCAAAGCGCCGAGAATTCCAGGCTGTTCATTATCCGGCTTCTCCACTCCATGCCCTGCTCCAGGGAATAGCCTGGATAATAATCCTGTAACTGGAGCACTTAACCTGCGTGATATTTGCAAAGCCAAGGCTTCAGAAAGGAGCAATTCCCGGGAAGTGCCGCTCGGGGACAGGTTGAGCAGCAGACGCTGAGCGGGATGGGCGGAATTGGGGTGTGGAGATGGACTTTTTCCTTGTCAGCCTCCATAACCATTCCAGGAAGGTAAATACCAACACAGGATCATTTAGGTTGGAAAAGATTTTAGGATCATGGAGTTTAACCCTTTCCCATCACTGCCAAGGCCACCACTTACCATGTCCCCAGGTGCGACCTCCACAGGGTTTTAAATCCCTCCAGGGATGGGAATTCCACCACCGCCCTGGGCAGCCTATTCCAATGTCTGATCACCCTTTCCGTGAAGAATTTTTCCCTAATTCCAATCTGAACATCCCTTGGAGCAATTTGAGGCCGTTTCCTATTGTTTTGCTGCAAGTGATAAATTCCAAAGTGATGCGTTCCAAACGGCGGTTGGAATTCCAGGATTGCATCAATCTCACTCTGTTGTCCTTGGCGAGCAACACAGAGCACGGACTGGAATTTCTGGCTCAGATTTATTTCCATAAATCCTTCTTCCTTGAACTCCACACTGTCTCTGTTTCTCCTGATCCTTGGCACGGTTATAAATTGATTTAAGTAAATAATTTGAGCAGGTAATTTATGTATTGTAAATAAAAGCATGGAATGGTGTGGGTTGGAAGCAGCCTTAAAGCCCATCCCATTCCCACCCCTGCCATGGGCAGGGACACCTTCCACCATCCCAGGTTGCTCCAAGCCCTGTCCAACCTGGCCTTGGACACTTCCAGGGAAGGGGAATTTGTGGGGCACCTTTATCTGTCTTTTATATGAAGTCCCGGAGCAATTACAAAGGAAGCAGGGAATCCCAATGGGAGTATATAAAATACTCCCATTAGGATGAAGCTCACTGAGATAAACTCCCTTCCTGCCCTCTCCCCTTCCCACCTTCCCAAATCATTTCATGAAACAAGAAAAGGTAAAATCCTGCAAAAACTTTAAGTGGTAAAACCTTGCTCCTGGCCCTCAGCTGGGATTTGTTCTGAGAGGAGGAAAAAAATTGGTATATTCATAAGAGACTGGAATTGTGCAGTTTATCAGGTGTTCCTTTAATCCCTAAGGAGCACTGGTTTCCCTAAAAACAGAGCTTTGTTTTCCCTTATCCATGTGGAGATTGCGACCCCTCACATCCCCTGGTTGTGTCTATTCCTTGCCAATATGCAAATCATTCCTGTTTTTCCTTCCTCATATTCCGTTCAGAGGTTCCTCAGCTCCTCACATTCCCCCAGTTGTGTCTATCCAGTGCCAATATCCAAAGTATTCCTGCTTTTCCTTCCCACACTCTGCTCAGGGGCTCCTCAGCTCCTCAGGGGCTCCTCAGCTCCTCACATGCCCTGGTTGTGTCTATCCGGTGCCAATATGCAAATTATTCCCACTTTTCCTTCCCACACTCTGCTCAGGGGTTCCTCAACCCCTCACATCCCCTGGTTGTGTCTATCCGGTGCCAATATGGAAATTATTCCCACTTTTCCTTCCCACACTCTGCTCAGGGGTTCCTCAACCCCTCACATCCCCTGGTTGTGTCTATTCCATGCCAATACCCAAAGTATTCCCGCTTTTTCTTCCCACACTCTGCTCAGGAGTTCCTCAACTCCTCACATGCCCTGGTTGTGGCTATCCAGTGCCAATATCCAAATTATTCCCGCTTTTCCTTCCTCACACTGCTCAGGGGTTCCTTAACTCCTCACATCCCCTGGTTATGTCTATCCAGTGCCAATATCCAAATTATTCCCGCTTTTCCTTCCCACACTCTGCTCAGGGGTTCCTCAACTCCTCACCTCCCCTGGTTGTGTCTATCCAGTGCCAGTATCCAAAGTATTCCCGCTTTTCCTTCCCACACTCTGCTCAGGAGTTCCTTAACCCCTCACATCCCCTGAGTGTCTATTCCATGCCAATATCCAAAGTATTCCCGCTTTTCCTTCCCACACTCTGCTCAGGAGTTCCTTAACCCCTCACATCCCCCAGTTGTGGCTATCCAGTGCCAATATCCAAATTATTCCCACTTTTCCTTCCTCACACTGCTCAGGGGTTCCTTAACTCCTCACATCCCCCAGTTGTGTCTATCCAGTGCCAATATACAAATTATTCCCGCTTTTCCTTTCCACACTCCGCATCCAATTCCCAGCCCTAAATGCCACAATTTGCCCTCTCCGAGCCCCCACTCTGATGGGATTTAGGAATTGGGTGAAGTTCCACGCTGGATATTCCAGCAGATAGAGGGGAACCCTCAGCATTCCCGGTCATCCACCGTCAAGAACGAGACATTTTGGCCACTGCAGAGGTGACGAGAGAATCACGGAATATTCCGAAATGGAAAGGACCCACAAGGATCATCCAGTCCAAAGCCTGGCTCTGCCCAGGACATTCCAACAATCCCACCCTGTCCCTGAGAGCCTTATCCAAATGCTCCTGGAGCTCTGGGATCATCCAATGGCAAAGTCTGGTGGGTGATGGGATGCTCAGGATAATTTCTCTCTGTTAATTAGGCCAAATTCCCAGCCAGTTCCATCAGGAATAATTCCTGTTGTTGAACCAATTGGTCCTGTCTCTAGGCGTGCTTGGAATTCTTCCCTGGAACCAGAGCACACATGGAAAACCCATCCATGCCCAGGTGGTTTGGATATTGGGGGCTGGAAAATGAAAGGGAAATGAATATTAATGAACAGATCCAGGAGGGAAAGGAAACAAAACAAAACCCAACCCAAACCAGGAGGGAATTGAGTTATTCAACATCCAGGAAAATGCTGAGACAAGAATTATCGGTGTTTGAACAGGGCTAGAAATGGGAAAACCCTGGAGCTGACTTCCTGAGGGAATACCAGTGTGTGGGAAGGAGAAGTAGCTGGAAGATGGAGTTTGATAAGTTTTGTGGATGAAATTATAAACTATTTTTATGTCCAAATTAAGGAGGAGTTAGAAAGGTGTGTCTAGGTTTAGGTTTAGGTCTAGGTCTAGGTTTAGGGGTATGTCCTGGCAGTGAGGTGGGACTTCGTGCAAATCCCCTTTCCACTGAGTCTCCCTTCCAGGCACTTCATAAATTACAAATTACAGCAATAATTCCTGATATTCCCATTTCATTTTCCAGTGAGATCCTGGCTTTTCCCACTAAAGCCTGGCTTTGCTGGAGCTGGGAGACGAACGCATTAAACCCCCAGCACGATGCTTTGAACACCTGATTTTTGTGTTTCCAGCTTATTCCACATCCCAACTTTGCTCCCGCTTTAATCTGGGATCCATATGGACAAGAGATTCCAAAAAAATTCCCTCAAATTCTCAGGGTTTAAATTCATTCCCTCCCACTCCTGGAATATTCCTGATTTATTCCAGTTGAGCAATCTGCCCATAGTCCTGCCCATTCATAAAAAGTGAGCAGGTAATAATTAATTTTAATGAGCAGGTAATAACTAATTTTAATGAATGCCGTTGCTGCATGGGGTAATTGTTTGAATTCATCAAACCTGGTGTTTAGAATTTAATGCAGAAATTATGTCCAAGGCATTGTTAATAAAATCATTACAAATCCATTTAGCCCTGAACCAGCAAAGCACTTCCACGTGGATTTTCTGCATGGAATGCTGAAGTGCTTCCCTGAATCCTGATTCTAAAGTTATAATTCGTTAGGCAGACTCAAAGAAGAAAACTGCTCCGATTTGTGACCTAAGGGATCTTTGCTCGTCATGGAATTGTGGAATAGAATCATCGAGGTTGGAAAAGTCTTCCAAGGTCATCAAACCCAGCTTTTGACTGATGCCCACCTTGTCCCCAGCCCAGAGCTCTGAGTGCCACATCCAGGAATACCTTGGGCACCTCCAGGGATGGGCACTCCAAACCTCCCTGGGCAGCCCCTGCCAAGGCCTGACCACCCTTTCCATGGGGAAATTCCTGCTGATGTCCACCCTGAGCCTCCCCTGGCCCAGCCTGAGGCCGTTCCCTCTCCTCCTGTCCCTGTTCCCTGGGAGCAGAGCCCGACCCCCCCCGGCTGCCCCCTCCTGTCAGGGAGTTGTGCAGAGCCACAAGGTCCCCCCTGAGCCTCCTTTTCTCCAGGCTGAGCCCCTTTCCCAGCTCCCTCAGCCGCTCCTGGGGCTTCAGCCCCTTCCCAGCTCCCTCAGCTGCTCCTCCCATGAGTGACTCTCCAGAACCTTCCCCATTTCCATTGCAGCTCCCTTTATTCCCTCTTCCAGGAATGGGAAGGAGCAGTAGGAGAGTCATTTACAGCCAGGGCAACTTCACTGTTTCATTTTTACCCCACTCCTGATGGGATTCCCGAGTCTGTGATTTATAGGGAATCCCTCGGCTGAGAACCTCCCTGAGGATCCAGCCATGAGCAGCCCAATCCCAAACTCCTCGCCACCTCTTGTCTTCTCTTTACATCCCTCACATTCCCACATTTTTGCTGATCCACCCCAATTCCACACAATCAGATCCCTCTGATGCCCTCAGGGCTCCTTCCTGGGCTCATCTTTGTCTCTCTGGGCTCATCTTTATCTCCCTGGGCTCATCTTTATTCCCTCTCCACTCTCTCTGACTCAGGGAATCTCAAGATATGGATCAGAGATCCGGTTTTATGCAGATGACATGCAGATTTCTGGGAAGTTTATCCCTAATTATTCCTTCTCTTCCCCTGTTTTATCAGTTTCTCATGAGGGCATGGAGGAGTCAATGCCATTTTTTCTGTCTTGATCAATATTTAAAACTCGAATCTAAATCTTTGCTCTCAGGCATTGTTTTTTTCTCAAAATCTGAGGAAAAAATCTCCAAAAATTAAAGTTTTTGGTGGACTGGAAGCAAAAAAAATCCTTTTGGAAGGTGGTGGTTCCACCAGATTTTGGGAATGTTGGATCATTACCTGTCAGTGCCCTACAAAGACCAAATTCCCTGGAAAGAGCCACCCAAAATGATAACACTTAGCAGGACTGGGGTAGCTCAGGGTTCATCCCTTTCCCTTGGGACAGCCACAAATCCCATCAGGAGCAATTCCATCTTTGCTGCTACAACCCGCTGCAGACCTGGAAATCCAGGTTTATTTAACCAACAAGGAAATTCCAAATTAATTAAAACATGGAAATGCATTTTCTCCTTCCATTTGAGGAAAAACCAGCTGTTAAACTGGGATTTAATAATTTCGTATTCTCAAAATAAATTTTAGGCAATGTGTGTTAATTGGTGTTTCAGCCCTTTCCAATAAAAACTTGGAATTAGGAAAAACCACAAGTCCTTCCACCTCCAACATTCCTTCTAACCACACTTCCAACAAAGATTTTCAGTTTTTATCTTGGTGCACGAGTCCCAGGTAAATGTTATAAATTAAGGCATCAAATTCCGCTCCTCATTCCAAACCAGTGGCTGAGCAGCATCCCAAAATTCCTGACTCATGTAATCCTTAAAAGTTTCTTTTTCCTGATGAAAATGGGATGGAGGTCTCAGCTACAGGACTTATTTGGCAATTCCAGATGCTGAAATAGACATGAACCCCAAATTTAGAGTCTGCTCAATCGCGGTCACAACAACGGGGTCATCCCTGTATTTGTTTAAAACTGGGAATTCCCGGATCAGGTGCCCAATGGATCATTTGGGAACATCCCTAACCACTAATAAAGGATTTTTTTTCAAATTAAGTCCATTTTCCCGGCCAAAATAGCAACATGTGGGACCTTTAAAACTAAATTACCGAGGAGTCCTGAGCAGTAAAATCAGCAGGATTTAATTCCAAGAACATGACTCACTTTTCCAAGGAACTCTATTATTAAAGTGAGGGGGTTTGGTTTAGAAAGAACAATATAAAAATTCTTTAAGAGTTATTTAAATCCTTTGTTTTCCTCCATAAAATCTCCAAGTTTTTACATCCATCCGCTTTTCCCGGTGGCTGCAACACTTAACCCCAAGAGGGGGTAAAATAATGTTGTTGTAAGAAAAAATTGCTGCAAATATTTGGAAAAGCTGTTTATAAATTGAATGTCAGAGGAAGCAAAACTTCCTCAGCCACATCCAAGGCCTTTCACTTTCCCGGGAAAAATGTTCCACGCCTTCTGTGGGACTGAATTAATCAACCAATAAATGAATGGGAGAAAGAAGATCATTAAATCTTATTTTGCCTCCTGACTAATTCCAGGATAAGCCAGGGAAGATGGGAAAGATGGTTGGAGATCCACAAAGTGGCATCAACCTTTCCCCATTTTTTGTATCCCTGGATCATTGGGAATAAATATCCAAGGAGAAGACCTCAGGTGGGACAAATCCTCCCCTTTTCCTGGGGTTGACGGAGCTCTGCTGATTTCCGGGCACCGGACTTCGTGTTTCCGTAAAGCAATATTTATGGAACAGCTGAGGAATCCAGCGCCAGTGGAGAGAAATATCATGGAATGTCAACCTTTTTGTGGATGTCCCATCCCTGGAAGTGTTCAAGGGATTTGGAGCCGCCTGGGATAGTGGAAGGTGCCCCTGCCTGTGGCAGGGGTGGAATGGGATGGAATTTAAGGTCCCTTCCAACCCAAACCATTCCATGAGATCCCATATGGCACAGGGAACGCCTCCAAGAGAGGGAATATGAAGGGAAGAGCTTTGGAAGTTCTCCTGGAGCAGGAATTGAGGCAGGAAGGAGTTGTGGTGGTTCTGAAGGCTGATCTTTGCTAATATGCGCATCTGCCTTGGAATTCTGATCCAAAATCCATGGAAAATGGGAGGAATGTGTGTGGGGGACACCGTGCCTGGCACAAGCCGAGGGATCAAAAAATTCAAGTTTTTGGTGAACTGGAAGTAAAAAAAAACCTTTTGGATGGTGGTGTTTCCACCAGACTTTGGGAATGTTGGCTCATTACCTGTGCCCTACAAAGGCAGAATTCCCTGGAAAGAGACACCCAAATTTTGGGACATTCCCTGGATCTTCTCACACAACTTGAAAGAGACAAACTCAGAAGAGCTCAAGAAAATTATTTTCCTTGTAAGACCCTCACTGCTTTGAGTCCAGGCAAAATGTGGGAAAAATATCATTTATTTATCGTGTTGTTCCTGCTCTCCAAATTAGGTCTTGGAACATTAAGACAAAACCTTTCAGAAATTCTCAAAAAATGTATTTCTCTTCAGATTTTAATTTTTTAGCATTTTTTTAACCTGAAAAAACCACCAGCTTTCACTTGACTGTCGATTCAGAGACTTCCCTCGTTTCTCATGTCCAAGGTTTTCCCCAGGAAAAGCTTTTCTTGTCACTTGTTTTTGGAATCAAAGCTGAGTTTCCCTTTCTGTCTCCTGGTTTAAGCGGCAGCAACTTCCAGAGGAGCAAATTCCAAGAGCCTCGTGGAGGAATCGAGTCAGATCCGGCAATGTTTTAATCCCTTTCCCAATTATGTGACAGCTCCTGAATTTCCCTGGGGTTTGATGCTTTCCTTTCCTGTCTTTGGAGGAATCTGAAACTGCCTGAGAAAGGGAGAACTGCATTTAATTGGGAAAAAAAACCCGGGAATGCTCGGTGCGGATTCAGTTCTAATAAAGTGTCAGAGAAAAAGGGGTGGAATTTTTCACTTTATTCAAATCCTCCGCTCCAAAAATCCTCAGAGTGAATAAATTACCGGCACTGCAGCAGAGTGAATTCTCGTGACCTTGAAACAGCAAAACCCCGAGCAAGGATGGAAGAGGAATTCGGGAATTGCTTCGGGAGCAGGTTTGGATGGAGAACAAAATATTGGCTGATCCCTGGGCAAAAGTCAGCCAGGATGGAAAAAATGTGGGAGAGTCTGGAAGAGCAGCTCCCATCCAGGAACACAACCTGGCGCTGCTGGTGGGATTCCTGCCTCATCCCATGAAATCAGCAGGAAAATTGGATGGTGAGGGCAGAGTGGGGATGCCTTAGACCTGGAAACCTGGAATCTGCCTCTTTCCCAATCCCAGATTTTCCTGTTTCTGAGGTTGGTGTAACAGGAGGGAGCATGAGTTCCCATAAGATGCTTTGTGTCGTGACTTAATTAATAATTAATTAATTGGGAAGTGTGTGAGACAAGGGACTCTGTACCACCAAAACGTTTGGGAATGCTGCTTCCCTGGATAATCCATCCAGAGAATGGTCTTTTAGCCAGTCTGTGGGGAGGGATCCAGATCCTCAAATAAACAAATTAATTACCAAAATTAAAAACCCTGTGTTGTGCAAGACTTGCATCGAAAAACTCACCCAGGTTTGGGACCAGCACAGTTCTAAAAATCCCTTTTTTCTGCTAGAAATGATGGGAAAATATTCCTTTTGCACCATGGGAAGATTTTCCTCTGGATCCCATGCCAGACACTGTCCTGCCTGCCCTGGGAAATTCCATGGGATTTCAGAGTGGGAAGGTTTGGAAGAGCAGGACTGCACTTAGCTCACAAATAACTCCTAAAATGATTCGTCCAGTTGGTGTCCAACTCCTCAGAACTCCCAAAAAGGCTTGGATTTCTTCCTTCCCACTTAATTCGAGTGGCAGAAATTCCAAATCCTCCTGGGAAGGGTCCTGCTCCCAACACTGGCTCCATATGGATACACCTGACATGGGAACACCTCAACCTGCAGTGTTGGAGCTTGAGGGGCTCAGCCTGTAATCTGGGAGGGGAAAATGGCCTTTCCCAAACTTTTGGAGCTGCTGGGATGGTGAAGTCGGCAGAAGGAGCCGTTCGGTGTTACTGTCACTCCTTCATCCCACTTTTTCTGTGGGATGAGAAACAAAGTCACAGCAGGTGGTGGGAAGGGCACAGGTGGCATTGTCACGGATCTGTCAAGGCCAAGGGACAAGGAGGGCATTCCAGACCCACCCGGGCACATTCCTGTGGCACCTGCTCCAGGACAGCCTGTCTTGGACTGGATCATTTCCAGAGGTCCCTTCCAACACTAAAAATTCAGTGACTCTGTGAAAGCCCAGACCGAAAATATCCCCTGTTTAATGTCCCTGGAGCAGTCCCAGGAGCTGTAGAGTCAAGTTGCCCCTTTTTTCCTGAAATAAAGACCTCTGCAACCGCCAGGATCTCTTAAAATCCCTGGACACCCAAACCCAATCCCAAATGTCGGGCTGGCTTAGACTGGGCACGGCTCTAAACTCTCTGCTGGCTTTAAAAACCCAAATCGGCTGCTCCGTTTCTTATTGAAATTTCCAATCCAACCTCAAGCTGAGGAGCCAGGAAAACTGGTGGAGGAAGGGAGAGCTGAATTATCTGGAGACAGCGGGGTGGGAGTGAAAGAGCACTTCTGGAAAGCCAGGAATATCAGGCTGTGGTTTTGGTCTTTGTGGGAAAGCTCCTGTATGGAAAATCCCTCTGGGAAGAGCCAGTGTCCACAAAGGAGACTGAGGAGTCCTGAAATTTTATTGGAATAAAGGCAGAGAGGCCCCTGGGCCACATCCCACAGGGTTTTCTCTCTCGGGGTTTTGGAGGGCACAGCCTCCTTTAATCCCAAACTCCCGGCCGCACGGTGCCCTCTTCCTTCCCCATTGCTGAGGTACCAGGAAGGTGCAGCCTTCCCGAACCGCCTGCCCCATATCCCCCCTTGAACCTGTCCTTTTACCCCAAAATTCAGAAGTTCCAGCTCGTACGGCCCCATTTGGCTGTTTCAGGAGCCAAACTGGAACAAACCCGTGGCTGGAAGTGGGAACAGACATCCAGTGCCATCTCAAAGCCGTTCCCACCCATCCCCTCACCCGCGGAATTGTTTGTACAGACATCAGTGCACATCTTCTCTATCATCGCACTGAAAGAAAAAGAACAGAGATACAAAGAAAAAGGGGGCCTGAACCAGGAGATTCGGGAAGCCTGTACCTCTCAAGGACCTCTGCCAGTGGAGAAAGAGAGAGGGAAATGTGGCCGGGAAATTGGAATAAAAGGGAGGCTGTGCCCTCCAGCAATTCCAGAGACCGCATGGGAAATGCCCCATGGCCTCTCCCTTTGTTCGAACAAAGTTACAGGGCTCGTCTCTCTCCTTTTTGGATGTAAACCTCTGACTTCGTGGATTAGTTTTCCCAACACAACCTTATTGGAATAAAGGCAGAGAGGCCCCTGGGCCACAGCCCGCGGGGTTTTCTCTCTCGAGGTTTCGGAGGGCGCAGCCTCCTTTAATCCCAAACTCCCGGCCGCACGGTGCCCTCTTCCTTCCCCATTGCTGAGGTACCAGGAAGGTGCAGCCTTCCCGAACCGCCTGCCCCATATCCCCCCTTAAACCTGTCCTTTTACCCCAAAATTCTGAAGTTCTGGCTTGTATGGCCGTATTTGGCTGTTTCAGGAGCCGAACTGTCCGGGCTCTGGAACAAACCTGCAGCTGGAAGTGGGGACAGACATTAAAACCCATTTTAAAGTCATTAACACCGATCCCCTCACCCACGGAATTGTTTGTACCGACGTCAGCGCACACTTTCCCCATCGCCTCCACAACCCCAGTTTACGTCCTTATTACACCTTCAAACACAAAGGAGGCAACTCAGAGAGCAAACCTTGGCTTTTAAAAACCTCTCCCGTTGCTGTGGTCCATCAAAATTCCCTCGGGGAAGGAGAGTGTGAAAGAACAGCCACTTCTGCAGCAGCAATTTTAATCAGGCAAAACTGAGATAAGGGACTGATTACAGAGTTATTGAGCTGATAAAATCCTGACTGGAGCTTTGTAATCAATCAGCAGCCACCACTCATCCATGGAATAACCAGACGGTGCAGCTGCCTTTCCCTGGATATTTATAAAGCACTCGTGGAGAAGTTATTTACCTTTATTAGCTGGATTTTCCATAATTAGCTCGACTCCTGGGAGGATTTTCAGTGCCTGGACTGACACCTGGGACACCGGACACCTGTTTCAATCAATGTTCACTTTCTTCTTAATGCCTCAGGGAACGATGGATGGCTTGGGAAGAGAAGTTAAAGGATATATTGGAATTACTAGCAATGCTCTATCGAGATGAGGAGAACAGATCGGAGAACAGACCCAGGTGTGCAGATATCCGAATCCAGGATATCCCAAAGCTCAGGAACTTGTGCTTTTATGGAATGACCTCGGTGTGAAGGGATTTTTGGCATCACTGATTACCCCACATCTTTTCTCTGGTTGTAGGATCCATGGATGTATGTGAGGGACTTTGGGAAAAGCTTGGAATTTCCCTCTTTTAACCTCTCACTCTCCACACCAGATTTTGGCAGTGGTGATGAGCACCCCGCATCTCCACAGGTGGATTTCCCAACTCTGGCCAAAGCCAAGCAGGAATTTCTCTTTCCAATTTTTTCCAGGACTGAAATGGGTTTTTCAGCCCAACACCAAAACCCTTAATAGGGTAAAGATTAAAAAGTTGCATCACTAAAAACTGCTTTGATATCTCAATTATTCCTCCTAGAATGGGAGCCTTTGCTCCCTTTTTAGAGCAATTGTTCCAACCCCAATTTTTATAAAAGAGAAAAACACCTCAGAGAGAAAATCCGTCACCCAAAGGCTGCTCCTGTTTCTCTGTTAATTAAAATAATTCAGCTGATGAGGCTCGTTAGGCCTTCAAGAGCTTCCCAAATGCTGTGGTCACCACAAAACGCTGCATTAAGAAGGTGCTGATTTAGAGAGCAGCTCTGCATCTTATTTACCGGGAAGAAAATGGACGGTGAGATAAGATCAGCAGCTGAAACCAAGGAACGAAAAGAGATAAAGACGCACACGCAGGTTCAGCTCCTGCTGGAGCTGTTCCTGATGGGATCTTTAATTTCAGGACCACATTCCATTGTTATCCTCAGCTCCTCTGCCTCGTTCCTCGCACACGGAGCAGAGGCTGCTGCCTCAATAAGAGAAAAATCAATATTTTGCTTTTTAGCATTGTTCGGTGCCCTCATCTCGCTCCTTATTTATTGTGGGATCTTCAAACTCTGCTCCCAGATCAGCCGGAACACATCCCCGTTTCATTTTCCAGGGGAAGCTGGGGTGGTTTCATGGACTGGGAGCAGCTCAGGAGTTGAAAACCTCCACTAATTGTTGTGGAGTTTCGGAACACCAGTTCTGGCATTTTAAGACTAATTGGGATTATCAAGCTGTTCTGCATGTGAATTCCATACGGAGCTGGGGATGCTCAGTGCTTGTGCAAGGCTGCCGCAGGGCCACAGGGTTAACCCCAGCTCCTTCCAGTGGGTATCCAAGATGGATAAGGGAAAAATGATGGGAAAATGCTTTGGTTTTCCATCTGTGGCAGGTGATTATTGCCGCAGCTGCAGCACTTTGCCATTAATCTCCTTTATTCTTCCAGCTTTTCCCGGCTCGGGGACAAGGCCAAGTGTGTGTGTGACAGGAGCGGTCACAACCCAGCCCCGCTGCTCCATCCGTCACTGCCGCGAGCGGCAGCTGCTCCATGAGCTCAAAATTCCCTTTTCCCAAACAAAACATGGACATGGAGCAGCCTCCCTGAGCGTTTGAACTCCTTCACCTTCCCGCTGCCTTGGCAGCGGATGGAATTCCAGGTCACCTCACTCTGGAGGGACAAATTAAAGCTATGTCAGACATGGTGGAGGATTGAAGCATTCCTGTGACAGGGAATGTCTTCCCAGCGGGAAAACCAGCTGGAAAATCTGCTCTTCCTTGTCTGAGAACAGCAGCTACCAGGAAAATCAGAGGTGTTGAGTGCCTTGGAAAGCTTTAATAATTAAAGGGGTTTTCCTGTCTATCTCCAAGGTATTCCTTACACACCCCTTTCCTTGGATAATCTCTTCCCAAGGGCTCCATTCCAGATCCAAGGAATGGAGTGGAAGGTGCCTCACTGATTTTCACGTTTCATTCCAGACCTGTCTTAAACCCATCCTCTCCTGGCAGGAATCTGAAGGCCTGAAGAGTGAATTTCTGGTTTTTGAGGACCTAGAGATGATGTTGACATTTCCTTCCATTACTGTGGAATCTGGAAAAAAACAACAGTGGAATCTCCTGGTAACAACGGAGAAACTTGGAATTTTGACCGGTGTCTATTCCTCATGCAATGGGATTAATCGGTCTTGGGTTTTGGTCTCTAAAATTCAAGTTTCTGAACAAAACTGCATCTCCCCCCAACCTTTACACCGCAGTGACTCAGCTTCTTGGTGGCTGATCCATCAAAAACTGGGATACCAGGAATGAACAACTCTGATGATGTTCCAGGCGAAGATTTTTCCTAAAGGATTCCCAGTGCATCCCATAAAACTCCTCAGATCAAGATCATTTTGTGCCAGGTAACTTGGATAGTCTTCCACTGACCTTTGCTCCTGACCTTGCAGATTTTCCAGTGATTGTTATGGGAAATTCCATTTTGGAATGACAGAAGTCCTATTTTACACTTTTCTGATACCTCAATACCCGGAGAGGAGATTTAGATGGGATATTGGGAAGGAATTCTTCCCTGTGAGGGTGGGGAGGAACCGGAATGGAATTCCCAGAGAAGCTGTGGCTGCCCCTGGATCCCTGGAAGTGTCCAAGGCCAGGCTGGACCAGATTGGAGCCACCTGGGATAGTGGGAAGTGTCCCTGCCCATGGCAGGGGGTGGGATGAGATGATCTTTAAAATCCCTTCCAACCCAAACCATTCCCTGATCCTACAATTCACTACATCAAACTCTCCCACAATTTTTGTCCAGAGCAGGAATACGATCCCATAAACTAAAGAAGGTGTTCTTATCCTTGTCGTGTCTCAAGGAAAAATGAATGCCCAGGAATTTTATGGCCTTAGGAATTCTGGCACAAAACCCACTGATATGGAAGACATTCCTGTTTGGATACGCCCCAAAATATTCCTTAGTTCCCTTAATTAAACTTTGATACGGGATTTTTTGTGTGGTTGGATTCTAAGGTCATGCTGAGTTGTGCATTCCGAGGGAAATGCTCAGAGTTTCATGGACCACAGAATCACGGAATTGTTGAGGTTGGAAAAGCCCTCCCAGAGCATCGAGTCCAACCTGTTCCAAATCCCCACCTTGTCACCAGCCCAGAGCACTGAGTGTCACTTCCAGGAGTTCCTTGGACACTTCCAGAGGAGCTTTTTTCCAGGAGATGGGCAGGAGGGATTTTCCCACCTGATCCTGGTGCTGTCACATTTCCATTCCCGTTAAATGTCACAAAGTCTCTTTATTCCCCCTCTTTGCCATTCCCAGACTTCGATTTTTCCAGGGAAGGAAATGGCTCTGCTGCCAGCTGTCCACTCCACGTAACTCTTCCCAGAAACAGGAAAAATAAACAATTTGGGAAGTTCTGAGAGTGTTCCAACCACGGAATGTGCACAGCACAACGGGGAACGTGCAGCACTTGGCACCAAAGGTAAAATTATGGCATTAAGTTTTTACAGCATTAAGTTTTTATGGCATCAAGTTTTCCTCCCTGGCATGTGTTTTTATGGATAATATTTACCCACAATTCCATTATATGGACCACGGGAAAATGGGATTGATCATAAAAGAGGACAATAAAACTCATTAATGCCAGAATCACAGGGATCATTTCACATCGTTGGTTCGAGTTGTGCTCAGCCTAAGGTAATAATCCAGCAATGGAATGAAGTCATCCTTTCCTTCTGGGAAATTATCCCATGATCCCATCCCAAAATTTCCTCTGTCTGCATCCCTGCTCATTATCCCATCAGAATTCCCTTGGGCACTACATGATAGAACTTTATTTTTAGTTTTTTAATAATCCTTTTGTATTGAGGGAAGAAATGACAGCCAAACCTAAGGAATTGAACAGGAATTCTTTTGCTGCTGAACAGAACCTTCCACAACTTCCTTGGGAGAATCCCATTTGTTTTAACCCCAAAGTCAGGCATTTTCCCTCAAAAAATTTGGCTGCCTGTCCCTGCTAATCCAATGGAATGAGCACCTTCCCATAATCACCTCATCAGATTCCCTCTTCCTCTTTTCCAGGTGCCCGTCCTGGGTATCAGGGAGTATTCACTGCTCTGCTTCCGGGATGGAAATTGGGATTTTTTTTAGACTTCTGGAATTTTTGGAGCTGCTTCCCCAGAGGGGTTGTTTGGTTATTTTTATGACTGAGGAGCTGGGAGACAAAGCTGCTGGAAAAACCAGTTCCCATTAAATAGTTTAGGAGCGATTCCCAAACAGTCAGACTCCTATTAAGCAGTGGATGTGCTCCGATGTGAAATGTTCCTAAATTAATTGTTATAAAGTCACCAAAAATCTGCATCCAAATCCTCAGTGCTGGGCAAACACGGGCAAATCCACCTGAATGGATGCACGGAAGCCTCAAGCAAAAATAGGGAGACGGGTCTGGAGAGCTGCTCCTCCGGGATTTATTTGGAGCACGGAAAGGGCTCCGAGGAGCCTCAGGATTGTAAACGGCCTTGGAGAGGGGAGCTGTGCTTGGAAAAGAGAAAAGCTGCTTATCCTGGAGCAGGAAGAACCCAGGGATCAGTTGGGATGGGGGAAGGGAGACAGCTCAGGGAAGAGCCTGATCTGTGAATGAAAGCCCTGGAAATGTTGCAGTTCTTTCACAACATAAATCCCAACTCGCTGACAGCTCCAGCCGTTTTTCCTTTTTTCTCTCTCTCTCTCCCTATCAATTTTTTTCCCATTTTGTTTTGTCTGCTTCGAGCAGAGCTGTTTTCTTCCTCAAATCCTGCTGAGAACAACACTCGCGTCGCGTTGCTGGGGACACACGCGAGTTGTCATCATCTGTCACCGGCGTCTTTTCATCTCTTCGAGCCCTCGCTGCCCCTTCTGCTGCTCCCTCTGCCTTTTGATCTTTCCACTCTGCTGTTCCCTCTGAAATGCTCAGACATCCGAGGGAAGAATATCCAGCCAGGAAAAAAGCAAAACAAAACAAAAAAAGGCAAAATGCCTTGGTTTGTATTGCCGGGATTCATGGAAATGAAAGAGGAAAATGCAGGGTTCCAGCTCAGGAACAGTTAAAGAAAATAAAGTCATGGAATCAAGGGAAGGGAAGTGACTGGTGAAAGGAAAGAGGGCTCTGTCCCTGATTATAAATCCAGTTTGATTTGAATCCCGGAATTCCAGTGTTGGAACTGAGCAGAGAGAGACCCCTGAATTGCTTTTTCTGGCTGCCCCACAGAACAGAAACCATTGGATTTCACCTTCTTTTAACCCCAATAATCCCAGCTTAGGTCTGGTGGAACTTCATCCCAAAGATGTGGAGTCCCTGAGGGATGGGACTGGGAGATGGGACACAACGAGCACATGAAGAGCTCATCGATGTCCCTTTGTTTTTGTATCCAGAGGGAAACCACTCTGAAATCATGCAGATAATTCCTCTTAATCCATCACTGTTTCACCGAGTCAGCAAGGGAATAAAATCCCATAAAATTCATAAAAATTCACTGCTTCAAACCTTCTTTTAACAGCAGCATTCCAGCTCCGTGCTCTTCAAGCACAACATCTCAATCACTGCGAGGAGAAACACAAAATAAACGCTCAAAACTCACCTTTAGCTCTCTCCTGGGTGGGGTGAGGTTGTTGCTGCTCCCAGGATTTGTTCTTTACAACCACCTGGAAGGAGGGTGGAGCTGGAGGGGTCAGGCTCTGCTCCCAAGGAGCAAGGGCAGGACAAGGGAAATGGCCTCAAGCGGCACCAGAGGGGGCTCAGGTTGGATATTTGGGAAATTTCTGCAGGGAAAGGATTTTCAAGCTCAGGGCAGAGGTGGAGTCACCATCCCTGGGAGTGTTCAAGAAAGTTCATCCAAGGTTGGACTTGATGATCTTGGAGGTCTTTTCGAACCTTAATGATTCTGTGGGTCCATACATGAGACATTACAGCACCTCCCAACCCTGTGGAAGAAGAAAATTCCTGGGAAAGAGGGGGAATTTGCGTCGTTGTGTGCAGGATTCTTGGGCCAGTGTGGTTTTGTTGTTTAAATTCTTGGAAATTGAGGACCTCCGATGCTCTCGCCAAGATTTTTAATAATTGTTGCTACAAACAAAAAGCCAGTGCTGAGTTCCCTATTTCCTGTCCCTTGGGAATGAGATATCCTTGATGAGGTCACCCCGGGAAAGGAGTCGATGCAAACTTGGAAATAAAAGCGGAAAAGTCAAATGGCAAATGCCCATCAAGGGCAGATTGGGCATCCCCCAGACCAACCCCACTGCCCACCCCAACCTGAAGAGCTGCCCATTGTCCCTGATGCCATAAATCCTGCTGGGAGTGCCTCTTTTCCATGTTCCATGGCCTTTGGCATAAATCCAGGTGCGGAATATCATAAATCCACCTCACTCCCATGGTTTTTCATCCATTTTTTTCTCTTCTTTGATGCAGGAACCAAATGAGAAGTTCCATTTTTAAGAGGAGGTGAGGGAACCTTAAAACAATCAGCCAAAATTGTGCAGTTTCCCAAAATCCCACTAAAGTTAGAATGAAGCAGTTTCATTCCCAAATTATAATTGCCAGAGACATTTTCATTTTCAGTGGTTCTTGAGATTGATTTTTTCCAATAGAAAACAGGAATTACAACGGACACAAACTTTTCCCGCAGAATTTTTCGAATAAAGAAAGTGGTTTTCCTTTGAATCATCTTCCATCTTGCTGGGATCTTCTGGATTTTTATTCCACAAAACAGGGATCGGTCACAGGTTGGACTTCGTGATCCTGGAGTATTTTCCAACCTCTGGAATTCTGGGATTTAAGAAGGTCAAGCATTGCAGAGAATTTATTTTTATAACTCACAGAGCACAGCAGAGCAATCATCCTAAAATCCTCATGGATAACCAAGGCAAACGGAGACGAGACAAATCTTCTCCCTGTTCATCTCAGTGGGAAGAGGCACCAGCTCCCAAATTTTCTATCAAAAACAATATTTCCTGCTGAATTCCTGGAGCAAACCAACGTTTCCCTGGTGGGATTGCAGCCCCTTGAACTGTGACTCCACCAAACCCTCATTGTTCTGAATTCAAACAGAACCAGCCCTGAAAATCCTCCGGAATTCCCTGATCCACTTGGTCTGCTCCAGGTATCCCTTCCTCCATGCACAGCTCCAAAGGATTTCCAGGAATAGGGAAGCCATTCAGCATTTTTATGAAATCCTTAAGGAAACAGGAACTAGCAGGGGGCTGTTGAGTAATAAAATTATTCTAATTGGGTTAATTAGGAGCCAAAGCTGCTCTTTGGTGGATTCTCACCTTCCTGTTAATGGCACCAATTGAATTTAGGGAACACGCAGGAAGAAAATTGCCTGGCTGGATGCAGATTGGATCATGCAGCTCATGGAATTGTTCAGGGGCTGGTTAACGGGATCTGTGGGAAAAGGGACATAAATCTCCAAAAGCCACAATGACTCAGTGCTGCAGGGGAGGGAAAGAGCGTCCTTTGCTCTGGGAGCTGCTGAGGGAAGTGAATTCCCCTTTTCTCTCTGGTTTAACTCCCGTTTTCCTCATCCTCTTCTCATGAGGGAAGTGAATTCCCATCTACTCCCTGATTTAAATCCCATTTTCCTCATCCTCTTCCCTACTCCCTTTTCTCCTGGTTTTCCTTTACCCCCACAGATCTTTAACTGTTATTTGTCCCTTTGTGGATCATTCTGCCCAAATTCCCAGCACCTTAATCCTGACCCTCCTCACACCAGAGAATTCCCAAGGGATCATGCTCTCCATCTGACTTTCCAGTGGCTTCTGGAAGTGTCCAAGGTGAGGTTGGATCAGGCTTGGAGCACCCTGGGATAGTGGAAGGTGTCCCTGCCCGTGGAATGCGAGGGTCCCTTCCACCCCAAACCCTTCTGGGATCCTAACAGGGTCAATAACATGGATTAGGGAGCAGGTGACAATAAAATCAGGAGAAATCCATCTTGTCTTGTTCAGCCCACAGGAATTCTATTGCTGTGAATTTGTGATGGAATTGCAGTCCCAGCCCTGGGAACGCAGGAAAGGAATGAACAAAAAAAAAAAATGTCCCTGTGGTGGCTGCACTTTGCTGCCTCTTATCAAAGGCCAAAGAATTTCCTTTGTTAGCTTAACACAGGGTTAATAAAAATTCCTGGGATCCGTGTGCCTTTTCCATGTAAATCCCTCTGCAACTAAAGCCACAAATCCAAGTATTGGATTTGGCTAAAATAGCACTCCAGCGTTACCCCGGGAACCCAAAGGAATTCACAAACAAAGCCAAGCTCAGCGAATTTCCACTTCTTGCTTAATGATGACCTTGAGATGCTCCACTCCGGCACATTGAGGGATTCACCTCCCTCCCCGCAATTCCAACTGGTCTGGAATTTTGAACATTGTGTTTCCAGGTTATTTTGGGTAATTTCCCCACACAATCAGAATAACTGATTAATTTATGCAAATATTGTCTGTAAACCAAGGGTGGGGGTTTTGGTCGTGGTTATGTTCATCACAAATGGGTATTAAACACAAAATCCCAAGGTGCCAGTGGGACAATCCAAGGGGGATTGGAATTCCAGACCTTCAGTGGTCTTTATTTTCTAAGTAAGATCTTTCATTGACCAGATCCTACTGAGTTGGCCCATGAATATAAATGAATAAATATAAATAAATATAAATACAACCATAGAACTACAGAACCACAGTTTGGGTCAAAAAACAACCTTTGAAGATCACATCAGGGCACTGAGGAATAAAAGGATTGGAGGACCTTCCCCATGGAGAAAGGCTGGGAAAGCTGGGAATGTTCAGCCCGAAGAGGAGAAGGTTGTGTGGAGACCTCACAGCAAATCCCAGGATCTGAAGGGAATACAGGGAAGTGGAGAGGAGCTGTTCATCAGGAACTGGAGTGACAGGACAAGGAGATGGCTTCAGATTGGAAGAGGGGAGATTTAGGCTGGATACTGGGAAGGAATTCCTGACTGGGAGAGTGGGGAGGCCCTGGCATAGAATTCCCAGAGAAGCTGTGACTGCCCCTGGATCCCTGGAAGTGTCCAAGACCAGGTTGGATGGGGCTTGGAGCAGCCTGGGACAGTGGGAGGTGTCTCTGCTCCTCCATGGGTCAGGGGATCTCCATTGCAGATAAATTCCCTTCAGAAACCTCTTCCTTGGGTTATTCCATGAAAATCCCAGCGATTTTCTGTCCCAGCCAAATCCGCTGCGCTGCATCCCAACACCAGCCTTGGCTTTCTCCTCCCTGGAAGTTTTCATTTGCAGCCTGGCATGTCAGGGATCGTTGGAATTTGTAACAACATCATTCAAGGGCTATTTCATGGATTAGAGTTCCATTTGGAGCCTTTTCAGTCATTCCAGAGTAAATACTGGATCATCCTCGCAAGGAGCTTCCAAATTAATGTATTCGCCAAATTTTCTGCCTGAATACAAATCCGTTGCTCTTGCTGGGATGTGCGGAGCTGTCACCCCAATTCCATGAAGGGAACGTAGCCCCAAATAGCCAGAATTCCTACAGCAGCTTCCAAATCCTACAGGACACCGTCAAATAAATAATTGGGTTATTTTTCCGTTGGATCAGGGAATTTGTAAAGCTTGATTTTGAGCCTGATTTTATTATGTTTAGGAAGATTTTTTAAAATTTAATTGTTTTAGAAGGGTATTCCTGGCTGGGAGGGTGGGGAGGCCCTGGAATAGAATTCTCACAGAAGCCGTGGCTGCCCCTGGATCCCTGGAAGTGTCCGAGGCTGGGCTGGATGGGGCTTGGAGCCATCTGGGATAGTGGAAGATGTCCCTGCCCATGGCAGGGGGTGGAACTGGATGGGATTTAAGGTTTTTTTCAAACCTAACATTGTGGGATTTTTCTCCAATATCTAAAGGAGGTTTTTTTTTCTCCTTCCCATTCCACGCTTCTTCACCTGGGATCTCTTCCACTTCCAAACTGTTTATCCTGATGGCAAAATCCAGGATATGCCTTTCCCTTGTCATCCCAGCTGCCACTTGAGCTTTCTCAGAAAAGAAAACTCCAGTTATTCCAAGGCACACCTTGATCTTGGAAAATACGATCTGCCCATAGGAATGTAGGAAAAACTTTGGAAATGCCCGTAGGTTGGCACAGGGAGGGAGTGGGAGCAGAATTCCCGGTTATAAATCAGTCACGCCCCCAGTCTCAGCCTGGAAGAGCTGGGATTTATCATTATTTCATTTGCTGTCGAAATCAAAGGAAAAGGATCCGAAGGAACAAAGGGAATGAAAGGAAGTGCTGCTCAGGAGGTGTCATGTACTCGTCACACGCGATCCTTTATTCATCACAGAGCTGAATAAAACAAGAAGGAATTCTGTCATCCCGCTTTGGAGAACATGGAAACACCAAGTAAGACAAGACGGATCCCTTATTGATCTGTAGGAACACGGGAATGTGGATATCCGGCACTTCCAAACGCCAATCATGGGAATGCCACAGGCACGAGGGGCAGCCACAGCTTCTCTGGGAACCCTGTGCCAAGGCCTCCCCACCCTCCCAGACAGGAATTCCCATTCCCAATATCCCATCTATCCCTGCCCTCTGGCACTGGGAAGCCATTCCCTGTGTCCTGTCCCTCCATCCCTTGTCCCCAGTCCCTCTCCAGCTCTCCTGGAGCCCCTTTAGGCCCTGGAAAGGGCTCTGAGCTCTCCGTGGATCCTTCCTTCTCCAGCTGAACACCCCCAGCATTCCCAGCCTGGATCCAGCCCTTCCAGGAGCTCCATGACCACTCTGGAATCTCCCTCTCACCCACCCACCCCCGAGTCCTTCCCAGGGCTGCTCCCCATCCATTCTCTTCCCAGCCTGGATTTGTAGCAAGACCCAAATGGGTCAGAGCTGAGTTATTGAGGCACAAACTTCCCAAAAGATCAAGGAGCAGGGAGCTGTGGATTGTCCTGGATGCAGAATTCCTTCACCTTGGGAGAGGGCACTGGGCTAAAAGGAAGGGGCAGATCCAGCACTGCAGGATCAGGAGTCTTAGATCTGTTCTGCAGCTCCTGGGTGTCAATGCCCATAAATCCACGGGAATAAAAGCCCTGAGAGCTGGAGGATTTTCAGGTTTTCAGGGGGTTAGAGCCATAAATTCTGGGATTTAGACCAGAAGGAATGCAGGGTTTGAGAGATGACAGGAGAATCACGCCCTGGGAGGGAAAAACCTTTAATGAGTTCTGTAAGGAAAGGCCAGCCCAGCAAACCCCATAAATCTTCCCTTTTTTATGCATTTTAGCATCTCAACCCCCAGATCCATAAATATGGATTTCACCGGGGTCGTTAAATAGAACAGGATTTCTCCTTCGCCACTTGGTTTTACTGCAGGGACACGACAACAGAAACTTCAGAGCCTTCCAGCTTTTCCCATAAAACCTTTAAACCTCCGCTGTTCCAAGATGTTGTCCAACATGTCCCTGCATTCCAGGAGAGGACCTTCAGCCCGTGGCAGTGACACAGAAGCTGCCACGAGGTCACACATTGAGGGCAAGGCCACATCAGCTGCGTGGTGGCCCCTGGCAACCTCTGTGAGAGGATCTAGTGCCACTGAGAGATTATTTAGGAACCAGAAATAGCTCAAAGTTCTCGGAGTTAGCTCGGAGTTTTCTCCTGGCCTTGCCTCCCACATTCTTACCACGGTTAAGGTTTCCTGGGAAAAAGAACAAACTTTTCCATGGTTTTAGCTGGCTGTTTCAAGAGAGGGTTTGGGGAAGCTCAGGGAACCACAGAATAATAGGATTGGGGTTGGTCTCTACCTGACAGGAGGGGGCAGCCGGGAGCGGTCAGGCTCTGCTCCCAGGGAACAGGGACAGGAGGAGAGGGAACGGCCTCAGGCTGGGCCAGGGGAGGCTCAGGTTGGACATCAGCAGGAATTTCTCCATGGAAAGGGTGGTCAGGCCTTGGCAGGGGCTGCCCAGGGAGGTTTGGAGTGCCCATCCCTGGAGGTGCCCAAGGAATTCCTGGAGGTGGCACTCAGCGCTCTGGACTGGGGACAAGGTTGGGATTGGTCACAGCTTGGACTCGATGATCTTGCATGGTTTTTCCAACCTCAGTGATTCCGGGATTCTGTGGATTGGAAGGGACTTTAAAAAAGCTGGAGAAGATGCTGGAGGAGTGACCAAACACCCGCAGGAGCATCGGTTCCTTGGTCCCTGGGATGTCACCAGGATGGGGCAGCTCCTTCTCTTCCCTCCCAATCCTCTGCTCCTTTTTCCATGATGCGGTTCCCAATTAATTCAGGAATTGAATGCAGGTGACCGGCTAATGCCACCTGAGTCCCCAGTGTCCATCCAGGGACAATAATCAGCTTTTCCTGGCTCAGGTTGGCTTCCAGCCCATATCCTTGGCATCCTGGGGGAAAACAGAGCCCTTCATCCCAGCACTGTGCTGTGGGATAACTGGAATGTGCTCCCTCTGGCTGGAGAAGTTCCCAAACTGCTCCAGAGAGAGTTCCAGCTATGCTGATTCCCTGTCACCAGCCAGATGAAGGAGTGTGTGACACTTCCAGGAGTGAATTTCCAGGATGCTGTGGAGCATTTGATTCCGTGGCTCCCTTTGGAGTGAATGGAATTATAAACACGGGAAAATGTGTCCTGTAGGCACCGGGAGCTTGACAGGAGCATCCCTTGCCAGCCCTGTGCCCTCTTTTCCTGGGAATATTATTTCAGCACACCACTCATCCCAATGGCTTTTTAGGGAATGAATTGGAGTGAGGAACTCGGGATAAAAGGAAACTGCCGGGCAGGAAGGCAGTGATGGATTGGGAATTCTTTTCCTATGGGAAGGCTGCTGCAGGGGAATAAAGGAACACACAGCTCTGGGAATGCTCGGGATAATCATGGAGTTGTGTCTTTGGGAATGCATGGAATCATGGAGTAGTGCCACTCTATCCATATATTTAGGTTGAAGTTAACGAAATGGGAACCATTAAATCTGTCAGACTTGGTCTGATTCCAGAGGATGGGCAGTAGGAAAGGTGGGAATTCTGCCCAGCTCAAGTGAGACCCCACCTGCAAAGCTGCTCCAGCCCTGGGCTTCCCAGCAGCAGGAGGATGTGGATGTGTTGGAGCAATTCCAGAGGAGGCACCAGGATGATCCGAGGGATGGAGCAGCTCTGCTGGGAGGAAAGGCTGGGAGAGCTGGGAATGTTCACCTGGAGAAGAGAAGGATCCAGGGAGAGCTCAGAGCCCCTTGCAGGGCCTAAAGGGGCTCCAGGAGAGCTGGAGAGGGACTGGGGACAAGGGCTGGAGGGACAGGACACAGGGAATGGCTTCCCACTGCCAGAGGGCAGGGATGGATGGGATATTGGGAATTGGGAATTCCTGTCTGGGAGGGTGGGGATGCCCTGGCACAGGGTGCCCGGAGCAGCTGTGGCTGCCCCTGGATCCCTGGAAGTGTCCAAGGCCAGGCTGGACAGGGCTTGGAGCAACCTGGGATAGTGGAAGGTGCTCCTCTTTAATGTCCCCGTCAGTCCAGACCATTCCATGATCCCATGATAAAAACAGGGAAGGCTGGACCCTCCCCACCAGCTGACAAATGGCTGGGCCTGGAAATGTCACAGGGAAGGCAGAAATTCCTGACACTCCGTCCCCAAACCCCTCGACCGTTCCAGCACTGATTTCCTTTCCTAATGATTTAACTCGGGTTCATCCCGTAAAAACCTACCCTTTAAATGCCCTTTCCTTGGAAAGCTGATCAATGCTGGAGTCCATGTGGTGATTTTTTTTCCCAACCTCTTCCAAGGAAGCCGTTTTTGGCAGGACAATCTCCCAGCTTTGACTGTCACATCTCCCACCCTCAAAATCAGAGCAGGAATGGTTTTTCCAACAGGGATGAGGCTGCCAAGGCTGGAAGACGTGGAGGCGACTGCGATGCTGCTCCTGGAGCTTTTCCTTGGCACGCTTGGCACCTTTCCTCTCATTTCTGTGGCCCTGTGCCTTTCCCGCCTGGAATGTGTCCCGTGTTTTCACGGCTGGCTTGCCCTGCACGAGGCACTGTCACCACACGGCGCCTCCGGAGTTTTCCGAGGGAATTCGCAATCCTCGCTCTGCCTGTTCTCATCAGCGTCTTTATCCTGACAGGATCTGGGGTTTATGGAGGGAGAAGGAATATCTTTATTCCCCTGATTTCCCGGGATTTTTGGAACTCCTCAGTGTTTATTTATCCTGCTTTGTCCCTCAATTAGCAAAGTCCTTTTATCCCGAAAAACGCTCGGTGTGCAGGGAAGGGAATAAACGGGATAAAAGTCCTTCTTGCCATCTGTCAGAGTCACCCCGTGTCCCTTCCAACCTGGAGTCTCCAGACGGATGCCCGGAGAGCCAGGGGCACAATACATGGATCATGGCCAAACGAGGATCCTGGATCTATTTTCTGCCAGTGCATTCCCAAAAACTTGAGTGAAAAGGCAAGAAAATGAAATTTTTGTCCCCTTCCCTTAAATCCTTGATCCTTAAAAAAAGAACTCCTTCCAAACTAACAGCGTGGATGATTTTAGAGGTCGTTTCCAACCTTGATGATTCCATGATTCTGATATTCTGCCTGGTTTTGCTTTGTTTAGGACATCGCTGACTTTTAGTTGGACTTTAAATCCCATCCAACCCCATCCCTGCCATGGGATCACCTTCCCCTATCCCAGGTTGCTCCAAGCCCTCTCCAACCTGGCCTTGGACACTTCCAGGGATTGGGAAGTGCTGGAATTCCCACCAAGGCTCTGAGCAGGAAGGAGTGGAATCAGCCTATAAAATCATCATTTTCCCATCCCTCTCCTTCCTTCCCGGGATTCCTGGATGTCTCTTAGCTCCACGTCCAGGTTTAATGAGCTCATGTTTTAATCAATGGAATAATCCAGTGTTAATTAAGCAGGAAACATCCGGCTCATCAAGTGACCTTTGTGTTTGATGGGACAAATATAATTCCGCTGTCACTTCAGTCTGGTTTAACAAACAACCAGAAAATGCTCTTTATTCAGCTGCCACTTTAGGCTGGCTTAAAAGAATGTTTAATCTTAGTTAATTAGCGCTGTCTAATCTACCAGAACTAACGAACTTTCAACCCCAGCAGTGGGTCACTGCCACTGGGCTGGGTGACACACAAACAGTGCAAGTTGTGGATTTATCAAGGCGCAAATTCCAGGGAATAAAAGGAAAATGGGACTTTTATTAAATTTAAAAGCTATTTTAATTTTACTCCTGTAATTATAGAGTGGGAATAGGATCAGGAATGACCTACTTACATCCAGGAGAAAGTTGTCAGTGCTGGATCCCAGAGAATGCAGGGAGACAAAGCCCTAAAATGAACGACTAATAACATATTATTATCAGTAATGACTATTTATTAAATCATCCAAGCGAGGTTTCCTCTCCCACTCACAAAATCCTGCTTTTTATGGCTGGTACAGCCGGATTATAGGGAAGGGAAAGGAAGGGAATTGCCAGCGGGAACGTGGGAAGAGGATCACGCTTTTCCAACAGCGTGGCTGCTCTTCACCTCACTCCCACCTCTCCATGCTCCTCCTCTGCCACTTTTCCCAGTTCCACAGCAAGATAGACAGGGAAATCCCCGGAATGGGCAGTGGGATAAGGGATTGCATCCCTCAGGGATTGCAGATACTTCGTGTGTGGGGTGAGAACATCCCGAGATCACTTTGGAAAAGCACAAACATAAGATATTTACAGAATCATGGAATGGTTTGGATTGGAAGGGATCTAAAGCTTCTCTCATTCCAACCCCTGCCATGGACAGGGACAATTCCCACTTTCCCAGGTTTCTCATACCCCAAAGCATCGTCAGAATCCAAAAGCCTCACTTTTTAAAAGCACAAAATTAGGGGACATTTAGTCAAACCCAGAAAATTTCAGTCACGAATCCTGAAAAAAAGTTACTCTGTTAAATCTCTCCCCACTGCTCTTAAGTCTTAATAAGTGTGATAAAAAAAGACGCACCAGAAGACCAGAGAAGTTGGAATTTTGAACACTAAAAAATAAAAAAAAGAGCAGTTGTGATGATCCAAGAAACTCACAGGCTGCTTAATCTGCCCTCAGTCCCAGGCGAAATAATGAGGAAGCTGATATGGAAATCAGTGAGGATTAAAAGATAAGGATATCATTAATTCCAGTCAACAGCATTCCGTGAAAAATAAGTTGTGTCAGACAAATCTGATTTCATTCTTCTCTGAGCTTACAAATGTGGTGAATGAGGAGCTTTGGGTGCAAGGGATGGAATTTTTGTAACAGGCATTAAAAACATCGTGGTTGCTCATCAAGGGTTGATGTTGAGCTGCATTAACGGCAGTGGACAGCAGGGAACAGGAGAAGGAGATTATTCCTAAAATATGGGAGCAGCTTTAGCTCCCTGTGCCCAGGGAAAATGGGAAATGTTCAAAGAATGGAATCTGGGGTGGAAAGGGAGAAAAATCATTCAAAAAAAAGAATGATGGAATCATTGAGGTTGGAAAATCCCTCCAGGATCATAAAGTCCAAGCTGTGCCCGATCCTCACCTTGGCACTGAGTGCCGTGTTCAGGAATTCCTTGGACACCTCCAGGGATGGGCACTCCAAACCTCCCTGGGCAGCCCCTGCCAAGGCCTGACCACCCTTTCCATGGGGAAATTCCTGCTGATGTCCACCCTGAGCCTCCCCTGGCCCAGCCTGAGGCCGTTCCCTCTCCTCCTGTCCCTGTTCCCTGGGAGCAGAGCCCGACCCCCCCCGGCTGCCCCCTCCTGTCAGGGAGTTGTGCAGAGCCACAAGGTCCCCCTGAGCCTCCTTTGCTCCAGGCTGAGCCCCTTTCCCAGCTCCCTCAGCCGCTCCTGGGGCTCCAGACCCTTCCCAGCCCCATTCCCTTCCCTGGACACGCTCTAGAACCTCCATGTCTTTCCCAAATTCCAGAACTGGACCTGGGACTTGCAGTGTGGCCTCAGCAGTGCCAGCACAGGGGACAATCCCTGTCCTGCTCCTGCTGCTTTGGGTGCCC
This sequence comes from Lycocorax pyrrhopterus obiensis, assembly GCA_014706295.1. Taxonomy (NCBI): domain Eukaryota; kingdom Metazoa; phylum Chordata; class Aves; order Passeriformes; family Paradisaeidae; genus Lycocorax; species Lycocorax pyrrhopterus. Next base: position 62,963,431 of record JACSVZ010000007.1, on the reverse strand, counting down.
AGGGAGAGCTGCAGAAACCACAGACAGGTAATTTTTTCCTGCTTCCAGCACTGGGCAGACTCCACGGAGATCCTGAGCACAGTCCTGGCACTTCTATTTTAAAAAGACAGCTGAGGAATCATAAAAAGGGAACAAAAGGTCTGGAAAAACCTTTGCAGAGGTCAGAAATAAAATTCCCTGCAGCCAGCCTGAGAGGCAGTGAAGTCCTGAATTGTTAAATATTCCTCTAATCCAGCTGAGGAAGGAGGAACTGGAATGAAAGGCTGAAGACAGGAATGAGAGAGTAACAGTGGAAAGTCACCCATTTTGAGCAAGGAGCGGGATTCATCCCAGGAGCTGGGAGGAGGGAAGGTATCTCAATCCCAGCTGGAAACAGAACCTCACCAGGAGAAAATGTTGGGAATTCCAATGGCCTGTAGCAGTCAGGACCACGGACAAGGAATCATCCCACCAGCCTTAGCCCACACGGATTTGCCAATATTTTTATTTAGAATTTGCGCCATTTTAGCTCCTAGGAAAGCGATCCACAAACAACATTCCTGCATCCCAAGGTATTAATCAGCACCAATCCAAAAGACGCTCCTTGTTCCTTGATGGATCTGGAGATCTCTGCACCAGCCGATGTTAAAAAGATTTTTCCTGCCTTGGATGATTTAGGGATTTTCCTCTATCCCTGGAACAACACCAGGGAAGGAAGCAGGAGATGGAATTCTGCAGTGTCTTCCATGCAAGGTCAAGACTGGATCATCATTATGGATTCTTTTCACATTCCAACTTGGAAATGTGTGGAAAACAATGATTGCCTTAAATGAGCTGGGTTTCTGTGGAAAAGATTTTAAAAATCCCAGGAATTTCAGGCCAGGTTTAGAACCTGGCACTTCCCCCCTGTCCCAAAATCCATTTTTAATGAGATTTGTGAAATTTTGAGTGCATTTTGTTTCTAGAAACCAATATTTATTTAATAAATTTATTTCACCTCCACTGGACTACGGATGCAAACTCCACATGAAACTGTTCCCACAAAAGGGATGAAGAATTGGAATATTTGGGATATTTTTGGAGTTGGTTTTATGGTTTTTGTATGATTTTCCAAGCAGTGAAAATACGGTTGTTCTACCACAGCTGGTTTGCTCCAGGAAAATAATCCTGAGGGAATTGCACACGTGGCTTTGTGTGTTTGTGGGAATGAGCTGGCACGGAGTTGTCTGAATATTCCGGAGTTTTTTGTGGAGATTTGCAGGTTCTCTGATGCCGCTTCCTCCCTCCTGTCGCTTGTTGTTTGCAGAAATCCCTGCGAGGAGGAACGCTGGGCTCTCCCTCCACTTTCCAGCTGCCGGATGCTATGTGGAGAAGGAATTTTCACAAGGATATGGAGGGATAGGACAAGAGGAATTACCTGAAACCAAAGGATGTGAGATGTAGATCAGATATTTGGGAGAAATTCCTGGCTGGAAGGGTGGGGAGGGGCTGGAATTGAATTCCCAGAGCAGCTGTGGCTGCCCCTGGATCCCTGGAAGTGTCCAAGGCCAAGTTGGATGGATCTTGGAGCCACCTGGAATTGTGGAAGCTGTCCCTGCCCATGGCAGAGGTCGAATGGGATGGGTTTTAAGATCCCTTCCATCCCAAACCATTCCATAATTCCATGGTATTCCAGCCACTACGACCCGAGAATTTCCTACAACACTTTTTGGCACGTGAATAAATCACGGATCATCACAGAGCCCGCATGGAAAACGGGGATGAATGAGGAGGATTTGAATGTTGGGTTTGAAGTCTTCACCACCACATTTCACTTCCTAACTTTCAATTCCTGAATTCTTTGTCCCTCTGAAGTAACAGAAGCCTCCTACAGGTGGAAAACATCTAAAGTGGAGGGAAGGCAAAAGCTACTTCCAGTAAATCTGTAAACTCCGGGATATTGGGACTGACTCACGGAATTGCTTTCAGCAGCCTCTGCTCACGCAGCAGCTTAAAACCCATCAATACTTTAAACCCAGCCTCAAGTCCCTATTCATGGCCTAATAAAGCTGTCAGAGTAAAATGTTTCCAGAAGAATTTTCCATTGGAAGTTGTCTCCTGCCAGAGCTTTAGAAGTACAGTTGCTTTATCCCGAGGAGCAGTGAATGCAAATTGATTTTGAGGGGAAAATATGCCAAGACTGTAATTCTCTTCCTTCAAATAAATGGATTTCTTTTAATAGGCAGCAGCTTTATTAATTAGGACACTGCAGACAGGAGAGGAGTTGATTTGAGGGGGTTTTGAGCTCAGCTCAAGGAATTCAATTTGATGCCAATGCAAATGGTTTCAGCAAAAAGCTTTGAAACGCGGCCCGAGTCCTCCTCGTTCCTTGTGTTTTGGAAAATAAGAAACCTGGGAAGCAGAAAGCCTTGAAATAGGGCTTGAAAGCCTCGGAATATTTTTTATTCCTGTTAAAAAAATCACAGATAAAGCCCGGATAAAAATCCAGACAACGTGGAAATAGAGAATCTCTCTTTTCCTGAACTTAAAAGGAATTTTTTTACAGCAGCTCTGTTCTGAAGGTGGGGGAGAGCTGAAAAGGAATAAACCATTCCCACAAATTCCATTGAAATTATCTGGAAAGGTACAGCACAGCCCTCACCAGACTCCAAATGAGTGTTCAGTTGTGTGTAGGATCCCCTAATCCCAGGGATTCCGTCCCTGTGTGTCGGGATGTGTGTCCCAAACACCCACAGCCGGATGGAGCCATCCAAGGATTGTTGATGACACTCCTTGGGAAAGAGCAGGATGTGGCTGGAAAAGGCAGGGCAGCACTTTTCTGGGAATGCCATCCCTGTCCTGGCTCCTGGCGATCTGCACAGCCCAGCACTGGGCAGGAATGAGGCCGGGAAGTGCCCATGGACTGGAGGGGGACTGAGATCATCCCAGACCCCAGAGCCTCCAACCCATCCCCAGGAATTCTGGAAGAACAGACTGAGCACAAGAATTAATTTTTCCTCCGGGATGGGAAAAACTCGTCCCTAAAAAGGTGCCGCCAGATCCCGGGAGGAGCCCCAGGACCCTGCACCTCCCATCAGCCGGATCAGCTCTGGAGCCAGCACTGGAGATCTCCCTTTATCCCATTTTCCCTCTCTCTGTTCCCTTTCATCCCACCCCTTACCCAAATCCCACTTCCATGGGCTCATCCCAGGAGATCAGGGACCATCCAACACCAATTCCCACACCAAATGTGTAATTTACCAATAAACTCTGGATTCTTTGGCCGACCCTCCAACTTTTTTTGTTCCTTTCAACCCAAACATCCACAAATCCTGGATGCTCCCTTCCCCTTCAGGTTGGGAAGCCACACTTTGTAATTCCCATTATTTCCATTATTAAAAAAGGCTTGGATTAAAATCAAGCTCAGCTTAAAGGAGCAGAATTGGGTTTGCTCTGCTTGGAGGAAGAAACCATCAGGAAAAGGAATTTTTTCCACACTGATCACAGCTAAAACAAGAAAATAAGGAAATTATAAAGTTCAGTCACTGGTCCCCAGTCACATCTTCGAAAATTCCATGGATTTCTGGTTTTATTCCAAACTAAAAGGGTTTTAATTTAGAATTAATTTTATTAAATTTCTTAAATTAATTGAATTGAATTAATTTAATTTAGAATTAAAATTTAATTTCCATTCTTCTTCAAACATCCAAGTTCTACTTAAAGGGAAAAGCTGGAAAACACGGCAGCAAAGAACCAAAGGATTCTTTAAAAACCACTCTGGAGTTTGTTATCCAAATTAAGGGACCTGGGGGCTGAGTCACAACTTTTAATTCCTGGGTTCGCTAAATTTGTGGAGAAAAAAATCCTCATTTTCAGTCTCACTCCAGCTGCCAATCTTCCCTAATTGGATACCAGGAATAACCTTCCCACAAGGCTGGAAACGCTCGCCCCCATCCCCCAGCAAAGCCGAACTCTCCGAGCCCTGGAACTGAGAATCCCAAATATTGATGCTCAGCCCAACTTTTATTGATTAAAACCCCTTATTCCTTGAGCTGTGGGCACGGGGAGTAAAACACCACGAGGTGGGATCAGCTGCAATTCCGACACCAAAATTCCTTGAAATTGGATTTTTACAGGTGGATTTCGTGTTGTTATTGAGAAAAAAATACTTTAAAGTGCAGAAAAAATACTTAATTAGGTCTTTTTGCCCCCAACCAGACTTTGGTAGCTCTGCTTCCTGCTGAGCACCACCTGATCCCAAGACACATCCATCAATCATCCAGAGGGTTGGGATGCTGCTTGTCATGGAAATGGCACTGCTCCTTGGCCTCAGGAATTCTGTCACTGCCACCACAAAGTCAAATTTTCCCTTGGTGCATCCCAAAGTTAATTTTTTCCCTGATTTCTTGCAGAAAATAGATTTAAAACCATGAACAAATAAGGATTTCTGTGATTGCTGGGAAATATTCCAGGAGTGTCTCCACAAGGATTGTCCAACCTGACAAATCCCAGTGTGTGTTTTCCCAAAGTCCTTGTTCCATATGGGATAAAACCAACATTTATGGGGGGGGTGTCATCAAAGCTCTGCTTTCTCCTGGAGGCTGCTCCCTAATCCTCCTGACACGGAATTATCCAGGAAAATGAAAAGACTCCGACAGGGACGTTGTTGAAAACTGATTGTATCTGAATCCGAAGCCAACTCCAACAGGGTCCCTTTATCCTAGGAAAAAACTGAGGTGTTGACGGCTCTGGATTTGATCCAACTGGAAAATCTGCACCTTCCAGGAATCCTTCAATAATATTAATACAAAACGGCCTTGGATGTAAATGGACAGACAAGAAAGATGGAAGAAAACTTGGGATGTTGGAAGAGAAGGATCCAGGGAGAGCTCAGAACCCCTTCCAGAACCTGAAGGGGCTCCAGGAGAGCTGGAGAGGGACTTGGGACAAGGGATGGAGGGACAGGACACAGGGAAACGGCTTTAAGATGGAAAAGGGTGGATTTATGTGGGATATCAGGAAGGAATTCCTGGCTGGGAGGGTGGAATGGAATTCCCAGAGAAGCTGTGGCTGCTCCTGGATCCCTGGCAGTGTCCAAGGCCAGGCTGGACATTGGGGCTTGGATCAGCCTGGGATAGTGGGAGGTGTCCCTGACCATGACAGGGGATGAAACGGAATGGGATTTAAGGTCCCTTCCATCCCAAACTATCCCAGGATTCCATAATCCCTTGGTGAGGTATCAACAGTGAATCAAAAAAAACCCAACAACATCCAGTAAATTTTCCATGAACTTCACCAGGAAGTTTTTGCTCCCGGAATTAACCAATCCCTCATTGGTAAAACCTTCACAGAATATCCTGGAGCTGGCAAGGACCCACAAGGACCATTCAAGGTGGGATAGCTCAGGTTGGATAAGTATCCAAAAATCTGAGATTCTTTGGGATGGCAATGAGGGAAACAGCAATTTCCTGGATGAGCTCCTTCCTCCAGGGCTCTGCTCTCCATCTGCTGCTCCGATGGATCCCAGAGACATTGGAATGCACGTTCCCCTTGGAAAAGCGCTGGTGCATTAAGGGCATCCATGGAGTTTTGGTGCATCCTGGAATGTTTTAGGGGACAAACCCTTCCAATTGCAGTCCCCAGCAGGCTCCAGGTCATGGAATATATTTTTTAATCTATTTTTTATGGATGTACCAGAAATCCAGCTCCAAATATTAAGCCATAACTGCTGCATCCTTGAGGACCAGGAGCTCCTGATCTTCCTCAAATCCATTTTCTCCACAAACACCTTAATCCCTAAAATAATATTGACGCCTTTCACATTTTATCCCAAATTCCAGGTTGTCTCATTCCATTTCTTTCTGGTCAAATCTTTGGAATTTTTTCCTGACATCCATATTTTGATCTGGAAAACCCTGGCCACGCACACAAGACAAGACCAAGACATCGATGATGTCCAGATGGAAATTTTTGGCTACTGCTCCTTGCATTTTCCTTTCCGATACAATTTGATGGACTAGACCATGGAAAAGACTGGAATTTTATTTTTTTTTTAAGGGAAACTATTCAACAATTACAATTCCATCAGGGAATATCAGGCAGAACCCACACAACTACAGGAGAAATTCCCTGTCAGGAATCCTGCCAATTTATGCCAAACAGATTTTCTGCTGCTAAAAGAATTAATTAGGAATTAATGCTTTGTTTTTAATATTAGTGATGGGTATTCATTAATATAACTGCAATTAATAACACAAAACGTGCAGGTTCTGTCTAAAAAGCAAGGATTGGACAAATTGCGAGGAAAAAAAATGAGGAAAGGCAGCGAATATTTAAATACAATTCCAAATGTTTCTCCCACAACGACCTTGCAGTGACTTCGATTTATTTGGCCCAAATTTTCCCTCTGGAATGCCAAATAGGATCGGTCACCTTGGCTCATCCAGGATGCACGGATAGATGATGGGGAGGGATATGTCCTCCAAGAAAAACCTTTTTCAGTGTTTCTTTGGCTCTTCCTCCTTATTTTGCGGGGTCTGGGAGGCAGGAAAGTGGGAAAGGACTTTGGAATGTCACGTTCCTTCTGGAGCACCGGAGTTTGCAGCCTGTGGGGTTTGCAAAGGATGTCCTGTGGATCCTTTTGGATGAGATGCCCATTCCCAGCTCAACTGAAAGTGCTGGAGACAAAATTCCATGGCCCTGAGTGTCCCTTTCCAATTCCTGCCACAAGCAGAGTCTGAATCCATTATGGAGCTACAAATGGAAAGGAACCGGGGAAAACATCCCACGGACCCAGCTGGACATGAGGAATATAAATAAGAAATTTAAGATCCTTACTGACCTGATTTCTTTATAATTCCTTGTCTTTGCCAGACCTTGCCTTCCCTTGATGTGGGAATTATGGAATGATTGACCTGGAAGTACCTGGAAGGGGCTGGAAAAAAATAGGGAAAAGAGGCCAATTTTGTCCTCTTGGTTGTCCCTCCTCTGCCCTTCCTCCTGCTTCATTCCCAAGGCTCCAAATGTGCTTCAGGCAGCAGGAGATGACCTTGGGAAACATTAATTTGTTCTTAATGTAATTAAAACTGAGTTATCATTGCATATCCCACTCATATGGCACTTAATGGCATAATCCAAATTTTCTGTGCCGTTTTCGTCCCTTTTTCCGGTAAACCACTGGCAACTGGGGGTCACCATTTCCGCTCAAAAGCCAAAAAAAAAAAAAGGAATTAAAGAGAAAACAATAAAAAGAAAGGACATTCACATGGGGGAAGACACATTTCGTAAATTAATTAAAGAACTTCCCCTCTGTAGCTGGTTCAGCGTCTCCCTGTTGTCCTTTGTCACCTCAGATTTTCCCACTAGGAGAAATTCTTCGGAGGCTGTGGATAAAGAAGTCTTGGACTACCTGAAAAACAGCTTTATTGATCCACAAGTCCTGAAAAACTTAAAATAATTGGAATGAAACCCAAACCTGGAGTTCAAATGGAGGTGAAAATCTTTCTTTTCTTCATGACCTGCACTGAAAAATCTTCTCCTGAAAGGTAAAGCTTTGGATTCAGCATTTTTCCGGGAAATTTGCAGTGATTAAATATCTGTATGACCCCATCCTGAACAGGGATATAAATTGGTAGAACCAGGATGTAATTTTAGTAAATGAATTCAATTCCTTATTTGTGGTGTAATTCAGAGAATAATCAAAGTTGAAAAAGACCGTTAAGAACAAACCCAGCCCAGCACCTCCACCATGGTCACGACGAATCCCAAATTTCCTTGGAATCAAAATCCGTGTCCAGCTGCAAACACTTCAGACAAATATTAAAAGACTCATTTTTTGTGAAAGTGAGCTCAAAAATACAAATTTATTTTCCAATGTGTTTTTATAATATTTGATTTGTTCATCTCTTTGTCTTTGCACTGTGCAGGAATAATTTGTCTCCTTGTTAGCACCACAATGGGATGAAGAAAAACAGCTCTAAAAATAATTCCATAGAGAAATATTCCTCCTTTTTAAAAGAGTTGCTTGCTGGATAAAAATAAATGATCAGGAATTGTGGGGTTTTGAGGATATCAGAGATAAAATCTATCAATAAAGTGAATCCGAAGTTTAATAAATTAATAAGCAGTGAATTGATATCAAATTATGATTACACTATCACGGATTTTCCCTGCATGCTTTGCTCCTCAAGCTGCACAATTAAATTAAATTAACATTAAATTAACGTTTTCCAAGTCCTCCTGCTCACTTGTGAACTGAATAATCCTGGGAAATACTCCAAGGAGCAGATTCCCAACGTGACTTCAACACCAAAACACGGCACCACAAATCCTGGATCTGGAACAGAGATTCCCACAGCCCAGGGATAATTCCTGTCCCCTGGGGATCCACCTCATTTATCCCAACCACGGATAATTTGCAGGCAGGAGCAGGAAATTCCAAGACTGGAACAGAGCCCAGTTCCTTGGAGTTTTAGGAGAGAGGAACTTCCCGGTAAAGGGAAGAGGTGAAATAATCTGCCCCTGACAATGAGTTTCCTGCTAATCCTAAAAGATGGGAATTGGTTTCGATGCCATGAAAGGGGATTCCCTTTCACCCTTCAATTAGGAGAGCTGGAATTATTTTAATTAGCCAGCACTGGGTAATGCTGATCCTGGCTTCAGTCGCATTTTGGTTCCACAGGCTGAGGATGAACTGCAGAAAAGAGAATTTTTTTCCCTTCTCAGCACTTCTTGCCTTTCATTCCCGTGGAATTCCCTTGTGCTCCGACACCAGCGATGGATCCTGTTGAGAGAAACTGTCCTCCTGCAGCCCCTGGGAGAACAAAAGTGTTTCCAAATGCTCTTCCCACCCGAGCTTTGCTTTCCTCAACCTTTCCCATTTTCCTGCTCTTCCCACCCCTTTCTACTCGGGCAAGATCCTTTTATCAAACGCTCCCCAGGGCTCCCAGCGAAGCTGCAGCTTTGATTCCAAATATTTGGAGAGATTGGCCCTCAAGGTCTGTCTCCCAGCCCTTTCCTACCCTGACTCAATTCCTTTTCTTTTTTAACCATCTCCATTAAGTTTTGTCCTGATACTGAAGCAGGAAAACCCTAAAATCCCACTGATTTTTCCAGTTTTGCCGGATTTCGAGCCTCACTTCCCCCAGGTTGTCCCAGAGTGCTTTGGTCCCTTCGCTGTCCCACCGGTCTTTTGCCAATGTGTCCTGAAAAAGAATCAAACCCCACTTTGCTCCCTTATTTTTTCCCTTTCCAATGATTATTATTGTTTATTAACAATTTCCCTGGTGTTTTTGGGGAGGATTTCCAGGAAATGGATTCAAACACAAATCCCTTTGGATAGAACATTTCAGCTCCTCTGGAATCCTTCAGCCTTGTCCTTCTCATCCCTATTTTATGTCTGGGATATTTCTGAGGAGAAGTGGAAGCAGACTGCAGCCAGAATCCCGTTGTGCCCTCACCCTGTTCCCATTCCCTTTCCTCTCTGGGAAAAGGACTGGGAAAGCTCTTCCGTGCTGCGTGGCCTCTGCAGCTTAAATTCCCTTTATTTTTGGGAAAAGGGCAGCTCTTGTCCCAGTACTGCAGCAGGAACAGCGCTGGAAAGACAGGAATTGGAAGTAGTGGAGAGTCACAGTTATTTCCCTCAATGTTTCCAATGATTTATCGTGGAATCATGGAATGGCTGAGGCTGGAAAAGACTTCCAAGACTGAGTCCTACCAGCAGCTCAGCAGCACCACTAAACCGTGTCCTCAAGTGCCACATCCGCCTTTCCAGGGATTGGGACTCCGTATGGCCCTGGCAGCCTTTTTCAGGGCTGGACAACCCTTTCCATGAAGGAATTTTTCCTGATATCCAATCCAAACCTCCCCTGGCACAACCTGAGGCCGTTTCCTCTTGTCCTGAATAGAAAGAGGAAAATCCCCTCCTCCAGAGGCTTCTTTAGTTTGCAGAGCTCCCAAGGAGAATTCCATCAAGGATTGCTGCAAATTCCGAAGCCGAAAGTCTTTGAACCCAAAAGAGCTGGAGACAGGAAATGTTTGGGGGAAAGAATTAATTTAGATATTCCAGTTTAATCCAAGGTTGGACAGGGACTGGAGCAACCTGGGATAGTGGAAAATGTCCCTGCCCATGGGATGGGGTGGAATGGGATGATCTCAAGGTCCTTTCCAACCCAAACCCTTCCGTGACGATTCTATTCCATGATTATAGGTTCAGACCACGTTTCCAACATTTCTTAGCGAATCACTGGGAATTCTGGAGGAACAACAGCTTCTCTTTCCCCACAACGCTGTCTTGACATTAATTATTTCCGCCTATTAACATCAAGAAATCTTTTATTTTAATTAACAAAGACCCATCACTCAGATCAGCCTCTTCTAAAAAAGAATCACTTCCCAATTGTTTTTTAAAGGAATTCTATCCCGCTGAGTTAAAGCTGCCATTTCCTAATTCAAGACTCTCAAATATTCATTCCTTAATCGCAGATTCAGCTCTCTGCAAACCCAATATGATCTTCCCTTTTTTTTTTTTTTTTTTTTGGAGGCAACATGGAAAAGAATTCCAATGCTCCGTGATAAAAACTTCAGAAGGTTTGAAATATGAGCAGATGATAATTGCAGCTTAATATGCTAATGGGAACTGGGAAGAATAGGAGTGAATTGCCCATATATTCCTAAATTTTCCGTGGCAGGGTAATATGGGAGCATGGACATCACTTATTAATTGGAAACGTTTCCCAGAATTTATTGGACATAGCCATTAAATGGAACCATTGCTGGAAGATGAGAACAACGGGGTTTATTTGCCCAAATTCTTCCTTCAAAACCATTTCAAGCACTCAAAAATGCACCTGAAAATGGTGTCAGTTAAAAGTGCAGCATTTATTGGGTGTCTTGAATCTTCCAAGGTGGGAGAGATGGAAATTAACCTCAAAACATCCCTAAAAAACTGCTTACATTCCCTGAACGTCCTCTGACAAGAGGGAGATGCCTTTCCCAAGGATTTCAACTCCCCCTAAAATATCCTGTGCCTCCATCACCCTGTGGCTCATCCCTCCCCATCCCACCATCCCGAGCTTCTCAATTTATGGAGTGCTGCTGCTTTAATTTAAGGGATAATTTTTAAACAGGTTTTCCTAAGCCAGTGAGAGACTCCCCAGGGATAATCCCCTATTAGCTTATCCCAAATGTTTTATTTAGCTCCTGCTGATTGGGAAGAGCTTTAAGTCCAATGAGAGTGGCCAGTTTAACTGGGATAAATCTTCCTGCTGAAAGGCAAGGGGGGGGGGGGTTGGCCAAACTGATGGGATTTTCCGTGGGAATGAGCAAATCTCGGCTTGGGAGCTGCTCCCGCTGGCTCGGTTTGTCCTCAAAACTCATCCGCTTGTTAGTTGGGCATCAACAGCTTGGAAACGAGCAGGATGTTTTCCTTGGAATGTGGTCAAGCAGCTTGGACAATGCCCTGTTTGGAAAGTGGTCAGTGGTGGGATGAGAGGGGCATCCTGAGCTGGGTTTGGTGGGGAATTAGGGTAAAACCAGTCTGGCCCAGCAACCCCAAAGTTAAAAACCCTGATTAGTGGAGGTTCTCCTGTCGTATTCCTTCCTGGAATGCATGGAGATTCCTCCCTTGGGAAGGAGACACCCTGCCAAGGATTCTCCCCAAAGTTAAGAGGAAAAGCCCTGCCCAGGAGTGTTGCTGTGGGGGAGTTTTACCAATCCTGACTTAATGACTGTTTCTTTTTGCTGCCTTCGATAAAACCGCTTTAACAGAATTGTTTTGTTATATTGCACTGTATTAGACTGTGCACTCAATAATTCTAATTAAGAGCCTTCGTCTAATCATTTCCCATCATAAATAATTCATGTTTGTACAAATAGATCGGATTTGCCGTCGTTAAAACCTGTGGGATGAAGTGGCAAAACTTAAACCGTTGGCTGGGATTGGATGCAGCCACCCCCAGGAGTTTAGGAAGCAAAGGGATCCTCTCTGCACCTCCTGACTCAATGAGAGCTTCCCTAAAAATCTTTGGAGCTCCCATTCCACCTGTGACAGGACCACAGGCAGATTTCCCCCAGGCAACCCCTACAGTCTTGCCCAACTCTAAATCCATCATCGCTCATTCCCCATGGAGCGTTGTCCCCAGATCCATGGAATCACAAAATCCAATCCTAGAATTCTTAAGGTTGGAAAAGCCGTCTAAGATGGAGTCCAACCATTCCCAGTTTGGGTAACAATCCCAGGAATCCACAGATACACAGAAAATCCCGTTGTTCCCTCTGCTCCCTTACTTTGAGATTCCCTCCTAAGCAAATCCTCCTCAGCTCTGGATCAGGAGCTGGAAAAATCAACACCCTTTACGCTACACCAGTATAACCCTAAATAAATACCCAATATTGTGAAAGAACTGAAATAATGGGATTGAAACAAAGGGATGTGGAACGGCCGATTCCATCAGCAAATCAAAACTTGTTGGAATTTTATGAAAGCAAATCCTTGGGATTTTTCCTTTGAGCAACATCCAATAGGAGCTACACGAGCTTGGTTTGAAAAGTCTGCCTCAGCTGGTTTTTTCCCAAGCCATCATTCCCTTTAAGCATGGGAATTGCAGGGAATCACAGGCTGGATGTGGGATCGATCAACTCAGTGCTGATCCAGCACAAATATCTGGGAAAAAAGGCCAAAACGGGATCTTGGGAATGCAGCCTGCAGGGAAAGGGCAGTGGGAAGGAAGGAATGGGTGAATGCAGAGGAACTGAGGCTCTTCTCCATTTTTCCCAGCTTTATTTTCACTAAGTTTCCTAAATTCTGCTCCTTCCAAGCACTTCCACTATTGAAGCATTTCCAACAATCCTTGCTCCTCATGGAATGGGAGGACAATGGAGTCTCCACCACTAAGTTGATCATTTCCAATATTTTTTTGCACACAAAAAAAAAAAGACAGAAAAATCCTATCATCCAAAGCTGGTTCTGACATCTTCCTATCAGGACAAGGTTGGGATCCACGTACGGAATTATAGAAATATTCAATTTTGCGATAATTTAATTTAAAATATTAAGAGTGGCTTTAGGGTTTTCCTGCTCCCCCAAAAACCAAAGGAATTTAAATCAAGCGAGCATTTCTTAATCTTTATTCCATTTTGTGTCTCATTGATGATTAAAATTAGGATTTTAATTCCGTTTTAAGGAATTCTTTCAGAGTGGTTTTGGGACTCTCACCTCTTCCAGGAATAAATAATACATCTCTGACGGCCCAGATTTCCCAGAGAAACCATGGATGGCCCATCCCTGGATATATCCAAGGCCAGGATGGAGAGGACTCAGAGTGACCTGGACTTGTGGAAAGTGTCCCTGACCTTCTCCAGTAAAGAATTCCTAGAGGAAACAACCTATGTCTGAAACTCCAGGGTTTCCCAGTGATTCCCAAAGTATGGAACAAAATTAATCCAGGTGAGAGTAATTTTTCCTCTCCTTCCCAAAATGGACCAGGAAGAAGAGGGAGGATGGAGGAGTCCTGTGCACTGGGAGCAGGTAAGGAGAGAAAAATCCAACATACAAAGGGAAAAATTCCTTCTGTAGGCACGGGAAAGTTTGGATTTGGGATTTTTTGTCCTGTTTTTAAATGAAAGCTGGATTTTCTCCCCTCTCCAAGTGGGAATTATTCCCAGGGTAATCACACCCGGGTTTGTCCTGATGCACAGGAACCACAATAAACATGATCTGCATTCCTCTTGCTCCCAAGGATAATTCCCTAAATTACAGCTCTGGAAATTTCCATGGTTTTTCCTGCACCTTTCAGGGGGATTCTCTTTGCAATCAATGCACAAAACGAGAATGGCATTCCCAAAATTACAACCACTCAGCAGGGAGGAATAGAAGCCGTGGGAAAGGATGAAATCCAGGACTGGCTCAGGAAAAAAACGGAATTTGGAGCCAGGCTGGGACAGCTGGGGGTGTTCACCCAGAGAAGAGAAGGATCCAGGGAGACCTTGGAGCCCCTTGGAGCCAGGTTATAGGTGCAGGAATAACAAAGGAATTTTCCTTTCCTCCAGACTGGAGTGGGATTTAACCCTTTAATGCTTGCATTTATCAAACCCTGCCCCAAATGCATTTGGGGTTCGTCAGCACAATCTGGAATGTTCTGGGTTTGAGCAGAGGAGGCCACAAAGATGATTCCAGGCATGGAAAACCTCTGGGAGGATTGGGATTGTTCACCTGGAGAAGGGAAAGCTCCAGGGAGAGCTCAGAGCCCCTTCCAGGGCCTGAAGGGGCTCCAAGAGAGCTGGAGAGGGACTGGGGACAAGGGATGGAGGGACAGGACACAGGAAATGGGTCTAAGCTGGAAAAGGGTGGATTTAGGTTGGATATTGGGAAGGAATTCTTGTCTAGGAGGGTGGGCAGGGGCTGGGATGAATTCCCAGAGAAGCTGTGGCTGCCCCTGGATTCCTGGAAGTGTCCAAGGCCAGGCTGGATGGGGCTTGGAGCAGCCTGGGACAGTGGGAAGTGTCCCTGCCCATGGCAGGGGCTGGAGTGGGATGAGTTTAAAGTCTCTTCCAACCCCAACCATTCTGGAATTCTTTAATGGGAACAGGACTCTGCTAAGGGTCATTAACTCATATTTTAACCCTACCCCACAACATTTCCAGCCACCTTTTCACCCTCAGCCAAGAAATGCCTCCCTGAGGCCGCTCGCTTTGGAAAAACGCTGAGCTTTGTGTCTCCAAAACAACAATTCCTCTTTCATCATCCCAGGAAAGACAAAACGAGCTGATCAAGCCACTTCTTTTCAAAGGAATTTTTCTTTCCCTTTGCTTTTGTGGTGGTGCCACCCTGAAAATCTCCGAGTTCCACTCAATAAGAGGCAAGAAAAGCAAAAGCAGCCGAATTTGCTGACTGAGACATTCGGAGCTGTGGAGTCAGCAAGTTCTTGGCAGCCAAGATCGCTTGACCTCCGTGGATTTAAAGACAGGTGCAAGAAAAACAGAGGAATATTTTGAGTTGTTCTAAGTGCACGTGGAAAAAAAAGCTCTTCACGTTAAATATCCTTGCAGGAGAAAGGAATTAGAAGGCGGAAAGTACCAAAAAGTGGGAAATGTTTTGTGTTTTAAGCTCCGAATTGCCCCGGGGACAAAGATGGAACGGCGGAAAACAAGAGGTGAGCAGGAAATCAAAAGGAGTTTAATCCATGGGCAGTACTTGTAGGAAGGTGGGAGTCGGGATTTGCTGCCAGGGAACAGGGACAGGAGGAGAGGGAGCGGCCTCAGGATGGGCCAGGGGAGGCTCAGGCTGGAAATCAGCAGGAATTTCCTCATGGAAAGGTGGTCAGGCCTTGGAAGGGGCCTGACCTATGGAAAGGTTTTTCCAGACCTTTTGTTCCCTTTTTATGATTCCTCAGCTGTCTTTTTAAAATAGAAGTGCCAGGACTGTGCTCAGGATCTCCGTGGAGTCTGCCCGGTGCTGGAAGCAGGAATAAAATTCCCTGTCTGTGGTTTCTGCAGCTCTCCCTGGGCACCCAAAGCAGCAGGAGCAGGACAGGGATTGTCCCCTGTGCTGGGCACTGCTGAGGCCACACTGCAAGTCCCAGGTCTAGTTCTGGGATTTGGGAAAGACATGGAGGGGCTGGAGCATGTCCAGGGAAGGGAATGGAGCTGGGAAGGGTCTGGAGCCCCAGGAGCGGCTGAGGGAGCTGGGATAGGGGCTCAGCCTGGAGAAAAGGAGGCTCAGGGAGGACCCTGTGGCTCTGCACAACTCCCTGACAGGAGGGGGCAGCCGGGGGGGTCGGGCTCTGCTCCCAGGGAACAGGGACAGGAGGAGAGGGAACGGCCTCAGGCTGGGCCAGGGGAGGCTCAGGTTGGACATCAGCAGGAATTTCCCCATGGAAAGGGCGGTCAGGCCTTGGCAGGGGCTGCCCAGGGAGGTTTGGAGTGCCCATCCCTGGAGGTGCCCAAGGAATTCCTGGATGTGGCACTCAGCACCAGGGTGGGCATTGGGCACAGATTGGACTCAACAATCCTGGAGGGATTTTCCAACCACACAGTGAAGCTGCTGGTGTGGAAAACCAAGGGAATTTCTGCCTCCTTCAACAGTTCCCCCATGGAAACCTCATGGAAAAAGCTCTTTGTGTGTTTTCTGTGCAGTGTTTCAGTTCAGTGACACATCTGTTCCAAACCCCTGACTTTTCCTGCCTGGGAATTCCCTGGCTCTCATTTCCTTGTCCTGCTCCTACCAGTGGGCATCTTTCAAACTGGGTATGGCCAAAACCAGATGGGGGGAGATAACACAGAAAAACAAACATTTAATCTCCTCAAAGCCATAAAACACCTGGACCTGGAGCAAATCCTTCAAAAGGGATTGAAAACCCAGTCCGAAGATTTCCACCCACAAATCCAAGGTGTGAAACGCCCTGGGCAAATCTGCAGCATTCCCAGCACGTCTGGAATTACAAAGACATTGGAACCACTTGGACCCTGCTCTTTGCCTCCAGCTCCAACCCCGGCACGCACAGATTTCTCTCCTTGAGAGCTTTGTGGGGGCGTTCAGTGCCCTAAATCCCATTTTCCTGCTCCCAGCACTCCAAAGGTTAAACCCCAGGCCACAGGTCTGGCTTCCCAACTGCATTTCCCTGGAACTCCTCACCCTTCCCAACCAATCAGGCTCCAAAGGGTTCAACTGTCACGGGCTGTTGGAAAAGGTGTCAATCCCAAGGAATGAGCCAGCAGGTGAGTCTGGAACAGCACCGGAGAGAGGGAATGTCCTGGGGTGGGAAGGACACGTAGGAAATGCTGAGTGACCACAGCAGGAGCAAGGAAATCTCTGAGTGCCAACCACAGCTTCCCAAATTCCAAAGGTTATGGATGAACTGCCCTGATTTAGATGATCAATAACGCCCCGGGCAGCTGAGGATGATCTGGCACTCAGGTGCCACCACAGCACAGGTTGAAGGCGTATTTATGGCTCTGGTACTTCCCAAATCCTCTTTTTCCCTCCTTCCCGCTGGCTGCCAAGATCTGGGATACGGCCTGGTTTATGCTGGACAAACAACCATTCCTTTTGTCGGGATACAACTGGATTATTTTGGTCAGAATCCCAGATAATCATCTTCAAAATAAAAACCTGCTGGAGGAGATCCTATCCTACACTGTCACACCGGACATGGGAAAATATTCCTTTATGGACAAGGTGAAAAAACCCTGGAAAAGGCTCCCCAGAGTGGTTGGTGCCTCAAATCTGTTGGAAAATGGCCTTAAAAACATATTTTAACCCTTTATCAGCCCTGATGTGGTCAAGAAGTTGGACTAAATGGTCATTGTAGGTCGCTTCCCACTGAAATATTCCGTCTTTTCCATCTTTTCTACACCCCACTGGAAGAAAAAGCCTTCACCAAGCAAAAATAATCCATGTTTTCCCATTGAATTCCCAGTGTTTTCCACAGCTTGGGGCACAGATGGGAGCTGGAAGTGTCAGATTTTGTTAAGCTGCCAAGATTTCGTCTTGTTTCGGATCCTACCAGGTAATGGAAAGGGTTATAGGTAAATAAAAGTGCTCTCTGCTGAAAATAAACAACTGGCATGATTCCCAAAGGACCAAAATTCCGCAGAAAAAGAGAAATCCTTCTTCCAGGATCCCAAAATAGTCAAGCATTCCTTTAAAAAACACTGAGGGCCCGGCAAAGCGGGAATGATCAGGAATGCCCAGACTCAGGGAGTCAAAGAGCAACACAAAACCAGAATTATTTTGCTTAATTCTGAGCATGAGTTGTGCTGTTGGGAAATATGTCTGACACAAATATCTGCAAAATCCGAGCCCCAGGTGTCAGAGTTTTGTATTCCCACAGCCATGGAAGCAGAATTTAGGGAAGATAAGCTCGAATGCCCCGCCCTGTGCTGTGCGAGTTCTTGCCTGCTCCCTGGGGTGTGAGCCCTGAGTCAGGAGTTTTCCAGGATTAAAAGCTTTAACTTCAGGAGTCAACAAAAAGGCCAAGGAAGAAGCTTTGAGCCAATTTCCATCCCCGCAGGAGGATAAACCAGGAATCCACAAGTCATTCCTTGTGCCAGGTCCTGAGTCAGGTTGGAGGTGCAATAATTGCTCTTGTGTTCTGCCAGTCCCAAACTGAATTCTCCCAATAAATTACACGGATCCAGAACCGTTGTTTGCATCCCACGGCCTTTCCAAAGGATGCCCGTGGATACCAATTCTTCAGGAGTCATCCCAATCCCATCACTCTGTCCGTGAATTTGAAAATATCAAGGAATTCACAGGCCTGGGTATTTCAATGTCTCTTTGCAAAACTCCTTTAGCAGTTCCAAAGTGACTTTGGCCGTCTCCCCTACGAGACCCCACGCTGAGTTTTTATCCCGAGGAATTCAGCTGCCGGGATCATTCCGGTTGTAACATGGAGACAAAACAAGGGAGCACAAAAGCCAGGCCTGGGTCTGTGGTTGCCCCTGGTTTGTAGATCAAAAGGAACAACTCAGCCTTTGAAAAGCCAGCACGGATTTGGCCTTTTGAAATCCATCACCGTGGCAACACAAGGCACAGGGAACAGAGAATTACAATGGACAAACCTCGGGATCGAGGAGTTTGCTGGACCACCCGGCACCAAAGGCAAGGATCGTGGTCATTCCCTGCCAGGGCAGCCCTCAGGACACGTCACCTGCACAGAAACACCCTCAGGTGCAGGCTCCTCCATTCCCAGAGCTGCCGTGGGAGGTGTTTCCACACGGATTTCCAGGACCGTGCTGGTGTTTTCCGGATTCTCAGAACACGGAATCCCAGGATGGTTTGGGTTGGATGGGGTTTGGAGCAACCTGGGATAGTGGAAGGTGTCCCTGCCCATGGCAGGAGTGGAACAGGATGAGTTTAAGATCATTCCAACCCGAACTATTCCATGACTGCGATGTCTCTGACATTCCATGACCCTTTTTCCTGCCCAGCTGATCCACCTTCATCTCCACAGAGTTTCTGAGCACCATTTCCCAGCCCGGTTTTCCCATATCCAATAATCTCACCGGACAGGGGGCACTTTCTGGAGAAAGTTCTCTGAATCAGAAATTGAATCAAATTTTCTGACACCCCGTTGCCGCTCAGGTCCATGAACCAGCAACCAAACCCTGTTTAAAACCCCACAGAACATTCCTGAAAGTATTTCTGGCTGTTCATTCCCTTCTTCCCAGAGCATTTTTCTGCCGGAAATCGAAGCATTTCTAATTTTTAACCATTTTGGTCCCGAACCACTTTTGATACTGAATTTATTTAAGGTTTGACGGGGTTGAGTAGTGGGGTTTTTTTAACAAATGCAGCCCCTCAGCCCCAAAACGTTGAGTTCAAACTTCTGCAGTTTTCTGACCTGAACTTGAGCTGTGCCCTGCCCCTTTCCAAGCCTTCCAAAGATCAAAGGGATACTTTGGACCAGGAGCTTTGTTAAAATGATGTTAATGGGGGAAGCTGGCTCTTTCCAAATGGTTGGGTTGTTATTCCAGGCTCTGGAATATCCTCACTGGAGGCAACAGATGGCTCAGAAATTCCCTAAAAGAAGCGTGATGAAATGAAATCCCTCCGGATGATCTCAAACTGACCTGGTCCCAAAGGAGGAGCCAAATTCCAGGAATAGGCATTGATTTCTCCACCAAAATTGGAGTGAAGAGCCATGGAATTATTTTCTGCTGGAATAACAGGGGTTGGAATAAGATCAGCTTTAATGTCCCTTCCAACCCAAAGCATTCCACGATTCTGTGTTGGGATCTGGAGATGCTCCTGGAGTGTCCAATGTCCCTTCCAACCCAAACCATTCCATAATTCCATGTTGGGATTTGGAGATGCTCCTGGTGTGTCTGATGTCCCTTCCAACCCAAAGCATTCCACAATTCTGTGTTGGGATCTGGAGATGCTCCTGGTGTGTCTGGGGAGCATCTGGCAGGATTATCAGGGACACAGATGGATGCAATGGAAGAAACATCCAAAGGGGAAGGAAAGGGACCCATCCTGTGAACAAATCCCGAGGCAAGGAGCATTCCCACAGCCTGGGAGGAGGCTGTGGCTCACCTCAACCTGAGGAGACACTGGGGATTCCTGGAACTGAAAGGAAGGAAGGGACAATCCCAGTAGCAGGATCAAACTGGAAACTGCTCTCCAGACTCATTCTTCATACTCAGACGCTTTTTGGTTTTTCAGTTTCCAGAGTTTTCTTCTGGAATTGTTGTATCTTTTCCCCCCACGGAATAATTTAGGTTGGAAAAGACTTCCAAGATGATCAAGTCCAACCTTTGACCAATCACCACCTTGTCACCAGACCAGAGCTGAGAGCGTCCTTAAAAACCAACCTTTCCTCCATGATTGCAAATGGACTCTATCCTTCGGAAAACCCTGGGAAGGGATGAGGGAGCCACCGGCAGCACTGCCATGGCCAGTGGTCATTTCAGTAACCATTTGCCATGGCCAGTGGTCATTTCTGGGCCCATCATGTACAAATTAATGATTGATTTCATTCCTCACTAAAGTATCATCGGCATTGCAGGGTTATAGGACTGGAGTTCATCCCCGTGCCATGGAGAAAACCTGTTTAATAAATCCCAGGAAACTGATTAAATTGTCCCAATAAATCCCAATATCCCATTCCTGCGGTAAAGATGTGTTTTGCTGCCCTGACACATTCCAATTCCCTTTGCTCTCTGTGTTATGGAATCCCAGAATATTTGGGAAGGGACCTTAAATCCCATCCCATCCCACCCCTGCCATTGGGTGGGACGCCTTCCATAGACAAGGTTGGTCCAAGCTCGTTCCTGGTATTTTAATCCTGGAACAGTCATACTATCTTTTTTTAAAAAGCCCTGCTCAAAATCAGAAATATCTCAGATTTTTCCCTACTTTTTTCTTTCCTCCATTCAAAAGCTTTCCAGAGAATATTTCACTTGCCTTTTATCCGAATATTTATTAAACTTTGTGTCAGCCTATTCCAAAAATCACAGGCTGAGATAAGAGGAAATAACAGCATCCCTTTCCCAGCCTTGTGCTCCATCCATCCTGCAAAGGGATGAGAAAAATAAACAGATGGATCAACTCCCTGCGAGCCGAGTATCGACCCCACGGAAGAAAAATGAAACCTTCTCCCAGGATTTATTTGGGATATACTCACAGATCTCAGGGAAAGGAGTGTATAAAAGGCGCTGCTCATCCCTGGTGGCTCCGTGTGATTATACAAAGGATACGGAGCTTCCCCACGGAAGCAACACAGCTGTGAATTTATTGAATCTGGTTTTCCATGAAGGATGAGGTGTCAGCCATCCCAGGAGGCAACAGCAGCATCCTGTACCTCAGCTCATGGAAAAAGACAGGCTCTGGGAGTTCGAGGCTGGAGTTTTAGGCATCAGTCTGATGATGAAGTGGGATGCTCTGCTGACTCATCCGTATTCCCAGTGCAATTCCTGCTTGGAAAGGGGAGCCCATGTAATCCATGCTGCCTGAGGCACTATGTCAGAGCCATGAAACAGCTGGAGAAGCATCACCGGGAATTCTTATTAAACCATCGGGGATCTTGGTGCTGGAGTCAGACTCCTGATATTCCATGGGTGACTTTCCCTGGGATCGCAGTGTAAGCAGGGCCCTCGTGGAGAGCACAAACCTCTGCTGCCACAGCTCCCTGTCCATGCAGGCATTCCTGCTGGGGTTTTTTGGGAATTGCCCCTCCATCCTCCTCGATCCTTCATGGCTAAAGAGGCAGGCAAGGAGAAGAAACTGGATCAGCTGGATTGACCTGGATGAGGCGGATTCTGCCCCTCTCCTCTGCTCTCATGAGATCCCACCTGGAATTTCATGGACAGCTGTGGTGTTCCCACTAAAAGAAGGACTTAGAACCTGTTGGAGCAAATCCAGAGGAGGCCACGAAGATGCAGAAGGGGCTGGAGCACCTCTCTTATGGAGAAAGGCTGGGAAAGCTGGGAATGTTCAGCCTGGAGAGGAGAAGGTTGAATGGAGACCTCACAGTACCTTCCAGAATCTGAAGTGGCTACAGGGAACCAGAGCAGGACAATTCATCAGGAACTGGAGCGACAGGACAAGGGGGAAATTTAGGCTGGATATTGAGAAGGAATTCCTGGCTGGGAGGGTGAGGAGGAGCTGGGCTGGAATTCCCAGAGAAGCTGTGGCTGCCCCTGGATCCCTGGAAGTGTCCAAGGCCAGGTTGGACATGGTTTGGAGCAGCCTGGGGTAGTGGGAGGTGTCCCTGCCCGTAGCAGGGGGTGGGACTGGTTTCTCCTCTAAGCCGGGATTAATCCCTCCTTTTGCGCCCATCCCAATTCCAGTGACAAATTCCTCAACCTTTGTTCCCTCCCTCAATCATCCCCACCTCATGCTGCAGACACCCAGCAGGCCAAGCCAGCTTTTGTCTCCAGGCCAAGAAATTCGGAGCTGGAAAATCACAGAAAAACTGAAATAGGGAGCGACATTCCCGCTTTTGATGGAAGATCCGAGCAGGGAGACAGGAGAACTCTCCAGCTCTCCCAGGCTGGTGAGAGACTGATTTTCCAAAATAGCAGCTCCACTTTAATCAGAATTTATTGAGCTCCATGCAGGCTAAGAGATGCTAAGAGCAGATGTAAATAGAGGATGCCAGCTTAGATATCCACGGGATGAAACATTATCCTGCTTCTTATTCCAGTCTGGGAATATTCATATTGTTTCAGATGCTGACTTCATCAAAATTCTCTAATTTTGCCTTATTAAGACCCAGATCATGGCATTTTAAGAGATAAATACTCCAGTCCTGGGAGTGGGTTTGGTTTCAGTCAAAGAACAGCTCATGACCTTGGAAATTTGTCTTCCAGAGGAAAATTTAAGGAGTTTAGGCAGGGGATTGGAGCTGGATGATTTTTAAGGACTCATCCAACACAAACCATTCCATGATTCTCTGATTCATATTCCTTGACTCGATTACAGCCCACAAGCACCTCAAATTTAACAAAAATGTAATAAAAAAATTATTCTTCTTAAATTTTAAAGACATTCTGAAATCTGGCACAAATAAATTCAAACTACAAATCAGATACTCACTGCTATCAATCAGGGTAATCAATCAATCAATCAATTTATATCTATGGATTAATTTTCTTGCAGATCTCTTCTAACACATCTCTAAATGCTGAAATCCCGCCAGATTTCCAAGCCCTGTGGATGCCAGCCTGGAAAAACCCTGGAAAAAGAGGTTCTCTGCTAAAGATGAACTGTCCTGAGTGATACGAGAACAGGAAATGGCCTCAAGTGACACCAGGGCAGGGTTAGATTGGATATGAGGAAAAATTTCTCCGTGGAAAGCATGGAGATGGAACAGCAGTGATGGAATCCCCATCCCTGGAAGTGTCCAAAAAATGCCTGGATGTGGCACTTGAGGATTTGGTTTAGTGGTGATGCTGGTCAATGATCCTAAAGGTCTTTTCCGACCTTAAGAATTCCATGATTTTTTAAGACCTTAACAGGAGTGAATTCGTTTCCCATCACTTCCCATTTCCAACATCTCCGGTGGTATCTGGGATGATTGGACACCCCAGGATCCCGTTCAACCTGATCAATGCACAGATTTGCAATGACCATCCCAAAAATACCTGGGAATGGTGGGAATTAATTGGAGACAACACGGTTCTTGTCCAAAGCCACCCCCTGGTTACAACCAAAAGTGGGGAAGGTTTTCCTGCTGCCGTAGGATCTGTAGGAAAAGCCCTTTTTTCCTCAGGTTTTCTGGGCAAGGCAACAAAATGCTGAATTGATAATTCCCTCCCAGGCAAAATCATGGAATCATTAAGGTTGGAAAAGATTCCAAATCATCAATCCAACCTTTGAACAAGTACCGCTAATCCATATCAAGAAGTGCCACATCCACTGGTTTTTTTGAGCACTTCCAGGATTATCAGACAAGAGATCCCAAAATTCCTTTCAAATCCATAAATGGACTTAAAAATGAGATCTTCAAGGGGGAGTTGGACTAAATAACATTTAGAAGTCCCTTCCAAACCATTCTGGGGTTGTATGACATCAGAAACATCTGGAATAACAAATTCCTTTTTGGGGGAAGAAAGTAACACTCCCTTAATTTTCCAGAGGGGATTTGTTCGGGAATATTTCTACAGGGTGTGTTTCTGTCATTCCCCAAAAAAAGGTGTAAATTAACAATGATCCAATGAACCAGCCCAGGGAGAGCGGCACCCTCAGCAAATCCCCGGGAACACGGAGTCCGCAGCTTCAGGGAATGCCTGGGTTGTTTATATTCCCACATTTCCTCATGCTCGGTGTGGGATAATTGAAGAGATTTTTATTCCCACTGGTTGTTTGTCTCTAATTACCGGCTGCTGGGCCTGGGGTTTTATTTCAGCAGCAAACCCTCTGCACCACCTCTCCAGAAGCCGTTTTGTCAGGAAAATATTTTGGGAGCTCTGCTGGAATCTCGGAGCTTTTTAAAAGGAAAAGACTTCTCTACACTCCCCATCAGGGAGTAACACGGGTTGGGTCTCCACAACAAATTTTTGTTGGATTTAACATTTAAATGGTGCTTGTGGACATGGGCTGTGGTGGCCTTGGCAGTGCTGGGATAATGGGATCTCATCCCTGGCTCTGCTCCGTGGGGCCAGGAATGGCACCGGGGAACGGGCAGGAGCTGATCCCAGGAATTCCCCCTGCACAGGAGGCAGAACTTCTGCCCTGGGCACTGAACAGATCCCAGAGAGGGGGTAGAGTCTCTTCCCTGAGGATATTCCAGAGGTGTCTGGACACAATCCTGTGCTGGAGCAGGGAGTGGGACCAGATGCCCCGCTGTGGTCCGTTCCAGCCTGACCATCCTGGAATTCTGGGATCATTTCCATCTCTGGTGGGTTCAATGTTCTATCAATCTTCCCATAGTCTCCTCTTCCTGCCGAGCTCCCTCCAGTACCTCCGGAATCTCCGTTACTTCCCATCCTCCACACTCACCATTTAAGCTCTTTGTATTCCCTTCCAGTTTTACTGTGGAGTTTAACTTCCAACCAGAGTTTAGGCAGAGCTCCGAGCCCAACGTGGGGCTGGGGCTGCATTCCCAGAGCAGGAGAAACCCCTTTTCCAGGACCTCATTCCCTGTGTTTTTAGGAGGTTTTTGGTGGTTAAAACCTTCCCTGTGTGGTAGTAGCTGGAGCTGCTACAGATCTGAAACTTCCAGAGGAATAAGAATCATTTCCCCCTTGAAAAAGCAGACACAGAGAGAGGAGAAAAGGGAATTTATCGCTGATTAAAACACTGCTAAACCAGCCCAGGTGAGCAGCTCTTACCTGCACAGGTCATTGTGCTCCTCAAATCCACCCAGCAACATCCTGAGCCACAGGAATTATTAAAAAAAAACATTGGGGAAAAGGAAGCCTGACAGAGGCAGAGCGCAAAGGGCAATTAAGTTTGATAAACGTGATTAATTAGCACAGGAAACTCGTTAAGCGCTGCCAGCGAGGCCCTGCCCTGGCACAGCCACAGTGCAGTGATTGATGCTGGGTGGTCCTGCTTGGTGGGAGCAGGATCGATATAAATTCCTGTCAGGACATGGCCAAAACAACTGCCCTCATTCAGGATGAGTGGATATTTCCCATGGAATGACCTGTGCTGCTTCCCAAAATTCCCTCATCCATCTTTCTCCCACGGCAGCTGTTCCCAGCCTGCCCCAGTCCCACCAGTGCAGCAACTCTGCGTCCCCAGGGGCTGCTGGGTGTGCTCAGCGCTGTGTCCATGCAGCTCATTCCTGATTTTCCCACCCTTGGAACATCCCAAGGGTGCAGGGACGTCCAATCTGGGCAGGAAACAGAGCAAGGATTGACCAAACCCCTCCTCCCTTCCATCAATTTTGACAACCAGCACCAAAACAAGGGAAGGAGTTTGGGAGCCACAAAAGCTCCGGCCACAAGCAGAGGGAATGGATTGGCAGGAATTCTTCCCACTGGAAGCCAGGGAATAGAGGTGGAACTGGATAATCTTACATTGTTCCTCCAAGACATCCCTGATGCTCAGCCACCGGAATAACAACAATTTATTCCCATCAGGAATAAATCAACATGGAATCAGGAGGAAAAGGGTTAATTATTCTCATGGCAAATTCAAGGATCAGCATTGGGGTCGTTATGGGATATCCAGACCAGAAGGAACATAATTCCACTTATCCAGCAGCTCCTAAAAAAAGATGGCTTCCGTCTTCCAATGGCTCAGTAGTTTTGGCTGTGCCTTGTTCTGGTCCTCTTTGGTGGGAAAGGTTTTTGTTTTCCAATAATCCAACAGAATTCTGCTTTCCTGAGGTGTTCATGAATCTTAATTCAGATATATTTAATCTTTAAAAAAAGAGAAATTCAAAATTAATTACAGCTGCCAGAAACTGCACTGGGAAATGTTCAGGGAGTCACAGAATCCCGGAATGGGTCAGGTTGGAAGGGACTTTAGAGCTCATCCCATTCCGTAGGCAGGGATACTTCCCACTATCCCAGGCTGCTCCAAGCTCCAATGTCCAACCTGGACTTGGACACTGCCAGGGATCCAGGGGCAGCCACAGCTTCTCTGGGAATTCCATTCCAGCCCCTCCCCACCCTCACAGCCAGGAATTCCTAATTCCCAATATCCCATCCATCCCTGCCCTCTGGCACTGGGAAGCCATTCCCTGTGTCCTGTCCCTCCATCCCTTGTCCCCAGTCCCTCTCCAGCTCTCCTGGAGCCCCTTTAGGCCCTGCAAGGGGCTCTGAGCTCTCCCTGGAGCCTTCTCTTCTCCAGGTGAACATTCCCAGCTCTCCCAGCCTGGCTCCAGAGCAGCCCTTGGAGCATCTCCATGGATTCCTCTGGATTCACTCCAGCAGCTCCGCACCTCTCACCAGTATCTCCCCTGATTTTATTCCTGTCCTTGTTTGAGCAGCTGAAGTCGTTGCCTTGCACGGAGCCACAAAGAGCCTCCAAACCCCTTTCCATGACCCTACACAATTTTAATCCGTGGAATCCTTCTCCCTGCTGGAATCAGCCCTTGTTACTCCTGTGATCCAGGGCAGGGAATTCTGCTGTGCCCTTTCTCTCAGGTGAGAGGCAGGAACTCAGCAATCCATGCTTATTCCCTGCAGCACTTGCCTGAAGTCCCCACTTCCCAGCTGGAGTTAAATCCAAGCCCTGCTTCCCGTGCTTTCCATGCTCTGCCGTTCCTGGATGCACACAGGGAAGGAGGATCCGTGTGAGCAAACAAAACACCGAACCCCAGAGCTGTATTTCAGAGTTCCCAACACCCAACCACGACAACGATTCCTCTTCTCCATTCCCATTTCTCCACTTTTCCTCCATTTATTACCATGGAATAAACCCAGCTGGATGCACTGGCAGCGGGATAAAACCAAACGCAAGTTCCTTGTTGTGTTATTCATTTCCAGAGGAAGCAAGAGCTGAACATGGGGGTTTGTGAGCAAAAAAAATCCTCAGGGGCTCGAGTTATTCCCAGCTTTTGTTTTTAATTAATGAGCCTCCGGAGCGGGTTCCAAGCCAGCAGTTTCTGGAGTGATTCAGCTTTTCACTCCCGGGGGGGGGGGTGCTGCTTGGCAGCCTCGTAGCAAAGTGCAGCATTTTGGGGATATTTGCCACATCTTCAGGAGCAAATCCAAGATTTTGCTGCTCTAAAGCAAAGATTCCAGCCAGGAAGAGCAGCAGAGTCAGGCACTTTTCAAGCCGCGGAGGGGAGGCACCAATTTGAGGTGTTTAATTACCGTAAATCGCACCCCAAACCAGGTCTGAGCAGGGCTGCACGAGGATTTCGGCTGATTTTAGGTTCCTATACCCACGTGCAACAGAGAAATCATTTCCTCAGCAGGAAAATAATCCTGGAGTCATCCAGGCTCAGGAGAATCATGGAATGGTTTGGGATGGAAGGCGTTTTAAAGATCAAGCCTTTCCATGGGCAGAGACAACTTCCACTATCCCAGGCTGCTCCAAGTTCTGTCCAGCCTGGCTTTGGACACTTCCAGGGATCCAGGGGCAACCAGAGCTTCTTCCAGGGCCTCCCCCCCTCCCATCTAGGAATTCCTTCGCAATATCCCATCAAAATTTTCCTTCTTTTAGTTAAAAATGTTCCCCCTTGTCCTATCAATATTTGCCTGTGGAGTTTCCTCGCTGCCGGTGCTCAGTGCTCCCTGAGCCCATGCTCTGTTTCCGGAGCAGCAATGAGGTTTGTGCCTGAAGTTTGAGCCTTTTGGGGTGATTTTGGTGGATTTTCTCAACTCTGTGCTCATCCTTCCCTGCCGTCCTGCTCCCAAAATCACCGGGGTCAATCCGTGCAGCCGCCACATCAGGGAGAGTTCAGGACACCCAGCCAGGCACCACAGATGCGGCTAAATTTGTTCTGGGAGCTGAAGTGGCCAGATTGGAAATCCAGGGAGTTTTTTGTCTCCAGTCTGTCTGATCTGTCTGACCCAATGTCCCAAACCCCTGATCTGCTGAACACAGAGCTCCCTGTTGTTGTCATCACAGAAAAGCCGCAGATTTTGGCCATGGGAGCACTGCAGAGCAGTGATTCCAACCCCACAGGTATTCCAGGGATTTCTGCATCCCTGAACCACCCATCATTCAAAAAAGTGTCCTTTATGTCCTAAAATCCTGCCGTTTCCAAGGTTTCTGTTTGCTCATCCCGTTCCCACCCCCTGCCATGGGCAGGGACAACTTCCACCATCCCAAGGTGCTCCAAGCCCCGTCCAAGCTGGCCTTGGACACTCCCAGGGATCCAGGGGCAGCCACAGCTTCTCTGGGAATTCCATCCCAACCCCTCCCCAAACTCCCAGCCAGGAATTCCTTCCCAATATCCAACCTAAATTTCTCCTTTTTCAGTTTGATCCCGTTCCCTGTGTCCCATCACCAGTTCCTGATGAATTGTCCCTCTCCAGTTCCCTGGAGCCCCTGGAATGTCTCCACTCAACCTTCTCCTCTCCAGGCTGAACATTCCCAGCTCTCCCAGCCTTTCTCCATAGGGAAAGTGCTCCAGTCCCTTTATCAACTCCATGGCTTCCTCTGGACTTGCTCCAACAATTCCATGTCCTTTTCTTAGGGACACCGCACCTGTCCACGATATTCCAGGTGGGATCTCCCAAGAGCAGAGCAGAGAGGGAGAATCCCTTCCCTTAACCTGCTGCTCGCATTCCCGTTTTCCAAAGCCCTAGATATTCACCAGTTTGGAAAAACAACTTCCAGCCCATGTTGTGTTTCCGGACATCTCCTTTCCCAGTGTCTGAACCCCAGCCAGCTGCCAAAATCCATGGAATTAGCCCAGCTCCCTCGCTGCATCACTTAAATCACTTGTAACCGGAAAAAAAAAGGCAAGGAAACACTTATTCCATTGGGGAAAATCCATTTCCAACACGCAGGTCATGCCAGGCTCCAAAGCATCCATGGGAAGAGCTGGTGGCTGTGGGAGCATTCCCGAAGGACAGGGGACAGCCAGCCCCACTTAATGCCGTGCTTTTATCCCTGTAAACATGGCAGAATCCCGATTTCCATTATCCATGGAGCACAATGCGACCAAGCCACTGACATCACGTTAAGTAGGACACGGAGCAGGGAACACATCCCTGGACTTAAATAACTTAGATATTTCAGGGATGCGATGCTTTTCCAGAGAATCCAACCGAGCCGGGGTTTTCCAAGGGCAGCTGTGGATCCTGAGCATCCTTAAAGGCACCTTCGGGAAGTGGACACCCTGCAGGATTAATCCTGGAGATGTTCAATTGTTTGATTCATTTATTATCCTGGATAAAAATGATTTTAATGGCCCTCGTTATCGGATTCATTTGGAAGTTGGTGGGGAGCATGAGGGAAGAGCTGCTCAGCCGACAAAAAGAGCTCCCGGTGTTTTGATCGTGCATGAAGGGAAGGAATTGTCTCATCCGGACTCTTCTCCCTTTTCCTTGGATTTCAGAAGAGAAGGAATCATCTCCTGGGGTTCCTCTGGAGGCCAAGTCCCCTCTTCTGATTTCCTCCTCTTCCTCCTCCTCCTCCTCATAAGCCTTGAGCAAGGGATTGTCCCCAGGGGTGGGATACAAACACACGGAGCCTCTCCTGTTCCCAAAATTGGGGATTTGGAGAAATGTCCATCCCTAAACCCTGCCAAGCATCCTGCAGGGCTGGGAGCTGGAACTCAGGAAAAGCTTCACAGAATTCCACAATGTTTGGGTGGGAAGGGAATTTAAATCCCATCCCATTCCACCCCTGCCATGGGCAGGGACACCTCCCACTATCCCAGGCTGCTCCAAGCCCCAATGTCCAACCTGGCCTTGGACACTTCCAGGGATCCAGGAGCAGCCACAGCTTCTCTGGGAATTCCATCCCACCCCCTCCTCACCCTCCCAGCCAGGAATTCCTTCCCAATATCCCATCTATCCCTGCCCCCTTTCAATTTAAGACCATTCCCCCTCCCCCTCTCACACCACACCCCTGTAAAAATTCCCTCTCCGGCAGCCAGGATTTACCATCCAACTCCATTTTCCAATGAAAACACGGCTTTTGAAGTAAACAACATTCCAAGGAAAATCCTGCACTATGACTGTCCGAATTTCCTAAACTGAAAATGCCAAAATCCAAACTCCAACCGCACCAGAGCCGAAGAGAAACTTTTCATCTTTAGATCTTGTTTTCCTTTAAATTTCGTTTCCACCACAAGCCCCAAACCGGGTTTTGTTTTCTCTCTCAGTGAAAACGCCTCGGTTTCGCTCCAAGAAAATAACAACGATCTGATTTTCACCTCCCACAGCGACGCTCACACAACTCAGGCCTGCAGAGAACACAGAGAAAAAAGGAAATTCTTGTTTTGTTTAAACCCAGCTGGGTCAGAAACGGGAGGATTTTGACTTCATCCTTTTGTTAGAATTGTCACAAAACAGGAAAATTTCCCAGGAAACAGAAGATTCCGAGGTTTTCTGTGGAGAAAACAGGAGTGAACCAAAAAATTGGCATTTTTTAGGCTGTTCCGATCACAGATTCTCCGTGCTCCTGCTATGCAGGAGGGAATTCATTGTGGAAATATTTATGGAATAGGCTGGAATTCAGCCCTGGATGAAATCGGCTCAGGATCACTCATTCCAGGAGCAAACAGCAAAGGGAGCTGGATGAGGCCTTCAATGCCCATAACTCCCCCAGAATTCCAGGATGGGATAGGCTCGGGATGGAGATGTCCAATATTGGATCCAGCATTTATCACTCACGGAAATCTCTGTTCCCTGATGGATGCTAAGAGTTGATTGGACTCCTGATTCTGACAGATGTTTTCCAGGTTTCCAATATCCAGGAGATTCCTCTGCTCCAGCTCATAAGAAATCACCTGGAGAGACAAAGAAAACTCTAAAATCAGGAATTCACATGGAATACTGGGGGGAAAACGGTCCATTCCCATAATCCCCTTAAATTTTCTGCTGAGGTGTGAGGTGAGAACAGGGAAAAAACAACAATTAGGGTCAAGTCTCCAAGAAAAACACAGACAAATCCTTGGGATGTGAACGATCCTGAGCTCTCTGCCCCAAAATGAGCTTCACCCAAACTAATGAAGGGTTTTAATCTCAAAGATTCCAATCCACCGCTTTCCTTTGATTTGGAATTCCTGGCTAAAAACTTCAGGAATGCATTTCCCTCTCCTCACTGGAATCCTTTGGGAAGCACAGAGCTGTCATGGAGGCTGAGGGGGTTTAAATGGCACCGTAATGGAGCAGGAGATGGGAATCAGCCCATTCCAGAGGCTCCCGGCGTTAGGAGAAAGATGGGAATGAATTATTCAGCCTGCCCGGAGCGTTATCGGATAACTGATTGCAGGTTATTGAGTGGGAAAAAAAGCAGGAATCGCAATAAGTGGAATTTATCTTCAGGGAGAAGCCGAGTTCTGGGTTTTAGGAGCATTAAATCAGGTAATTTATGAATAATCTTGGCTTGGGTTGAGCTTTCGTGAGAGTTTACTTTCAAATCCATGAGCAGGATTCTTAAGCTGGTCTAAGTTTTTCCTTCGCACCATTTGTTGGGATAATCAGCGGTGGAATCACCATTCCTGGAGGGATTTCAAATCCCTGTGGATGTGGCACCTGGGGACATGGGGCAGCGGTGGCCTTGGAATGCTGGGGAATGGTTGGATTCAGAGACTTTTCCGACCTTAATGATTCCATGCTTTGTATTTGCAAAGTCCTAAAGTTGGAGGAAAAAGGAAAGGCCTTAAAATAATTTTATTTTAAAACTAAATTATAATAACAGGATTTTAATCCCATTAAATTTTCATTTTTGTGGATTTTAATTAGAATAATTAAAAGCTTGTGGACTTTTTTTTTTTTTTTAATGTTGCCTCTTAAAATTGAAGAAGCACTTCCTCATATTTCATCTATTGGAATGAACATTCCGGTTCCATAACTGTTTTCATTTTAAATAATACAAATAATTTTCAATAAAAAAACATAAATCAGACCATTTTTCCATGAACACTGAATTTTAAGGATTGGTGAAGAGATTACAGGAAATCATTGGGGTTTTCCACACGTTTTTGACGACAAAAATCCTAAATAATTGGTACTGGTGGCTTTCAATCCTCCCAGTTTGCTGCTTCTTGGGATCCTTTTGCAGCTCTTTGGTTTTCCAGACATACAAATCCCAGCTTCCCATGGGATTTGCCACAGGCAGGTCTCCCAAATTCCCCGCCAGATACAGCCAGAAACCTGCACAGCTCCTCCCTCCAGGCAGCCAAGCCCTGAACTCATGTTTCCTCTTCCCTATTTTTGGTAATCCCTATTTTTGGGGCATCCTCATCCCATCCTCATCCTCTCTTCCATGACAAAGTGACGTCACATCTGAATTTCCAAGCCTGGTTTCTTCCTCCAGGAAAATCCCTAAATTTTATAGATCATTTCACCACAAAAAAACCCTGGAAAAGAGGAAATGTGAGACCTCCACATGGACAAGGAAACCCTGAGCGCATGGACACAAAGCCCATTTTGTGGGATGAGTTTGGGAAGAGCACGGATGATGTCATTGTCCCATTCCAGATCCTTTCTTTTCCACAGGAGCTGCAGTTGCACAGATTTTTGACGGCTCCTCTTTGATCTCCATCTCATCCAAACAGGGATTAAATCCAGACTCTTCATTTCCCACATTTGGTTCCGTCTCATTAAAAAGAGAGAGGGAGAGGGAACATCCCCCCCCTTCCTACATCCAATTCCTCATTCCAGAACTGGAGGCTGGAAAAATCCTTCTCCCACAGCCCAAACTCCCCCAAGCCGACGTGGGATGACTCCACACGGAGCAATTCCAGGCACCACAAACTAAAACTTGGCACTGCCACGTTGTTATTCCTTCCCGGCACGAATCCACCTCATCTTCCAGGTGGGAATATCCGACCTCGTTTTTCCTGCGCCGCAAACGGACAAAAGAGGGCGGAAAAATGTGGGTGGAGCTGCTGGAACCATCCCTTGTTTCACTCCTGAGTTATCCCACAATCCATCCTAAGGGTTCCAAGGGCAGCAGGCAGCAACATCCAAGAGCTGGGAATAAGAGGAATTCCACTTCCTCATTTTGAGATGGAATTTGGTCCAATGAACTCCAGGAATTCTTTCTGCAGGAATCAGGGTGACACCGGCGCAGCCTCGCTCGGGGCTTGGAGCCGTGAGAACCAGTAAGGAAAAAGCTGGAAGGACTTTGGACAAGGGACAGAGGGACAGGACACAGGGAATGGCTTCCCACTGCCAGAGGGCAGGGATGGATGGGATATTGGGAAGGAATTCCTGGCTGTGAGGGTGGGGAAGGGCTGGGATGGAATTCCCAGAGCAGCTGTGGCTGCCCCTGGATCCCTGGAAGTGTTTGGCTCTCCATGGTGGAGATTTTGTGGGCATTTCGTACTGGGAACAATCCCAGTGCTCCCAGTCTGGGAGGTTTTCACTCAAAGCTGCTGCAGGAGGTCGGGGTGGCTGCAGTTCCCTCAAACTGGGAGAGCTGGGAATGTTCACCTGGAGAAGAGAAGGATCCAGGGAGAGCTCAGAGCCCCTTGCAGGGCCTAAAGGGGCTCCAGGAGAGCTGGAGAGGGACTGGGGACAAGGGATGGAGGGACAGGACACAGGGAATGGCTTCCCACTGCCAGAGGGCAGGGATGGATGGGATATTGGGAAGGGATTCCTGTCTGGGAGGGTGGGGAGGGGATCTTGGGCTGGAATTCCCAGAGCAGCTGTGGCTGCCCCAGGATCCCTGGCAGTGCCCAAGGCCAGGCTGGACATTGGGGCTTGGAGCAGCCTGGGATAGTGGAAGTTGTCCCTGCCATCCCACATCATCTAGAAAATAATTCCAGGTGGGATTTTGCCAACCAGGCCCTTTTTCCTGGCTAGAAACCCCACCAAAAAAAAAAAAAAAATCCACAATCACCATGACCTTCAGCACAAATTAATCCCATAAAACCTGTTGTCAATTCCTTATATTGACAGCATTCCACGGGTTTGATCCCACTTTATGTTGGAATAAAATACAAATCTGGAGGAAAACAGGAAATAAAATACAGCAAATTGATAAAAAGAGCTCTCTCCTGCTGCCTCAGGTGTGAAGTGTGAATAAAGAGATGAATTTCCTTCTCCTTAAAACCAGAGTAACAGACTCGTCCACCAAAAAGGTTCCTACCTCTCATTCCCAGCTAAAAACCTTCCGAAATCCCAGGAATTCAAGAACTTTTCTGCGAATCTTCCCATGGTCTGAGCCTTCCAACGCCTCCCGTTTTTTCCTGCTGAAAGGTAACAAAAAGGCTTTCACCCCATCTCTGTAAATAACTCCACAAAAGTGGATGGCTCCATTACCACATTTCATTTTTATCGCCCCAAAGGCGCAAATTTGCATTCGAGGGGATTTGAAAAGATGCCGACGATTCCTTTAGACCCAGGAAATTCCGGCTAAGATATGGATCTATCCCCTTCACTCCCAATATTTTTTCAGATTGATCTCATCCTAATAAAAACTCACGAGGCTCTTTCTGCTTTTACCATCAGACGAATCCCAAGTATCCCAAAATGATGATTTTGCTGCCAATAAAAACCTCCAAGTGTTTATCCAGCCCCTAAAAAACAGCTTTTAGCACTTCTGAGAGGCTTCAATTTCTTGAATTATTCCCTTTTTATGCCCTGGCTGCTCCAAAACGTGCCCAGGAAAGCATTGCTTGTTCAAATAAGGATTTTTTATATCTTATTTCATAAAAACCTTCCACAAGCGCAGTGGGAATGGTAAACTGGGAAATTAAGTCATTCCATAAGGATGAGTGTCAGCCTCACAGCAGAGGATCGGTTACAGGAGGAGTTTAAGTTAAGCTTGGTCTTAACACAACTTAAAAAACCACAAATCAACAAAAAATTCCAGGGAAAAACAACCCAAAAATCCCCCCAAAAAAACTCTTTAGACATCCGTGATTCTTTTAAGTTTCTGTTTTAGCAGCACAGGAAGAGGAGTTGCCCAAATCTTCATGAAAACCAGGAAAAACCAGGGTCAGGTGGGCTGGAAAAGTTTTATTCCACGTTTTTGATTGCAAAACACCTCAGGAAAAGGAAGTTTGAATGGTCCCTGCAAGCCAGGGAATCCTGGAATGGTTTGGGTTGGAAGGGACCTTAAATCCCACCCCGTTCCACACCTTCCACTATCCCAAAGTGCTCCAAGCCCCGTCCAACCTGGTCTTGGACATTCCCAGGGATCCAAGAGCAGCCACAGCTTCTCTGGGAATCTGTGCCAGGGCCTCCCCACCCTCTGAGTAAAGATATCAGTAGAAAATCCACAATTCCTCCTTTTCCTCACGCGTATTCCGTGCCAGGATCGCATCTCCCGGGCTTCCCCTTTTCCCTGAGCTCAGCAGCAGCAGGGAATGATTCCACAATTATTTCTCCCCCCTTTCCTTGATGAATTGAATCCCCCTGCGGACAATTCCAAAGGAAGCTTTACCCAGAGCTTCTTCTTCCCCTGCCTCGAGCATTCCCAGGCTGTGATTCCTTAAAAAAAAAAAAAAAACCAGAATAAAAACGCAAAACCTGGGATTGAACTGGGAAAAAAAGGGCAAATATGAGCAGATGGCTTTTTGTGGCTTTTCCAGAGGGGTCAGGGATGCATTTCAGATCCTGACAAATGGCCAGGAATGATTTCCTTGTGCCCAGAATCCAAATGCTGCCCTTTGAGGCCGAGCACTCGAGTGGGAGCCGCTCTTTTTGTTGGACAACTCCTTCAATAAGAGAGGGAAAAAAATAAATCGAAGGAATGCAGAGCTATGGAAAAAAAAAAAAGAGCAGTGAGGGAGAAAGGCACTTGGATGGATGGGGAAAAATGGAATTTTGAATAAAAATATAAATAATATAAATAATAAATAATAAAAATAATAATATAAAAATAAAATAAAATTTAAAAATAATATAAATAATAAATAATATAAGTAAAAATAATATAAATAAAGGGGATTTTTCCTCACAAAACTGATCCATCCCTGCTTCTTACCCAGTTGTTTTGGCTCCATGCGTTCCCTGCAGGAATTCTGCTCCTTGTCCTAGCATGGCCTTTTGGGATTGAAACATCCTTTTCCAGCATAAACATTCCCAAAACTCCTTTAAACTGAAAGAGGAGAGGTTTAGGTTGGATATTGGGAAGGAATTCCTGGTTGGGAGGGTGGGGAGGCCCTGGCATAATTTTCCCAGAGAAGCTGCGGCTGCCCCTGGATCCCTGGAAGTGTCCAGGGCTAGGCTGGAACAACCTGGGATAGTGGAATTTCCACCCGTGGCAGGGGTGGAATTGTGACTTTTATGTCCCTTCCATCCCAAACCATTCCATGATTCCATGGTTTAGGCGCATCTTGGACACCAACTCCACTCAATCCCTGCCTCTCATTTACAAATCAATTTAAGGGTGGTTTAATTATTCCAAGGAGTGGGAAGGGGAATATTTGTGTCCTGTGACGCTGTGGATCCAGCAAAAAGCTGGATTCTGGAATACCTGAACAAAATAGAACCGGAAGCAACAGCCAAAAGCAGCTGACGGGATTCTGCTTCCATTTATCCCTGAAAATTCAGGGAATAACTGCTCTCAGCACGATTCCACAATGGACACGATTCCACAATGGACATTCCACAATTTCAGCTGGGAAGCTGAGTAGACAATCCATTCTGGGAAAGCTCTGGAATTCTCCTGCAGCTCAACAAATGGAGCATGGACCAAACAGCAGTGCCAGGGAACATCATTCCTTTGAAAAGGGAAGAGGAAAAAAACCTGGATTTTGCTTTGTACCCTCTCATTCCCTGCTCTAGGTTTGGATTTAATTCCAGGTTTGATAAAGGCTGGAAAATAGAATTCTGATTCTATTTACATCTGGATTTCCTGGCAGGGTGGTCAGGAAATGTAAATATTTTATGTCTTTTGGATAAACAATTCCTTGGGGCGTAAATCCGGAAAATTTGGGGAAAACATGGAAGTCAAAACCTCATTTAGTGTATTTTCCTTGGGTTTTTAAGGAAAGAGGTCCCATTTCTTCAGCTTCTGCAGCCAAAGGTGATTCCTGGGCCGCACTTTAAAAGCTCCGTTTGTGCTAAATTCCAACTCGATGGGAATTGATCCCTGATTTTACGAATTCTGACTCCAGACCAAGCTCAAACCTCATCTAAACCAGAGAAAAGCTGAGCTTGCAGCTTGGCTGAGCAAGAACTCCGAGGGCAAGACAAGGTGGCAGCCAAGGAAAAGTTTTCCCTGGAGTTTCCCTGGGAAGAACTGCAGCAGCAGCCCAACCTCAGGAAGACACCTTGGAAAAATCAAGCTACTTGTTCTGGATTTTAAGGAATTCTCAGGGAATTCAGGGCATCTTCTGCCTTTAAGGGAGCCCCCCACAAGCTCTGCCATTTGATTTCCTCAGAGGAAATTCCTTCTTCCCAAAACCAACAACCTCCTTTGCATTAAATTGAATTAATCTGGGGGGTTTTGGAGGGGTTTTTGAACAAAATCGGTTCTGTTAAAAACACAGAAATGCTGATAACAGCTAAAATTTTGCTTTTTTTCTTTACCGCCAGCCTGAGGTGGATCCGAGGGACCCCTGAGCTACCAGAGTCTCCTGACCTGCTAGGCCAGGCCTAACAAAGCCAAACCCTGCTTGGACAGGGCACAATCCCGTAGGGACACCAAAAGAAGGGAAAAAGGCAATTATTGCCATCGTCCTCCTGGTGTGTACGCAAGACTCGGCTCAGGTGTCCCCACGGAGCAGCTCGGAGGTGACACTTTGGGCTCTTCCCGCCCTGGAAATGCAGGATTTTCCTCAAAAACCCCCCAAAAATTAGGGAAGAGCAGCCAGCAGGCTACAAAGCATCACCTTCCCTAATAAACACCTGGAATCTGGGTGTTCCCTGGAATTCCAGAGACAAAACTCTCCTCTCCCTCTGCCTGGTTGGAGCCTGTCCCTGTCCTGCTGGCTCCGATGGAATGAGTCATTCCCTGCAGGCCCCTTGGAAGACTTGGATACATCCATAAAAAGTTTTCTATAAAAGAGGGATGAGTCAGAGCCTGGCTGTGCCCCCAGGGACAGCCGGAGCGCTTCCATGGCTGAGGTCAGCTGGGAGCAGTGACGGCAGCAGAGCCTGGATCACCCCACCAGCGGGAACATGGATTGGGATGGGAGCATGGCACTGGATTTTGGGATCAGAGCTGCAAACAGGAGCACAAGTTGGACCTGCACAGGTCCAGGGGGGAAGCAGAGTCACCTGTGAGGGGAGAGAAGCCCCTGTGGGGTGGGATAACCATCCCTGTGGATGCGGAATTTAGGGAAGCTCCCATGAAAAGAGCAAAGCCAAGGACGGACATTCCACAAGGCACTGGTCAGCGTTGCTGGTGACCAGTGATCCAAGGGAACAGCTGGAGCTGTGCCAGCGGGAATTTAGGTTGGATTTCAGGGAAAGGCTCTTCCCCCAGAGGGTGCTGGGCACTGCCCAGGCTCCCCAGGGAATGGGCACATTCCCAAGGCTGCCAGAGCTCCAGGAGCATTTGGACAGCGCTCTCAGGGATGCACAGGGTGGGGTTGTTGGAGCGTCTGTGCAGGGCCAGGAGCTGGGATGATCCCTGTGGATCCCTTCCAGCTCAGGATATTCCATGATTCCACAATCTCCATTCCCAGCCAGCAGTTAGGAGCTTCCCACCCTGGCCTGACTGAGGGCTGGTTTAACCCTAGAGGCTGAGGAATCCTAAAAACAGCCAGGAATTTCCCATCCCTCATTTTCCTCCCTGCTGCAGCCAGCGTGGGCCTCTGCTCTGGCTGATCTGCAGGAAAAACAAGGAAAAACATCTTTGCAGGCTTTGTTCAGCTGAGTGGAGCCTTCAGCAGTGATTAACTGGTCCATGCGTTTGAAACAAACCGGGCAGGGAAGGAAAAGGAGGAGGAGGAAAAAGAAGGATCCG
This sequence comes from Lycocorax pyrrhopterus obiensis, assembly GCA_014706295.1. Classification (NCBI taxonomy): domain Eukaryota; kingdom Metazoa; phylum Chordata; class Aves; order Passeriformes; family Paradisaeidae; genus Lycocorax; species Lycocorax pyrrhopterus. The sequence goes on along the minus strand of JACSVZ010000007.1, from coordinate 62,924,079 downwards.
TGGCTCCAGTATTTAAATGAGATTTAAATGAGCCATTGGTGTTCCTGAATATGAGGGAGAAGCACTGGCCCGCATCCAAGGAATTGCAGTCCAGGTGCAGCAGCACCAACTTAAAGTGAAACCAAATTTGTGGTTGCAGAGCTCAGAGCATGGAAAACATGGATTTTCCCACATTTCCAGGATGGCAATATCCGTGTCACCATGGCAGTCCTTTCATAGAATCATGGAAAAGTTTGGGTTGGAAGGGACCTTAAATCCCATCCCATCCCATCCCATCCCATCCCATCCCATCCCATCCCATCCCATCCCATCCCACCCCCTGCTGTGGGCAGGGACACCTTCCACTATCCCAGGCTGCCCCAAGCCCTGTCCAGCCTGGCCTTGGACACTGCCAGGGATCCAGGGGCAGCCACAGCTGCTCTGGGAAATCCATTCCTGGGCCTCCCCACCCTCTCAGCCAGGAATTCCTTGAAAATATTCCCTGTGCCTCAGCCTCCGTTGCTGAATTACCACATTCCATCCCTGCCATGTCGCACCAAACCATTTCCAGGCGTTTTCCAGCCTCTTTCATTGTGGTGATGTTCCAAGAAATAATCACCCATAATTCCCAGTATTCCCAACATCCAGCAATACATTCCTTTTTCCATCCACAAACTGATTCCACAGCAGCAACAGCATCTGTGCTCCGGCCTTTGGAATCCAGGGAATCCAGGGACAACGAGCAGCTCATTCCTCTGCCTGCAGGGAGGAGGCAAAGAGGGCCCAGCTGGGCTGGGGGTGTCACTGCTCCTGGGGACACCAGGAGAGGGTCCAGATCCATCCAGAGGGATCCAGAGGGATGGAGAATTCCTCCCATGTCATTCCCAATCACCTGCACATTGGTGGAAGCAGAAGCACCCAGTGCAGAGGGGTCTGGATCCACCCAAATCCCATGGATAGATCGTGGAATGGTTTGGGTTGGAAGGGACCTTAAAGCCCATCCCGTCCTGCTCCCCTTTCCATGGGAAGGCCATTTCTTCTGATTCCTGGGAAAAAGGACTGGCCCCCACCTGGTTCCAGCCTCTTTCCAGGGGGTCAGAGAGAGCAGGAAGGTGGGAGGGGATCCACAATTAAGGATTCAGGAATTGTCTGTGTTCAGGCCACTTCCAGCTGCCTCCCAGGCAGTGCCTTCCCATCCCATCCAGACAATCCCTGACACGGTTCCCCCAGCCCAATGTTACCCACAAAACATTCCCAAACCACTTATTCTTCCCAAATCTTCTAATTCCCACCTCCCACTCCAAACCTCCACAGGCTCCCCCTGCACCAGAGCAATCCAACGAGACAGAAATTCCCTGTTCCTCCAAGGAGCAGCTTCCCCTTCCCTTCCTCCGAGCTTTTCCTTCCTCTACCCAGACAGTGCAGGCCTGCCCAGCCCCTCCCATCTCACTAATTAGGGATCTCATTAGGGATAATTATGTCTCTACAGCTCCCTCCTACATTATCCACTCCCACCAGCATTCGAATTTTCCTGCCTGAATCCCTTATTATCCAAATTTTTTTATTCTCCCTCCTTTCCCACTGAGTAAGAGTTGAAGTGGAGGTTCCTTCCCAACCTCAGCTCCATTTCTTATCCTCTCCCAACATTCCCAAACAGGAGGCGGCAGCTCTCTACCCTTCATGAGCTGGAATTTCTCTTCAGCATCCAGATTTTTCCCAAATCCTTCCAATTCATCCCAGAGGATCAACCTCAGCCAAACATTTGGCAAACATTTGGAGGTCAGGTGAACGCAAAGGTGAGCACAGGTCAAGGTCTGCCTGCAACCCCCCTTCCACAGGGTGCTCTGTGCCAGTGGTTCCATCTGGAGATTCCCAGAGTGGAAAAAGATGCTGGAATTCACTGCTCCCTCTCCTTATGTAATATCCTCCTCTCTTGCCAAATTACCCGAGCCTGCACATTTGCTTGTCCTGACATTGTCTCCTAACGAGCTTCAAGTTTTAATCAGGACAGGAGTTTTTTTCCCAGTCCTTATTTTCCCTTCCCAATTGTTCCAGGCTTTCCCCCTCCAGCTCCCTCGGAAGTTAAATCCATGCATTCATGCAGTAAACAACCCCCTAACCAGGTCAATGCACATTATCCATTAATTACTCCAGAGCTCTGCTGCAGTCGGATTGATTCACTTTTCCTCCCAATTTCTGGCTCCCAATTCCCATTTTTAGGCAAGGAAGAAAGAGCTCTCACCCTGCTGGTTGCCTCCAGCAAAACTCGGGAGCTCTGCCTTGGAGCAGGAGCTCCATTCCTGCCCCTCCTTCCCTCAACAGTTCCAAGCTGCCTCATCCCAAGTGATCCATCAGGATGGACCAGCAGCAATTTCCTGCTTATCCCAGTGGTTTCCTGCTGGGCAGCCTGGGATAGTGGAAGGTGTCCCTGCCCATGGAATGGGGTAGGAATGGGATGAGTTTAAGGTCCCTTCCAACCCTAACCATTCCATGATTCCATGATTCGAAACAGCAGCTCCAGGGAAGGAAAGGCTGGAAGAGTAAAAGGTGAGGAACGCAGATCAGGCTTGTTCTTGTCTTCCGGGGAAAATCAGGATGGAATATTCCTGTGAAAACACAGGACTTCCCCGCTCAGTGCAAATTCCATTCTCTGACACATCAAAACCTCTCAGCATCCAACCAATTTTGGGGAGCTTCAAGCTCCTCCAGGGAGCTCAGCCAGATCTGTCCCACACTGGGAATTCCACCTGGGAGACAAAACAACCTTCCAAGGCTTTTCCAAGAGTCCTCTTTGCCATCTGGCATTCCTGCAGCTTCAGGAGGACACGTACTCCTGCTGGTGCTGCCCATCCCTCTCCCTCTGCCTCCCACCTTTCCATCTCTTCCTGAGGATCTCACAAGAGCTCACCCTGATTCCCCAATCCCTGATTTTCTGCTGGAACAGGATTCCATCTCCTCTGGAATTCTCCTCCCTAATTTCCTGCAGGAATGGTTGATTAAAACTCACATGAGGGCTCTCCATGGGGTTAAACTCCGGCACATTCCCAAATCCAGCAATGCTTTTTTCCTTCTCTTCTTTCCTGACACTTCCTATCAGGAGCAGAGGCTTCTCCTGCCCTATTTCCAGCGGGAAATGCCAGAACATCCCTCCTGCCAGGAGCCTTTGAGTCCTCCATGACTTAAATACAGGGATCCCCTCATGGAGTCAGAACACGAGGGAACCATGATCGGTTTATGGGTTTTTCTTGAAGGATTGCCTTGAAATGATCTGCTGGGACTGTTTATGGGGTGCTGGGATTATTGGGATGGTGGAGAGGGCAGAGCCAGCCTGGAATGAAGACATTTCCTTTTGGAATGCTGAGATGGAAAACCATGGGCACCGTGTCCCTTGGAGCAGTGCTGCCAAAAGCCACGTGGCTGAGCAAATGAAGAGAAATCTAACCACAGTTACCTAAAACTTCAAATCCAAACCCTTCTGCTGACCCTACAAATGTTCCCAGGAATGCTTTTGCTCTTTCTTCATGGAGGGATGGACAAATTCCAAAAGGATTGGAGTTATGGCACAAAAGCACCTCAAAATGGTGGAATATTTAGGGGAAATAAAGACTTGGGATCACAGGATCTGTTGAATTGGAAGGGATCCCCAAGGATCATCGAGTCCCACTCTTGGCCCTGCACAGAACCATCCCCAGGAGTCACATCTTGTGCCTGACAGATCATCCTGAGAGATCATCCATTCGGGAATTCCATTGGAATCTTCTCTCCGTTCCCAAACTTTCTGACAACATGGACCAAGTGCTGGTGACCCAGTCCCGAGCTCTCTTTGGCCGCTGCTCTCTGATTTCCATTGACCAGCAGCACCTGCTCCTCAAAAAACTTCCATTCCTGGAGTCCCAAAAGATCTTTCCCTGCCTCTTCCAAAGGCCACTTTGGGAATCTCTGAGGCCTTATGGATACAAAAGTAGCTGGATTAGGAGTTGGCTGCCCGCCTGGAGAATCAAAAAGGTTGGAAAAGTTCTCCAAGACCAATCCAGCAGCACCACATCCACCACTAACCCATGTCCCCAAGCGGCACATCCATGTGGTTTTTGGACTTTTCTAGGGATTCGTCTCCACCCCTGCCTTGGACAGCCAGTTCAACATTTGAAAACCCTTTCCACGAAGAAATTTTCCCTGATTTCCAATCTAAATCTCCCCTGGAACGACTCGAGGGGACCTGCACGGATGTGGCACCAACATTTTCCTGCCATCAGTGCAGGAAACCAAGATGATCCATGGACACACCTGCTTAGAAGTGGGATAAATTCACCCCAAATCGTCTTGAGGGATGAAATGGATGAAGGATCAAAGGGTTTTGACCTGCAAACACTGATTAAAATTCAAACTAGAAGCCCTATCAGCGACAAATCCATTGGAATAAAGATTCCATAAGAGTCTCCACAAACAGGAAACCAGAAAAATTATTAATAATATGAGAAGGATCGAAATCAGGCATTGAGGAAGTTGAAGCCCCCACCCAGCTCTGGGATCTCCATTGGTTCTCATCCTTGGTTTCTCCTCCATCCCCACTACACCCAGCCCAGCTCCTCTCCCAAATCTCGCCAGGAAAAAGGAGCGGAGGGAGAAATAAAAATCAACCAAGAAGCCACCAAAATCCTCCCAGGACACCCCCTCTCCTGGATTTCCATGTTTTAGGCAGGAATTATTTTGCTGAGCCACCCCAGGACAGCACATGGCTGAGTCATGAGCTAAAAGCACAAAAATGTGTAAATCCAGAGCTAAAACCAGGAGCAAACCACACTTAATTAGCCTCAATACTCAGCTTTTCCTTGGTTTTTATTTTTTTCCTTGGTTTTTTGTTATTTTTGTGCATTTTAATGCACGTTGAGCCGCTGGCAAATTGGAAATGTTAACCCCGGGTCAAAAAGCTCTGGGGTTCTGTGAAAATAATAAATAACGAAGCTGTGGAGTGCATAAACAGCTCCCTGCAGGTGAGGACACTCCAGGGGCTGCCACTATTTACTCGGGAAACAACAGCTCCCGTTTCTCTTGGAAACCTTTGGTAACCTCCCCATAATCCAATCTTTTTTTTAAAAAGCAAGAGACAAAAAAGTAAGAAAAAGGCAGCAAATCTCTCACACGGCTCTCTTCATGTAGCAGAAAACCTGAACAAGCGGTCGCAGATCTGCAACAAAATTGGCATTTCCATCCTGAATCATCCGTCACCGGCACAGCCTGCAATCAGGGGAAATTTGGGAGAGATTTCCTGGGCCAGATATTCCATTTCAAAGCGTGTTCAAACCCTCTGGAACGGTGATTGCAGGGAATAAAAAGTGAATCCGTAATTGCTGGCCATTTGTTTTAATGTCTTCCCTATCGTATTTCTTTCCCTACTTTTCGCCCTCCTTCGGAAAACGGCTTAAATGTTCATTTTTTTAAGGATTGAAGGATTATTTTTAAGGATTGGACGAGGCTTCTTTTGTTGCACCATCCGTCACAGATGCTTATCAGAAGGAATTGGAAAAGAGCAAAAGGAAGGAGCTTGCCCTGGGAAGAATCCCAGGAAAATCCTTCTCCAAGGGCTTGGGACAAGCTGAGATCCACAGGTGGCAAACCCAGCTGGATGCCAAGCGGGATAAACAATCTGTGTTTGCTCCCGGAGAAGATTCCTGGTGTTCCAGTGGCTTGGCAGAATTCCAAGCTGTTCTTGAGAATTTCTTGGACATTTTTAACACAGCTCAACACTCCAGGGAAGTTCAAGGGTCTGGAATGGTGGTGTGGAGGTCTGGGAAAATTAAGGATGAGATGTCTGGTGCCAATCCTAAAGAAAATAATAAAACATAACCCTAAAAGTGGTTTAGAATGGAAAAAATGCTGAGGATCATCCAATTCCACCCCCTGCCATGGGCAGGGACAACCCTCGCTATCCCAGGCTTCTCCAACCTGGCCCTGGACGCTTCCAGGGATCCAGGAGTAGCCACAGCGTCTCTGGGAATTCCATCCCGGCCCCTCCCCACCCTTCCCAGCCAGGAATTCCTTCCCAATATCCCATCCATCCCTGCCCTCTGGCACTGGGAAGCCATTCCCTGTGTCCTGTCACCTGTCAGGGTGGAAGGGACCACAGGAGGTCACCTGGGCCACCAGCAGGGCCATCCCAGAGCTCAGGATTCCGTGAAGTTTTGGTTGGGCTCCAACACCACCAATCTCAGACCTCACCTTCCTCAACTGCCTCATTTAAACCATTTTTCTCCTCAAAACTCCATCCCCAAACAAGGAAGTTTCTCCCACTAATTTTTTGCCTACCCAAACAGCAAAAAAATAAAAAGAAAAGGGCATCGCTCCGTGAAGTTTCAGTTCCGACAAATCCGCTTTTCCTGACAGTCTGACACCGCTGGGAACGCGAGAGCTTTATCTGCCAAATCCCTGGGCAAAGCCTGAGGCTCACAAGTGTCATCCCACGGCTCCCGGCACATCTTTCCGGAGACATTTCCCGCTGAAAATGCCGGGTTTCCCCTTTTCCCGGCACTCTCCAAGTCCCCGGGTTACGCAGCTGCAGAGGCAGGAGCCTGTCTCCATAATTGGTTTTTTGCAGAGCAGAAATTTGGGATAACGGGATGTTTGCAGTTGGAAAAGCCAAAACAAAGCTTTATAATCCAGGGAATTCTTACAATGGTTGCCAAAGGCAGCTGCCTTGGGAAGCAATCCCTGTTCCCGGGTAAATGCTGAGGGGATTTACAAGAGCCCACTTTGGAACAAGGCTCAGCTCCTCCCTGGATCCTAAAATTCACCCTCAAAGTGCACAAAATTCCAGTGTTTTTGTATTTATTTCATTGGAATGCCCAGTGCTAAGGAAAGGCCTTTAGGGCAGGTCACAGCCCTGGGGTTAAAAACATGAGGAAAATGTCATGACGTAAAAATGGGGAATTCTACAGAATCATGGAATTGCTGAGGTTGGAAAAGCCCTCCGAGCTCAGAGTTCAGCCATTCCCAGCTCTGCCGAGGCCACCACTGCCCCATATCCCCAAGTGCCACATCCACGGGGATTTTAAATCCCTCCAGGGATGAGAATTCCAACCTCTTCCAGTGCCTGACAACCGTAAATGGTGCAGGAGAAACGCGAATAAAATTGCTGCTGTCTCAATTTCAGCGACTAAAGCAACCCAGAGCACCAGCAGTCGGGAGAAAATTCCAGAAATACGGGGAATAGTGCAGGAATTTGGGAATAATATCCCTCAAAGTACCAAAAATTCATCCTAAAACTGCAGGATAATGAGCCCACAAAAATTCTGTTCCCCAACAGAGCAGCTCTGGCTCCTGATGCCACATTCCATTACTCCCCCACTCCTATGGATTTCTGGTTTTCCTGCAGATCTCACTGCAGAATTCCTTGCTGGAATATCCTGGATATTCCTGGAAAAGGTTCCAAACCGTGGCAAATCCATCTATAAATCCCAAGTTTGAAACTAAAAATGGGAGAATCATGAGCATCAATCAACATCACAACTTCCTAAAAATGCTTAAAAATCACTTCTAAGGTTGATCTTTCACTAAATTTTGGATTTTTCCAAGGGATACTTTTATCTTCATGCCCCAGAAATAGAAAAGTGATTACATCCAAAATGTTGGGATTACTACTGCCTGGGAAAGATTTAAGGTGGGATTCTGTGGTTTGAAATCAACTGGAAAAGCTGCAAAATTCCCCAATCGATCAATCCTTTCCCTGTGCAATCACTCAATGCAGATTTTCCTACGGGTAGGAAGAGGCACGAAGTGGAAATACTCTTATTTTAAAAGATCAGTTCCAGAAGGAAAAACATCAGGCATTTGGATTCGTTGGAATTAGCATCCAAACAAAGAGCAAGCAGCTCCTGGGATGCAATTCCAATCCCCAAATTTCCTCTACGTGAACTGGGAAGGGCCTGAATTTCACATGCAGAGCTCTGAGGCTGAAAAGGGATTTTCAGGAGAGATTTATGTCAACCAGGAAAGAAAAAACCTGGAAAAAAAACCTGCCTTTCACTCAGTCTTAGGCTGCTAATCCCAGCCTACATTTAGACATCACTTCCAAATAAAGCTCCAGCCCCAAAATCCGCTGAATTCCAGTGTCTAAAGCATCATTTTTTGGGAGCAGACAAACAGCTCCGTTTTCTTTTCAGCGACCGAGAGCAAAAGCAGATCAAAAAAAGGGGAAAAAAAGAAGTTTCTTCTCAGCTTTGAGGCTCAATATTTAAGCCTCAGACTCTGCCTGTCAAATATGGACATCCAGGTTTTTTTTGGGATGAAGGTGGAATTAACGGACTTGGATTTGGATCAGCTGGAAAGTCCCAGTTTGCAAAATTTGTAGGAATCGTCCTTAACGAGCAAAATGTCGATCTTGGAAGATGCACAAAAATTGGGAGTGGATTTCTGTGCCAGGAGTTTGGAAGTGCTCAAGGAGCAGAAACCCTCTGGAAAGCCAAGTGCCAAATTTTGGGGAATGAGCCTCAGCAATCTGGGATAACTGGAGGTGTCCTTGCCCTTGGCAGGGTTGGAATGGGATGAGATTTGAGATCCTTCCCACCCAATCCCTTCTGGAATTCTGTATTATCCTGATTTATTCCCCAAAATTCCAAGCTGCATTCCAAGCACACATAAAAACGTGGATTTCCCCACAAGTGCCAATCACAGCACCAAAACCATAAAACTAAAACCACCCAAAAATATCAATTTTAAATAGAAATATCTTGGAATAACAGCTCCAGGCTTGGCTGAAATGCAGGATTTTTCCAAAGTAAGCCTTGATTTTTCCTGCAAAATATAAATCCAGCAGATTTGAGAGCTCTTTTCCTTTATTTTTTTAGGAATGCAAACTCAAGCACCTGTTGAGTGCAAATTTTGTATTTCCCAGCTCTAACTCACCTCTTCAGCTGTGCAGACACCTCGAGGTGTTCACACCAATATTTGCAGCTTAAGTAAACTCAGAGCTCAGCCTAAAGTCTATTCTCAGCGTTAATTTAAAGATCAACCTCACACGAGTCAAGAATCCCAACATTTTTATCTTCCCAAGTAATTCTGGGATGTTTTTTATTGAACATCCAATTCCAGCACTGCCTAAATCCTCCTTTCACCAAGTTCTGAGCACTCCTGCAGCTCCTACTGATGGTTATCGCTGTTTAATTAATTAATTAAACATGGGATTGTTACAGAATTCCCGGGATTAATTGGAGCACTCAGCTCATTAACTCAGAGCATAATGGGGTTTTGATTAGGGAAATTATTAAAATGCCATTTATTCCTAGATTGCAGAAGAACCTCCTCAGGTGTTGCAGCTGCAGGGCTTGGGTGGTTGGGCCATCCTCATTCCAGGAAAAACATGGGAAAGGAATCCTGGAGCACTGCTCTGGAGCTCGGATATAAAATTAAAAATTAAAATTATTGCAATTATTGTTTTAAAAATAAAAAAAAGTATATTTTTCTTCCAGGAAATCCCTGACAGAAATCCCCAAGGAGCTCCTGTCACGCTCCTCACAAAGCCAAGTGTGGTGATTAAACACAAAAAATGGAGTTGGTTTGGAATTGTTCCTTGCTCTCGTTAACTGGGAGCCCCAGCCAGGAACAATTTGGTTTTCCAGGAGCAATTCCAGGCAGTTCCATAAGAAATAAACTGAATTCCAGCCCTGCTGCTCTGGCTGGAGCAGCTCATTCCTTCAGAACTTCAGGATCGCGCCAAGCGGGGGAAAAGAAAGGAAAAGAAGAATAAACAAACACCAAATACAGAGAGAGGCTGCGTTCGTTCCCGGTGCCGACACCAGGGAAGGGCCGGCAAAAAGAAATTTGGATTGGATTAATGGCTAAAAATCTGGGAAAAATGAGCTCTCAGGGAGGTTTGTGTGGATCTGAGCTGAGTCTTTATCACTCTCATCAAGTCCCTTTCTCCCTGTATTTTTAGGCTTTTATTGTTCCGTGATTTCCTGATTGAATTCAGAGATCTCTTGGAAGAGCTCATTCCCATATCTTGAATATGGATGCAGATTCCGCTGTGGAATCCAATTTCTCCCGGAATTTTAATTCCAAAGCTCCTCTTTTCTATGTTGGCCACGTGAATGATCAGAATTTTCGTTGTTTCGTGAACCTCTGAGTGTGTTGTGAGATGGGACGGTGAAACCACAGACAAAGAAGTTGGAGTTTGAAGGCTCTTCCCAAACCCACACCGGGAAATTTTCCAAAAAAATTCCTGCTGGAAACCAAATTTTAATGGCCATAATCCCAGATATGTTAATGTGGAGAAGGGAAGGATCCAGGGAGAGCTCAGAGCCCCTTGCAGGGCCTAAAGGGGCTCCAGGAGAGCTGGAGAGGGACTGGGGACAAGGGCTGGAGGGACAGGACACAGGGAATGGCTTCCCAGTGGAAAAGGGGAGATTGGAGTGGGATATTGGGAATGAATTCTTGTCTGGGAGGGTGGGGAGGGGCTGGGCTGGAATTCCCGGAGAAGCTGTGGCTGCCCCTGGATCCCTGGCAGTGTCCCAGGCCACGTTGGATGGGGTTGGAGCACCCTGGGATAGCGGGAGGTGTCCCTGCTCATGGAATGGGATGCGATTTAAGGTTGCTTCCCATCCAAACTGTTCTGGAATTCTCCAATTCCACTAAAACCAATTCTTGTAGTCAAATGAATCCCAATCAATTCCTGAGTGTAATTCCAGTCATTCCACACTGTAAACACCAAAAACATCATGAAGAAAACAGGAGGCAGAAATTCCCATTCCATTTCCTCTTTGCTTTCCTTGGAGCTGAGGAATTCCAGGGGTAAAACCATTCCTTACTTTTCCATCAAATCCATATCTAAGGAGTGCAATTTCACCGGAAAAGCAAACAAGAAAATGTGGGAAGAGTTCCTGTTTCCAAAGCTGGATTGATCGGAAGCTCTAAATCCCAAAAAAACCTTTGCCTCCGGAGCATTATTTATAACACCAGCACTGTATCCCAAAGTTTCCCATCCCAATCAAAATATAGGATTAGGTCCTGGCACAGAACTCAAGATTTGTTGGGAATTTGGATCCCAGTGGATTTTGTCCAGATTTCTGAGAGTAATCGTCTTACCCTAAAACCCACCCCAAAACACCCCTGAGATTAATTATACAAAATCCATAATCCATTATTGACATGAGGCAAAAATCCCGGGATGCAGTTCCTGGATCATTCCAGCAATCCCTCATGAGCAGGAAGGATGGGCAGATTTTCCTTCTGGAAATTTTCCAGCACCATCCCACCCTCAGCTGCACTATTCCCTCAAGGAGAGCAGGGCAGAGCCCATCCCTGCTGGCATTTGCATCCCTAAAATCCTCCCGAGTGACTCCAGCAGCTGGAAAAATCCAGGGAATTGGGATCGGGGTTTGGAGTTCAGTGCTGGCTGCATCAGCAGCCGTTTGACTGCTTGGGTGGGCTCCAAAAATCGACAGCTGAATAAAAACTGCCAAAATTCCGAGAAAAAGCTGCCCCAGAATCCAGGGAATGCTGTCCCATAGTCCAGGAACCGAAAATTTAAGGGAAAACACAGCATTTCTAGGAATCCTTTGGCCAGGATAGCCAGGGAATGGAGATTTTATGGATAAAAACAGTTACTTGGAGTGGTTTTCTCGCTACGACAAAATTAAACCCCAGTCCTGCTTCACCTTAAACCCAGCCTAGTGATGCCAAATTTCTCCCTGCTCCCCATGGCCTGAGGCTCCTGACTTCCCAAGGAATTTCTTGGATCAAGGAATAATCAAGTGGCCGAGATTTCTGGGAGTTAAAACACGACAGGCCTGAAAGCAAAGGGAATTTGGCCACCCAAAATTACCACCAAAAAAATTACAATTATGACAAAAAATTGAAAATTTTTCATTGAAGTCACATTAAGGACTCGAAAAGGGGCCCCAGCACTGAGGGTTGAGCCAATGGGATATTCCAAGATTATCTCTAGTCTGGAATTATCCATTCAATCCAGGATTTAAATGAGGGAATTCTCAGGTGGCTGGGAAAAACAGGAATTCACAAAGCAATTGGGTGAACATTCACATCTGAATGGGCAGCCAAAGTCAGGGATTCAGGGATATGGGAATATCAGGAATTTGGTCTGGTTTTCCTGTGGATCCAGCACAAAAATTCCCTCAGGAAGATGCCAAGTTCTGCATCCAGCTCCATATTCCTCCCTCAAATCCATTTGTTATTCCCTACTCTGCATTTTTCCCTGGATTCCTCAGGCCAGCAAGGAAGAGCCAGAGGAGCCCAGGAAGGAAATCGAACATGAAATCCATAATTAAGGATCTCACCTTCCTCAGCCAGCAAAAATCCCAAGATTTTTCCCTTCTTCTCCAAGGCCTTCCCAGCCCACAGGAGCCAAGCTTGAGTGGGTTAAAACCCAGCCTTTAAGCAGCAGGTCTTAATTAACCTCATTAATGTCACCTGCTGTAATTAAGGGCTGCTGACCCAAAGAATTCCACAAAATCATGGAATTCTTAAGGCTGGAAATGCCCTTTAAGGTCATTGATTCCAACCATCAACCGGCGCCGGGGTCACCATTAAACCACGGCCTCACGTGCCACATCCACAGGTTTTGGGAACATTCCAGGGATGGAGACTCCACCACTTCCCTGTTCTATGGGAATGGGAGCAAGGCAGAGGTTCTGGGAGCGTCCAAGATGGATCCTCCCAGGATCCCAAGATGTCGGGAAGTTCCCAAACGCGAGCTCATTCCCACAAATCCTGATGTGACATCGCTCCCTCCTTCCCGTGCCGCTTCCTAAAGGAAGTTCCTGGAATTTGAGACACAAAATCCAGAAAGTTTTGGGAATAACGTGATGACTTTTCCAGCAGCACCAGCTCTTCTCATAAACATTTGTTATTATGGAACACATGGATCAACGCCTCCCTTCCCCTCCCTACTGGAAATAGGATTTTTTGGGATCAAGCAAACCCCGTGGGAGCAGCAACTCCAAAACCTGGTGCGACTCCAATCCTTTTAATTTATGAGGCTCAAAATAACTCCTAATCCCCTGGTGGCAGGGATGAATCAGGAATGGGAATCCTGCTGAGCTCAGCCATCCTATTTTCAGGAATCTGCAGCAGGATGCACCCAGCCAGCCCTCGGCAACCCTTATTCCCAGAATTTCCTCCCTCATTAGCCCTAAAAGGATGCCAAGGGTGGATTTTGTTCCCAAATACTGCCCAGGAATGCTGAAATCCAGTGGATTTCTGAGCTGGGGTTGGATTTGTCCCTCTGGGTGTTGAGGACTCTGCTCAGAACAGGGGAACTGCTGGATTTTGCTGTCACTGGGATGTGTTTCCCTCTAAAAATCATCCAAACACAGCAAACTGAGGGATAAAACTTCAGGATCCTGTGGAGGAGAGGGAATGTTGGGAAGCAGAGCAGGGCTGGCAGGATTTGCCGGCCTTGCTGCCAGTTCCAGTAGGAAAAAACATTGGAATTGTCATTTAGACAAAGCCAACTGTGTCCCTAAAGGGTTTGAAACATGCTAAGGACAAAACAAACTCTCCCTTGGGATCTGGGAACTGGGAAAGGGCTGCTCCACAGGTTGGAAAAATGCTGGAGTCACCACCAGAGTAGCACCAATGGATCTTGCTTCCCACCTGGAAAAGTTCTCCCCCTATTCCGAGGCACAAAGTGAAAAACAGAATCTGAAAATGGAACTCTGCATGAAAACTGGTGCTGGGATATTCCCAGAAATCAAGGGATTGAGGGAATGGATTTCAGAGGGAAAAACTCATTTAGCGGAGTCGCGCTGAGCTGCTTAACCTGGTGACAGGAGGAATTTCGGATAGCAGGGGGAATTTCTCCATGGAAAGGGTGCTCAGGCCTTGGCAGGGGCTGCCCAGGGAGGTTTGGAGTGCCCATCCCTGGAGGTGTCCAAGGAATTCCTGGAGGTGGCACTCAGTGCTCTGGGCTGGGGACAAGGTGGGGATTGGGAATGGATTCCATGGTCCGGGAGATCTTTTCCAACCTCAGTGATCCCGGGGTACTGTGACCACGATGAAAGGATGAAAAGCTGCAGTTTTAGAAGTCACACCTGGGGGTGACTTTGATCCGAACTCGCTGGGAATCAGGAGTGCAGCCTCCCTTCGGAATGCAGGAATCACATCCCAATTTCCTGCCTATTGAACTCAAATCTGCTCCTGATTTGCTGTGGAGCTGCCTGGAATCGTTTATTTCATTTCACCTCATTCTCTCCCTCATTTTTCCAGCAGTCCCTGTTTATTTCCTCGTTCCTGCATTAACATCACCTTTGCCGGGTGGGATTGAAGGAATAATTCCATCCGAGCTGGGATTCAGGATGTTCCCGTGGTCCGCTGAGGTTTGGAAAACGGATTTCTTGGCACTAAATTCTCCTTAAAAACCACGGAGCAGCTCCTGACGAGCCACGAACAGCTGTGCCACAGCAGGTGCTGTTTTCCTGAGAAACATCCTTGCTCCTGGATTGGTCAGCTTGGGAATTTGTCCAGGAATCAACAAGTCGGAATATTTGTTGATTTTCCGAGCTCAGCCCGTGAGCTTTGGAAGACAAAGGCAGAACGGGAACAGCTTTTTCTTACAGCCAAAGGGTGGAGGAAGGAGGAGGGGGGTGAAAGGAAAACAAATCGACTCTTCCCACGGAATATTTAGGAAAAATCCAGCTTAGGAGACAAGCCTGGGATCTGATCTCAGATGCCTACCTGGGAATGCTCTGGGAGAAATTCCAGAGGAAAACTTCCCAGGAGGAGCTGGGCTGAACGTTGGGCTGCAGGGGAAGAACTGAGGCAGTTTTGTGCTTTAGACTCAGCTTTACCTCCACAAAGAGCCCAAAATTCCCACATTCCCCAAACACCTGAACATTTTTTTCCCCAGCATTCTCCAGGTTTTTTGGAGGCTCGGCCGAGATCATCTTTATTCGTGATGGGGCTCAGCAGAGCCGAGCGTGGGCAGCCCGGCAGTGGAACGGGATTTTCCCTGGGAATTTCCTGGATGTAAAGATATAAAGCCAATGAATTTCATGGAGTAATTTCCCAAACTCTTGGATAAATTGGCAGATATTGTTCTCCAGCTGAGCTGGAGTGATGTGGTTTCCATTCATCACGTCTTCAAGAACGGTTTTTATCGGAGGCGAGGCAGATTTTGCCTCCTCAGCCGAATTTTTTTAGTGTTCAGCGTAAAAGCTCCAGGTTTTTAATGGCTTTAATTCTGCTGGAAAATCTATTTGGGATGAGGGAAGGAAACAGAGCTGGTTTTGAGCAGTAAAATCATGGAATCATGGAATGGTTTGGATTGGGAGGGAGCTTGAAGCTCGTCTCATCCCACGCCTGCCATGGCAGGGACACCTTCCACTGTCCCAGGCTGCTCCAAGCCCCAGTGTCCAGCCTGGCCTTGGACACTTCCAGGGAACCAGGGGCAGCCACAGCTGCTCTGGGAATTCCATTCCAGCCCCTCCCCACCCTCCCAGCCAGGAATTCCTTCCTGGAAAAGCCTGGATATTCCCCCTGACCAGAGCAAACCCCTCCCAAAAACCAGAACACTTTTCCTGAAGGAGGCCAAAAAAAAAGGAATTTTATGTTTAAATAATTCCAAGAGCAAAAATTTCCAGACTTTTCTTGGTTTTTTGTTGATGACTTGCAAGTCATTAAAACCCAGCTCCAGTGGGTTCTTCATGGAGCAGGGAATGAGGGAGGAAAGTTTGGATAAAAAACACAGGGAGAAGGTTTTGGTCATCCCATCATGCGAGGGCAGCAGGTGACGCTCCGAGGGTGGTTCTGGCTCTTCCTGCAATTCCAGGAGAGCTCAGGATTGAGGAGTTGGGAGTGATTCCAGACAGCACTAAATATTCCCATTGTTAAAGACAGGGAGACTTCCAACACTCAAGCAGCATCCCAGGAAAATTCCAATGCACAGACATTCCCCTTTTCCCTGATTACACAGCCCCTGCAGAATCCCAGATTTCCCAGATTTCCCAACATCCATTCCCTTCTCCTCAAATGTCAGCCTCAGGAAGCTGGGAGAATTCCTCATTTTTCTGCTCCAACACTTGGAGCAGTCAAGAGTCACCTCCAAAGCGGGTTTGGCCTGGAAATTCGTCCCCGAGCCGCTTTCCTAGGGCAGTTTATCAGGAATTCTGTGGATAAGTTTGGGATAGTTCAGAGCTCTGCAGAGCTGGACAAAAAAATGAGGGATAACTGGGATGGTGGCTGGAATTTTGTGTGCCTCAGCTGCAAGGATTAAAGTTTGGGGTTAATGGGATTTGCCAACAAAATGTTCTGGCTCGGAATTTTTACTGGCCAGGAAAAGCAGTGCAGGGAATGCATAAATAAAGAAGAAAAGAAAAAGAAAAAGAAAAAGAAAAAGAAAAAGAAAAAGAAAAAGAAAAAGAAAAAGAAAAAGAAAAAGAAAAAGAAAAAGAAAAAGGAAAAGGAAAAGGAAAAGGAAAAGGAAAAGGAAAAGGAAAAAGGAAAAGAAAAGAAAAGAAAAGAAAAGAAAAGAAAAGAAAAGAAAAGAAAAGAAAAGAAAAGAAAAGAAAAGAAAAGAAAAGAAAAGAAAAGAAAAGAAAAAGAAAATAGAATACATTAAAATTAAATAAATAAAATAAAATAAAATAAAATAAAATAAAATAAAATAAGTAAAATAAGTAAAATAAATAAAAATAAAATAAAACAAAGAAAAGAAAACAAAACAAAAACAAAATAAAATAAAATAAAATCTGTTAAATCAGTTAAATCAATTAAATAAAAGAAGAGAAAAGAAAAGAAAAGATTAAAATAAGTAAAATAAATAAAAATAAAACAAAAGAAAAGAAAGCAAAACATAACAAAGCAAAAATAAAATAAGATAAAATAAAATTAAATCACTTAAATCAGTTAAATCAAGAAAAGAAAAGAAAAAAGAAAAGAAAAGAAAAGAAAAGAAAAGAAAAGAAAAGAAAAGAAAAGAAAAGAAAAGAAAAGAAAAGAAAAGAAAAGAAAAGAAAAGAAAAGAAAAGAATTAAAATAAATTGAATAAATAAAATAAAATTTAAAAAACTAAAATAAATAAATTTAAAAAAATAAATAAAATTAATTTTAAAGGGCATTTTTTAAAGTCTCCTGGGATGAATCCAAGCTTTTTTCAGGAGAGGATTTCTGAGGCACAGTGGGAATTCCTGCAATCCTCCAGCCCCAGATTTAATATGAAAATGTCACTTAATTCTTTCTCCGCGCTCTCAGAAATGGTAACCAGGCAACATCTCCAGTGCCGAGCGGACTGGAAACCTCCAACCACTCCAACACGAGAGCAAAGGGAAATATTCCAAGCAGGAATTTCCATCCTGGTGTCTTTGTTTAGCCCAGGCAGAGCAAATCCTGCTGCCCTTCCAGCCCCGCCATGGAGATCTCCACAAGGATCCTCAAACACACAAATCCTGCAGGAAAAAGAAAGGGAATTTGTAGGATGGGGCACTGATGACTTCTCCATGCGATGGATAAACACCTGGAATTAAGGACAACCCAGCTGGCTCCCAAAAACTGCCTGGTGCTGATCGGAAAATCAGGAATTCAGCTGGAATTTCAGGCCAGGGAATGGCAGGGAGATTTTAGTGTTCCACTGCCCATGAGGGATTTTCCAAAGCCCATGGATATCCCAGGGTCTTGGAATTGTCCCTCTGCAGGGAAGGGCTCATCCACTGGGCACCGCGTCTCGAAGTCCCAGCCACAAACGTTCATTCAGGAATGCCCAGGAACACCCAGGAATGCCCAGGAACACTCAGAAATGTCCATGGGAGCGCGTTCCTTGTGTCCATCAGGACGGATGAACAAAAAAATCAGGATTTTGATTTCCCTGCCCCAGTTCCTCCTGAACTCTCCCAAGTTTCTCTGGAAGCTTGAATCCATTTTGCTCTGCACAGCTCTGCTTCGATTTCTCCAGGTCTATCCTGGACATTTCTAAGGCAGGAGTGATTCCCGGCCAGCTGGGAGAGCGTGGAACCAACCTCGGTTCTGTGGGAATGTCACAATTCCCACTTTCCTTCTCCTTCCTTCTCCTTCTCCCTCTGTAGCAACCGGAAAAGGAAACTCGGGGGAAGAATTCCCAGACAGGAGGGTGCAGCCAGAGGGTCGGGCTCTTCTTCCAGGCAACAAAGGACAAGGAGAAAGGGCCTCAAGATGCTCCCAGGGAAGTTCAGGTTGGATATCAGGAAAAATTATTTGGGGAAAAATTCAGCCAGAATGAAGGGAACAGGGAAGAAATTCCAGTGGTCACTTTGGTGTCAGAATAATTTTTGTTTTCGGTGCTGATCAAGCCCTAAATTAATTTTCCTTTTAAAAACTCATGGAAAAATGCACCACAGCTTCCAAGCACCAGTCAGTGTGGACCTGTGATAGATCCCATTTTTATTCCCAATTAATTTTCCCTGCAGTAACGTCGTTAATTTGTTTATAAACCGTTTCCTCTGCGCTTGTTTCTTATCAGCACTGCCATAAATGTCAGGCCTTTTGTTAAAATGCAGTGAGTTATAGATAAACACAACTCCACGTCCTGGGAGTGGGGAAATAATGAAAAATGAGAGGTTTATGGGATGGAAATCCTGTAAACATCAGCGTGGGTTTACTGCTGGAATGTTTGGGGGAAGGGGGAACCGAGTCAGGGCAATTTTTAATTTTAGGAGTGTTTTTATGGCATTTTTATGGCATTTTAATGGCATTTTTCTGGTAATTCCTAAAGATGTTTCCAGGATATAAAAATCTGGTTCTTACTGGGAAATCTTTATGGCATCAGGGATAAAATATTCTTATGTGGGCTTTGAATCCATTGGATTGAGCAAAGCTTGGTCCTTATGGGCAGAGCAATTATGATGATGATGGAATTAAACGGGAGAAATCTCCTGGTTAATGAACAGCAAAGAATTCCGAGGCATCACCACCCTCGGGAAAAGCACCACAGCTCAAACAGCACCGACAGCCTCAGCAGTTCGGGATGTCCTGATTTCCAAGAAAGTTTCCTAAACTCTGAGTCAGAGCTGGGGTTTCCCTGCAGGAACAGGAATGGGCTCCTCACCCGTTGGAGAACCGGGAATATCCATGGTGAGGTTGTGCCACAGCTCCTTCTGTCTTAGGTCCGGATGATTTTCCTTTGTTTCATTGAGAGCCAAGACTTGGAATCATGGAATATCCTGAGTTGGAGGGGATCCACAAGGATCATCCCAGCTCCTGGCCCTGCACAGACACCCCAACAACCCCAGCCTGGGCATCCCTGGCAGCGCTGTCCAAACACTCCTGGAGGTCTGGCAGCCTCGGGAATGTGCCCATTCCCTGGGGAGCCTGGGCAGTGCCCAGCACCCTCTGGAATAGTGGAACCTTTCCCTGATCTTCAGCCTAAACTTCCAGGTATCCTGTGAGGTCCCAGCCTGGTTCCCACGTTTGCAGAGGCCACTTCTCCGTCACCTCCCAGCCTGCCATGGGTCACCACTTCCAAACTCCAGGATTCCCAGGAAACAAAGCACTTCAGGACCCAGCCCTTGAACAGCTCCCAGAGAGAGGGGGTGGAGTCTCGTCCCTGGGGATGTTCCAGAGCCCTCTGGACACAATCCTGTGTTCTGGGACGGCCCTGCCAGAGCAGGGAGGTGACACCAGGTGACCCCACTCTGGTCCCTTCCAGCCTGACCCATCCCGTAATTCCGTCATCCTGGCGAAACCTCCAAACCCTTCCCTGCGGTTGCTTTATCCACCTGCCCTTCCCCTATTCCATGGATATTTTTCCTGGTCATTCCCACCCTCCTTGCCCGCTGGACCCCATTATGGTCACCCTGTGGCCCTACAGCTCTGCCACAGGGCTCTGCCACTGCTGGGACAGGCCTAAATTTGCACAGCCCCAACTCTTCCCTGCCTGAATTTTCCTGCCCTTCCCGACATTTTCCTGCCCTTCCCAACATTTTCCTGCCCTTCCTGACCTCTTCCTGCCCTTTCCCATCCTTGTTGTCCCAGCAGTTTTCCTCATTGATCAGCTGTCTGTGCCTCATTGGTTTTCCTTTGTTGATCTTTTTTTTGGGGACAATCATTTTCCAGAGCCAGGAACAACGCGTGATTCCAGGGAAAATGAGAGATTTATCACTAAAACACTGCTGAGGACAGAAATCCAGAGCCGCTCCAGCAGCAGAGGCTTGGAAAAGGGGGAAGCCAGGATTTGGATGCTCCAAGGGTTCCCTCTTTTCCGGAGCCAGGTTGGGAGAGATGGGAATATTCAGGATTTTATTGGGAACACAGATTGGATAGACTGGAGTCTGTGTTCTTTAATTAATGGGCTATTTCTTAAATTCAATTAATTTTAATTAAAGTCTCCTTTTTAGGTATAATTAGCATAATGAGGCCTTTCCCCATTTCATCTAATTCCTAAAAATCTCCAGAAAATTCTATTGGCCCCAGGATTCTCCCAAATCCCCAATTATATTGCTCTGCACCTGAGTAAATTTGAACTTGATTTTTCCCTACAAATGCAGGATAATCCTGATTTTCTTTCCATGTTTACTTTGGGCTCAACAGAATAGATGGCATTTTTTCCTCCTGGATTTATCCAGCAGATTCCTGGGATTGAAGGGAGGCAATAAATTTAAATCCCAGGGGGTTTTTTGGGGAATATTTACCAAGGAGTCACTTTTTTGTGAAACTGGAGCTATTTTGAGGTCAAATCCGTCAGGGAGTTCAGACTGAAATTATCCAAGGAAATTTTTTCCATGTCCAAACAATTTACTTAAATTTGATTTTCCTTTTTTTTAGATTTCAGCTGAGATTCAGTAAGGATTAAATGGGTTTTAAGTACAGGGAGAGAAGGGAAAATGAGATTATTATCAGGAAAACACTTGGAAGTGGAAGTTGTAGGGAAGCACCAGCTTGGTGGAAGTTTTGGGATGAAAATTCCTTCCGTTCCAACACACACAGCAGCCGTGGGCTCTTCCTCTGACAAGTTCTGACGGAAAAACTAGGGAAAAAATGAAACCCAGTTGGTTTCCAATTTAGTTGGGATGGTGGCTGCTCTGAGGGAGGCTCTGCCACAGAATTCCTGTGATTCCTTCCATGCAGACAAAATTCCTGGCGCTCTCCAAGCTTAATTAACTCGGATCTGCTACCTTTTGATATTCCAAGAAATCCAACCTAAGATACATCCCTGTGGATGCTCCAACCCTGGAATTAGTTGGGAGAGGGGGGATTTGGGGCATTTTTCCTGCAAATAGAGCTGAAATTGGGATTAATTATTCTGCACCGACTTCCTCCTTCCAGGATTCCAGGGTCAACTCTGGAAGAGAAAATTGATATCCCTGCCACAGTGGGATTCACCCACTGGAACCTCTGAGGGACCTCTGAGGGACCAGTTTGCCCAGCTGGCCCAGTTTCCAGCAGCATTCCGGAGCTTTCTGCAGGCTGCTGTGCCCCAAAGTCAATGGGAACAGCAGAGACTGCGGAAAACACAGGAAAAACTCAAAATTCCCATTAAATAGAAATCCAGGATTTCCAGGGAAGTCTGTCAGCAACGCAAAAGGAGGAAAGCAGGAACCGGCTCTCCTTAATCCTTCTTTTCATCTTTCCAGTGGGGAAAAAGCAGGGAAAAAGCAGCAAATGTGATGGAAAGGAGGAATTATTGCTTTTGCCGTTTCCCTGCTCTCTCCCTGATGGAGAGAAGGGAATTTTTTACCAACCTTCCTTTTGCTCTGATGCCAAAATCCAGCCCGGAGCAAACAGGACAAGGAAAAAAAGGAGCAAAAAGCAAAAAAAAAAAAAAATTCAGAAACATCATCACTCTGCAAAGAGGAACAATGCAAGGGAGGCGGGAGATCATTCCCAGTTTATCTTTGATGTTCCCATTCCCGGCTTTACAACGGAGATCAAAACAATCCCGACATCGAATGTTTTGCTCAACACAGAAAATTTTCAAGGATTTCAGAGGATTTGGGTGTTTAAGAAAGGCTGGCGTGAAAATTCAGCACTTAAATGGGAGGTTTTTTCTTTTATTCCAGCTGAGGACAGCTCCGGAATTTCACCCTGGAATTCGGGTCAAGGCAGCAAAGCAGAGGGAAAGGAGATGGAGCAGCCAACCTGGGAAAAACGAGGAATTTGTAGGAATGTGCTGCCATGATCCACAAAGCAAGGTCAATGTGGAGAACTCAAGGAATATTTTTCCTATTTGTGGGGTCAGGTGGCTGAAGTTGGGAGGGATGGGCACGCACAGAGACCCTGGGTTTGGATAATTCTGGGATAGTCCCTGCCAGGGAGGGAATTTCCAGTAGGAATTAAAGCTTTATGCAAAAAGGGACTCCAAAATGAGCTTTTTTCCTCCCTATATATTGTTTAGGAATCACCAAAACCACAGCAGGCAGTGAGGATTTATAGGATTCCTTGATGCATTAAAAAAAAGCAGCATTTTTAATTAAAAATGTGCTTTAAACTCATTATTTTGCCAGATTGGCTTGAGATGTGGGGGTTGCTTCCCAAACTGCTGAGAAAAACGAGCTCCCCTTTCTCTGTCAGGGAATAAATGGATTTTATTTGCTCTTCTCTTAAACAAAACATAATTAAAGAGCTGCGATGTTCCCAGTCAAGGCAACAACCCCGACATTCAATTAAAAACCGATCTCCTTTATTACATTACAATCCAATTCCAGGTTTTTCCTGGCAATGCTGACAGCTCCTCCGAGATATCTGGAAGCTGTTTTGCTTTCATAAATTCCAATTTTTCCTCCTCGAGTCGTAGTTTTCTCACCTCGTCCCTTGCGGGGTGTGACCTCCATCAGCAATTAATGACCCGAGACAGAAGAGCCCGAGGCTGAGCCCATCAGGAATTCCACCTTGGGATGACACTTCCATTCTGGAGAACACCACAAATCTTTCCTGCAGACCTGTCGTGGTTTGACACCTGCCCAACACCGGGCACCCACCAGAGCCACTCGCTCACCCTCCCCTGCCACAGCTGGGCAGAGGAGAGGAGAAAAATTAGCGAAGGGTTCATGAGTTGAGATAAGGACCAGGAGAAAACACTCCAAGGGCAAAACAGGCTCAGCCTAGAGGTACAAAGTGAATTTATTACTGACAGAATCAGAAGAGGATAATGAGAAGTAAAATAAGCCCTTAAAACACTTTTTTCCCCCCAACCCCTCCCTCCTTCTCACCGACAGCGCAGGGCACAGGGGTTCAGTCAGTCCATCACCAAGATTTTCTTCCGCTGCTCTGGGAGAGGAATCTTCCCCTGTGAGGCCGTGGGGTCCCTCACAGTTCTCCGTGAACTTCTCCAGCGTGGGTCCACTCTCACGAGCAGCAGCCCCACCGCACCCGCTGCAGCGTGAGCCCCTCCCACGGGCACACAGTCCTCCCAAACTGCTGCGGCTGTGGGTCACTCTTCCACAGGGTGCAGTCCTCCAAGGACAGGCTGCCCAGCCTCGGAGTAGGGCCCCCTCTCCACTGGGTCTCCCACTGGATCACAGCCTCCTCCAGGCATCCACCCGCTCCGGCGTGGGCACCTCCCCCAGGGGCTGTGGATGGATCTCTGCATCCCCCGTGGATCCCCAGGGGCTGTGGATGGATCTCTGCATCCCCCGTGGATCCCCACAGACTGTGGGTGGATCTCTGCATCCCCCGTGGATCCCCAGGGGCTGTGGGTGGATCTCTGCATCCCCTGTGAGTCCCATGGGCTGTGGGTGGATCTCTGCATCCCCCATGGATCCCCAGGGGCTGCGGGTGGATCTCTGCATCCCCCGTGGATCCCCAGGGGCTGCAGGGGCACAGCTGCTCCACCATGGTCTCACCACGGCCTGCAGAGCAATCTCGGCTCCAGCCCCTGGAGCACCTCCTGCCACTCCTTCTCCACTGATCTTGGTGTCTCCCTGTTGCTTCCCTCACATGTTCTCACCTCCTCCTCTTCCCTGGCTAGAAAAACCTTGTGACTTCATTTTGATTTCCTTCTTAAATCACAGAGTCGTTACCAGCCTCTCTCATGGGCCCAGCTTTGGCCAGCAGCACATCCATCTTCAGAGCCATCAGGGATTGGCTCTGCCGGACATGGTGGAAGCTTCCAGCAGCTTCTCACAGGAGCCACCTCTGTGGCCCCCCTGCTGCCAAAAACTCGGCCCTGCAAAACCAACTCAAGACCTTTTCCATGTGCTGGGAGTTGTTGTTTCAGCAAATTCAGTTTAAAGAGCAGCCAGGTTTTGGGGACATTAATGGGGTTTTTAGTCTTTAAATGCATTAATGCTTTTGTGCATCTCTGGATGTGCCACAGACGAGTTTTCCACACTGAGGAAGACGGTGAGGAAATTTTTCCCTGGATGAGAGTTTCCAGGGATGAAGGATGTTCCGATGATGATAAAGGGGACATGGATTTATTTCATTTAATGCCTCCTGAGTGCGAGGAACCCACACGCCCTGACTCTGCTGTGGCCAGAGCCTGGATGAGCTCCAAGGAAAAAATTCATGGAATCATGGAATGGTTTGGGTTGGAAGGAGCTTAAAGCTCATCCCATTAAACCCCCCTCCCTGGGCAGGGACAACTTCCACTATCCCACGGTGCTCCAACCCGGCCTTGGACACTTCCAGGGATGAGGAATCCACAACCACCTGAGCAGAAGCTGTGTCTGCCGGGATTTCTGGAGCTATTCCCACGAAACACTGAAGTGGAAGTTCCCAGGCTGTTTTCTTTGGAGCTGCTGCCTCACCGCAACCAGAACCTTCCTGAAATTCCCAAACTTTCCCCAAATTGGCTGCTCCAACGTGTAGGACACAAGTGGCGGATTTGTCTCCAGAATTTGTGCACAGTTAAACCCAAAATCCATGTCCTGGATTCACTGAATCCGGACAGTGGTGCCTTTTGGAGGAGAATTCCTGGGATCCAAGATCCCGCCAGCACCACCAAATCCATCCCGATGTTAGCGATCCCTCCCATTTCATTTTCTCCTCTGTGGGCTGAGAGAATCCTGCTGTAAATTGAATTAATGCCTGGTTTGCCCTTGAAATAGCAAAACCAAATAAATCTTTTAGTCCAGGCGCTGTGGAGAAGAAAATAAAACAGGATAATCAGGAGAAATTGGAGTCGGCTCTAATATTCCTGACAAAAAGGGGCGTTCCCTCCCGCTGCCTAGCTGGGCAAATGTTTCCTGGCTTTAATCCCAAGGAAATCAAAACTTTTGTCGCCAGTCCAAACGTTGTGTTAAAGATATAAAAAAGCTGATGCTGTTCAAGCAATGTCCCATTCATCCTTCACTTCCAGGATTTGGGAAGACAGGAATATTGCTGTGCACTGGGCTGGAGAGAAGCGGAATTAGCTCAGTCAATTAAGTCATGATTAATTTAGGTTGGATCTCGTTCTCCTGAGTCAGGGAAAACAAAGACTTTACTTAACTGGCAGCATTTAGTTTAATAAAAGTAAATCTTTAAAGAAGACTTGGGGAGGAGGGAAAAAACCCCGCTGACAAAATCAATCGGTGGCAAATTCCTGTTTAAATTCCCGTTTAAATTCCCATTTAATTTGTGTCAGTCCGAGTTAAAATAACTGCAGAGACTGAAGCAAAGGGGATGCTCCTTCCAAATGGAGAACCAGATCCTTGATTAGTGCAGTCAATCTGGGACAAATCTCAAATGCAGGAAGTTCTGGTGCCTCCTTCCTTTTTTCCCCATCACAACTCTCCCGTTGTCCTGATTTGGGCAGGGAATTTGGGATAAATCCCAAATGTAGGAAGTTCTGGTGCCTCCTTCCTTTTTTCTCTGTCACAACTTTCCCGTTGACCTGATTTGGGCAGGGGAAGATGAGGCTCAGGATCAGTAAAATCCCACTGATGTGAAAATCCCACAACGGTGCCCAGGCTGGGATTGCTCCAATGATCCCTCTCCAATCCATGGCTGATGTTCCCTCTCCGATCCTGAGGGAAAAGAGGGGATTTTTATGCATTTTTTTTGGCAGTCCAAGATTTGGGATATGACCAAATATAAACTGAGTCCAGCAACTCCACAAGTTGAGCAAGCCTTGTCCTACAAAATCCAGAAAAATCCAGGGATGCTTTTCTTGCACAACCCAGATTTTCCTCGACTTGGGTCCATAACAAAATTTTAATTATTTGGTTAATTCCAAGCAACCTGGGATAGTGGAAGGTGTCCCTGCCCATGGCAGGGGGTGGAATGAGACGGGATTTGAGGTCCATTCCAACCCAAACCATTCCATGATTCCATGATGACATCTGAAAGGAAAAAGCATGAATTCCTCGGGAAAAAAATCAGGATAAGAATAAATGAAGGACAACACAGGGAGAAATCTTGTCTGTGGGATGGATGCCTTTGGGCAAGGGCTGGAAAAAGAAAGGATCCATGGAAACCTCTTGAAGAGGAGACAATGCAGTAGAGAAAAATCGATTTTTGTAAAACAGGATTCAATTCGGTTTTGCAAAAATCCATCCCAACACCTCATCCAATGCCATCCAGAAATAAAATGCCTACTTCCCACCCCTCCCTGGAGGTGTGTCCAGGGTTTGCAAGGCTTTGATATTCCCAGAAAGTTCCCAATTGCCAAGGAATTTTCCCCCTCGGGTGTAATTAACAGCACGATCCTTTCCTTTGCAGCAGTGCTGATCCAGAGCTGGAATTCAGCTGGAATTCAGCAGCAGAGCTCTGGCTCTGGGATCAAAGCTCTGGGATGATATTCCTGTGATTATCCCGAATTTCCATCAATCATTTGCAGAGAGAGGAAGGCCAAAAATCCGAAGAAATGGCTAAAAATGGGGCTGTGGCTGCAGCTGACAAAACCACGGGGCTGAAATTTCATCTCCTGCCGGCAGAAAGTCAAATAATTCCGCCTGAGGTTCCCATCCCAATTGGAATAATAAACCTGAATCCCAGCTTTTGGGGAGATGAAACGCTCCGAGCACAGCTTGGAGATGTCCTGACGCCTCTTTGGATGAGGGCAGAACATTTCCTGCTGGCCAACATTTTTCAAGGCTCGTTTTCGTTCTGCTTTTAGGCCTGGCTTTATCATTTTGACTTTTCCATCGTGCCCGGCATCCCTGAAGAGTTCAAATAACAAAGCTGAAGGGAAAGCTCCTGATGATGCCCCAAGGCTCTGGAATTTAAAAACACAGCGTGGGAAAAGCTTCCAGCAGGAACTGCCAGCCCATCCCTGCTCCCGGGAATGTTCACTCAGCTCCATTCCGAGTGTTCCCTGGAGAAATGATTCCCAGCTGCTGGAAATCCAGTTTTTAATTCACTGCACGACACAGCCAAGAGGAATCCTCTGCATGAGGAGCAGGTCTAAGGAAAAGCAATTAATTGTTGCTCTTGTAATTAATGACAGAGATGTCAAAGCTGCGCTAACGAGCTCCTGGGGTGGTGGAAACAATAAATAACAGTGGAGAACTGAGGGCGATTTCGGCAGGAAAAGCGAAATCTGGCTGCGTTCAGCTGATTTAAAGTTAGAATTCAGCATCTCCTGCTGCCCCCGAGCCATGGTTTAATTCCAGGTGGAAGTTCAGCCCTATCCAGCTGCTCGTTGACTCCTTCCTGGTGGGATTGGGAAAGAGTTGAGAGGGAAAAGTGACCAAATTGTGGGCTGAGGTAAAGACGCTTTAATAGTTTGGGAGACAAATCATGGAATCCTGGAATGGTTTGGGATGGAAGGGACCTCAAAGACCATTCAATTCCACCCCTGCCATGGGGTCAACTTAGAGGAAATCATGGAATTATTAGGTTGGAAAAGCCCTCTCAGATCCATTCCCAGCACTGCCAAGGCCACCATTGCCCCATGTCCCCAAGTGCCACATCCACATGGATTTAAATCCCTCCAGGAATGGTGATTCCATCACTTCCCTGGGCCTTTCCATGAAGAAATTTCCCCTCAAATCCAATCTAAACCTCCCACTTGAGATTGGCAAATTCATATAAAAACTGGGATTTTTGCACTTAAAGATGGAGGGTCCAGATCAAGGACACTCCAGTGGGAGCAGGATTGGGATGTTGATATTAATTCCTCTGTTTTCATTTCCCGGGAACTTTCCCCTCATTAAAAGCAGTTCTGGCATCTGTTAAATTAACTCAAGTTGTCTTCATTAAGAGCATAGTCGCATCCAAGGATATCCAAACCTCCTCCTTGCTCCCTCACTGTCAGGAATGTTTGTTTCATTCCGAAGGAAATGTCCATAATGGGCGATATTCCCATAAATTAGCGGATCCAGTCCTAACAAAATGTTACAGCTGGGCACAAGTGAACAGATTTCTGTCTACAAAGCCTCGATTCATCCTGAAGTTTAATTATAACAAATTATTGGTAACTTCCAGGGCTTTTTCCTTGGTAAATGCCTCAAGAAAAGAAGGAATTATCCTGAAATCCAAACCTGGCTCCCGGAGGTGACAAACACAAAGCTTTTTTATCAGCTAATAGGGGATCTTATCTTTTGATATCATGCAAATCCCTCCTCATTACGGAGCTTTAATTTACATTTCTCATTTCTTTTCCTTTCAGTGACGCTTCGCTAATTCCAGAGGCTGGGAATTCTCTGTTATCACAATAATTGTACCTCTGATTTATCCCTGTTTGGATGTGGCGTTGCCAAGAAAAAGGTGGGATCACTTGGGATATGAAGGGTTGAGGGGTCTGCAATGCTTCCCTCCAATTCCAAAGCCATTCCTTGATGATTCCTTGACAATTCCTTGATGATTCCTTGACGATTCCTTGATGATTCCTTGACTCTGCTTAACTTTGGCATTTCCAAAACCCCAAGTAATTCCTTTCTATCCCTGGCTGCACGGAGGGCTCTGAGCAGGGCCCAGGCTCTGCTCTGGGGACCCAGCAATGGCACCAGAGGAATGGCCAGGGACTGATCCCAGCAATTCCCCCTGCACGGGAGGCAAAAAAAGAGGGATAGAAGTGGAAATCGCTGCTAAGGGCACAGCGGTGCTCGTACGTAACAACCAGTACGTAACAAATACACAAAGTACCAGGAGCACCTCGATTTAATCTGAATTTGTCCTCACTCACAGAGCTTGGCAAGTGCCCCTGGATCCCTGGAAGTGTCCAAGACCTGGCTGGATGGCGCTTGGAGAAAACTGGGATCGTGGAAGTTGTCCCTGTGCATGTCAAGGATGGGATTGAGATGATCTTTTAGGTCCCTTTCAATGCGGGCCGTGACTCTGTGAAGTGCCTTTTAATCATGAATGAATATTCCTGCCAAGAATGGGATTTGTGGATGTAATTCCTACGGGATGCCGGTGACAGCCCGGTGATGGCCACTCACTGTGACACGGCTGCAAAGGCAGCGCCGGCACCTCCCGAATTTGGCTTTTTTTAAGGCAGAAATGATGCAGATTTTTGACGTCGCTACCAGAGACAGGGCTGGAAATGTGCTGTGGGAGAAGACTGGAGCGTGAGTCACCCTTTTCCCTTTCTTCCAGAGGTATTTGATCCGTGTTCTTCCCCTAACTGAGCCATGTTTCCACAAGAATTCCTCAGGAAGACACAGAAATTCCATCCTCTGAAGACTCAACACGCTGCCCGTGACTGGGAATAGCACGAGCAGGAAACCTGATGGAACAGGAATTTTGTCCTTCCCTTATTTCTTCACAGGGAATATTTGGAAAATGGAAAACACGCTGATAATTCAGCTTTAAATGAAAAAAGAGCTTTCTCTTCCAGCATGGAATTATGGAATCATTAAGGTTGGAAAAGATCTCCAAGATCCTCAAATCCAACCTTTGATTAAACACCTCCATGCCCATTAAAAGTTATCTTGAAGTGCTACATCCATTCATTTCTTTAACACTTCCAGGCAGCTTCTCCCAAAATTTTGTACTTTCATCAGTTGCCTGGATATTTAATGACCTCATAGAACTCAAAATCAATGATCCAAACCAAAATCAATAATCAAAATAAATAATCGAAATCAAAGTCAATAAAATAAAAATAAAATTAAAATCAATAATAAAGATTAAAATTAAAATAATCAATAATCAAAATCAATAATAAAAATAAAAATCAATAATCAAAATCAAAATCAATACACAAAATAAATAATCAAAATCAAAATAAAAATCAATAAAATTAGAATAAAATCAAAATCAATAAGAAATATTGAAATTAAAATCATAAAATCGATAATAAAAATCAAAATAAAAATCAAGAATCAAAATCAATACTCAAAAATCAAAATATACTTAAAAACTCCAAGTCTGTGATCCTTGTTCTGGACACCACCACACAACGAAAAATGGGAATGATTATAGAGAGACTATGGAACCATTAAGGTTGGAAAAGCCCTCCAAGATCATGGAGTCCAACCACTCCCAGCACTGCCAAGGCCACCTCCAACCCCCACGGGACGGATCCATCCGGGAAAATCCCGGCTGCCCACTGGTGCTAAGCAAGAATTTCTTTCTATTTGAGATGTTTTTAAAGCTCTGTTGTGGTGTTTTAAACATTCAATCCCCATAAGATCTGGGGATCACCCAGGGAAAAGAGGACAATTCCTCAGGGAGGTCGTGGAGGGAAGCAACTTGCACCGGCCTGGGAGGCTCCGTGGAAGCAGAGACAGGAGAACGGAGGAACGTGGGATTTTCCTCCATGTGGAAAAGCCAGATTTTTCTAGTTCGAGGGTTTTTAATATCCTCCGCCTGATTTCTGGATGCAAACTCTGGAAGGAATGAACTACCCAGGGCCTGACCCACAGCCTCTGCTCCAATCACCCCTTTTTGTTTGCAGGATGTTTGATCAGGATCCTGCTCCCCACTAATTGTCCCTCCTAACGAGATTCCTTGGAATTTCATTCCTTTAATGCCCATCCCTGATGGGGCTGAGTTGGCCAGTCCTGCTCTTGGCTTTGTGGCAGGGTTTCTTGGAATTCCTGCTCCGCTTGGGCTGCTTCCCTTTGGAAAACAAAAGTTTAGTAATGGATAAATGCACATCCAGCATTGTTGGGAATGGTTGGAACCAGTCTGGAAGGGAAAAATGGGAGTGGGACCAGTTGGGAGGAAAGGAGCAAAGCCCTCCTGCCCAGCAGCAGAATCTTTTCCCACCCATTCCCAAACCCAACCTGACTGAATTTGCAGGAGATGCAATGATGGCTTTAATTAGCACCAGTGCATTAATTATGAAGGTTTTTCCATCCACCTGCCCGTGCTGAGCACCTCCCGTGGTGCCCTGACCACCACCACACCCCTCATCCCACCAGCAGCAGCATTTCCACCCTTGGAATCCCGGGAATTTGCAGTGTCCAAGCACTGGATTTGGATTTATACTTCCAGACTCCAAGGCATGAGGCCAGTGGGATCTGCCAAGCTTTTTCTGGAGCACAGGGACAGCAGGAATTAGTCCCCCTGCCAGAATACACCACTTTCAAAGACTCCAGCTCCTGGAGTTTTAAACTCTTAATCCATTCCCCACAGGTTTCCTATGGAATCATCCCGATTGTTGTGCAGTTTTTTAAACATGTCCTGCACATCTGATCTAATCAGCCGAAGGAAAATGGCCCAATTGGATTCTCAGGAGCAATCCTGGGACATCAGCTCGGTAATCAGAGCGTTTTCCACCTCAGCGGCTCCTGGGAAGCGCTGTTTAATCACCACGGATGTGGAAAGGACTCCCAAGAGCTGCGGGATCAGCCCAAGCAATCACAGCTCTGCAGAGCTCCGAAGGCTTCTGGGCTGGGAAATGTGGCACAGGAGAGAGAGCTGGCACCACAATCGTCAGCAGGGCCTGCGTAAAAGTGCTCCCAAATCCCCCATCCCAGACCGATCCCAGCTCCTCTTCTGGACCATGGGATATTGCAGCCAAAATCCCATCCCATTCCCACCCCTGCCATGGGCAGGGACACATTCCACTGTCCCAGATTTCTCCAAGCCCTGTCCAACCCAGCCTTGGACACTTCCAGGGATCCAGGGGCAGCCACAGCTTCTCTGGGAATTCCAGCCCAGCCCATCCCCACCTTCCCAGCCAGGAATTCCCTTCCCAATATCCCATCCAGCCCTGCCCTCTGGCAGTGGGAAGCCATTCCCTGTGTCCTGTCCCTCCAGCCCTTGTCCCCAGTCCCTCTCCAGCTCTCCTGGAGCCCTTTTAGGCCCTGCAAGGGGCTCTGAGCTCTCCCTGGATCCTTCCCTTCTCCAGGTGACCATTCCCAGCTCTCCCAGCCTGGCTCCAGAGCAGAGGGGCTCCAGCCCTGGAGCAGCTCCAGGGCTCCTCTGGATCCACTCCCACAGCTCCACATTCCCCTCCGCTCCCTTTTTCGCTTTTTATTTCCCTCCACTATCCCAGGTTGCTCCAAGCCCCATCCAGCCCTGAAGCTGGTTCATCCCTCCGTATCCAGAGAGACAAACCCAACCACACCAGCAAGAGATAATTAAGATAATTATCACTTTAGAGACTTTGCAGGATCCAGTCCTTGGAAAAAAAACCTTGGGAAAAGTTTCCTGCCTCAGGACGAGGAGTTCCACACTGGGAGCAGCCAAACTCGGCACTAAATTCCTATAAAATCCCTTTAAATTCTAATCCTGTCACAGCCACCTTGCAAAACAGCCCCAGCACCCCAAGCACATCAAGGTTTCAGCAGTGAGGATAAAACTAAAACCTTTTAATCTGTGCCTTCCTCTCCTCACTGCTGCCCACCCCACCCCTCCCCGGGCTGGAATTCCACCGGAGCAGTTTTCCGTGGCAGTCTGTCACTTCCTGCTAATCTTCCACCGCGGAAAATCATTTCAAATCCATCCCCGTCTCCCTGCATTTGCATGAGTGTCTGGAAAGGAAAGTCCAAAAAGGCAGAGTCTGATTTAGTGCGAATGAACACGTCAGGAATCATCGGCCGCTCCGCAGCCCTCGTGTAAATCTTTCGTGATTTAAGAGTTGCCAAGTTACCAACACCAGGAGTATCACCAAGTCCCGGGCCTCGCACAAAAGGATTCTCAGTGAGGCTTCCCCGCTCAGGAGCTGAATTTTCTGGTGAAAACAAAGATTTTTGTTTCTCTTCGGTGCCAAAATGAGTTAGGGGAAGGTTAAAAACCTACTGAGAGTTTTGGTAAGAATTAGGGTATTCAAAGTATTTTCTGTTCTGAGGGGGATTAAGGTTAAAAAAAAAATTATTTGCTTTTAGTGCTTTTAAATGTCTTCAAAACGTGTCAAAGGAATTTTAAATGGGGCAACTCTTTCCTGAGCACCCCTGTGGGGTTCTTGGGATGCTCTAACCCACATGGGGTGCCCAGATTAAGGATGGGACCCTAAACCCGGCCCAGGGTGCCCAGAGAAGCTGTGGAATTCCCATCCCTGGAAGTGTCCAAGGCCAGGTTGGATGGGGCTTGGAGCAGCCTGGGATGGTGGAAAGTGTCCCTGCCCATGGCAGGGGGTGGAATAGGATGGGACTTAAGATCCTTGGGATTTTATGATTTGTCAGCATCAAGACTCTGCCAATATTCTGCAAAGGGTGAAGAAATTGTGGAATTATTTTCCAGAAGATCCCTGGGGTGTTCCTACGGATCCAAACCCTTCCCCCCTACAGCACCACACTGGTGCCCCTGGAATGCCAAAATACTGGCACAGAGCTCCAGAAATAGAGAAAATTCCAACTTTTTGCCTCTAACAGAGACAAACTGGAAGCACCAGGCACCCACTAATGCTGGAAATCATAAAGGACCATGGAGGCGCTGTGAGGTTCTGCTTCCCACCACCCCAGCATCAAACCCATCCCTGATAATTCATCAGATCTCACTTGAATTTAGGATTTTTTATAAATTTTCACCTCTCTGGCTGCCATTAGAATCCCAGAATGGTTTGGGTTGGAAGAGACCTTAAATCCCATCCCATTCCACCCCTGCCATGGAGACCTTCCACTATCCCAGGTTGCTCCAAGCCCCATCCAACCTGGCCTTGATGTTTCCACATGTTTTACGGGACTCCTTGAAGAACGAGTTGGAATTTTAGCGTTTGTGTTTCTCCCGCAGGAGCCAGGCAGGACTGGGGTCACCAGAGGGTTCAGTTTCACTTTTATCCCACTCTATTCTAGGACTGCACTGAGAGGAGTCTCCAAATGCCGCTTTTCCAAGATTTTCTTAAGGAAGATCCTCCTGGGAGTGATCCAAGCCTGGCTAGGATCAGGAGGATGGCCCAGAGCGCCTTTGAACACTTCCAGTTTCCAGCTTTAAGCCCTCTCCTGGGAATATCCATGAGTTTTTTTCCTACATGGATGCAGTGAGCTTTGAATACAACCGGTAACACATTTTTTCGTGTTGTCAACCTAATAAAGTCTGGGAAAACTCTTCCGAGATTTCTCTCATTGGAAGTTTATTGACTTTCTGCCAGAAGTGCCAGGGAAAACACGGAGCAGGGGCTGGGGAGGGGAGGGAGGTGTCACAGCAGAGCTGCTGAAAATAAAACCCAAAGTGGTTTCGTGGAAAAGGAGTTGGGTCGTTAGAAATGTTTGTGAAGGAGAATCCTCTTCCCAGATCCTTCTGCTTCGCAGGAGAGCATTGAGGATGGATTGGGTTGTGATTCCTTCCACAAGTGACCATTCCTCATGGATAGGGTGCTCCAGGAGACATTCCCAAGGCTGCCAGAGCTCCAGGAGCGTTTGGACACCGCTCCCAGGGATGCACAGGGTGGGATCGTTGGGGTGTCTGTGCAAGGCCAGGAATTGCACTGGATGATCCTTGGGCGTCCCTTCCCACTCAGGATATTCCAAGATTCTCCCTGGTGGTACCTACTCCCTGAATAGACATGGACACCCTGACCCCGGAGAGCCGGATCCCTTATCCTTGTTTTTGGCCCTGTTGCATCATTCCCTTTTAAAAGCCAAGAATTCCAGTGCAACCATCCAAGCAAATATTCCAGCACACACAGACAGGACTGGATTTCCCGCCACATCCCCATCCAGGGCTGCATCCAAGACACTTCCCAGAGCATCCCAGCAAGTGAAGGGTGTGTTCACCCCCACCCGAATGTCCTCCTGTCCTATAAAACTGGTGTTTAATGCGTTGGGTTCTGCCAGGACCTTGCCAAGCCAGCCCCAGGTTCCACTCCGGTCCTCAGCATCTGTGGGGTTTTATGGGTGTTGTCCTGTTGGTGTTCCCTGTTCCCATTCCCACGTCACAGACAGGATCCGTGGAATTCCAGAAGGGTTTGGGTTGGAAGGCACCTCCACAATCATCTCATTCCGCCCCCCTGCCATGGGCAGGGACACCTTCCATTATCCCAGATTGCTCCAAGCCCTGTCCAGCCTGGCCTTGGACACTTCCAGGGATGGGATTCCACAACCTCCCAGGGCAACCTCTTCCAACGTCTCTCCGCTCCCAGAATAAGGAATTTCTAGGCTGAGAATCCAGGCTGATCCCACCCTGGATGCAGACCAGGAGGTGCCAGAATCCTTCTCCATAGCCAACTTCTTGGGATGGGTTGGAAAACATTGGGATTTCTACACTGAGCTCCACAACCCACACTCGGTATTTCCCTCAGCTTTTCCAACAACAAATCTGGGCCTCACCTCCAATGGAATTCCATAAATAAATAAATAAGGATTTGCTACAAGACTCTAACACAGAACTCGGGGCTTTTTGCAGGAAGCCCTCTAAGAGCAATAATTGTGGGTGGTGGCTCCAAGGCAGCTGAGCATTCCCTGGAGTTGTACCCATAGGAAATTTTCCCTCTCCGACAGGGACCAGCAGCAAAGCTGAGCAGCTGCTGGTCCTTCAAAGCTCCACAGATATTCCCCAGGTCTTTTCCATCCAAACTGATCCTCTCCGAGGTCTGTTTGATGTCCAGAGCTCTTCCTTCAGCCATTCCCACTTTCTCCACAGGGATACTTTGTGGTCACCCCCATAATCCTTCGCATTCCCAAACTTTCCAAGGACCGCCCTCATTTCCAGCTCAAAGTCTGTTCTGCCACCACCATAAATTTATCTCTTCTGCCCAAAAATTCTGAAGGGAGCAAAATAGAATTTCCTGATGTTGAGAGGAAACCCTGAGGTAACTCTGAACTTCCCACCTAATCCTATCAGATTCCCAAAAAAGGAACGACTTGGGTTTAGGATGTTGGGGTTAAACTCGGGTTTAAGACAACACAAGTCAATAGGGTTCTATTATATTTTACTATAATAGTAAAAGTTATAATAATAAATTATAAAAAATATAAATAATGTGAATAATATATAATATAAATAATATAAATAATATATGATATAAATATATGAATAATATATCATGTAGATAATATATAATATAAATAAATAATATAAATAACAAATAATATAAATAATTAATATATTAAAAATAATTAATATATTAAAAATACCTAACATAAATAAAATTTAAAAATAAAACTATAGTATTTATTAATTACATCTTAATTTCTTTTATTAATTACAGAATCATAAACACAGAATGTGGCAAAATTCAGATTCGTTTCCCTGATGAAGAACTGCGAGGAAAAAAACGAAAACCGATAAAAAATTCCGCAGCGATTTTTCCAGCCAAAGGGCACCTGTAATTCCGGGATACAACTGTTCCTGGTTATTTTACATTCCCGTGGCTGCATGCAGAGATTGTCACATTATATTAAAACCAACAAAACCGCAATCTGTTTGCAGGTCAGACATCGATAAAAACAACCCCAACAATCAGCGCTCCATGCACCTGGGAGAAAATGGATCATTTCATACTTCCAGAGCTTTTCCGTTACACAAATCCAGGGAAAACAAACACAAATAGCAACTCCGAGGTCGTGAGAGCCTTTTCCAGAGCACGGGGGTGAGAGTGAACAACTGGAAAATGGTTCCCAGTGGGAACCAGTAAGGAAAAAAGCTGGAAATACTTTGGATAATGGATGGAGGGACAGGACACAGGGAATGGCTTCCCACTGCCAGAGGGCAGGGATGGATGGGATATTGGGAATTGGGAATTCCTGGCTGGGAGGGTGGGGGAGGAATAGAATTCCCGGAGAAGCTGTGGCTGCCCCTGGATCCCTGGAAGTGTCCAAGGCCAGGCTGGAGCACTCTGGGATAGTGGAAAGTGTCCCTGCCCACGGCAGGGGTGGGAATGGGATGAGCTTTGGGGTCCTTTCCAACCCCAAAGGCTTCTCCATTAAAACTCCTCAGATCTGGGCATTGGGTTTGGCCTTTAAAAGGGTTTTTCCCTCCTGCACTGCAATTTTTGAAATGCTCGTGGGGTAAAACACTTTGATCAATTATGATGATAATGACACAAGAGTGGAATTAGGAGCATAATTATAATTACCGTTTTTATGCCCGGTTAATTAATCATAAAATGCTACATTATAGGATTTTTCTCTTTAATGAAATTCATTACGGAGGCCCCTGCAGCCCTAAATTTAACATTAAACAAATCAAACCTGG
This sequence comes from Lycocorax pyrrhopterus obiensis, assembly GCA_014706295.1. NCBI lineage: Eukaryota > Metazoa > Chordata > Aves > Passeriformes > Paradisaeidae > Lycocorax > Lycocorax pyrrhopterus. The sequence continues at coordinate 62,886,795 of JACSVZ010000007.1, read as the reverse complement.
GGTTGGGGCTGTTGGCACAAACGTGGCCTTGGATCAGCCGCTAAAACAGAGCTTGATGAGCCATTATCCAAAGGGATGGTGGGGAAAAAGCCCTTTCCCACAAAAGATTTCCTCCAGGAGTTGGATTTTGCCTCCTCTGGAATTCACTGGCCATCGAAAGGGCTGAGTTACCCCAAAAAGTTTGGGGGACAATCTGTGCTTGGAGGTGAAAACTCATTCTCCTGAGTTTTTGATACAGAGATTCCTGGAGGGAAACCATCCCACATCTTGCTGGGGATAATTCCTCATCCAAGGTTGAGGTACCACCTCTACCATCAGGATGTAATTCCAAGAGAATCAGAGTGTGGGATCATGATTTCCTACATTGTCAGAACCCTTTTACAACTAAATATTGAATTTTATGACCTAAATATTGAATTTTATCACCTAAATATTGGATTTTATCCTGGATCAAAGGAGCCTCTGGGAGCCCACAAAAGTGTGGGAAAGCCAGTGCTTGGAGTTGCATGGGTTTGAAAGGATTAATTTTTAGGATAGATCCCAACCAGCAGCACCACCATTGTTCCACGTTCTCTTGGAAAAGCTGCAGCAAATCCCATGGACACCCTCTGGATTTGTCCCTCCCTGAGATCCCACGGCAGAATTCCTGCAGCATCTTTTTCCCACCTCGCTCTGGGTCTGGGACATTCAAGGCTTTGGTTTGGGTTGTTTTTATTTTTTCTGTTTGGGTTGGAAGGGCAGGGGGTAGAATGAGATGTCTTTTTAGGTTCCTCCTGACTCAAACCACTGTGGGATTCCAGGACTGCACATTCCAAGTCCTTCCTGAGGGAAGCAGCAGGGAGGATTTCATGGAGCCACCCTAAAACCTGAGCACAGCTTCCACCCCCCAACCATCCAGACCCTCAGAAATACAAAACGGGCTCATGGAAGAGGTGATTTAGGAGGAATAGGACATTCCAAGAGTTCCGGGTCTCCAGGGATAAAGGCAGCAAATAATTAGCTGCGATTCATTAGTGATACTGCCCATGGCAAGCTAATTAGTGATATTGCCCATGGCAAGTGAAGATGGGCTCTGTCCTTCCTCTGGGTCTGTCTCCCAACTTAGAAATATTTTCCTGTCTCTGGATCATTCCCGGTGCTGTGCTCCTTCCCAAAGCACTGCTGCCCATCCCACACCACTCCAACACATGGAAGAAGTTTGGGATGGGTTCAGCTGCTGGAATCTGAAAGAATTCCGTGATAAAACCAATCTCTCGGGAAAAGCTTCATCATCTCCGCCACCAGTCACGCTCATCACCTCCCTCCTCCAGCTAATCCCAGGCAGGGGATGCATTCCCAGCCCTTCTCCACATGGCTGCGTTCCCGGAAGGGAGCGAGTCTCTTCCCAGAATTCAGGTGATGGATGAGGCCTCCCTGCAGGCTCCAGCCGAGCGTGGACAGCACCGATTGATGTTTCCCATTGGTTCAGCTTGGGCAGGGAAATATTGACTGTGGTGGGGACAGGGAGGCCCAGCCTCAGTCACTGCCCCTGCTCAGTGTGGCGTGACCAGGATTTTGGGAAGTGCTGCTCCCTGCTCATGTCCTGGATATTAAACTAAGAGTAGAGCCTGAATTCCAGCAAAAAGGTGGAATATCCCAAGCCAAAACTATGGATTCAACCTTCTCCTGTACTTCTGAGTTTACCCTCCTTCAACAGAATCCACCTTTCAAAAAATAGCTCCCTGACACTTAAGGGAGCATCCCTGGGAATTAAGATCCCACCGAAGGGTTGTGGCTGCCTCCATCCACATCCTGAGGTGCTGGAATTCAGCCCTCCCCATCCTGGCCATGGATGAACAGAGGGAATAACTCCTCAGTCTCCGCCCAGCACTGTTTTCAACCAAGATCCTAAAAGATCAAGGAATGGGATGTGCCTGGCTGCCATCTGCACTCTCAAGATCCCAGGATCAGGAGCTTCCCTGAAATTCCTTCTCCTGCCAACTTGGCACTAAAGAGGCCATTCCATGTGCATCCAATCTGACAGGACATCCCCACCACGGCTGCCTCTCGAGGAACTGGATTATCCAGCAAATCCTGCTGCCTCCAGCACCCCGTGGTATTTCCCAGGATGAAGATAACTCCGAGTGCATGGGCACTGCAATGTGTCTGCCTGATCCCGGATTTTCTCATCTCTACAGAGCAGCAGCCACAATTTTTCTCTGCAGAGGATCAAGTGGGGCAAGTGGCCGTAAGGCCACAGATCTCTGCTCACACCTTCAATCCAGGTATTCTGGAGTGGATGTGGGTCAAATCCAGGCTTTGGTTTTCCCAGATCTGCCCTCAAGATGTGCTGTTCCCTGTTTTTCCCAGCGGTTAAATCATCACCTCAGCCTGGAGGCAGATCTTCAGTGGGCTGGGAGTTTCTCCCACATCCCCAGGGCCTATTTCCATTGGAACAGCACCTAATCCTTGGGATCACCGCTCACAAATGATCAGGACAATTTAAAAATGACCCCGACAGAGTTTTAAACTAATTGTCAGGAGGTGGAAATGAGCAGGAAGGTTCCCTCCTAAAACAGCACCGCTGGATAATTTATCCATGATTCTGGAGGTAAGTCTCAGGACTGGCTTCACTCAGAGGCAACAACTCTGAATTCTGGCTTTAACTGAGGCCAGGAATTACTTTCAATTAAAACTTGGGTGATGCAGGTGCATGAGAGATCCCAGGAATTTCTGATTGATCCAACACATTCGGCAGCTGTGCCCATGGAGCCTTCAAATGTTTGGATGAATCAGGAACCAGCTGGAAAACCAGGACAATAAAATCTTTCCTCCCTACCAGGACAGGCACAAACCCTCACCCACAGAGCTCTGTGGCTACTCTGGACTCCCAGAACAATTCCAGGCATCCAAGACCTTGTTATCCCTAAAAACTGCCTGAATCCAACACCTGTGGCTGGCTGCATGAACCAGGATGTTAATGACTCACCAGCAATAACCAGGATATCCTTCAAGTGGGGTTTAAAGGATTCCAGCTGCTGGGATGAGCAGTGGGGAATGGCAGCAGATGCTGTGGCTGAGCTCCATGAGGGCATCCAGCCATCCCAATCCTCCAGGAGCTGTCAGCTCCAGGAACTACATCACCAACTGATCCCAGGAACCACCAAGAGTATCCAGGAACACTTAATGGAGAAATGGAGGAAACCAGAGCAGTTCAACAGGGCTGAGGAACAGTCCAGCACCCCATAAAGGTGTGGGAAAGGCCTCTGCTGGCATCACAGGGAAGAAGCCCCAAATGCAGATCCTCATAATCCTCAGACAGCCGCGACAAAACCGAAAAGGAGCAAAGATTTTATTTTGATGGGAGTTTTCAACCATAAATCCCTCTTGGTTCCTAAAGTTGGAAAGGTGGGAATGCCCAGGCCTATCCTGGCTTTGGCACAGCACATTCCTGAGCTGGGGAGGAACCTGCAGCATCTCCTCTCTCTCTTTCTTGAGCTAATTACTGCTCTTGATTAGCCCAGAGCTCTCTCAGAGAGCTCATGAAAATGAGTCCATTTTCTCAGGAAACCAGGATTTGCTTCTTCCTCCTCACATCTCGGGGTGTTTTCCTCTGCTCATACCAGGCCTGCAGGGGTGAGAGGCCAGAGGAGCTGTTTTGGAAGCTGCCCCCCGAGGTTTGTTCCGTAAATTGATATAATTCAATTCACACTCTCGGGGCAGCTTTGCAAAGAGAAGGTAGAAGACAATTTTCGGATTAGATAAGGAGGTGTCAAAGATGTCAAACAATGCAAGGCCCAGCTTTGTTAAGTTGTCCCCACAGTGAGCGCTGTGGGACTCCCGGGCAGGGCCGTGCTGTGGCTTTCAAAACTCTTCCCCGTGCACCTGCTGCTGGATTATTTGGAACAGAGGCTCTCCAAAGTGAGTAGCTTGTGGATTTTGAAGGACAAGCTTGTTGTTCCTGAGGTTCCCACCACAGTGGTGGCCGTCACCTGCCGCCGATTTCCCGTTCGTGCCGGCAGTGGCTCTGCTGGAGCCCGTGTGGGGGTGAGGAAGTGCTGGCTCTGAGCACAGCTGTCGTGCCAGATCATTGTCACAGGGGTTTGCGGTGCCTGTGCTGAGGTGTCACACACAGAGGTGTGACAGGGGCTCTCCTGCAGGCACCTGATCCCACTGAGGCCACTCCGAGTGTTACTCTCCGTGTTCAGCGTCTTTCCCTTCCCACCCCACTGAGTTTTGGGGCATTTTCCGTCTGCGTGGGCATCTTGCTCCAGTGTCCCGTGGCTAAAAGGAGCTTAGCAAGGCAGGAGGGGGGAGTTTAAGGCTGGGGATCTTTAAACCCCCCCCCCAGAGCTACAGCGGTGAGACAGGAACAGACGTTAGACGGAGCCTTGCCAGGAGCCTGACTGAGATTAGCACTGATCTGCCGGAGATGTTCTGCGTTGTTGGAGTGCCTTCCCTTCCTTGGGGAATGTTTCAGCACCCTGGACAGGGAGAGGACTGGGTTTCCCTCTGTGGACAGGGATCGCACCTCTTGATCAGCCTTGATATCCCGAGGAATTCCTCATTTTGAAGGAAGCACTGAAAGGAATTTCAATTTCCTGCTGCACAGTTTGATTCCAGGCTGCTAACATCTCCATGGGAGGATCCAACCCTTCCGTGGATTCATTGAGGTTGGAAAAGCCCTTTAAAATCGAGTCCAAGCATTCCCCAGCACCGCCAAGGCCGCCACTAAGACGTGTCCCCAGTGCCGCATCTGCACCTCTACATTTCCTATACAGATCCAGAGTCATCCTACAGAAATCCCACTCCATCTGTCTTTAATCAGGATCAGGTCTTTTGGCGGCATTTGGGTTATGGTTAAAAAAAATCCCTCCTTGTTCCACAAATTACCATGGATATTCATTGTAATCCCTGGAATGATCACCACCACTTCCCACTTGGCCAAGGCATTCCTTCCTCCTGTTGCTCGTGTGAGACAAAGCCGGTTTCAGCCTCAAAATCCTTGGAAAAGGTGAAGGTCTGTCCTGTGCAGTGCTTTGATATCCCAGGACAATAAAAGGGGAAAAGAGCAGCATCCTTTGGATTCTGTCCATGGAGAGGTGGCACAGGTCATATTTTAGATCCTCCAGCTGATGATTCCATAAAAATCTCTTCTGACTGTGGATAAATGGCTGCTCTGGAGCCATAAACTTGAGTACATGTGAGTAAATACAGTATTGACTCATTCCAGGGGCTGCTTCCATGGGGAAAATCAACTCCAAAATTGAATTCTTGAAAGATAAAGATTTATAGAGTCTCTTATCCCTTCACGAGTCTCACTGACTGTTTCCGTGATAATTTTTGTGCAGGGCAGCACTGGAAACAAATAAAAGCCACCAGAGAGCCATTTCAGCCCAAAAAACATCCCAAATTCCAGCTGCAGTTTCTCTGGGACCCTGGATGAGCTGGAAAGAATCAAAAGACACCTCATAAACTCCTCACTTGGGGTTTCTCTAACAGAATCCAGACTTAGGAATGTCCGTCCAACACATCCACACTCATCATTGCTGCATCCATTCAGCCACAGAAAAGCCGGAAAACGTCCCTCGAATCTTGATCACGGACATTAATTGGCTCTTTTTGGTTTCCTTTTGGTTTCCAGGCTGGGAGAAGTTCCCTGTGCTGCCAGGGGGGGTGTGGGAGCAGATCCCTGAGGTTGTAACCACTGTGAGGCTGCTTGTGAGAAGGAATGTATTTATATCCTGTATTCCATGTATTTCCTGGAGCGGACAGCGGCTCCAGCGCTGAGCAGCAGCATCGTCCCTGCAGACAGCTCAGGTCAAGCACAAGATGTTCCTTCTGAGGAGCACTTGAACTTTAAAAAGCTCTGGAAGATTTTGGGAATATCCTTAAGGAGCAGGGACATCACCTCTGCTCCCACTTCTTGTGCGGGAAGGAGAGACCATTGAAGGGGATCTCAACAACTCGAGTGAGTCTCAGCTCCAAATAATTCAATTTTAATTTTAACGATTGAAAATTTAAATAATTCTTTAAAATTTAAATCATTAAATAATTTAATTTTAATAATTCCATTTTAATGGAACACCTGATTCCGTGCCTATCGAGAATTCCAAGCTTCGCCTTCACCTCATTTTAACGCTAAACCACCACAAACACTTCTGTTGTTTTTCATTACAAAACAGACTACAAATAACCTCAAACCACCACTAACAGGGGAAAAAATTTGTAGATTTAAAGTGTAGAGCAATTCTGGCACCAAAACAAATGGGAAAAAATTGCCTGCGAATATAACGAGGCTGGGAATTAAATGAACATTCCCAATTAAAGCAGTGAAAAGCTGGAACAGCTTCAGTGGGAAGAGAATTGGAATCTTGAACTACAGAGTTCGAGATGTTTCTGGAAAGGATTATGTGGCACAGTCGCCTTGGCAGAGGTGCTGGAGCCAGTGATCCAGAAGGGAAGATGTTCCCATGGCTTCCCTCTGAACCCCGAATCCCAGGATCACAAAATCCATGGGACCAAAAGCCAAGGCCTCCCTTCTGCCCTCTAAGCTGCCTGTAGGTAAAGACCCGGTGTAAACGGAATTTATTGTTTGTATTTAACAAAAAGCAGCCTCTGATGTCCCTCTCTGCATTCCCACTGCCTCCAGGGGGTTATAAATCCATGGCACCTCCTTTTCCCCTCTCCATATCCATGGATTCCTGGTCTAAATGTGCTCTTTAAATTATAACCCTCCTCAGTCAAGGGAATCAGCCCTCTGCCGGTATCCAAAGGCTTCAGGGATGTTTCCAAGCTTCCTGAGGGGTTTGTGAGGCACAATTTTCACGGGAAGTGCAGGAATCCTGGAGCAAACAGCAGAACTTCGGATCCACAAGCAATTTAAAAGAAAAATACAGAGTTTTTTAAATAGTCTACAAAGGGGAATCCTCCTCTCAGAAGTTCCTTCCCTGGAATTTTTCACTTCCAAATGTCTTTAGTAAGAGCTGAAAAAATTATTTGAACATTCCATGAAAATCACAGAAGGGCCCAGCGGGCACCTCCTCAAATTAATTGTGCTTCTGCAATATCCTGATTTCTCACCAAGAGAGGAAAAGCACAAACCGCAGGACTCGAAGGGCTGGGAAAAACATCCCCCACAATTTCATTGTCAGCAGGATTTGGGATGCAAATCCCAGCAAATCCCTCCCAGCCTCCTGGGATCCTTGAAGGAAAGGGCACCAAAAATAAGATCAGGCTCATCAGGATCTTTCATTTGTCCTGGAATCACAAACTGGCGGGAAAATCCTGTTCCATTTCCCTGAGGGTAACTATTAGCAGAGTCTTTACACAGCCTGATCGTGGAATCATGGAATCATGGAATCATGGAATCATGGAATCACGGAATCACGGAATGGTTTGGGTTGGCCGCGGGCATTGTTTCCCGCTATTTCCTGGTGGGATTCTTCTCCCCGTGGAGAGTTTTCCTACATTAAGCTGAGCTGCAGGAAGCATTCCCAGGAAAGAGGCTTATTCCGGCTGCTTCCAGTGATTCCATATTGCAGGAATGATGTGTCAAATCCCAGGGATGCATCCAGTGCTGTTTCCAAATCCCATCCACCTCATCCATGCTTGGGAATCCTCAGGATTAGCAAGAGCTGTCCCCAAACTCTTCCCACAGAATCTGCAGGAAAAGCCAGGATAGCACTCACTCCAAACTCCTGAATATTCACGGCTCATAAAAGATCCGGAAAATCTGACTGCATCCCACTTTTCCACCTGCAAATCCAATGCCTTGGTAGATTCCATTTTACTCGTGTGCCGTTTGGATTTAATGAGCCAGATCCCAGACATTCATTCTGGGAATGTGCATGGAGTCATTGTGGATACGGATTTTATATGGAAGCATCAAAGCCGGGCAGCCAAAGGAAAGGAAACCGCTGTTCCCACTCCAGGAGAGGTGACATGGACACTCTGGATCTTTGGGAATTGCCCTGTTCCCCCTTGGAACTTCCCAGGATTGAGGTTGTACTGTTCCATGACAAAAGCTCCCACCCTTCACGTGCTGGTCAAGGTTGGAGAAGATTTCCGGAATTACTGGAATTCTCCTGGATCCTCCCACCTATGAGTTTTCCCTACCAATACTTCCCATTTTCAGCTCTGCTGCTCAGTGAAAATCCATGCTGTGGATCTTTTTCTTCCCTTATTTTTTTCCTCCAAGAGGAAATATGTCATCTGCTGGATGGGGAACTCAACTGGAATCCACAAGTCTTGGATTTTATTCCTGATTAGCCATTAACCTTAGGATAGTGACTCCTTTCCCAAATTTTCATCTCTTTTTCACCATGTGGATGATCCATTAATCTGCCAAAATTTGGGTGCTCATCCTGAACACCTCCCCAAAATTCCTGTGTTAATGGGGAGAGCAAGATAATTCCATAAGAAAACTCATTTTTTCCAAAAATAAGAACTCCTCTGTGGGTTTTTTTTTATCTCCAGTAAAAGGAAATTAATTGGTGATTTGGGGTTTTAGTTCACTAAAATCTGAAGTGAACTAAAAAGTAACAACTTCCTCGGGAATTTTTGTGATACCTGCCCTAAGGAGAATTCCCATTTCCCTGGAAACCTCTGGCTGCTCCAGGAGCAAAATTCTGGATGCCCAGCTCCACCTTCCTGCCACCAGTGGAAGCTGCTCTATCTAGGAAGGTCTCCTTGCTCCAAGTCATTCCTTCAGGGAATTCACCAATTATGGAATTATTTCTTCTACTGAGGTCCTCGTGGGGTAGAATATTACAAATATCCTAAAACATTTCTGTCCCCTCTTTCCCGAGCATCCAAAGGCTCTGGAAACCAATTCCCAGCTCCAGAAAAGTTCAAGCAGTAGAAGGAAGAGAAGTTGAGATAAATGGCAGCTGGATTAGGTGGGAAATGAGGATATTGCCGGAGAAAATAGGAGACAGAAAGACAAATACACGGGAAAAACCGGCAGGGAGAATGGGAAAGGGCATTGGATAAAAACAGGGAAGGGAGAAAGGCTTTGAAATGACTTGAAAGTAAAAATAGGAGGTTTAGAAGTGTGCTGGAAGGGGCGAGAGCAGAACACTGTCAAATTCCCACTGGGAAGCAGCAAAGGCGTCCCAAGAAGTGGATCAGGGAGGAGAGGGAAACATCAGAGCAGCGAGCGGGGACTGAAGCACAAAGGAGAGGAGGAAACGTGGGAGGAGACCAGATCCAGGTCATGATCCATGGGAAAGCAGGAGAGGGCATTTGAGGGCAAAAATAGAAATCATTTCATAAGGAAGGCGAGGATTGTTTGGGAAGCAACGCTTGGCCAACCTCAGCTCCCACTTCCATGGCATTTCCAGACAGTGAGAGGTGGAATTAGGGAAAGGCAAGGAAAGAAATGTTTGGCACATGGGAGTGGATGAGAAATTCCCTCCAGGCCAGGGCTAGAGAGAAAAGAGTGGAATTTGAACATCATTCCGACTTTTTTTTTTTTTTTTTTACATTAAATATTTAAAACCTTAAATCCAGCATATTTGGCAGGAATTTTGCAATCCGGTCAGCAAGGTCTGGATTTTGGTCACCTGGATAGTTGTGAAAATTACGCTGGTAACGACTTGTGAGATAAGGTGGTAAATGCCCATCAGTATTCAAAGGATTAAAAAGTCGTTCTCAGGTTAAATTTCTGTCTTTTATGACTTTTCCAGTGGGAAAAGTTGGATTTTCCTCTGTTCAGAAACGAGGGAGCCAAATGGGCACAGCTCCAAAGCTTCCAAAAACACCGTGGGGGCCTTTTTGTCGAGCTGATAATCCCAAAACCGAATATTTTTTGTCATCGCCGACTCCAAATGAAACCCGCAGAAGCCACCAGGCAATATTCAGGGATAGAGCCCGGAAATGGAATTAGGGCTGTCTCCAGGAGTTATTTCCACGTGGCTTTCCCATAGATCCTGATGGAATTTAATGTCACCTCGAAGGGCAGCCAGCGCCTGGATTTTGTTCTTATTTACAGCCCATTATCTAAAGTACAACGCAGGGAATGGCTGCGTGCAGGAGATGAGGATTTAACAGCAGGCAGGGAATAAAACGGGATAAAAGTGGCGGCTCCCATTCCCTCCCTGCTCCGGAGGATGCCGAGGAATGGGACACACGAGGGGCAGAAATATGGAATTTCATTAGCCAGGAGGGGAAAGCTTTGAACTCTGCAAGCAATAAAGGGAGAGGTGTGAGGGCATAAAGAACCCGGATTAATCCCCCCTCATCAAACACCCCACTCCAATTAGCACCAGTGCCAGGCCGGGATGAAATTCCAGGTTGGAATGAGGGAGATTTGCTTTGTGCACAGTGTGGCTGCTCCTGGTATCACCAGGTTTTAACCAGGTTTTTTAACATTTATCCCTTCTCTTTTTGGACATAGTTTGGTTTCTTTGACCCTTTCCCTGTTGCATCCTGAGATCTGATTCTTTTCCAGCCCATATCCCTGGTGGAGAGTCCATATCATGGAATTCCAGAATGGTTTGGGTGGGAAGGGATCTTAAATCCCATCCCATTCCACCCCTGCCATGGGCAGGGACACTTCCACTGTTCCAGGCTGCTCCAGCCTAACCTTGGACACTTCCAGGAATCCAAGGGCAGCCACAGCTTCTCTGGGAATTCCATCCCAGCCCCTCCCCACCCTCCCAGCCAGGAATTCCTTCCCAATATCCCATCCATCCCTGCCCTCTGGCAGTGGGAAGCCATTCCCTGTGTCCTATCCCTCCATCCCTTGTCCAAATCCCTCTCCATCTTTTTTCCTTCCTGGTTGTCGTGGCTTTGCAGGCTCCACCATTCCAGGCCCTGCTTCCAGAGGTCCTGGCAAACAGAGGAACTGAAAGGACATTTTTGGCTGTTTTGATCTCTTCCATAAATAATTCTCGACTGAAGAATTTGGAAATAGAAGAATCCTTTAAAAAAAAAAGGACCCCCAAATTGGCACCTTCTCTTTCAGCACCTCCCATTTTAACCCCCAGCCCCCCCAAAACAACACAAACGTGACCCCACTCTGCTCCCAAAATGAAGACAGGAGAATTTTCCACACTTTCCCCTCTAAGCTTTCCCCTAAATCCCCAATTTCTCTCTTTCTCCACCTCCTCGGGTGGCACAGATCAACACTTTTCACGAGAGAAGAGGCCCGGTGAGAAGCCAGCCTGGTAATTCCTGCCCTCTTTTGTTTGAAATCAGGTGATGTATCCAGGGAGGAGCCTCACTCCGTAACCGCGTCGTTGTTTTGTTGCGCCCGCTCCCATTTTCCAATTTCTGGAGCCATCCAAGCATTTTAACTCTGCCTCACCAAGGATTTGCATTCAGTTTGGGGAAAAGGCTTCTCGCAGCACTGAATGGCTTCAATTAATCAGATCATGATTTCTCTCTGCTGGCTGCGCCTCTGAAATTAAATTATTGCTCATTTGCTGACTCCAAGCAGGAAAATCGTTCCTGGAGAACAGAGAATGTGACAGAGGACGCAGTTGGAAGCTGTTAAAGGACGGAGCATGAATTTCCTAAAACACTTCAGTAGAAGTTTCCTCAACACTTCCAGATAAAGAAAATAGGGAAAGGAGAAGGATTTAATTCCTCTGGATGTGACAGAGGTGACAAAAGCCACCATAAATCCCAGTTTTAGAATCCCAAAATGGTTGGGTTGGAAGGGACCAAAGCTCATCCCATTCCACCCCTGCCATGGGCACCTTCCACTGTCCCAGGTCGCTCCAACCTGGCCTTGAACATTTCCAGGGATAATTTAGTCCTTAAATCCTTCAGATTTAGGAAATAAAGACCAATCCCAGCCTGTTCGTGGCTATTTTTTCCCTGTTTTCTCCTCTCCAAGGTATTTTCCTCCTCCTGTGGCTCTCAGGGTGGAGCCTCCCTCGGAAGTCATGGCCAACGACACAGGAAAACTTCCGACCCTCAACGCTCCTTCTTGGAACGTTTAACCCCAACAAACAATTCCCAGCTCAAACACCATTTCCTCATCCATCAGCTCCTTGATTTTGGCAGGCTGGATGTGCCAGCTCCTGCTTTAACCCCCATTTATTTCAAGAATGGCACAAATAAACATAGCCCGGGAAAAAAAAAAGCCATTTGTTTTTCCTCTGTTAATCCCGATATTTTGGAATCTTCCTGTCAAATATTTTAAGGATTTTTTTCCCCCCCAGTCAAAAAGCTGCTTGTCCTGTAAAATCACAGCTGTTCCTACAAGGAATATTCACATTTTCATTTTGTCTTTTCCAGGAAAATGGGATGAGAAACTTGGGAAAGGACCCTGAGCAACCTCGAAAAAGGCTTGGAGCAACTTGGGATAAGGGAAGATGTCCCTGCCCGTGGGAAGGGATGGAATAAAATTATCTTTAAGCTCCTTTCCAATCCCCAAACATTCCAGGATTTTAGTAAAAGTGGGATTTAGCATTTAAAAAATGGGATTGCTGTTATGCGAGCAAACAGCGTAAAATGAGTAAACACATTTCCTATTCAAGTGCTGTGGGGGGACTTTAATTAAAGCAAAATTTCAATTTTACCTCACAGCAAAGGCATCTAAAAAATAAAAGGGGAATTATTCCTGAGCCTGTATTCCCTCATAAAATACATTTATATAAATATTTCCGTATATTCCCAATATGTTTCCATATATTCCCAATATATTTCCATCTATCCAAGAATTCTGTGCAAAAAAACCCCACCCCTGAAACAGCTGCTGAGCACCATTTATTCCGTGGTTATCTCATTATGGATAAGTTTGATAAAATTATTTTTATCCCTCTGATATCTCCACGTCCAAAATCCACTTCTTATGGAATCCTTAAGGTTGGAAAAGAACTCCAAGATCAAATCCAAGCTTTTCCCACACACCCAATGTCCATTAAACCACCTAGGAAATGCCAAATTTACTCATTTTCTGAGCATTTCCTGGACTGTTTTCCTATTAAAAAAAAAAACCCAGAAGGTTTTTCCAGAAACAATTGGAATTCCAATTGGAATGCTGCAGGTACATCCATGGAATATCCATGGAATTTCCAAGATGGCAGCGAGCGTCACCTCCACCAGTTTGCGGATTTAGGAATAAATCACTTGGAAAATTGCGTTTTCCAGCTTCACCCAGTATTAGCATCTTTTATCCCGTAAAACCATCGGAGCGGTTCTTGGCTCTCCTGATTTGTTGGGATAAGTCACTTTTAACGTGGAATTCAATGTTTTCCAGAGCCGGACACCTCCCGCCCCATCTGGCTGAAGGACCACAAATTCAGAGAGTTTCCATTGTTTTTTTCCAAGCCAGGAAAAAAACAACCTTTAAGGTGATTATTATCTCATATTTTATTCCCGGCTCAAGGAACCACAAACAACATTTAAGCCCCTGCACTTCAGTTCAGCCAGGAAAATTCCTTAAAATCCCCTTTTTTTTATGGACTATGAACAGCTTTCCTCTCACATCTGTCCTCATTTCACCACCACGCACCCAGGAGCCAAATTCCATCTGCTGTCTGCAGCTCCCACCAGGAATTCCAAGTTCTGGGCTCCATTCCTGCCCACCAGGAGTGTTAATCCATCACCTTTTGACCAGAGCTCCCCCAAATCCAGCAGGAAAACTCCAGGGATCCACAGGCAGCATTCCTGCTGCTGTATCTATGCCATGCATCATCGGGATGGAATTCGGGAAGGATGCTGGTGAATCCCAGGCCTGGTTTAGCTTTTTTTTTGATTATTCCTCATTTTTAATCCCTGATTAATCCCTCTCAGTGTCTGCGGCGCTGCCCTGGGCTGTTTTCCTTGGAAACACCAGCACTGGGAAAGAGGGAACACCATCCCACAGCTTTTCCCATTGGGCTGGGAATGGGAAATGTGGGATATTGGGGGGTCCTGGACGTTAAATCAGATTTTTGGCTCAGATCTAAAGGCAAGTGACAGGGACAAAAATATTCCAGGTTTCTGAGCACCCCAAACATCCCACAAGCTCTGGGGGTATCCAGTGGGGCCCATTGGAGCAGCAGGAAAAGCCATCCTGAGGAAAAGATGGAGCAGGACAGAGGGATTTTTATCATCAGGGTTGTTATTCCAACCAATCCCACCAAATTTCCACGGCCAAGATGGAAATCTCCTGGCCAAGACCAAGATCAGGCATCGCTTCCCAGGAAGCTGATTCCCACAGATCTCCAAGGCCTCGGGAACACCTCATAATCCCAGGAATGGGGAAATCAAACAACCTGGCTGGCCCTGGGATGCTCCCTGGGAGCTCCTCTGGGATCCAGACACAGCTGACGGACACAATCAGCCTCAAATAATCCCCAAATCCAGGTAAAAATCTGGGAAAAGGCAAAAATACAGGATGTGCTGTAAATAAATCTGTCCAAAAGTGATTTTAATTCAGGTTTAAAAGGACAGGATCAAAACTGCACCGCAGGCAAAGCTGAGCATCCTCCCAGCCCCAGTCCCGAAATTTTTTCCAGCTCTCCCAGCACCAAAACTGTTCCCATTTCCATACCCCCGAGGAATCAACCAGAAAATAAATCAATCCCTGACCAAACCTCTGAGGATCAATTGTCTACTCAGACCCACCTACCAGAAATCAAGGAAGCTGCAGGGATTTTCCTCACTTCCAGTTGGATCCCAGCGTCCCATCCCGCCTGGGGATGCAACCGGAGCTGTGGAATTCTCCCAGCACTCCAGCTGAACACACAACACTTCATTTGACTCCTTTTGAAGCAAAATTAGAGGGAAACAATTCATTTGAAAGACTCAGATTGCTCAAATAATATTTCTGTTGAATCCCATGCCAACCTCAGCCTCGTTAATTACTTCTTTGGTCATTAATATTAGAGCTGCTAATCATAATCACGGATTAATGAGTGTGGATCCCATTGTGAGCCTGCCAAGTCCAAGCCTGGGTTTGGAATTCTGAGCTGGAGTCAGTTTTAAGCTTTGATTTTCACGATAGGCTGAGTTTTATTTGCTCGGTGACTTCACGCACGGGGAGAGGAGAGGGAATTCTGCCTGAACCACAAACCAGATTTCCTAATAAATTCCCTAACGAATCCCTCATTGTCACACAGGATCTGCTGGCACTTCCGACCAAAACACCCACGGCTTGGTAATGAACTTCCTTCTCCAACGGAAAAAAGGGAAAATATCCATTTTTACAGCTGGCTGTGGCAACAGTTAGAGCTCATCCCTATAAAAAACAAGTGAGGAATCCTCTCAGATTCCTATGAGAATTTTTTTCCAAGCCAGGATAAACCAACCTTTAAGGTCATTATTATCCCAGGTTTTATTCCCAGCTCAAGGAGTCACAAACAACGCTTTAACCCCTGTACTTCAGGTGGCCTCAATTCTGCCCCAATCCCAGTGGCTCCAGATCCTTTAGGAATTAAGAATCCATAAGGAACCAGACAATAATTCCCTCCGCAGCAGAGCAGCTCTGGAGGGGGAGCCTAAGGAGCCAATTAACCGAGCAGGACACGTTTATTCCTCCAGCACCAATCGCTATATCCCGGTTTTTGTTAATGGGAAGCGCTTTGGTTGGGAATGCAGGAGCTCAGCCGTCAGCAGCACCGTCCTGCTCTCGGAGCAGCCCCAAATTTGCAGTTTAACGGTGCACAGCAGGCAGTGGGAGCAGAGAGCCACAATTTATTGCCCACTCTGCTTCTCCCAAAGCTCAGCCCTTCCTGGGCAGCCCCAGCTCAGCCCAGGATTGACAGATCCAAAATTATCGATGGCAGCAGCCGATCAATGCCATTGACAGGGCACAGACAGACCCAGGCAGCTCCACATCTCATTGCCTTCCACCCCAGGAGCCGCATTTTGTTTCCCTTAAAGGCTTGAACCCTGAGTTTTCACAGAATTCCAGGCTGATTTCCAAGTTAAATCCCATCTCATCCCACAAGCAGGGACTCCTTCCACCACCCCGGCTTGCTCAGAGCTCCATCCAACCTCATTACAAAGAAAAAATCCCAAATTGCCACCTTAAAAATGAGGAATTGGAAGATGGGGCCCTGATTCTTTCGGAGTGACAGAATTCAAACACACACTCGGCCACCAGAAGTGTGACAAATGGGTCAGTGACAGGAGACAGAGCATAAATCCAATATTTCTCACTGATAAATTGTTGCTTTTCCATTTCTGTCAAGTCTTCGTTTTTCCGTTTCAATTCCCTGTGACAAAGCAGCTGGATTCCAACATTCCCTTCTCACAAAGCCGAACCTCTGCTCTCCACACAGCCCCAATAAAAATCAGAAATTATTATTATTTTTATTATTATTATTATTATTAACCCTCAGGAAGCAGCTGCATCAAACTGGTGCTGTCACGCAGCACCTACAGGATGGCCGGGGATCAGACCCAGCCAGCGTGGCTTTAGGAGGGGTAGGTGGTGTTTGACCAAGCTGATCTCCTTCTACGACCAGGTCACCCGCCTGGTGGATGCAGGAAGGGCTGTGGATGTTGTCTGTTTGGACTTCAGCAAGGCCTTTGACACCGTCTCCCACAGCATTCCCTGGAAAAGCCGGCAGCCCACGGCTTGGACAGGAGCACTCTTTGCTGGGTTAAGAACTGGCTGCATGGCTGGGCCCAGAGAGTGGTGGTGAATGGTGCTGCATCCAGCTGGGGGCCAGTCACCGGTGGTGCTCCTCAGGGATCTCTGCTCGGGCCAGTTCTGTTCAATATTTTATTGATGACATGGATGAGGGCATTGAGTCTACCATCAATAAATTTGAGGATGACACCAAGCTGGGAGCATGTGTTGATCTGTTAGAAGGTAGGAGAGCTCTGCAGAAAGACCTGGAATGGTTGGATGGATGGGCAGAGTCCAGTAGGATGAAGTTTAACAAGTCCAAGTGCCGAGTCCTGCATTTTGGCCACAACAGCCTCTGCTGTGCTACAGGCTGGGGACAGAGTGGCTGGACAGCGGCCAGGCAGAAAGGGACCTAGGGGTGCTGGTCGACAGCCGACTGAACATGAGCCAGCAGTGTGCCCAGGTGGCCAAGAAGGCCAACGGCATCCTGGCCTGTATTAGGAATAGTGTGACCAGCAGGAGCAGGGAAGTCACTCTTCCCCTATACTCGGCACTGGTGAGGCCACACCTCGAGTGCTGTGTCCAGTTCTGGGCCCCTCAGTTCAGGAAGGACCTGGAGACGCTTGGACGCATCCAAAGGAGGGCGACAGGGCTGGTGAAGGGCCTGGAACACAAACCCTGTGAGGAGCGGCCGAGAGAGCTGGGGTTGTTTAGCCTGGAGAAAAGGAGACTCAGAGGTGACCTCGTCACTCTCTACAACTCCCTGAAGGGTGGCTGTAGCCAGGTGGGGCTTGGTCTCTTTTTCCAGGCAACAACTGACAGACTGAGAGGACACAGCCTCAAGCTGAGCCAGGAGAAATTTAGGTTGGATGTTAAGAAAAAGTTTTCCACGGAAAGAGTGGTAAAGTACTGGAATTGTCTGCCTGGGGAGGTGGTGGAGTCACCATTCCTGGATGTGTTTAAAAAAACATCGGATGTGGCACTCGGTGCCGTGGTTTAGTTGAGGTGTTGAGACAGGGGTTGGACTCAGTGATCTTAGAGGTCTCTTCCAATGTGGTGATTCCGTGATTCTGTGGTGGAAAACTTCATGGCCACAACCAGAAAGATTTGGATTGGAACGAAACCCCCACACCAAAACAAATCCAGATTTTATTTTAGAGAGAGTCTGGGTTAAATCAGGATGTAAAGGTGACACAGGGTGAGAAAGCAGCAAAACTATCCATCCATAAACCCAGAATACCAAATTATCCCGTTCTTTCCCCAAAAAACCCTCAAAGCCACAGTGCCAGGGATGTTTTGCTGAGCCTGAGAGCCTCTCAGCTCATTAAATATTCACTTTTCCCTAAAGAAACACGGCCCCCATCCAGCAAATCCAGCAAATCCAGCCCAGAACGCTATCAAACACATCTCTGATAAGAGAAAGGATGAGTGGCCTGTTTTCCCAGGACTGAAGAGTGCTCGTGGAGAGCCTGCTGGGAGTGAAGGAGGATGTCAGGGATAATCGAGCAGCCCTGCTGATGGGGAGCTGCTCAATTTCCAGGGCTTTGATGTGGGAAGAAAAGAAAGAAATGGGGGAAAAAGCAAAAAAAAAAAAAAGGAAAACACTTCATATCTCGCATGAAATAGTGAAGCCTTCACAAAGCAAGCAGCATTTGAGATGATGGAACACCGGGAGGCTGTGGAAATAAAGGCTCACACAAATATCCAGCGTGGAGTGGTGGGAGAGGAGGGGAAGCAGCTCCAGCTGAGCTCCAAAGAGGATTTAGGGAGCTGTGGCTCCAGCCAGGAGAGAGATCCAAAGCCAAGGGATTTTCCAATCTCACTTTTAGGGGCTCAGATCTTCTCCAGCCCGGCAAGGAGGGGAATCTGGAGTGCAGGGAGGGCGTTTCCACATCCGGACTTATCCCACGGGATGGTGGCTTCAAATCCCACATCGGGAAAAGCTTTTTCCAGGTAAACCCCCCCAGGTGGGCACCTGCACCCAAACTGTGCAGAACATTCCTGGAAAAGGGTTGGAATTCAGGCAAATCGCACAGGCTGCACCCAGCCCCTCGCCCACGCTGGTTTAGGGTGGTGGTGCCCGGGCTCTGCCCTGTTACAGGGAACCTTTGCCAGCTCTTTTCCAAACAAAGCCGTTCCCTGCAGGAAAACTCATTTTATGGTGTTTTCTGTAAATTTTCCTCCACCCTTTCCTATCACCATCCTCTCATTATCCAATAAAGAGGATCATGGAATGGTTTGGGATGGAAGGGAATTTAAATGCCATCCCATTCCCACCCGCTGCTACGGGCAGGGACACCTTCCACTAAGCCAGGCTGCTCCAAGCCCCAATGTCCAACCTGGCCTTGGACACTGCCAGGGATCCAGGAGCAGTCACAGCTTCTCTGGGAAATCCATTCCAGTCCCTCCCCACCCTCCCAGCCAGGAATTCCTTCCCAATATCCCACCTAAATCTCTCCTCTTTTCATTTAAAACCATTCCCCTTCTCCTCTCACCACCTGCCCAAGGAAAAAAGTTGCTCTCCTTCTCTTTCATGTCTCCTTTAAGTACTGGAAGGCCACAAAGAGGGGTCTTCCCAGAGCCACCGCTTCTCCAGGCTGAAGGAAAACTTCCAACAGGGAAAAAGTATTTGGAGAGGCTGAAAATCTCCATGAAATTAATTACAGCCATCAGAAATCCCCTCTGAGAGCTGCTGCTTTTCCAGACACGGTCTGGGGAGGAAAACACCCCAGAAACCACCTCCAGATGAGCCGAGGATGGTGCTGAGCCAGGGGTGGCTCATCCCGTTTTCCCTGCGTTTTCTTGGGATTCAGGAATTCACTATTGACTGCAGCAGCACCAAATTCTCTCTTCTCATACTGACTACTCCTGTCAGCTCCCTAAAATCCCACCCAGCTTCCCAGGAATCTCCTGGGCCTTGGATGTTGGACCTGCCACATCCTCAGGAAAAGCAGACACGGTTTATTTGTCTCTTTGAATCCCAACTCACCCCGAGATCAGCTTTGTATTCAAAGCTTTGCTCCCAAGTGGATTTTTTTTATTCCAAATTCTATTATTTGGATCAAGCCAGTCTGCTCTTCTTTAATGTTCCCCCCTCACGGTCGGCTGCCGGCTCCATCAGTTACACCAAGACCAAAATACGACTGGAGGCAGCAGCAGAAATCCTTTGATACACTCAAATCCTTGCCCATAAATAAGCTCCCCACACCCAGGTGGGTTTGCTCTGAAGATTTTATCCGGCTCCCTTTGTGGATGCTGCTGAAAGTCAGGAATTGCAGGGCTTGGAGGCGCAAGTTCATTATTTTCCACCCCCCCAAAAAAGCCCCGTGTGTACATCTCTATGCAAAGCAACAATTCCTTTGGCTGACTAAAAATTCCGACAGGATTTGACAAAGCGTCGGCTGTTTGTGTGTTTAAACCCACGACAACCCTGACATTTTATCAGGTTTTGCTCCGGGCGTTGGATAATTTCCATTACAATTTTAATATTTACAGAAATCAAGGCCCCAGAGGTTTCCCTGCTCAGGTATTTTGTTCAAAGCACCTCAGAGGAAGTTGATGGGCTGGGATCATCTTTCTTCCTGGCCAGGCTGGAACTTAATCTGGCTGACAGGAAAAATGTCTCCGGGAATACGACAGCAGCGAAAGGAAAGCCATGGAAAACCTCCACTGGATAAAGCAGGAAACACAGGGATAAAGGACGAGGAAAAGGCTGAGGTCCTTCTTTGCCTCAGTCTTTAATAGCAAAGCCACTCATTTTCCAGGTATCTGAGCTGGAAAACACGGATGGGGAGCAGAATGAAGCCCCCAGTCCAAGGGGAAATGGTCTGGGAGCTGCTGCAGCACTTGGATACCCACGAGTTTTTGGGAATGGATGGGATTCCCCCAAAGGTGCTGAGGGAAGTGCTCATGGAGCCCCTCGCCATCATTTTCCTGCAGTTGTGGTACCTGGGGAGGTCCCAGGCGACTGCAGGATCCCAAACGGGACAAAAAGGGCTGGAAGGAGGATTCAGGCGACTCCAGGCCTGTCAGCCTGAGCTCAGTACCAGGGGAAGTCGTGGGGAAGATCATCCTGGACGCCGGGAAAAGCACAGGATCAGTCCCAGCTGGTTTGGGTTTGTCACTCAGGGTCTGCCTGACCATCCTGATCTCCTTCCATGGCAGCAGGACCCGCTCAGTGGATGAGGGAAAAGCTCTGGATGTGACCACCTGGACTCCGTAAAGAATTTCCCACTGTTTCCCACAGAATCCTCCTGGAGAAACTGCCGACTCCTGCCTTGGATGGGCGGATAAAATTCTGGGAAGTGGTGGGAATGGAGTTAAACCCAGCTGGTGGTCACTCCCAAGGCTCAGTCCTGGGGCCAGCCCTGTTTTACACCTTTATTGCTGATCTGGATGAGGGCATGGATGCACCCCCAGCTCCGGAATTCTGCTGTTTGATGAATTCCACCCTTAACGTGCCTGGAGAGGAGTTTCCAGCAGCTTTTTTGGGATCCAGAAACTCCTCAAGGCTCAGCTTCCTCACACACCAGCCCAGCACCAGCTGCAAGGAGCCCTTTGTCCCACGGGGTGTCCCTGGCACGACCTCACTCTCTGCACCAGTAAACACATCCCAGAAAGGACTTTTCCGTGGAATTCTTCGCCATTGGCACTTTTTTCCCTTCCTGCTGTGAAACTACAGAGCTGCTGACCTGTACACAACACAAGTGTTGCACGGAAATGAGCAGGACTGGTTTTATATGGATTTACTCCTTTTGGGATCAGCCTCTGGATCCCTATCCCAGCCCAGGATATTCCATAATTCAGCATAGAACAAACAGATTTACCTACAAGCTTTTTCCACCTGTGCTGGGCTGTTCTCCCTCTGGGGTTGTGTCGTTTATTCCCGTGGATGCGAAGACAATGAAAGGTGGAGCAGCGGGATGAAATAAATACTTAGAAAATAGGGAAAGAGGAAAACCAGAGCCAGCTCAACCTTCTGGAACACATCAGTTTTACCCACCGTGAGAAGAGCCACGGGAACCTGCCGAGCATTCCGGCTTTTGGTGACTTATTGTGCTCTGAAAGGTCTGGAAATGGCATTAAACCAAGCAGCGGAATAAAAACGAGCTGGAATAATGGATCAAGGACTCGCTGTGCAGTTTTCGGTCGGATGAAAGTCAAACGAGCAGTGGGCAGTTCGGGGACACGCCTGGAGCTCAAGAACATCCGAAAAAAAAAAAGGAGGTTTTTCACCTGTCATTGATGAAAAGCAAAGACTGGAACAAAACAAGGCTCTAAATAGAAGGCTCCAGATGGATCCTGGCTGACAGCGTGGAAGAATTTTCATGTTCTGCCTCATAAATGCCAGGAATTTGGACATTTTCACTCTGGACACCCTCCTGGGCACTCCTTCTCTCCCAGGTCACCTCCATGGGACACGTGGCTCCAAGCTTCATCCAACCCGGATGAGTCGGACACTTCCAGGGATCCAGGGCAGCCACAGCTGCTCTGGGAATTCTGTTCCAGTCCCTCCCCACCATCACAGCCAGGAATTCCTAATTCCCAATATCCCATCCATCCCTGCCCTCTGGCAGTGGGAAGCCATTCCCTGTGTCCTGTCCCTCCATCCCTTGTCCCATGTCCCTCTCTGTGTTTCTTGTCATCTCCTTCAGGTCCTGGAAGGTCACAATTGGGCCACCCTAAACCTTCTCTTCTCCAGGCTGAACAATCCCAACTCTTCCAGCCTTTCCCCACAGCAGAGCTGCTCCATCCCTCGAATCGTTGGCTCCCCCTGGAAGAACAATTCCAACAGCAGGAGCATGAAATTCCTCCCTGGGAGCCACCCACCCTCTCCCAATCCCAAGTCCATGGAGCTGCTCCAGGGAATCAGCACAACCCAACCCCAGCTCCTGAGGCAGCATCACCCTCAAAACCCCACGGGCACAAAGTGGCTGTGAAGTCACCGTGAAACTCCTCCGGGGACGTTGGGATTCTGGAAGTGCTTCCAGAAGTTCGATCCCAAGCTGGAATGTGACCCAGACAATTCCTGTGGCTTCTACCTTGGCGTGAGGACTCCTGCCTGCCTGAGCCCGAGCACAAATTAGCAGGAACGAAAAGGGTGGGTGTTAAAATCCTGGAATAGGATGCTGGATATCAGCAGGAATTACACAACAATTGGCAATAAAGGCTAAAACTGGGAAGCAGCACAGGAAGGCTGGGCCTGTCCACAACGTGGATAAATCTGGGAGCGGCGTCCGTAGGATTGAGGCTGCCAGGCCTGCCCAGGACGCTCACACTGGTAATCCAATTTTGCCACTGGAAGCTGTTTTTATGGAATTCCGTCATCACTGATTTCCTGCCAACAGCCCCGAGAGATGATCCAAAGGTTTTGCCAACAAAGTGACTTTGAGCATCCCTTGCAGATGCAATTCCTGGGAACAAGCCTGGTGTGGAGGTGACCTGGGCAAACACAAACCAGGTTCAGTGAGGCGCCAGCACCTCCATCCCAGGAAAATACTTCCTTTCTATTTTCCCAGGAAAATATTTCCTTTTAGTGCCTTTTTCCTGCCTCTTGTAGTGTTGGGAACATCCTTGGGAGCAGATCCTGATAGCGATGGTATTTATGGAATCCCGGAATGGTTTGGGTTGGAAGCACCTTGAAGTCATCTCATTCCAACTCTCCTGCCCAAGGAATTCCTTCCATTAGACCAAGAGACACCTCCCACCCCACCACATACGGAAAAGAAAATATCCATACTCAACAATGGAAAAGCAAAGGCAAAGACTTCTCCACAGAAAAGCTCCAAAAAATGAATGTTTGGAGTCTCCTGGGAAGATTTCCTTGGAGCAGATGGGGATGGTGACATGGTCACACCATGAAGGGAGAAACCTGGGGGAATAGGCCACACACACTGGGAATTAGGAGTAAAAAAATTCCACTGGAAAACGAAGCAAGAGAGGAGGAATGAGGAAAATGAGGGGAACTGCAGCTCTGGGGGCATTCATCCCGTGGTTATTTCCGTGGGATGCTGGGATTTGATCCAGTGCCCTATTTCACAGCCTCAAGCCACCTCAGCAGGAGCAAAACATTCCAGGTTCCTCACACACATCCCGGAGTGGCCACATCACATCCCTGCAGGGAACCTCTGGAGCACCCAAGGATTTGAAATTAACTCAACTCCTCTTCATGGAAAACCCAGGATTCTGCACAGAAGAGCATCTGCCATAAGAAAATCACCCCAAATCCATGGAAAAGTCTCCTTTTGGCAGACATTGGGAAAACTGCGTCTCGCTGAGGTTCTCTGTTTTCATGGAATCACGGAATGGTTTGGGTTGGAAGAACCTTAAAGCTCATCCAGCTCCACCCCTGCCATGGGCAGGGACACCTTCCACTATCCCAGGCTGCTCCAACCTGGCCTTGAACCCTTCCAACGCCAGCACAACTTCCAAGGAAAGCCCTGCAGTGCTGGAAAACTTCTTGGAACTTTGTGCTGTTGGCCCTTCAGAGCCGTGAGTTTCCCAGGAGAGATCCTTGGAAAAATGTCCAGTTCTTACAGCACACCTGGATGTTCTCCTCACCATCCTGTAGGAATGGCCACGCACATCCCAGACACGATCATCACATCCCAGAACACTCGGGGTGGGGGGGATGGATATTTCTGGATGATGGAGACACCAAAAAAATCCTTTCTTTTCCATGGCAGTGCCCCGTTGGTGAAGGTCCTGGAAAAGCAGGGAGTTGCTGGGACACCGGAGCCTTCTAAGTTGAGTTCTGGTGGGAATCCAGGGTTAAAAATAAAAATAAAAATTTGGGAAAGAGCTGGGAAATTCTCTTCACAGCATCATCTGGGGCTGCTGATGTCCCTGAAAATCCTGGTGTTCGCAGAGCTCCTCTGGGCTCTGTTTGAAACCCATTTTTATTTTCTATCCAAACGAACCTTAACTTCCTGAGGGTTAATTTGCATTTTTATGGGATAGAAGCCATTCCGTATCCAGTGGTTCTTTCCTGAACACTGCTCTGGTTTCTCTTTCCAAGGCATTTAACGTAATGAAGGGGAGATTGCTGAATATTCAGTCAGTGAGTTTAGTGAAGGAAATGTCGGAGCGTGTTGCATCCAGATGCATTAAAAATTCCAAATAATATTCCATCCTTTTCCTTATCAAACTCAATACCTGCCGCTTCCCTTTCAAATACATGGAATACACAGCCAGGATTCCGAATTCCAGCTTTGGCAGTGCTGGGGTCCTCACTGAGCCAAGAATTCGATGGCTCCAAGATCTGGTTTATCCCTAAAATGTGGTGGAATTTAGGGAGGGATGAGAAGGAATGAGCAGAAAGGTGGGGATGTGGCAGGGCTGGAATTTCGGAGCTAAGTCTCCCACAATCCTTGTGCCATCAGGAAAAGTTGCCTGGAAATCATCAGTGTTGTCCCAGACCACTGGAAAAGGAAAATTTATGGTTTCCAAGGATTTCTTCCAGGCACCGCCAGAGAATTTTGATCTTTTTAAACAAGAAGTAGTTACGAAAAACTCTGAAGGGAGGGAAAAAAGCCACACCAACTAAAAAATTCCCTCAAATTTCTCTAATATGGGAATAAAATAATTAAGGATTAATAATCAATATTCTGGACAAAATGGGGCACTGCCCAAGTGGGCTGAGATGGAAAAATGTTTTCCTCATGTTCAAACCCAAATGGGATGAAGGCCTGAAAGAAGAAACAAAAGGAATTTATTCTTAGCTGGAAAATGTCTTTTAAAAGTGGGAAGAAAGCAGCAGAGAATGGAACCACAGCAGATTCTTGGGATTTGGGAAGGGAGCAGCTCAGTCTGGCCGCAGGAAGAGGCTGCAGGCATGGGAAGGGTCCGGGCTCCTCCTGGTTTTCCTCAGGAATTCTGAAGGAAAGCATTGACTCATCAACACCATCAATGAGCAAAGCTGGTGCCTGCTCAGGTCCCTGCTCTCCCGAAAATCCCATTCCAGCAGAGCTCTGCTGTCCCAATTCCCACCTCTTTGGTGGGAAAAATGCAGGAATGCATTTCCTGCATCCCTCAGCTCCAGTTCCAAGCAGATGGGACAAATCAGGAGGTCACACCTTCCTCAGTGCTCCCAAAAATATTTCCAACCACTCCAGCAGAACCAGTTCAGGTCAAAGCCAGGGAAGAGGAGACCAAGGCCGCACCACCAGTGTTGTTTTTCCATTGGGATTTTAAACCTGAGGAGCAAAAGTTGGGACATTTTCCTCCTCTCACTGTATCCCATTCCCACGGTGCCTCGACTCTGGGACAGCTCTGAGCAGGGCCAGGTCACTCCTGGGAATGGGGGTGGATTTTCCCTTCTCCCCACTCCTCAGGCTGCTCCACAATTCCAGCAATTCTCATTAACCCTCAGCATTGGAATGATTTGAGTGATAAGACTTCCCCAAACCTTATCAGGAACTTGCACAACCAAGGTGAGGATGGCGCTGTCTGAGCTCCTGGTGCCTCACCAAGGTGGGGATGAGAAACTCCAGCATTCCCTACAACCTTGGAAAACGGCTTCCCTGAAAAATCCTGGAGACTGAGAGGGGACTAAAGCCAAGCAGCTCATGATCCTTTGAACAGAAGTTCTATGTGGGGCACTTTGAGCCCTCCTGGAATGTGATATCTCCCTGGGAATGGGACATCCCTGGGAATGGGACATCCCTGGGAATGGGACACCCCTCAGAGCTCCCCAACCCTCAAGTTTGTGATACCCAGAGAACCATCCCCAAAAGCTGAGATGGGATCTGGGCTGACCCCTCCACTCCTCAAGGCTCAGCCCTTCCTTTGAGAGACCCAAAGGCACCTGAGGAGGGAATTTTCACCTTTCCATGAACTCCTTTGTGTCCCTGTGGGAATTGTTCCCAACACCCTGCAGCAAGAGCAGCAGGAACAGCGCCAGAGCTGCAGTTCAGTCCCTGCTGTGCTCACGAAAAGCTTCAATACAATTTACTACAAGTGTTAAATTACTCCATGATTAAGTGCTGCTAAATCCTTTAGGCATAAAGCCATTGATCAAATCTTAGGCTGAGCTTGGTAAGGAGAAGCTCAAAGGGAGGGTCTCCTTTGCCCTTTGCACTCTTCTCCTTTTGTCCCCTTGGTCTCTGTGCAAATCAGATTAAATTGATTTTGATCTGATTTTCCTTTGTGTTTATGTAGCAGCAGAGCGAACCTTGAAACTGAGCTTTGTTAAATTTAAATCAAATCTGCTTTTGCTGGTGCCTGCCATGAGGTTTCTTTAAGTGATAAAACCACTCCCGAGTGACCCAGGTTTGACACCGCTGCAATTCCCACCTGGAAACCTTAGCTCGGCCGAGGAGGGAGCTGGGGATGAAGATTCCTTGGATAACAGGCCGGGAAGGATGGAGATGGATCGGTGTGAGGCAGCGCTGGGCGGTGTTTGCAGCTCCATAACGCAGTGGAGTGGCACAACCCACTGGCAGCAGCAGGTAACAGGCACATTCCTTCCTTATCCATGGGATTTCTATGGAATGCTGCAAGCAGGAGGCTGGAGAGAGCCCCAGGAGCACATCCCCCCGGGAATTTGCCACAGGCAGCACGGGCTGAGCCAAGTACTGGCTGCACAAACCATTCCTGACCTCAGCCCTGGGAACTGGGAATTATGAACAGCAGGGATCCGTTCCCTGGTGCCTGAGTGTGCCAAAATTCCCACAGGAAACAGCCTGGAAGCACTGAATAAGTCATCACTCTTAATTAGCATTGCAGATGGTTCTGTGCAGGGTTAAGCTGGGCGGGACTGGTTTCAACGAGTGCTGGAGGGGCACGAGAGGCTCCGTGGGAGAAGCTCAACCCATGGGATGGGATGGGATGGGATGAGATGGGATGGGATGGGATGGGATGGGATGGGATGGGATGGGATGGGATGGGATGGGATGGGATTCACCTGAGGGGTAACAGGTACCAGATGTCTTCTGCTGCTGCAAAAGGATCATCATCCTCCTCTTGGAACAGAATAAAAATCAATTTCGAGCCCATAAAATCACCAGGAAGCGTTTGCAGAGGTTTTTTTGCTGGTCTCTCTTTGAGGTGTGTTTTTAAATGGAAGAATTTGGGCTGATTTGGGCAGAGGAAGGGTGGGATGAGAGCAGGAGGAGCAGCAGCTCCGTCCCTGCGTAGATCCTGCAGCAGCAGCAAACACCAAGAGGCACCTGCCCCACGGTCAGCCTTAAATTTGACTCAACTTCACACAAAACCCAGGGCACCTCACGGAAAGCGCCCATGCCAGGGGCAGAATTCCCTAGAGAGGGTGGGTGGCTCCCAGGGAGCAATTTCACGCTCCTGCTGTCGGAATTGTTCTTCCAGAGGGGGCCAACGATTCGAGGGATGGAGCAGCTCTGCTGGAAGGAAAGGCTGGGAGAGCTGTGATTGTTCAGCCTGGAGAAGAAAAGCTTTAGGGCAGCCCAATTGTGACCCTCCAGGACCTGAGGGAGCTGAAAGAAACATGAAGAGAAACTATTTCCAAGAGCCTGGAATGTCAGGACAAGGGGGAATGGCTTCCCACTGCCAGAGGGCAGGTATAGGTGGGATATTGGGAAGGAATTCCTGGCTGTGAAGGTGGAGAAGTATTGAAAGAGCTTTCCCAGAGAAGCTGTGGCTGCCCCTGGATCCCTGGAAGAGTCCAAGGCCAGGTTGGATGAAACTTGGAGCAGCTTGTCCCATGGAGGTGACCTGGGAGAGAAGGAGTGCTCAGGAGGGTGTCCAGAGTGAAAATGTCCAAATTCCTGGCATTTATGATGTAGAATATGAAAATTCCCTGGAATTTGCTGGGTTTAAATCACGGGTGGGAGGCTCCAGGTTTGGGGTTCAGTGGAGCAGCTCTGTGTGGTGTCTCCATGCCAGGACATGTGTGAGGCTGTTCCAGCCCTGCCCAGCAGCCCCTGCACAGCCTGCACCAATCCCAGCTTCCGCGGAGACCGAGGGGATGTGACGGGATCTGCCCTGAGCAGGAAGGCAGCAAAGTCCAAAGCTCGTTAAAGAAAAGCTTAATTGGCATCATCTGCTGTGCACTGGGCCGTGACGTATTCCAGGAGCTCAAGGGTGGGATCCCATGGATGGAGAGACGGTGGGTGCTCCCCAGTGAAGGGTGTCTGCTCAACGCGGACCCTCTCCCAGGTTCTGACAGCAGATTTTGGGATGGAATAGTTCCTGGAAAGGACAAAGAGAAGGAGTGATGCACAGTGTGAGTGTGGAAAATATTTGGAGCAACCTGGGATAGTGGGAGGTGTCCCTGCCCACGGCGGGGGTTGGAACCGGATGAGCTTTAAGGAGCCCTTCCCGCCCAAACCACCCCAGCACCCAGCAGGGTCCCATTCCCAGGGCATTCCTTTATACAAAATTACGGAATCGCAGAATCCCGGAATGATTTGGGTTGGAAGGGATCGTAAATCCCATCCAGTTCCACCCCCTGCCGTGGGCAGGGACACCTCCCACTGTCCCAGGCTGCTCCAAGCCCCGTCCAGCCTGGCCTTGGTCACTTCCAGGGATCCAGGGGCAGCCACAGCTTCTCTGGGAATTCCATTCCAGCCCCTCCCCACCCTCACAGCCAGGAATTCCTAATTCCCAATATCCCATCCAGCCCTGCCCTCTGGCAGTGGGAAGCCATTCCCTGTGTCCTGTCCCTCCATCCTTTGTCCCCAGTCCCTCTCCAGCTCTCCTGGAGCCCCTTTAGGTCCTGGAAGGGGCTCTGAGCTCTCCCAGGATCCTTCTCTTCTCCAGGCTGAAGGTGCCACCACCCCCAAGCTGCAGCTCTGCCAAAGCTTTGTAGGACGTTTGTTCCTGTTCCATACATTCCAACAGAACATTCCTTAATTCCCCTTTCTAATGCAGATCAAGCAGCTCCCGCTTTTTCTCCTCTGATGTGCTAATTTCTAGAAACCAGACAAAAGTCTATTTAATTTCAACTCCAGGCTTGGTGGAGAAGTTCTCCAGGAGAAAAGAGGAAGGAAGAAGAACATCCCAGGAAGCTTCTGAGGGCCCAAAGGTTGTTTGTTTATCTTTGAACCTCGTGCCAAGACAATAAACCACAATTATCCTCATTTTCCGCGTTCGGTTTCCAGCCCTGTAAACCCTTTATGTAGGAACACATCAAACCCCTGCTCCCTGCCAATCCCGCCTGTTGCTAAGGAACGAGCAGGCAAAAAAACCCCCGGAGCTGGGGGACTTGAAAGTGCTCATTAAAAGGCTTTGTGCATCCCTATCAGGGAAATGCTAATTCGGGAAGGCTGATTGATACCCCCGTGTTATCAAATTCCAGCCACGAGGAAGCGGCTCTGGCTCACCTTCAGTCGCTGTTGTTAACACCCTCCCAAAAATAGAGGTTTCTTCTTTAAGCAACCAAAACCGTTTTAATCCTAAAAAGCACGGGAGGTTTTCGTGTTCTGCACACCTCAGTTCTGCCCAGCACCCACGAGGCTCGGGGAATTATTTAAATACGTTTGAAATTCGCTCAGCCACGCGGGCTGCAGCATTCCATTAAAATATTTCCAGGCGTGCATTCCTAGGATACACTTTGGAGTATCCTGCCAGGCTGGTGGGCGCTGAATTCTGCTGATCCCGACAGGAACTTTCTGCCAAGACCAGGGCTCCCTCCTCCAGGGCTCCCAGTCCCAAAATCCTTGCAAAATCAACATCAAAATTCCTGTAAAAGCAACATCAAAATCCCTGGAAAATCAGCATCAAAATCCCTGGAAAATCAACATCAAAATTCCTGTAAAATCAACATCAAGATCCCGGTAAAATCAGCATCAAAATTCCTGTAAAATTAACGTCAAAACCCCTATAAAATCAACATCAAAATATCAGTAAAATCAATGCCAAAATCCCTGGAAAATCAACATCAAGATCCCTGGAAAATCAACGTCAAGATCCCACTAAAGTCAGCGTCAAAATTCCTGTAAAATTAATGTCAAAACCCCTACAAAATCAGCATCAAAATCCCTACAAAATCAACATCAAAACCCCTATAAAATCAGCATCAAAATCTCGGTAAAATCAACGCCAAAATCTCTGGAAAATCAGTGTCAAGATCCCTGGAAAATGAACATCAAAATTCCTGGAAAATCAACATCGCTCAGCCATTATTAATTTTCATTTCCATGCTCATCAGTGTCACACTGTAATAAACAATATTTTGGCCTCTTTGTTAAAGCTCTTCCTCCTCTCTTTTAAGCCTGGATCACAGGCTTGAATTGCTGTAAATTTAGGGTAAAAATATCCATGGATTGAGGAAAAAAATTTAAAATTAATCCCTTTGCCCAGCAGAGCAGAGAGGTGCAGGGCCGCGCTCTCCGTGAACACGTAAGGAAAAGAGAATTTACCCCAACCGCTCACACAAAGGATTTTTTAATTTAATTTAATTTTAATTTAATTTAATTTTTGTTTCACTCTAAAATCAAAGAGCCACACCAAGTTTCTCAGGATTTCTCAGATTTCCTGTCCTTTTCCACCTCCTTTTGGAAAAGGGAGTGACTCTGGCCTTACCCACCCCCCCAAAAGCGATAGCAGCAAATCCTGGCCAGCCTGGGCTCAATCAGCCATCCCCTCATTAATTAGTGAAGCTAAATTAGGAAGGGAACACTTTGCAGTTTAATCAAAGCCACAACACCGCGATTAATGCTCTGAAAGGCTGGGAAGGGCTGACCCAGAAATGAATTCCCAACGGAGCAGGAAGCAAAATTAAATGGGGGAATGTGTCAGGGGGAGGGAACAGCGCTTCCCAAAGAGCTCGGGGATGTTTTTTTGCACCGATGATGGAAAGGATTTCCCAGCCGTGGAGCCCAACATCCCATATTTCACAGTCAGGCCCAGACTTTGCTTGATGTGGGGTGTAAATGAAGCCGTCATTTGACCCAGCTCTCGCTGAAAGTGAAGGATTACAGAGCCATTTATCCAGCTTTTCCCTGGAAGTTCAACTCATCCAGCAAACCTCAGGCACCCCTGTGGCCCCTCTGGGGTGGCACAAGTCCTGTCCTGTCAGCCAGAGATTGGCACCAGCCACGGCAGCTTTGTCGGGGACAGAGCCCTGGGTAAGGAGCAGCAAACCCATGAAAAATCCACTTTTCTCCCGTTCCAAGAGGAGTCTCCGCTCCGGTTTCCATCACGGCAACGCCGCCCAAGGTCCAACCGACGCTGCCACGGGAGCTCAGTGTCACCCGCAGCACCTGAGGGTGCTGGACGGGGTTAAGGAGAGTTTGGTTTCTAACGGGGTTTTCTAACGAGGTTTTCATTTCTACTCGGGATTGTGGGGAGGGGGATTTGAGTCAGGAGTTGTCCATGTTGGAAGCGGTCCTTAGATCAGCCCGGATCACCTTATCCCATCCTCTTCGAGGGGATATTTCATCATCACAGAATCCCAGAATGGTTTGGGTTGGAAGGAATCTTAAATCCCATCCAGTGCCACCCCCTGCCATGGCAGGGACACCTCCCACTGTCCCAGGCTGCTCCAAGCCCCAATGTCCATCCTGGCCTTGGGCACTGCCAGGGATCCAGGGACAGCCACAGCTTCTCTGGGCACCCTGTGCCAGGGCCTCTCCACCCTCCCAGCCAGGAATTCCTTCCCAATATCCCATCCATCCCTGCCCTCTGGCAGTGGGAAGCCATTCCCTGTGTCCTGTCCCTCCATCCCTTGTCCCCAGTCCTTCTCCAGCTCTCCTGGAGCCCCTTTAGGTCCTGGAAGGGGCTCTGAGCTCTCCCTGGAGCTTTCCCTTCTCCAGGTGAACATTCCTAGCTCTCCCAGCCTGTCTTCCACTGTGAAGGAAATTCCCTGCTCCCACGGGAGTCTGGGCACCCAGAGCTGTGCCAGGGACATCCAGGCGACCCCAACCCACAGCTGACCCCATCCAAAATCCCACAGCAGCACCCAGGAGAGCTCCCAGCACCAAGGGGATGGGAAAGAGCCCTGGCAGGGCCCTGCCTGTGACCACAGCGCTCCACACCATGGGGGTTTATTAATATTCCTGTTTGCCCTGGGTTTTTCCATCAGCAGTTCACGGAAAAGGATTAATATTTACCTTGGTGTGAAGCTGTTTATCCAGCTCTTAATTCCCTGCCCCGTGCACATCAATCCGGGCTGTTCTCCACGCAGCTGGGGACAGCACTTGGAGAGGGACATCCCAAAAATCCTCAGCAGAGGCAAAAGTGAGCAGCCAGGAGCTGTCTGCTGGAGCTGGGAGTGCCACTGAGCAAACCCCTCGTTAGCAACAGGCACGAAAATTGGGTTTATTGGAGGTAATAAACCTCAGGGCCACGGAATCCAGGTAACTGAAGGAGTTGTGGATAAGGGAAAATCAGAGCAAGGGAATACAGGCACAGATCAGGATCGTTATCAAATTCCTGAAATTTCCCACTGACCCACTTTGGCACAGCTCAGACTTGAGAATTTCCTGGGATGTTTGGGTGTAGGAGGACAAAAAGGGAGAAGCGGGAAACTCCCTTTGGGATTATTCCACTTAAAACCAATCTGCGATTTTGGGATCACTCCGTTTGCAACAGAAGAGTTAAAAACCAGCAGATTTGGGGAATTTTCTGGGCCCCCAGGACACACACACAGCAAGAAATTCATCAGAGACCCTGCACACAACAGATCCCTCACAGACATCACCCCAGGGGTGGGAATTTTTTCCCTGAGGACACAAACATTCCCAAATCCCTCCTCCTGCAGTGGGGCTGAGCCAGCACACATCCCCTCGTGATTTTAAAGCTTTCTTAAGGATGCATTTACCATTTTCCTTTATAAAGCGATCCCTGTGATTAATCATTCCCACTTTTTAACCACTGCCAGGTTCCATTTCTCCAAGCTCAGCTCCCACCTCCTGGAATGTGCCATGTCCCTCCTGTCTAAATGAAGGAGTGGCATCATTAGGCACCAAGTGACATTAAAATGCCATCAAGGGAACAACCTCACCGATGAAGCCATGGAGTACTGGGAAAATTTACAATTCAGGCTAAGAAAAATAGAGGGATTCATCCAAATTTCCATGGAAAACATTAAAAAAAATCACTTTTAATAACAAATGACCGTCAAGGAACTGCCATAGAAATGCTGGAGCCCAGTTAAATGTGAGTCCCTCAATGCCTCAGCTAAAAAAAATCATATAAATAGAAGATGTGAATTTTTTAAGGAGGTGAACACATTTATTAATCACTTTAACTTCCAGGAAATAAATGTCTTGTCCATTCCCGAATTGCAGCGAGCCTGAATCAAATCGAGAGATTAAAACTGGCTCGTGCACAGGGTCCCCGCCAGGACAAACCCTCCCAAAACTGAGCAAGTTCGGCTGCCATCGTTATCAGGCATTTTTTTCTCTGGTAAATCCTAGGAAAAAAAGTCCTGTAATCATAACCAGGCACAAACCTAAATTGCCTTTGCAATTCCCTCTCTCTGTGAGCTCACGGTGAACCCAGGGATTAAAAATCCCATTTCAGAAAGAAACACAACATCCAAAAGGCCAAAGAGTTTCACCAAAAGGGGATGGGAAAGGATTAAATATCCTGACCCTAAACCTTGTCTCGTACCTCTTTGGGGAAGAGCGATGGGACTGATCCTTGCTCACCCCAACAACCTCACAAAAATCCTCCCAAATTCCCCATAAATGCAGCTCATGGAGCCTTCCCGGTGTTTTGGGAGCAGCCAGAATTTGCCTGGATTTGTGGCACGGGAGGAGAATTCTTTGCCTCGTGTGATTCTCTCACTTCAAAACCAAACCCTCTCCAACAGAGCCCACAAAAAAAATGGAAATGGAGATTGGAAATCCAAACACTGGGAAAGGATGGGACACATGGGGATGGAGTTATTTTACAACCCTGGAGTAAAAGTTGGGCTCAGCTCTTGCTCAAGCCTCTTTGTGGAGCACAAATTCCAGCAGTGACCACTGGCAGCTGTTCATGGGGCATTTGATCCCCGGTTAAATTGTAAATTAAGATTTTTCCTCTTTTATAAAAGGGCAGCCTGCCACAGTCGGTCTTGATCTGACCATAAAGAAGGCTCAGGCATCCATTTTCTCCCAATAAAATATAAATTTCACTTTGTCTACTTGAACAGTTAAGTCTCTCACTAGTAAAACTCCGGGAATTTATGGTTTATTTTAAAAGCCCGTGGAGGAGAAGGAGAGGATCCAGAGCTTTATTGAGCTGGCTGCAGCTTTATTTCCCAGCTATTAAGGAGTCGTTCATTACCCCCTGCATTATTCTAACATATGGATTTTTCACTAACCTGGCTGCAAAGTCACTCTGGAGCCCAAGTTTCAAGAGGGATGCAAGCAATGAGGAAAGAATCCTCCTGCAGCAATCCCGAGCAAGGCCTTAGGATTGTGGATAAACTTCCCATCCATGGAAGTGTCCAAGGCTAGGCTGGACGGGGCTTGGAGCACCCTGGGATAGTGGAAGGTGTCCCTGCCCATGGCAGGGGGTGGAACGAGATGATCCTTAATGTCCCTTCCCACCCAAACTCTGGGATTCTATGATTTTATAATCATGAAATTCTCCAGAGAATTCTCTAAAAACCAATTTCCCAAAGGATGTGGGACAGCCGGCAGAAGCCGCACTGGGCTTGCTGGAGACCTGGATGCTCACCGGTTGATTTTATCCTTGGAAAATCCGTATAAAATGAAATGCAACGAGAAGAAAATTGTCTTTAAGCTTCCCAAAGTTTCCAGCTTCTCCTTGGAGCAGCGGGATCTGCGGAGGACGCGCGGAACGGCGGCGGCGGCTGCTTGGCAATCGCGAGTGGTTTCCATCGCCAGCGCCATTTATCAGTGTCAGCTCCTTCATCCTGCTGGCAGAAATATTTCCAGTTCATTAATGGGAATCTGACAGAGTGCAGTGGGAATGTGCTCTGCTCGTAGGAGCAGCACCCACCCCCAGCACCGTGGGCTCTCCGGGGGGAAAACGTTCCCTTTGCTCATAAATTAGGGAGCAGAGTCACCGGAGAGGATGGAAAAGGAACAAATTTGGAGGGATGGGAATCACTCGGGTTTTTCTCAGGTTTTCATTTTCAGCATGAATGTTTTTCTCAGCTTTTTTGGTTAAGTGAAACTTTCGTCCGCTTTTCATCCCAAATCCACTCGTGGATTTTCAAAGGGATCTGTCAGAAATCCCCCCAGCTCTCACTAAAAGCTTCTCTCCAAAAAAAAAAAGAGCTTTTTATTCCAAAGCTTTTCTCACCATCTCTCAGCAGCCAGGCCACAAGTGCTGCTGGTAGAGGGGCTCCTATGGATCAGGTTTCCCCACCCCTGGAAGTGTCCAAGGTTGGATGGGGTTTGGAGCAACCTGGGATAGTGGAAGGTGCCCCTGCCCATGGCAGGGGTGGAATGGGATGGGATGGGATGGGATTTAAGGTCCCATCCAACCCAAATCGCTCTGGGATTCTCTGATCCTATGAAATCCCAGCCTTTACTGACTCACAACCCTCCCAATCTTTTTTAAACCTTCTCGCAGGAATAAAGGACCATGAAGCCAAAAATAACATCATTCCAGAGGCCAGAGTTCCTCGCAGGAAACTGAGGGGATGAGCCGTGGGGCTCCCCACTAACAACTAAAAATAGAAATCCCAAATCAGAGCGCAGCCATAATTATATAATTAGGGCTATAAAGGGACACTGTGTGGAACCTTAATTACTGCACCATGAGTCAGCCTGGCTTTAATCCGAGTTTAAGTGGCTGGAAATTGATAAATCTCATAGCGAACAAGCCAGGTGAGTGACCACCCCAAGGCAACCCCGAGCTTATGGTTTGGTTCAGCAGGGGGGAAAAGGAAATCAATCATATTTTGCAAGGTGAGTGTTCATCCCATTAAATTTAGTAATAAAGCAAGGACTCAATAATATTCTCACAGGCTGCTCTCGGGTTGAGTGGTTAATGGATTGTTGGATATTTTTTATGGGCAGTGCAGGATCTGCCAGAGCTGTCCAAGATGAATGATTAGAGTCAGTTAAACCCCAAAAAACCCCTCAGTAAAACCTCAAAACCCACAAGCCTTTAGGTTAATATGCAATTATCAGCATGAAAAATATTCTGCCCGCTGAACCAGCTGTAAATTCCCGATATTTAAAAGCACCCATCATGCTGGGCAATGATTTTCCCGTTTGCACGTTCCCACCTGCACAATTCCACTTTAAATTCCCGTACCAAGCCCCAAATCCTGCAGACACCAGGAGCAAAACCCTCGCAGCCCAGCTGAACGAATGCATTTGTCTCCAGAAATTCACCATGGAAATGGAGCACTGAAGGAAGAGGGAGAGACAGGAAAATTACAGGTTCCCAGTGACACGTCCCACAACAGCTCCCTAATCCGCCGTGCCGTCCTTTCAGCCCGAGCGCCGCCGAGTCCATTTCTGGGACGGGAGCATTAAATCCGTCATTTTCCAGGGAAGCGGCGACGGCATCGGAATCTGGTGTTTGAACAGAACTTTTAAATTATGTACTTGAACCGCTCGATTTGTTTAATCAAGGTCAGCGAGCGCCCAGAACTCGGGGCCGGAGCTTTGACGAGGGGGAATTATCGCCAGCGGCGTCCCACAGCCAGCGGCTGCGGGAAAGTCACGCTTCTCCAAGAGCCTGAAGTGACACTTTAATTACTTGGGCAAATTTGAGCTGCACAGAGCGTGGGGCTGCTGCTGCTGCTGCACACATTTTGCTGGTGCTGCTCCACACGTTTTTCCAGCACGGCCCATTGGCACACGGCTCCAGCAGCAGGATTTACCCCACAGCCACAGATCCCGTAACTACACAAAGCCACCTTCCCCAGGTCCAGCAGGCTCCAAAGCAAATCTGCAACAATTATTATCCCGTTCTGACCTGGTTTGATCCCATATTTTCACATCCTGGTGTCCAGAACTACACAGCTCATGAGTGATGCACTGCAACTTTGTTTCCATTGAATCCCAGATTTTTTGGGTTAGAAGGGACCTTCAAGACCTCTCAATCCCGAATCCCTGCTGTGGGCAGGGACAATGTCCACGAGACCAGGCTCAGAACTCCACATTTTCTTTCGAGAAAACCCTTTTGGGCAGAAATCTTTAAAGAATCTACTGGTACATAATACCATTTTTTTAAGAGAGAAGGGAAATGGATTCCCTGGAGCTGGAGATTCAGCTTTGCTGACAAGCCTCCAGGAAAAGCTTTGTTTAAGGAATAAACCATGGGAAGCACTTGTGCCTTTGGCATTTCATCTGTCACTCATGGGAGAGCAGGGAAGAGCAGGGAATGTCTTCCTTGGAAAACCCAGCCCTGAGCTTCCCCCAGAATGGATAAGGAACATCTCCCTCTTAGAAGGTTTCGTGGCCAGGGAGGGACAGTGGGGTTGCCACAAGTCACAGGTGCAGCACGCTGCTCCTGGGGAAACAGAAATGGGGCTTTGGACCATTTGGGACCATTAAAAGAGAAAAATAAGGTTAAATAAGTTAAAAAAGAAAAATAATGCAAACTACCTCCGCGTCTAGTCATTACACAAGGCCACCTTCCCCAGGTCTAGTAGGCTCCAAAGCAAAGCTACAACAATTATTATCCCATTCAGACCTGGTTTGATCCCATATTTTCATATCCCAGTGCTGAGGTATCCAGAACTCCACAGCCTATGAGTGATGTATTTGTACTTTGTTCCCACTGAATCCCAGGAAGGTTTGTGTTGGAAGGGACCTTCAAGACCTCTCAATCCCAAATCCTGTTGCTGTCATGGTGTTTATTCGCTTTCACGCTTTTAGGGGACAACGAGGTAAAATAGAGACATGGAGGTGAGGCGACTGGAGAGGCTGAACAGCAGGAAAACTTCTCCCTCTGATCCCAAGCATTCCCAAACACCGCCCTGGAGGTCTCTCCGCAGCTGGCAGTCCGGTGAATCTGAAGGTTTAACGAGCAGTGCTCGCTGCACACACAAATTCCAGGACACAAGGCAGATATTCCCTGAGGAAGAGCATCTTGAAGGACAAAAATCAGGTGCAAAAATCCAGCCTGGAATTAACAGAGGCCAATGTGGATGTCAGACATGGAAATGTGGCTCGGTCACCATAACATGACAACAAATTTAATTGGTCCACCAGGGGGTCTGGCCTTGAAGGAATTTAGGAACCAAGAGCTCTTCTCCTCCAGGTCAGTGGATCCTCTTCCACAGGGACATCTTCCCTCGAGGCAGCTGCTTCCAGGCCTTTCCAGCTCCCCTCTGCTCTGAGACAACACCGTGGTTGCACCCGGAGCTGGAGTTTGAGGGGAACAAGGACCCCCAGTTTTGGTGAGGACTCACGTCCAGAACTTTGGATCAAGGGGTTTGGGCTGCCGGAATTGTGATGAAGGACAGGGATGGAGTCCCCCATCATCTCCCTCACAGAATCCCAGAATCGCTGAGGTTGGAAAAGCCCTCCAAGACCATCGAGTCCAAGCGCTGCCCGATGCCCACCTTGTCCCCAGCCCAGAGCTCTGAGTGCCACATCCAGGAATTCCTTGGGCACCTCCAGGGATGGGCACTCCTCACCTCTCACTTTCCTGACCTCCCCACACTAACGTGAAGCTTCCCAGTTTTTCCCTCAGTGCTCAGAGCTATACATTTCCAGGGAAAAGGCAGCTGCCCTCCCTTCTGCCAAGTGGAGAGAAATGATCCCATTCCAGCTGCATTGGAGACCAGGACCTCGGAATTATCCTATAACAGAGGAGCCATTAGCTGAAACAATATAGGCAACAGGAGGTTTGTCACATCCCAAACACAGCTCCAAGAGCTCATGAAAGGATTGTAAAAGCAAAATTATTCCATTAATTTTAAACTACGGCTGCCTGGCTCTCTCCATAAAGAATCCATAGATCCGGTGTCTGGAGCAAATCAATAATGCAGGAATTTGCCTGTTAACAGAGCAAAGAAAACTGATATGAATGTATTGAAATATGAAAATGCCTTGGGAGCGCTCTCAGAGGGGAATTAAGAGGTAAAGACCCTTCCATCCCTGTTTCTCATCTTCCATCCCTTCCCATCAGCCAGGAAACGGGTGGAACCGTCCCGGAAAATGCCTGGGATCGGTCATGGGGAGCAGGGAATGAGCTCTTAGTCCTGGAAGTGCTCGGACATAGAACATTACCCAAGACTGATGGACAACAATTCCCTGTCCTGAAGGTGCTGATGACCCCATCTGTCACCTCAGCCTCGTGGACTTCCCTTACCCAAGCTGACACATCCATAATGGCCCCATTCCGCTGGAAAAGTCAACCAAGGAATGAGATTTACTGGGATGTTTTCCAGCCGGCAGAACACGGAGCCGTGGCTCAGTCACGCCAGGGCTGATGAGCTGTTCCCTCTCCCACCTCCTCTGCCCCTGCTCTCGCCACCAAAATCCACAAAATCCAAGGGGAAAAACGGGAAATGTTTGTGAAATCCCTTTGCAGTCAGCAGGGAACGACGGCGTATCCAGGTTTATCCGCTCACTCCCACAACGCAGTTGGGATCCGGGCATCGTTAATGACTTTAACGAGGAATTGGATACATATTTAATTGGATACATATTAATTTATTAGACATTTTAATCCCCCTGTTCTGACTCATCACTGCAGCAACCTGCAATTCCCAGGAATTCCTGGAGCGCCTTCGGAAGGAGCAGCAGAGGTTCATGGTGCTGGTCTAAACCAAGAAACCCCCAAAATTAAATGTTTTTCCTCAGATACGAGTAGCAGTGAGGGACTGCAGGAGGATCATGGGATCTCCATGGAAAAATTTCTGCAAGCAGGATATCAACCACAATCAATCCATGATCTTTCCTGGGATAGGGTGATGGGCCAGGAAAGACCTTTTCCTTCTGCTTGGGCTACAATGGATTTCCCTGTGTTCTGCACCACACCCCATATTTTAGAATCCACAGTCTCATCAATCCAGCTCGGGAGCTTCCTTTCTCCAGAATTCTGGGAATTTAGCTCCTCTGGCTGTGTTTTCCCTCCAAATCCTTGAGTTTAGCTGTTGAAGCCAATGAGTAATTTTTAAGTATTATTATTACTATTATTATTACTAATATTAAATAACTGCAAAACTCAGGTTAGTGCAAGGTTGGATAACCCCAAGGGAGAAGGTTGGAACTCGTAGCTGGAAGGGGCCCAAATCCCACAGGTCACACCCACCCCAAGGCATGGACTGGTTTCCAGGATGTATCCCAGGAAATCCATGAGGAGAAAGCCTGAGGGAGAAGCTGAGTCCGAGGGCAAACATCAGGCTCGGAGACAGGAGGAGATTATTCGATTCATCCCTAAATCCCCTCTCACATCCAGAGGGAAAACACTATCCTGCCAAATTCCACCAGCTCCTCTGTGCAAAGGCTTTTTCCCCACTGGTTTGGGATTGAGTTGTTAAGACGTCAGAAATCATCTTCTAAATGTGGCACTGGGATCCATTTCCAGGAATATTCCTCAGGAACGAGAGCGGGACCCACAAGCAGCCGCTGCAAAGACCCAACTCCTGCCTTTCCCTTTTTCCACCCCTGCAGTTGGGACAGTGGAGAGGGGATGAGGATCAGCAATTTGCTCCTGATTTTGTTTTCCTCACTTGTCTGGGAAACACTTGTCCAACCTTTCCTTAAAAAACTGTGGAGATTGCCCAGATCGACCTCTCCTGGTGTTGAACCTCACTAAAACAACTCCAAGTAACTCCGGAGTTACTCCACCACCTCATAACCAGTTCCACCCCGTTTTCTCCCCCACCTCTGTGAAAAATAGTAATTAAGACCTGATGGAAATTCCAAGTATCCTCATGTTTCACTCTGGATATCACGCCCCCTTATCTGATATCTCCCGAATAAGATAAAGAAGGAAAATCTGCCCTGCTGCCCTCCTCAACCTCATTTTCTTTCAGCACAAACAGGAGCTGTTCTCATTTAAAATGGCTTTGGACCTAAAATGTTTATTTTCTCTCCGTGTGCTGCAGCCAAAAGCCTCAAAACCACAATTTCCACTCTGATTCCATTATCCTCCTTCCTGATTCCCACAGATGGAAAATACCCTGGATTAGCAGTTTACCAACTGTTTGTCTGTCCCTGGGAGAAGCCATGAAACCTCCTTGGCAGCGGATGGGGAGGTCACACCTGAGAGCACTTGAAGCTGAGCCCACAAAAGGAGGAAAAACGCAGAACTGAAAGGATTGGATTTGGGAATTCTATCCCTCAGGTGCTGCAGTCTTGTGCAGGTGTCCTGGAAAAGCAGAGCTGAGAAATCAAGGAAAAGATGCTCAGATGCTTCTGAAGCTGGAATGAAGAATTCCCTGTGCTATTGAGCACAGGGGACACTTCTTTGCTAAAAAATGAGGGTGTTGGATGTGCTGTCCCAATCCAAACATTCCCGACCACAGCCAGAACCGGAAGAGGAGCCCAGGGAAGGTGAGGATTTGCCCTTCCCTCACTTTTCCCTCCACTGATTTTCCCCTCCTCTCCCTTTTCCCGCTGCCACGGTCCCACAGCACCAAGAACTAATTTAGTGCCACGACAGCAAATGTTATTTATTCATTTCCACTACATCTGTGCTGCCTTTTTTTATCGAGTTCCTTATTTTTAGTGCACTCCTGTTTCTCCTCCAGGGCAGGGAGATAATTGTTCTCTATCTCTCTGTAATTGCAGCAAATTCTCATTAATCAATACAACACCAGGCAGGAATTTCCTGATGAAATCCTGCTTTAGTTGACACCTGAGCTCCTGAACAACTACAAGACAAACCCAATTATCTCCTTGGCTAAGTGAAACCGCACACTTTGGAAATGAAAAGCTCCTTTCCAGCTGAGTCCATCGAAAGGATGGAAAACCGAGATGAAAGGCCCAGACAGAGCCCTTCAGACCAGGCTTGATGCCTTCACAGGAAGCAAAGCCTGGCTTAGGAATTTAACAGTTTCAAGCTAAAAATTTGCCTGGTTAGAAAATGTAAGATGGGAAATTTTGTAATTAAGAGCTGTTTGAGGATATTTATTGATCATTTACTGGAGTCTTACATTACTTTTATCCACATGGGAATATCTACATGGAAGAGTTGTGTGTGCATCACACATGAACCTGGAGCTTCTCTGATTCCTTGATCCATTTTGGAGCCCAAAGGCAGAAATTTCCACCTGTGCAAGCTCACATAAGGAATCTGTGACAACCAGGAACTGGGATAATCATGGAATGGTTTTGTTTGGAAGGAAAAATCATCTCATTCCACCCCCTGGTCAGGGACACCTTCCACTATCCCAGGTTGCTCCAAGCCCATCCAACCTGGCCTTGGACACTTCCAGGGATGGAACATCCACAACTTCTCTGGGTAACCTGTTCCAGTGCCCCACCACCCTCCCAGCCAGGAATTCCTTCCCAATATCCCATCTAACCCTGCCCCCTTTCAGTTTGAAGCCATTCTCCCTTTTCCTGTCACCCCATGCTCTTGCAAAGCTGAAGGGGTGATGGACAAACCCTGGCACAGATTTGACAGCATCCTCCCTTTTCACTGGGGGACAAGGGCACATCCA
Organism: Lycocorax pyrrhopterus obiensis; assembly: GCA_014706295.1. Lineage (NCBI taxonomy): Eukaryota > Metazoa > Chordata > Aves > Passeriformes > Paradisaeidae > Lycocorax > Lycocorax pyrrhopterus. The sequence goes on along the minus strand of JACSVZ010000007.1, from coordinate 62,843,839 downwards.
TCCCCCTCTGGAGCACAGTGTCCCACTGATTTTTAAGGATTTAAATAAAAATTGTACCAGCCCAGTGTAAGGATCCTTCCCATCCATAGGAGGATCCATACCCAGGACAGGAGCTGCCTGAGGTTTCCACATCCTTCCTTGTGCTCCCCGGAAATTACCCAGCACCAACTGGGAAAACGCTTCTATAAAACCAGAATAGGGCCCTCTCCCCACCCCAGAACTCTCTCGCTCCACTCACTAAAGAGAAAAGTGCAGAACAGATCAGGACAAAGCAGCAGCCGTCAGCCGTTCCCGAGGCACCGCGATGACAAAAACACCGTTTTGTGCTTTGCAGCCGGATTTTCCACGAGAGAGACGCTTGCTCAGAGCTTTAAAACCTCATCATGTTACGAGAATTTGTGATCCTGATGCACTCCAGGAGACAGAGGAATAAATAAAACTCTCCAGAGCTTTTCCGTGTTAAATCTCTCTGGCTCCTCGCCTACACAGCTATGGAATATTAGAAAAGGAGCTTCATTACACACGGAAAAGCACCTACACAGCCCATTCCTGCTCTTCCTTGTTTTATTGTGCACCAGCATCCTGGCCGTGCAAGAGGGAAGCCCTCACTTGTGGGATATGAACAAACAAACCTTGGTCCAGCCAGCGCCAAAAAGATTCCAGGCTCTGGTGCTGGGAAAACAGCTCCAAAGGGACCGGTTCAGGCTGGAGGACAACTGGAGGACCGAGGTCACAGCGACTCCTGTGACGGCCACAACTCTTCCAGCAGCTTCATTTGGGGCCCAGAGAAGCCATAAATCCCATCAAATCCACCCAAGAGGGAGGAGATCCCAACTTGGAAGCAAGGGAGGACCCTCAGCTCCCATAAAACAGGCAAGGCCAGAAAGGGACAGTGACGGCAGAAGAAATGGAATTATTGGACAAGGGCACATCTACAGATCAGGGACTGATGGTCCAGCAGCAGATGGGATGCAAAAAAAACATTCCTGAAGACCAGACCAAGATCATTCCAAGGGAACTCACAGGGAGGTCGGCTTGGGGTCAGCACCCCACTTCTTACCGTAGAATCCTGGAACGGTTTGGGTTGGAAGGGACCTAAATTCATTTTATTCCACTTCCCTGCTGGATTCTGAGGTAAGGCAGCATTGCAGCTGCTTCCCAGCCCAATGGCCGCTCCTCCAAGAGCTGATATTCCACAAGAAACTCCCCAGCAATGACTTGGAATTTGTCTTCTGTGCTCCCCTGATGATTATTTCGCGAATCAAGCAGGGATGAAGGAGACAAAAGAGGCCCAAGCAAAAAAAAAAAAAAACAATTCTAGGCCAAAAATACCTCCCAGAAAAACCATCCTGGGCATCACAATTCCCTTTTTACCTGGGTTTGGATGGGCTAACCTGCCCTGAGGTCACCAAGAGCCCAGCTGAGTCCTTTCTTTGTGGTCCTGAAGGGCAAAGGAGCATCCTGGGGGCAGCTGCCTGCCTCGATTGTGGTTGCAGCCATGGATGGAGCCCAATTCAGCCTCTTCTCCTCAGCCGCACCCAGGATGATTTGTGGCAAGAGGCAAAATGGCAAAATAAGGAAAGTGACACAATTAGGGCTAATTAGCTGAGTGGGAAATCCCTTCCCAGCCAATTAGTGCTGAGAGGCAAGGCCTGTGCCATAACGAGGCCGTATTTAGCTGCTCTCAGCTCATCCTGCTTCCAGAAACGAGAAGGCAAAGGAACAGATTGGTTTTCCATTAAAAATAATTGGATAACAAGGATGGTACCAGCCGTGGGGAGCTGAGAGGAGAACTGGGCTCGCATTCCTCTGGATATCCTCAAAAATGCTTTTTCCACGGGACAAAGATGGAATAGGATTTCGACCCTACTGACCTGTCTTGTAAAGCTGGGAAAAGCTGGGCAGCCTGACTCCTGCCAATCACATTCCTAAAAACCGCGCAAACACACGTTTGGGGAAAAATTCCCAAAACACAGACATTCCTTCACACCTTTTAACAGGAGTTCCATCCAACCTGTGAATTTTCGGGCGTCTCATCACCACCAACAGATCTGTGGGATCATCACTTAAAGCCCAAAGTGCTGGCTCAGAATTGGTTGACATCGGTGCCTTCACCACGTTCCTCATCACAACAGAACGAGCGAGTGCCGTTGTCAAAATATCCAAGTATCCCGCTGGATAATTCACTCCCAGGGAGAGGGACTGGATCCATCACCTAAATTGCCTCCAAAGGACACTTTCCCCTGAGCAGGGGTGGAAAAAGCAGCTGGAAAGAGGGAACAAAGTGTCAGCATCTCACTTGGAGAGGTGAAAGCCGAGTTGACAGCGCTGTGATTTATGGAGAGCGAGGCCTATTTGGGGAGAGAGCTGGAGCTGTGCCAGCAGGGCTCAAATCCCGGGATTCAGCTCCACTCCTCAGCCAATTGCAATATTTTATAAGTGGAAGAGATAGGCAGTGACCTTCCCCTTCAGAGGCTAAAATTGTTTCTGGGTTGAGGCTTTTAAAAAACAAAAAGGCAGAGATTTGTCCCTTTCATCTGGATGCAAAGCACCCGAGATCTTATCTCCGGCCTCATAATTCACCGGGAGGAAACTTGGGTGGGAAGATTGAGGAGCACCGAGCCTGCATTCCCAAATACTCATTTAGGAGTTCAGGGATCACCTTGACCTGGAATATTCACCCAGGATGACAAGAGATTAAACACCAGGCTGCTCCAGCCACGCTTCCCCCTTGGATGAGCCTGTTGAATAAAGATATGTTGGATATTCCCACCTCAACGATGTATTCCTGAAAATTATTATTATTATTATTATTGTTGTTGTTGTTGTTGTTGTTATTGTTGTTGTTATTATTATCCAGATCCCAAATTCCCTGGGATCTCCTCCAAGCTGTGGCTGTGCCGTCAACCTGGAGCTGATGGGAACCCAATAGAGGGATCAGACTTTTCTGGGGTAATCCTGGGGACGAGACTCCCATGGACGCATTAAATTGTAATTGCTTCATGATTTTATGCCCATTTATTGTATTAACCAGCCTTTTCCTTTGGTTTATTCCCAGCTGTGGAATGAACTGGAATAAACCTGGATGGGGTTGAGGCAAAGCGAAGCTGTGATTTCAGTCCGACGGCACAAGGGGAGAACCTCAGGGTGAGGAAGCCACAAATCCCACCCCGGGTTTCTTCCAGGTGGAATTCTGGAGATTCAGCCTGGCTGAGGTGGTCTGGGACACGAGGAATGTCTCAATTCCATGGATTTCACTGGAGGGAACACCTGAGCACCTCCATGGCTGGGCTTCATCTGCACAGGACGTTGGAAGCTGGAACAAAAACGTGATCCTGGCTGGCTCAAGGAACACTTCCCTGCAGGATTGTCCTGGTAGGAAGGAAGAAAAGGGTTTTTAAGCAGCCTCAAATATCCCATCGCTGGACCTTAATGTTTGGCTGCTGTTGGAGAATTCCCAGGATGGGTTTAAAATGGATTTAGAACTGGTCCCAACATCCTCCTGTCCTGGGCAAGCTGCCTGTGGAACATCAGGGTAGGAAAGGTGCAGCTCTGGTTCTGGCTCTGCACAGGAAATTCCTTCTGGATCGGGAGCTGTGGGAGGGTGGGTGGCAGGATATCAGTGCTGGAGGATTTTTTGTGGAAGAGAGAGGAATTCACACTCCAGCATGAGCAGGGGCACAGTGGGTCAAAACTGGGTTCTGTGGAACCCAAATGTCCACAGAAACCAAGGAATCAGAGACTCATGGAATATCCTGAGTGGGAAGGGATCCATCAGGATCATGGAGTCCAACCCCTGGCCCTGCCCAGACACCCCAACAACCCCACCCTGGGCATCCCTGGCAGCGCTGTCCAAACGCCCCTGGAGCTCTGGCAGCCTCGGGGCCGTGCCCATTCCCTGGGGAGCCTGGGCAGTGCCCAGCACCCTCGGGGAGAAGAACCTTTCCTGATCTCCCACCTAACCCTCCCCTGGCACAGGATATCCTGGTGTTCCTGATGAGGATGGGGCTCTTCCCCAAATGTGGGAACAAAAAATTTGGGATACCAGACAGGAAGTGCCTTGAGGCAGATTCCCAGAGTGGCCCATCCATGGGGAACTCCTGAGACGCTCTCCGGCATGACAGAGGAGCATCTTTATCCTCTCCACGCCCCACCACTCCCCATTTACCCTCACCCTGGAGGAGGATGGAGGATCCGTCACTGGAATATTTACAAACCAGGTAGGAAAAAGGATCAGGTTCTGGTCCCTTCATCACTTTGGTGGTGACAAGAGTTAATGGGCCCTGAAGCTTTCCCAGCAAATGTTCCTTGTCAGGCCATTTTCTGCACATCTCTGTGATGGATGGGGAGGAGAAGTCACTTTATGACAAGGCTGCTCAATTATTTAATAAGGCAGATTCTAATAACTTCGGGAAGTCCCCCCGAGAAATGGAGGAATAAATACACTTTTCCCTTCATTCTCTCAAGAGCCGGAGAGGAAAAATGGATCGTGGCCTCTTTCGTTGCCTGTCAGCTTCGTTTCGGGGATTTTGGTGTGTTTTTAACTCCCCAATCCTGGCTTTTGGGACAGCGAGTGAAAACAGTAAATGAAAATTAAGGGGTTTTTTGGTTTATCTTCAAATATTCAAGAAAAGTTGCTATTGTGGGCTCAGCAAGTCTGAGGGACTCTGCCTTTCCTTTGGTCTTTCTCTCTTCAGATTGTAACTTTGTTTGGGATGATGGTCAGTGCTGAGGGTCTGGGAGACCCTGAGCACCACAGGACCTGGCAGGCAAAAGCTCCTGTGCCCATTCCATTATGCAGAACTCCAGAAGTGGATTAGGTCTGGAACATTCCAGAGTCTTTTCCCATGAAACCCCCAAATCGAGGGATTCAAGAGGGACCCAGGGGGTTGATTTGCAGGAGCAGTGCAGCCCTCCACACTGCACCAAAAAATCCCACTGGATATGGGAGAAAAAAGACTCGGGCACCTCTGAGAGTCCTGCAGGTCTTTATGCAGCTGCTCAACAGGAGAGCTGTTCTTTTGGAATAAAATCCTGGAATGCTTTGGGTTGGAAGGGGCTTAAATCCCATCCCATCCAGTGCCATGGGCAGGGACACCTCCCACTGTCCCAGGCTGCTCCAAGCCCCGTCCAGCCTGGCCTTGGACACTTCCAGGGATCCAGGGGCAGCCACAGCTTCCCTGGGAATTCTATTCCAGGGCCTCCCCACCCTCCCAGCCAGGAATTCCTTCCCAATATCCCACCTAAACCAACTCTCTGTCACTCTGAAGCCATTCCCCTTTGCCCTGTCACTCCACGCCCTTGTAAATCCTCTGGGACTGTGGGTCAGCCTCGGGCCAGGGCAATTACAGGGATCACAAATCACATTTGGCTTCACTTTTTCCTTCCCCTTCTCTCCGGAGCAGCATCCCATCGCCAGCAGCAGCACGTGCCCGGCAGAGCCCCCAGTTTTGCATTGCAAACACAACCCCCAGCGAGTGGAGTGTGATCGGGGGTGTGATTTATGCTGGGCTCAGTCCAACACATCCGTAGCGTCCCTCTCTATCTCCGGGAAGAAGCACCGAGCCTGGCACGCCGAGAGCCGGGAACATAAATCTGCACGGAACACAAAGTCACTCGCATTAAGCCAAGGACACCTTCAGCTGTTCCTGCTGCCTGTCCAAGAGCCGTTTGCTGCCCAGCCTTTCCCTGCCTGTTTCGAAAAAGCCGGAGCTGGGAGCTCGGAATGGTTAATCCGTGTTTGGGGAAGATCTGTCTCCACAAATGTTGCACCATCTGGTGCTCTGGGGAAGCTGGAGGAGTGGGTGCTGTGTTTTCATAACAATCCGCCCTTCTCCTCTCGTTGATTAATAACACGGAGCTGCTTTGTCTTTGTTCTTTTGGAATTTATTTTTTAATTTTTTTTTTTTAATAGTATTTGTATGAAGGCTTTTCAACGTGAAATCCAGTAATTATCTGAAGAGCTGAGTCAATAGGTTTGTTCAGGCAGAGAAATTACCCATTAAACCGAACAGGAAAAAGCCTCATGAAAAACAACTCTGCACCAAAATGACCAAATCCTTTATTTTTAGAATTTTTTTCCCCTCCAGTACAATTTCCCCCCACCAGTTGCCTTTAAAAGCGAGAAGGATCCCATCACTGAGGAGCTGCTATGGAAAATAGGGTGACCCATCAGCTCATATCCACCCAAAATCCCGGAATGTGGAATTACGCCATCCCAAATCTCACAGTGAGGCCAGGCCCAAGCCACCAGGAAACACCTCGAGCCTGCTCCAGGAGGGACACAAGAGACTCTGCTCCTTCTCATTCCCACTTTTCCACCCCACAAAATTCCCAGAGCAGCCGGAGGAGCTGCTGCAAAGCCGTGGGGCGTGAAGGGACCTGAGAACACCGACCTTGGAGCCTTCTCCTGCTGCTGCCTTCCCAGGAAAGCCGTGTTTGGGAATGTCAGGCAAGGAAAAGCTGCAGAGGGAACAAGGCACAGATCCCAAAGCAGGAGACGTGGGTGCTCCACCTACTTCCAGTAATGCCCAGCCAGAAACAGAAAACTCCTGGATTTGGTAAAAATACATTAAAAATAGAAGAAAAAAAAGGTTATTCCTGATATTTACTGAACTGGGAGCGTATCTAAGTAATGCCAACTTGCAAATGTCGACACCAGCTCCCCTTTAGCTGGCATTGAATGGTTTAGGTTGGAAAAGACCTTAAAGTTCATCCCCTTCCACTGTCCCAGGCTGCTCCAATCCCGTCCAGCCTGGCCTTGGACACTTCCAGGGATCCAGGTGCAGGCACAGCTTCTCTGGGAATTCTATTCCAGGGCCTCCCCACCCTCACAGCCAGGAATTCCTTCCCAATTTTTGATCTGAACCCACCCTCTTTCAGTTCAAAGCCACTCCCTCTTGTCCTATGGATAAATTAACGCGGGAGAGACACAGATTTAAATGGAGCCACAGACACTCCGGTGGCAAAGGTTAAATCCAGCTTTAATTTACCATCTCCAAGACCCAGCTCATCGAGGCAGAGCCTTTTTAGTTCCAGGGCATGAACAGCTCACGAAAAAAGTGCAACTGGAAGATGATTTAAGCAGTGCAGTTTATAGTGGTGACAATTAACAGGCGATTTCTTATAAAAGTTCTCTAGAAAATGCCATTTTTTTCCCTTGAAGGCAGCTTTATTTCACCAAGTGGTTCCAGCTTCATGCTGGAAAAGCAGCTGGAAACCTTTCCCAACTTTTTCAGCAGTTGTAGAAGTTGAATTTCACTGGAAGCAGCGTTTTCCCCTCTGTGAACAGGGACAGGAGGAGAAGGAACGGCCTCAGGCTGGGCCAGGGGAGGCTCAGGGTGGACATCAGCAGGAATTTCCCCATGGAAAGGGTGCTCAGGCCTTGGCAGGGGCTGCCCAGGGAGGTTTGGAGTGCCCATCCCTGGAGGTGTCCAAGGAATTCCTGGAGGTGTCAATCAGTGCTCTGGGCTGGGGACAAGGTGGGGATAAGGCATGGGTTGGACTCACTGATAAAAGTCTTTTCCAACCTCAGCAATTCCCTGATCAGCCCAACTCAAACCATGTTTTCATCCCTCTGGATTCAATCCAGAGGAATTCCCAACAGAGCAGCACATCCAGCAGCAGATTTGCTCAATAATTCCATCTCCCATAAAACACCCACCCAGCAGACGCCCACCACTTCCAGATTTCCCTCTTTCCTCCAGCATTTCCTCTCCCTCTCCCCCCTATCCTGCCAAACTTTCCAAGCCCAAACCCAGCACTAAAATCCCAAACCCAGCAGCATTTCCCACCTGGCAGTCGGTCCCCAAACGCTTCGGTGGCTTTGCTGCTTCCCCAGGAGCTGTCACTTGGCTTTAACTTTGCCATCAGGTAATTAAAGCCCAGAGCTGATTAAAGCCCGGCTCCATCGGCGCCGACGGTGATGGATGTTGGATGCAGTTGGAATTTGACAGCCGAGTGGGATGAGCAAGTGCATCGGGGTGCTAATGATGTTATATTGCAAATGCTGTTTATTTGCTGTCAGCTCCAAAGCAGGCAGTAAATAACACATTAGAGAATAAAAAAAAAAAAAAAAAAAGGGAAAAAAAGAGAAAAAAACCACCCAGAAATAACATTATGTTAAAATGGAACCATCAATTATCCCCCCCCTTCCTTCAGCTTTTTCTCTCTTTTTTTTCCCCCATTTTTATTTTATCTCAAAGCGTTTTCTTGAAGGGTTTTTTTCTTGATTCATTAATTGCCTTTTTTCTGACTCCTCTGTTCCGCCTCGGTGCCCATAAATCAATGTAAAAAAGATAAAATGCTGCCATTATGAAATGAGTGTAAAAAGGTATTGAAATAAATCTCCTTTTGTACACATTTTCCCCCATCTCAGCTGCAAAAAACATCTGCTCGAGATGAGATTCAGACCAATTTTTCTACCCCAAACTGGGCCTGGCCTGTCCCTTGTTCCAAGAACCCCACAGAGCAGCATCCCATAAATAATTGTCCCATCAATAATTTTCTCCTGGCAGTTTTGAAGGAGCCTCCACCACCCATTTTCTCCAAAATCCAATATTTGATGGATGGTGATGGCCACATCACCTGCACCTGAGCCAGCCCTAAATATTCCCACCAAAAATTTATTGTTTCCAATCATTTTCCTAGAAATACGTTCATTGTTGGAAAGTTTTGTGGGGTTTGGGGGGGTTTTCCACTCAAATTCTCTCTGCCTGGAAATTTTCCACAGAGCTGGTGTTGGACAAGGAGCGTTTTCATCCGAGTCTGAACGTTTTCCAAACTCCACTTAATGTCAGGAATATTTTCTTTAGGCAAATCTCTTCAATAATTTTGATGTGTCCCATCCCATTTCTGAAATTATTTGATTTGTCCTCTGATTTTTTAAGAATTAAATGCGTTTCCTAAGGAAAAAACTGGAATTTTACGTGCAGTTGTTCGGTCCTCCCAAAACAAAGGGGTTTTCTGGGATTTAGAATTGTTAGGAAATGAAGCTTGAATTCCTTTTTTTGTTTCAGAAAGGAAATGCTTGGAGCAAAACTTCTTGGAATTGAATTCTCTGCTTGCCATCCAAGTGGGAATTAAATCCCAGCTGATCCCGTTCCATGAGTGCACCTGAGATCTGTCCCACGAGGAATTCCTGTTGATGGCTCACTCAGGATTCCTTTCCTGGCTGTGGGAAGGGACAAATTCCTGCTTCCAGGGCAGAATAAAATCCCAGCTTTGATAAAATATTAAAATTTTGTTCTTCCCTTGCTAAGACCTCCCAGGAATTTCCCTTTTTTCAGCCCTCTGGATGCTGCTGGGATTTCGGGGGATTTTCCCAGCTCTGGCAGCTTCTCCATCCCGGTGTTCCTGTCCAGGGAATTCCTGACCTCTTGAAGGGAGAAAAAAATGGTCTTTAAAAATATTCCTCACTGCAAAGTCTCAGGGAACACCACCCTTGGCACATCCATGGTGGGAAGATGCCGATCCCAGCGGGATTTTCCTGGGAATTGCAGGGCACAGCTCCCCTGTCCTCTGATTGCCAAGGAGAAAAGGTCCAAGACGTGAAATGTTCATCCCAAATCGAGTTTGTTTGCAGAGAAAACACAGCCCAAGGTGTTCCCAACATCACCTGGCAGCTTCTCCGGGATAAAATGATCCGGGGGGGAACTTCCTTGGTCAAAAGAGAAATCCAGATGCAAATTACCCAGGAGACCCCAAAAAAGACCTTCCTCGAGTCCCTGTTCCCACTAAAAAGCTCCTTCGTGGTTATTTTGGGGGAATCCTGGAGGAGTTAAACTCGAGGACCTTGTGGGGCAGGAGATGGGAAGAGTTCGGCTGCATCAGAAGAAATTCTTCCCTCTCATCTCAAGGGGTTTTTTCTGCACTCCTAAGGGTCAGCTCCTATTTTAACCTGGACTTTAATTCCATAAACAGAATTGGGGTGGGATATGGACCAGTTCCCATCCCAAAACTCAGGGGTTCCGTGCAACGGGCACAAGGCTCAATCCCAAGCAGTCCCAAATCTTTTCCCTGCACTTCTTTTTTTAGGAAAAACATTGTTTCTTGTGAAATTGTCAGTTTTCAGGAATGATCCTTACAACAGGGCTTTGGAATCTACGTTTTCCTCCATTTTAGAGCATTTCCAAGTGGGAACTGATGGAGGAAGTGGTTTGGAAATGAATTTTTGGCCCATAAAAGTACCTCAAACTGAGACTCTGCAACCAAACACAGCTGCTCCTAAAACGCCCCTGTATCAATTTATAGGATCAGGGAATCTCCTGAGCTGGAAGGGACCCGCGGGGATCATCCAAACCGAACTCCTGGACTTGCACAGGACATCCCAACCATCCCACCCTGTGCCATTCCCAACAGGAAGTATTTCCATACAAAATAAGGAAGATATTCCGGAAGAGATATTCTTTCCATGCATCTCAGACTGGGTGGAATTCATCACCCCCTTTTCGCTTTTATTTTTCCCTTCCTTTTTTTCGGTTTGGTTTTTTGGGGGTTTTTTTCGGAGTCTCTGACAGCCAAACTTCAGGAAAATCTGGAAATCCCCATCCCAACCCCCAGGGATGGGATCCATCCCCTCACCTCTCCATCCTTTTTATGCCAAGTTGCTTTGACATTCCGCTCATCTTTCCAGTGAGACATGATGAAATAAGCAATGAAAGCGTAGTGGGATCCATTTTTCGCCTTCAGAGACATTTCACTTCCCTGAATCCTGAACCAAGAGCAATTCTTCATTCATCAAATTCAGCGGCTGATGCAAAATCAGGTATAATTCCTTATTTTCTGGGGCTGAATTATTTTTAAAAAAAAAAAATCTTTGAGGTGCCTTACGGATGTGTCTTGGGGAGACTTTTGAATAGGAAAATCCCAACATTCCTAGGGAAAATCTCTTTTATGAATTGCACATGGTGGGCTTTTCATGGATTTGTGCTGATGAAGGGGAGATGCACACATGATAACAGACACTCAAAGTCACACATCTCACGTGGATTTCACCTCCAAAGAGCCTCCAACCACCTGAGAATGCTCCTTCCCACAATCCTTTAAAAGCCCTGGTGACAATTCCCCATCCTGGGACAAAAATCTTTGCTTTGTGTCCTCTGCAGACCATTAATTTCTGTGTTTAATTTGAAAAGCATCCCCATCATTTGGATCTCGTTCAGTTCATTAAAATCTCATTTTACCTTCCAAACCGCCCGAACTTCTCGCAGAGGAGCCCTGGATCCTCCAGCCTCCTTCCCATCCGTGAACAGAACTGCAGCAAGGCTGCAAAACCTGATTTTACCCGAGTTGTAAAGCAGTAATTCAGCATTTTTTTGCCTGAGTTGCAGTTAAAAATATGGAGGTGATTGAGAATATTTTCAAATATTCGGAGCAGGGGGTTGAAAACAATATTCATAGATCATCCCTGTGTTCTGCCACGCAGCTCCGTGAGCACTGCCTGGAGAATAGTCTTGATCTATCAGATTTTTGATCAGCACCTTTTCTGTGTAACAACAGCTGCTTGCATTTGTTCATCAAAAGAATCGAAAAAGGGTTCAGGAAAAGTTGATATTTTCTCCCTGGTGGCTCTGGACTCCAAGAACACAACCGAAATTCCTTTATCTGCAGGCGATAACACCACCCATCTTCCCCTGCCTCTCTCACCTGTCTGCTCCAGGAGGCGATTAACTCCATGATCACTATAAAAATGTTTTATTTAAGGGATAATTGTAAGCACTGGTATCTCCCATTTCCAAATCTCTTGCTTTATTACCCTTGCTCAAGAAGGTCTTAATATTTAAGTGATTTACTGCTCACTTAAAACGCCAGCCCGGCCATTAGGAGGCACATTTCACCAGGCAGTGCCTAATTTTATAGGACATTATTTCTTTATAAACAGACCCATTACTCTGCAGCATTAATTAAACCTCTTTGCCCATTATGAACTCCATTTGGAAGACAACAACATCACCAACTGCCTGCCCTGATGGATGGGTCTGCAATGCCACTTTTGGCTCCTGCCAGAGCTCTTCCCAAGGAGTGGAGCCACCGGGAATGGGGAACGTTTGTGCCTGTGGACAGCGGTGATTTGTGGGGAGAAAGGAGCTCATGAATAAAACATTTGCACTTCAGCGACCCGGTTTAGCTGAACTGTTTTGCATCAATAACCCGGTCCTAAAAGGCTCTGTTTATTATTGCCAGCCTCCGAGGCTTTGGGAAATGGAATTACATCAGCCCCATTTATAACATTTAATGTTGGGAGCAGACTGCAGCTGTTACATCACCGGAGAGGGGCCTCGCCCTCAAACTTCTCCTGGGCAGCAAAGATTTGGGGAGTTTTTCACCTTTTCACCACAAGGAGACATTCAGAGCAAACAGAACACTCCAACCATCACCCCTGAATTCCTTCAGGAAGCCCTCAGGGCACAACACTCAAAATTCAGGCAGATGAGCCCAAAATGCCCTCAGGAAGGGCTCTCCTCGGGATTTCTACCCAAGAGACAGAGGCCTTGCCCACAAACTTCTCCTGGACATGAGGCTGCAGAGATTTGGGGGATTTTTGTGTTTCCACCACAAAGGACATTCAGAAAAAACAGAATAATCCAGCCACCATCCCTGAATTTGTTCAGGAAGGCCTCAGGGCCCAGCGCTCAAAATCCAGCAGATAAGCCCAAAATGCCCTCAGTCAGCAGAGTTTGAGCTCTCCTCAGGATTTCTCCACAAGAAAGATTCCTTCGGCCTTCCCACCTCCACCGTCACAGAATCCCACAATGGTTTGGGTAGGCAAACATCTTAAATCCCATCCCATTCCACCCCTGCCATGGGCAGGGACACTTCCCACTATCCCAGGTTGCTCCAAGCCCCGTCCAACCCGGCCTTGGACACTTCCAGGGATCCAGGGGCAGCCACAGCTTCTCTGGCACCCTGTGCCTTTGGTGCTACCAACCTGTCAAAAGCTCTTTCTTTCTTTCTTTCTCACAATATGGGAACCCATCCCACAATTTCTGCACCAGGATCCACCAGTTTCACCCCCAGAATCCAACATTTACGGACTTCCAAGGCTGGAGGAAACCCCAGTCCCTGTCCCAAGCAGCGCAGCTCTGCATCATCACCCTCTCTTCTGATTTTCACCCCAAGAGAGTCAGGCTTACAAGACCTCCTGCAGAGGGATAAACCCCCAGTTCTCATTACTGTTTTTTCTGATTATTTGAGTATTTACATATTTTTCCTCAGGTCTCAGCCAGCTCTTCCCTGCATCGCTCCAGAGGCCACGGCAGCCATTCCACAATTCAGGCATTCAGTACATCGTGCCCTGACATGTCTTAACCTCCCCATTACAAAGTTTATCAGGTAAATATTGGTAAATATTTACCAGCAGATGCACCCACAGATATTCCCTGTATTTAGGATAGGGAATAACTGGGGTTTCTTCAGTACCAACATCTGGAGTTGACTGGAAAATGATTTAATGGAGCCCATTCCAGCTGGAAAAGCCAAAAAGCTGCTGCAGGAGAAAGGCTCTCACAGCTGGGGGACTCTTGGCTGAGCTGCACCAGGGGACACCTCATGGGGATTGGATTTATGGAGCACAAACCACACCAGGAACAGCAGCACATGTGCCAGAGTTTCCACTTTTTGGGAATTCCACGGACACACAGGGCACCCTCATCCCGCGTTCCCAGTTATCCGAGCTGTGCCGCGTCTCGGTGACACCCTGAGCTCTGAAGGAGGTGGAATAAACACAAAATGGATTAAAACACAAAGGCGGGAGGGCTGGGAGCTGATGTGGCTTCCCAGCTCCCTGCAGGAGAAAGGAGCTGCTGGAGGAAGATGTGCTGGGTGCAGAATTTAAAGGAAGAGGCTGAACCTTTCCCTCACACAGACACAGAAAAGCCGTCCCAGCACTTTCCCCTCCATCCTGATTTCCTCAGATCCAGGTGCAGAATCCTGGCTGAGGGGTATCCGTGAACAAACCGTCTGAGCACAGCGATGTCCCCAGACCCAACAGAGCTCATCTGGATTCAGCAGGAGAGCTCTGACAGTGGCTGCAGAAAGGGAGAGTTCAGGAGGGAGTTGGAGGCTTGGAATAGAGATAATTCCATGGGGACATCCATCTTCTGGAGAAGGGAGCAGAGCCAGGCTGCTGCAGAGGCAGGCGGAGCTGCTCCACGGCTCCCAGTGCCTCCCACTCTCCCCACGACTGTTCAGACCCACAGCAACCACTCCTAATCCCTCCAGCATCCCAAATCGCCCTCAGACATATAAAATATCCCATCAGAACAAGCAGGGCCAGCTTGGATAGGGCTTGGAGCAACCTGGGGTGATGGAAAGTGTCCAAGGGGTGAAACAAGATGGGCTTTAAGGCCCCTTCCAACCCAAACCAGTCTGGGATTCTGGGATTCCATGAACTTAAGCGGAATTAAACAACACTCCCCATGGTGGGGTTGGCTTTTTTTGAGCTCCCTGCTTACGATGCAAAAAGCCTTCAAATCCAAAATTGCGGTCCTGTTTCATCAGTTACATAATTACACTGCTAGCACTAATTAGCAGCTGAGTGTAAACATAACTTTTATCCCAGAAGACATTCCCTGTTCGGAGCGTGGCTGAAAATGCAAGTCAGGCCCTGCTCTGGTGCTCCTTCCAACGTGCTTAATAATCCTCAGCACTCGTCTCCCTGTGTTCAGGAGAATTTATAGTGGCAAGGCAGGAGAGAAGCCAAGCAATGTTCCACTGGAAATTAGGAGGGAAAGCAAATGCTGAGGGAAAATATGCTCAGACGGGCAAAAAAAAGCTCACCTGGGCCAAAGAGTGACAAATTGCTCCTTTTTAGGAGACCTTTTTAGCAGAGGGAGGCGCTGAAGGAATGCCATGTTCTACTCAGCAGAAAAATCAGAGTTGGATGCCATGAAATCCCTGGAGGGCTGAGGGCAAATGCAGCCGCAGGAATGGAAGCAAAGGGAGGGATCTGCCTGCAGATAATTAAATGTTCATTTTGGTGCCAGCGGGATCGGAGGCCAAGCCTGTGCTTGCAGACGGGGCAGGGAAGGGAAGGCAGCAAGGTGGGGATGGGGACAGCCTTCCCTAAAAAAAACCCTCCCTCCCAAAGGTCCCTTCCCCTCCCTTTCCACGAGGTCCCACATGGAACACGGGATGGGGCCGGAATCTCCCACCACGGAGAAGAGAGGCTGGAATGGCGCTGACAGAGATCCCACAAAAACCCTGTGGCTTCGCCGCTCCAGCCGACATCCCAAGAAGGGCTGAACTCCCAGGAATTGCTGTGGATTCAAGGGATAACGTGGAGGAGTCGTTTCATCCTAGGAAAAAGGTTAGAGGGACCTCATGAAGCCTCGGCAGCGACTGGGCTCGGGGTAATTCCTGAAAGATGGGCAGCTTCAAAAAAAAATCATCGAGCAGAGGTGAAGGACAGGAGCATCCTTCTAATCAGCCATTCCAATCCCAGATGCATGACCCCAAAATTCCCTGCTGGAATATTCCCTGCCAAGGACATCACTGCAAAAGGTTGATATCGTTTGCTACCTAAAAACAGGAAATTATCCCTTAGTTTAGCACCACTCTCCAGGAAAAACCAGCCCTGAGTCCTGGGAGCTGGGTGGTGGCATTGCCTGAAGATCCTGAATTAACCATTCCTGAGGCCAAATGGGGCAGATTACTTGGGAATCTTTGAAAAACACAAAGTTAAACCTCCCCAGAACCTTTCTGAACAGCAGCTGTTACAAACCGAGCTCCAAAGCACAGAAAATCACAACTTCATCCAAAACTGGGAGGTTTCTTCCTTGTGCAGAACAAAAGGGTTAGGAATAGATCAAATATAATTGATTTAAGGAAAGAACAAGTTAATCAAATTGCTGGATTCAGCACAAATTTCCAGGAGGGCCTTCCCAGGGCACATCCCGGTTCCCTGGACACCAACTCATCCCTGGATGCAGAAGTCAAGCAGGTTTTAAGAACTGCAGTAACTTCCCAATTTCTCCCAGAGAATCCTTGTCCTGGATTTCCCCTCCAACGTTCACTTCTAGACTGAATTTCACGGAGATTTGAACTAAAGCCAGTAGAAATTAAGATATTAATGAGAGAGGATTGCCACTGCCAAAGGGACATTTCCACTGCACTCGGGAAAACCAGAGGGAAAATCCTTCCTCTACCTGAGCCCAGCTTTTGAGCCAAAGTGGACTGGAAGGAAATTCCCTGAGGATTGGTCATTAAAAACCACTTTTCTCCCAAACGATGCAGCCTGGTGCACATGGGGTCTCCATCCTGTCCCGCTGGAAAGAGGAGGTCAAGGAGCTGAACGTGCCAGGACTTTGGATGGGGAGTTCTGAAACCCCAGGAATTCCCAGAGATCCTCACCAGGCTCCTTTGTGGGAGCTGCAAAGCTGGATTTGCAATTTATCCCAGAATTTCCACCCAAAATGCCTTCCCACATGGCTGGGCACGGGGAGCGGATCCTGTCCAGGGATTTTCCGCTATTCCCTGAGCTCCGAGGACAGCGGGAAGTGCTTTGAATGTCAAAGGGATTTGGGAGAGGCTGGGACAGCTCCAGCAGGAGCACTGAGCTTTTCTCCCCCAAATTGTGCTGCCGGTGATTAATGAACCAACTCAGCCTCCTCTCTGAAGGAACAGGACCACGAAGGCAGAGGTCACAGCTGAAACATCCTGAAATCCCAGGAAAAAAAGCAGATTTCTTTCCCCTTCAAGGATCCGAGACGTGGAATTCCACACAGCAAAGGCTCGCCTGGAGCCAGGCCCTGCTTGGACCTAATTATTTGGATCTTCCCCGCTTTGCAAACCTACAGAGAGAAGCCAGCTCGCCATTTCTCCATCCCAGGGTTTATTTTATTAATGAAAGCACCAGCAGAAGAACGACAAGTTTGTTTTTAATGATCCCATCCCTTTAATTTCTGCGGAATGGCAAATGAACCTCGTTGCCGCGTGCGTGTGCAGCTCGCGCGCACGGGCAGCAGCACTAACGAGCTTGATTTGCTGATCAGCAGATTTGGGAGTTATTTAAATTACTCCCCAGCTCTAATTTGTTAAGGGGAAAAAAATAAAAATAATAAAAATAAAAATTAATGATTTTCCCATCAGCGTTTTTAGCCGACCCCTCCTGCGGAGGCAACGGGAGAGGGAATTGGGGAGCAGGAGAACGCTGCCAGCAGGGAGCTGTGGGATGAAGATTTCAAGTTTTAGGGAATAATTAATCCCTGGAGCACCTGAACCCAGCCAGAAGCTGGAAAACACAGACCCAGCTCAGCTCCACCACCTGCCAAGGAGAATCCAGCTCCTCCTTCCAAAGATGCCTCTCTGGCTCATCCACAGCTTTATATTCCCAATTCCTTGCTCAAACCTCTTCCCAAGCTTTTTTCTCCTCCATCAAATCTCTAAGTTTGGATATTTGGAGTGGGCAGCTCCCTTCAAATGCACAACTTCAGGTGGAAATCTCAGCTTTTGATCATTTCCATGGCGTGAGGGATGTGAGGGGACCCAGAGCCCTGCAGAGCTCTGACAGAACCACAGGAAAAGCAAAAACATGATAAAAAAGGATAAAAAGCTCCACAAGGGAAAGCTCCAAGTTCCCAAACAGATTCTATGAGGAGAAAAGTGGTGCCACTTGCGGGAGCTGTCAGGAAGGGGCTTTTTTCTTCCCCCTAAAAAAAAAAAGCAAATAAAATAATTTAAAATGCAGACCCTGAAGAGAACGGTAAAAAATGGGAGGAAGTTTTCTTTAAGCTGTGATTTTATTTTCTTCCGCTGTGATTTATTCCCTCCCTCCCAAAAAGAGGTCCGAAGTTTCTATCAAGCAAAAGGTGTTTCTCACATCCCAAGCTTTCCTTGGAAAACTTTGTTTTTCAGCCAATGTGATCTAAAAATATCCAAAGGGAGCTCATTTCCTGGGACAACATCGCGTGCTCAGCACGAAGCTTCCAAAGCTGCCCCCATCAGAATTCTCTTTGGAAAATCCAGTTTCAGGTCAAACAGAGGCTGCTCCATGCATTCCAGAACCCCGATCCCACCAGGATCTCTCCAGGAGATCCCACAGGATCCAGCATCTTCCAAGAACCACAGGTACCCCTGGCCCAGCGCAGCCTCCAGCTCCATCCCAACACTTCTCCCTCCAGCCGAACCCCACAATTTCCCCCTCATCCTCCTCCTCCTCCCTTCTCCTGCTGCCAGATGATCTCCACAGGGAAGGACAAATCCCCTCACCTCAATCCAGGCAGGAATTGCAGTGCCTGACCTGGATCCCCCAAGGGCTGCAGCTGTCACCTTCAAACCATCACTCACAGACAGCTCCCACCTGGGGACCCCTGTCCTTGCTTCCTCAGCCCCCTCCTGCCTTCGGCCTCACTCTGAATTCCAGGAGCAGTTTATTTTTCCCACATTAACATCTCCTGCTGGTTTTTCCATAATCATCCCAGAAGCAGCTGCTGCAGAGCCGAGGTTGCGTTCACACACCAAGAAAAAGTCGCGTTTTGGGCATTGCCAGAAATACCAACCCTGATCCACGGTCACCAGGGAGGGAGGAAGGTTTTTGGGAAGTGGCCTCACAGAAGATGTTGCAGCAGGAGACGCAACACAGGGCCAAGGTTTGGCTCCCAATTCCTCCGTTCGGCCAAAATCCAGACAAACCAGAGGGGTAACTACCAGGAAAATGCACTTGAACTGCTCTTGGCATGCAGTGACATTCATCGGCTTCGTCGCACAGCGGGAAAACCCCAAGGGAAGCAGATCCACACTGAGCAGGCAGGAACTGGGGCCCCACCCAACCCAGGAGTTAAACCTGAGCACCAGATCACATCATGGTGCCACAAACACACCCCAACAAGATTTTGGCCAGTCCCTTTGGGCCATTTTTGCTTCAGATGGGCCAAATTCTCGTCCATGCCCTGCTTGGTCCCTCTTACCTGCGAACAGAAGGCTGCAGAGTCTCTCCCTTCCCTTTAATTTAATTTAATTTAATGACAAATTTGATTTGTTGGATGGCATCAGTTCTCTTCAGCCACTCTCCCTGCAAACCTCACCCAAATGGACGCGAAGCCAGGATGGGAAATGGTTTTGCAGCTCCCAAGAACGTACAGAATCATGGAAACATGGAATATCCCCAGCTGGAAGGGATCCATCAGGATCAGTGATCATGGCCCTGCACGGACACCCCAACAATCCCACCCCGGGCATCCCTGGGAGCGGTGCCCAAACGCTCCTGGAGCTCTGGCAGCCTTGGGAATGTGCCCATTCCCTGGGGAGCCTGAGCAGTGCCCACCACGCTTGGGGGGAAGAAAACAAGGAAGTTTTCCAGACCCTCAGGCAGATGAGGGAGAACATTCAGGCACTAAAAATGCTCAAAGTGTTCCGATAATTCCTGAGGGATCCATCAGGACAGGAGGCGATGTTTCAGCAGGGCTGGTGGCGGGGGCTCTGCTCCGAGAATCACTGCACAGTTCCCTGGGCCCTGGGAGCAGGTACCTTGTGGAAATTAAAAAAAACAAGGAAAATTCTCAGCAGAAGGGGACAGAAAAGGAAAATACTCAGCAGAAGGTGACAGAGCAGCCCACACTCCCTGTGCAGCAGCGGACACTGCAGCAAGGAGCCACTTGGTTTGTTCAGCCCCGAGAAAAAGGGATTGAGGGGAAACTCACCAGGATCTGCAGCTCCGATCTGTGACAGGGACAGGACCCAGGGAATGGCTGGGAAGGTTTAGCTCGGATTTAGGAACAGGTTCCCCCGGGAAATGGATCACCATGCACAGAGCACCCCCAGGCTTTAGGCCCGGCCCAGCCACCAGCACATGCTTTGCTCCTGTTTAAGCCGAGCTCAGCGCCGTCGCTGCTGCCGGGAAAGGCAGGGAGGCATTTGATGTAATCAGTGATGCAATTCCAATTATCCACATGGAACATGACTGCCCTGTGCAGAGAGCAGCACCAGCAGCGTGTTCTGGGGAAGCTGCTCTGTCAGCTCACACCGGGCTCCTGAACGAGCCGGCCCTGCCAGCATTCCCACGGGGAATCGCAGATGGAGAGCGCCGGAGTGTCCACCTCCATTAATCCAGCCTGGGCTTTGATTCCCACCTTCCTGCCAGGAAATGGGAGCTCTGGGAGAGCAGGCACGGAGCAGACTGGCAGCACCAGCCTCACACGGGGCACGGCGCTGCTGCTGAGCGTGGAAAATCTCCTGGCACCGCTCCAGCAGCACTTCCCTCGCTGCTTCGGAGACTCTGACGTACCAGAGGTGGCACTTGGGCAGGTAGAAATGAAAGGGAGAGCGACTGCAGACACGCTCTCGTTCCTCTGCCCCCAAAAATCAGCTCAGATGTGAACGAGAGCAGCTTTTTCAAGTGTCTTCAGCTTTGCAGGGAGGCACTGAATGGATACAGAGCACAAAGTGCTGTGAATTAATGAATGCACCAATTTCCCAGAGAACGGAAAGAGAGGGAAAAACTTTGCGCTGGGGCTTTATATCGTTCTCTTGTTGTGTTTGTGCTGTTTGTGAGGGAACCCCAGAATGGTTTGGGTGGAAGGGACCTTAAAGCTCATCCCGTCCCACCCCTGCCATGGGCAGGGACACCTTCCACTGTCCCAGGCTGCTCCAAGCCCCGTCCAGTCTGGCCTTGGACACTGCCAGGGATCCAGGGGCAGCCACAGCTTCTCTGGGAATTCCATTCCAGGGCCTCCCCACCCTCCCAGCCAGGAATTCCTTCCCAATATCCCACCTATCCCTGCCCTCTGGCAGTGGGAAGCCATTCCCTGTGTTCTGTCACTTGTCCAAAGCCCCTCTCCATCTCCTCTGTTGTCCCAGCAGTCACAATGGGTTAAACCTCTGACAAATTTTTGGGGTGCTGCTCTCAGCCCCCAATCAGTCCATCTCCTGACACAGCTGCCCCACACTCTTCTGCTCCAGGATCAGCCGGGAGCTGCACTCAGAGCATTCCCATTCCTCCTCAGGAGTAAAGCAGCTGCAAAGATCCTCCTAAATGTGCTTGGAAAAGCAATTGTGAGGCTGCACATTCAGCCAAATCCATGGATCAGCGGAGGAACAGAGTGATGAAGGCTGGCTCATCCCGGCATCTTCCTCCTCGACGTTCCTTGAGGAGAAGGGTTTCTCTTCACAGTTTTGTTTGCTTCAGCTTCTTTCTCCAGGAGGTGGTGACAGCCCCAGCCAGGGGTGGTCTGGGACTGTGAGGGTTCTTCAGAATTTCCCTTCATCACAAAAATACATTTCCCAAATAGCACAGCTGTGTCCGAACAGGCCCCTGACACCGTGAGTGTGGAGAAAGCGAGAGCTGCCCCAGGGGCATCGATCAGGGGCTGCAATCAGAGAAGGAAACACCAGTCAGGAGCTTCCTGGAGTCAGTGGAGAAGGCTCAGAAGCCTGAACGGACTCACTCGGCTTCAGCTGCTTTAATGATTTCCTTGTTCTTTTCTTCCTCGGCTGGGATTGTTTCTCTTCCTTGATCCAATAATGCCAACATTCCTGAGACTGAGGTCTAATACATAAGGAAATCCCAGAGTTTGCTGCTTCCCACAGTATGGGATACCCAGAGTGCAGCCTGGAAGTGTCCAAGGCCGGGCTGGACAGGGCTTGGAGCCTGAATGGCCTCGCTCAGCTCCAGCTGCTTCAATGAACTTTGTTCTTTTCTTCTGCTGGTGATTTCTTCCTCCACTGGGATTGTTTCTCTTCCATGATCCAATAATGCCAACATTCCTGAGACTGACAAGGCCAAGGTTGTCCAAGGCCAGGTTGGACATGGCTTGGAGCTACCTGGGATAGTGGAAGGTCTTCCAGGTCCCTTCCCACCCAAACCATCCCATGATTCCACGATCCTGTGGCTGACCAGCAGCCCCCAACAGCCCATTTCTGAGCAATAAACAGCAATAAAAAGCCAGGAGCTTTCGCTGTCCTGTTTGTTCAGGGCTTTCAGCTCCATCTGCGTCGCCGACCGCGCCGCTCCCACACGGCAGCGGGGTCAGCACGTCGTGTTTGGGGGAAGGGAAATGAGCAGCCTGCCTGGAATTCTTTCCTTTGCCTTTTAGTCTCATCAAGAGCAGCTCCCTGCAGATGGAAACGCAGACTGGCAGCAACTGCGAGCTGCCACCGCTACCTTCTGTTCCCTCCCGCTTTGCCAGGATGGATTCCATCCCCAGACGGGCTGGAATTCGTGCCCGTGGCAGACAGTCCCGTTGGATTAGTCCTTCCCAGGTTCATTCCAGCAATTTGCAGGAAGATTTGCAGTTTGTTTCCCCAGCCCATGCTCTGGGTCTGTCAGATCCACGTAAAGGATGCTGGATTGTTATTTATGTTTTTAACAGGGATGTGGGATATTAAGATTCAATTGAAACAAGTGCCTTGACAAAAATGTCATCAAATTTTCTGCAAGAGATTTCATGCCCCAAACGAGGGGCGTGGGATGAGGACACTCTGCAAAGAAAAGTTCAGTTGAACTCAACGCATCCCAATTTCAGCCCGGAATTCCAAATCCCAGTAATTACCGCTGCACATTTCCCCGTCCTCCAGCACATTGGACAAATGGAAAAATAAATTTCCATCTCCCAGCTCCAAGTGTCCTCACTAATGGCCAAGAGGGAAAATAATGATCACAGCACGGCAGCAAAACCAACACTTGGGCAGCACTTCAACGTCGAGGGCAAACAAGGGGAGAATCCAAAACGAGCGGAGAAACCAACTCCATCTTCCAGCTGCTGGACTGAGGGACTCAAACCCAAAAAAAAAAGGGAAAGTAGACAGAGAAGAGTAGCCAGTTGCCATGGAGACAGCGAGATATGAAAGCAAGAGCTGACAGAACCTTTGGAGTTATTTAAATGCTTGTTATAACATTATGCAAAAGAGCGGGGGAAAGAAAGCGGCGGGGTCAACGTGCTCGGAAGGAAAACAGTGGTTGTGGGATGAGCAAGGTAACGATTTAGGAGTCAGAAATAAGGTTTGGGTAAATGGAGCCGTCTGGAATAATGAGATGATTATGGCCTCTTCCACGAAGGAGGGGAATTTGTTGTGAGGAGCAGAGGAAGGAGGGAACGGTCGTTGGGCCTCAGGGTTGGGGTGAAATCATTTCTCACCAAGAGTCCTCCTCCAGCGCCGCACCTTCACCCCCTCAGCATCTCACCTTCACCCTCTCAGCGCCTCACCTTCATCACCTCAGCCCCTCATCTTCATCCCCTCAGTGCCTCATCTTCGTCCCCTCAGTGCCTCATCTTCACCCCCTCAGCATCTCATCTTCATCACCTCAGCCCCTCATCTTCACCCCCTCAGTGCCTCATCTTCACCCCCTCAGCCCCTCATCTTCATCCCCTCAGCATCTCATCTTCATCCTTTCAGCACCTCAGCTACATCCCCTCAGCTTCACCCCTCAGCCCCTCCCCCTCAGTGCCTCATCTTCAACCCCTCAGCGCCTCATCTTCATCCCCTCAGCGCCTCATCTTCAACCCCTCAGCACTCCAACTCCTCAGCCCCTCATCTTCACCCCCTCAGTGCCTCATCTTCACCCCCTCAGCTCCTCATCTTCACCCCCTCAGCCCCAGCTATCCCTGAGATCCAGGGAAATGGCTCAGGGATGAGATCTGGTCCATACCAGAGTCTCACCATGGTCCTTTGGCTTTGCATCCTTTCCCCATTTCCATCTCCCCTTCTCCGTCCAGCAGCAGCTCTGCTTGGGGCGGTGGGATCACTTGGGATGAACTGGCCCATACAGAGAGGCCAGGCAGGGATTTGGAGCCTCTGAAACTCAAATTTGATGCAGGAACTGGATATCATCTCCCCTTGGATGAAAACCAAATCAAGAGAGCAAGTTCAGCGCCCACAAATCCCCACCCCGTCACTCTGTGCCGAAATGTTCACCCTGCACAAGTGCTCTGTTCTCATCTCTTCTATAAGGCCTGAAGGATTTATTATCCTTCTTCCTGTGAGAAAAAAAAAAGGAAAAAAAATGGGAGAACCTCTTCTTGCCCTGTCATTCCCCCCAAACCTGGAGCAGGGCCTCCTGCTCTGTGCTCTGCTCCGGAGAGGCCACCAGGAGTCAAGCAGAGTAAATCCCATTCCAGCCACACTTTGGGCTCAGCTCCTTCCCGGAGCCATTTGTCAAGTGCTTTTCATCTGAAACATGATTCGGGGATTCAATTACTTTATAAAGTCAATATTTTAGGTCACAGCTTATGCATCAACAAAGACATCTCATGGGATTAGAGCTGAGCATGGTGGAGCTCTAAGTAATGTTCCCTGCGCTGCTCCAGCTGGAAAAGTCGATAAGATCGGTTTGTTTCCCCCCACATTTCTCTCTCAGAGGCTGCAGAAATGATTGTTCACTTCTGTAAATTTAAACCAGCGAGAAGGAGAAAATGTTTCTGGCTGCCTTATTTCCAGAGAGGTAAAACAGGATTGCTGCGGCAGCTCCTCTCCGTGTGCTTGGCAAAAGGCAGCCGAGAGGGGGATGAAAAACAACTCTTTGTGCTCAAAAACAGCGTTAGCAAGGGAAAAGGATCAGGATAAGCCGGTCCCAAACACAGCCAGGCTGGAAAACGAGGAAAAAGCTTTGCAGGGAAAAATAGGAAAGACAGAGGTGTCTGCCTGGTTTTTTGGAGTAGCAGAGAGCTGGAGCTTCCCACCCTCTGCTCCAATATTCCACTAAGCGGGACAAATGTAATTATTCAGGGTTTTAATTAAAGGCTTCAGGAAAAAAAAAACAAAAGGTTCCTCTCTCATTTGAGATGGGGGTTTCTCCCTCCTTATGACGAAGCTTAGCTCAATACTAAATTAAACATTCCAAACTCTCTTTTCCCCCCTGGAATCATCCAAACAGCAAATTTAGAGTCTCTCTTTACCAGGCTATCCACTGATCTTTGCCAAGGCCGCAGCACTTCCTAAATCTCTGCTGGAGTCAGAAAAGCATCAAGGAAAAATAAAAGGATTAAAAGTTTCTGCAACTCAGATCTCTTTCCTGGAAAAACTTCCAAGGCCAGAAGTGTTTTCAGCACAGAGCCCCTGCAGAAGCCTCGTGGGGCACAGCAGAGCCGCCAGGGATCTCGAGATGGGCCAGAAGCAAATTCCTTGGGCTGTAAATCCAGGGATGGATTGCCAGGATGCAACACCAGGACTCATCCGTGGCGATTTAGGAAGATTACGAGGGCTGCAAAACCTTTTAGACCAAAGCCAGAGGCTCAAACCTCTGCAAAAACCCCCACGGAGGAGCTCTGCAAGCAGAGCCCCAGGAGCTGTTCCTGCTGCGTGAGGAGCAGACCTGATCCCACGGGACTGAGCCACCACGTGCCCCAGGCAGCTGCTTTTATTCCAGGAAAGGGAATCGGAGCCATTGAGGTTGGAAAAGCCCTCCAAGATCGAGTCCAGCCATCCCCAAGGCCACCACTGCCCTGCGCCCCCAAGCGCCACATCCACAGGGATTTGAATCTCGCCGGGGACGGGGACTCCACCACGCCCTGAGCAACTTTTCTGTGAAGAAATATTCCCAATACCCAACCTAAACATTCCTTGGCTCAACTTGAGGCCGTTCCCTCTCCTCCTGTCCCTGTTCCCTGGGAGCAGAGCCCGACCCCCCCCGGCTGCCCCCTCCTGTCAGGGAGTTGTGCAGAGCCACAAGGTCCCCCTGAGCCTCCTTTTCTCCAGGCTGAGCCTCTTTCCCAGCTCCCTCAGGAATTCTCCAGCCCCTTCCCAAAGCCAACTTGGGGCCAGCATTGCTGGATTTTGGCTACCAACCACCCCTCCCGTCCTGCCCTGGAGGTCAGCGAGGAGGAAGAAAAGCGATGAACAGCGAGAACCCATCGTGGGTGATTAATTTGGGCTCATTAGGAAGAGAAAACAAGCCCGGCCATTTAGCAGCTCACCGCGGGCATTTAATGGGATTAACGCAGCAGCGGGAAGGGCTAAACCCCCTCCTGGAGCTGGGAATTGCTGTGGACGCAGCCGACGATCCATGGCATCCACCCCAAACTCCCCCAAACAGCCCCGGAAGAAGAGCTGGAAACGCTGAGCCCCCGCAGGGCGTTTTGGGGCGGTTCTCCGAGCCCTTTTAGCAGCTCGTTATCAGCAAACACTCAGGGAAGGCTGCTCAATTAGCAGGAATTGGGGAAACTGGGAGATTTCCCAGCAGCAGCAGCGAGGTTTAGGAGCAGAGAGCAGAACTCCTTTCCCCCCTCCTCTCCGACTCTCTTTACCCATTGACAAGGGGTGATAAAGCTGCGAGAGCTTCGCGGGATTTTTCTGGCAAATGAGCCATAAAATAGGATAGGTTTAGGATTTTACCGAAATGGGAGAAGCCGTCCAATTAGGCTCGAAGAAAAATTAGGATATCCTGCTAATTATAGCATCCGAGGCTTGGGTTTGTTTGATGAGGAGCTCGCTTCGGGTGACAAAAACACCGGCTTTGAAGGTGGGGGAAAAAAGAAGGGAAATGAGAAATGGAAGATCTAGAGTGACCGAAAATCCAAGTGTGGGCACACAACTGCATCCGCCCATCCCACAATTCCAGCCGGGATCAGCCTGGTCCGGGACCACCGGCACGTCCTGCCTGCCTCCCAAATTCCCTCCACCACATCCCAGCTCCGTCTGCATCCCAAAAGAGGAGCCGGCTCCATGAGGGGATGTCCCGCACGCGTCAGGATTTGTCCCAGTTGGGGTGATTCTCCTGCTCTGTGGCGCCATGGAAAAGATGGGAAAGAGGGTGGGAAGGAGGAGGAGGAGCTGGGAATTTAGAGAGGGTGAAAGGCTCTTGGTGGCCCTGCAGCCCTGGATTAGGGTTCCCAGAACTTGGAAGTGAGAGAATAAAGGCATCAGGATTTAATAAAAGCTTTAATTCTCATTAAAAGAAGTGTAAAATTAATAATTAAACCGGTTTTTATAAAATGCCCAATTCTGGGTTTGGTAACTGCTCAGGAGGAGACCCTGCAGCACATCCCAGACCCAGAACAGAGCCAGCCTGGGAACACCTGCAGGAACACAGTCATTAATTCATCCCAGAATGGATTCCTAAGGCCATTTCCTCCCAGAAAAACCAGGGACAGGTTTGGGAGCCACTCCCTGCCGTATTTCCAGCCAGCTGGAATTAACCTCAGGCCCTGAAGGGATCTCTGTGTCCAGCAATGGAGCAAAATAAATCCCACACCAATGGTTTGGGTTGGGAGGGACCCTAAAGCCCATCCCATTCCACCCCCTGCCATGGGCAGGGACACCTTCCACCGTCCCAGGTGCCCAAGCACCAGGCAATTATCCCAAAACCACATTTGGGATACGGGAACAACCTTCAGGCAGCAGCTGGATCAAGAGAGCCACAGGCTCAGCCCCGGAGCCGCTGTAAAAACCCTTTTACTCCTCCAGGGACATTTCCATCCGTGCACATTTCCAGGAGCGCATCACATCCCCACTCACCCATCCCATCCCATCCCATCCCTGTCTCCAGAGCAAATTCCATGAAAATTTTTTTCCCTTGACTTTGAGAACAACCCCAAAAAAATCCCCTCCTGCCAAAGGTTCTGTTTTGCCCCACAGCCCTGCCCACAAACGGAGCTGTCCAAACCCGAAAGGGCAAATGGAACCACCAAGGAACGGTTCCAAACTGGGAAAGGATGGATATTCACGGAATATTTTGGTTGCATCCCACCTATCTTTGTAACAGACACTCTGGAGAGTGGCAGCAAGGAGCAGCCTAATTAGCACAAAGGGTAATAATTAAGGATGCGAATGCTGTAGATGTCACTCGGTAATTTAACCGGGAATGGGCAAAGCACCACCAGATCCCTGGAAAACAACCCCAGCAAAGGGATTACAGCAGGAAAAAGGCAGGGAATTAACAGAGATTTTTAAACAAGAGAAAAAAAACCCCAATCCTAAAATTCCAGGAGATTCAGGACATAAAATGTGGGAATGGGTTGGGGTTTATGGGATGTTGCAAAAATAGAAGGGAAAGAGGGAAAGCAGGAGGAAATAATCTCTTGGGAAGGTGTTTTGGGCAGTGCAAAACGGGGATATCCATGGATATATCCACAGGGATATCCACAGTACATCCGTGGATATATCCACAGGAATATCGGTAGTACATCCATGGATATATCCACAGGGATATTCACAGGCATATCCATGGATATATCCTCAGGAATACCCACAGTACATCCATGGATATATCCACAGGAATATCCATAGGTGTATCCATGGATATATCCACAGCGATATCCGCAGTACATCCATAGATATATCCACAGGGATATCCACAGTACATCCATGGATATATCCACAGGGATATCCGCAGTATTTCCATGGATATATCCACAGGGATATCCACAGTATATCCATGGATATATCCACAGGAATATCCATAGGTGTATCCATGGGTATATCCACAGGGATGTCCACAGTACATCCATGGATATATCCACAGGGATATCCACAATATATCAGGGATACCCACAACATATCCATAGGTACATCCATGGATATATCCACAGGGATATCCGCAGTATTTCCATGGGTATATCCACAGGGATATCCACAGTACATCCATGGATTTATCCACAGGAATACCCACAGTACATCCATGGATATATCCACAGGGATATCCACAGTACATCCGTGGATATATTCACAGGGATATCCACAGTAGTTCCATGGATATATCCACAGGGATATCCACAGTACATCCATGGATATATCCACAGTATTTCCATGGATATATCCACAGGAATATCCACAATATATCAGAGATATCCACAACATATCCATAGGTATATCCATGGATATATCCACAGGAATACCCACAGTATATCCATAGATATATCCACAGGGATATCCACAGGCATATCAACAGAGATATCCACAGTATATCCATGGATATATCCACAGGGATATCCACAGGCATATCCACACTGCCTTTTCCAAGGAAATCATCTGCTCATTCCACGTGTATTTTGCAGCACCCAAAATGTTTCCGCTGCTCCACGGTCCCAGCCAAAGCCACTCCCGCGGCTCCAAAGGATTTTCCAATGCTTTGGCTGGGAAAGACAATCCCAAAATCCCACAAATAAACGCCTAAACTGGGAAAAGTCCTTTTCCTTAAGGAGCCATTTCCGGCGGCAAAGGGAATCCCACCGGCAGCAGCACATCCAACCCTCTGCCTGGACCCATCCCAGATCCACAGGACTGAGCGTGAAGCAATCATTTCATAGAAAATCCATAAATTCTGTAGTGAATTAATTAAAAATGGAGAATTTTGTTCGGAAAAGCCCTCCAAGATCATCAAGCCCAACCTTTGACCAAATCCCACGTTTTCTTTGGATATTCCCAGGGTTGGTGGCTCCACACTTCCCCGAGCAGCCTCTTCCAGTGTTGAACCACTCTTTGTGTGAAGGAATTTTTCCTGATATCCAACCCGAACATTCCGGAATATCCAAGGGAAGCTCCTGCTCTCGTCCCCCCGCCCGCCCTTCACTGCAGAGGTTTTATAGAAATACTTAAAATATTTATTCCAGGAATATTCTGCTTTCCCGGGAAATCGGGCAGGGAAGTGCAGCCTTCACCCCGCGCTCCCAGCAGCTGGAATGAGACACTCCAGGATGGACACGGGATTTTTCCAAAGGCCGGGAATGCCGGCGGCTCCGCATCCCGCTGCGCTGGAAATCACCGGGAAACGTTAACAAACAGCTCCATCTACTGATCCCTGCCCTCCCAAATCCCAGCCCGCGGCATCCAGGGGGATTCAGCATCCAGAGGGATGCAGCATCCAGCAGGGTTTTTATCCCGGGCACAGCCCCTCACAGTCTCATGGGATGGGGGAGAAAATCGGGAGGGGGAAAAGCTGGAGAACGCGGGCGTTGAGGAAAGGACACTTTAATAGGGAAAGGAAAAGCCAAAGAAGGATTCCATTCCCCCTTTCCCACAAATCGAAATCCCCACGCCAGCTTTGGGAAGAGAATTGGTTTTATCCCAGCCCAAGCCACACTTCCTCCACCCTTTTTTCCACATTATTTATTCCGAGCTCAGGTCCCGCCCTATCCAAGACATCCCGATTTATTCCCGCCACCCTTCCCATCCATGGATGTAGCACACACATCATCCCCTCACCCTATGGATCATCCCTATAAAATGTCTTTTCAATGCCCACAAAATTCCCCAAAATGCCTTTTCCTGGCCCAGCTCTCTCAGAATTCCCTTGGAATTTCAAGGAATTGCCATTCATTATATCTGTTTCCATCTCATTGAGTGAAATGGGATACGAAGGACATGGATACACACGGGATTTAAAAAGCTGACAAGCAAAGGAATCATGGAATCATGGAATGCTTTGGGTTGGAATGGACCTTAAATCCCAACTCATCCCACCCCTGCCATGGGACTATCCCAGGTTGCTCCAAGCCCCATCCAACCTGGCCTGGGGCACTTCCAGGGATGGAGAAGCCACAGCTTCTCTGGGAATTCTATTCCTCCCCTCCCTCCCAGCCAGGAATTCCTTCCCGATATCCCATCTATCCCTGCCCTCCGGTGGTTTAAACCTCGG
The DNA here is from genome assembly GCA_014706295.1 of Lycocorax pyrrhopterus obiensis. Classification (NCBI taxonomy): domain Eukaryota; kingdom Metazoa; phylum Chordata; class Aves; order Passeriformes; family Paradisaeidae; genus Lycocorax; species Lycocorax pyrrhopterus. The sequence goes on along the minus strand of JACSVZ010000007.1, from coordinate 62,813,337 downwards.
GAGGTGATTCTGCATCACAGATCATTAGAAATATTAATTCAAATGAACTGAAATTGGGAATTAAGGAAGCCCCGAGGGATCTGCTCCCGTTGGAACACCCAAACTTCAGCTCAGGCTACAAAAATCCATGGAAACTCCCGGGTCCCAGGCTGGCCACGGAGGATCCAGGCTCTACCGGCAGAGCCAGCATGGAATAAACGCAGAAAAACTGGGAAAAGATTTCTGCGTTGAGGAGCTGTTGGGTGGAATGTTCAAACAGTCCCAGCCTCTTTCAGGGCTCCCAGGACGGCCGATTTTCCTGATTTTCCCTGGAATTCGCCGCTTCCCATCCTTCTCTCCCTTCTCCTGGAGTTTTGCTGGAAAAAACTCTCCTTGACCCATGGCTTTATCCGGAATTGCTGGGTTTTGGATCCAAAGGAGTTTTTTAGGGCGTTCCTGGTGGAGCGATGGTCCAGGGTGAGAGAGCCTCGGGGAACGGGATTGGGGATTTTCAGCAGGGAGGATTTGGGAAGCAACAAACATCCCCCTAAAGGGCACATCCACGGCATTTCCTTTTCCCTGGAGCTGATCCTTTAGGATGAGCCCCTCCCCCGCCCTTAATGACCGGAGGCAACAGTAATTAATTACCCTAATTAGCACCAGCCTGCTTAGCACCATCCTTATCCGTTATCCCATTGGGATGCGGGGTGCTTAACCCCCATCAACATTCCAGCTCCAAGAAATTCCCCTTTTTTAGAGCAGACTTCGTGCCTTTCTCCACTCCCAATTCCTGATGGAGCTGTGGGAATCCAGCTGGGTTTTCTCCCAAAAAATCAGGCTGGATTAGGGCATTTTCCATCGGTCTCTGGGAAGATGGAGTGGATGGAGCAGCATCTTTCAGCCTCCCTCGCCGAGCAGCTCCCGGGAAGGAATAAAACAGGATCGCTGCTCCTTCCGCAGCTGCGATCCCGGCGTTTTATGGATGTGTGTGCTGGTTTGGCCAAAATCCAGTAATATATCCCCTGAGAGAAAACCAGGTTACAACCACCCTTCCCCCCACAGGGTTCGGGAAAAAAGGAAATTTCTCCTCGAAGGAAAGTGAAAGAGATAAAAACTATTTATTTTAACAAACACACAGGAAAAGGATAATGATGCTAAATAATGAAATGAAATCTCTCGCTATAGAGAGAAACCTGGGAAGATTTCAGAGTCCTTCTGGAGGTGTGGTCTCTCTCCTCCTCGGAGCTGGGTCGGTGAGGGGCCACCCCCGGGCCTTGGGGAGGGAATTCTCCCGATGTGTTCTGATGTTGTTGAACAGTCCAGAAGAAAAGAAGGGAAAAACCAAAGTCCCAGGAAACAAAAGTTCAACTCTCTGTCTCACGCCGAGAGGGGAAAAGGGAAAAAAAAGCCCAGCTGGGTGAAGGAAAGTGAGCAGGGTGCTCCCTCTGTGTTCCTGCAGCCAGAGAACGCAGAGCAGTGAAATCTCTGTGTCCTTGGGAAACTGCTTTGAAAAGTTCGTTTGGTTTTTTTTTTCTCAAGTTCAGTTTAAAGGCACAGAAAAGGCACAAAGTTACTTTTTGGGCATAGAGCATGATAGGGGATACACATGACAGAGTCACCCCAAGACAATGTGGCAGCTTTGATATTCCCTTCAAAACCGGCTGTGAACGTGAGAGGCAGGCTTGCCACTCGCTGCCGGGGTTGTTGTGCTTTGCAGGGAAAGGATTGGCTTTTCCGAGAGCAAACAATATCCCACATGAGCACGAGGCTGCAGCTGAAGCTCTTCCCGATCCCGGCACGCTGCCCCTTCCCTGGAATGGGACGAGAGGGTGCCAAAATCAAGGATTAACTTCCTGAAATATCCTCGTTTTCTTTATTTCTTCTACAGCTTGGTATCGCCTCACGCAGGGTGTCCCTAAAATAATCAGATGTGCCCAAATCCATCCGGCCAAAATCCAGCACGGAATCATCAGAGAATTCCAGAATGTTTTGGGATGGAAGGGACACTAAATCCCATCCCATCCCACCCCTGCCATGGGCAGGGACACCTCCCACTATCCCAGGCTGCTCCAAGCCCTGTCCAGCCTGGCCTTGGACACTTCCAGGGATCCAGGGGCAGCCACAGCTTCTCTGGGAATTCTATTCCACCCCCTCCTCACCCTCACAGCCAGGAATTCCTTCCCAATATCCCATCTAAACCAACTCTCTGTCGGTTTGAATCCATTCCCCCTTTCCCTGCCACTCCAGGCCTCGTAAAAAGTCTCTCCCCATCTTTCTCGTTGGATCCTTCAGGTACTGGAAGGCCACAATTAGGTCACACTTGTTCCAATGCCTGACAGGCCTTTCCGTGAGGGAATTTTCCCAAAATCCAACCTGAGCACAGCCTGAGGACAATTCCTGTCCCTGCTCCCTGGGAGCAGAGCCCGACCCCCCCCCGGCTGCCCCCTCCTGTCAGGGAGTTGTGCAGAGCCACAAGGTCCCCCCTGAGCCTCCTTTGCTCCAGGCTGAGCCCCTTTCCCAGCTCCCTCAGGAATTCTCCAGCCCCTTCCCAGCTCCCTCAGGAATTCTCCAGCCCCTTTCCCAGCTCCCTCAGCCGCTCCTCATCTTTTCCATGTGTGAAACATGGATTCCGTATGAAAAGATGCAGAGATTTGCGGAAAAACCTCCCGGAATTTTGGCACCATTCCAAGAGCCCGGGCCGTGGAAGGAGGGGCTGCCCCTCCCTGATCTTGGGGACTCCTCATGTCGGGAAAACCAAGGTGGGGATGGGTCACAGCTTGGGCTCGATGATCTTGGAGGTCTTTTCCAACCAAAACCGTTCTGTAACCTCACCCAGGTGGGGGAAGCTCCATCCCCACCCCCCTGCACAGCATTTTTTAGGAGTTTTCCCTCAGAACGCCGACTGAGGCAGGAATGAGGTGAGGCAGCAGCTCGGGGGGGCTTTTCCAGCTCAACCCAGGCTGGCCCTGAGGGCTCAAAGCCACGCTTGTGCCCCAAAGATCATTTTCCAGCGCTGGAGTTCCCTGTCCGAGCACACCCGACCTTTGGCAGGCTGGGATTTCAGCCGCAGCCCCACAAATGTCCCCGCTGCTCCTCATTCCCTGCTCCCATTCATCATTCCCACACGGCCTAATCCAAGGGGACGGGAGCGCGGCTCCTCCGAGTGATCCCACTGATCCCTCATTACTCCCCTTGTTCCAGCCCTCTGCTTCCCCAGCTGGCACCAAACCCGAGCCCCTCATTCCAGGCTGGCTCTGCAAGGCCAGGCCTGCTTTAGGCCTGGAATCAATTAGGCAGGACCCGGCCCAGCGGCTCGGAGAGCGGCTCAGAGCAGCTTTAATTTTGATTAATATCTCCTGCTGCCTTTAAACCCGTCCAGGCACGACTCCCGACCCAGCCAGGCTTGTTAAAATCATAAATCAATCCGTCCCCTTCCCTCCTGACGCTCCGAGACCTTTCCAGGCGCAGCCATCCAGACTTTTATTTACTGCGTTTGCCTCAGCCCTCTGCAGAGAGGAAAATCCTCTCATCAAAGCCCCCCCCAAAAAAAGCCTGGAATGTGGATTTGTTTTAAAGCAATTAAAGTTACCTCGTGAGGGCGGGACACTGAAGCTCTCTCCAGGCTGGGAGCTAACAGCTCACCCCAGGACTCACATCCCGAGGTTTTGCTCGTCCTGGGAGGAAAAACACACACCTGGACACGTGCTCATCTATTTATCTGGAAAAAATTCCCTCAGCTTCAGTCACCAGCCAGTTCATGCCCCCACAATCCCATTTCAGAGCCCCAAACCAGCCCCTTTCAGCCATTCTCGACGCTCAGAGCCCTTCCCATCCCAATCCCTGCCCACCCGCTCAGCCCTGGGGGAGAAAAACACCGAGGAAATTGTGGTTCTTTTAAACTTTTTGGTCTTTTATTCCCTTTTCTGGCACTCAAGGCACAGGTTTGGGGTCTGGAACTCACAGTGCAGCCCAGGCTGGGGAAAGGGGCAATCCCGGTTTGGCCACACTGCAGGTGCTCTGTGGGGCTTTGGGACTTAGAGTCGCCCCAAAAGGAGAGGGGGACACCTTTTTAGGGCAGAAAACTCCAAGTGGCAGAGTCCCATCATCTCCCTGATGTGTATTTTGAAAGCTGGCACTGGCAGGGAGGAGATAAAACTGCTGCTCTGTGAGAAAAGATCCAAAGGTTGGTTGTCAGTTCTTCAGCCCTTACCCCAAAAACGGGGTTTTCAGCCAAACTTTGATCAGTTCTCAGCCTGAAAAGGGAAAATTTTTGTGTCTTTTGTGTGGACATCCACACTCCAAGCCAGCCTTTGGGAAGGGAGGCATCATTCCGTCCTTTTCACCACCCCTTCCCAGTATTTTTGTCCCAGTGCTTTTGGGACAACCCCTCTGCAAACAAAACTGATCCCTTGAAGTGATTTCCCCTCGGCTGCAAAGAGGTAAATCCGAAACCTATAAATGTTAAATCTCCAAAGCACGTCAGGGCTGGTGTGGGGGCAGCAGGGAGCGTGGCCAGGCTCTGGGACAGAATGGAATCATGGAAATGTGGAATCCCAGACTGGTTTGGGCTGGAAGGGATTTTAAATCCCATCCCACCCCTGCCATGGGGATCCCCACGATCCCACGCTGCTCCAACCCCATCCAACCTGGCCTGGGACACTTCCAGGGGCAGCCACATCTGTGCCAGCCCCTCCCCTCTCCAACCACTCAAATCCAACCCAAACAACCCCAAAATTTCAGAAACGTCCCATATCCACCCAAAATTCATCACGAGCTCTGTGAGTGATGCACGCTCAGACCCAAAAACATTTCCCTGAGTTGTGGGCCTCACTTTATCCCACAGAATCTTTCAGGGATGAGCCACGGGAGCCCAAATTCCATGAGCCCAGCAGAGCTGAGCCCTTGGCTGCAATTCCAGCAGGGAATAATGGAGGATATTGCAGGGGATAACAGAGCTGGGATCGATTTTGTGTCACCAGCTGCTGTGACACCTTCCATCAAACCCCGGGAAGCAGCAAGGGAATCACGGCACGTTTTACAGCTCCTGTGAGCACTCCAGGGCTCCAGACACGGGGCCATAAACTCAGGACATCATTCCAGAGGGGTTTCTGCTCTCCTGAGCCACAGAACATTTCTTTTCCAGGGTTTGGGTGGTGTTTACCACCCTCAAAGCGTGAGGAATGATGCCTGCACACACACACACACACAGACACACAGAGAAATATTCTCTGTGGTCCCAGAGCTCCAAGAAAATCAGCTGAACAAAAATAGTCCTGAGCAGAGCTAAGCCCCAGGCAGGGCTGGATCCAGGGTTTTCCCTGCTTTTCCCATCTTTTCATGGGAGAAGCACAAAGTCACAGAGGCATCGGAAGGCTCTGCAGGCGTGGGAGGATCCCAGGTGCTTGGTCAGGGGGGTTCCTGCAGCACAGGTGAGATCCCGGCTCAAATCCTCCCGTTTTCCATACAAAATCCCAGCTCTGCAGAGCCACCGAAGGCATGGGGGGGAGGGGAGGGGGAGGAGGAGGATGGAGCAGGAGGATGGAGGAGGAGAAGGATGGAGGAGGATGGAGGATGGAGGATAAGGAATGGAGGAGGATGGAGGATGGAGGATAAGGAATGGAGGAGGATGGAGGATGGAGGAGGAGGATGGAGGAGGATGGAGAGGAGCAAGGAGATGGTGCTGGATGATCAAAGCCCCTCTGCAAAGCAGGAATCTTTAACCAGAGTCAGGATTCCAGCTTTTTCATGGAATCACACCCAAGAAATCCCAGCCTTTAGCATGGATTTCCCCTTGCAGAGCTCACCTACAAACCCTCCCTGCTGAGGGCTGGGGGGAGCATCCCACCGGCACATCTGGAGCTGGATTTCTTCACCAGCACAAGCAGGAGCTGTCAGGACACCAACAAGGGCCCCTCATTCCCGGAAATTTTAACCTTAAGCCTCCATCAGCACCTGAGAAGCCTCTTCCAACCTCATGCTGGAAGAAAAAGACACAAATCCATAGGGAGCAGCTCAGCAGGGCTGTGCGGTGAAGCTGGAGCTGCACAGAGGGAGAGGAGGGGCAGCTTTGGCCTCTCCAGGGATGCAGAATCACAACTCCCAAGAGCCTGGCAGGAGGGGGCAGCCAGGGGAATTCAGGCTCTGCTCCCAGGGAACAGGGACAGGAGGAGAGGGAACGGCCTCAGGCTGCGCCAGGGGAGGCTCAGGGTTTGGATATTGGGAAAATTCCTTCCTGGAAAGGTTTGTCCAGCCCTGGCACAGCTGCCCAGGGCAGTGCTGCAGTCCCCATCCCTGGAGAGACCTCTAAGATCGAGTCCAACCATTCCCAGCACTGCCAAGGCCACCACTGCCCCCTGTCCCCAAGTGCCACATCCACAGGGATTTAAATCCCTCCAGGGATGGGGACTCCACCCCTGCCCGGGGCAGCCTGTTCATCCCAGAGTGGTTTGGGTTGGAAGGGACCTTAAATCCCATCCAATCCCACCCCTGCCATGGGCAGGGACACCTTCCACTGTCCCAGGCTGCTCCAAGCCCCAATGTCCAACCTGGCTTTGGGCACTTCCAGGGATCCAGGGGCAGCCACAGCTTCTCTGGGAATTCCAGCCCAGCCCCTCCCCACCCTCCCAGCCAGGAATTCCTTCCCCATATCCCATCTAAACCGACTCTCCCTGAGATTAAAGCTGGAATGATAATTCCAGCATTATCCATCGCTCAGCGAGCCGACGCCTGGGAAACCACGGCAATCCCGCCAACAGGGAAGGCACCAATTGGACTTTTAAGTTTGTTTAAGGCAGTTTTCCCACGAAACAAGTAAACATTCCTAACTGAATAAATACTTCCCCGTTGAGTCGAGGAGCATTCCGTGGCTGTTGGCATAAATATTCAGTTATGGAAATGATTGGGATGGAAATAGATTTTTCCAGGCCATAAATAAACCTTGTCTGCAAGGAACACACTCCCAGCAAGAGGCGTGAATCCGAGCCGCTGGTGCCTCCTGCCAGCCCTTGGGAATGTTTTATTTAGAAGCACTTCTGCTCACCACACAGCCCGATCCCATCTGCCCAGAGCAGAATCATGGAATCACTGAGGCTGGAAAAGATCTTTGGGATCATCGAGTCCAAGCTGTGCCCGATGCCCACCTTGTCCCCAGCTCAGAGCTCTGAGTGCCACCTCCAGGAATTCCTTGGACACCTGCAGGGATGGGGATTCCAAACCTCCCTGGGCAGCCCATTCCAAGGCCTGACCACCCTTTCCACGGGGAAATTTTTCCTGAAAAGTTCTCCTGCACAGCCCCCCTGTGCCCAGGGGCTCATCCCAGCACTGGGATGTAGAAGGTTTGGCAAAGGACTGTGCCAAAGGAATAAATAAAATTATAAAGGAATTTGGGATTCGTGAGCATCACTGCAGTTCCAGCCTGGTGCTGCTCACCTGTGGGAACCAGCAGGGAGAAATCCGTGGGATTTATCCAAATCCGCTGTGCTGGATGCAGGAGCGATGCTTCCCTCGAGCTCAGCACAGCTTTTGGCCCCACGAAGCGACGCCCAAATGTCACCGACTGAGTCTGACTCCTCTGAAATGAATTTATGGATAAAAGCCCTCAGGTCAGGAATATGCAGGGTGCCAGCGAGGGTGAGGAGAGCTCTGCCCGGGCTGGTGAAGAAGCAGGAGGAAATCAGGGATAACCTGGGCAGGGATAAACAGCTCCTGCCTGGTCTGGGTGGGATTTTAAACTTTTGCCCCAAAATGACACCAAGGCACCAAAACCAGAAGGAAAGGAAAGGCAGGAGCTGGAATTTTGCTTTCAAAGTCACCCAGACTCAAATGGCAGCGAGGAGAGCTCGGCTCTGCCCCAATCCTCCTGTCCATCAGCAAGGATACAAAATATTGGGATTTTTCAAACCAAAGAGAGGACAGGGAATCCGCAGGACAAACTCCTGCACGCTCCAGCTCGCGGGAGGGAAGCTGGGATCCACGGACACAGCAAGGAGCGGGAATTGCAGGCAGACGGTGCCATCTAGCAGCAGCTCCTGGAGCGGGAATGCTGCGCTGCCTTTTTGGGAATGCTGCTCTGGCTTTGGGAAGGCTGCTCTGCTTTTGGGAATGCTGCACTCCCCTGGCACTGGGAAGCCATTCCCTGTGTCCTGTCCCTCCATCCCTTGTCCCAAGTCTCTCTCCAGCTCTCCTGGAGCCCCTTTAGGCCCTGCAAGGGGCTCTGAGCTCTCTCTGGAGCCTTCTCCTCTCCAGGTGAACATTCCCAGCTCTCCCAGCCTGGCTCCAGCCCTCGGTCTCATTCCCTTCAGGAGAGGACCCCCATTTTTCCTGCTCTTCCTTTTATCACCAGGGCACCTTTAGAAACCTTTTTTGCCACCCTTGATGGCTCTGGGCAGATTTAATTCCTTCAGGGCTTTCCCAGTTCCTGTTCCCTTGGATAACTTCCCTGTATCCCCTCGGGCTGCCTGTCCCTGCTCCCACCCTCTGCAGGTTTCCTTCCTTTCCATATTTGGGTTTGTCCCTTTCCCTCAGCTCGGCTCTGGAATTCCGGACAGCCCTAAACTCGGTGTCACTCCAAGCATCACCTGCAGCCTCCAAACCGCCCCCGGTGGAGCTTGATCCCCGCAGGAATTTGGGAATGTCAAGCTGAAAGTGTTATCCCAGTCTCACAGCTGGGGAAGGGAACTCCTGATCCTGATCCAGGTGATTGGGATCCACCTGGAACTCACCTGGAGATGCTGGGAGAAGGAAAGGAGCCTGAAGATCACCCCCAGCCCGGTCCCATAAACACAGGGGGGACAGCAGGAGGCACAGGTATTCCCAGCAGGAATGGCACTGCTTTCCCATCCGAGCACTGCCAGCTTCCTTTTCCAGCCTCGGGATGAGCTGAGAAGCCAAAGTTTTACCCAAAGCCTTTGAAATTCCTCCCGGAGCCTCTGGCAGGCATAGATTTTATCTGGTGCATAATCCACTGCAATTTAGTGGGGTTTCAGCAGCGCAAATCCCCTACGAACTCAATTCCAGCAGCTGGAAGCTCATCTCTCCCAAAGCCAAGGCATCACTGTCTTTTCCTTGGCTCCAAGCAGGACATTTTATTTCCCTGAAGGAAAACATTTATTAGCTGTTCACTATTAATGCAAAGCCCTCGAAGTGGATTTGGATTTCACCTGTTCTTCAGGGGAATCAGCAGCTCTTTATAAATCGTTTTGCATCCGAATAAGTTCGGGCTTCGCATCCATGAACCTCCAGAGATTGGAGCCACCAGCTTTGGGGAGAAACTAAACGCAATTTTCACACTGAGCTCAGGAAATTCAAGGTTTTGTCACCTCATCTTCGTTGTACATTGGGCAATAAATATTTGGTTAAGGCAGCAATGAGGTAAAAAGGAATTACAGCTTGTTCTACACCACTTTCTCCCCAGACTGAAAAGGTGGGAGCAATAGAAAAGGAGGTTTAAAGCTTTTAAAAAAATTAGGTGCCAATGGAGGTATTTAAATGTTTACAAGGTGATTTAAAAACATATTTTATCTTAGGTTGCAATAGGGATTTATTTGCTTTGCCATTAACCACCCTCAGCTATTTGTTTCACTTTTGCTTTCCATCATGAGGATAAAAATATTCTGGCACAGATTTGGTGCCCAGATCCTCAGGGCAGCAGCACAGGGAAAATGATCCCAAATCCCTTTTGCCATCAGGAAGGAGCTTTGCTCAGGAAAGAGGGACAAATATCCACAATTCCCTGCCTGGCTTGAGCAGCTCTTGCAGCTCTGAGAATCCAAAGAATTCCAACAGTGCTGCCATGTCCAAGGCTCTCAGTGGTACCCACCACGGGAGCATCCTCCTGTGTCCAACACGTAGGGAAAAACACGGATTTCCCACTGGGAAGTGCCTCCAGCACCTCTGAGAGGTGGCAGGAGGGAAGCTGGACACAGCAGCAGGAACTGCAGAGAACCTCCCATCACATTTTGCATTTCTCCAAAATTTTACAACTCAGTTAACACCCCCCCAGAAATTCAATCTTTTGGTTTAAAGGCCATTATGGTTTTCTGATATTTCAGAACCACACCAAAGCCAAACACATCCCAGAGGATTCCCCTCCCTGTGCATGACAGAAACTGGGGGGAAAAACCCAAAACCACCAGCAGAGCAACTGAGTATTTTTATTTTTGAGTGCAGAACCTTTGCACTGGTTTTCTGGTAAGAACCAGCATTTAACCATTTCTCCTTCCAAATGAGAGGCCCAACCACCTCCTGGTGCAGCAAAGCCAACCCAGCACCAAGCAGAGCTCCTAAAGGATGCCAAACCCACATCCCCGTGCCACACACGGGTGGATTTAGCAGGAGCAGGTAGAAGGAGCTGCTTCCTCACCATCATCCTCCTCCCAGCTGGGCAGGGAACTGGGACCTTGATAAAGTGAGAAACCCTCCCAGGAACCGGCTCAGTCCAATGGCAGCAGCTCAAGGCAAGGCAGAGGTGGAAATGTGAGAAAGTGAGATTTAAACATTTATCCCTTTTTGATTTTGATTAGCTTTTAACTCTGAATTTATCCTATTTAGTGTCCCAGCAGTCGCTGCTCCTCTCCTGCGCCTTGCTGTGGGTTTAATCCCCTGGCAATGACCTCACGGTGACAGTAACATTTTCTCCCAAATCGTGGAATGGTTGGGGCTGGAAGGGACCTTAAATCTATCCAGTTCCATGGGCAGGGGCACCTTCCACTAGACTTGGAGCCACCTGGGATAGTGGAAGGTGTCCCTGCCCATGGCAGGGGTGGAACTGGATGGGATTTAAGGTCCCTTCCAACCCAAACCATCCTGGGATTCCCTGATAATCCCACAGCCCTTCAGCTTTGCTATGGGCACACCTGGGTTTGCTCCCATTCCCTGCTCGCCACCCCATTTCATTGATTTAATAACCAGGGGGACAAAGTAAAGGCTCCTGGAGATTCCCACAGGATCTGCAGAGCACTCAGCCAGGAGAGATCAGCATTTGGCAATCCAGGTGTGAGCAGAGCATTCACCTGGTCAGTCCTCTCAGAGCAAAGGCATTCAATAGCAGAACAGCACCCAGATAATTGTAATCCCCCTTTAAAGGGCTTGGGAAACGTAATTCCAGACCTCTGGCACACTCGAGTGTCTCTTTAACTCACTCCCTTCAGAGAAGCTGTGGCTGCCCCATCCCTGAAGTGTTCCATGCCGGGCTGGACAGGGCTTGGAGCAGTCTGGGATAGTGGGAGGTTGGGAAGCTGAGCACGGCAGGGCAGCCCCCCACACTCCAGGAGCAGCACTGTATGGAGAAGAACCCCCGCAGCCGCTATAACCTTTACAGAAGGAAAACACGCACGGACCAGCTGGGTTAGGAAACCATTTATTAAATAAAGCTGAGCCAAGACGCTGCCGATGTGTCAGGAAAGCCCAGGGACGCCTCGGGAGCTCCTGGCTGTCGCCTCATCCTCCCGGCGCTCAGTCCAGCTGCAAGAGAGCGAGAGAGACGAGAGCAGTCAGCGGGAACCGGCACCCCCGAGCCCCTTCCCGCTGCCGCGGGGCTCACCTTGATGAACCCGATGTCCTTTGCGTACTGGCGGAAGCACTGCCGGCACATGTTGAGCCCGTACTTGCGGATGAGGCCGTGGCGGTTGGAGCACACGCGGCTGTGAGGGGAACAGAGAGAGAGGCGGGTGAGGGCGGGGAATGGCGCCGGGGAGGGGGATGGGAATGTGAGGGGAAGGGGAGCGAGGCAGGGGGGTGAGACGGCAGCCACAACCCGGGGAGCCCAAGGAGCAGCACTGACCAAGAGCGGGAGCCCTGCCCGAACTTCCTGGGGTGGCTCCAGTAGAGCTGCTGGTGGCCCATGGCTGCGCGGTGCCGAGAGAAAGATGGCGGCGGCCGCCTCTCCTTATACCCCTCACGGCGCCTCCCGGCGTGCACCGCGCGGCGCGCGCGCTCTGACCGCGACGTCACGGCCGCGGGGGCGGCACCGCTCCCGCTCCCCGCCCCGTGACGTCACCGCCGTGAGCGCTGTGGGCGGGCCCGCTCACCTCCCCTCCGTGACGTCACGGCTGTGGGGCGGTCCCGCTCCGCCCGCCCCGTGACGTCAGCGCTGTACAAGCTCGTATCGGCGGCGGAGCGGGCTGGCAGCGCCGGGCGCGGTGGCGCGCGCCTGTAGTCCCAGCTGCCGGGGAGGCTGAGCCCGACGGATCGCTTGAGCCCAGGAGTTCTGGGCTGCCGTGCGCTGTGCCGAGCGGGCGTCCAAGCTAAGGCCGCCATCAATATGGTGACCCGCGGGGAGCTGCGGGACACCAGGTTGACTAAGGAGGGGTGAACCGGCCCAGGTCGGAGACGGAGCAGGTCAAAGCTCCCGTGGCGGTCAGTAGCGGGATCGCGCCTGTGAATAGCCACTGCAGCGTAGCCTGGGCAACACAGAGACACGCGGGCTCCCCTTTTGACCACTAACCCAGCAAACCCAACCCACCAACCCCCTTTTGGCCCTCCGCAACGCACACGCAAACACCGCCTCCTGCTGCCGCCGCCACGCAACGCACCCCTCACCGCTTCCTCCAAAATCCACGGCGCGGGCAAATTTCGAAGCCAAATCTGCCCTGAGATAATCGATGTGGACCAACAGTGCTGAAAGGGGTCCCCGATTTTTTTTTTTCCTCCCAATGGCGGCTAATGTGGTGAAACCCGGCTGAGGGCGGGCAGGGCTGCACCGACACCAAGCCCTCACTGCGCCTTCCTGTCGCTTATGAAGCCTGAGCTGCTGCTACCACACCCATCTGCCCTCAGCTCCCGTGTCCCCTCAGCTCCTCCGTGTCCCCTCAGCTCCCCGTGTCCCCTCAGCTCCCGTGTCTCCTTAGCTCCTGTGTCCCCTCACACGCACCATCCCACCGCTCCTCCCTGCCCCCTCGGCTCCTCCGTGTTCCCTCAGCTCCTCGTGTTCCCTCAGCTCCTCCGTGTTCCCTCAGTTCCCGTGTCCCCTCAGCTCTCCGTGTCCCCTCACACCCACCATCCCTCAGCTCCTCCGTGTTCCCTCAATTCCTCCATGTTCCCTCAGCTCCTGTGCCCCTCACACCCACCCACCATCCCTCAGCTCCTCGGTGTCCCCTCAGCTCCTCCGTGTTCCCTCTGTTCCCGTGTCTCCTCAGCTCCCCGTATCCCCTCACACCTACCCACCATCCCTCAGCTCCTCGTGTCCCCTCAGCTCCTCCGTGTCCCCTCAGCTCCCCGTGTCCCCTCACACCCACCATCCCTTCAACTTCTCTATGTGCCCTCACGCCCGCTGTCCCCTCGATGTCCTTACGCAGAATTCTCTGTCCCTTCCTTTGCTCCCTGTTGCTGGTGGCACCATTCTCCCCTCTAACCTTTCTTTTCAATGCCAACAGATGTCACCAGGTGTGTTATGCTTTACTTGATGTTTATGGAAAATTTTATATTTTATGTCGTGCTTGGCTATGACTGTGCATTATGTAGGGGGGAACTGGGGATTAGATGAGCAGATTTATGTAAACTTTAGTGTATAAATTATTTTACTTTTTTATTCCATGGCGTGCTTGATTTGTGGAGAATTTCCACCTTCAGCCCTGCACGGAATAAACAATGTCTTCTTTCTAAAACTGACTCGTTGTTCATGTTTAGAGTCCCTAAGATTCGGCAACACCCTCAGCTGTGTCCACTCACAACCCCCCATGTCCCCTCACCCCCCATGTCCCTTCACACCCTCCATGTTCCCTCACACTCCTGTATCCTCTCAGGTCCTCCATGTCCCAACAGTTCCATGTCCATTCACAACCCCGTGTTCCTCACACCTCCATGCCTCCTCACATCCTCAGCATCCCCTCCCATTCTAACATCCCCTCATATCCTCAATGTCCCTTCACACTCCATGTCCTCTCACATGCCCACGTCCCCTCACACCCGTGTCCTCTCAGCTCCTCCACGTCCCCTCACACTCTCCATGTCTCCTCACACCCTCCATGTCCCCTCACACCCTCCATGTCCCCTCACATCTCCATGTCCCCTCATACCCCTGTGTCCCCTCACACTCCGTGTCCCCTCACACCCCATGTCCCCTCACACCCCCGTGTCCCCTCACACTCCATGTCCCCTCACACCCCCGTGTCCCCTCACACTCCGTGTCCCCTCACACCCCATGTCCCCTCACACCCCCGTGTCCCCTCACACCCCATGTTCCTCATACCCCTCTCACTCCCGCCGCCTCTCTCGCCCTTTCCCGCCAAGCCGCACCAGCCGCCTCCAGCAGGAGGTGCCAGCGGCCCGCTCCACGCGGAGGGCGCCGCGCCGAGGGCCGGCGCTCGGGCTGCCCGGTGCTGCCGGCGCGGCCGCTGCCGCCGGTACCGCCGGAGCTGCCGCCCTCCCTTCCCGCCCCGCGATCCCGTTCTCCGGGCGGCCCCGCGCCGGGCGGCGGACGGGATCCGGGCAGCGCGGCGGGCTGGTACCGCGGCTGGCAGGCACCACAGCGGGCGCCTGTGCGCGCACAGCGCGGGAGGCCCCCGGGGGCGCCGCCCGCCGTGCGCGGGCCGGGGCCGGTGCCGGGATCGGGACGGGGACTGGGACCGGGACCGGGACCGAGACCAGGACCGGGATCGGGATGCGGCTGCAGTGCGAGGTGGAGGTGCTCAGCCGGCTCCTGCCCACCTGCGGGCTGCGGGGCCGCGGCCGCGCGGCTCGGGCGCTGCTGTCGCTCGGGCGCCCGCCCGGCGCGGCCGGTGCAGGGATTTACCTCATGGTGTGCACGGCGCGGGACCGCGGCGGGGCTCGGTACAAGGTGGGGACGGCGGCGGGGCGGGGCAGGGCAGGGCGGGGGGGCTGCCCCGGGGCGGCCGCTGAGCCCGCTGTGCCCGCAGGTGCAGCAGAACGTGGAGCGGCTCTTCACGCGCTTCGTGGAGGAGGGAAAGGCCACGGTGCGACTGCGGGAGCCCGCGGTGGATCTGTGCCTCAGCAAGGTGGGAACGGGACCGGCACCGGGACCGGCGGGGCCGGGGGCTCCGGCACCGCCACAGCGACAGAGCTGGGGCTCAAGAGGCTCTGACCCGCCGCGGGAAGGGGGGGACGGGACATTAGAATTCCAGAATGTTTGGGTTGGAAGGGACGTTAAATCCCGTCTCATTCCGCACCCCTGCCATGGGCAGGGACACCTTCCACTGTCCCAGGCTGCTCCAAGCCCCGTCCAGCCTGGCCTTGGACACTTCCAGGGATCCAGGGGCAGCCATAGCTGCTCTGGGCACCCTGTGCCAGGGCCTCCCCACCCTCCCAGCCAGGAATTCCTTCCCAATATCCCACCTAATTCTGCCCTCTGGCAGTGGGAAGCCATTCCCTCTTTGCTGGGATGTGTTCTTTTTCCACTTCTGTTTCAGAAGTCCATTTTCATGTTTTGCTTCACAGCTTCTTTCAAAACAACTTTTTTCGCTCCTCGGAGTATTGGTCTTTGGCCTTAAATTCCATGAAATAGTTGTTCCTTACAGGCTTTCTCATGGAAAGTAAATGGAATATCCTCTTGTTTTCGTGGACAAACATCAGTGCCCACTGTGCCTTTCAAAGCACACGGAGGGCAGGGCAGAGGCACCATCTCACCTTATTCCAAACTGTATTTATTTAGAGTTCATAGAGGATTTGGAAGCTGTGAAGTGTTTTTAACAATGCTAAACCCACCCAAAAAATCACATATTAACACTAAATTCTCATGTCCTTTTCTTCTGTGCCTGTTGTAGGAATCTTTTGTAGTCCCATAGGACAGAAAAGTGGGACAGGTTTTCTAAAGCCTCTGACTTCTTACCTAACGCTTTAGAGTCAGGCTGTGTAAATAAAAGCAAATAATGTTGATTGCTGGTTTGGAAAATCCTTTTGTTTTTCTGTTGTCTGAATCCGAGGAAGGCAGCCTTAATTTTGTGAATCTGTTAAAGGGTTAAATGGGAAGGGAGGACACCAACCCAGTTATTTTTTTCCTGTTAGAAGCCAATGTGTTCTGTATTTTGGAAAAATTAAGGCTCTTGTATTAGGTCCAGAATAACTTCTGTTTCCTTTACTCTGATTTTTTCTGCTGAGAGTGAGAAATCAAAAAAAGTTTATCTCAAAATATTACAGGTTCCTCTTAAGCTCTCCAAATCCAGAACCCAAATTTAAGATTTTTCATAACTTTTCTGTAGTTTCCTGCCAGATTTTTATTACTTCATTACAGAAAAGCTTCTTGACTCTCAAAAGTGGACAAAAACTTTGTGGGGAAGAGATTTCCAAATATTGGAAACGGGAACATTGGTTATGTGCAGCTGCCTGGGAAATCCCCCTGCTTGTGCTCTGCCAGGCACTGGATTTGCTGCACTCAGCCAGGTCAGGAATTGAGTTGGGAAACATCAGTGCAGAGCATTCAACCCTGGAGCAGAAATAATAAAGTCTGGGTGTTTGGTGGGGTTTATTTCCCTTCAGCAGGTCCGAGCCTGCTTCCCTGGATCCGCCTCAGCTCCGATTTCCTTGGCATCGCTCACAGAGCTGAGACTTGGGAGGCATCGACACACATTGAACTCCTTTCCCAACAAAATCTCTGTGGCTGAGACTTCAGCCTTGTGGCAGGAAATTGCATCCTGAGCTCTTCCAAATAATTATTGGCTTCTTTTTTTTTTTTTTTTCCTTTTCTTATATGTGTCTTAGTATTTTCCTCAACACATTCAGGGTTTCTCAACAAGAGGTTGAGAGCTACTGCATGGCCCTTAGGGAGGTCTTGTGGAGGAACTTGTGCTTTGTGCTTGAGAGCAAAGAAATCCTGCCTGTAACTTCATTCTGTTGTACAACATTTTATTTCACTTGCTCCTCACAGATCTGGAGGACTTTTTGGACTTAATTCCCCTTTTTGTTATCTTGGAAACGCCACAAATCTGCCTGGAATTAGGGGAAATGCTGTAGCTAAATGTGTGTGTTAGACTGGATGAGATAATGAGGGTTGGTGGTCTTAGAGTTCCAGGATGGTTTGGGATGGAAGGGACCCTAAATCCCATCCCATTCCCCCCCTTCCACTGTCCCAGGTTGCTCCAAGCCCTGTCCAAGCTGGCCTGGGACACTTCCAGGGATCCAGGGGCAGCCACAGCTTCTCTGGATAACCTGTGTTGGATACAGAGGTGTTTGTTGTGCAGCTTCCCCGTCCTGGAAGGTGTCACAGCAGGAGCTGTGCTTGGAATGCTTAAGGAAAATGATAATTTTAGTTTACAGATGCAGTCAATTATCTTTGGCCTTTAATGTCTTTCTTTATCTCACATTTCCATCCAGGATTATCTCCAATATCTTTGTTTTGTTGTGCTGGGTGTTTATAGCATATTATGTGCTCTAGTCCTGAACCCTCTCAGATTTGGTCTAAACAAACCCATTTAGGAGCAAAATTGTCTTTGAGGTGCAAAATGTGTCACTGGGCTTGGGCAGGTCACAGCTGGGAACACAGGGACAACCTCTGGGCTCCCAGAGCCCTGCCAGAACTCCAGATTTGTTCTTTTCTTTCTTCTATGGCTGCATTGTGGGTTTTATTTTAGAATTCACTTTTTAGCTCAGTGCCTGTCAGCTGCACATCAGCTCGAGCAGAGACTTGCTGGAAAATCTAGAAGAGAAATATTTGGTCACAAATGTTCATAAAAGTGAATTAAATCAGTATAACAGATGCATCACAGCTTTCTGGATCTTTATTTAAATACAAGTCACCTGATATTCTGTTCTTACTGAGAGCCAGTGGGAGCCTTTAATGGCTTCCCACTGCCAGAGGGCAGGGATGGATGGGATATTGGGAAGGAATTCCTGGCTGGGAGGGTGGGGAGGCCCTGGAATAGAATTCCCAGAGAAGCTGTGGCTGCTCCTGGATCTCTGGAAGTGTCCAAGGCCAGGCTGGACGGGGCTTGGAGCAGCCTGGGATAGTGGAAGGGGGCGAGACTGGATGGGTTTTAAGGTCTCTTCCAACCCAAACCATCCTGGGATTTTACTGCCATTACATTGTGTCCCACCTAAGGCATTATTTGCTCTTTGTTTGCAAATTATTTGCCTTTTGTCTGCTGCTGGCACAGGCAGAGCTGTGTGTGGCCATGAGCACTGGCTTCACCTGTCTTGAAGCTTTCCACCTTCCTTTATGCTGAATTTAACCCCAACTTCCATCCTTTTCCTTCCTAGTAACTTCCAGGAATTACTGCCTCAGGTTTTAGACCTCTGATTTCCCCATGTGTGTTTGCTCTTTATCCTGGTGGATTTTAGGGAGGTCCCAGTGCATCAGGGGTTTTTTTCTGTACTTTATTTTCAGCTGTGGATTCCATGCTTTGTTCCTTCCCCCGGTGCTGCAGCACAGTTTGACCCAGATTATTCATAACAGAGCTGTTCCCTCTCCCATCCCATTGCCCTGCTGAGCGACACACACAAAACAGCTCAGAAAGTGTTAATAACCAGGATAATGAACTTTTAACTCCAGCCTTGTGTTCCCCTGCAGGCAAATGTGATCAATTTAAAGACTTTCCTTTCAGCCGTGAGACTGGCTCACCAAGGCAGCGACACCGGAGTTCTCCCTCTCTCACCTCTGGTCCCAGCAAAGAACTCCGACGTGGAGAAACCCAAGACCAAAATGATCATCACTTCCAGGAGGGACTATCCCCTCACCAAGAGCTTCCCCTTCTCCCTGGAGCACCTGCAGACCTCGTACTGCAAACTGGCCAGGATCGACACGAGGGTGCTGTGCCTGAAGAGGCTCCGCAAGCTGGACCTGAGCCACAACCACATCAAGCAGCTGCCGGCCACCCTGGGGGACCTGGTGTGTCTGCAGGAGCTCAACCTGCACGACAACCACCTGGAGGCCTTCAGCGGGGCCCTGTGCAGCTCCAGCCTGCAGAAATCCCTGCAGTTCCTGGACCTGAGCCAGAACCAGATCCAGGCGCTGCCCATTGAGTTCTGCCAGCTGCGGGGCCTGGTGCAGCTGAGGCTCGATGACAACGCCCTGCTGCGCCTGCCCTGCAGGATCGGGCAGCTGAGCCACCTGCGCTTCCTGTCAGCAGCACGCAACAAGCTGCCCTTCCTGCCCAGTGACTTCAGGAAACTCTGTCTGGAGAACTTGGATCTCTTTGGGAATCCTTTTGAGCAGCCCAATCCGCTGGTTCCCAACATCCAGCTGAAAATCCCATTGACTCTGTTGGAGTGTGCTGCCAGGGCCACCATCAATCACAGGTAAGGGCAGTGGGGGGCACAGCTGGCACTGCTCCTCCGCACCTCTCCACCCTCACCTTCCTCACTTGGCTCTTTCCTTTCCTCAGTGCCTGTTTTCTCACCTATTAAATTCATAAGATTAAAATCCCTTTGAATTCTCCTTGTCAAGTCATCGGGATAAGGCAGGAAATTGGTGCCTTGGAAGCATTTAAGGAAAGACAAGAGATTGAAGTGTTTTTATCCACCAAAGGGGGATGAACAGAATTTTTTTGGTCAATTTGGGAGAAGAGAATCAGTTCCACAACCCTGAGCCACTTCTGCTGCAGGCTTCTCCCTGCCGTAGGTTTTCCTTAAGCTCCTCATTTTCCTTTGTGTTGGAGCGAGGGTGTTCTGGCTTATTCAGAGAAGCCCAGCTCTGAGGTAATTTAAAAAATATTATTTCACCAAGGAAATACCATCCTCCCAGGCTGCTGTTTGTTATCAGCTCCCTGCTCTTCTCCCACACCACTTCCATCACTCCACCCCTGATCCTTCCTGTACCAGGACCCTCTAGGTACCAGCAGCTGCTGCTGCTGCTCCCACCCTGCTCTGGGTGGAAAGGGAGCACAAAGACACAAATTTGGCACAGAAAGAGGGGAGAGAGAGGCTTCAAGTGTTCCCAGTCTCCATCCTGTGCCCATTCCTGCCTTGAGGGTGGGGAGTACCCCATAAACCCGGGGTAATTGTGCAGAAATTTGCACCAAAGGCATCCACGGGCACACCCTGAAGGGAGCTGAGCTACTCACATGTTCTGGGCCACTTCTGACCTTGCTGATTTTATAATTAAACCTCACATGTCTCCTTTCCCAACTTGATATAAATTGCAGTGGGTTTGATGTAAATATTAAGGCTGGGTTTTTTTTCTGGAGGATTTAATCTCTCAGGGCTGGTCAGATTCCAGTTACTGTAAAAACCTTGAGAAAGGGATGAAACAGAAGGAGAAGATGCAAAAATAATGTTTGGAAATCAGTCTTCATTCTGGGAAAGTACCAGAGCTCTGATTATGCTTTTCCTGACCAGAAAAAAAGGGTGTTCTGAAATTAAGGTGGTGAGAAAAAAGCCCCACAGGAGTCTTAGCTGTGTGAGTGATGGTGTGTGGAAAGAATTGGGAACGTGTAGGTGGAGGCAGGATGTGAGTCAGTGGGATCTGTGCTGAGTTTGGAGTGCCAGCTGGGCACTGCTGAGACCCACACTTGAGTTACCCCGACAGAATTCTGCAGGGGAATTATTTATTTTGTACCCCAAACTCGACACTGCTCCACTGCAAACTCCAAAAGGAGCAATTCCCGTTCCTGACTCTGGATGTCATTGCTGACACGATGGATGGAGAGAGCTGTGGAGCAAGAGAACTTTTAATTTCATGCCTGCAGGGCAGTGCTGCTGCAAAAGGCTCGTTTCATCTCCTGCTTTCTCTGAGTTGTGTTTTAATGCTGCTACTCCTTGGTGTGAGAGAGGGAGGAGTGAATCATGGGTGCTGTGTCAGGCCAGGGTGAAACACAGAGATCTCCCCGGGGAATGTGAGGGAAGAACAGAATGTGCCCAGTTGTCTCATTATTCTTAATCTTCCTTTAATTCTCTAATTCTCATTACTCTTAATCCTTAATTCCCTAATTGGCTGTGGCCCAGGCTGTCAGGATTGCTATGAGCTCCCTGTTGTGGTGTCTCCTGGAATTCATATCCTTAGGGGCTGCCTTGGGAAGTGGCATTTCATTCCTAACCAGTCCAAAATCTCCGGTTTTCCATGTCTGTGCCCTGGGAATGGCATCTCCCAGCTGGTGCCTGTGTCCTGTCACTGCCTTTGAGTGACACAGGTAACTCCGTGGTGAGTTCACCCTCGCTCCTCTCATCCCACAGAATCCCTTACGGCTGTCACCTCCTCCCTTCCCACCTTTGTAAGGATCTGGAAGTGGCCAAAACGTGCCGGTGTGGGAGCGCCTGCCTGAGCAGCTTCATCCAGATCACGGTGACCATGAACCTGCACCACGTGGCCCACACCGTGGTGCTCGTGGATAACATGGGAGGCACGGAAGCTCCCATCCTCTGCTACTTCTGCTCCCTGGACTGCTATTCCCAGTTCCTGGACAGGCACCTCCAGAGCAACGGGTGAGCACGAGCCGGTGCCAAAGCTCTGCCTGATGTTGTGCCCGGGAATGGAGGAGCCTGGAAGTGTTTCCTGCTTGTTCCCACCCGCGGTGTCACGGCGTTCCCTGCGGAGACAAATCCCTCTGGGAGTGAGGGGACACGCAGCCTGACCTGGCCTGACTCTTCTCCCCCTCTGGAATCTCCTTCGGTTGGAACACAAAGCAATGTTTAGCTGGAGAGAACCTTCCTTAGAATGTATTTTCCTTTTCCTGTTCCCGGGGCTTTGCTCGGAGTATCGCGGCAGTTCTCCGTGTTTTGTGGGATAAGTGCTTCCTCCTTGGAAGGAGGAGGTGAGTTTATCCCAAGCTTCCCCACACATGAGGCTCTGAGCTCTGCCCACGGGCACGGACTGCACTCCACTCTTCCCAACTTTTTTACTGTGGAGGAGAAATCACATCCAGCCCGGTTATGTAATTCCAGGTGCTTCTTTTTTAAAGGTTCTGTTACAACATTCCCACTTGGAGCAGGGACCAGCACTGCTGGGTTTTTACCAGAGCAAATGTTTTTTTGGGGTTTCTCTCTTTGTGATACCAGAAATGTCTTTTTTCTAAACATGTGCCTGAAACTTTGTTTCTTAATCCTCATATTTTAACGATTCTTGAATTTGTTTCACTGTGTTGACTTATTAAATTCTGAAACCCTTCTATGACTTGTGGATTGTGTTTTGTCTGAGGAGTTTTCCATCCAGTCTATCCCAGGAATTAACTGCTGGCCTTTTTCTGGGGAAGACACCAAAATGTTGAGCGTATCCACACATTCTTTTATTTCGTGTCTTGTCAGCTGCTCCATGACTGGGAGATTGGAACAGCAGGGAACAAAGGTCCCTTGAGAAGTTTTTAGGAATCCCATGCCCTGGAACATGTGATGGTTTGGAGGCAGCACGTTGCACTGTTAAAGGGCAGTGAGAGCCAGCTGGGGGAGGTTTAGATGGGATATTAGGGAAAATTTCATCATGGAAAGGGGGGGTCTGGCATTGGGCACTGATGGAGTCCCCATCCCTGCAGCGATTTCAAAGCCCTCTGGATGTGGCACTTGGGGATGTGGGGCAGTGCTGGCTTTGGCACTGCTGGGCAATGGTTGGACTCAATTTTAGAGGTTTTTCCCAATTTTAATGATTCCATGATCCTATGAATTACACCCTTCCCATGTAACCAGAGCTAACCCTGGGCTGATGCTGCTGTAAACGGAGAGAGATTCCCACTGCAGAATCCCAGGGATTCCTCCTGGAGAAACACCTTTTGGGTGGAGCACAGGATCAGGGGAGGGAAGTGGGGCAGGCACAGAATCCTGGGCTCCTGTGGGACTCCAGGAATTCTGGATACAGATTTGGGGGTGTCTGTGCAGTGACCCAGAACCTCCCAGGGGAGCCAGCAGTGCTTCCCTGGGGGAATGTCATCCCCAAAGTGACTTGGCTTCCCTTAATCCACTGAAAGCTGCTGGAATGGCGTGGAGAAGGGCAGGAGGCTGCTGGAGCCCCCTTTGCTTCCCAGCCATCACAGAATCCCGGGATGGTTTGGGAGGGAAGAGCCCCTAAATCCCATCCCATCCCACCCCTGCCATGGGCAGGGACACCTCCCACTATCCCAGGCTGCTCCGAGCCCCAGTGTCCAGCCTGGCCTGGGACACTTCCAGGGATCCAGGGGCAGCCACAGCTGCTCTGGGAATTCCATCCCAGCCCCTCCCCACCCTCCCAGCCAGGAATTCCCAATTCCCAATATCTCATCCATCCCTGCCCTCTGGCAGTGGGAAGCCATTCCCTGTGTCCTGTCCCTCCATGCTCTCAGCCAAACCCTCACGGATGTGTTCATCCAGGTGCTGCCTGTGGGACAGGAAAATTAGCGGAGGAATGCTTGCCATAATTTGTAATTCTAGATTTCTTTTATTATATCCTCGTAATTTTAGAATCTCTTACCGATTATTCTCCTCATTCTAGAATGTCTTGTATTCCTGACATTCTAGAATTATGAGGTGTTATCCCTGTAATCATAGAATTATTTGATTACTTATTTTTCTTGAAAATTTAGAATTATGTTCTTACCTTATTCTTGCAGTTCTGGTTATTTTCTTACCTTTTTCTCACAATTCCTAAATTATTTTCTTGTGTTCTTGCCATTCCAGTGATTTTAAATGCAATATTCTTGCAATTCAAGATTTTTTCCTCTTGTATTTTTGCCTTTCTAGAACTACTTTATTCATATATTCTTGCAAATCTAGAATAAATTATTCCTGCAATCCTAGAACGAACTTCTTATTGTCACCATTCTACATTTTATCATCTTACTCTTTTAAATCTATATTTTGTCTTGTTCTTACCATTCTAGAACAATTTTATCTTTTCTGCCATTCTAGAACAATTTTATTGTGTCATTCTTGTAATCCCAGAATAGCTTTATCTTATTTATTGTTTTTGTCAACCCAGGATGGGTTTTGTGCCTTGTCCTTAACAATTCAAGAATTATTTTCTCTTTCTATAAATATTATACTTGTCAATCTAGGATGGTTTTCTTATCTTGTTCCTGCAATTCTAGAATTATTTTACTCTTATATTAATATTGAAAACTTTGGAGTCGTTTTATACTTGCAATTCTAGAAGTAATATCTGAATCTTTGAATGCTGGAGAGAATTTCTTAATTCTTGCCATTCTAGAATGGCTTTATAATCTTAATGTTTCAAATCCAGAATGATTTTATTTCATCCTGTCAATCTTAGAATTATTTTCGTTCAATCTTAGAATTATTTTCGTTCAATCTTAGAATTATTTTCTTTCCATCTTAGAAGTATTTTATTCTTCCAATCCTACAATGATTTTATCTTATTCCTGCATTTCTAGAATGATTTTTCACCTTATTCTTGCCACTGCAGAATGATTTTAACGTGCTATTTTTTCATACCTAGTATTCCCTTCTCTTCTATGTTACTCCCGCGAATCCCGGGTGCTTTCCCGGTGTTGTCCTTGCATTTCCAGAGTTATTTTCCATTTTTTCCCCAATCCCGAAGGATTTCGCTGCCCCTTCCCGCCCCCCCACTCCCCTCACGCCGTGGCCCCGCCCCCTCTCGGCACCGCCCAATCAGAGCGCGGTGCGGCGGCGGCGGCTGCGCGGCCCCCCCTGCGCGACGGAAGCGCCGCGGAGTTGATTGACGGCTCCTGCAGCCAATGGTGGGGCCGCGGCGGCCGCGGCGGCGGCCAATGAGGAGCGGCAACGTGTGCGCGCGGGGCGGCGGCAGCGCGCGCGCGCTGGGAGCGGGAGCGGCGGCGGCGGCGGCGGCGGCGGGAGCGGCGGAGCGGGGCCGCCGCCGCCGGGACGATGCGGCTGCGCGTCTACAAGCGCAAGGTGCTGCTGCTGGCGTTGGCGCTGGCGCTCTGCGC
Source organism: Lycocorax pyrrhopterus obiensis (assembly GCA_014706295.1). Taxonomy (NCBI): domain Eukaryota; kingdom Metazoa; phylum Chordata; class Aves; order Passeriformes; family Paradisaeidae; genus Lycocorax; species Lycocorax pyrrhopterus. Next base: position 62,788,648 of record JACSVZ010000007.1, on the reverse strand, counting down.
CCTGGCGCTCTGGGGCACTGGCGGCGGCGGGCGGCGGCGGCAGCAGCAGCAGCAGCAGCTGCAGCAGCAGCAGCAGCGGGGCGGTCCCGGTAGCACCGGGGAGCCGCCGCGGGTCAGCGAGCCCCCGCCGCCGGTGGCGCGCCGCCCCGCCGCCAACGCGTCGGCCGCCGTGGCGGCGGAGGTGCTGTCCGAGAACGCGACGCTGAGTTACCGCTCGCTCGTGTACCGCCTGAACTTCGACCAGCCGGTGCGGAACGCCGGGCGCTTCCCGGCGCGGCCCGACGTGGTGCTCGTGGTGCAGGTGCACGACCGCGCCGAGCACCTGCGGCTGCTGCTCGAGTCGCTGCGGCGGGCGGCGGGCGTGGAGAACGTGCTGCTGGTGCTGAGCCACGACCTGTGGGCCGAGGAGCTGAACCGGCTGGCGGCCCGCGTGGACTTCTGCCCGGTGCTGCAGGTGTTCTTCCCGTTCAGCATCCAGCTGTACCCGCGCGAGTTCCCGGGCCACGACCCCCGCGACTGCCCCCGCGACGTGGGCAAGGCGGCGGCGCTGCGCCTGGGCTGCATCAACGCCGAGTTCCCCGACTCGTTCGGGCACTACCGCGAGGCGCGGTTCGCGCAGACCAAGCACCACTGGTGGTGGAAGCTGCACTTCGTGTGGGAGCGCGTGCGGGCGCTGCGGGAGCACGCGGGGCCCGTGCTGTTCCTGGAGGAGGATCATTACCTGGCGCCCGACTTCTACCACGTCCTCAAGCAGCTCTGGGCCCTGCGCCAGCGCGAGTGCCCCGAGTGCCAGCTCGTGTCCCTGGGCACCTACAGCCCCGTGCGGGGCGGCTTCGCCGGCCGCGCCGACAAGGTGGAGATGAAGACGTGGAAGTCCACGGAGCACAACATGGGCATGGCCTTCGGCAGAGACACCTACCAGAAGCTCATCGAGTGCACGGACGCCTTCTGCACCTACGATGACTACAACTGGGACTGGACTCTGCAGCACTTGACTGTCTCTTGTCTTCCAAAGTTCTGGAAAGTGCTGGTTCCTGAAATCCCCAGGATTTTTCACACGGGGGACTGTGGCATGCACCACAAGAAATCCTGCAGACCGTCCACCCAGAGTGCCAAAATCGACTCTCTCTTGAACAGCAACCAACAGTACCTGTTTCCTGAGGCGATGAGTGTCAGTAAGAGGTACTCCATGGCTCCTCTGTCCCCTCACGTCAAGAACGGAGGGTGGGGAGACATCAGGGACCACGAACTGTGTAAGAGCTACCGCAGACTCCAGTGAGGATCCTCCTCGCAGCCGCCTTTTCTTCTTGAGTTGTCCCATTGTGTCTTTTACAGGCACACACACACGTGTATAAACAGCATTTATGAGTTGGTTTCTGCTTTAATATGAATAAACATTCTTGTTAAAGGTGTCCCAAAATAGTAATCTCTCATATTTGGCAACCACGTTTTGGAAACGGGTGACGTGCTGCAGCCCCTACGCAAAAAGTGACCTGCTGTTGTGTTTGCTGGGAGGAGGAGGAGGAGAACACTTTTAAGTGCATCTTTTTTGGTGCTTCAGAGCTCTGGTGGTGCCTGGGGTCCCACCCAGGGTCACCCCACACCCGATCCCCGAGTCCCGGTTCGGTTGCGCTGTGTTGATGAATATATGAAGGATGAAAAAAATAAATTTCATTGTTTTTACTACAATGTAGATAAATATATGATTTTTTTAGTTCTGCCAAAATAAAAGTTCCGTTGTTTTGTAAGCCTAGAGAAGTTCTTGATCGTCAGCAAGAAGATTATGTCATCTCGTGTTCCTAAAAAGTCAGGAGGGGAAGGAGGAGGGAGTTTCTGTTCTTTAATCCCGAGGGCTGGACATGTGCCATCGCCCCTTCTAGCAGTGTGCATTTAACTTCATTAAATTTTTAATGATATTCATTAATTGAGGCAGAAAAGAGTAGCAAATTGGTGGCACACCACCTCTTTTGTTTGGATTTTTTTAAAAAAGTTGCTTGCAAATTAGCTGTGTAAAAACTGCTGCTGTGTGGTGGGAAGGGGCTGAGCTGGAGCCACGGAGCTGTTGATGCTCCAGCTGCTTTAATGCCACTCCTCTTTGAACTCGGCTGTGGCAGAAGCACCTCAGCAACTTTTGTAGAACAGAGAAAGAGGTTAGAGAAAGAAAATGCTGCTTTTTTCTTTTTCCAGGGGTTGTTTAACTACAATTTTGCACGGTGATTGCTCCGTGTTCTGTTCCAGTAGGTCGGGGCTGGTGCTGAAGCTGTGCTGGTGCCTCACCCTCGGAGACCTCTCCCAAAAAGCTGATGGGGTTCAGCTTAGCCCAGCAAAGCTCCAGCAGGATGTGCCACCAGGGAGGGTAAGGCAGGTGTTTCGGGCAGCTGTGGCTTCTGCTGAGCTCGGAAAGCAACGCTCACCGCACACCCAAACTCGTGTTTCACAGAGAAGTGTGGCAGCAATGGCAGAGCAGCCCTGAAACGAGGCAAATTTAACTCTCCTCTAAAGCACCTCTGTGCCTTGTGGCACTCAAATGAAAACAGAAGCTGGTTCAGCAGCAGGGAGAAAGGGGAACAGGAAGTTTATTCTTAGATGTGTTCTCTCAGTTATTGTGCTTTAGAGAGGTGAGAAACGCCGAAACTCGAGGGAAACTGTGAAAAATAAATCTAATCTGGATAAAGAGAATCCATTTCACGAATTGTAAATACTTCAGAGCAGACATGCACCCAGAGGATGTTCTTGTGCAATGGAATTTGTTCAGCTGGGGGATATCTGGGTGCTGCAGATCTGAAGCACAGCACTAGGATAGAATACAGGGTATAAATGTTGATTATTTCTAGGAGACTAATTAGAACTTCTCCGGGTAATTAGAAATTTCATTTGATTGCTAAGAATCACTGCGAGTCTAATCCTGCAGTTATCACCAAATGAAAGGTTTGGAAAATGATGAATACTGCTCAATTCCCGAGGGAGCCATTAGACCAAGGATATATACAAATAATCCCTGAAACGTGGGAAGAGAATAAAAAATTTATGTAAACAATAAAGATACATTTTTTTCCAGGAGCTCAGAGTCACCTCCAACTGCAACTTTTCTTTTAAGTAAAATTATTTCCGTGCAATTGTTAAACTCCAAAAATTGTTAACAACGTAAGGTTTTGATGTTGCACCGGTTTCAGTGGGAACCTCTCTGAGCCCTCAAGTCATCCACCAGCACGTGGAAGTCAGAGCAAGCATCAAACAACAGAAGGAAATCCTAAAATAATGAAACTAATCCAACTCATAGAGCAAAGAATTCTGGAACACGACGGGGCAGCGCGTTCGGTGATCCCGGAGGATCCGCACGCTGCCGTCCTCGGGGTTCACCTCCCGCAGGATGGGGGAGCCTGCCCTGCTGCCCAGCCCTGGGGGCAGCTCCTCATCCTCCCGACCCCCCATCAGTTTTCCTTGTTTTCCAGAGCCTGGGGCCGGGGCCGTGTCTCCTGCTGCAGCAGCACTTTCTAAATCGGGCTCCTTTCTCCCAGATCCGCCAGGAATCGCTGAACTGGTGTCAGGAGGTTCACGCTGCAAACAATGGTGTGAAGCACAGCCTGCTTTTCCTATTGTTTCAGCTGTGGGAGCCGGGGTGGATCCTGCAGCACGCTCCTCAGCTGCAGGACAGTTTGTTTCTGCCTTTGTTTCGGGGTAGTTGCTGTTGGTCTTTCCAGCAAGGGCTCCCCTTGAGCTGCCAAGTGTTCCCTCTCCATCGCGCTCCTGTGGCTGTCAAGGAAATAAATGAATTATTTTATAGCTGGAACAAACTGTGCACACAAAGACAGGAGAGATTTGTTTCTCCAACAGCTCAGCTCCACTGGGATAGTGCAAAGTGTCCCTGCCCATGGCAGGGGTTGGAAGCAGATGATCCTTAAGGTTCCTTCCAACCCAGATCAGGTTGTGATTCCATGGTTCTCCTTCTAGAAGCCAAGTGAGCGGGTGCTGAGGTTTTCCTGCTCTTGTCTGGCTTGTGGGAATGAGTGGCAGGGAGGTCGTTCTGCTTCCCCAGGGTTTCCTCTGCTCTAGGAAACGGGGCTGGGCAGAGGCCAAGCCGGAGCAGCAGCGGCCACTCACCACATCCAGCCTGATTCCCAAATCTCGGCAGCCAGAGAAATAGCCAGGGGATCTCAACTCTTGTTGCAAGGGTGGAACCCTGCAGTTAGGGAAATTCCCAGCCTGCGGAGCTAATCCAGGAATCGTGGTTTGCCTCGGGAGAGGAGGAACCAGGAGAGGTGCTGTCCAAACAGCAGTTCCCCAATTTCATCATTACTGGGTGTTTTGGCAAAAAACCACTGGTAATTCGTAGGTCCCTGTCACTGGAGAGTCAGGATCAGGTAGGGATCTATCCAAGAGCAGCTGGATTCATGGATCCAAAGACAGAATCTTTCTCACACCCCCAAACCACTGCTCACTCCAGCAGGAAACACAAACAGCAGTCAGTCCTTTCCGAGCTGGACAATTCTCCCACATGAACACGATCATGGAATACCCTGTGTTGGAAGGGACCCTCAAGAACCACCGACCCCAACTCCTGCCCCCACACAGGAGTGTGACGATTTCAGGTTTCTCAGCTGCCCTTTCTTAGTTCTGCTCTCCAACACTTTGAATTTCATTTTTTTATGTACAACCCACACCAGCTGTGAAAGTTAAGCCGGATCCACTATCTTTAGGAAACTCCTCGGGCCTCCAGCTCGCTTCCAGAGGTCATGTGCTTTGTCTGAACTTGCCTCCCAATAAACCAGTTACACATTAACCCCATCTGCAGTCCACAGTTCATGGCCACTGCAGTGACCTGATTGTTCCTGCTTTTCATGGTTCCTGTAAGAAAAGTTTCATCTGAATTTTGGATGCGGTGCCTGCCCAGAAATCCCAGTGAATGTGGGGGGGTTACCTCACATTTTCCTCCTTACAAAATAAACATTTTGATTTCTTCATCTGCCCATCTATTTTGCCAAGGGAGGACAGTTTAATCCTGTGGCAGATCCCAGAAACAGCCTGACTTGTTCTGGACAGAGGAACAGAGCCTGAATGAGGCCTGAAACTACAAGGATTGAATTTGAGACCAGTGTTTAAGATTAATAGCCTCATGTTTAATTATCTACACAACAGGAACCCACCAAGTATTCAAATACATGGATTGAATAAAGATGAAACAGAATTCTTCCCAGACAAAACCCTCTAGGATTTCTCTACCTGCGCAAGGCTGAGAGAGTGAACTATTCCTGCAAAGAAAAAGCACTTTTAAAAATGATTGGATCACAGTTCTCCATCTTCCAAATGAAATACAGGAGGTTTCAATCCTTTGGTCACATTAAATGGCACAAACACTTCTGAAAACTGACATTTACACTTGCAAACAACCCCAGTCCTGGGTTTTCCCTACTTCCTCAGGACAAAAGAGGAACAAAGCTGTTTCGGTGGGATTTGATAGGATCTTGCTGAAGAACATAAATCAGCCTGTGCTGCTCACAGGGATCCTTACCTCCACCCTGATTTGAATTCTGTCCTCAGTAACATCCAGCACTTCAATTAATGGCTGGCTTTCCAGTGCTGATTGGGAGCAAGGGGAAGGGCAGAAAGCAGTGCCTAGAAATCCATCAACGTTCTCTTCACTGACAAACAACCTTTCCTAAAGAAAAGGAGAGAAAACAGCACGTTATGTTCTTTTTGTGCTAAACTTCTGGGGTATTGGGGCTAAAAACTCACTGCAAAGAAAGCCAGGACAGTGATTCCTGAGTTTCACAGCACACTCACGTCTTGACAGAGAAATTCTAAGTCAGACATTCGGAGAATGAGGTGAAATTAATTAAGACCAGTGCTTAGCACATTTTGCTTGAAATTACAAATCTGCATCATGTCAAATATAAAAGAAACATGATTTCTCTCTTTGGATGGGTGACTAATACATAGATTTAGATCCTCTCTGAAAAATTACATGTACCAGCCTCGTTCCTGTCCTCACCTGTCTTCACACCACGAAGGTGTCAGACTGCTGTGGGTTTGTTTCCTGTCTGTCCTTAGGAAAACACAAACACCTCCTTGGAGAGGCACTGCAGGATCTCTGCTCCAAGATCAGATCTGGAACACTCAGGGCTGTATCCATTTCACACCCAGCCACCGAGGCTGCTCAGATCTCCAGCAGACAAGAGAGTTGGGAAAAAAAAGGAGAGGTATCCACAGGCAGAGACACAGCCTGGAGGGTTTTTCCAGGCTGTTCATATGCACTTCATCAACAACTTGGAACGTGTTGCTACAGGTTTAAAGATTTAAATCAGTTACAGGTAATTAAAGGTCCTAAAATACATCCTGGAGGGGCTGTTTCATAGGAACTGCAGAGCTTTCCCTGTCCTTGTGTTATTCCTGCATCATCTGTGTAGGCTGAGGGGAAGGACAGACACAATAAAAATGGTCTGACCTAGAGCAGTAGTTTAAGTTCTGGGAATTACCTTCCTTATTTAATTGGAAATAACAGGGAGAAGTTGCAAACCTTCCACATTAAGTCAACGCTTTTAAATTTCTCGGTCCAGTTCAACCCTCTTGTCAATCCAATGAAAGTTAAATTCAATTATCACTGACATCTTGCAGACCGAGAAGCAAAAAGGCAGTTCTGCACATTTTTGGCCCCCTGTGGATGGAGCCTTATGCACAGCCAGATGTCACATTGTGTCTGAGGTACAAAATTTAAGTGTCATCTTGGAAAAAAAAAACAAACCAAAAACCAGGATTGGAAAAATAAGCTAGAATCCTATTTTTTCCACTAGTTAAATTAGAAATCACAATATGGAAAGTCATAACATACGTACTGTTGGTTTTCCAAGGCAGAGGATTGAATTCATTTTCTATCCAGGAAGATTACAATCCAGGCAAAGAGCCAACACTGGATGCTGGGATGGTTTGGGGAGAGATTAAAGTGCAGCAGAGCTGCCCTGACAGAAAACCCTCTCAGAACATACCTACTTCTTGCATTTCTGCATGCAAAGCCTAAAATTCTTATTCCCCTGTGCTGCATCCTCTCCTGCCTGCCAGAGAGGGATCTGCCAGAGCTTTGGGCTTGTGGAAATACTCTGCAGAGTTCAGGGGAAGGTGTCAGAGCACAGAAACAAGGCAGGGGCTGCAGACACAAAATCTGTGCAGCACCAAAACTCCCACAAGCTCCTGAACTCGATCCTTGGGCGGCTCAGGAGAAGAATTCCCAGCTCTGCCACGGATTGCTTGGCCCACACAGCACAGACAGACAGCTCAGCCTCCCTTGGAGGGGATTTGGGAACGCTGCCGAGCTCTGGTGCCCTGCCTGCACTTCCAAGGAGAGCAAAGCACAACCCTCCTCACCCAGCTGAAAAATAAAAGCCATGGAGTCATGGGATGGTTTGGCTTGGAAGGGACCTTACAGCTCATCTTCCAACCCCCTGCCATGGGATATATTTCAGGACCTTTAATTATCTTCCACTAGACCAGGTTGCTCCAAGTCCCATCCTACTTTTCCTACATAAAATGAGGAAAATAATCTCTTTTCCCTCTGAATCTGCATCTGGCACCCGTGGCTGTGTGAGGGACACCCGTTCCTCCTCAGCGCAATCTGGACTTTGCAATTTGGCAACAAACCCACTGAACCTTTCTGGAGATTTTCTTCCTGATTAAAAGCAAAAGAATTTGCTTTCTACACAGAAAATATTGTTAAAAAAGAAAATCTGAATGAGAGGTCTATTATCAGGGAAAGGTTCTTCCCCCAGAGGGTGCTGGGCACTGCCCAGGCTCCCCAGGGAATGGGCACGGCCCCGAGGCTGCCAGAGCTCCAGGAGCGTTTGGACACCAGGGATGCCCAGGGTGGGGTTGTTGGGGTGTCTGTGCAGGGCCAGGGGTTGGATGGATGATCCTTGTGGGTCCCTCCCAGCTCAGGATATTCCATGATTCTATGATTAATCAGTACTTCAAACGAGGATAAAATGTAACCACTTCTGATGTTCCATTAACTTTGACTCATTACTGCAAATCAATTTTACCAAGTGTCATCCCAGCCCAACACCGAATTTCCATAAATATTTACCATTTTATCCCATCCCTGCCCCGTGGCCTGCCATAAATCATGGCACCTGGGATGTGTTTGTTGTCAATAAGGTGATTATCATTAGCCTGTTCCACCAGCCAGCCACTGTAACTCAGACTTTGCATTCACGGGGAGCACACACCGAGGCATTTATATTACTGCAGATGTTATCAAAGCACAGACCTTGGGAAAAAAATGATTCAGGAATTTATTCTAAAGCCTGCTCTGCCTTCCAAGCCAGAGCAAACAGAGGACAACCATCTGCAGCTGATTTCAATGACCCTGTAAAATAATTCTTCAATTTGAGCAGTTTATTTTCTGGTATTTATGATTCTCTCTTAGCAACTTCGAATTTAATTTGTTTTTCCCTGCACATACTGTCATCTGCTGTTTGGTACACATTCATTTTTCCCTGTGACTAAACTGAGACCAAATTAACATAAACGTTAGCAGGGATGCCTTTGGTTTCTAGAACACTTCATCATTCAGACCCGTCCTTGTGTCTCACAGCGCCGACAGCGCAAAGCCGGTCCCCTCACGGCTGCCCTCAGCTCTCAGATGGGTTTATTCTGCCTTAATTTATCCAAATTGAAGACAGTTTCCATCCAGAGTTACCTCCCACGCAGGCTGCAAGTTTGAAAAGCAGGACAGATTTCAGGCTTGAATTATTTTTGTGCCTCCTGTAATGAGAGGATCGGGGAGTCTCAGAATGGTTTGGGTTGGGAGGGGATTTAAATCCCATCCAGTTTCAACCGTGCCATGGGCAGGGACACCTTCCACTATCCCAGGTTGCTCCAAAGCCCATCCAACCCGGCCTTGGCCACTTCCAGGGATGGGACAGCCACAGTTTCTCTGGTCAAAACCCAGTAAGTCATCCCAGTATGGAAAAGGACCTGGATCCATGGATTTCCTGACTTCTGCGTTTGTGGGGTCCCAGCACAAACCAGCTCACCCTGAGAATTTGAAGCTCAAAGTGTTGGTACCTGTAATGAAATGAAAACTTTTCCGAGGTGCTCATGACTGCAAAGATTAAACAGCTCCAAAGAAGCTTTGATGAGCTTCATCAGTAGGTTAATAATGTTTCCTGACATAACTGTTTTGTGTAGTCACGTTATTCCCAAAATGCAGCTACCAATTAAAGACTATTCAGAAATTAGTTTGTTTTATAGCAGAAGCAAACTAATTATGGTCCTTAATGTAGCTTGGGAAAGAGATTACTTTGAAAAATATGAAATAATAAGTTTGTTGTGTTCTCCTTCTTTGTCCTTCTCTGACCTCCCAAAAAACTTGCCAAGAGTCTTGAAATGCTGAGCACAGAATTAAGTGAAGCAAAAATAAACTGTTGTAGGATTACATACAACAGCCCCAGTTTCCAGCAGCATCTTCTTAGAAGTGACTCCTGACTATTACAATAAGTCTTTATAGTAGCTTGGAAATTGAAAATTATAACCCTGACTTCCAAAGAAACTGTGTAACAACTCCGGATAGCTGGGAAATGAGGGCAAAACAGCTCTCTGGGATGGATTTCTCCCTGAAAGGTGGCAAAGGTTTAAAACATCCATGTCTTACACTTCCCAACACGGCTCTCAAAGTTTCATGCTCGGTTGAGTCTCCAACCAAGGAAAACATTTATCCACAAGAGCCCAAATTCTGAGCTCACCCAGCACAAGGACAGCCCAGCTCGGCCCATGGGAGCACTTCCAGCCCACAGCCTTTTCCACATGTTCCCAGTGCCAGGAGCAACATAACTCTGCCACCTAGAGCTCCACACAGTGATGTAGGGAAATTTAGATGGGATATTGGGAAGGAATTCCTGGTTGGGAGGGTGGGGAGGCCCGGGCACAGGGTGCCCAGAGAAGCTGTGGCTGCCCCTGGATCCCTGGAAGTGTCCAAGGCCAGGCTGGACACTGGGGCTTGGAGCAGCCTGGGACAGTGGGAGGCGTCCCTGCCCATGGCAGGGGTGGCACTGGATGGGATTTAACGTCCCTTCCACCCAAACCAGTCTGGGATTCTGTGATGATTAAGTGCCCCCTAGAAGAGGATGGGATAAAGTGATCTGGGCTGATCCAACCTGGCCTTGGACACTGCCAGGGATCCAGGGGCAGCCCCAGCTTCTCTGGGCACCCTGTGCCAGCTCCTCCCCACCCTCCCAGCCAGGAATTCCTTCCCAATATCCCATCCATCCCTGCCCTCTGGCACTGGGAAGCCATTCCCTGTGTCCTGTCCCTCCAGCCCTTGTCCCCAGTCCCTCTCCAGCTCTCCTGGAGCCCCTTTAGGCCCTGCAAGGGGCTCTGAGCTCTCCCTGGAGCCTTCTCCTTCTCCAGGTGAGCACCCCCAGCTGTCCCAGCCTGGCTCCAGAGCAGAGGGGCTCCAGCCCCTGGACCATCTCCATGGCCTCTCCATACCTGCTCCAACAGCTCCACATCTTTTTGACCAGCTGCTTTCTGAAGGAAAAAGCACCAGGAGCTTCCAAAGGATCTCCTTCACCAGGCGCTGGTGGCTGTGCCAAGCACAAAAATCACATCCATGCAGAACATCCTGCGTGGAGACCTCAACACTCCCAGAAAAGTTAAACAAAACTTCCCTATCTCTGAGCAATTCCCATTTGGATCCCTCACACACAGCGTAACTCAGACTTAGCTCCAACCATGAATTCCTCAGGAATGTTTCGTATAATATTTTTCAGCCTGTAAATGTTAAAAAAAAATAACAATGCATAGGAAAGCAGAGGAAATATTTCCTCTGTTTTCCTCTGCTCCCTGCTGTTCCCTGGAGCCCCGTGGGGGTTTATGTGAGTTAAATCCTAATATTCTCCATAAGATCTGATGGGGTTTTTTTAGGAAAGGGATGGGCTGGCTGCAATTCCCTGCCCAGCAAGGGGTACCCGGGGGGAAGCACTGACCAGGGGACTGAGCACACATCCTCTGAACAAACCCATTCCAGGCCTCTGAGAAGGGCAGGAAGGGTGTGGATCAGCCTGAAAGGGAATTCCTGCATGAACCAGGCTTTTTCTAATCCCATGAAAAGGAACAGACACGACCCCAAAACTGCTGGCAGAATGAATTACCCGCCAAATGTGTTTCACGTGCTCCGAGAACTGAGCCCCCAAGTCTCAGTAGCTCCATACACCCCCAGAAAACTGCTTTTTATTCCTGTTAGGAATCGAGCCTTTAACCCCAGGAAGCCAAACATTCCAAGACAGTGCTTTCCAAAGGCACAATTTCCATAATTGCCCAGCTCCAGCACTACCATAAACCAGGACACACTGGGACATGTTCTCAGAAACCCTGCCTGGCAGGCTTACAAATTTTATTAATGGTTATTTAACTCCCAACCATTCTTCCTTCGTCATTTTCTCCCCAGGCTGTGTTGTCTGGAAATGAAGGGGAACTCTCTGATGCAGGAGTTTCCCAAGCCTGAATTCCCAGGATTTAAGCAAAAGGTAAAAGAAGGTTATCATGGATGAACTGCAGTGAAGAGTAATGGAGGGAGCACAGCCCGTGTCTGGTCCTTCGAGGCAAAGAGCAGTGGGGAAATCAGGCAGCTTCCTCAGGGAATGAGGCTCTATTCCCTGGAAAAACAGGGCCTGGAGCAAGCCCTGCAGAAGGATCAGCACTGTGGTCTCTGCTGCAGTGACTGAGCACCAGGGCAGTGACAAAAGGTGGCTTTTAAACCCCTGAAATAGGTGACCCTAAGCCCACGACATCCAAAGTTCTGGAATCTTTATTTTTATAGGATTTCTGGTCACCATAACAAGTCATAGAATCATTAGGATGGAAAAGACCTCCAGGATCATCAAGTCCAACTGCAGTGTGGACATTATGGTTTAGCCAAGGAGTGAAACCACTCAGTTAAAGTCCAGGGAGGACCAGGGCACTGTAAAGACTTCCTGAAAAGAGGCACTTGCTGGGGTGGGAATTCCAACTGCTCGGCATCTATGGAAACTGAGCTCTAAATAGATCATCTTCCAGCACGGGGATTCAGCCACGGCTCACTACAAAAGGAGAAGCAGCCCTTGAAGTTCTGTTTCAAGCATGGTGTTCTAAGGACAAGCTCAACTCATTCTTCTACCAGTATGTGGATCAGAGCAACTTCCAAGAAGGAACTGGCAGTTAATGGGAATGAGTTGGGCAGGCAGCCTCACAGGGCACTGAACAGCCACCGTGGCAGGAGGTACCAATGAGGGGCAGACTCTGAACTAACCCAGTGAGGAATCTCTTCCATGGAACAACACAGCAACCCTGGGTCTCCAGCAGGAAGCAACTTCCCAGAACAGAGCAGAGTAGGAATTCCATAGCTGTTAAAAACATGGGGCTTGGAGCAACCTGGGATAGGGGAAGGTGTCCCTGCCCATGGCAGGGGTGGGACTGGGTGAGTTTTAAGATCCCTTCCAACCCAAACCATTCCATGATTCCCTTTTGCCAGGCACTATCCTCTGGCAGTGCTGCTGTGGGAGAGGAGATGACCAACAAGGAGGTTGGGAGGTGCAGGATAAAATTCCTGCTCGCCTCAGCCCCCAAAGCTCCCTGAAGGCATTGACAGGGCACTGCTCTGTGCACTCTGCAATGACTGATGCAACTTGTCACGGGTCTCAGGGCACGGCTCTGATTATAGAACGAGACTCAAGGCAGAAAAACCCCCAAGGTGGCATCAGACAAATTGGAGAAATCAGCATAAGTAGAAGAAAAGCGACCAGGAACAAATAGTTAATGGCCAGAAGGCAGCATGTAATAGTGGCTCTAATTAAATATTCATTTTTCTCCCTTCACTCTGAGCGAGTGCAGCTCTCAGGCACTTTGGGGAAATAGCAGAGATTTTTAAAAAAGCAAACAGGACAAATGACTTCAAGTTTATTTGTCCTGCTTCAATTTGCAGACCCCAGTGTCCAAAAGGACTGGAGGCCAGGAGAATCTCTTGGAGTCTGCTGTGAATGAATGGCTGGGAAGCTGATGACTAATGCTCAATCTCTTTCTCCTACTCCACCCAAAACATTTTGCAATATATAATAAAATCAGCACATCCAAGGGGTTTTTATAACTCACAAAGCCAAAATCTCATTACTGGGTGGCCTTTTAACAACTTTCACTCACAAAATGTTCCTCCAATTGCAATAACAAATCCATAGACCAAACTTCCAACCATTAGTGCAGCCACCAACCCAGCACCACCACCATGTTCACCACTAAACATCCTCTCAAGTGCCACATCCACAGGTTTTTTGAGCATTTCCAGGGATGGGGACTCCACCAGTGCCCTGGGCAGCCTCTGTACCTGCACAGAAAACAGGCAGGAGTTTACACAGTGGCTTTTTTGACGTGGCAGCAGCAGCAGCCAGTGCCAGATCACAGCAATGAACAGCAGCACTGAGTGTTCTGTGGCCCCACTTGCACAGACTTGCAGGCTCCTGCTCCGGTAAAAGCAAAGGAAACGCTCTGCAAACAGCTCAGCGTGGGTGGTTCTCCATAAATTCATCATCTTTGAGACTTCCCCGAAATGATCAGCTCCTCCTTCACAGGAATTGCTGCTGTAAAAGGTGTGAGGCCGCTAAATGGGAAATTAAACGTGGTTTCAGCTGCACAAACACTAATTGGATAAATATCTTTCAAAATCATGCACAAGTCATTTCTAGTTGTAGGGATGGAGCCATTAAGCTGCTCCAAGCCAAGTCTATCCCAGTGGATACACTTGAAGCCTGCCAGCTTCCTGGACTTGCACTCCCACAGCACGTGATCCAAACTGCAGAGGATTTTATTGGTCTCAGCTCAAGCCAAACTCCAAATCCCATGGCTGGAAGGTTACACAAGAACTATGCAGCTTTAATCCCTGCCCATGAGAAACCGTCTGAAAGTCTGAGCTCACAGAGTAACGTGGTTCTCCACAAAACTTGTGTGAGTGGTTCTGGACAGAGAGTGTCACAAGGTGGGGCATCCCTTTGGGGACACTGCCAGCTCCCAGCAGGCACTGTCACCTGGATGCAGCCACCCCACTTTCTCCCACCACGGGAGCATCACTGCCCAGCAACCACAAAATTATAAAATACTAAACTAGAATCATATTCAGACAGAGAAGGTGAAGATTTACCCCAGCAAACTGGGACAGTTCACAGCTGCTGTTTGCTGTTCTGCTCTGGTTGAACTAATGGGTGTTCCTGTGGCTGTAAATGGGAATTCTGTCCCAAAATACAGACGCAGGGACACTCCCCCTACACTTCGTGATAGTGTATGCACACGTGTGTAAGTCTGGTGTATCATAAAGATCTTTCTTCGTGTGAACAGGCTGCGTGAGCAATTTACAGGGCTTTAAAAGTGAACACTAAGGACATAAAGGACATAGGCGACGTTTTCATTCATCACTAGAATTTCCCTCAGAAAAAAATTTGTATGGGAGGCAGAAGTCATTCCAGTTCCAAGGATGAAGGTGTCAGCTCCATGGTGTGACCTTGGCGCTGCTCGTACAAGACTCGCACAAATCAGGTCACCGCACTGACATGCGGGAGCACCTCTCGGAGGAAGCAGCTTCCGTCATGGCCAACTTTGAACTCACCCTCACACCTCCCTGAGACACCGCTCACCGAACAGCAGCCACACCCAGCAGCGGCACTTGGGGCAGGTGACACCCCGAACGTGCCACTGTTACCTGCAGAGCGGAGGGGTCGAGGCCGAAGCTGAACTTCTCCCAGAGGCCGGTGCTGCCGGGGGCCTTGGCGAGCCCCACCACGGCGTTGTGGGCAGAGACGCTGACGCTGCTCTCGGGGGACACCAGCCTGGCCGCGGGAGGGAACTGCAGGAACAGGGCGAAGGCACCGCTGTCGGTGCAGAAGCGGAGGCTGTAGTGATGGATGCCCACGTCCCCGTGGAGGCTCTGGGGCTGGATGCCGGGCACGAGCAGGAGCAGCGTGAGGGACGCCTCGTCCTGCCGGGCACGGAAGGGAGGGCACGTGGCCATCTCGCTGGGGTGGCCCTCTGAGGCCTGCGGAGGGGTGTCCCCGGTGGGCATGGCTGGCTCGGGGCTGGCGATGGGGGATGCAGCAGCGGAGCGGGGCAGTGGCGGGTCCGGGGGCTCGGTGGGTGGTTCTGCGGGTGGATCAGCCGATGGATCAGCGGGGAGATCAGTGGCGGGTTCGGTGAAGGGTTCAGAGGGGGGGTCAGTGGTTGGGTCAGCGGGGGATTCAGCAGGTGGGTCAGCAGGGGGTTCAGAGGTTGGATCAGTGGCAGGTTCAGCGGGGAGTTCGGCAGGGGAGTCAGCAAAGGGCTCAGAGGTTGGATCAACGGGAGTTTCAGCCGGGGGTTCAGCGGGATCAGCGAGTGGATCACAAAGTGGTTCTACGGGGCGTTCAGCGGGTGGTTCAGCGAGGGGCTCGGCAGATGGACCAGCGGGTGGGTCAGCGGGAGGAACACAGAGTGGGTCAGCGGGGGGTTCGGCGGGTGGATCACCGCGCTCTCCGCCGCCCCACGTGCTCCGGACCGCGCCGCCAGGGCCGTGTTCCGGGGGAGGAGCCGCTCCGCCGCCCGCCTCTGCCGCCTCTGCCTCTGCCGGCCCCTCGGCAGCGGGCTCGGCCCCCTCCAGCCGCTCCCCGGCCGGGGCCGGCGGTTCCCGCGGGCCGGGCGGCGGCACCACGGGCAAGGTCACCTGCAGCTGCCGCTGGGCCCGGTTGAAGGCGGCCCGCCCACCGCGCTCGTCCACGTCGTAGGGGAGGCGGAGCCGCAGGCGGTAGGCGGGACACTGCGAGTCCAGCCGCAGCTCCCGCCCGCGAATCTCCAGCTCCGCCTGCTCGGCAGAGCGCAGCAGCGGCAGCTCCACCGTCACCACCAGCTCCCGCGGCACCGGGCTGGGCGCCGATTCGCGGCAGTGCCGGTAGTCCTGCAGGTCCACGTAGGAGCGGTGGCGGATGCTCCAGCGCGGCGTGGTGGGGCCGGAGGGCGGCGGGGGCGCGGCGGGCGAGGAGACTCCAGCGGCGGGCGGCGGGGCAGCGGCGGGCGGGAAGGGGAAGGGGAAGGGCGGCAGCGGGGAGTCCTCGTCGTTGGGCGGCTTTGGGGCGCCGCCGGGCAGCGGGGAGCGGATGATGGGCGCCTGCGGGATGCCCTTGTAGGAGACTCCTCGCAGGACAGTGGCGTTGTTGCGGTCCAGTCCCACTCCGCAGTGCCTCTCCACGGCCTCCAGCGCCGTGTCGCAGAGCAGGCGGCGGAAGCGGGCGCTGCGGGCGGCCAGGCGCAGCGCGGCCGGGTGGAACACCACGTCGTACAGGAGGCGGCGGCGGCCGGCGGGGCGCAGCTCCTCGCGGCCCGGGGCCAGGCTGTAGGGCAGCTCCCAGCGCTGCCCGCCGCGCTCGGCGCGGGCCCGCGGCTCCCCCATCAGCGCGTTGCTGCAGACATTGATGTAGCAGCGGCGGGAGCCCGCCTGGCTCGTCCGCAGCACGAAGCCCGGCGTCGGATGCACGAAGCGCACCTCCACGCCGCGCTCCCGCTCCAGCGCCGCCACCTCCTCCTCGTACAGCCGGCGCTGCTCGGGGTCGGTCAGCTCGGCCGCGTACTCGGCGAACAGCTCGCGGAACCGCTCGTCGCGGAAGGCGCGCTGGAGCCGCTCCGCCTCCTCGGCGCTGAGGTCTAGGTCGTGCAGCCGCCCCGCGCCCGCCATGGCCCCGGCACGGCCCGGCCGGGAGCGCTGCTGTGGGGACGCCGAACAAGATGGCGGGCGTTGCTGTGGTGACGGTAAACAAGATGGCGGCGCGCGGGTTGCTATGGAGACAGCAAACAATATGGCGGGCTGTCCCTCAGGGCCAAGGCCTCCGCATCGCGGCCTCGCCTTTTCCCTCCCCTCAGTGGCTTCGTGGTGGCTCGTAGCCGTCACCCCGGTCATCAGCAGGGCTGCTTTTCCACCATCATGTTTTCAGCTCTCTGCAAAGCTTATGTTCCATCCCACAGCTCTGAGCTGGCACTGCCATCCCCTCACAGAGCACTTTTAAACCCTCACCAGGGCGGCTCACACCTCTCGTACCATATCCAGCTTCCATCCTGGCCGTGCTGTCCCCTCGGAGCCCGTGTCCCACTGTCCCTTCCTAGTTCCTGCCCTGGGCCATGCTCAGGCCATGCCAGCACAGTGGGCAGGGGCTGTGAAACAAAGCTCCAGTGATGAGGGTCCCCTCTGTTCCTCACCTGGAGTGGGCACTTCGGGGTAGCCCCGCTCTGGTCTCCATGCCCACCAGCACCTGGAGCACGTTTTGGCTTGGTTTCACTCTTTTCCCACTTTCCTCCATCAAGATTTCCTCCTCCCAGCCTTCTCCAGAAGTCCTAAAGGACCATGTCCTTGCTCCTCCTTCCTCTTCTGGCCCTGGGTAACAGTATCTTTGTGGACACTGAAAAGCTTCAGCAGAGAGATTTTCTTCAGCTCCCTGCAGCATTTTGTGAGAGTTCTGTCTTTCCCAAGCAAGTAAGACAAAACAATGTTAGAGTTTTGTAAACTTCTTGCAGCTGCAGGTTGTTTTGCAGGATTGTTATGGTTCTAACTAGAAAAACATTCAGAGATGGGTGTCTTAGAACTTGACCAATCCCCTTAGGGGGTGGATGGCAAAAAACCAATTACCTTATGCCATTTAATACACTTTGTGAACTGACATATAAAAGCCTTCTGAGAGTTCATTAAATCATTCATCCATTGATCCCTGAGCCTGGACTTCGTGTTGTTTCTCTACTCGTCCGTGGGGAAAACAGCGACATCTCTTCAAATAGATACTGCATTAAACAGCACCTCACAGATACTTCCTGGGCCTTTCCCATCCAAGGAAAAATCCTATCCCCCATTTCCTGTCTCTCCTGCAGATAATCAGCTGTCCAAGTTCTCCCTATCTTTAACTTCTTTTTTTTAAAAGATGCTCCTTTCCTGTTTGATACAGCTGGTTCCTCCACTTACCTTTTTTTTGTGCTTTGCCAATTATTTTTCACTCTGACTTGACAATTTATCTAAACTGACACCAGTGTCTTTTCCTGTAAGAGTTTATTTGTGTACAAAACAAATCGGTTTTGACTTTGACATTTATTATAAAAAGTCCATAATACATCATGAAACCAAGGCGTGGAAAAAATAAGAGCTATGGTTGGCTTCACATGGGTTCACTGCCTTTTTTTTCAGTGCCACAGGAATTCAGAGTCCCTGAAGCTTGCTGAAAATACCAAAGAAAAACAGTGTTTAGTAGGTTTTCTTTTTTAAATAGTTCACAATGCTATTTTATTTCTTTATCTAGGAAAGACTTGATGATGTTTTCAACTATTTAAAGACCTAAAGTATCTCATGGTATGATATTTTTTATATTCAAGTGAAAGTTACATGGGCTGGTGCATTATTAATTCCCTGGGAAGGCTTCTCCAACAAGGACAAGATAAATTTATGCTTTTCCTAATGGGTTATACCATCATTATTTTAAACAGGCAAATTTTCATCCATTGTAAGCCCTTTGATACTTTTTAAATACTTTTTGGTGTTGCAGCTGGCTTTTTTCCAGTCAGTGGAGTGAACAAGTGCAGATTTAAAAATATGTGAAATCAAAGCCTGAAAGTGGCTTCTGGACTTGATGATTATCACGAAATGAAGCAAAAATTGTTCCTAAATTTAATTAATTTATGTAACAACCATCATCCCCAGAAACAAATCTGCTTCCCAATTAGGTCTCAATCATTGAAAATCATCCAGTGCAGTCATCTCTCCTTTTACTGCTGGATTGTGCTTCCCATCATTGATATCTGCAATTTCTAAATTTGTTACTTTAGTTCTGGGCATTTGGGTTTCTTACAGTAAATATGAAGCATAAGTTAAACTGCTGGAACATTCACTCTGTTTATATCACCAGTTCCCTGTGATTTTATCCTGACAATCAGAAAGTCAGCACATAAGAATATTTACTGTTTGTATCACCAATTCCCTGTGATTTTATCCTGACAATCAGAAAGTCAGCACATAAGAAGAATATTTACTGTTTGTATCACCAATTCCCTGTGATTTTATCCTGACAATCAGCACATAAGAATATTTCCTGTTTATATCACAAATTCCCTGTGATTTTATCCTGATAATCAGAAAGTCAGCACACAAGAAGAATATTTACTGTTTATATCACCAGTTCCCTCTGATTTTATCCTGACAATGAGCACATAAGAAGAATATTTACTGTTTATATCACCAGTTCCCTCTGATTTTATCCTGATAATCAGAAAGCACATAAGAAGAATATTTACTGTTTATATCACCAATTCCCTCTGATTTTATCCTGATAATCCGAAAGTCAGCACGTAAGAAGAATCTATTTACTGTTTGTATCACCAATTCCCTGTGATTTTATCCTGATAATCAGAAAGCACATAAGAAGAATATTTCCTGTTTGTATCACCAGTTCCCTCTGATTTTATCCTGATAATCACAAAGTCAGCACGTAAGAAGAATCTATTTACCTGTCTTCAACTGTCTTGTTGGAGGGGTAGAACACCTTGAAGGAAAATCCACTTCTGGGAAACGAACCCTGTGAAGGAAAAGGGGGAAAAACCACACTTGTGTGAGTGCAATCGGGTGCAGGGAGTGAGGGCCAGCTGGGATGTGAGTGCCCAGGGGATCTTACGGGGTTGAAGCAGAGGCAGTCGCTGCTGGTGACAGTGAAGGGGTCGTGTTTGTCAGCGATGACGAGCAGGTCTGGCACGGGATAAACCCTCAGGGCGTAATCGTAGGCCCAGAACACGGGGCTGACGTACAGCGGCAGCGGGGTCAGGTGCCCCTGGGATAAAATGGTCTTTACAAACTGCAAAAAAAACCCCACAAACACTTGGTTTGAACCGTTTTCTGCAAGCCCAGTTCATCCCTGCACGTGCCATTGTGGGTGTTAATAAAGAAGCTTTTTGAACCTTGTCTTGGGGTGTCTCTATCATGTGTATCCCCTATCATGCTCTATGCCCAAAAAGTAACTTTGTGCCTTTTCTGTGCCTTTAAACTGAGCTTGAGGAAAAAACCCAAACGAACTTTTCAAAGCAGTTTCTCAAGGACACAGAGATTTCACTCCTCTGCGTTCTCTGGCTGCAGGAACACAGAGGGAGCACCCTGCTCGCTTTCCTTCACCCAGCTGGGCTTTTTTTTCCCTTTTCCCCTCTCGGTGTGAGACAGAGAGCTGAACTTTTGTTTCCTGGGACTTTGGTTTTTTCCCTTCTTCTCTTCTGGACTGTTCAACAACATCAGAACACATCGGGAGAATTTTTCCCCGAGGCCCGGGGGTGGCCCCTCACCGACCCAGCTCCGAGGAGGAGAGAGACCACACCTCCAGAAGGACTCTGAAATCTTCCCAGGTTTCTCTCTATAGCGAGAGATTTCATTTCATTATTTAGCATCATTATCCTTTTCCTGTGTGTTTGTTAAATAAATAGTTTTTATTTCTTTCACTTTCCTTCGAGGAAAAATTTCCTTTTTTTTCCCGAACCTGGTAAGGGAAGGGTGGTTGTAACCTGGTTTTCTCTCAGGGGATATATTACTGGATTTTGGCCAAACCAGCACAAACCTGGAAATGTTTGGGGGTTTTTTGTGTCTCATTACTTCTGGTTGTTAATGATTTCTAGATTAAACCAACGATTCTCCTCCAGCACTGTCTTTCCTTTCTTGAATTGTGGGGTTTGTAATACACAAAGGCCTTTTTAAAACGTATCAGCCAGTATTTGAAGATGGCAAAATTATCTCATCAATCAGACTCTCCAGGAGAATCTATTTACCTGTTGCTCCTCACCAACATTGCCATAACTTTCATTTTTAGGGTTTTTTTTCTTCATTGCTTTCCTCATAGTACCAGCTAACCACAAGACCCACACTTAAAAACTTCTCCCTGAACAGAAGAAATCATTTGATTCCCAGATTTTCCTTTCTTAGTGAAAAAATTTCTCTTTTTTTTTTTTCCACTGATGGCTGAATTAAAATAGGCAAAAAAAGGCAGAGAAAAAGTGGAGTATGCAAAAAACAACCTGTAGAAAGTGTTGCAATTCTACATTTCCTTCCTGATTCCTTCCTGGAAAGCCCTGTATGAGGCCAGGGAAGTGTCAGGAATGCAAATGCGCCCACAAAACCAAGGTACCTCAGGATCCACGGGGTGCTCACAGAGACACTGAACTAAAACAACTTTCTGAGTCAAGCAAACAAAAAAAAATCACAGTAAAATAAATAAAACCAGACTCCATCCATCACTGCAATGAGCCAGGACTACCTGGATCGTTCTCATCCAACGATATCAGTAAATCCCATCAGCTCCTGCTGGGGATTCATTGAGTGGAACCATAACCCAGAGAGCTGTGCTGATGTGTGAGAAGCAGGATTTCAATTTCCAGTGAGGAGACAAAGCAAGCAGATGAATTTTAGAGAAAGTGACCTGCTGCTTTACTAGAGCAAATGGCACTGGGTAGCTGATCAAACCTTTAAAAAATGGTAATTTGTATTAAAATTTGCCTTTAGGAATCAAGTGTTTCTTGGCAGGACATTGAGGGTTGGTGCACACACAGTTGGCTGCTCTGAAGTTCTGCGTTCCAGGGCAGCTGCAGTGGGACAGAACGACTCAATAACACCTAAAAGTATCCTGGTTTGAGTTATTTTGCTGTCAAAATGTAAAGAAAAGTAAGAGTACTAAATATATAAATCCTTCTTCAAACCCCTCTGGGTTACTCGTGCAATAGGTTGTGAGAATGGAGATCAGAGCCCCCAAAATCCAGCCCTGCTGATCAATAAAATCAAAAATCTTGGCAAAAAGTGGTGAACACGACTCACTCACATGGTTGGGAATGTCCATGTTGCTGTTTGGGAAGTGAACACAGTTCCTGCACATTTTGTTGACCAAATCTTCCCGAAAAATAATTATTTCTTGGGTGCAGTATTGAATCCTGAGTGGAAAACAGCAGTGAAATTCAATAAAGTTAACCTAAAAATGAGGAAGATGCATTATAAAGTCAATCTTCCTCTAACACAGACAAGTGAGAAAAGCAATTTGAATTAAAGTAAAACTTTCCCGTCTGATTCAGAAAAAACATGATGCTTTTGGGCAGGATTTTTATACTCAGTATCCATTTTTTTCAGCACTACTTCCTTTCATCATTGATTTATTGATGCCTTCATGTGTTTAAAGCTAGTTACAATTAATGCAAATGAAGAATTCTATTAATTTGAAAAATTTAAGGCAATTTTTCTCATAATTTATAGGTTTTGAAAATGGTATTTGTAAAATTTAGTAAAAAAAAAAAATTAATAAAAAAAATAGCAGTTACATGGTTACCTGCAGGGATTTGTGGTGAAAACTGAAAAAGGCACCAGCTGTTTGAATTCCTGAGTGATATTCTCAGCCAGGGGGGGTCTGAAATAAATAGCAGCAGATGTATCAACAAAAACTCTTTCCTTCTTTAACTACTGAACTGAAAATTCCAAGATTTGAGGAATTGAAGCAAACTGACCTTGGTAAAATAGAACCAGGACCGGGATCTTCAGGACCAGGGACAAACACAAATCGACTACTGCAAAAAAAAAAAAAAAAGTTCAACAAACCTCTTTTACATAAACTGATCCTAAAAACTAGGTCTGGTGTTCTGAATTCAGAGATCAGGAAAGTATTCCAGGGAGAGACCTTGGCTCCCTCATTAGCAGTTTCCATGCCCAAGCTATTTTAGATAAAATCAGACTTACCCTGCTCCCAAAACAAACCTGCAGGCCTGTTACAAAACCAGCTTGTTATCTGATCACAGCTGGCTCACGAGACAGAGAAAATAGGTTTAACTCTCAGCTTCTTAAAGTAATTAAAGGCTTCACAAAATAAACAGATTTCGCCTCGCTCTGTACCTTTTATGGATGCTGGGATATTCACATATAATATCTGCCAGAGCCTTCAAAGAACCTGGAGTCAGGGAAAAACAGGACACAACACCTGGTTAGAAACAAACACAGCTTGGATGAATCGCCCCTCTACTGGAGAGCACTTAAAAAAGAAGGGTTTATTCTCTGCTCTCTTCGTTTGTTTGCCATCATTATTTTAATTAAATGCACATGTCTGGCTGTTTACAAAGACTTCCCTACCTTTCAGGGACTGGATTTGATTCTTTCCATATGGCGCAGATGAAAAATTTCCACAGAAGAAAAAGCAGGTGGGAGGTGCAGAGGAATAACCTGGGAAAAGAGAGGATCTGGGAGTGTATCCATTCACTTCAGCATCTTCCAGCACTCACTCAGCCCATTCCATGAAAAGCAGGGACTGGGACAGCACTTCAAGCTCTGCTGCTATTAATACACCTGACTGATTTGCTTGATACGGGCTGTTTTTAGCTTAAAAAGGTGATGGCAATGTACAAATGTCACTTTGAGGGAGCCCTCTGTCATTTCCAGGCTGAGTCCCAGCATTGTTGGTGTGTATCCAACTACTGACCCAGTCAGAGAATTATACAAAGTGCAATTCTAATAAATAATGCCATTTAAAAATGCATTATTCCCTTCAAGAGGAAAACAGCAAGCAGGCAGCAATGGATTGCTGTCAACCTCCATGATCATTCCAGTTCAAGGCCTCTCCCAACATTTAATTCCCCTTTTGGCATTACAAAGCAACAGTAACTGGAATTGCCTGAGCAGTCTGAGTGCTCCCAACCTCACTCATCACCCGCTTCAGAGCAAAACAGGGAAAAAAGAAACCTGATTGCCATCCCTGAAATAAAAATAGAAACAGCTACTCAGGCATTCATCTCACATCCCAGTTACTCTCCATTTTCCTAGCACACAGCATCACACTTGGATTTACTTCACTGGTTTTCAAAGGGGCTGGTAAATAGAACAGAATTGCTTAGACCAGAGAAATGGCTCATCAATATTTTTCCATGCTCTCCCCCTCAGCTGCTCATTTAGTTTATAATTATGAAGGTTATCACGTCTCAAAATAGCAAATGCAAGGTTTGCATCTTTGCCAGGTGAGTTCAGCACACGAATCTCACTGACCAAAGTCCCTTCATCCCCTCAGCACCTGCAGTCTTGGGGCAGGCCCAGTTTGCCCCAAGGATTTGCCCGTTCTGATGCAGATCCTGAACTGGTTTTGTAACTTCTGCGTGACTGTGCTAATTTGTGTCCAGCTCCCTTCAAGTGAGGAGCAGTTTCCCACCCTGAATTCTGGGTTGTTTTTAAAGCAGTCACTCTCTCACACTTCCACTCTGCCTGAGGCAGAAGGGACAGGCTGTTCCAAAACTGCTGCAATACAAAGAAGCAATTCATAGATGCTTGTTTTCCCAATGTCATCAACATTACTAATCAGGGAATCCTGGAATGCTTTGGGTGGGAAGGAACCTTAAATCCCATCCAGTCCCACCCCTGCCATGGGCAGGGACACCTCCCACTATCCCAGGCTGCTCCAAGCTCCGTCCAACCCGGCCTGGGACACTTTCAGGGTTGGGGCAGCCACAGCTTCTCTGGGAATTCCATCCCAGCCCCTCCCCACCCTCCCAGCCAGGAATTCCTTCCCAATATCCCATCTAACCCTGCCCTCTGGCAGTGGGAAGCAACGTTCATCTCTCTGAACCAAGGAGCTGTCTTTAAACTAAGCCCAGGAAGAACTTTTAGGAGCAAGGGAAACGTTCTTGTCACAGCCCAGAAAATGGTTACTGGTCAAAACACTACTGGTACTAAGAATTGATGGAAACAAATTATGAACACAAGGTTCAGAGTGAAAGCAATTCTCACCTACCCGAAAACATCGTGTGAAGCTTTTCCAGCACTTCTGCTTGGTCCAGCCACACGTCGGAGACGAACACAAACATGGCATCTTCATTCTCCTCCTCCAGCTGCTTCAGCTTTGCAGAAGCCTTTACTGAAGATGAAGAAGGCCCTCCAAAGAAGTTTATATTCCCATAGAAGGCTCTGCATTATTAAAACGCTCCAGTTAGAATCCCAGAATGGTTTGGGTTGGAAGGGACCTTAAAGCTCATCGCATTCCGGCCCCTGCCATGGGCAGGGACACCTTCCACTATCCCAGGGATCCATTCTTTCAGCAACAAGGAATTTATTATTCCCACGTAACAGTTACCTGGCTTTGCAATTGAGAAGGGCTGACATCCCAATTTCCATTCATTTGCAGAACCCAAAGGCCTTTGGAAGGGTTTTTCTGCCAGCACTACAGGCTTTAGTGCCTGTAAGTCCCAGAATTGCTTCCTTAAATTTATATTTATTTTAAAGCATTCGGGGAGGAGGAAGAATAACATACTTGAATGTCAGAGAAATTATGAAATAACAATGATCTTACTTAGAAACCCATAAGAAAACATGGGGTGAGGCTGCCAAAAGTCAGTTTTATACCTCGTGGTAGCAGAAGGCTCAGTGGGTGGAAATCCAAAAGCGTTCACATGAAAAACTTCATCTTCATACCAACCTAAGAGGATTTGGAACAGCAAAATAACCCTTAAGTTCTTCTAACAGCATCATGTCCTAGACATTAGTCAGAGAGCTGGCAGCTGTGCTGCACTGCCAGTCCCAGCCTCCATCAATCCCTCTCTTGTGGTAGCTCCAGTCCCAGAACCAGACCACGGAATGATCCGGATGGAAAAAGGGCTCAGCAAGAAAACGACATTTTCTAACCCCAGACATTTCTCTGAATGGATTTGCTGCACAGGCACATCGACAACCCCCTCAACCCAACCAGGGAGGAATGCAGGGGAACAGGAATGGTTCTGCTGGCCCTGTCCTGGAAGGATCCCCGTGTCTCAAGGACCATCCCACTGTCAGGAACAGAAGGAACAGGGTAATATTTATCCCCACTCTCCTTTCTGCTCCCAACTTCTGCTTACTCTCTTATTTCAAACACAAAACACACTAGAAAACAGACTGAAATTATGTATCTTGCCCAGAGGAACATTCCACATACAGAAATAGCCTTTTTTTTCGCTAAAACAAGGCTCCAAAACTGCAAGCTCTTACATCATCCTAATGAGAAGCCTCATTAAAGGACCAAAGCTTTGCCAGCACAAAGCAGCATTTTCAGATTGTTAAATCATTCCTTTGGTTATTCTAGGCTGTCTTCCTAATCCAGTCATAACTTCTCCAAGCATTCTGGAGCCAGGCTGGGGCCAATCCTCAAAGCTGCTCCAGACCCTCACATGCCCCAACACCCTCCAGTTCCTGCTCTCTGCCTCCAGAGCCCACGGGGTCACAGCAAAAGCTGAGGGCCAAAAATCTCACTCACAGACTCACTGATGGTCACCAACATGAGATTTGTCTGCTCAGCCACATCTGGCAGCCACAGCTTTAACAGAATAATTTATTACAAGCTAAAAAAACCCCAAACCCCAGTCTGCTTTACCTTCTGCCAAAACAAAGCAGGATTCAGTATATAACCCACTGTGGAACTGGTGCAGGAAGGTTAAGGAATGTATTTTTCTTAGACTTAAAGTAGGCTTTTTAGCCAAAATTTGCTTTCCGGCTGGTGTAATAGATTTGGACAGCACTGAAAGTTCACAGGCTGCCCGAAGAGCCTGGAAATTCCCTGGTACCTGAGCAGGTAAGTCCAGAGAGAGCCCACAGACAGGAACAGGCTCTGCTTCCATGGGGAGGAACACTGACCATGTCCAAGAGAAAGGCAGGAGCTGCAGCAGCCAAGGAGTTGGAAATGAAGGAGAAAGACAGAGCTGCAACCCTCAATATGTAATTTTTAATGGTCAGCATTGATTTACTGTTCAATTTAAAATTCTGCAGGTCTGCAGGAAATTCCTCCAGCTCTTCCATCACAGGAAAAGGATATTGCTTTACTAAGGTCTAGCTGGACCACTCCTGTGGGGTCTTCTAGGAAAAATTTCCCCTAAAAAACAGGATTCATTAATAAAGCAAAATACACCCAAACACACAAATGCTCCAATCAGAAGCATCTATCAGTCAGCATTTAGAAATAATTTGGCTGGTTTTAATGTTTTAAGGTGGCAAGAACTGGAAATAATGTAGTTTATAATAAGTGGATCTCAGCAGCTTCCCTGGGAGCTGCTGCAGTTGGGATTGCTGGTGCACCCCTCCCTAAAATCCCAGTCCAGGGCACTGGCAAGTCCCAACACAGCCACTGGAAGCTCCAGCCTTCAAGAAGGGACATGCCAAAAAATCCTGACTGCTTCTGGTTGCTGACATAAAAATTTTGTAGTGAGAAGACAAAGACATTTTCCACACACACTGGCACCAACTGCTCGTGGGAAAGTCTCTTAGAATGGGACAAACGTGAGATATTTAAGTTTTCTCATTTTTTAATTTATTATAGCACTGAGTGAGCAGTGACCAGAGACTCCACAATAAAAAGCAACTCACCTCCTTGAGCTGAGTGATCATCCCAAGCACAATCACTTCTCCCACTTTAGCTGTATTGCCCAAGAGAGTTTCTATTGTCTTTAGCTGGGATCAAAGGCAAAGAATCCAATCAGAATTAAATCAAACTCCCCAGGTGCCTTTTCCCCAGCAAGACAAAGCCCCACACAGGACATGGTTTTAAATAAACACACAAGGGAGCTACCAGAGGATACAGGCTCGTTACAAACATCAGAGCCATATTTCTGAACAGGGCTTGGGAGAAGATTCCCAATAAGGGCTGCTAACATAAAGAACTGCTGTGATTATTTGGATTAAAACTGAAAAGAATTCCATTTTTTACCTGGAATTTGCTCTTGCTGTCATCAGGATGAGCAACAACTGGTGAAGGAGTGAACAGCTCATGTCTGTGAGTCCTCTGCAGAAACCAAAATTGAAGTGATTCAGCTTAAAAATAAATGAGCACTGTCAAAAAGCCAGTTTGCTACAACCACTATGCAAAACACTTCATAAAGTTTTTACCCTATTTCATCCAGCAACTTTTAATAATTCAGTCCTTTTGACAAGAATTTGCTTCTAAGAAACAGATGATCAATAACACCAGATAATAACACTAAGCCTAAAAAAACGTGTGTCATGAAAGCATCTGTAATGCTGCTAAAAGGAGTTATTTGTGCCAACCTGGAAGGCAGAGAGTTTATGAGGCAGGGGGGTGCAATAGCACAATGTATTTTTGGAAGGAGATGTAGGATACATCCCTGTGGACACCTGCAGAGATTCCTGACCTGCTGGAGGATGGCGTAGCGCTCCCGGAACAGCTCTGCCTTGTCTCTGGCAGTCCCAAATAAACTGGGCCCAGGGAGGTCAGTCATGGACAGGCTGCAAGGAGTTTAACACAATCATCATTTTTAAAAAGGGACATTCCACACATAAAAATGACTTGTTGATCTAAAAGGTCTGGGAGGATGCAAAAGCTACACCATGATTTAGGTACTCCATGAGGGATGCTCCTGCTCAGGATCCTGGGTTTCTGCATTTCTACATCCATTTCGTTCCCCTCTAACTCACAGGCTTTGAGATTTATCCTTCCACCCAAAGAGGCCTCTGCAGAAATCAATTTTTAAAAAAGCAGTAATGCCTTTAAGCAGTTGGGAACAAATGCATTATTCCTCCAGTTTCTCCAACCTCCAGAATCACCAGCTGCTCCTCATTTTTCTTTTTTACCATTTGGAGCTCTCCTTAGAAACCCCCCAGGGCTTCAGGGAGCTGCAGGATACAGACTGAAAAATAAATCCAGGCAACAGACAGACCAAATTTATTAAAAAAATAAATTTAAACAGCCCAATGTGAGAAAAAAAACAACCCCAAACTACCTTTAGTGATGTATGTCCTTAGCCTTACTTTCTTTTTTATTCACTAAGTGGCATAAACTTGGTTTATGGTCTTAAACATTTATTACTTTCTCACTCAGGCTTCAGTTGAACAGACCCAAGAGGGAAAGATTAAAAACAGACTTATCCTATAGAAATAGAGGCTTTGTTCTTAAAACAAGAAGTGCTTGAAACTCAAAATATGGGAGACTTACGGCAGGAACTTCTTTCTTTCTGAATTATAGACATAACGTGGGATGTCAAAGGCTCCAATAATGTTGAAAACATTTTCTCTGAAATAAGAACAGTTACAGCATTAACTGGATGTTATCTTCCAACCAAACCATTCTGTGATTCCAAGAAGGGGATGAAACAAACTAACAAATATGTTGGATAAAATGACATTTGTTTTGCTCACTACCATCACCATTTCTCCTGAATCATTCTATTTTCTATTCCATTTTCTATCCTATTTTCTCCTGCATCTTCTAGTTAAATAATTTAAAAGACTTGTCCCTGTGATCTGTAGAGCTTTTCCCTTCAGCACTCTGCACTGAGAATCTGTACATACAGATTTCTCTTCACTTCTGGAGCAGAAAAAAAAATACATTAAGTATAAAAAAGCACCACAAAGAAAAATCACGCTCAAACCATCTGCATCATAAAGATTCCAACGACAAGGAGCAAAGTTAAAACCAAATTCTCTCCATCCTGAGAGGCTGTGGGCTGACAGTATCTAATTGACATGCCCAGCAAACCATCTCTTTTCATGCTCTGCATCATGATGTGAACACTAAAGGAAACACATCCATCAGGATCACAAAGTTCTCAGAAACTCCAGTAATTCCTCCACACTTTGTTATCACAGAAGGGAAATCAATCAGGGCTTCAAAAAGCTAAACAAAAAAGCAGGAACGGGCACCCCAGAGGAAAACTTTTCCAAAGTGCTTTCAGAAAAGAAAGGCACAAAACCAACCTGAGAGAACTTTCATGTAGAGCAAAGCAAATAAAGGCATGGACTGAAGTATTGGTTAATATTCAACCTGTATCACACACAACACACAACCCCAGCAGCTGAATTCCAGAACGTCAGATTCTATTTAGAACCCCCTGGAGGCCCATCCATGAGAACAAACGCTCCAAGCAGGAACCTGGAGCAAAGGCAGCACCAGGAAGACAAAAGCACAGAGCAGTGACTACACGTGGAGCACTGCAGAAAATGCCTGGCATTCATTTCCCCAGGAGGAATAAGGAAATGACACCAGCTCCCAGAACCTCCAGTAAAATTTATAATGTCACCCTACATCGCCTCATCCGGGGCCCGGCTGCATTCCTGGACAGCTGCTTCCACTGTGGGCTGCTCAATCATATTGGATGACACTGGAAAAGAAAAATCCCGAGGATTAAAACTGCAGCAAGGAAGGAAGCAGGTCTGAAAGATTTCACATGAAATGGTTGAGTCTCCTCAGAGGAACACACACAAATAAGAATGTTTTCCGTAAGCTAATGGCACACACTGTTTTACAGAAGGATCACTTCATATTGCCACCAAAAGGACACATTCCTAGGAAAAAAAATACACACACACTGTGCCCACCCTGAATTCCCTAAACATGGAGAACAAGACAATTACAGTTTATGCAAAGCTGCCAAATATATCACAAATGTGTTAGAGCTGAGCTTTCACATTCTGGAGGTTAATTTGGTCCCAGAACATTATCACACGGATTGCTGCCCTAAGTATTCCAACAGAACTTTGGAGATAGGCACATTGTTGTTTTTATGGATTTAAACTGAATTGAAATTCGTTTGAAGGTCTCACCACCCTCACAGGGAAGAATTCCTTCCCAATATCCCACCAAACCCTGCCCTCTGGCAGTGGGAAGCCATTCCCTGTGTCCCATCATTCCATGCTCACGTAAATAGTCTCTCTCCATTTTAATGTTTAAAATCACAGTTTCAGGTACAACGATGTCCGTACAAACTTTCAGTAACTGTCACTAAAAAATTCTACTACTCTTGGAAAAGTCAGGATATTCTACACTGCCAACTCTTTAAATGGCACAAATGCCTTCTGCTGACATTGCAAACTTCAGTGTTTAACCAAAATAAAAGGCCAACAAATACATTTATCTCCGTCAGCCCCTTACACTGCAATGACACCTCAGTGCCTCTGCTGCCAGTAACTGTCTTTGTCTAGATAACATCAGAAATGCCAGGAAAACTTGCTTAAGAAAAAGAAATTGTTTACTTACAAGGTTGTTTTTCAACTGCATCGATGACATTTTCAAGTACATCGTCTAGTTCTCCTTCACTGGTGGACTGAAAAGCTTCAGTGAGATACTTCAGGGCATCCCTAATCCCAGAAGAGAAAGCACAAAAAGCAATTAATATTCAATAGTTTACACAAACTGTGCTGATTTTGGCAGGTGTGCACATCATCACCACATGGCTCGTGGTTAAAAAGTACAAACAATTAGCACTGCATAATAGCTCACTGGTTTAGCTCAAAGAAAAAAACCATTGGGATTGAAAATGTCAGGGAAAAGAAGTGGAGAACCTCAGCTTCATACAAAAAATTGCATGTTGGAAGGGAATTCTGGAGACCATGTGGTCCAACCTTCTCCTGAAAGCAGCGCTTGGGTTATGCTGTCCAGGGCCCCATGGAGCCAAGCCTTGAGTATTTCCAGTGAGGGAGATTCCACCACTTCTCTACTCCACCAACTTCAAAGTTTAATTAGTATTACAATGAAGAAATAAATTAAGCTTGTGCCCGTTGCATCTTGCCGTGTCACTGTGCAACTCTGAGAACACTTCTCACTTTTAGGAAGACTGGGATTAGCTCCTCATGAGTCTTCCCTTCTTGAGGCTAAATAAACCCAAATCCTCCACATTTTCTCCATGTCAGGTTCTCTGACCCTCTAATTACAGAAGCCCAGGATTCAGGTTTGGGTTGGAAGGGACCCTAAAACTCATCTCATTCCAACTCCCTGCCATGGGCAGGGACACCTTCCACTGTCCCAGGCTGCTCCAAGTCCCTTCCAACCTGGCCCTGGACACTGCCAGGGATCCAGGGGCAGCCACAGCTTCTCTGGGCACCCTGTGCCAGGGCCTCCCAGCCAGGAATTCCTTCCCAATATCCCATCTATCCCTGCCCCCTGGCAGTGGGACGCCATTCTCTGTGTCCTGTCCCTCCATCCCTTGTCCCCAGTCCCTCTCCAGCTCTCCTGGAGCCCTTTTAGGCTCTGAGGTCTCCCTGGAGCCTTCTCCAGGTGAACACCCCCAGTTTTCCCAGCCTGGCTCCAGACCAGAGGGGCCCCAGCCCTTGGAGCATCTCTGTGGCCTCTCCGGACTCGTTCCAGCATCTCCACATCCCTCTCATTTTGGACTCCAAACCTGGATGCAGCCCTGAAGCTGGGATGTTGCCAGAGCAGAGCTTCCAGCTCTTCCTGCTTCCCTTACACGCCACGGCCTCCAGCCCAGGACCACCTCAACAGCCCCACGTTGCTCCAGTTTATCAATAGCTTTGAAATTTGAGTTATTTTAATTCTCAATAACACAAGAATTAGAAATCTGGTTCTTCTGTCATCCTTAGACTAGAGTCTCACATTAAAGATAACAATTTTCTTACTAATGTCATCTGCTGGCCAACCAAACTGGCATTCTGGTGATCAGCCTGACCTTCAAAATGTCTCAGCTCATGGAACTGTGGAGTCAGGAGTTCTGGACTTGTGCTCCTCACTAATGAAAGTATCAGGGCACTGTCCAAAATAATCACATCCCATCCACAACAGAAACAAAATTTAATTGATATTAACACACGAGAAAGAAGGGGAAAATAAAAGCAATGTAGACCCAATCTCTTATAAATCATGACACCTTCCACTGCAAGTAGGAATCACTTTTCAGTGACCTTGCCATCTCTAAATAACATATCATATTGTATTTGGAAATACAGCATTTCTTCCTTTGGAAATGCCACTTCCTCCTTTGGAAATGCCATTTCTTCCTCTAGCAAAGAATGCTGAGCACAAGACTGGCAAGTGGAACTCAGAAAGAGATCCCAGAGCTGTCAGGGTCAGAGGCAGACAGAAAAACCCAACCAAACACCCGGCACCAGCATCAGGGAGGGCTCCGAGGGGGGAACAGGGGGAGCTTGTGGTGGCATCCGTGGTCATGGTGGGTGGATGGATGGATGGATGGATGGACAGATGGATGGATGGATGGATGGATGGAAGAGACCCACAGCAGCAGGACAGGCACAACAAGGCTTTGGAGAAGACTCCAGAGGCCTCGATGCGGGGGAAGGAGGAAGGGGAGGGAAAGGCAGCACCACATCCCGAGGAGGCGCCGCGGGGGTGCGGAGCGGCCCCGACCCCATCCCGTAACGCCGCACCCCGGGCCCGAGGCCCGCCCGGGGCCGATCCCCGCGGGCGGAGCGGTTCCCGGAGCAGGGTCCGGGCCCGGGGCTACTCACGGGCGCAGGAGGAGCCCCCGCAGCCGGAACGCGGAGCCGAGGCGGCGCCGCAGCCGCTCCGGCTCCATGGCGGGCGATGGCGCCAAACGCGGCCGGGCCGCCCCCAGCAGCCCGGCCCGGCCCCGCCGCGGGAGGAGCCCGGCCCGGCCCCGCCGTGCCCGTGTGGGGACAGCGCGGGGACGAGACCGGCCTGGGTCAGCAGCAGGGCAGGGACTGTTCCCTGAGCTGGCACTGCTGGGGCACCGTGAGTCCTGGGGGCAGCTCCGGGCCCCTCATGACAAGAGACAGTGAGGGGCTGGAGCGTGTCCCGGGAAGGGAACGGAGCTGGGAAGGGGCTGGAGCACCAGGAGCGGCTGAGGGAGCTGGGAAAGGGGCTCAGGCTGGAGAAAAGGAGGCTCAGGGGTGACCTTGTGGCTCTGCACAACTCCCTGACAGGAGGGGGCAGCCGGGGGGGGCTCGGGCTCTGCTCCCAGGGAACAGGGACAGGAGGAGAGGAAGAGGCCTTAAGCTGCACCAGGGGAGGTTTAGGTTGGATATTGGGAAAATTTATTCACAGAAAGGGTTGTCCAGCCCTGGCACAGCTGCTCAGCGCAGTGGTGGAGTCCCCATCCCTGGAGAGATTTCAAAGCCGTGTGGATGTGGCACTTGGGGACATGGGGCAGTAGTGGCCTTGGCAGACTCCATGTTCATCGAGGGCTTTTCCAACCTAAACCATTCTGTGATTCCATAAAACACACTTGCTGTGACTGACACAAGTTACCCAATACAATTACCCACTGTATTACTTTGATCCCTTACAGGTATGGTAGATGACAGCTCTTTTGTCCCCTCCTCTTTTCCTGTAGGCCCAGCACAGGCTTTTCTGCATCTCCAGTACTCCAGAGTCTCTCCTACTTCAGGTTTTCTTGCTACAAAACATCCATCAAATATATCTGGCTGTGAATTGGTCCTGCGAGCACAGGATGCTCTCCAGGGCTGTTTTTACATAATCACAGAATCTCAGAACGGTTTGGATGGGAAGGAACCTTAAAACTCATACCACCCCCTACCATGGGCAGGGACACCTTCCACTATCCCAGGGTGCTCCAAGCCCCGTCCGACCTGGCCTTGGACACTTCCAGGAATCCAGGGGCAGCCACAGTTCCAGGATTGTGGGGCAGCTGCCTTCTCTCCAGATGGAAAATACCTGATATTTCATTCAAACACTCATCCCCATATCTCAAAGTACAGCTTGATTCCACAGAAGGCTCACAAAGCAACTCTTGAATGAGTAGGATCGAAAGACTGCAGGGATTTAGACAGACAAAAAATGTCAGCTATTTTCTATAGTCCATTCTCAACTGCATAATTTATAATCACTCTTCATTGGGGAGTGAGCTCATGGGTGAAGCTGCTGCTACTCTCTTCAGACAAAGATCTGACAGGTCTCAGCTATTTTGGCAGGAAATATGATTCATTTCTCATCGCAGGCATACAGCTAGGTGCAAATTATAAGCCCAATTCTTACATAAGTACCTTCATTTGCTAAAATTACTGCTTATTCTCTTTCTAAGAAAACCTGATCTTGCCATTCAGCTCATGTCTCGCCACATAAGGGAAGGTGCACCTGGAGAAGGGATGTGCCCCTCATCCAAAAATAGTTTTCTCTAAAGCTATGACCAAACAGGGAATGTAAAGCACACTCCTACAGCATCCTGCTGGATTTGGGGGCTCTCTTAGATTGCCTGGAGCCTCCCACCAGAGATATAAAAGTATTCCAGTGTGAGCTGCAGCCTTGTGTTTCACTGAGCCATCTGCCTGGAGCTCTGGAAGCCATGCCCAGATCTTTGTCTCTGTCACCTTCCGTGGCTTTGCTGGACATCACAGCAGCTGGAGAGGGCCCAATGGTCCAAGATCAGCCAGTACATCTACCTGGATCCATGGAATTGTTTTGTTACACAGAAAAACAGCTTGTCTTCATGTCTGTCACTGATGCAAAAGTGCTCATTTTTCACAAGTTCTATTCTACTATCTCTGAAGAGCTGTACCTATTTTCTTTTAAATTCCATTAATTCCAGCTGGACACGGAGTTCAGCTGGAACTGACCCAGTTGTTGATACAACAGTGTATCAGTCTCCCTTCAGAGACAGGGAGTTCTGCTCTGGTTGCATTATCACAGAATCCACAGGATCATGGAATGGTTTGGGTTGGAAGGGACCTTAAAGCCCATCGCATTCCACCCCCTGCCATGGGCAGGGACACCTTCCACTGTCCCAGGGTGCTCCAAGCCCCATCCAGCCTGGCCTTGGACACTGCCAGGGATCCAGGGGCAGCCACAGCTTCTCTGGGCACCCTGTGCCAGGGCCTCCCCACCTTCCCAGCCAGGAATTCCTTCCCATTATCCCATTTAAACCGGTCCTCTGTCAGTTTGAAGCCATTCCCCCTTGTCCATCACTCCACGCCCTTGCCCGAAGTCTTAAACCCCGTCCCTCTTTGGGACCCAGCTCCTCCTTCCTTCTTGCCCTGTGGTTTGTGCTTAGCTCTCCTATTCTCGGTGCTTCTTTCCTCCTCTCGCGCACATTATTCACATCCTCCCGCATTATTCACATCCTCCCGCACGGTTTATTCCGCCTCACACCTCAGCCCGGCACTGCTGCCCAGGGCCGGGGGCAGCGCAGTGCTCTCCGTCCGCTCCCATCCCGACCCGCGCCGGGTGCCGCCCCACACTTTGGACCCTCCTCGCTTCCCGTCCGCCCCAGGAGAGCGACCGGCGGCGGAGCCGCAGCTTCACCCGGAGGAGGCGGTGGCGGGACGCGAGCCCTGAGGCAGCCGAGCCGCTTCCTCCTCCTCCCTCCTCCTCCCCCCCCAAGATGGCGGCGGACCCCGCGGATCAGTTCTGCGTGGCCGAGGAGCGCAGCGGCCACTGCGCCGTGGTGGACGGGAACTTTCTCTACGTGTGGGGAGGATACGTGGTAAGGCGGGCGGGGAGCGCAGGGGAGGCGGCAGCGAGCGCCGGCAGCGGGCTCCGGGCGCGGGGAGCGGAGCCCCGGGCGGGGCAGGGGGGGTTCCCCCCGCCGCCCCTCAGCCCTCGGCGGGCGCCCGGGGCCGCGGCGCGGGCGCTGATTGGCTGCGGCGGCCGCGCGCCGTTCGAATGGCGGCGGGAGGCGCTGAGGGGACGGCGCTGAGGGGACGGTGCTGAGGGGACGGCGCTGAGGGAACGGGCAGGGGCCGCTCCGAGCACCTCGTCCCGCGGCCCCTTCCCTGCGCGGCGAGTCCGCGATCAGCGCCCTCCTCCTGCCCCGTTTGCAGCCGCCTCCGTCACGGAGCACGTGTGGGGACGGGCTGGTGGAGCCGGTTCGCTCCCGTCCCCTTCCAACGTGCCCGTCGTTCCTCAGTGCGCAGAGCGCGTCTCCCGTCAGGCCTCAACGGCTGTGATTTGTGGCTCAGTTTTTCCAGGGTGTAATTCATGTTCTTGTTGCCGAGTCCCCGCGTTTTTTTATTTATTGGTAGCTGCGTGGTGCGTACAGTGTGTTTTCCTCCCGCAGAAAGCACTGCTGTCACCTCAAAAACAAGCTGGTGGCAGGCTAAAACCCGCAGTTTTTTTTTTTTCATGGAAAGAACACTTCTGGTTCTGCCATAAGTAAATCCTCGTGTCTTTTAGCTCTATGAATTCAACCCAGAAGAGAGCTAAAAATGGTGCTACATTAAATACGAACACTTCGTTTTACCAGTTATTTTTCTGTTTACATTTATCTGTTCATCTTATCTGTCTGTGCACATTTGCCATAAAACTGAAAATATCTGTGCTTGGTGTAATTCCTGATCTTGATCAGGTGGAAACTCTTATTTCTATAAACATATTTCATATTCTATCTGTATTTTTCGTGGGCTAAGGTAACTTTAGAATGTTCAAAGCTTCTCCTTCCGTACTCAACCAAAAAACTCTAATTGGAGCCTCCTGGATTTAAACTCCATAATACTCTGTATAACTAAGTATCCCCTAAATCACTGGTAACCTTTAGTAGTTTTCTGTGCTCTGGTCTTTAAAACTGAGGTTGGACTAAGGAGCACTGTTTTCCAGGGTTTTTTAATAAAAAATTGTGCATTCATGGCACATTCAAAACAGAAAATGTATATTAAGTTTAGCAGATAAACTTTGTAAATGTTCTGAGTAGTTTTACGTACTTATCTGTTGAGAATATGATGAAAATTGTTGCTCTTTAAGCAGCCCTTTACACAGATAAATCATTTTTCACGTGTTGCTGGTGACTCCAGCCGAGCAAACTTTATTTTTGGCATCGGTGTATTTGCTCAGGGCTGCTCCTGGAGCAAATGCTCGACCTCTGACATATCCAGATTAAATTGAGTCAACTTGAGCACGTTGCAGAAGCTGCCAGGAGTGTTTAACACCAGAGCAGAGGTACCTGGCAGAATAAATGTACCAAAAATAGGATGTACCTGCCTGCTTGGCACCTGTCAGAGTGAGAAAGTCATAATAAAACATCATTTGAAGGCAAGTAATCAATATCAGTAACTGAATTGTCACTAACTAAATTTCAGTTTTGTGTTTAACTTCTTCACATTTGTTTAATTTTGATCCTGTTTTTATTTATTTACTGACTCTGGCTGCTTAATCACTGTCAGGCTTTAATTTCTTTTTAGTGCCAAGGCAATAATTAATGCTGTAGTTGTTACTCAGCATGAGTATTGCATTTTTTTGGGCTTCCTTCTTCTGTTTGTTGTTCTTCTTCATCGTTATTTCCCAAATTATTTTTCTTTCTTAATGGCCTCTGTTCCTGAGTCTTCATAATTTTTTTTTCCACAGAGGAATTAATTTTCTCCTTTGTATTTGACATTTTGGTCTTTCAAGTTCCTTCCTTCAGCTGCTGCAAGTAACTTTTTGTGTTTTCAGTCCACTTTTTATATTCTACTTTTTTATTCTACATTTTTCCGCTATGCCAATGGAAATGGCTCCTGATTTAAAGTATCTGAAATGACTTTTAATTCAGGAGCTTCAAATCTGGTTGATGATGTTGCACATCTCTTTTTTTGGCAAAATGTAAAGTTGGTCAATCTGTGGCTTTATTGAGCGGTCCCAGGGAGGAATTAAGTTGTTTATTTTTAAAATAAATTAGTTTTATGCTCAGAGCAGTAACACTGGGGTGTGACTTCTGCTCTGGTAGCTGATTTCCTTAAGATTATTCAGTGTTGCTAAGTAACGTGGCTTGGCATTTTCGTGTTCAGATGTGTGGTGTGGAAAGCAGAACTGATTTAACATTTGCACGTTCCCCTTTCAGTCAATTGAAGAAAATGAAGTTTATCTGCCCAGCGATGAGCTCTGGATCTATGACATGGACAGTGGGCTATGGCAAGTGGCACCATTTATATTTAATTATTACCTAGAGCTGGTTTTTGCAGAGGTGTCACTGATCTGCACTGAAAAGGCTTCAGTGACTTTGGTCACGTTAAATAGCAGGTGTTTAATGTAAACACTGAAGGACAGAGCTGTGCTGGCAAATTAACTCCAGGAAACACATTCGTTGCTGAAGTCTAATTATTGTGTTCAAGGGAATGTTGGAAATGGTTGGCTCAAGGCTGTGAACACAGGTGCATTTACTTGGCAGTTTATTTTGCCTTAGTTTTTCATGCATTAACTTTTATGTTAGAACAGTTAAACACTGGGGACTCGGGCTCTTGATCTGGTTACAATTATGTATTACTTTTGGTATTAATTCCATATGCATTGCAACTCAAAAATAATTCAGAACTTCCCCTTTTTCTCTTTCCCTCCCCTTTCTTTTTTCCTCCCTTTTTTCTTTCCATGCCCCCTTTCTTTCCTTCTTTCCCCCTTTTTGGTTTCCTTCTTCCCCTCTTTTTTGTTTTCTTCTTCCCCTTTTTGTTTTCTTCTTCCCCCCTTTTTCTTTCTTTCTTCCCCCACTTTTTTCTTTCTTTCCCCCCTTTTCCCTTCCCCCCCCTTTTGCCCACTTTCCTCTTTCTCCCTCCTCTTTCCCCCCTCCTTTTTCCTCCCTTTCTTCTGCCCCCTTTCTCTCCCTTTCTTTTCCCCACTTCTCCCCTTTCTTTCCCCTATGTCCCCCACCACTTTTCCCCCCTTTCCCCTCCTCTTTTCTCTTTTTTCCCCCCAATTCTTTCCCCCACAGACCATGCTTTGCTGTCCCTTTCCTGTGGGACAGGGTTGCCCAAAGCCCCCTCACCCTCCCTTGGTTTTCCCTGATGTCCCAGTCCAGCAGTTTGTGCTCACAGGGAACTGGGATCAGGAAAGTGATCTGGGTTCAATATAACTTTTTTTTCAGGGTTATATTTAACCAGGATCTGCTTCTTCTCAGCACAGACAGCTGTACACGTGTAGCTGGGTGCAGGGCACAGCAGGAATGAGGGAGCAGGAGCCTCTGTTTTCCATTTCTGACATCACAGCAATGCCAGATTCTCATTTCATGAATTCTTGGAGCTAATAGTATTTCCAGACTTTGAATAATTAATGTGTCAGCTCTACTAAAGCTCTTCTAATGTAAATTTCACCTTCAGAAAATCAAAATATTTTATAAACACACAATATCCACCTTGAAATTCTCTTCCACCACAGGAGCCTGACTTCAGCTGTAGTTCTAATCCTAGTTATGGCCCAAACTGTATTTTCACCTTTTAAGTCTAAAAATTCTGAATAAATCTGTTTGGGTTTGTTACATTTTGGCAGATTTGAAGGGGCTTAATGTATTTTTTAAATTGCAGGACAATGCACCTGATGGAAGGGGAGTTACCCACCTCCATGTCAGGGAGCTGTGGGGCCAGCATCAATGGGAAGCTGTACATTTTTGGGGGATTTGATGATAAAGGATACAGTAATCGGGTATTGTAGTCTTTTTTTTTCCCATAACATTTGATTTTAATAAGTACTAATACTGACCTTGCTGTTTATCTGAGGTATTTGTATTTGAATTAAAGAGAAAATAGAGGAAAAGCTTTATTTTTCTAAAACTTTGTGTATTTATGCCAGTGCTTTCCCAATTAGTTTTTAAAAAATATTTTGACAACCTTAATTGAGATTAATCTCTGAATATAACTTTTATTTTTGCTCTTTGATAGCAATTCACTGCCTTAAATAATCAGGTAATAATTAAGGTTAAAGTAGAGCTACCAGTTTTCCTTGTAAGTGAAAACTGGATTAACCAAGTAGCTGAAATCAGTTGTTTTATCATTTAATATAAATGAGGTCAGAGTTCACTCCTGACTAGAAAATCAGCGAAATGGAGCCTCTCATCAAACTTGCTGCCAATTCTTCCCCTTTAACTTTGTTTTTGTGGTGTATTTGCCATTGTAAACTCACTGCCAGTTCCTCTTTTATTTCCAGACTTCTGGGGGTGGTGAGTTGTTTTTTTTCTGGTGGTGATTTGTGCTTTATACTGAAAACATTGTAATTTTTTTTTCCTTTCAAGCTGTATTACGTCAATTTGAGAACAAAAACTGGAACCTACAGGTGGAAAAAAATCACAAATTTTAAAGGTCAACCTCCCACACCACGTGACAAACTTTCCTGCTGGGTGTACAAGAACAGGTAACACATTAAAAATATTTAATATGTGTTAATTACAGAGAGAAAGTGTTAAAAAGTGAAGAGAACACAGGTTTGGGATGCAGGAAACTCTAATTTTTAGCTTGACTTGCTGTGGGATTTTGTAACAACTTTGTACCAGAATTTCCTCACATGTGAGCTGAATTAATGGTAAATAAAACCCCACTTTAGGAGAGGAGTGGAATATTTAGGGAAAGTTTGTGGAATGCTTTGAGACTTTAGAAAGTCATTATGCATCTATTTCACGGTTTTAACACATTAAAAATCAGTATAAAAACTACTTTCTCTGTTCTATTCATTATTTTAAGCATTAAATTATTACCTGCAATAAATACATTTAGAATATTTTCAAGGATTTGAACAGCTGACAGTTCCAAAGGCATTTCAGTGATTATCTTCATCTTGCAAGAACTGAGTCAGCCTGGACATTTGTGTTGTAAAAGTGACCGAGCATGTTTAGAAAATAAACAGAATTTGGCTAAACAGAAATACTCCAGGTTTTGTGTTTATTATGGAAAATGTCTGGATAATGAGGCATAAGTGATCACAAGGAGGTGCCATGTCAGTGATTTGTTATTAAAGCTGTTACAAACAAGTCACAATATGATTTATAGTGAACACTGTCAAATGGAAATGATTTATCTCTTTCTGGACTCCACATCTAAAGAGGTTTTGCATAAGCTGTGCAGTGCTCCTGGGTGCTGTATCTTG
Organism: Lycocorax pyrrhopterus obiensis; assembly: GCA_014706295.1. Taxonomy (NCBI): domain Eukaryota; kingdom Metazoa; phylum Chordata; class Aves; order Passeriformes; family Paradisaeidae; genus Lycocorax; species Lycocorax pyrrhopterus. Next base: position 62,747,150 of record JACSVZ010000007.1, on the reverse strand, counting down.
GTTTTGTAATTCTAATTTAACTGCAAGAGATAGGAAAATACAGATATTTGAACAACTCCCTAGCTGTTAACATGAGATCATTCAAAACTAAATGCATTTATTCAGAGTATTGTGTCATCTGCATGCTGAGAAAATCACCTCTTTTAGATGATAGAGTGGAACCTTTTCATTTAAAATAGATTACTTGTGGATGGCCCTTTCCTGGGTGGAATATTGGGCTGGGAAGTGTGTGAGGATCCTTGCAATGGGAGATTTCAGTAGTGCTTGGTTGAAAAATCTAATTTTAAGACAAAAAAAAAGATTTTTTTGTGTCCCAGGCATCTGTGGGACAAACATCGGGAACATCTATGTACAACTTTTGGCAAGAAAATACAGCAAGAGCACAGGAATTTCATTGGAGAAGGGCAGGAATTGGAGCAGAAGGAGGCATTTCACTGTCCTGGGTGTTATTTCCCATTTTTGCCTGAAAACAGCACTGATAATGAACTTTGGAGAGAGGAACAGAGACTTTGAGGTGTCTTGAATTATTTCCTTGTGTGGGTTTCAGTCAGGTTTGTTGAGGGTGTAGCTGTGACCTTCACCTCGTCAGGGTTTGCATCATCAGGTACAACACAAAATGTTTTCATTGTTTATGTTATTGCTAGTGCATTAGTAACCCAAAATATTAATTATTACAGCTTAGTCATTTTAATCTTGTTTGCAGAACAGCTCAGTGAACTGGTTTTGTTCTTGTTTCAGGCTAATCTATTTTGGGGGTTATGGCTGCAGGAAGCACAATGAGCTCAGTGATTGTTTCGATGTCCACGATGCATTTTGGGTAAGAGATTTGTCCCCATTCCCACCGATTTGTCCTTTCAGATTGAGGAAAAAAAGATCCTTTTCATCATCCTTGATGAGTATGAAAATCTGTCTGGTTTTTCTTTTATTTATAGCATCAGCAGAAATGCAAATTGGGAATCTTTTAAGATTTGAAATTCCAGACATTGCACGTTGGGAGTGGTGGTTGTTCCACATATTCCAGGTTCCCCGTGCTGGGCTTGGAATGCAATGACTTAAATGCTGTCCAAGCAGGAAAAAGGCAGGATTTCAATCTGAAGGCATATTTTAAAGCTGAAACTCCCAAAAAATTGTATGATTTATTTCTTTGAAGTAACATTAGGGAATTCATAGCTTCCCAAGTCTAACTGACAAATACTCTTAGTTAATTTATTGACTTTGTTCTCTGGAAAGATGCCTGGATTATCAACTTCCCTACAGTAATTTCTTCTAATTAATACAAAGATGACTGATGAGAGCATTGACAGGAAGCTCCTGACATCAAATGTTAAAGATTGGCACACAAGAATTAGTTTTTTACAATCTATTTATTTCTCAGTGTGTTACAATGGAATTGAGAAGGTGAAATTTGTCTGCTGCAGTGTCTGATGTTGGGGCCCAGAGCCAATTTTCAGGTGTCACCAGCCTGAACATCCCGGAGTGCTGCTGACCTTCAACTGAATCTAAGCTGCTGCAGCATTATTAAAAATATCACCACATCTTTTAATGAAATTAAAACTACTTTAGTTTATTTTCTGTTTTGACAGATCCCTTCCAGGTTTGTATCCTTCAATAAGCAGAAAGATTTTAAAATAATATATATATATATATATATATATATATTTATATTTCTTCTCTTTTAGGAAGGACAGATATTCTGGGGATGGCACAATGATGTTCATGTTTTTGATACAACCACACAGACTTGGTCTCAACCAACAATTCGAGTGAGTGGTTTTTAGTCTCATCTCTTGACACAATTGTGATTTTACTGAGTTTTGAATAATTATTGTGCTCTAAAAATTGATGCTGGCAAAAGTAATTTGAAGGGACACCTTCCACAATCCCAGGCTACTCCAAGCCCCTTCCAACCTGACCTTGGACACTTCCAGGGATCCAGGGGCAGCCACAGCTGCTCTGGGAATTCTATTCCAGGGCCTCCCCACCCTCCCAGCCAGGAATTCCCAATTCCCAATATCCCATCCATCCCTGCCCTCCGGCACTGGGAAGCCATTCCCCCCTTGTCCTGTCCCTCCAGCCCTTGTCCCCAGTCCCTCTCCAGCTCTCCTGGAGCCCCTTTAAGCCCTGGAAGGGGCTCTGAGCTCTCTCTGGAGCCTTCTCCTCTCCAGGTGAGCACCCCCAGCTCTCCCAGCCTGGCTCCAGAGCAGAGGGGCTCTTCCCATCCATTTGGAAAACTGTATCCATGTATAATTAACATGGATAACCTGTCACAGATAACAGGAGAGCTCTGCCTTATTGAGATGAAAATATTTTATAAAGTTCCTAAAATCCAGGTCAGTTTATGTAAGAACTCAGTAGAAGTTGTATATTTTAAAGAGTGCGTCTGACAGTATTTTATGATCTTTACAAGATGTTCTAAAATTCCTATAAAACCAAGTGCAAAAACTAAAATTACCATTGCAAAATAAATGCCAGTTTTGCCATCTTCAGTTCTGATTTACACTGGGGGGACTTCTTGGCACGTGGATATAACATCAAATTTTAAGTTGTGATTTCCAGAGGTTTTAGTGGTAGTTTCTGATGATTTGTACCTCAGAAAATAAAACTGTCCAGGAGATTTGCTGATGTTCTGAAGGGTTCTTTTGGTTCTTTCAGGGTGGAGATCCACCTCAGCCTCGAGCAGCTCATACATGTGCTGTGCTGGGAAATAAAGGTTACATCTTCGGAGGACGAGTGCTGGTAATTAAATATTTTCTTGGCAGTCTTATTATTTTCCTGGCAGTTATTTCTTTTTCATTTTGTAGTAGGAAAAAAATCCCAAATGTCTTTGGCCTAACCTGGATGTTCAGGGCTTTGAATCCAGGATGCTGCTTGTCATCACCCTCTACAAAAAGAAGACTATTTCTGTCTGTAATATTAATGATTGTCCCAAAAAAAGGTAAAACACAGATGACTACATGGTAAATAACAGATTTGAGTTGGCTTTGTAATTTAATTTTACCATTTTTTGCACATAAGTGATTGAAATGTCTGGAAGAGGTAATAGACAAAAGGATGCAATCTGTGCATATTTAATTTAGGCCTGGATTGTGGCTGTGTGATTTTTAACTCTTCCTGACTCTTTTTAACTTAAAAAAGCCATAGGCATCACCCCCCTGATTATCTGTACCTAAAAACCATGAAGCCACCACTGGTAAGCAAGGAGAAACCCAAACCTCTCAGCAACACTTGGAATTTCTCCAGTGCTAATTAAAGGAGATTTTCTACTCAGTTCTTCTCTGCTGAAGCATTAATATAAGAAGAGATTCTGTAAGGCAAGTTAAAACCCTCCCAGTTTAAGTTACTGGGCACTCTTGTATTTTATTTTTAATTTAAGTCTTTAGCTCTTTTCACTACAGCTGATTTTAGAGCCTTTAATCCTACTCAGCTAGAGGATGAGCCTGGATGTTTTCTGTCTCTACTCCATAAAGTGACAGTGAAGAAGCTTCTGAAAGCCCCCAGTGCTGAGTTCCCGTAGTTCTGTTCTAGACAAGAGAAGGAATTAGTTTGGGAATGCCCCACAGTGAACATGTGCCAACTCCACCTTGGAAAGCTGCCACAGCCTCACCCCCTGTATTCCCACGTCCTGGCAAACAAAGCAGTGTAAAACTGCACTTTGTTCCCCATTCCCTGTTTTTCCTGCTGTAACATTCCTTTGGCAAATCTGCAGTGCTTCCACTCCTGCTGCTCAGACAGAAACCAGCCCCACACACCAAGCAGGGGCAGAGTGACCACACCATGTCCAGCCACTTTCCAGTCTCAATTGCCTCCCACTACTGCAGGAAGTTTTTATTTAAGTGCCTTTCCAGAGCAAACAGAGAAGAGAATAATTAAAATTGATCCTGTTTGTTCTTGCCATTATGTGACCTTTGATTCAAGATCTCTGGAATTGTTGCTCAAGCCTGAGAGAGCTGCACTCAGCACCTTCCAGAGCTGTAGGTTTGAGCAAACCGGGTTTGCAAATAACTGATGGAAATAAAGAGATTTGAGAAGAGGTTGAAAAATCAGGGTTGTCCATGCTCTAAGTGAGCCCTGTGCCTCTGCCCTGGACTTGCTCTGTCCTCTGTGCTCATAACTGAACCCTTGCCGACCACAGCCAAGTCCTGCTCCTCACGCAGGGAGCTGAGAGGGGAAAAACCCAGCTGGGAAGATGCAAAGGTACAGCCCAGGCCCTCCTGCCCTGCCAGTTACTCCTGAACACTTCCAAAGCCTCCTTCCCTCAGGGATTTGTCAGTGAGGGCTCTGTGCTCACCTCAGGGCTGCTGCACTCTTGAACTGCTCTGTAACTCAAGCTGGGGTTTCATGCAGCCTCTGCAAGTGAAATTAGGATTTAGCTGGAGCTCACCTGTCATTCCTCCACTGTGCTGCTGCATGATTAGATCTGCCCTCAGAGGATTTGCCCTCAGGCTTCTGTTTAACTCTGTTTGACACTACAGGATTCAGAAGGCTCTGATCTGAAAAGGTTTTTCTCTTCAGCTTCCTTAAAAACTTGCTAAATTTCAGTGAAACCACTTGGGAAAGCGTGTCAGAGAAGAGTGAAATTGTGGAAAGCTGTATTTAATTCTGTAGGAGAGCAGCAAGTGTAATTTTCACCTTGGTGATTATTATTGATCCATTTTCTATCCTAGAAATAAATGGAAGGAAACATAAAAAGGTGAGGGAACATTCAGTGGGGCTTGAGGAATTAATGTAAGTCATGAAACGAGAAAGCTAAAGACAGCAGAAAAACACTTAAATTTCCTGATACCAGCAGTAATTCCTCCCCAAAGGATGAAGTTTTGCTTTTCTCCAGAAATTAAGGAGCAAATACGGGGTTGCTCTGCTCCTCCTTCTCCTTCTAGTTCACCATAATACAAATCTTCCCAGGGAAAAGGCTCTGCAAGGAACCAGAAAGGGCCAGGAAGTGTCATGAGGCTTCTCCTATTCATCTTTCTGGGAGGAAAGGGCACCTTTTTCCAAACTTGGAGCTAGAACTGGTAAAAGAAGATGATGATGATGATGATGATGGTGATGATGAGAATCAGTTGTACCAGGAATCATTTGAAAACAGGCTCAGAAGTGTTATGTGGACTCAGTTCCTTCAGGTAAGCCCCTGGAAAAACAGGAATGGGAGAAAGTGGGAAGGAAGGAGAGTTAGTCCAGAAGTTGATGCAAGTCTTATGTTTGATTTAAGTGGAAAATTTTCATGTTGAGAATGAAGTAATAAACCAAAGCCTTTGCAGCAGCTCTTCACACATCTGGTGCCTTAATGTAAGCATGTTTATATTTCCTGTTACCCCTCCTGTCAGCAAAGCTCAGAAGATTCCTGGAGCTGCAATCCTTCTCTTGGCAAAGCTTGGAGCTGGAATAGCTGTTTGATTGTAAATCCAGGAGGGAGAGCTGCAGAATTCCCTGGAGCTGCAGAATTCCCTGTCCCAGCAGCGAGCTGTGAATCATGTCACCCTTAAAGCCTTTCATCGTGCTAATCCTGAGACAAAGCAGGTCCTGCTTAACGTGCACTGGGCTGCAAAGAAATGAACTTGCCCGAGATAAGCAGAATGTCTCAGGAGCCCTTGTGGCTCAAAGGGAAATGCAAACCCTCTTAGGAGGCTTGGTGCTCTTGAGCCAATTAAGAATCATTTTAGGATTGGCAGCAGAATGATTAAATACAGCAGGCAACAGAAATGCAGGAGAACTGTGTGGCAAGTGATGATCCTGTAAAGTTGTGTTCTTTCCAGCTTCCCAAAGAAGGGTTGGGTAGAAAGGTGCTTTTATTTGTTAAAGCCATGTTAAAGGCCTGAATCTTGTCCAGCTGGTGGTGTTTTGAATTCAAAGTGAGGTTGCTGTAATTATGCATCTGTCCAGCTGTTGAATCATGAGAATGTAAAGAATTTAATACATTGATTTCCCAGGGACCAGGAAACTGAGAACTTCTCCATCTTCTGCCTAATGCCTAGGAAAGGAAGGTCAGCGAGGAGGTCTTGAACAGGATCCTCTTGAAACCTTAATTTTCGACATAACAGCAACTTTCTTTGATAGATATCCTTCATATCAAATTGTATGACTCCAATATGATTGAATATTTTCAGTTGTAGAGGCCAGGATGTTGGGTTTTCCCCAGGTGTGCAGAAGATCCCAAGCACATTTTGCTTTCTGCTTGGATGTTTTGGTCCTCATCCCCTTCAAAGCCACCAGAAGGAGCAGGAAGCTGGATAGACTTGTCATGGAAGACAGATCTGTTCCCCTGGCTGTCAGCTGGACCACGCTTTGGTGTTTTTATTCGCCCTCTTGAGGGATAAAATGTCTCAGGCAATGCCCCAAACCCTCACAATCTGCTTGTCTTTATCCTGTTGCCCTCTCCAAAGGCATCCCAAGATGCTGGTTACCCTTCCCTTCCCAGGACAGCAGGGTTAGCAGTACTTGGGCAGAGGAGGCCGTAGCATTCCTGAAAACCTTGCTGTTCCCTGAAATCCCTGAGAGACTTCCCAGAGCTCTGCTGGACAGCTCGGGAAGTCCCTCAGGCTCACTCCTCGGGGTAAAACCACTGCTTTCAGCCTAGTTCTGCCTCAGAGGATCTGCAAGCTGGAGAAAGGCTTTTTCTAATAGATCTATGGACTGCCCAGGGAGAAAAGGAGTTGGAAGGTAAGGCAAGATGCATTTCCCTACTTCCCAGATGGTTTTTGTAGTCCCCAGGGGAATCACAGCTGCCAGTCAAGCAAAGAAATCCTTTTATCACCTTCTCCACCACCCCAAGGCAGTCAGAGACTTCCTCCATCTCGAATCACAGGCAGATAAGCAAGTGGAAGGATTTCCCATTTGATTTTATGGCAAATGCTAAAGGGTCCTAAAACCTTGTCCTTGCTGGTGGTCACTTTGTGAAAGGAAAAGAGGGAAAAGCACAGACAGTGATGGACTTTTTATGGGAATGTACTGAGTACAGCACTACCAGGATACTCCAAGGAGTAGTGGCCAGACAGGAGGATACAAACTTCCTATCAGAATGTCAAGAAAAATAACATGAGGCAACAATAGGAGAGTAAAACGCCTTCTGCATTTCCCTGCCAGGAGTTCTGTGGATGGAAGTTAAATACATTTGCAGGAACTGGATAAATAGAACAAAGTTCTTCACTATTAAAAGCTAAAATTGGCCCCACAGTGCTGTTGCATGACTGGAAATATTCCTGACAGGCACTTTCCTGAGAGTTGCATGGTTTTTGTGAGGAGAAAAGCTTTTCATCTGCCACATAATTCAGATTTATGTTAAGGCACATGGGTACAGATTTCTTCAAAATATTGGTACTTGGAATATTCTGTCCCAGGAAGGCCTCACTGAAATGCTTTGTTTATTGTTTGCTTAAAATAACCCGACTGGGATTTTATTTCTTTGTTTTAGCAAACCAGAATGAATGATTTGCACTGCCTGAATTTAGACACTTGGACTTGGTCTGGAAGGTAGGTTTGCCTCCGTAACACTTCAAACTGAATTTAGAAGATGGAAACATATTGTTAAATAGTTCCAGAGCCTATTCCTGCAGCTTTTCCAAGAGGAGAATGAGGGTTTGGGGACTGCTTTAACAGCTGCTAGGTTGTGATTTCAATTGAATTTAATTTGATGGTGGGTACTAAGCTTTTCCTGCTCTGCACCAAAGCGTTGATGATGCTGTTTAAAGCACAGCATGGAGTGATTTAACACCCTCATTTTCAGGCTGGCTACATTTATCCATATGGAATTCCAGGTTTGAGGGCTTTTTGAATGCTGGGTTTACTGTCTGTAGTTGAGCTAATCACAGCACAAATTGGGGAAGGGTCTCTTCCATAAAAGACCAGGAAATCCTAAAATACGAATATTTTTTCCAAAATTCAAGTTATTTCTATATTGTGATCCAAGAATAGCTCAGAAGATTTATCCATGATTTAGTATAGACTTGGATCACTGTAAATTTAGGAATCTTGTGTTCAGCTATTGCAGCACCTCTGCAAAGAGTCTTTGAGAGACTGAAAAAAGAGATTTAAGACAAAAAAAACCCACTTTAAGATATTGGGGGGAAAAAAAGAGTTTTCACAGTGTGTGCTGCTGTTGGCACCTCACAGGAGATAAAGTGTTCGTATTTATTCATTATTTATTTCATCTCTTAATCACAAAAGGAGCCAATAAATAATAATTAGTAAATTCAGATTTTATTTCCTAACCAGCCAAGTTTTTTTTCTTACTCAACTCTACACAGCTTTCTTAAGGAATTGGATAATGTGAACCCACTAACCCAGGATTATCATCCAGCAGGAGGTTGCAAGATCTATTTTAGCTGCCACTACCCAGAAGTTGCTTTCCCTACCTTGAGCTCTACTAACTTGTCATTCAATATCAGGTTATTTCTGGTACTGGGATCATTTCTTGTGCATGAAAATTGAAATTTTATCACTGCTCAGTATCTGTTTTATGGGGTTTTTTAACCATCAAAGCCCAGGCTGCCCCTTGGCCAATTTTAGAAGCCTCTTTTCCACTTGGATTCAAACAAACATTGCAACTTGGCCTCAACTTCAGTGCCAAATTTAGCAGGGCACTTCTGCAATCCCTGTTTAATTCTCTCTGATCCTTCAGCCTTTGCTTCCAGATGGAAAACTCAGCAATTCCCAGCAGGGAGATCCCTCCAGTCCTCACCCAGGGCAATTCCTGGGTATGAGGCAGCTGCTCCAGAGGGGGCCACGGACAATAAATCCCAGCTGGGTTTGTCAGGACCTGGATTTCTTCACTGGGTGCAGAGGGAATTCAGATGAGTGTGTGCACTGCTCAGGCTGAGCTCACATCTGTGTGTGAGGTGTTTCCTCAGTTCAGGAAAGTGGAGTTAAAAAAACAACCAAAACTGGTTTTTTGGGATAGCAGCATCTTTACTGTTCACATTCTCAAGCAAACCCAGCTAAAATAAAATCAATTTCAATGCAGCTCAGCTGGAATACATTTCAAATCTATATTTTTTAACATGAGATTCTAGCAATAATAAACCTACATCTGTTTTGTACTTAGGAAACCCCCTCCTTACTAATACTTATTTCAAAGTCTGGGTGAGCAGCAGGTTGAAGAGCTGGTAGCTTTAGGATGAAAGGCAAAGCCACGGTCCTTGTGTCACTTAAATTCATTTTCCTTGGAGTGGAGAGGCTGTAGCCCCTGAGGATTCATCAAACTTTATCTCAGTTAACTGTTCCCCTGCATGTACATGCAGTTCATTTGGGTATTTAATCTGGTTTTGCTCTGGGAAAATACCCAAAGTGGTTCTAGGACAAACTCTGACATTTTCTGCCAAGTTGATTTTCAGCATTGTTTGAAAATTCGGGCGTTTTTGATTTTTTGTTTCACCCAGGATTAATATCAGTGGAGAGAAACCCAGAGATCGCTCCTGGCACACGCTGACCCCCATAGGGGATGACAGACTTTTCCTTTTTGGTGGACTAAGCTCTGATAATGTTCCTTTGAGTAAGTAATTTAGAGATTTTCATTCCACTGTGCACTTCAACTCACACAAGCAGGGTGTGGGATAGTCTTACAGGAGTTCCTTTTGTAGAAAAGGCAACTTGTTTTCATGAAAAAAACCTGAAAGTAGCAAAAATAATTTGAAGATAAATAAAAAGAATAATAATTTTACAGATAAATCCATTGAGAGGATTTTTTCAGTTTACCCAAAAGAAAGATTAAGTGTGTTTTAATTCCAGATTTCAATGCAGTGAGGGTTCTGTGACAACATTAAATTACAAAGAGGGAAAAGATGCAGCTTCATGAAGCGATGATGTTACTCTTAGCTAAATAAAACGTGCTCTTAGAACACAGAGCTGTTTGTGTGAATAAAAAAAAGGTAATTCTTGGTCCCAAAAACCCCACTAATGAGTGTTCTTACGTTGTAGGTGATGGTTGGATCCACAGCATTGCAACAAATGGATGGAAACAGCTCACCCATCTGCCTAAGAGCAGGCCTAGGTACAGAAACATAAATCCTGTGTGCTGAAATCTAATTAGTTTTAAAAATTGACCAATTTTTAAAGTATTGAACAGTATTTTTATGCAGTGTGATTGAATAGTTTGCTTTAACACCTTATTTGCCTTCATACCTCATTTTTAATTTGTGTTTTTGTTATCACTGGTGCTTATTCACATGAAAAGATGTTTTTGTGATGAAGGATCTGGGTGTCCAACTAACCTGGTGCTCTGTAGCCAAATTATTATTACATAAACAAAACCATAAAAATGTGAGGAATTAATAACCAAGGAGAATAATAAAAGCTGATTAATGTTGATGCATTTTTAGAAACGGGGGAGGAGAGAACCATGAAAAAGTTGATGCCTCTTTCGGGGTTCAAAAGCAAAACTGAGTGTTAACAGTGTTTGAAGCATTATCTGTGTTTCTAAGTTAAATGCTATTGCACTGATTTGCTCTAGATAGTAAATATTCAGGTTTTCATTGAATTCATTCTCTGCATTCTCCCAGGAACTCTCAGCACAATTTTTTGTCGTTCTTTTCTGATACAAAAATGTCCAGTTCTGGTCTGCTTCCTGCCTTGTGTCTGTTATTGAAATATCTTCACCTCCATTCATTTTCTTCCTGTTTTATCCCATTCTGGGCTGTCTTTTAAATACAACAGCCACAGCTAAACCATCTTCTCTGCTTTCTTACGCTGCAGGCTCTTTCAAGCCCAAATAAACTCAGATCTCAGCCTCACCAAATATTTTCCTTTTATGATTAGTGATATTTTCTTTCTGTGATCTTTTTATGATATTAAGGACTGAGGAGTCCTTAAATACAGCACAGCAGTAGCAGCCAGGGGTCCATGTTCAGTTCTTTAGTCTCCTGAACCTCCCCTGTGATGTGATTTTTGCTGGAAAAGGCTCGGGAAGGGCTGGGATGTGCTGGGGAGCAGCCCCAGGAGCAGCAGCTCAGCTGGAATAACCTCTGTGCCCTGCTCTGCAGTGGGGCTGGGATCAGGAGCTCCTGAGCACCCCCCAGGTGGTTCCCAGGCAATCCCAGGGCAGATCCCACAGTGGGATAGGAGTGGAGCTGTGTCCTGGCTGTGCTGGCTCCTGAGGGAGCAGAGCCTTTGGGTCATATCCTGCCAGGAGTCTCTGAGCTCCCTCAATTCCAAACGTGGGTCTCCACCACCTGAGGATTTTGGGATTTGGGTTGTAGGGCTGAGCACCTTTCACTGACCTGAATCTTTATAGAAGTAAAGGACCTCCCCTCCTTCAACCAAACCCCAAAACCTCATTAACCTTGTTCAGGAACTCACAGAATCTTAGGGTTGGAAGGGCCCTCTGGAGATCCTCCAGCCCAAGCCCCTGCCAAGGCAGGGTCACCTGGAGCAGGTGACACAGGGATGTGTCCCGGTGGGTTTGGAATGGCTCCTGGAAACGTGGATAAAAGGAGTCATACCAAAAACCTGTCTGTACATTGACCTAGTTAAGTGTGAAGTACTTGTGCCATAACTGTATTTACTGCAGGGTGTCTGCAGCTGGAAAAGCTTTAAGGCAGTTAAGTTGCTCCTGTGACTTAAAATGCAGGGCAGTAATACATGTATGTGTCCTTCTTCTGTATATTTCTCTTATTTTGTAATAAATTTCATTAGTGTCTTTTCCTGATGCTTCTGCGACTCTGGTTCCCTCCCTAAATTCTGTAGAGAATAATTTCCTTCAACCTCCAGTTGTAGTAATTTCTAAAAAACTCAGGTGAGAAAATACTGTTCCTCTTTCTGTCCATCAGTTGTCCTTCAGCCAACGTTTTGCATGCTGGGTTTAAATAGAGAACAAACTGTTTAACTCCTGGATTCCCAGTGTTTTCATTCCCATGTAATGCTGTTGCTGTAGCTGGAAGAGCCCTGTGTGATTTCAATAACGTGCTTTGTTAGAATGTTTAGGTGATAAGTTAGAGCAGCCCATGGGAGGACAGAAACTCTCAGGCAGTAGGAAAAGCCTCAGGTTGCAAGCTAGGATGTCACCAGAGTCAAGGCAGGAAAGGCTTCCCAGTGTTCTCCGTGACCAAGCCCAGAGTTTCTCTAATGCAGATCAGGCAGAGACAGATCTGTCCACAGGTATGAGGAAGGGAAAAGGTGAGGTACCTCCTAAGGACTGATGTGAATGGAGAAAGAAAGGGGGAACGTTTATTTGTGCATGAAACGTCAGTGGTGTGTTTGATTTCGGTTCAGTAGCTCTAAAGCCGATCAGCAGTGGTGATAGACCAGCAGAAAAATCTGGTCGTGAAAAATAAATCTCACGAGGGGTGGCTGCTGAAAGGGCAGAATCTTTGTGAAAGCAAGATTATAAAGTCAGGCTTTGCTTTTGTGGGGTCTTTATCTAATGTATCATAAAACTTCCTTGGTGTGATGTAAGTCATCGGCTCACAGAAAGTGATCCCAGGAATGTTTGGGGGAAGTGTAAGACTGGAACAGGATAACTGGAGATCCAAGTGCTCAGGGATCTGTGTCAGTACTGAGAACCCCCCAGTCTGAAAGCCACGAGATTTGTACTTCTGAACCAAAGAACGTGGAAAATTGCCAAAGGAAAAGCTTGGCAAAAGCTTGGTTTGTAGAGTTGTCTAAAAATTTTCCACCGTGGTGATAAATAAGACAAAGTTTATATGCCCAGAGTACAGAAGAGTCAAATAATGACAAAATATATTGGTCTGTATGAAAATAACTCTCATGAGGTGGGGAGTCACATTGCTCTCTCCTTTTGTATTATTAAACAAACAAGTGACATATTTTAAGGTGTTATTTTTAACCTCTGAAATAATGGCTTTGTCTTGCTGATGACACACTTGCCTTGTTTCTTGGGCGCTCATTGTGTTTCTGGTTTTGTTTCCAGGTTGTGGCACACAGCCTGCCTTGGACAGGAGGGAGAAGTGATGGTGTTCGGTGGCAGCAAAGACGATTTGCTTTTTATGGACACGGTCAGTAAACTGAACAATAAATCCCATCACAGGGATAATTATAATTGATAGAAAATCATGGAATGCTTTGAGTTGGGAAGGACCTTAAAGTCTGTCTAATCCACTCCCCCTGCCATGGGCAGGGACACCTCCCACTATCCCAGGTTGCTCCAAGCCCCGTCCAACCTGGCCTGGAACACTTCAGGAACAGGGAGTCCAAAACCTCTCTGAGCAAATAAATTAATAAATATATTTTTATATAGGATTTTAATTAAACCCAAAATCAGATTGAGACCTTGGCTCAAATTGGTAACTGAAACCATTATAAATTACACACCACTGAGAAAATTATTATAATTTACACACCACTGATTGCACTGAGGAGTCCCCACCTGAGGCTTTCTGGACCAAGAGAATAAAAAGGAGTTTGTTATTCGGATTCCTTCTAAATAGTTAGTCAGGTATAATCAGTTCTAAGTCATGCACATGGTAATAAATGTGACATTAATCTAGGAAATAGCTGAGGTAGAGAAGCTGTTTGCCATTCTAATGGTTCTTTTTTTCTCTTGTTCAGGGTCACTGCAGTGATTTGTTGATATTTCAGACTCAACCTTACTCCCTGCTCAGGTGAGTTGGAGTTACAGAATCCCAGAATGGTTTGGGCTGGGAGGGCCATCAAATCCCATCTTGTTCCATGGGCAGGGACACCTCCCACTATCCCAGGTGTTGTTTTAGCCACGTACTCCTGCAGAAATGGGGTAAAATACCCAATTGCCTCCTCAGGAAATGCTTGAACCCTTCAGTGTGTGATGCTGCACAGCAGCTTAATCACTGGTGCTGTGTAATTCCCCGCACGTGCACCCTCAACAGCTGTAATTAACACCTGTAATTAATGCACATCACCAGCTTTCATTAGGTGTCATTTGTTAGAATATAAACCATTTACTTCAATATTTTTTCCCTTTTTTTCTATTTTCCTTCCTCAGGCTGTGTCTTGACTGCATTGGGAAGAACGCAGCTCTCTTGGAGAACCAAATCCCCTGCTTGCCATCCAAACTTCTGCAGGAAGTGCTGAAAAAAATCACCTTTTGGGCTGCCATGACCCACAGGCAGGAGAGGAAAGCTGAGACTGAGAGACAAAGCCAGCTGCACTCCACATGAACCAGGGCAGGGACACCTCAGAGTGGTTTGTTAGTGAACTTTGCTGCTGTTCCAGAACAGCTCTGTGTTAAGCTGGGTTTTTAAGTGAAGTTTGACAGCAAATCCTTTTTATGGGAATCTCTTGTTTCCTGCGTTATGGAAAACTGATACAACTTCATTTCTAGATAATTGTTCACCTCTGCTGTCGTGGTCTTGACCGCACAGCCCACACAACCTGTTCTTTTGGAAGGGGACATGATCCATTTCAGCTGGATAAAATATGGTTTAAGTCTAAAAATCCTCCTTGGCCTTATCCCATCAGCCTTCCCAAAAAGATAAATTCAGCTTGGTGTCCTGGGGACTTCACACTTTGTCAGTCTTAAAGGTAACAAATTTGCCACCACCACCACCAAATCTTGATTCCACCAGCCTCTGACCAAAATCCAGCCATGGAGCCCCACACCTCACGCTCCAAGTAGGAAAATCCATCAGGGAATTGTGGAACTTGGAAGAAAAAGCTGCAACGAGCAACAGCACCTGGTCTCTATAGGAAAACTTCAGTTCATCACCTGGTTTTACTGTTTCTGTCATCAGGAAGTCCTTTTGGAAATAAGTTGTATATTGTATTTTGGATGTGCAAAGTTTCTATTTCATTCTTGTTTAAAGAAAAAAAAAACAACAAAGTTGCTTATTTATTGTTTAAAAAAAAAAGCAAATGTAGTACTGGTTATTTTTCTGTTTCAAAAATTTAGTTAACAGGAGCACAGTCATTAAAATTTTATAGAGAGTTGAACCAAGAGGCATTTTTTGACAAGTTTCTGATGATTTTGCAATCTGTAAAAATTAATTACTTGGGGAAAAGAGGTTTGGGGGGAGCAGATTTGTATCAAAAAGGAAGTTTTGTGACTGGGTATTTTAACAGCCTCATTTGCTGAACTCCTTCCCCTCTTTTTTTGGGGGAGGGGGAGTTCAGATGCCCCCCTGAGCCCCAAGGTTTGGTTTTGGGGGTGATTCAGGTGCCCCCCAGGGTTCATTTTGTTGGGTTCAAGTGCCCCTAGGGTTCATTTTGGGAGGGCTGAGTTGCCCCCCAGGGTTAATTTGGGGTGCTTCAGGTGCCCCCAAGGTTAATTTGGGGGTTGATCAGGAGTCCCCGATGTTAATTTTGGGGTGGTTCAAGTGCCCCCAATGTGAATTTGGGGGCTTCAGATGCCCTCATGGTTATTTGGGGGGGTTCAGATGCTCCTAATGTTAATTTTGGGAGGTTCACGTGCCCCCAGTGTTAATTTTTGGTGGGTTCAAGTGTCCCCAGTGTGAATTTGGGGTGGTTCGGGTGCCCCCGATGTTAATTTTGGAGTTATTCAGATGCCCCCAATGCAAATTTGGGGGGTTCAGATGCCCCCAGTGTTAATTTCCGGTAGTCCAGGTCCCCCCAGGGTGAATTTTGGTGTGTCCAGGTGCCCCCAGGTGAATTTTGGAGTAGTTCAGGAGCCCCCAATGTTAATTTTGGGGTGTACGGGTGCCCTAGGGTAAATTTTGGGGTAGTTCAGGAGCCCCCAGGGTGAATTCTGGGGTAATTCATGTGCCCCCAGGGTGAATTCTGGGGTAGTTCAGGTGCCCCCAGTGTGAATTTTGGGGTAGTTCAGGTGCCCCCAGTGTGAATTTTTGGGTGATTCAGGTGCCCCCAGGGCGAATTCTGGGGTAATTCAGGTGCCTCCAGTGTGAATTCTGGGGTAGTTCAGGTGCCCCAGTGTGAATTTTGGGGTGATTCAGGTGCCCCCAGGGTGAATTTTGGGGTAGTTCAGGTGCCCCAGTGTGAATTCTGGGGTGATTCAGGTGCCCCCAGGGTGAATTTTGGGGTGATTCAGGTGCCCCCAGGGCGAATTCTAGGGTAATTCAGGTGCCTCCAGTGTGAATTCTGGGGTAGTTCCAGGTGCCCCCAGGATGAATTTTGGGGTGTCCGGGTGCCCCCAGTGTGAATTCTGGGGTGGTCCACGTGCCCCAGTGTGAATTTTGGGGTGATTCAGGTGCCCCCAGGATGAATTTTGGGGTGTCCGGGTGCCCCCAGTGTGAATTCTGGGGTGGTCCACGTGCCCCAGTGTGAATTTTGGGGTGATTCAGGTGCCTCCAGGGTGAATTCTGGGGTAGTCCAGGTGCCCCAGTGTGAATTCTGAGGTGGTCCACGTGCCCCAGTGTGAATTTTAGGGTGATTCAGGTGCCCCCAGGGTGAATTCTGGGGTAGTCCAGGTGCCCCAGTGTGAATTTTTGGGTGATTCAGGTGCCCCCAGGGTGAATTTTGGGGTGATTCAGGTGCCCCGCGCCTGCGCGGCGCCGCCGGAAGGTGCAGCCCGCCCGGCGGATGTTGCGGTGCGGCCGCGGCTGAGGGAGGGACGGCGGAGGGGCAGCGCCGGGGCCGCGGTAGGAGCGGGACGGGGCCGGGGGGGCTCTGAGGGGCCGGGGCGGGCTCGGGCCGGGCCGGGCCGGTAACGCCGCTGGGCGGGCGCGATGTCGCGACAGTTGAGCGTGCGGTGAGGAGCCCCCCGCCCCGGCGGGCCCGCCCTGCTCTCGGGCATGTCGCGACAGAAGAAGGTGTCGTGAGGAGCCCCCGCCTGCTCGCCGCCGTGTGTGAGGGGGGTGCGCAGAGCGCGCAGGGCTGCGGGGAGCTGAGGGGGAAATGGCTGAAGGGACACGGCCCAGCGTGTCTGAGGGGTAAAATTAATCTTATAATATTATGCGTATATATTATATATAAATATTATATGTGTTATTTCTCCGAGGCGGTGAAGACACCGCTAGGTCGAAGCAGGCAGGTTTCACGGAGCTGTGGGCAAGGCTTGCTAATCTAAATTAGAAATCGTAATTAAAGCTCGCGGATAACCCCCCGAAGGTGGTGCGGCGTCTCCGTCCGTGGGAGTGATTAAAATTAAACAGCAAAAGTCCCTCAGGAGCGGTGTAGGGGAATATCAAACCGGAATATCCAACCCTGGAGTGCAGGGTGTGACTGTCCCACTGAGGTCCTTTTCCCTGGCTTTGGATGCACCAACTTGGGCTGTTTGGCTTCCCTGAGCTTTGGATCTGTGTCTTCCCAGGACAGTCTGGGGTTGGGCATTCTGCATGGGTTTGGAGCAGGGACAGTGGTTCTGTGGAATTTTGCGTAGGATAGATGACATTGTCCTGCACTGAAGGTTTGTGTGGGGGACACTGAAAAGCTCCAGGATTTGCCGCTGTTGTAGGCAAGGCTGTCAAATTTATTCCCTTCCGGATTGGGTTTTTTTGACATCGTGGAATGTTTTGGGTTGGAAGGGACCCTAAAACTCATCTCATTCCAACTCCCTGCCGTGGGCAGGGACACCTTCCACTGTCCCAGGCTGCTCCAAGCCCCATCCAACCTGGCCTTGGACACTTCCAGGGATCCAGGGGCAGCCACAGCTTCTCCGGGCAAATCAATTAAAGTATTTATAGATAAGATTTAAATTTTTTTTAATTGACACTTTTGCTCAAATTGGCATGTGAAACAATTATAAACCGTGCACCACTGAGGAGTCCCCACCTGGAACTTTCTTGACTCATGGAATAATAACTTTTCCCACTGAAACATCAGAACACAACACCGTGTGATTTATCCTGGTTTTTCCTTCTGTTTTTCCAAGCCCCACACTGTGTCAGGGAAGGTTTAGGTTGGGTATCAGGGAAAGGTTCTTCCCCCAGAGGGTGCTGGGCACTGCCCAGGCTCCCCAGGGAATGGGCACGGCCCCGAGGCTGCCAGAGCTCCAGGAGTGTTTGGACACCAGGGATGTCCAGGGTGGGGTTGTTGGGGTGTCTGTGCAGGGCCGGGGGTTGAACTGGATGATCCATCTGAGGGAATTCCGTGTCCCCGTGTGTGTAGCACGTCCCGAGATGGCCGATGAGAACGAGGAGCTGCCGGCGGACGAGGAGCCGCCGGCGCCGGCCGAGGACGGCTTTGAGCAGCTGGAGAACGACAGCCCCGCCGAGCGCAGCGGGCACGTGGCCGTCACCGACGGGCGCTGCATGTACGTCTGGGGAGGATACAAGGTACGGCTCCTCTGGAACAGCCATCCACCGCGCTGGGAATTGTGTCCCCTCAGTCTGGGAGCGACTCTGGGAAATTATTCCTCCCCCGCAACACAGCAGCTCCAGTGAACAATTTGTAACACGACATCGGGGTGTTTTGCAACGTTGAAATCAATCACGAGTGTTAAACCTTGGCAGATACACAGATTTTGGGGTGTTGTTTGCCTTTGGCAGTTTGTGAAGAGAATATTGTCTGATTGGAATTGTGCACCCTGGGAGTGGTGATTTTATTTACACAACTGTATTTTGGGTGTTAAGGATCCCAGGGTGGCTGTTGTCACACTGGGGGTGCATGTGCTGCAGCACCACAAAATCATTTCAGTGACAAAATCATTGCCAGTGAACTCAGTAAATAAACTCCTGTCGTGGAGGGGATGGGGGAAATGAAAAAGGAACTTTTGGCTCATTTCTGCTCCTTAGCTTGGGGTATAAAACAGAGGTTTAACTTCATTTACCCCCGTCTGGCTCTGCTGGGAGCTGATTGTCCCCAGCAGGTGCTGAATTAGGCTGATTCCTGCTCTCCGTGCAGGTGGGAGGTACAGGAGTGTGGGAAGTACAGGCACTGCTCCTGCTGTGATCTGTGCTGTGATTAGGTCCCAGAGGGGGTGTAAACATTCCCAGGAGTCTGTAATTCCGTGTGTCAAACATCCTCCTAACGCTGCTTTTCCTTCTCTGACCTGTCCTGCAGAACGCCCAGGTCCGGGGATTTTATGACTTCTACCTGCCTAGGGATGAAATATGGATCTACAACATGGAAACTGGAAGATGGTACAGTAAATCATTCATTTGGGGGAAAAAATTAGGTAAATCCGTAAACTGGTGTGGAAAGCACGCTGAGGGGCTGAGCAGGGAGAGAGCTCCCTGATCTCTTTGTTCCCACCTGTCAAACTGTTGCAAAAATGTGTAAAATATTTCAGGTTTGGGGTGTTTTTTTCTGTGAAAACATCAATTAAGTTTTCCCAGGGTGAAGCAGGAGAGGCAGCTGGGACAGGCAGCCTGAATTAGGAGTGTGTGATCACCAGTGTGAGGTGTTTTGGGATTCCTGGGATAGGATGGAGCAGCTGGAAGTTGTGTTTGTACCACTTTTGATTCCAGTGGTGGTCAGGGAATCCCTGTTGAGTTTTTGGCCTTTCCAGGAGTTGTTTTTAAAGGTTGATGCAGCCAAAGCAGCTCCTCAGTGCTTTGCAGGAAGTGGGATTTCAGCCGTGCTCCCAGCCTTCCCTGAGGTCAGGGACAACCTTGGACATGGGCTGGAATCTCCTCTCTATGGTTATGGTGTTTACAAACAGGAAAAATCCAGGAGCAAAGTAGAAACCTGCAGTTCACACAGGTGAATCCTCTTTGCCTGAGGATTCTGGGCATTCCAAACTCCTGAGCTGGGCAGATGGGATTCCTACCCCCAAAAAACCCATGTATTAACTAAACTGCCTTTTCCCCACCCCTCCATCATAACAGAGTAGTTTTGTGAATTGTTACACCTGAAAAGGTGGGAAGAACTGAGAACTGAATGTCCACAGTGGCCTGCTGTGATTAAAACCCTCCAGATAAACCCATCCTTGTTCACTGTGAGCAGGTGAAACATTCCAGCCTGTTTTTTCCAGGAAGAAGAGCAAGACAGAGGGAGATGTTCCCCCCTCCATGTCTGGCAGCTGTGCCGTGTGCGTGGACAGAGTGGTTTATCTCTTCGGGGGTCACCACGCACGGGGCAACACAAACAAGGTCAGGAATTCCTTTATCCCATCCTTTCCCATGAGGATTGTGCCCTGGAAGCTTCACAGCCCTGCAGGAGCACCCTGACCTGGCACTGGTTCTGTTCTTGTGCAATTCCCCTTATCAATTGGATTGTGTCCCTGCCTCTGAGTTTGCTGATTTTAAAAGATGGGAATTGCCACAGTTGCCTGAAGTAATATCAGGAGCTGATCTGGAACTGGTCTGGGGTGGCTTGAAATGTTTCTCTTTCCTGGGGTCTGTGATGGTCCCAGAATCTCAAAACCATTTAGGTTGGAAAAGTCCTCCAAGATCATCAAATCCAGCCTTTGACCAATCACCACCCTGTCAGCTAGAAATAATTAATGATATTTTCTGATAGTCTGGCAATGTGGTTGAAATTAAATAGTTTTGGCCTTTATAAATACATGGTTTATATATTTAAATATAAGACTGTATATTTCATATGTAAATACAAGCTGGAAGGAGTTTGATGGAATTTTTGCAGACAGTTTGAAGCAAACCTCGTTTGTAAGGTGTGACTTCTTCCCTTCCTGCTGTGGCATTCTTACATTTCAGTTCTTTTATGTAACTGTAGCAGCTGGCTCTCTTCCTGTACAATTATATAAATGCAGAGAAGGGGTGATGCTGTAAAACCCTCCACTTTGTAAACTTTTTAACCATTTTTTAGTTGTAAGACAATTGTACTCTGTACACACCTTCATTGTATCCCACAACAGCTTTTGGGATGCTGAAACTCAGTGTCCATAACCCTGTTAGTGGTGTAAAAAGTGTTCGAGTCTGCAGAAAGGGTCAGGATTTGTGAATCCATATTTTGTTCCCAATGTTTTCAGCGCTCTGGTTTCCAGCTAGGAGAAGAACTTTTCCTTTATTACTATTTCTACACCAACGCACGTTAAAAGTTACTGTTTGAACAGCAGACTTAAGCTTTGAGCTGTGTGAGTTAAAAAACTCTCTTTATTTTCCCAGTTCTACATGTTAAATTCCAGATCCACGGACAAAGTGCTGCAGTGGGTGAGAGTGGAGTGCCAGGGGGTGCCCCCCTCGTCCAAGGACAAGCTGGGGGTGTGGGTGTACAAGAACAGGTGAGGCCCCAGGGAGAGCTCTGCTCTCTGTTGGCTTCTCCCTCCTCCTCCTCCCTGCAGTCCCTGTGGTGCTGGCTGGGGGTGCTCACCTGGAGAAGAGAAGGATCCAGGGAGAGCTCAGAGCCCCTTCCAGCGCCTAAAGGGGCTCCAGGAGAGCTGGAGAGGGAGTGGGGACAAGGGATGGAGGGACAGGACACAGGGAATGGCTTCCCACTGCCAGAGGGCAGGGATGGATGGGATATTGGGAATTGGGAATTCCTGGCTGGGAGGGTGGGGAAGCCCTGGAATAGAATTCCCAGAGCAGCTGTGGCTGCCCCTGGATCCCTGGAAGTGTCCAAGGCCAGGTTGGACACTTGGAGGCTTGGAGCAGCCTGGGACAGTGGAATGTGTCCCTGCCCATGGCAGGGGTGGCACTGGATGGGATTTAAGGTCCCTTCCGACCCAAACGATCCTGGTGATTTTGGAGTTTAACTCCTGTGCTGCTTTGGCCACTCCGTGGAGAGAGCTCCCAGTCAGGAAATTTGCTGTGGGATTTGCTGCAGAGACTCAGGAAAGGTGGAGAAATCCTTGTGTGTCCCTTCCAGCTGGGGATACTCTGTGATTCTGTGGGATTGCCCACAGTGCTGGTTTTCAGGTCCTTGATGTGGGGAGTGAGCTCATCATCACCACACCTGATAGGATCAGTTCAGATGTAAATCTGAGCAGGGCTGCACTTGTGGGTGGTTCATTAGGTGGTGCAGATTGTTTTCTGTCACTCCATAATCCTGCAGGAATTTCTGGCAAAGCCAGGCCAGTTTCTAATACAGGCTAAACCCCAAAGATAAAACTTGGAGGTAATTCCCATTTAAACTCCAGGAGAACAGGGTGGCAAAGGCCAAAGTGCAGTGACCAGGCAGCACACCCTGAACAGCTTCATAGATTTGGAAGTGGAACAAAGCTTGGAATCCTGAGGCTGGAAAACAGCTCCAGAGGGATTTAGTGTGGGTGGGAGGGTCGGTTAGGCAACAAACAGAGCCCCACACCTGGAAAACCAAAGGAGTGTCCCTGGTTTTCTGAGCACAGCCTTTATATTTATATTTATATTTATATTTATATTTATTTGTATTTTATAACAACAGATGTGACAGAATTTCTCACAGCTCTTGGTCCATGTTTTCCTCCAGGCTGATATTTTTTGGAGGCTATGGCTATTTTCCTGAAGGGAAACAACGCGGAACGTTTGAATTCGATGAGACCTCTTTTTGGGTAAGTAACCCTGGATGTCATTTCTGTTTCAACTTTTAATATTTACTCAGTGCTTGTTAAAACTTGTTGCTACTTTATGGGTTTTTTTTAAAGAATTCAGGTCTTCCTAGAGGGTGGAATGACCACGTGCACGTTCTGGACCTTGAAACTTTCACTTGGAGCCAGCCCATAACTACGGTAATTAATGGTCTGCTGTCATTTAATTAAGTCACAGCTCAGTAATGTTATTTAGTAGTGTTCTTGGAGCCATTCCCACTGAATTTAAACCATTCATTTAGACACATCCACTCTCCAAAAAGAGGAAATTTGCCTTTTATTTTGATCTGTCTTCATCCATTTTTTCCTGTCACTTGCTTCGGTTCATGCTTCAGCTGCGCTGTGCTCCCGGGGAGCTCAGGACAGTGAAATGTGTGCTGTGCTGTCACCCTCACTGCCAGGTGATGGTTGGTACCTGTCCCTGGGGTGCTGAATTGTGTCAGGAGAGAATTAAACACTCCTGATTGCAGATACAAACATTTGGAGTGTCCCGGGAGAGTTCAGGAACAGGGAAATGGAGTGGTGTTGCCACAGGGTTGGAGGAAATGAAATATGAGACAAGGAACTCCAGATTGCCAAAGACTTGCTCTGGTTACTTCATACAGGTCTCAAGTAGTTCAGAAACTCAAGAAAAATTCTGTTTAATGGAATCCCAGAATAGTTTGGGTTGGAAGGGGCCTTAAAGCTCAACCAGTGCCACTCCTGCCGGGGACAGGGACCCCTTCCCCTATCCCAGCGTGCTCCAAGCCCCATCCAGCCTGGCCTTGGACACTTCAGGATTTATGGATATAAGGATTTATTATATCCCTGTCTCATTTACAGTCTGTCTTCTGTGGCTGAACCCTGTGCTAAAAGCAAAATTTATACACTTCAAGAGGGAAAAAATAAACCCCATTTTTAATGAGTTCTCTGATCTTCCATCCATCAAAAAACCAAGTCCGCACACAGGACAATTTACTGGCTGGGTTTTTTCACTCTGTTCCTTGCTGGCCTTAAATGTGAGTTGAGTTGAGCCTTTCTTGTCCTCTGGTGACTGATCTGTGATGTCCCTGTCCCTTTCCAGGGTAAGACCCCGTCCCCTCGAGCCGCTCACGCCTGTGCCACGGTTGGGAACAGGGGTTACGTGTTCGGAGGCAGATACAGGGTAAGCCCAGCCCAGTTTAACCTGGGATACCCCAAACCTCATCAGGAGATTTGAACCACGCTCTGCTTCGTTGTAGGAGTCCAGAATGAACGACTTCTACTACCTGAACCTGGACACGTGGGAGTGGAACGAAATGTGGGTACCCAGACTTGAGCTGTGTAAAACTCTTTGTGTCTAAAGAAATTAAACTTGTCCTTGGGTCACTGCAGTATCCTGCAGAGAGCTGAAAAATAATCAGAGCAGGAAGGAGCAGTAGGATTTTATTGTCCCTCATGGTGATTTGGGGTGTTTTTATTGCAATCCAGACTCACCCAAGGCATTTGCCCCGTCGGCCGATCGTGGCATTCCTTAACACCGATTTCCTCGGATCACCTCTTCCTCTTTGGAGGATTCACCACGGACAAGCAGCCCCTGAGTAAGTCATTCCAGAGGGATTTGGTGGTGGCTTTGTGCACTGGAACAGCTGTGCACAGGAGCTTGAATGATTGCCTTGAATTCCTTCTAAATTCCTCCTGTGTGCTCGTGATCCAACAGATCCAACAGCTCCTTCCACAGAGCAGGAGTTGCTGAGGGTGTGGAGACACCAGAACTTCCAGCAATTCAACTGCTCTAAAAATTTATCTAATGCAAATTGCAATTAGTAACAGCTTTACAATTCCCCACTCCCATAAACCTCTGTTACGTTAGACACCTGTTGTCAAACAGGAGCCAATGTTTTATAAGGTTTTTTCCTAAAATATTTGATTTATCTAAGAACAGAAGTGGGGCGTGCTACACCAGAGTATTTGTTTATTGCAGCAGCTTACAGGACTGACAGAATCCTGGTTTTATCTGGGATTTTGCTCGTTTTCAGGTGATGCCTGGATTTATTGTATCAGCAAGAACGAGTGGGTACAGTTTGAGCATAACTACTCCGAAAAACCAAGGTATGGCAGACAGTTCCCTGGAAACTTGTTACAAAAGGGGAGTGGGATCACCTGGTGGTGGCTGTCGGAGAGAGGACGCTGGTTCCTCCTCACAGCTCTCCTTTTCCATGTGTCCCAGAGGTGCAGGTTGTGTGCTCCCAGAATTCCAGTGAGTGCCACACAGGGCAGGCGCTGCCGGCAGCCTGTGAAACAGCAGCAAACACGGCATTTAGGGTTTGATCTCAGGATTTAGGGTTTGATCCTGGGATTTAGGGTTTGATCTCAGGATTGAGGGTTTGATGTGGTTGCAGAGGCCTCTGAGCTGTGAGTGCCAGCACCAGAGCTAACTGGAACCAGTGTCCTTGCTCTGCCAGCAAACCGGGCACGGGCTGGTGTCACCAAGGTCCTGGCCAGAGGCTCATCCTGTGCACACCCAGGGCTGTTCTTGGCTTCCTTCTGAGGAAATAGGAGTTGGTGACCTGCAATTAAAGCTCCAAAACCTCTGTGAGGCACGAGTGTGGCATGGAAAACACGAGTCTTCCTCCCTCTGCTTTGGGAAGTGATCCCAGCCAGGTTAAGGAGTTAAAAGCAGTGATGCTTCCTGGTTTTCCCCGTTTGGCCTGGCTGGGATGAGGAGAGATCTTCCCAGAGCTGGGATTTTGGGTTAATGCAGTGCTGCTTTCTGTTCCCAGGCTGTGGCACACGGCCTGTGCCAGCGAGGAGGGCGAGGTGATCATCTTTGGGGGCTGTGCCAACAACCTTCTGGCCCATTCCAAAGCTGTGAGTTGGTTTTGAGCTTTCCCTTCCCGTGGGATCTGCAGTGCTGGATCACTCCAGCATCCTGATCTCGTGGGGATCACAAACAAAGCCTGAGAGGGAAATGCTTTGCTCCTGTCCAAAGTCCCTCAGTGCAGATGCCTGAAGGCTTGGAAACCTGAAGATTTCCTCCAGTGGAAGGTGTCCCTGCCCAGGGCAGGTTGGAATGGGATGAGCTTTAAAGTCCTTCCAACCCAAGCCATTCTGGGATTCCCAGATTCCATGATTGTGTGAGCCTGGGCTGCTTTGGCTCGTGCTGTGAACCCACAGAACCAACTCTCCCTCTCTCTCTCCCACCCTCCAGGCTCACAGTAACGAAATCCTTGTGTTCTCCCTACAACCAAGATCTCTTGTAAGGTAAGAAAGCGAGACCTCAACGTGGAACTGTCATGTCCCAGCTTAGCTGGCAGGAGGAAATTCCTGTGAGGGTGGTGAGGTGCCCAGAGAAGCTGTGGCTGCCCCTGGATCCCTGGCAGTGTCCAAGGCCAGGTCGGACGGGGCTTGGAGCCCTCTGGGACAGTGGAAGGTGTCCCTGCCCATGGCAGGGGTGGGATGGGATGGGATTTAAGATCCTTCCAGCCCAACCCATTCTGTGATTCTAAGACAGGTGGGGCAGGGTTACCACTCGACCTGTTCATGTTCCCAAAATACTGGAAAGCATTTCTCCCTCTACCAAACGCTGCCAGAGCAGCAGCCAGGTGTGAGGATGGAGCAGGAGTCCCCTCAGCCCCTTTGGCACTGCCGAGAGCACCCCCAGCTGTAAGGAATGAGCTCCACGTGCAGCCCCATCCCTGCTGACGGCAGCCCTGTGTTCCCAGGCTGTGCCTCGAGGCTGTGATTTGCTTCAAGGAGATGCTGGCCAGTTCCTGGAACTGCCTGCCCAAGCACCTGCTGCACAGCGTGAACCAGCGCTTCGGCAGCAACAACACCTCGGGCTCCTGAGCCCCGGGCCGGCGCGGGGCTGCCCCGCCCCACAGCCATTAAAGGTGTGTGCTGAACCCTCTGTGTGTAGGTAGTCGCTTCTCGCCCTCCCGTGCATGTGAATGGCCTAGAGAGAACCTCTTTTTGTGTGAGATGTTCCAATAAATGTATTTAATGCCAGAGGAGACGGAGCCTGAGCTTAAGCTGCAACCAGGTCTGGGGTTGTGCACCCTGAGGGGGTGAGGCCGACCCCGAGAGCGGGGGGGTGTCCATGGGGACAGGAGCTGGGAATGCTGAGCACACCACAAGTCTGGAGTGTTGCTTTAGTGGAGGCTGCAGGTCGTGTTTAGTCCACAGCTTCATGTTTT
This sequence comes from Lycocorax pyrrhopterus obiensis, assembly GCA_014706295.1. Lineage (NCBI taxonomy): Eukaryota > Metazoa > Chordata > Aves > Passeriformes > Paradisaeidae > Lycocorax > Lycocorax pyrrhopterus. Next base: position 62,720,753 of record JACSVZ010000007.1, on the reverse strand, counting down.
ACCACAAATGCTTAAGGTCAGAGAAGCAGGATCTGGAAGTTGTCCCATTGTCGGTCGATAAACTGTCGTAAACCTTGAGATGTTAAAGCACCACTACTCTCTGCTTGGCTGTAGTTTGGTTTTTTTTGGAATTTTTATGTTGTGGAACTTCAGTTGTGAACCTTAGGTAGCAGATATTCTGCCCTGCGAGTGTAACTGAGAGTGCTTGTGCCTGTTCCCGGCCCTGTGGAGCTGCCCTGCACCTGGAGCTGCCCCAGGGCTGTCCCCTGGGTGCAGGGACATGGAGAGGGGCAGCCCTGCCCCGGCTCACCCAGCTCTGTGGGGACACGGGGGACAGGGCCAGGCCGTGCTGCTGTGGGGAAGGGGGGGGATCATGTTTTAAGCTGTCTTCAAAAAACAATTAAAAACTTTGACTTGTAGAACAATTCCTGTGCTGTAATTCCTGAGAGATGCCGTGGGTTTATGCTGACTCCCAGCCCTGCTCTTCCTCCCCTCCACAGGGTTCTGACACAGCTGGGCCGGGGGGATCTGGGCCTGCACCTTCCCTCTTCTCCACAGCCAGGGAGTATTTGGGGGAAAACACAACTCCCAAAGGAAGCATTCTCCACTGGAACTGCCCTCCTGGAGGCTGCAGGCCCTGCCACAGGCACAGGGCAGGAAGGAACTCAACACTCTGGAGTTTTCCTGCCCCAAATTCCAGAGCCTTTGCCCAGCAGTGGGGAACAACAGAGAAGCAGCAGCAGGGGAGGACATTCCTGACCAAATGCCAGCAGTTTACTTCCATGTTTATCTGCAATTTGTATCAGAGTCCAGCTAAACCACCAGGAATGCAGGCCCTGGGTGTTGGATCCATCCTGGTTGTGAGTCTGTGTCAGTCTGTCCCAGCCCCGGGGCTGGGTGGGGGTGAGAACACCCAGCGTGGAATCACTTCTTCTTCATGTTCTGCAGGTGAGGTGCAGACACTTTCACCTTCCCAGGAATATTTCTTGACAAATCCGTGTCCTAGGAAACATGGAAGAGGAGAAAGTGACCACAGCAGGAAAGTATTTCCAAAACCCTTCCTTGGCCTGGAGCACAGGGATGATCCCTCTCCTCGGCCCTGGTGAGCACCTGGTTGGGAGAGAGGGGCTCAGGACACCTCCAGCCTCAACTCCCAGTGCAAGCACCTGCCCCTGCCCCTGCCCCAGCAATTCCCACTCCCAGACCCAGAGGGTTTCTTGGAAGATGCTGCTTTTGTCAGACGAGTGACAATGCAGGAACAAAAGGCCCAGAGCTACCACTGAGGCTCAGTTTCTGATGGTTCTTCCCAGCCTGAGCAGCACAGGCTTCCCAGAGAAGCTGGAAAATGTCCCTGGCCAGGTTGGACGGGGCTTGGAGCAGCCTGGGATAGTGGAAGGTGTCCCTGCCCATGGAATGGGGTTTTTAAGATCCTTTCCACCCCAAACCATTGCAGGACTCTCAGACCTTCCCCAGCAGAACTGACAAACAGCACTGCTAACAAACCAACAGCACACTCCATTTTGGCAGCATTCCCCCCCAAAATGGCCCTTGGGGACATTCTGCTGCTGCTACTTTGTACAAGAGAAATTGCAGCGAAAGCCTCACCTTCACGCTGCGGAACAGGTCCTTTTCTCGTGCACTGGCTTCTTTGGACTGCATAAAATTGTGCAAGGCGATCTTGGCAGCTGGAAAAACACAGGGAAGAGTGAAACAGCTTGGAAAAGCACACTGGCTTCAGCAGGCAGAGCACAGGAAAGGATTCAGGGCTCTCAGACCATACCTTTGCCCTTCTTCTGCGTGCCGGGAGTGAGCTTGACTTTATACCTGCCCAAAGGAGAGGTTTCTGTAAATAAAACAAACTCTCACCACATCCCCTCCCAGGAAGGTGCTGCCACTCACTTGTAGTTGGTCATGGCTGTGTAGGGAGCACAGATGGGGACAGCAAAGAGCAGGATGTCCTCGGGGTGGGGCTGCCCAGTCAGGGAGTCCAGCAGGGCCTCACTCTCCTGGGGGACAAAGAGCTCCAGTGGACCCAGGCCCTGTGCTCGGCCCTCCCTGCGGAGTCACGGGGGAGGAGGTGGGAACAGGTGGCCTTTAAGGTCCCTTCCAACACAAACCATTCCATGGCTCCATGATCACTTCACTGGCAAGGAATTACCAAGCCAGGATTCAGGACTGATCCTCTCTGATCACTAAAAATCACATCCTTAGCTGGATCTTATTTTGGGCCCCCCAATGGAGCTGCAGGCTCACCCAAAGCTTCCCCCAGCAGACACCGTTATCCTCCTCCATTAAGGAATTTAAAGGAATTCATTTATTCCCAGCCTTGGGCAACACCCACAGCCTGTAATTACAGAAAAGTTTGAAGCAATTTTATATGTAAATAAACTTGTGAACTAAAGAAACCTGCACTGCTCACTGTGCCATCCTCCAGCCCAGAGCCACCAAGGCAAAAACCAGGGGCAAACATCTACGGAGCCAGCTTTGGGTTTATGGAGGATGTGGAGATGAGCAGGGCAGGAAGAAAAGGAGGTTAATTATTAAAAATACAATTAAGGTGGGTTCAAATTCCTGGAGGGCTCCCACCTGTCCCAGTCCCAGCAGGAACACAGCCCCCAGCTGGGCACTTAGAGAACGGAGCATTTACCTCCAGTCCTGGCTGCTCCTGGTCCTGCTCCTCCTGTACACACAAACAGAGGACACATCAGGGCTGCAGAAACCACAGAGCTGCTTCTTCCTCCCCTGTCCCCAATGAATTCTTTAATCAGCAGGCCCCAGAAAGCCCCATTCTCCCTGCAAAGACAACTGAACTCGTTCCACAGCCAAGGCAAGAGCAGCACTTTGCCGTGGGTGGGAGGGTGGAGTGTTTCTTCCCAACCTCTAATTTGCCTGGCACACGCCAAGCTGGGAGGAGGGAGATGGGGCTCAGAGATACCAAATCCCAACAACAGGGCTGGGAGCTCGGTTACAGCTCAGCTGAGGGGGAGGTGTTGGATGAACGGGATCCTCGGGACTGCTCGGAGCCCCAGTTCTGGCTGTGCTGGGAACAGGATGAGCACACGGATTGCTGCAGGGCTTTGGGCTGGGAATCCAGTGGGCTCCCTGAGCCCTGGCAACAGGCACAGAGCTCTCCACAGTGCCCAAAATCCATGGGGAGCTGCTCAGACTCCTGGGTGGAAGAGCTACACAGAGCCAGGAGAGCTCCAGCAAGGGACAGACACAGACAGGTGAGGAGAGGAGAGAGCTGCTCACCTTCCCCTCCTGCTCCTCACCTTCCCATCCTCCTGCTCCACCTCCCCATCCCACTCCTCACCTTCTCCTCCTGCAGCTCATCCAGGGCTGGGTCCTGTGCCTCGTGCAGCAGGATTCCTGCTGGGAGGGTCTCCTTGCCCCCTCCAGCCGCACGACGCGGGGGTTTGGTTTTCTGCTGTTGCTTCTTTGCTGCCTCTTCTTTTGTCTTCCCCTTCTTCCCTTTTTTCCCTTTGTCCTCCTTGGTGGAGCCTGCAGACTGTGGTGACACAGCTGGTCAGGGCTGGTGAGCGGAGCCACCACACCCTGGGCAAGGCTCAACTCCACGCCTCACCCCCAGCAGCTTCATGATGAGCTCCCGGTCCTCCTCGTCCTGGTCCCTGTACTTCTCCTTCATCTTCTTCATTTTACTCTGCAGGAGGAAACACCAACAGCTTCAGAAATGACGACTTTTAGCAGAGTTTTGCATCCAGGGCTGCTGACCCCACATGCACTTTCCTTCCCAGTATCCCAAACTCTTTCAGAGCAGTTCACCAGTAAGGAAGGGACTGGTTCCAGTGAGCTCTGTGCTAACCCCCACCACCATCATCCTGAAACCACTCAAAGCACCACCACCAGCCTAAAACCACCAGGCAGCCATGGACGTCTGGGAAATCTGGGATTTCTGTCCACACTTCCATGCCAACAGCTCAGCCCAGGGCCCCCCTGGTCCCTGCCCACCTTCTGGCCCCGCTTGATGGGCTGAGGGGCTGGAGCAGCCTTGTGGCTGTTGGGAGCAGCCGGAGGTTGGGTCTCTGTCTCTGTCTCCTTCTGCTTCTCCTCAGGCAGCTCCGAGTTCTCAGAGTTGTTCTGCTGCTTCTTTTTCTTCATTTCTCTAAGGAGAACAACCACAACACCCTGCTTTGTTGTGACAGGAGAGGCTGCTGCTCTCCTGACAGCATTCCCACCCTGCTTCCCTGCCACAGGGATCCAGAGAACACTGGAAACCACCCCTCCTCAGAAAAACCTCTTCAGCCCACGGTACACAAGAAACTGTTCCCAGCCAGCATTCCCAAAGGACAGGAGCAGGATCCCACCCTGGAAATGCAGGATGGACAATGGGCATGGATCAGCCCAGGCCTGGAGTGGGTACAGACGTGCCCTGTGCCCAGGACCTGGGCAGGGGATGGGGCATTTGCCCAGAGAAGCTGCGGCTGCCCCTGGATCCCTGGAAGTGTCCAAGGCCAGGCTGGACAAGGCTTGGAGCAGCCTGGGACAGTGGAAGGTGTCCCTGCCCATGGGAGGGGGTAGGATGGGATGGGATTTCAGATCCCTTCCAACACAAACCATCCTGGGATTCTGGGATTCCCTGGAACACCCACTGGCTCTCACCTCCTCTCCTTGGCAGAGAGATGCCTCCGGCCCTGGGCCCTGCTGTCACTCTGGGGAGGGAAAGGCAGTTTAGAGCCGACCCTGCCCAGCAGCTCCCACTGCTCTGAGCCACCCATCGGAGCTGGGACCTTACCAAGTTGGGCTCTTCCTCTTTGGGGATGATTTTCTGCAGGGATCTGTGGGGAAATGGAACAGGAGCTCATCAGCAGATGCAGGGCAGCTCACCATGGACACACCAACCACAGCCCAAACGTGGGCAGCTTGGCTGTAACACTTCCAGCTTTCTAGTGCTTGGCAATCCCAGCTTTGGTGACTGGAAAGGGCAGGAATCCTGGGATTCACTTTACCAACCATGCCTTAGCTCTCTGCCAGCTCCTCTCACACACACCAAGCACCAAACACAGCCTGGGCACCGAGGCAGCCCCAATGTGCAGCTGCCCAGGCACACAGCTCCACAGGCACCCACCCAATCCCTCCTCCCTGCACCCCCTAGGGAATCCCACTTCCAGGGACAACAGGGAGATGAGCTCAGCCCACAGCCTCACGCAGAGCAGCTGCTCTGCACCAGCTTGGCACAGCAGAGGCAGCTCAGGGCTCAGTGTCTCAGGTGTGAGCAGCCCTGAAAGGAAAATGAGGCAGCATTCCCATTGCTGAGCATGGAAAGAAGGGCTGGCAGCTCATCCCAGCCTTGTCCTGGCAGGGTTTTAGAGACCCTCAGGTGCCCCAGCTGCTGCTTCTCTCACCTCTGTGACTGAAGGTGTGACAGGTCAATTGTGGTGTCTGGGTAATTCACCTCTTCCTCTTTCACTTCCCTCTTTGGCTCTGGATGTTCCTCCTCAGATTCTCCATCGTCCTCCTCGGAGTCAGCCTCTGGAGCAGCAGTGTTCCCTCCTCCCTGCTCCAGCTCAGCAACGCCCTCCTCACGGGCACTCTCAGCTGTGGCTTCCTCACCCTCTGGAGCTTCCTCACTCTCTGGAGCTTCCTCACCCTCGGCTTTTTCCTCCTCGCTGCTGCTGTCTCCTCCATCTGGGGCACACAGGGCAGGAGAACACAGAAACACCAAACTGATCCATCATGGAATCCCAGAATGGTTTTGGTTGGAAGGGAATTTAAAACCCATCCCATCCCACCCCTGCCATGGGCAGGGACATCTTCCACTATCTGAGGGTGCTCCAAGCCCCCTCCAACCCGGCCTTGAACACTTCCAGGGATCCAGGGGCAGCCCCAGCTTCTCTGGGCACCCTGTGCCAGGGCCTGACCACCCTCCCAGCCAGGAATTCCTTCCCAATATCCCACCTAACCCTGCCCTCTGGCAGGGTGAAACCATTCCCCCCGTCCTATCAGTGATCCAAAATCTGGGATCGCCCAGACCCTGAAGGATCCCCCCAGCAGCACCCACAGCACCCAGTCCCTCCCACTGTACCTAAAAGCTCCACTTCCTCAGCCACCAGCTCACTGGCACTGCTGGAAACCGTGTCCAGGTCCTCATCCTGGACTTTGACCTTCCTCTCTTCCCGGTGTCTCCAGACACAGCTTTCATCCACCTAAAAACGAGGAGCCTCTGTGTCAGGCCTGGTGATGTTCACAGAACACCTTGCTCAGCTTTTTCTTCCCTTTTCAACACTTTTTTTCCATCAAAAAGCAAGAAAATTAAACCAGACCCAAGTGTGCCAACCTCAAAAGTCAGGGTGACACACAGAGCTGCACTCCCAGACTCCCTAAACACGCCCATGCTCCAAACAGAGCTGGGATAACAACCTGGGAGAGGCAGGAATGTCCAGAGTCTGTCTGAAATGCAGACAGTGCACACTGGGCTAAGATGGAAATGAAAGCAGAGTCATTATCAGCAAGAAGCCTTTCATGGGATTTGTCCCAGCGGGAAAAGAAGTAATTGGGAATATACTGATAAGCAAGATGCAGAAAATAAGCCTCCTGCAGCTCAAAGCAAATTACAAAAGCCAGCAGGAGCTGCACGGGAACAGCTGTACCTTAAACAAGAAGCTGAAGCCCATCATCAGATAGGAAGGTGGAAGGAAATTCTTCTTCCCTGGAAAACAAAGGCAGAGTCTCATGAGGAGGTTTAGCAGCCATGCTGCAGGATGTACTTCCAAAATTCATTTATATTAGAGGCTCTAGGCTACCCAAAAATTACACTGGGGCTTATTTTATCTCTGAGATGAGAACAGGAGAGCTCAGAAGCAGCTGAGTTAATGAACTTCTGCCCAGGGCTCAGCTTGAAATGCTGCTGCAGCTGCCTGATACTCAGTCTAACCCATTCCCAACAGATTTCTGGGAGAAGAGTGGGATCTGCTGGCTGTTCACAGGGAGCGGGTGGCTGCCACTGCAGGACAGCCCAGCACCTTTGGGAAAACATCCCTTTCCCACTGTTCCCTTGTGCCTCACCTCGGATCATGAAGCTCCCAGTAGTGAGATATTCTCCCGTGGGGGCAGTTTTAGAAACCTAAAAGAAAATCATGATAAACTGGTAAAAAATCTCTGTGACAGAAGGGCAGCATCAGGTAATAACAGCACCAAGAGAAGCACTGGTTCAACGAGAGTTGAACTCCTGGGAACAGCTCTGCAGGACTCCACACCCAAGGGGTTCTTCCTCTCCCTTGCAGGGAATTTTCCTAAGGGATGTTTCAATCCAATCACACACCACCAGCACTGTGGTTCAGGAGTCCTGGGTGAGTAACTCAGGAAACAAACCCAGGATATATCCAGGAGTACTCAGGGAATAAAACCACCACGACTTTGGTGCGATCCCCACACTCTCACACAGAAGTTTGACACACACCCGTCAGCTCCTGGCTGTGGTCACATCCCAGTTCCCTGGGATGCTGTGGCTGGAAAGCTCCTGCCTGAGTGTGCTCACCTGGCTGTGGGTGACCCACCAGGCGCTGGTGACCACGCGGGCGTCCCAGGCAGCGCTGTAGCACAGGGCCATGGTCCCAGCCTCCGTCAGCGTCCGCGGCGGGATGGGCTCACCTGGGGAACACCCAGCACACCACGATCCCGTAAATCCTGCACTGCCCTAACCCAGCCTGGGAGCTTCCCAGGAAGGACTGATTGGCCTCCCAAGGGAAGGCACTGCCAGCTCCTGTCCCCAGGGTCCCACGGGTACCTGAGGGGTTCTTGATCACGCAGCTGGTGGCTCCGTGCAGATCCGCGTGCACGTAGATGTCCCCTGGGAAACAGGAGACTCCAGTCAGATCCACGGATCCCTGGAGCCAGGGAAGTCTCTGACATTAGTTGGAAATGGTTGGTCTGGCTGCAAGGGGCAGGATGGGGACACAGAAGCCTTTTAGTCCATCCTTGTCCCAGGGAGAATCAGCTCCTCTGCTCCTGAGGGGAGCCCATCCAAACTGCTCTCACCCCACGGCACCACAGGGACTCCCATCACCAAAACTCCCCTTGATCCAAGGCCCAGCTCAAGGACAAAGCAGAGAGACCTTCCCGTGTCACTGCTGGACATTCCCAAAACTGGGAAAGAGGAGGGAAACCCACACATCCCCTCCATGGACCCACCTGGTCTGAGGTAGCGCTTCACGATCAGCTCGTTCTGCTGCTGATCCCTGCCAGCAATGACCAGGTAATTCTCAGAGCTGACAAACCACAGGAACTTCTCAAACCTGCCAAATTCCAGCAAATCCACGGTGTGAGAAACACCTGGAACTAACAGGACACTGCACAGGTGGTTTTTGATACCTAACTCAGAACATCCATCTCAGCATCTACAATTTATGACACTGCAAATAGTTTCAGTACCATCCATAGGCCTGGGGCATAAAAACAAGGCATGGGACAACTACAGCATCACTGGCAGTGAGACTGTGAGATGAAACAAGAAGCACCATCACCACAGTCCTCCTATTGATTTCTATTTTAATAATTCAGTTCTTAGGTGATTAAAAGCTTTGGGGTTTTGTTTCATTTGTTGGTTGTTTTTTTAAATCACAGAAGCCCTGAATGGTTAAGGTTGGAAGGGACCTTAAAGCTCATCCAGTCCCACTGGACCACGCCTTCCACTATCCCAGGCTGCTCCAAGCCCCATCCAACCTGGCCTTGGACACTTGCAGGGATGGGGCAGGCACAGCTTCTCTGGGTTATTATCCCTGGGAACCATTCTGGGACTCCCCTTCTTTAGGCAGCAGCTGTAGGGAGACTCAGTAAAAAGTGCAGTGCTCAGAAATCCTCAACAGCTCCACTTCTAAGCCAGTGAAGATCCATCCTGACACGGGACATGAGAGAAGGACGAGGGAGCTGTACTTGCCAATAGACCTTTCTGGCTTTCTGGATGGTGGTGACTGTCTGGACTTCCCTCAGGGTTTGCTTTGTCTTCTTCTCAGCTGATTTAAAAGCCTGTTTGGACAGAAAGCACCAGCACCATCCAGCAGCAATCACAAAATTCCCGAGTGAACACTGGGAAAGTTGGTAGGAAATGGCTCTGGACTTTCTCACAGTGCAGGCTCCACCCAGCCCTGCTCCTGCCCTTAAAACTCCACCCTGGAGAGCTGCTCCCTGAAATGATCAGCTCTTGGATTGGAAGGATTCCCACTGATTTTCCACTGTAATTTCTGGTCTGTCAGCATCTCCACCTGTTCTGAGCATTCCCAATGCTACTGGTGGAAAAGGAGGATACCTCAGGGATCTGCAATCCTCCACTGAGCTCAAAATGTCAGGAATAAAACAACCCTGGCTGGTTGTTTTTCCCTTTCATGTCTCGTTAGGGCTGCTCAGACCAGGTCAGGATTTTCCACTTAGCAGTGGAAGGGATTTTCCTTTTAAATATCTTCTCAAATCCAAGGAAAAAAAAAATACCTTTTCTGCAGCTTCCACTGTCTTCTGGGTTTTCTTGGCTGCGTGTCTTTTGTGATCATAGTACCTGTGAAACACAAGTGTTTGTCCCTGAAATCCCAGCAGATCCACTCCTTCATCCTCATCCCACTTATCCCAGGCCTCTGCATTTTGTTCCACGTGCAGAATTTGACTCAATTAATTAAAAAATTCAATCAATGTGATGGCCACACACCAGCTGCCCTGCACCAGTGGGTCTGGACCAGGGAAATTCCCATCCCAGAGCTCAGGACAAGCTGCCATTTCCATTTTTAACCCTTATTTTTAACAAGGTATCCCAAAACCCTTCCTCCTGCAATATTATCACCAGCAACTGCAAACACAGAGAAATTTCTCCTACCAAAACACATATTATCTAAAAAAAAATCTTACTTTTTGGCATTGGCATAGGCAGACAAATTGAGATCAACATCAACCAACGAGGGTTTGTTTTTCTGAGGTTTCTTCAACTGTTTGGTTTTGTTCTTTTTCTTTTTTCCCTTTGGTTCTTCTGTTTCTTCTTTCTCTACATCAGCATCGTCCTCCTCCTCTTCCTCTTCAGATAACACATATGGGTTCCTAAAAACACATGGCAGCAGATGATTAAGACAAGAGAACTGGTTAATTTTTAATCCTTGGTGCAGTGTGCTCTTAATTTAATTCTCTCAGAAGTTTGGAAATGTCCCAAGGAGCCTCTAAACCCTTTTCACTGTGCAGACACAGGAAAGTCCCTCATTCCAGCCCATTCATGTCTTGGAGTCAGCCAAAATTTGGAGGAAAAAACAAAACAAGAGCAGAAGATAAAGAGCCCAATTTTTCCAATCCAAGGAACTGACTGAAAACAAGTTTGTTCTGTACATTTTTGAAAGTGAGGTAACTAAAAACTCACGGATAACTCTGCCACGTCCCAGCTTTCACACCAAAACTTCTGGCTATAAAAAAGACATTTTGGGGTTTTTTGTTTTAATCTCTAAGCTCCTGATCCAGTGTGAGATGGATTTACAGGCACTGGGCAGTGCACTCACCTCAGCAGCATGGTGATGTGGTTTGTCTGCAGCTTTAACTCTTTGATTGCCGTGGCCACGGGGTCCCCCTGGGCCTGGGCCTCTTTGACGATGGCCCCGATCTCGGTCCAGTCGATCTGGTTGGCCAAGGCACTCCTGACCACCTGGATGGCCCTGTCCACCACCTCCAGGTTCATCTCTATCAGCTCTCCTTTCAGCTTATCAGCTTCCTTAGGGAAAGGAGAAGGTTGGAGCCATTGGAGCCAAACACGTGCTCAGCAATAGTTCAGAAAAAATGGAAGCAGTGGAGAAGAAACCCAAGACTGGATTGAAGTGGTGGCACAGGATAACATCCAACTCCAGTCCTGCCAATCCCTGGAAGTGTTCCAGGCCAGGCTGGAGCTACCTGGGATAGTGGAAGGTGTCCCTGCCCATGGAGCTGGATGGGATTGAAGTTCCCTCCCAACCAAACCATCCCATGGTTCTGTGATTATGCATTTTGTTTATTAAAACCCCAAATCTGTCTTACCTGAGCCTGCTGGAGAGCTTCCAGTCTGTGCTCATGGTCCCTGCGGACATTTTCGAGTTTCTTCAATGCTTGTTTTTCCTTTTAAAAACAAGATGGCAAAAAAAAATTAAATATAACTATAAATGCAAATGGCATCAGGTAATCACTGCCAGAAGCGAGTGAAGCCTCTGGAAACCCAGGAGCCATCCCAGCTGCCCCAGTCCTGGATCAGGACACACCTGCTGCAAGGCCTTCAGATCAATCTTCTGCCCCTCCAGCTTGGAGTAGAACTCGTCTGTTGCCTGCAAGACAGAATCAGGTTGGAGAATCTCCAGGCTGGCCCGACTTAGAGCAGGCAGAGCAGGGGCCCTGCAGAGAAGTGGCTGCAAAGCACTAAAAGAGGTGAGAGAGGCTGAAACAACCTCCAGGAGCTTTCTCCGTTTCCCTTCCCATGGGATGAGTCCAGCAAGGCACTCAGGGCTGTGTCTCACTGCAAACACACAGGTAAATAAGTGGCCAAACTATGGCCCATCATTTTTGCTAAGAAATGATGCCAAAGAAGCTGCTTTGATTCCAATTCAATGGTTGCAAAGCCAGATCTGTCTGCCCCGAATTCCTGCTGCTCCACTGCATCAGTTAAAAACCCACAAAGACCTGGAATGCCTAAGAACAGCTCCTGGTGCTCCAGCTGTGCTTAAAGCACAAGATGAGGAAGGTTTGGGGCTGTTTAGATCATCAGAGGGACTGGGGACAAGGGCTGGAGGGACAGGACACAGGGAATGGCTTCCCACTGCCAGAGGGCAGGGATGGATGGGATATTGGGAAGGAATTCCTGGCTGGGAGGGTGGGGAGGCCCTGGCACAGGGTGCCCAGAGAAGCTGTGGCTGCCCCTGGATCCCTGGAAGTGTCCAAGGCCAGGTTGGATGGGGTTTGGAGCAGCCTGGGATAGGGGAAGGTGTCCCTGCCCATGGCAGGGGTGGCACTGGATGGGCTTTGAGGCCCTTCCAGCCCAAACCACTCCGGGATTCTGTGATCGGTGAAGGAGATGACAGGAATTCAGCCAGGAAGCAGGGCAGGAACACGAAATGGGAATTCTGGAGATCAAGGTCAGGAACAAGAGGCAATTAATGATTCCAGATGTTAACGAGCAGAGGACCAGGAAGGACAATGCCCAAGGAAACACCAAATCCGGGGCCTGACACTTTCACAGCAGTAGCAGGAAAATTGTAAATGTGACATCTGTCACAACTGTTTACTCCAGAGACAACTGAGATTCCAACTCTCCAGAACAAAACATTTGGGATTCTCTGACTGGAAACATCCACCTCCCTCACAGGTTCCACACTCAGCTCCAGGATCTGAGCTCAGGACACAGCACTGCCCAGCTGCAGCCTAAAGGCCCTGCTGGAGTCAGCGTTTTCTCATCAAACATTTATCCATAAAATGAATCATCCCTTTCCAAGGGCTCTGCCTTCATTAACAACCTCTGCACTATGTTTTAATTACTCTTTGTAGCAGCAGTCAATTAAAGCACTTAAGTACAGCATCAGCAAAAGCACTGTACCTTATTGAATGAGTCAAATTCCAAGTAGGGACATTTTGAATGTTGAGAAAACAAGAAAGGATGAAATTCCTCATATCTGTAAAATACACATTTGATATTATCACCTGAAAACTAATTTCTGTCATGCAGACTAGGAGAAAAAAAAAAGGGAAGAAATACTTCAAATATTTACGTGTAGATATCTTCTGCTGCTTTATCTGGTTCCAGGCTTGGCTTTTTCTCCTTCTTCTGGATAACATAACCCTGAAAGGATACAGAAATATTATTTTTGTATCAAAAGATATCAAAAGGTTTAGGTGTAATCAGCATGAGACAGTAAATAACTCCAGCAGGGAACCTTGTGCCTGAGTAAATCCCTGCCCCACTTTGTCTTGACTCCAATTTCTTCTGGAAAAAGAAGTGAACTTCTTCCAACCCTCAGGACTACCCCATAAACGCAGAGTTTACGTGCAGAATTTATTACAGAATCTATTACTGTATTATTACACTAATAAAGTAAATGATTACTTTATAATTATTTATTAAAGCCCAAGTGCAAATCTCCCAGGATTTACACAACCTGCCTGTGCATTATTTAATCGCTGCCCACCCCGTGGAAAGAAGCAGTTTTTATTCCACATCACCACCTGACACCCAGGAATAAAATCCACAGCTGGGAGCACCAGGAATTGCACATCCTGAGGAATTCCTGCTGGCCAGTTTAACTCTGCAATCCCAAATAACTGATAACCCACCCCAGACCCACCTTTCCACTGAAGTTGTCAGTGAGGGCCATGTATTCTTCTGCTTTCTCTAGAGCTGAAAGAACCTTTTCAAGGTTTTCTAGAGAGAAAAATAAAACAGCAGAAATATTTCATCCCTGGTGCTTCACTCCAGCAATTATTGCTCAGTTTAAACAGGAGTCTCAGCACTTAGTTTACATCTGGGAAATTTTTAATATAAAAACCTATTTAGGTGCTTTTAGGACACAATTATTCAAGTTTCAGGGGGAAAAAAAGACCACACAAATACCAGCACTTTATAAAATCAAAGCTGCAGAGGCAAAGCATAAAGCAGAAGCTGTGAGAAGTTATTTTTTACAGCACCATAATCCAGTAGGAAGGAAAAAATCCTCTGGATTTATGGCAAATATAAAGCACACGAGGAAAATAAGATTGCACGAAAAGATTTTCTGATTTTATTACCCAAATCTTTAATTTCCCAATCAATGTAAAGCTGTTACTTTGCCAAATCCCCAATGTTTGCTACAGATAAAGACTTTGATGTTAATTCTCCTTGTCAAACATCCTTTGTACAACCAGAACTCACCTCATGGGTGAGGTGGTGCCTCATGATAAAACCATTCATAATGTATAAAACCTGATGTTTTATCTCCAATTCATGCACAAATCAAGAGTTTTAATGTAAACAAGGCTGGTCCTCAAGCTAAAAACATCAAAAAATAAAACCACATGGTCAGAACCTTGGTTTTACTCACCTCTTTGGAAAAAAAAAAAACCCTACACAGACATAAAAATCCCCACAGTTGTGGCCCAGCCTTTAAAATATTATACCTTTATTTTCCAGATGTTGATCTATTTTGACAGCTCCAGAAAATCCAGCTTCTATAAGGCAGTGCTCGATGAGAGTGGCCCCATAAGCTGTTCAAAAAAAGAAAAGAAATAATGGATTATCTGTAGAAAATATTCACAGTTTGCATTCAGAAAAAAATCTGGACACGAGAGTGTGAGAAGAATGTGAGAAGAGTGAGAAGTGCCAAAAATCAGGGAAGGGGCAGGAGGGATGGGTGGATTTCACAGGTGGATGAAGAGGAGGAGGTGAGAAACAGCCAAATTCCCACAAAGGGAAAAATTGTGGGGATTTTAGAGCAGAGCAGCTGTGCCTGGTAATTGGATCAGTAACACCACGGTCAGGCCAAGGTTTCCTACGTGATGGGATCAGAAATACCAAATTCCACAAATTTGGTACAGCAAAACTGGGAGCAGCGGGGGACAGTAATTAGCAATTATACAGTGTTATACAGTAATATTATTATTATTATATAGTAACAGCAATTATTTAGCAGACCAGGGTAGAGAAAGAGAGGGAAAACTGGTGAAAAAGAGAATCAAGAGATGAGGAAAGTAACGCTTAAGTGTGATTTGAGCTGTTCAGGAAACTCTCTGCTTCATCAGCATTGCCAGGTCAGGAGAAAAACCAATTTTGTTCTGACCACCTCCCACAAGACAAATTTGGTTCTGTGCTCAGGAGAACCTGACTTTACACTTTCAGCTCCTGTTTGGTACCAGGATGGTGCAAAATGCCCCAAGCCAGAGCTCCACCAGAGCCACTCCCAGCTCTCATCCCTGCAGCACCGTGGGCAGGCTCAGCTCTGTGCAGGGGGCTTGGAATCAATAAATCTCTGTTTTCCAAGGCAACCTGGGATAGTGGAAGGTGTCCCTGCCCAAGGCAGGGGGTTGGAATGAGATGGGCTTTAAGGTCCCTTCCAACCCAAACCACTCTAGGATTCTATGGTAAGTTACTCAAATTTTCAAGCATGACATAACACACATTGATTGACCCCATTTCATCTTCTAACAAAGCCCAATTACTTACGAAGGAGTGGGTTGAGAACCCTCTTCAGCTGCTCCCCTTTGGGTGCATTTGATATGATTTCAGTTAACCTGCAGGAGACATGGGAGAGTTGCAATTCCAGAGAATAATGTGTTTTACAACAACAAAACAACACTGCACTGCTTAGAAGCTACAAAACATTTCCAGCCTTAAAAAAAGAAACTAAAAGTGGCCTGTAATACGTGAGGAACTACCCAAAGCTTTTCACAGCTCCAAGGAATTTGGGTTTATCCCCACAAATACACCATCTAAGAGCTCTGAAATTGAAATTACCTGTCCAAAGTTGGCAGAGGCACAGCAGCTTTCGCACTGTCCACCGGGTACCGCTCCCGCACCGCAAACCTGACGTCGTCCGCCTCGTCCGTGCGGAACCTCAGGATGTTGAGGATGATGTACTCATGGTCAGTGAGCACAATGTTCCCCTGGGAGCACAGGGACCCTCAGCGAGGCCACCCTCGTGTCCCTGCCCCCAGGGGACACTGCTGGAGCCCTCACTCACCCTGTCATAGAGCTCCACGATCAGGTGATAGGCGGCCTCGTCGCTGCCGAACTGCAGGTCCACGATGCGGTCGATGCCCAGCTGGCTCACGCTCACCAACCTCCGCGTCTTCAAATGCTTCCGGCACTGCCAGGGGTGGGAAAAATGGCTGGGACGTGCTGAAAGCATCTGGGAATGGCTCAGCTGTAGAGCCCTCCGGTGGCACCAACCACCTTCTATTTAATTCAGATACGGTAAGAGCAAAAATGTTGGTCCTCACCAAAGTCACACCTTCATTTTTATCATTATAAATATAACTGATCCCAATTCTTAACATTAAGACATTTTTTCCATGCTGTTTGTTTAGCTCAAGGGAGCAGCTAGTTCAAATTCCAAGAGTTTATTTTGTAAAGAGAACTGGGATTATCCCTGGATCCATCTCTGCCACGGAAAGCCACCCCAGAGAATCTCTGCTGAGTCATTTCTGGCTGCACCCGGAGGATAAACAGATCCATGGGAGTCATCCCAGGCTGTATCCCCATGGATCTACCTGTGGATCCACCTGCAGGAGCCCAGCCTAACAGCCTGGAGCAAGGTGTGAACCCCCAAAGCCCAGCAGACTGAACAGAGGACTCTGTACCACAGGGCGCTGCATCCAGCACCCAAAAATTCAGACAATCCAACTGGAATGACAAGGATTTTGCTGGAGCAACATTCCAGGAGGTTTGGGAGGTCCAGAAGACATGCAGCAGATTAGCAGTAGTTTTTATAAATTTAAATATCCACTGTTTCAGGCACTGAACATCAACAGTGTGATCCCAAGTCCACATTTGCTCTTCCCTCATCTTCAGCCACCCGCTGGATCAGGATTCACCGGGATAATCCGCCCCTATTTTCTTGTCTCCAAGGACAGAACATGGGCATTCCCTCCTGATATCCAGCCATTTTACCAAAAACCAAACTCTGGTGAGTTTACCTTCATGGCAAAGCTCGATGGCATCATGTTCTTCGGCCACTCAAACTCCGTCATGTGGATGCGTATCCCAGATTCCAGCAGCAGCGTGGCCTTGCAGTCCGGCCTGTGGGCAAAACAAAGGAGCTGGACCCCAAAATCCTTCTGGATCCCTTCCAAATGAGGATATTCCATGATTCCATGTGGCACAGGAGCAGCCATCCCTCACCACCCACCAGTTTGCAGTGTTTTCTGCAATCTTTCACACTCCATATCCTATTTCCTAAGAATTTTTTGGGTAAAAATTACTGCATTTTACCAAAGAACAGCAGAATTTCACTGAAAACGAGTCAGAAATTACTACAGACAATTAAAAAAATCTAGTTTTCCCACAGCACTTCTAAAGAAATTTTAAATAAAGATATTTAAAGCTCTTACTTCTGCAGGCGAATGAGATAGGTCTTGTTATCCACATCATAAACGTTGTTCACTCGCATTCCCAACAAGCTGCCAAAAGGGAAACACAGAATGCTCTGGAGAATCCAAAACACAACAGGCTGGAAAAATCCCAGTGGCAATTAAAGTACACAGAAGGGCAAGATCTGATGAATTACCAAGTTCTGATAAATTAGCAAGTTATATAAATTACCAAGCAGTAACCAAAAGGGCAGCAAAGGGAAATTGATGGAATGAGCTGGAAGCAACAACCATGGAGAGACAGAGAAACTGCTCTTAAGACACAGCAATTAAGAGAGGGAGAAAATTAGATGGAGAAAATTTATATTAATGGCTAAAATGCAGAAAGCTGCCAGTTCCTGCCAGCCCTCCCCTTTGTGGCAGGGATGCAAAAGGTACTGGTTATACTGGAACACCTTTGTGAGCACAGGGCACCAGTAATCCCAGTATGAGCACTGAACTGGCCTGGGGGGGTCAGTCACTCCCTTCAGAGTGGGGCTGGACATGCAGAGTGCCCCGGACACCAGGAACGTGTCAGAGCTCCACAGGGGCGTGAGCAGCTTCCCAGCTGGGTGGGAGTTGTTCAGCCTGGAGAAGAGAAGGCTCCAGGGAGAGCTCAGAGCCCCTTCCAGACCCTAAAGGGGCTCCAGGAGAGCTGGAGAGGGACTGGGGACAAGGGCATGGAGGGACAGGACACAGGGAATGGCTTCCCAGTGCCAGAGGGCAGGGATGGATGGGATATTGGGAATTGGGAATTCCTGTCTGGGAGGGTGGGGAAGCCCTGGAATAGAATTCCCAGAGAAGCTGTGGCTGCCCCTGGATCCCTGGAAATGTCCGAGGCCAGGCTGGACATTGGGGCTTGGAGCAGCCTGGGACAGTGGAAGGTGTCCCTGCCCACGGCAGGGCTGGAAGGGGACGGGAGAGCGGGTGAGGGGGTTATGCAGAGCCCAGGCAGGGCAGTGCTGAGGGGCAGAGCGGGGCCGGGCAGGGCTGTGAGAGCAGGACACGATGGAGAGGCAGAGCCCCCACAGCTCTGAGGCCACGACGGGGCAGGGGAGCCAGGCCAGGACCAGGACCAGGACCAGAGCAAGAAAGGGGAGCAGAGACACAACAAGAACCAGGACCAGGAGCAGGGGCAGGACCAGGACGCACCGGGCCGGGCCCCGCTCCCCGGGGCCGCACGGGCGGGGAGTGCCGGTACCTCTGCCGCAGCTCGGCGAGCACCGCGCGGATGTCGACGGTGCTGAAGCGGGACTTCATGGCGCCGCCGCCCGCCGAGACCCACAGGGATCCCGGCTCCCGGTGCCTCAGTAACCCCGGCTCCCGCTCCCTCACGGCTCCCGGCGGTCCGGGGCCACCCCGCGCCTGCGCCCACGGGCGCTACGGGTCGCGCCCGGCGCCAATCCTCGGCGCTCCGCGGCCGCGCATGGGCCGAGCCGGGCGGGGCGGTGCCGCGCGCGACCGACAGGAGGCGCTGTGAGCGCGGGGGTTCTGAGGGGGCGGGGAGCGAGTGGGGCCCGGTGGGGACAGAAAAGGGTCCGAGGGTGATGAAAAAGACTCCCGGCGTGACAAAAAAGGGTGCGACGGTGACCAAAACGGGTCAGGAGGTGACAGAAAAGGGTCCGTGTGTGAGCAAGGAGAGGGCGGCAAAAGGGGGCAAAAAGGGAGGGTCCCTTGTGTGTGACTAAATGGTGCCGGGCTGAGGGGGGAGCGGCAAAGGGGTCCTGCGTCTCTCTGTGTTGAGCAGGGGAAAGGAGCCCACGTGTGCCCGTGTCGGACAGCAAAGGGATCCCGCGGGACCCCTTTCAGCACTGTTGGTCCACATCGATTATCTCAGGGCAGATTTGGCTTCGAAATTTGCCCGCGACGTGAATTTTGGAGGAAGCGGTGAGGGGTGCGTTGCGTGGCGGCGGCAGCAGGAGGCGGTGTTTGCGTGTGTGTTGCGGAGGGCCAAAAGGGGGTTGGTGGGTTGGGTTTGCTGGGTTAGTGGTCAAAAGGGGAGCCCGCGTGTCTCTGTGTTGCCCAGGCTACGCTGCAGTGGCTATTCACAGGCGCGATCCCGCTACTGACCGCCACGGGAGCTTTGACCTGCTCCGTCTCCGACCTGGGCCGGTTCACCCCTCCTTAGTCAACCTGGTGTCCCGCAGCTCCCCGCGGGTCACCATATTGATGGCGGCCTTAGCTTGGACGCCCGCTCGGCACAGCGCACGGCAGCCCAGAACTCCTGGGCTCAAGCGATCCGTCGGGCTCAGCCTCCCCGGCAGCTGGGACTACAGGCGCGCGCCACCGCGCCCGGCGCTGCGAGCCCGCTCCGCCGCCGATACGCTTCGTGTGGAGCCCGCCCCGCTCCGCCCCCGGCCCGCCTCCTGCTGCTCCTGCTCCTCCTCCTCCTGCTACTCCTGACCCTCCTCCTGCTCCTTCTCCTACTCTTTCTCCTCCTCCTCTTCTTCCTTCTTCTCCTCGTCCTCCTCTTTCTCCTTATTCTCCTTCTCTGTTTCCTTCTCCTCCTCCTCTTCTTCCTCCCCCTTCTTCTTCTGCTTTTCCTTCTTTCCCTTTATACTTTTTCTCCCTTCTCCTCCCTTCCCCATTCCCCTTTTCTTTCCCCCTTACCATTCCTTCTTCCTCTCTTTCCCTTTTCTCCTTTTACCTTCCTCTTTCTCATTCCACTTCTTCCCTTCTTTCCCCCTTCTCCTCCTCCTTATCCCTTCCCATTCTCCTTCCCTTCCTTCCTCCTTCCCCTTTCTTCTTTTCCTGCCCCTTTCCCCTTTGCCTCCTTCTCCCTTCCCTTTTCCCCCATTTTTCCTTCCCCCTTCCCCTTCTTCCCTTCCCTTTCCCTGTTCTCTTTCCCTTCACCCCTTCCCCTTCTTTTCCTTCCCCTCCTATTTCCCCTTTCCCTCCGTCCCCCTCTCACCCCCAGCACACACTCAGTTTTCCCTGCTGAGGAGGCAGCCAGGCCAAGGAAAGAGTTCCCCCTCCCCATCATCAGCACAAACCCCAATTCCTCATTTCTTACACAATTTGGGGGTTGTTACCGGAGATTCACAGTGGGATTTAGGATCAGGGACATCTCTCCCATGAAGGAATTTCTTTAAGAGAGTGGTTTTTTGCCTCCTCCCTCTCCTTTTACAAACATCTCATTTTTTTCCCCTCTGTTCCTCTCTCTTTCCCTGAAGAAATCCCTGTGAGATGTAGCTCCTGCTCCGCTCTCCTGGCTGGGATTCCCCCCTGTCCTGATGGGAATTTCCCCCTATCCTGGCTGGGATTCCCCCCTGTGTCCATGCTGTTCATGCCTCAGCATTGACAGACCCCCAGCTCCCTCTGCCCCATTCCCCAGGCAAAAGGGAACGGTCCTGCTCTGCCTGGGCTGTGCCGCAGGGAATATCCACATGCTCCATCCCACTATGGATCAACACGTGAATTTTGACCAGCTCCAGCTCCACCAGGGCCGGTTCACCTTTCCTTAGGCAACCGGCTCCCTGGTGCCGTGGGTGCTGCGTGTCACAGAGAGGTGCCAAAAGGTGCTGGGTGCGAGGGGAAAAGATGATGGCAAAAGAGGCCGGGTCCCGCCGTGTCAGGCAGGCTGCACTCTGGGGTCTGCTCACAAGCGCTCCCTCGCTGCCGAGCGGTACTGGAGCCTTTTCCCTGCTCCACGCCCGACCGCGCGCCGGTTCGCCACTTTTTACTCAATCCGGTGGCTGCCCCAGGGCCACCACATCAATGCCGGTCTTGGCACGGACGCCCGCTACGGCACAGCGCACAGCAGCCCCGAACCGCCGGGCCCAGCGGTCCGCCAGCCTCAGCCTCCCCGACGCTTGGATTACAGGCACGAGCCACCGCGCCCGGCTGCTCGCGCTGCTGCCTCCGCGCCTCATCAACTGCGCCACCGCCCCCTCCGCCCTCGGCAGCTCCTCGGTGCTGCGGCAGCACGCTGCCAGCAGCAGCAGCAGCAGCAGCAGCCGCACTAGCACCACTGAATCCTTCAAGGGAGCAGCCAACACAATACTTTGCTTTAGACCGGCCACGTTATGCCCTTGGAGTTCGTGGGCCTGCCCTAGGATGTGCCCAGAGAGAGCTGAGGAGGAGTTGCACAATGTCTC
Source organism: Lycocorax pyrrhopterus obiensis (assembly GCA_014706295.1). Classification (NCBI taxonomy): domain Eukaryota; kingdom Metazoa; phylum Chordata; class Aves; order Passeriformes; family Paradisaeidae; genus Lycocorax; species Lycocorax pyrrhopterus. The sequence continues at coordinate 62,699,625 of JACSVZ010000007.1, read as the reverse complement.
AGAGGCAGCCTGCTCACTACAGGTGTAATGGGCTGAGTGATTCCCAGCAAAAGGTGTAAAAAGAACAAAAACCTAAGGCAGGGAATATCCACATGCTCCATCCCACTATGGATCAACACGTGAATTTTGACCAGCTCCAACTCCACCAGGGCCGGTTCACCTTTCCTTAGGCAACCTGGTGATCCCAGCTCCCTCAGGAGTACCATATCCACACTGAACTTCCACCAGCACAACTACTGCAGCCCGAAATCCCAACCTCAGCCTTCCCGGCACTCGGATCCCATTCACAAACCACCTGATCCAGCAGCTCTGTAGATTCCCTGACATCCATCCTGTGTGAGCTCTGCCTGGCCACACAGTGGCAGCGGGGAACTGAGGCAACGTCCTCGAGCTGCCTCTGGTTTACGTTTAAAAACGCATGGATAGACAGGAATGACTTCTGAGGAGGTTTACGCAGCTGAGGAAGCCCAAACTCCTCATTTGGAGCCAGAGGAGGCACATCCCGGTGCTCTGTTTTCATTTCAAGCCAAGTGAGGCACAGCACGGAGCTCTGCCTCCAGGACAGCTCCGCACAGAGCAGATCAGGGATGTCCCACTCCCTGCTTTGAAAAACTCCTCGTAGAGCAAAGCCTCCCGATTTGCCAGTGTTTTCCTGAGAGCGTAAAGCTCCGAGCCGAGGACGCAAATGAGCTGTGACAGTAAATAGGCGCCGGAGCAGGATAACGAGACGCTCCTGGGAGCTGGAATGGCTCGGTCTGGAGCGGCAGTGTTTGAGGGAGGGGTGGGACGGACTCGGAGGCAGAAACAGGATGGGAAATGCTGCTGAAAGCCGGCATTTCCCGGTTTAAGAGTTCCATCTGCTGCGACGCGAAAGGAAATCGCAACACACCAGACCAAAACCTGAGCAGGCGTGGGTGGGCGCGGCTGGCGCGGCATGTTGAGGAGGAGCATCCATGGGAGTGCTTTTGCGTTTGCCTGGTGCCGTGGGTGCTGCGTGTCACAGAGAGGTGCCAAAAGGTGCTGGGTGCGAGGGGAAAAGATGATGGCAAAAGAGGCCGGGGCCAGGGGACAAAGGTGGCAAAAAAGAAAAGGCCGGGTCCCGCCGTGTCAGGCAGGCTGCACTCTGGGGTCTGCTCACAAGCGCTCCCTCGCTGCCGAGCGGTACTGGAGCCTTTTCCCTGCTCCACGCCCGACCACGCGCCGGTTCGCCACTTCTTACTCAATCCGGTGGCTGCCCCAGGGCCACCACATCAATGCCGGTCTTGGCACGGACGCCCGCTACGGCACAGCGCACAGCAGCCCCGAACCGCCGGGCCCCAGCGGTCCGCCAGCCTCAGCCTCCCCGACGCTTGGATTACAGGCACGAGCCACCGCGCCCGGCTGCTCGCGCTGCTGCCTCCGCGCCTCATCAACTGCGCCACCGCCCCCTCCGCCCTCGGCAGCTCCTCGGTGCTGCGGCAGCACGCTGCCAGCAGCAGCAGCAGCAGCAGCCGCACTAGCACCACTGAATCCTTCAAGGGAGCAGCCAACACAATACTTTGCTTTAGACCGGCCACGTTATGCCCTTGGAGTTCGTGGGCCTGCCCTAGGATGTGCCCAGAGAGAGCTGAGGAGGAGTTGCACAATGTCTCAGAGGCAGCCTGCTCACTACAGGTGTAATGGGCTGAGTGATTCCCAGCAAAAGGTGTAAAAAGAACAAAAACCTAAGGCAGGGAATATCCACATGCTCCATCCCACTATGGATCAACACGTGAATTTTGACCAGCTCCAACTCCACCAGGGCCGGTTCACCTTTCCTTAGGCAACCTGGTGATCCCAGCTCCCTCAGGAGTACCATATCCACACTGAACTTCCACCAGCACAACTACTGCAGCCCGAAATCCCAACCTCAGCCTTCCCGGCACTCGGATCCCATTCACAAACCACCTGATCCAGCAGCTCTGTAGATTCCCTGACATCCATCCTGTGTGAGCTCTGCCTGGCCACACAGTGGCAGCGGGGAACTGAGGCAACGTCCTCGAGCTGCCTCTGGTTTACGTTTAAAAACGCATGGATAGACAGGAATGACTTCTGAGGAGGTTTACGCAGCTGAGGAAGCCCAAACTCCTCATTTGGAGCCAGAGGAGGCACATCCCGGTGCTCTGTTTTCATTTCAAGCCAAGTGAGGCACAGCACGGAGCTCTGCCTCCAGGACAGCTCCGCACAGAGCAGATCAGGGATGTCCCACTCCCTGCTTTGAAAAAGTCCTCGTAGAGCAAAGCTTCCCGATTTGCCAGTGTTTTCCTGAGAGCGTAAAGGTCCGAGCCGAGGACGCAAATGAGCTGTGACAGTAAATAGGCGCCGGAGCAGGATAACGAGACGCTCCTGGGAGCTGGAATGGCTCGGTCTGGAGCGGCAGTGTTTGAGGGAGGGGTGGGACGGACTCGGAGGCAGAAACAGGATGGGAAATGCTGCTGAAAGCCGGCATTTCCCGGTTTAAGAGTTCCATCTGCTGCGACGCGAAAGGAAATCGCAACACACCAGACCAAAACCTGAGCAGGCGTGGGTGGGCGCGGCTGGCGCGGCATGTTGAGGAGGAGCATCCATGGGAGTGCTTTTGCGTTTGCCTGGTGCCGTGGGTGCTGCGTGTCACAGAGAGGTGCCAAAAGGTGCTGGGTGCGAGGGGAAAAGATGATGGCAAAAGAGGCCGGGGCCAGGGGACAAAGGTGGCAAAAAAGAAAAGGCCGGGTCCCGCCGTGTCAGGCAGGCTGCACTCTGGGGTCTGCTCACAAGCGCTCCCTCGCTGCCGAGCGGTACTGGAGCCTTTTCCCTGCTCCACGCCCGACCACGCGCCGGTTCGCCACTTCTTACTCAATCCGGTGGCTGCCCCAGGGCCACCACATCAATGCCGGTCTTGGCACGGACGCCCGCTACGGCACAGCGCACAGCAGCCCCGAACCGCCGGGCCCCAGCGGTCCGCCAGCCTCAGCCTCCCCGACGCTTGGATTACAGGCACGAGCCACCGCGCCCGGCTGCTCGCGCTGCTGCCTCCGCGCCTCATCAACTGCGCCACCGCCCCCTCCGCCCTCGGCAGCTCCTCGGTGCTGCGGCAGCACGCTGCCAGCAGCAGCAGCAGCAGCAGCCGCACTAGCACCACTGAATCCTTCAAGGGAGCAGCCAACACAATACTTTGCTTTAGACCGGCCACGTTATGCCCTTGGAGTTCGTGGGCCTGCCCTAGGATGTGCCCAGAGAGAGCTGAGGAGGAGTTGCACAATGTCTCAGAGGCAGCCTGCTCACTACAGGTGTAATGGGCTGAGTGATTCCCAGCAAAAGGTGTAAAAAGAACAAAAACCTAAGGCAGGGAATATCCACATGCTCCATCCCACTATGGATCAACACGTGAATTTTGACCAGCTCCAACTCCACCAGGGCCGGTTCACCTTTCCTTAGGCAACCTGGTGATCCCAGCTCCCTCAGGAGTACCATATCCACACTGAACTTCCACCAGCACAACTACTGCAGCCCGAAATCCCAACCTCAGCCTTCCCGGCACTCGGATCCCATTCACAAACCACCTGATCCAGCAGCTCTGCAGATTCCCTGACATCCATCCTGTGTGAGCTCTGCCTGGCCACACAGTGGCAGCGGGGAACTGAGGCAACGTCCTCGAGCTGCCTCTGGTTTACGTTTAAAAACGCATGGATAGACAGGAATGACTTCTGAGGAGGTTTACGCAGCTGAGGAAGCCCAAACTCCTCATTTGGAGCCAGAGGAGGCACATCCCGGTGCTCTGTTTTCATTTCAAGCCAAGTGAGGCACAGCACGGAGCTCTGCCTCCAGGACAGCTCCGCACAGAGCAGATCAGGGATGTCCCACTCCCTGCTTTGAAAAAGTCCTCGTAGAGCAAAGCTTCCCGATTTGCCAGTGTTTTCCTGAGAGCGTAAAGGTCCGAGCCGAGGACGCAAATGAGCTGTGACAGTAAATAGGCGCCGGAGCAGGATAACGAGACGCTCCTGGGAGCTGGAATGGCTCGGTCTGGAGCGGCAGTGTTTGAGGGAGGGGTGGGACGGACTCGGAGGCAGAAACAGGATGGGAAATGCTGCTGAAAGCCGGCATTTCCCGGTTTAAGAGTTCCATCTGCTGCGACGCGAAAGGAAATCGCAACACACCAGACCAAAACCTGAGCAGGCGTGGGTGGGCGCGGCTGGCGCGGCATGTTGAGGAGGAGCATCCATGGGAGTGCTTTTGCGTTTGCCTGGTGCCGTGGGTGCTGCGTGTCACAGAGAGGTGCCAAAAGGTGCTGGGTGCGAGGGGAAAAGATGATGGCAAAAGAGGCCGGGGCCAGGGGACAAAGGTGGCAAAAAAGAAAAGGCCGGGTCCCGCCGTGTCAGGCAGGCTGCACTCTGGGGTCTGCTCACAAGCGCTCCCTCGCTGCCGAGCGGTACTGGAGCCTTTTCCCTGCTCCACGCCCGACCACGCGCCGGTTCGCCACTTCTTACTCAATCCGGTGGCTGCCCCAGGGCCACCACATCAATGCCGGTCTTGGCACGGACGCCCGCTACGGCACAGCGCACAGCAGCCCCGAACCGCCGGGCCCCAGCGGTCCGCCAGCCTCAGCCTCCCCGACGCTTGGATTACAGGCACGAGCCACCGCGCCCGGCTGCTCGCGCTGCTGCCTCCGCGCCTCATCAACTGCGCCACCGCCCCCTCCGCCCTCGGCAGCTCCTCGGTGCTGCGGCAGCACGCTGCCAGCAGCAGCAGCAGCAGCAGCCGCACTAGCACCACTGAATCCTTCAAGGGAGCAGCCAACACAATACTTTGCTTTAGACCGGCCACGTTATGCCCTTGGAGTTCGTGGGCCTGCCCTAGGATGTGCCCAGAGAGAGCTGAGGAGGAGTTGCACAATGTCTCAGAGGCAGCCTGCTCACTACAGGTGTAATGGGCTGAGTGATTCCCAGCAAAAGGTGTAAAAAGAACAAAAACCTAAGGCAGGGAATATCCACATGCTCCATCCCACTATGGATCAACACGTGAATTTTGACCAGCTCCAACTCCACCAGGGCCGGTTCACCTTTCCTTAGGCAACCTGGTGATCCCAGCTCCCTCAGGAGTACCATATCCACACTGAACTTCCACCAGCACAACTACTGCAGCCCGAAATCCCAACCTCAGCCTTCCCGGCACTCGGATCCCATTCACAAACCACCTGATCCAGCAGCTCTGTAGATTCCCTGACATCCATCCTGTGTGAGCTCTGCCTGGCCACACAGTGGCAGCGGGGAACTGAGGCAACGTCCTCGAGCTGCCTCTGGTTTACGTTTAAAAACGCATGGATAGACAGGAATGACTTCTGAGGAGGTTTACGCAGCTGAGGAAGCCCAAACTCCTCATTTGGAGCCAGAGGAGGCACATCCCGGTGCTCTGTTTTCATTTCAAGCCAAGTGAGGCACAGCACGGAGCTCTGCCTCCAGGACAGCTCCGCACAGAGCAGATCAGGGATGTCCCACTCCCTGCTTTGAAAAAGTCCTCGTAGAGCAAAGCCTCCCGATTTGCCAGTGTTTTCCTGAGAGCATAAAGCTCCGAGCCGAGGACGCAAATGAGCTGTGACAGTAAATAGGCGCCGGAGCAGGATAACGAGACGCTCCTGGGAGCTGGAATGGCTCGGTCTGGAGCGGCAGTGTTTGAGGGAGGGGTGGGACGGACTCGGAGGCAGAAACAGGATGGGAAATGCTGCTGAAAGCCGGCATTTCCCGGTTTAAGAGTTCCATCTGCTGCGACGCGAAAGGAAATCGCAACACACCAGACCAAAACCTGAGCAGGCGTGGGTGGGCGCGGCTGGCGCGGCATGTTGAGGAGGAGCATCCATGGGAGTGCTTTTGCGTTTGCCTGGTGCCGTGGGTGCTGCGTGTCACAGAGAGGTGCCAAAAGGTGCTGGGTGCGAGGGGAAAAGATGATGGCAAAAGAGGCCGGGGCCAGGGGACAAAGGTGGCAAAAAAGAAAAGGCCGGGTCCCGCCGTGTCAGGCAGGCTGCACTCTGGGGTCTGCTCACAAGCGCTCCCTCGCTGCCGAGCGGTACTGGAGCCTTTTCCCTGCTCCACGCCCGACCACGCGCCGGTTCGCCACTTCTTACTCAATCCGGTGGCTGCCCCAGGGCCACCACATCAATGCCGGTCTTGGCACGGACGCCCGCTACGGCACAGCGCACAGCAGCCCCGAACCGCCGGGCCCAGCGGTCCGCCAGCCTCAGCCTCCCCGACGCTTGGATTACAGGCACGAGCCACCGCGCCCGGCTGCTCGCGCTGCTGCCTCCGCGCCTCATCAACTGCGCCACCGCCCCCTCCGCCCTCGGCAGCTCCTCGGTGCTGCGGCAGCACGCTGCCAGCAGCAGCAGCAGCAGCAGCCGCACTAGCACCACTGAATCCTTCAAGGGAGCAGCCAACACAATACTTTGCTTTAGACCGGCCACGTTATGCCCTTGGAGTTCGTGGGCCTGCCCTAGGATGTGCCCAGAGAGAGCTGAGGAGGAGTTGCACAATGTCTCAGAGGCAGCCTGCTCACGGCAGGTGTAATGGGCTGAGTGATTCCCAGCAAAAGATATAAAAAGAACAAAAACCTAAGGCAAGGAATAAAATTCAGGAGCTTCCTGCTTTTATCCATTCCCTGCCATAACAGGCAGCTGCCTAGGAACACTTTCACTGAGGACTTTTCATCTTAACTCTGTGTTTTGCCTCTGTCAAAGAGACCTGCCCCAGGTATCCCATGGGAATAACTGGCTGGTCCCTCTCCTCCATGGATAGTTCATGGAATTGTGTTTCTCCAGTGCAGAGGTCATGGCAAGGGTGTCCTGCCCAAGCAGGGACACACCTCCTGCCCTGCCAGACCCACTCGGGAGGTGTCTGAGCGCTTCTTCCAGCCTGCCCCGAGTTACTGGAGCAAAGTCCAGGGCAATCCCATCTCAGGGAAGGAAAATAAGATTTTCCCCAGTGCTGCACAAGCCTGAAGCCTTAAGGGTGTCAGAGCTGCACGGGAAAGATCCCAGATCTTGTTCTGGGCTCTTTTTATCTCCTTAAGGAAGAGCTGTTGGTGACAGCTGGAGTTTTGGTTAAAGACTTTAGGATAATGATTTAGGGGTCAAGGCATGAGGAGAGGGAGGCCTGGCATCCACAGACAGGGGAGAAAGGCAAACCACCCCCACAGAAATAACACCGAACACATCCAGGCACCCCCTCCCTTCCCCTCCTCCTGCCACTGACATGGGGATTCTTCTTCCTGCCACAAATACACACATTTTTCATCACATGAAAAAAACATAGCAGGAGGGATTTGAGGGAGCAAGGGCATGAAACTACGTGTTTTCCCTGAGAAAATCTGATGGGAACGAGCTTGACAGACTGAGGAGGGCCCAGGCACAGCGAGGATGCAGATGGAGGGTCTGACAGAGCTGTGCCCTGGGCCAGCACCAAAGCAACACCTGAGATGGAAAATGGGCCCGCTCAGAGCTGGGGACAGCACCAAAGCAACACCTGAGATGGAAAATGGGCCCACTCAGAGCTGGGGACAGCACCAAAGCAACACCTGAGATGGAAAATGAGCCCACTCAGAGCTGGGGACACCTCGGGAGCTCATCCCTGAGCTCAGGGGGTGCCCTGCCCTCTGGAGCTCATCCCACGGCCGTCGTATCCCGCCCAGCGGGAGCAGCTGCTCCCGGATCCCGCTGAGCTCCCCCACGGGAGCTGTGGCTTTGTGCAGAGAGTTACGGCTAAGCCAGGATCCAACCCTAAATATAACCAGCTTGGGGATCCCACTGAGCTCCAAAACTCCCCCTTCCAAGGGCCACGCAACCACAGAATCACGGAATAGAATCACGGAATACCCTGAGCTGAAGGGATCCACGAGGATCATCGAGTCCAGCTCCTGGCCCTGCACAGGACACCCCAAAATCCCACCATGGGCCTCCAATTATTCTTACTCTTGTTAAGGCTTCAGGATTTTTCAGGCTGGTGTTGCCATGGTGGTGATCCAGTGTCGCTGGTGAGCAGAGACCAAAGAAGAAAGCGACATGGATGGTTTAGGACAAGAAGAAATCGACCCTTTATTAATTTACAGATTCGCTTATATCCCTTAGCACGCTGGACACTGACATAAGGTTATTGGTTCTCTGACCAACCACCCCCCCAGAGGGATTGGCTGAACCCAACACCACTTACTTCAGGTATTTTCTCCTTGGTATCATAACAATGCCACAGTTTACAAAATCTCTCAACTGTTTTCCCATAGCGTCCGTGAGAAAGCAAGGCTTTCACACAGACACTGTCAGAAAACTGAGAAATCTCTCTGCAGCCAGGCTTTCAGCATTCACAATCTGGGATTTTGGCATGCAGAGATTTGGTCAAGCAATATCCTCCCCCCCTCTTCATTTCCTCTGTCTGCTCCTGAGAACACCCTGGGAAAGGAGGACCCAGCTGGTTTGCCAATAGTACCTGTAAAGACATTCTGATGTACTTAAAATTAACAAAACCCCCCAAATATCCTGGAATCATTGAATCCTTGAATGGTTTGGGTGGGAACGGAGCTTAAACCCCATCCCATTCCACCTCCTGCCGTGGGCAGGGACACCTTCCACTGTCTCAGGCTGCTCCAAGCCCCATCCAGCCTGGCCTTGGGCACTTCCAGGGATCCAGGGGCAGCCACAGCTTCTCTGGGCACCCTGTGCCAGGGCCTCCTCACTGTCCCAGCCAGGAATTCCTTCCCAATATCCCATCCATCCCTGCCCTCTGGCAGTGGGAAGCCATTCCCTGTGTCCTGTCCCTCCATCCCTTGTCCCCAGTCCCTCTCCAGCTCTCCTGGAGCCCCTTCAGGCCCTGCAAGGGGCTCTGAGGTGTCCCCAGAGCCTTCTCTTCTCCAGGGTGTCAAACTGGTTTTCCTGCTGCTTTGGAGGATCTCTTCCTCACTTCCACAGGGGCCTGGAGGAATACCCAGAGACCAGGACAGGGCTTTCTCCTGATGATACCTGTGGGATTTTTAGAGGTTCTTCAGGATCCTCACGGCATGATTTCAGCACACCCAGGCTCACAGAAACCTGCTGCAGCCAGGGTGTTCCCCAACACCCCTTCCCACCTCTACTCCTCCATTTCATTAACAGCTGGGAAGATCCCAGGGATGTCTCTGGTGCCCCTTTGCCTGGAGCACACACACACACCTTCGGAGCTTTCAGGTTCAGCTTCCTGCCAATCCCAGCCGCTGTTGCATCCAGAATCACAGGAAACAGGGCTGAGACATCCACGGGAACCATCCCCACCCCTCCCTGCCCACAGGCTGCAATGACCAGGGCCAAGTGCTCTGGGAAAGCGCCTTTCCTGACTCACCCCAGCAGAGGACACTTGGCCCATTGTGTCAGATCTCTCCATGACAAATCTACCCCTGGAGTGCCATTGTTGTATCAAGGATGTCATTTGTTTTCACAACAGGAGAATTTATCTAACACAGATACTAAACCCAGAGCGTTATTATAGTCCCTCTTCCTTCCTTGGAAAGCCACAAAGGTCTTTGAAGGATCAGTGCAACAGAGGCTTTTCCCATCTCTGTCAAAAGAGGGAAGCGAGGAAAGATGGGCTGCACCACATTAAAACAGGTTTGGCCTGATGGTCCAAAACGATTGGAATCTGATTTATATTCAAAGAGATAGAAATTCTCTGATTGATGAGTATCAGTTTCCTCAAGGTTTGGTTAATTTGGTTAATTTGGTGTTTCACGTTGCTGTGACAGCACCTGGACCTCTGGTGGAGGGCAGGACATGGAAACACAGCCGTGCAAATCCATGGAAAACAATAAATGCAAACCTTGGTACCTGCACTGCCCACGGGTTCCTTACAGATAAGGAAAGATAAGGAAAGATAAGCAGCAGCCAGGCCCAGCTGAGTTACCACAAGGTCCCACAGGTATTTGCTGCCCTTCTCCCCAGGCTGTAACCTCTAATCACTTTATAACCATAATTGCTTTTTACTCTCTGGGCTGTAAATCCCCAGCAGGTACACGGGACACCCCATCCACTGACACACTGTCAGCCAGTGCTCGCTTCTAAAACATTTACCTCGCTTTTAAAACATTCAGCTTACTTTTAAAACATTAAACTCACTTTTAAAATATTTAACTCACTTTTAAAATATTTACCTCCTGCAGGCTACCCAGTAACTCACTGGGGGTTGCCAAGGACCTGAGAAGGGTTTTAATTCTCAAGCAGGTGTGTGAAACTGAACCCCTCCTAAGAGCTCATGTTTTTCAGGTGATTTAGAACATATTTGGGTATTTTAAGTGCTTTTTTTTTTGGGTATTTGACCATGAAAATCAATCAGCAATGTAAACCTGTGCTATATGGAGTAGATGGTGCCCAGAGGTGCATTTCTCTCCCTGGGGGTGGTTACAGGGAGTAGATTTATATCCATTTTCTTCAGGCTGGGCCCTGAGATGAAGAACCTGCTTCGCTCAGACCATCACACTTCATCTGTGGTGACACATTTCCACCCCACCACTGCTCAAGTGGCTCTCTTAAAAATAAGGACCTGTCTTTCCAAACAAACTCCCATTTTAAAGGCTGTGCTATGTCCTGGCTCTCTCAGGTGAGCTGCAGGGGCTCTGCAGGGACACAGCAGTGGGATTGCTCAGACAGCAAAGCCTGTTTTTGCTTTACTGAAGCTATTTCCATTTGCTTCCTGTTTACCCTCCTTCCTGTTCACTTACGGAAACCAACAGGAGTCTCCACTGAAACGCTCCAAAAGTAGGTGGTGCTCTCTCTCCAGCTTCTGCCCCATTCCCTGCGGGATTGGTAAACGTGAGCTGCCAGGATTGACGTGCACAGAGTTTATTAGTGACTAATTTGAGATCTTAACTACCCGGAGTGCTGAGTGCTCAAATGTCTCGTTGCTATCTGTCCTCCTAAAGAGCAGGAATAATTCCTTCAAAAGCACTGCCGGACCGTGGCAAATCTTCCCCTGGTGCACAGGCTGTGAGGTCGGGAAGTTTTCCCAAAGGGCAGGGAGGATCCTTGGAAATAAATCCCAGCACAGGTGGAAAAGCATTTGCCTGAGTGAATCCCATTTCTCTTCTGAGGAAGAACAACTTGCTGTGCAGTGACCAGGCACTGGAACAGATTGCCCAGAGAGGAGTCTCCTTCCCTGGAGACATTCCAGAACCAGCTGGACACAGTCCCTGTGCTCTGGGATGGCCCTGCTGGAGAGGGAGGTGGCACCAGGTGATCCCACTGTGGTCCCTTCCAGCCCGAGCCACTCAGGGCACATCCCCACATCAGTCTGGGATTCCTGTGGGAAGATGTGCAGCTCATCACTTCCCTCTGGCAGCTTTTGAGCTGTGGATGATCACGGGAAGACCAATTTTGGGTGCTCTCAGTGGGTCAGGCAGAGGCAGAGGCTGCGAGCACAGCCCAGAGCAGCACGACTCGGCCACGGGCCCTCCCAGAGATACTGGGAAAGGAGCAGGCAGAGGGATAACAGGGATTGGAGCAGGGTCCTGTGCCTGATATCAAGCACGGACAGGCAGGAGCCCTGCGGGGAGAGGAGCAGAGCAAGAAGCGCTGCTGAGTCATGGGAGGGCCGATCCCACATGGCTGCAGTGCAGGAGCAGCTCAAAGAAGGAGCCCTCGGCACCTCTGCAGGTGTTGCACAGGTCCCATCACTTTTCCAGGAGGGGAAGGACAGAAGGAGTTCAGGAAAGCTGTTTGGCAGGTGAAATGGGCAAAGGCAAAGGGGGCCAAGCCCTATCTGCACCCAGTCCCCAAGGATGAGGGACAACGCAGTCCCCAACAAAGCAGAACAAAGCCAAGATTCAAGAGGAGACACCCGAGGAACAGCATGTCTGGGTGCAAAATGGGGAGCAGATGATGGAAAGGGAACTTCCCCACCCTGCAGTTGCTCATTCCGTGGGGTTTCATGGTACCCAGAGGTGGGTGACAGAGCCTGGACAGCCGAGCATCCCAGTCCCGTGTTCCACCACCTGTGCTTTATTTTCACTTAATCCTTGAGATCCACGCTCCTTGGCTGGTGGATCCTGTGAGAAAGCCCCAAAGGAACCTCTCAGCTCTTGAAAAGGAAAGCAGAACAACCTCAGCACGGTCGCACCCTCCCCTCAACTTTGCACCGTCAGAACAAAAGCACTGAAAGCCATTTCCTGAGAGCACAAAAAGCTGCTCCGAGGCGGAGGGAAGAGCGACTGATTCCGGCTCGTGGGCAAAGGCAGGACCTTAAAGCTCCTGACATCACCTTTCTCTACTATTTTGACCACTCGTGGTCTCTTGCTGCCTGATTTAATGAACTGACCAGCACGGAAATGGTCACACGGAGCAGAGCCAAGTGAAAACCCACTCATGTCCACATCCTGAGGTTAATTTTAGCCCTGCAAATATTTAGCTCTGTGTTTAGATAAATATCCCATGCTAGTGAGAGAGGAGACTGAACCAGCTGCATCCAGCGGGATCAGGGCTTGCTGTAAATCCCAATCCAGTATGATAATTAGCAGCATTACCTACTGGTTTAATCATCAGAGCGTGAACTCCGGCAGTGCCCGGCGCAGGCAGGGACACTCCTGAGCCCTGGGGTCAGCAGGCTGCACCCTGGCACAGCCTCTCATCAGGAGAGGCCATGGATGGCATGTTTTTCTTGGCATTCTCCCTCTTGGCTCGCTGCAGGAAAGAGCAAAGCCTTCCTCGAAAACTCCTACTGACATCACAGAATCATGGAAAATCCTGAGCTGGAAGGGACCCACAGGGATCATGGATCCAGCCCCTGGCCCTGCACCGACCACCCTCTGGGGGACGAACCTTTCCCTGATCTCCAACCTAAACTTCCCTGGCACAGCTCCAGCCATTCCTGTCCCTGCTCACCAGACAGAAGAGCTTGATCCCTTAATAATTCTGTAGTCTAGGAAACCTCCTGTGCTCCTAAAGACACCAAACCATTCCCTCTGGCAGCTCCAAGAGGGATTGCTTTCCATGTGCCAGGACATCAGCCATATAAATCAACTCAAAATTTGGTATTTTTGAAGGGAATGGGAGGATATGGTGAAGTCAATCCTACACAATCCCAAGGGAATACACACTGCGCTCTCCAAGAGGAGACCCCAAAGTGATCACATACATCCCAGTGGAAGGTGTCCCTGCCCATGGCAGGGGGTGGAACGAGATGGGCTTTAAGGTCCCTCCCAACCCGACACAGTCTGGGATTCCACGATTTTCCTGGATTTGTGTTCCAGTCGCCGCTTCCCGCATTCGCTCGACGAGCTCAGGAGCAGCCACGACACAGGCTGGCTCTCCCGGCAGGAATTGGGTGGGCACCCCCTGCCCCAGCAGCCCAGGCCCGGAGGAGCAGCCTGGCAGCGTTCCCGTGTCCCTGGCAGCGTGCCCGCGTCCCAGCCCTCTGGCACAGCCCCGGGGCGCGGGGTGGGGACACGGCCCGGTGGCGGGACCGGCCCGGCGTGTGTGTGCAGGAGCTGCTCTGCCCCACGCTGGGCGTGCCGGGGCACAGGGCGGGGACGTGCCCCGAACGCTGCGTGTCCCGCGCGGTGATCCAGGGAGTTTCACCCGCTGGAATCGCAGGGAGTGACCCAAGACAACGTGGAGTCATAAACCCGATGATGCATCACTGAATCACGGAACGGCTGGGGCTGGAAGGGACCTTAAAGTTCATCCCGTTCCACCCCTGCCGTGGCAGGGACACCTTCCACTGTCCCAGGTGGCTCCAAGCCCCGTCCAACCCGGCCTTGGACACTGCCAGGGATCCAGGGGCTGCCACAGCTTCTCTGGGCACCCTGTGCCAGGGCCTCCCCACCCTCGCTGTACAAACGGCCCACCCCAAGGCAGGGTTTATTTCCCGCACAGGGGCTGATTCCGGGGGCTGCTCCCGCTCCCGGGCGCGGTCCCAGGGCCGCTCCCCGCCCCGTCCCACCGGGCCCTGCCCCTTTAAGACGCGCCCCACGCCCCGCGCGCGCCCCGCTCTGACGCGCGATCGCGTGGCGCCTCTCCCCACCGAGACCCCGCCCCCTCCGCGCGCCGCGCGCGCGCGGCACCGCCCCGGCCAATCAGCGGCGAGGCCCCGCCCCCCGCGGCGCTCCCGGGGGCGGGGCGGTGGCTGGGGCGCAGGCGCGCCGGGCGGGCGGGAAGGCGCGGGCGGAAGGAGGGCGGGGCCGCGGCGGGGCGTGGCGGGGGCGCGCGGGCGCATGCGCGGGGCGGCGGCGGGGCGGAAGCGGGCGCGAGCGCGCGCGGCCCCTTTCCGGCGGCGCGGGCGGAGGGAGCGGCGCGCGGGGCCCTCAGGTACGGCCGGGACGCTCCGGGGCCATCGCGGCCACTCCCGGCACTTCCCGGCGCTCCCCCGCCCTCAGGATCCTCCCGCCGCCACCGCGCCGGCACCCATGAGCTGAGGCGCCGCGGCGGGAGCCGAGGCAGGAGCGGGCGGAGCCGCCGCCGCGGGCCCGGCGGAGCAGCGGAGCCGCCTCCCCGCCGCCCCATGCGCGGCCCGCGCTGAGCCCCGCCCGCCCTTCCCCGCCGGGCCGGCGCTCGCCCTCTCGCCCTCCCTTGGATGCCGCCGAGATGGGCAAGGTGCTGTCCAAGATCTTCGGGAACAAGGAGATGCGGATCCTGATGCTGGGGCTGGACGCGGCCGGCAAGACCACGATCCTGTACAAGCTGAAGCTGGGCCAGTCGGTGACCACGATCCCCACCGTGGGCTTCAACGTGGAGACCGTCACCTACAAGAACGTCAAGTTCAACGTGTGGGACGTGGGCGGCCAGGACAAGATCCGGCCCCTGTGGCGGCACTACTACACGGGCACGCAGGGGCTCATCTTCGTGGTGGACTGCGCCGACCGCGACCGCATCGACGAGGCGCGGCAGGAGCTGCACCGCATCATCAACGACCGGGAGATGCGGGACGCCATCATCCTCATCTTCGCCAACAAGCAGGACCTGCCCGACGCCATGAAACCCCACGAGATCCAGGAGAAACTGGGCCTCACCCGGATCAGGGATAGGAATTGGTATGTGCAGCCCTCCTGTGCCACGACGGGGGATGGACTCTACGAAGGGCTGACGTGGTTAACGTCCAATTATAAATCCTAATGGGAGAGAAACTATTTAGTCTACAAAGAATTAAAGAAAAAAAAAAACAAAAAAACCCAACAAAAAAAAAAAAAACAAAACAAAAAAAATAAATAACCCACGTGGCTTTCCAGAAGAATGATTCTCTACTGAAAAGTAAAAACAAAAACGCATCCGTAGGATTATGATCACCTTTCTCCAGTTGCCACCCTTTCCTCCTGCACCCTTGGCTGGATTCCTGTTCTAACTCCTCCTGCTTGGCGTTAGGATGCTCTAACCTCCGAATGTGACACGAACACAGGCATTAGATGCTATGGCAGACTTCCAGCAAACAGGGGAAGGACACGTTATAGACTTGCTAAGTAACTTTTTTTGGTTTTTTTTTTCCTTTTTCCTCTCGATAGCCCTTTGCTGGTTTGATTATTTTGGGGGATGTTGGGGGAGGGGGTCCATTTTCAGTGTATGCTTTCTGGGTCTACTTTTTTGATTATATATATATTTTTTTTCTCTCTCTCTTCTCTCACTTTGCTGTAGATTGCTACTTTTTTGCATTCCTGCAGGATATGTTGCTAGGTCGACTTCATCTAGTAAACTGAAAATCGTTGCTTAAAATCAAACCGCAGTCTGTCTTTTTATATTAAGGACTTTTTTTTTTAAAGTTCTGTTAATCTGTAACTAAGCAGTGACTCAGTCTGGCTCCACGGCTCAGGCTAATGAGGGGAATTCTTGCCTGCAGCGGCAGAGAGTGGGAATTCCACTGTAAAGTGTTCAAAGTGCGTGTCGGGCGCTGGGAAATGTAAGAACTGCTTTGGAATGTCAGCTGGGAAGTTCTGACCCATACATCATGCATGAGGAGGGATGCAAAACCAGCTCCCCACACCACATAGCAAACAAGGCATGGACGATGCTGTAGTTCCAGGGTAGGCACTGGGCAGTTTTTTGTCTCAAATGAGGTTTGGTTGCAGTTTTTTACTACTTGGTGTCAGTCCCCGGGCCGAGGCTCTTTCCAGCAGATGCAGCAATAAAATGTTGCAATGAGTTTGACTTTAAATCAGATGTTTTGGCAAAAGTCCAGCACTGACTTGGCTCTCGCTTCCATCTCAAGACAGCTGGAGACACCTAAACCTTTAAAGGATTCCTGATTCTTTCCAACAGAAAGAAGGAAGTTGTTGTTGTTATTATTATTATTATTATTATTATTGTTCTTTTTCCATGCTGGAGCCTTGCGAAGGGGTGAGTTCCGTGCTGAGCTCTGCTCGAGCCCGGGGGTTCTGACATCAGGAATGGCCATTTTGAGGAAATCACTTCTTGCTTTAGTTTTCCAAGCCTGGACTGAGCTCCTGCGAGTGGCTGGAGCCTCGCTGTGTCCTGGTTGTTGCTGTAGTCCTGTAGGAAAGGGAACTATGCTGGATGTCTGAGGCCCATTGAGTAACTACTAATGAGAGCGGGGAGGGGAGAGAGAGAGAATCGACGCTGAATGTAAACTTCCATAATTAGTTCTTAAAGGGCAGGCAGCTCGTTAGCCATGTCACAGCCTGTAGCTGGGACTGGCCAATCAAAAACCCCACCCAGAGCGAGTATTTGCATCAAAACTCAATCAAGTATTAATTAACGCTGGGTGCACAAACTGTTAAAGCAGCTGGTTCTTATTCAGCCTTAAGGATTAACTTCAGATTTCTTCCAGGAGTTAAAACTCCATTGGGGAATTCTAGGAATGTATGCTACAAAACCAGAAGAAAATGGCTTTTATTTTCTTTTTTTTTTCCTTAATTGTTTTCTCTTTTCAAGAATATAAGTTTTACATGGAATTGGGGGCATTACACTACATTGCTGCAGTGGTGACTCTGCATGCTGAGTACGTTGTACATGGAGCTCTTACCAAAGATGTATGGCAAGATAAAAATCCTGAATTCACTTCTGAAATCCAATGCTTTGGACCACTTCAAAGTCCTCTTAGAGTATGGTTCCAAAAAAGACTTTTCTGGATGGGGGTTGCAAATGGGACTGGATGGGTTCTTGGTGCTAGAAGATAGAGCATTGATGGCCTTTGTGAATTAGAGAGAGTCTGCAGAAGCTTAATGTAGAAATTACTCTTCCATCTCAGCCCTAAAGAAGAGGAAGTGAGATTAGTTTATTTTAATCCAAGGCTTTTTGCCATTGGAATATCACTGCTCTATTTTCTAGCTTTAATTTTTTTTTCCTGTTGCTGTAACTTAATGAACAGTGTGGTGGTATAAAAACTTAAAATTACAACAATATGGTTACTGTTTTCTTCTGGAGCATCAATAAAATAGCCAAGCACAAAGTAAATGCCTAAACTGGAAAACTTGAAGCTCTATTAATGGTTCTTGAACTTTCTTAAACCTATTCTCAGTCAACATGAAAACTTCAATACCTTCATTTTTTGTCTGAGTTGGTTTCCTGTGTTTCCACGCGCTGGGGCAGCCTTCGCATTAAGTTGACTTCACGATTTTGTATCCCCTTAGATACTTTGTTATTCTGTTTTGTAGGTGAAAGGTAACTGCTTTTGCTTCTGGATTTTTTTATGGGTTTTTTGGAGGGGCGGGGGGAGTGGGGAGGAAGAGATGGGGGAGAAAAAGTTACTGGAACGTGTGGCAGAGCCGTCAGAAAGAAACGGCCGTCGCCACCGAACAAAACCCCACAGGTTTCACTTCCAATATGTCCTTTCTAGGCTGTAGCTGGACCTCAGCACGAGGTAGTGGCTGCCAGTAGGAAAAAGTGGGAATTCTGTACGAAACAAACCAGTCTGGAGTTCCAAGTGCATCGATTTGTGTTCGTGTGAATTTATGGAGTAAGTTTTGAATGGCGTTAAATCGTGTCCGACCAAGTGACTGAGTTTGTGGCCTGTGATCTCCCTGACTGAAGTACCCAGGAATTTTGTGTTCTCAATATGGCTGTAGTGTTGGTAAAGAACTAATAAGCAGAAAATAAAGCAATTATACAGCGGAGCTCTCCTGGTATGTTACTTACATTGAATTATGAGAGAAGCAGAAAGGGGCAATCTGGTGCCAGAGTCGGGTGTTGTGCTGGCATAAAGAGGGCTCTGTTCTGGATCTCCCAGATTGGAAGCCTGGCTGTAATTCCTTTGAGAATTAGATGAGAGACTATTTTTATAAGTGGAAAAGGAGGATGCTGCTTTAATATTCCCACTTGAGCAAATTTTATTGTCAGGGTTCTCCAGCCTCGGTGCCAGCCCCACGTAACTTGGGAAGGTGAGGGCACAGAGGGACTGTCACCACCGTGTTCCAGGCAGGAAATTCCTTGGAAAGGGCAGCCATGAGACCGGTGTGGAACATGCAGGGAGGGACAAAAGGGCCGATGAGTGACTAGGGGTGCTTGTGGAGTGACAGATGTGATGTTGGGACTCTGCGGTGCCTGAGTAGGACACGAGTGAGCCGATAAAAGGACTTGGGCAGGTGCTGGGGCTGCGGGGGGCAGGGAGCAGCGGGATGTGGATCCTGTGACAGCTGCCATCCCCTGGGAGAGGCAGCGGGGTCACAGCCGGAGCTCTGCCGGCGGAGGGCACGGCGGGGGCTCCAAGGCTGCTCCCGCAGCTGCAGGTGCCAGGCCGGGTGTCAGCCCTGGAACTGTCTCCTTGTTGCAAAGCTTTGGGAATCCTCAGGAGCATCATTACCTGGTCTAGTGAGCAGCACCCCTGCCTATGGAACGAGCTGAGCTTTGAGGTCCCTTCCCACCCAAACCATTCCGTGATTCCATGATTATCCAGCCAGGTGGGCACAGGGGCCGTGGGGCCACCGCAGCCTTGATTCCCCAAAGCCTTCCCCTTCCAGGGTGCTCAGCTCTGTGTGCCTGACTGTCAGTCCAGGGTGTGGCTGGGTAAGTGAACTTATTCTGACTTAATTAAACTCCTCGGAGCTGGGAGACGAGCAGGGGGAACTGGTGTGTCTCTCGCCATAGCAGTGAGTCACATTTCAAAATGCCGGCGCTTATCGCGTCCCATCGGAGCGCGGCGAGCCCGAGTCCGGAGCGTGCCGTGACTCAGCCCTCAGCAGGGCTCTGCCCTCAGTCACAGGGCCCTGTCCTCATGGACAGGCCTTGGAAAAAGTGTGCCCACCATTCCTAATTGGAAATTATCCCTGCTAATGCAAGTCCTCCCAAAGGAATGTGTCTCGCTTTACAAACATTGTCAGAACAGCTGGGCACAAGGGCTGTGAGAGCCTGGTGGACCTGAGGTGATAGCCCTTCTCTGTCTGGGATTTGGGAGTGGGGAAAAAGGGACTGCCAGGAGCAGAGACCTTGCTGTGGGTGTGGAAGCAGCCTTGGTGTGAGCACTGTGACTCAGACTTCCCTCTAACACACGGCTCTGCTTTTTATCTTGGATTTGCTTCTGATACCTGTCCAGCCTGACGGGCTCAGCGTGGGGAACCTGAAATCCCCTCAGCTTTGGTGCTTTCTGGAAGTTTAAAAAAAGCTTTCCCCTCATCTCATGGGGAAGCATCAGCTCCCAGGGGCTGTTGGTGAGTGAGTGTCACCTCTGCTGGCTGACTCAGTTCCTCTTCTGAGGTCCTGCGCGCGCTCCGGCACCGCTCGTGTTTCGGAATTATGTCTGAGCAAAGGCTCTCAGGGCTTCAGGCCGAGGTGGAGCCCCACAATCCATCTCCCTTTCAAACGTGGGAGCACCCAAAGAGCAGGATGGGGTAATTTTCACCCTGTGTCAGCCCTGGAAGGTGCAGGGCTGAGTCAGAGCCCCAGGAGCTGGGTGGAAGGTGGTTTTCACAGGCGGGAAATGGGGCGTGCAAGGGGTTGTCCAGGAAGTGGCTCTGCTCTTGCTTAAGAACAGGTATCTCTGGCCTCCTTAAGAAAGGAGGGGGGGAAAAAGTCAAGATGTGAGTCACTGCTGAGTCTCACAGTGGTTTAACAGGCTCTGGCCCTTGCTTTGCCTCAAGTTTTCCCTTCCAGAGGATGCACTTCACTCCTCTGTTCCTGGTTTTTTTAGTTGCATCTTCCAAGACAGCTTTAGTTAGGAAGAATGCTTCAGCAGGGTTTAATGGGTGTCCTGTGAGATAGAAATTGGTGATGCTTGGAAATTGGTAACACTTAAACCACTTTTTGTCCTTGGGGGTTTTCAGGTGAGAGCAACCCCCAGGGGTGCCATCAGCAGCTCCTGAATCCATACAGGATCCCTGTGCTCCAGCTGCCTTTCAGTGGGTGAAAACTCCCCTCAGTGGTTAAACAGAAAAGAGGAGGGAACCAAGGTGTAGAAAAGAGCCTGAATTCCTGACTGTGAGAATGGGGAGGCCCTGGCACAGGGTGCCCAGAGAAGCTGTGGCTGCCCCTGGATCCCTGGAAGTTCAACCAAGGCCAGGTTGGACGGGGCTTGGAGCCACCTGGGAAAGTCGGAGGTGTCCCTGCTGATGGCAAGGGGTGGAACTGGATGATCTCTAAGGTCCCTTCCAACCCAAATCATTCTGGGATTTTACGACTCTGTGAACTCCTAAAATCATCCCCATGCTTGTGCCTAGAATGGATTCCTTGTTTGAACTGCGGGGGTAACGCTGCCTGGACCAGGCACTGGCTTCATCCCGAAGTTTCTGATGGAGCAGGAGGGGAGGTTTTCTCTCTCGTCATTGCAAGGCATGAAAACCTGTGGAAAGCTGCAGCAAACACTGCATTGCATCCAGTGATTGTTGGGCTGCTTTCCAGGAATGCACTTTTATTTCACAGTTTGGGGGGAAGAGGGGAAAACCTCAAGGAGCCTCTGCAGCTACAGGAGAGTAGGACATGGGGTGGGCTGGCTGGGAGACCTCAGAAGCAAGGGAAGCAATTTCCCGGGATTATTCTGGAGTTTTTGAGAAGACCATATTGCTCTTTGCGTGGCTGAGCTCCAGCATCGCTCATCCCAGGAGGGTCCATCAGAGGAAGGCACCTGCCTGGATCATGGCTGCAGGGGACGGAGAGGA
Organism: Lycocorax pyrrhopterus obiensis; assembly: GCA_014706295.1. Taxonomy (NCBI): domain Eukaryota; kingdom Metazoa; phylum Chordata; class Aves; order Passeriformes; family Paradisaeidae; genus Lycocorax; species Lycocorax pyrrhopterus. The sequence goes on along the minus strand of JACSVZ010000007.1, from coordinate 62,678,601 downwards.
GCAGAGGGAAGCATCCAGGGCCAATCCAGCCCCAAAATATCTCTGCCATTCATGCAAAGCTGGTATTGGAGAAGGAACTCATTCCATGAAGGCTGGGAGTTCCAGGGTCTGCTGTGCTTGGTGCTGACAGCTCCTAACTGGGCAGCACCGCTGGCTTGGCGTGCTTGCTCCAAGGGAGACTTTGCACTTTGTGTGTGGAACGTGGGATTGCAAAGTCCCTGTGCTGTTAATATTTGTTATTTTTGCCCTGAGGAGCTCTGTCCATTTTCCCTGAGGAAGTGGGGGGGCTCCTGTGGAGCAGCACGACCCCATGGCTGGGAACTTCCAGCCGCCACGCACCAGCGGAGCGGGATGCGCCCGCAGTTATCCCATTAGCTCAACATCTGCCAGGATGCCTTTCCCCACAGGGGCTGGATTAGGCTGGAACTGACCCAGCTCTCCAGGAAGCTTTTCCTATCACGTACTTGTGGCTTTCAGGCTGCTGCCCTGGCTGTAACCAACCCCAGCACCCGCCTCGCACTGCAGAGAGGGAGCTTTGGCAGGCGAGCAGGGAGTTGGCTTTACCTTTGCCTCCAAAGAATGTCTGTCAAGTGTCCAAATTCCATCCCGTATATTCTGGAGCTACTCATATTTTCAATATAACGAGTTTTTTGGGCTGTGATGACTCAGACTGGACCTCGTTTCACATCAGCACTGAAAATAGAAGCGTTTGGATTGGGAGGTGAGGGGCAGCAGCAGGACAGACACTGCTGGTGTGCTCGGTGGCTCCTTGCTGCCTGACACAAAGGTTTGGGACGAGCTTCCCCGGCATCTGCTCGCTGGAAGAAGAGCCAAGCTCAGCAAGGGCCGGTGTGGAAGCCACTGGCGTCCGGCGCTGCGTTGTGGAAGGAATTGAATCGCTGCCAATGAGCTGTCCCTGGATCTCTGGCTCATCTTACAGCCTTGGACTCGTTAATGAATCCGAAGTCCTCCAGCCCTCACCTCCAAACATTTTGAGTATGTGGCATTTGAGAGCCAGAGTGACCATCCAGGCTGGGAGCTGGGCGCTGGCGATGCTGCTGGGCTGCTCCTGCTGCTCCCCTGCAGCTCTGCTCTGGATCTGCTCCTGGCCACGTTGGCTGCGGCATTCTGGCCTCTTTAGGGAGGGCTGGGAACACTGCAGGGAGTAGGGCAGTGGTGTGTTCTCCTTTAAGGAACGCTGCCTGCAATCTCAGGATCTCAGCTCCTGCTGTACCTGTTTGGCTGATGCCTCATGGAGAAATCCTGCTCTGCATTTTCCCCTGGATATGAGGTTACACTTTTAACCACAGCACCAAAACTTCTCAGCTATCGTTTCCATCATGGCCTTTATTATGATTTTTGGAGGGGGATGCATCTCCCCACCAGGATGAGCTGCAGCTTTTCCACCTTGTTTGGAGTTGCCTGTGGTTTTTCCTGACCCAAGGCCTCTGGGTCGAAGCCTGGAACCCCTTGCTCTAATACAACACTCGCTTTTTCCCTCCTCACCATTCCAGTGTCCGCCCAGCCTTGCTCTGCCATGGGGGAGAAGGGACTCCACAGCTCCTCCTTCCCCTCTCCAGGCTCTCCAGCTCCCGGAAACGCTCCCAGTAGTGAAACTGGTTAATCACGTTGACACTGGAGGAGTGCTGGCATCCAAAAGGGATCTGTGGATTAACTGGTTCCGGTGTTTGCCAACTTCTCGGCAGCCTGATGCATTATTCAGCAGCCGGGCTGCTTTCGGGCCTTCGGAAAATCTGGAGCTTCCCAACACTTGAGGGTTTATGAATTGACGTCTCTCCTTGCAGCTTCCTGCTCCCCTGGATTGCCAATTAACCGCAGGCAATTAAACACCAGACCCGGAGTATTTTGCCGCCGGTTCCGTACTCTGCAGAGGAGGCTTGTGGTACCCGCAGCTTCCTCCTGGGCTCTATCCCACCTCCCAGCATCTGCCCTTGGGAAACCAGGTGCTATTTAAGGCATGGGATCCGTGGACTCGTTTAACATCTGCCAACTCCCCGGCGTTCCCAGGTTGCCAAAAATGCGCGCCGCGGCAGCGGGGAAGGCTCCGGGACAGCCGCAGCTGCGTGGCTCCGGAGCAGCCCGTTCCCAAACCTGCAGTTCAGGCCGGAGCACTTGCAGATGGCAGATAGGGAGGGAGAGGTGACTCACGGAGATTAAATATCCTGTTGCGCCCGCCTCGTAGGCAGCGATGGCTCAACACACCAACGGCACTCAGAGCCGGCTCCATCATTCCTGCTTTTCTTTTGCCTCCAGGTAGAGGGGAAAACTGGGAAAGGCAGAAGCTGTGGTAGCTGGGATGCCCCTGGGGGAGCCAGGGGGTGGGGGATGAAGGGACAAGAGGACAGAGAGGCAGAGCAGTGCCTGGGGGAGGCTTGTTCTTCCTCAAACACATTTATATCCATTGGTTTCAATGGCAAAACCCGGACTGCCGCATCCTTTCCCACACCGCAATCCCGCCGCTGACTCGGTGCCAGCGGAAGGTGCTTGCAGGGCCATCAAGTCCAAGACAAGGATTTTCCATCTTCTCTGATTGTTCAAGGCACTGCAGAGTTGTTGTCAGAGCCTGTTCCCCGTTTTGGAAACATAATTGGAATTATGCGAATTCCGGTGCGGCACCGGTGAGTGACTGACGCGCTCCTCGCCTGGCGCAGCCACTCCGGAGTGGGGCTGTTGGAGCATGGAAGGCCCATTCCATCCAGGGGGAACTGGGGGCTCAGCCCTGCTCCTGCCACAGCTCCCGAGCATCCCATCCCACTCTGAGGATGCTTGGCAAAGCGCAGAGCTCGGCGCGTTCCTGCCCGAACACCCCGTGCTTGGAGCCGCGACGCTCGCTCGGCCATGCTGGTGTTGCCGAAATTCATCACGGTCGTGTTTTGGGGATGCTGAGCTTCCCAATGGCAGCTCGGGGGGCTGTTTAGTGGGAGCAGAGTGGGATCTGGAGCAGGACGTTTGAGAGACTGGAGCAAGACTCTCCCTGTGAGGGTGGGGACTCTGCTGCCCTCCAGACACGTGGTGCGAGCGTGGGGATGGTGCCTGGATCTGGCTACGGTTGCCACCTTGAATGTGGTTTGGGCATTGCCCTGCTGGCCTGGGAGTGAGCAGGAGGTGCTCTCGGCCACCCTGGGACTCGGCCGTGCCGGTGGGAGCGGTCCCTAACACAGTCCAGGCTCCTGGGAGACACCGGCTCCTTGGAGCGGGATCCTGGGAGGGGCTCGGGCGCACGGACAGGCGCTCGTGCTGAGCAAAGTCCTCCCGCAGGGAGATTTGCAAGAGGAAAGAGGGATTTTGCCAAAATAACAGCACTTCCCCCCCCACACCCATCTCAGCCTTTCCATCCGCGCGTCCCGCAGCGGTTCCTCTTTTAGCACCACGTCTCCTAAAAAAAAAAAGTGTTGACTGCAGCTTTTCTGGAGGCTGCAGCGCTCCCGCCCCGGTGACTGCACAGCTCTTCCCAGCCTCCTTCCCGCTGCGGTTCCTGGGCTGAAGGCAATCTTTTCCGGTCTGATCGCATGGCCAAGGAATGTACGTGCACATACAGCGTGTCTGGAGTCAGTTAAGTGCCAACGGCGAGGCTTTTGGGAGCAGCATGGAGGAAAAAATGATGCCCAAGTTGCTGCTTCCCCAGGTCCCTTTGGATTTGGGACGTCGATCCGGCTGCCCCGTCCCGACCTCGGCGTCTCCGCCCGCGCCGTGGGTGTGTGGCAGCGATTTCTGCCTCTCCACGGTCAATAAAGTCTTGCCCAAGTGGAACAAAAATATTCAATCCGGTTAGTTTGGAAGGTAATTCCAGCTAATAAATAAACGGGGTTGGGAAAAAATACCTCGGTGATCCAGTGTGGCCAAGGAGCGCATCATCAGCACTCCCCTAGAGACGCCGTGGAGGTGGATGAGGGTAATTAACAAAGCAATTAATGCAAGATATGAAACTGCTTCCCAAATACACGAGGAAATCCAGACTCCAGCTGTGCTGGCATTGCTTGTGCTGGCAAAGGCCCTGTCTGTGCTGGAAGGGGGATGCATGTGGTGTGTTTGTCTGCAGGATCCATTTCCAGGAGAAGCAGCAGGTTGGGGATTTGGCATCCTCCAGTAGGTCCAAAACCTCTCCATGAGCTTTGGTGGGATCTGTGCTGTCCCCTCAAGATAAAGCTGGAAAAGGCCAACTGGAGCAGGAGGACCAGCAGCTCTTCCCGGCTGCCACGGCTGGGTGATGCAGAGCCGGAGCTCCCTGAGCAACTTTCCAGGCCAGCTGCTTTGTCAGCTTGGAGCTCTTGGAAAAAAGAATGGGATGATGTTTCTGCAGCAGAGCCAACATCGAACGCGCTCAGCTTGGCTGCAGTCCGTGCGTGGGGCCGTGCTCAGGCCCGGAGCTGGATGGAAATGCCTTTAAATGTGGATCTAAATTGGATCTATATCTATTTCTGTGCTGGGGGTGAGCTCAGGGAAAGGGAAAAAACCCCAAAGACTGCTGCTGGCTCCAATTGCAAAGATTCATTTATATTTATATATATATATTTATAAACAAATGGAAAGGTTTGTCTGTATTTGTGTTCAATGAATCCCAGATTTTATGGATCAGATAAACCCGATGCCACCACACGGTATAGAATCCCAGAATGGTTTGGTTTAGAAGGGACTTTAAAGCTCATCAGTTCCAACTCCCTGCCATGGGCAGAGACCCCTCCCAGTATCCCAGGGTGCTCCAAGCCCCATCCAGCCTGGCCTTGGACACTTGCAGGGATCCAGGGGCAGCCACAGCTTCTCTGGGCTGCTGGGGGGTCATGGCAAGGAAAAAAAGGCTCTGATGTGGCTCCAAGTGCTGTCATGTGATCTTTTAGGCAGACACACCATCCTCTCTTGGTTTGTGGGAGACTCAGGAACTGCATCTGGGCATTTCTGCCCTTTCTTTACACGAGTGTGAAATCTTGGGAGCACCTCCCCATCTCCCAGCCGTGTCTTCCCGGCACCAACTCCCCTCTTCCCAAAATATCCCCTCCACAAAGCTCTCACAGCTCAGGCTGCCCTGACAGGGTTCTCAGGGCGTTGCCTGCGGGCCTTCCCACTGAATTATATATAACACTCGGGTTTGGGGTGGGATTTTTGGGAAGGAAATCTGTTGCCAAGCAATGGAGCTGTGGCCCGGCTCTCTCCTCCCAAACTGAGACTTAGAAGTGTGTGTAAAATATCCGAGACATCTCAAGTGGGGTTGCAGGAGGCTGGATCAGCGAAATGTGGTGGAAAAGCTGCTGCTGGGGTTGGGAGAAGGTTTCCCTTTCATTTTCCAGAGCCAAAGCTGGAAGTGGAGAGTTGTTTGATCCCAGAGGCAACAAGAGATGTGGGGGATCATGAGAAATCCCAAGGGTTCCTGTGGGGAGTTCTCCCCGTGGATTTACACCCAGCATATGTCCTGGACAGCATGTGTAAAAATCACTGGGTTTTCCCCCAAAAGGAGGGAGGGATCAGCCCCAGCATGGAGATGTTGGTGGGTCAATCTCAGCACCACAAACTGGAGCACAAACTTTGGCACCCACTCGTCAATCCATGGCACCCACAGTGGGTGTAGATGAACCAGAGGGTCAATACTGACCCACACCCCACAGCTGGGGGGCTGACAGTGCCCGTTGGCCTCCCTGGGAAAGCTCCAGTTGGAATTACAGTGCCAATCCAGTGACTGACTCCATCCCGATGCTGACGAGCATTGCCTGCGCCGCAGCCCCGGGTGGGAGCCCCCGTTTTGCTCCAGGCCCGAAACAGCCTCACAGGAGGGTTTCAGCTGACAGCAATCCAGAGGGATACGAAGTTTTCCTGATGTTTTCCCCAGCTGTTCAGCTTAGGAGGGAAATCCCACCGGCGTGCTTTCCTCATTAACCGCTGTCACATTTTCCAGGCAGAGCCTCGGTGTGCCAGGCGCTGATTTGCATCACCAGATCACAAGGATGTGACCTAATTAAATTTCAGCTCTTTTCAATATGATTTTCATACTCACACAGGGTTTTTTTTTGGACCTGTGGAACCAGCTGTCTCAGCAGGGATGTTTCAGGCTTGGAATGGAAGTGGAGAAAACATCTAATTTCCCACTGGGAGCGGCTGTGGAGGCGAGCTCTGGGGTCTCTCCAAAGCCTTCCTCTGCTCCCAAAGTTTGATTCACAAGAGTGAATTGTGTCATTTTTTTAGGGAAGATTTTTTATTATTATTTACGCGGAGGGGAACATGTTACTCCCACCCCTCTTCCCATACAGATGGATTTAGGTCACGCTGGGAAGAGGGGTGGGAGAACCTGGAGTGAACCACATCCCTCCTGGAACAAACCTTCTTCCCAGGGCTCGGCGCTGGGTCTTATAAGATGCCTCCAGTCAAGACAAGTCCCATCAGACCCCACCAAGGCCCTCAGCACAAGACAAATCCAACCATTCCATGCACCCAGACCTCCCCAGGAGTCTTTTAATCCCCAAAAATATTATTTGGAGTCGTAATTTTCCCCGGGAAGGACCCGTTCACCAGTGAGGGTAACACAGGAGGGTATCCCGGCTGTTTTTTTGGCTGAACAAGCAGAATCCCCTGCATTTTCCTGTTGCTATGGCAAGAGGGAGAGCCGGGATTTTTGTGCATGGGTTGGTAAATCCAGCCCGTTCTGCACGGCTGATTTGCCCTCCAATTAATTAAGGGCATTCTTCACTTCCCCTTGCAATTAGCATAAAGAAAACCCAATTAACTCCTGAACGGTGGACGCCGAGTGCCGCGTTGGGCAGCGTGAAACCTCCCCGCTCTCCTGTGGGAAAAATCCCGTTGACCAAAGATTGTCAGGCTGATTATAGACCCCACACTGGTGCCCAGAGCCTGTCGTGTTGCCACCCCATCCCTATGGAATCACCCAGTTTTCCCGGAGTGAATCACATTCTTGGCTTTGCCAAACCCGTTGATGTCGGGGTTTGGCTGCGAGCCGGGAATTCGGGGGGAAAAGGAGATTTGGGTGGAAAAGGAGATTTCTGGCCATCCTCAGGCAGCCTGGTGTGTCCCCTCTTCCCACAGCTCCTGGGCCATGGTGGTCACTTTGCCCAGTGCCTGGAGCAAAGTAGCTACAAAGGGCACCTCCACTACTCCTCATCCCTTGGCCACTCATCCTCCTTTTTTAATGGCTGAATCCATGAGTCTGGGAGCAGTCTGGGAGCAGTCTGGGAGCACAGGCTGGGAGCACAGGCTGGGAGCAGAGTCTCTCTGTCCACGGCATCCACGCCCCGGCGGCCACGCCCGTAATCCCTGCCATGAGGTGCGGCAGGTATTTCCTGTTCCCGGACTGCTCCGACTTGCCCTGCACGGCTCCAGCTGCCCCGAGGAGCTCCCGGCTCTCCCGGCCCTCCCAGATGGATTCGAGTCCTGCATGACCAGTGTGGCTGCAAGGATGAGCTGTGCTCTCTCCAGTCTCCCAAAATAAATACGGGAGGAGGGAGAGGATGGCAGTGCCCTGCCAAGGTAAAGGGTGAGCGGTGACACTGACCTGGCTCGTGCTGCCTCATCAAGTCCTCGGGATTTGCCCCCAGGATTTGCCTCTGGAATTCCCACACTGCCACAACATGTTGAATTTGCCTCATTCCAGGGGATGCCCAGGTGGTCTCTGAGCAGGGAGGTGACTTGGTGACTTCCAGCTTTGTCCTACATCGCTTTCTCACCTCCACTAGCTTCTGAATTTTGGTTGGATAAACCATGCTCTGGCTGCTTTGTCAGCTCCCAGATGACCTGGAGCAGATCCAGTGTCCTCCCCAAGCCAGGAATTGCCAAAAATCCCAAGTGCTGGCACCACCAAGCTTTTTTTTTGCTAGTTTAACACTATTTAGATGTTTGTGTCCAGTGCATTGGGCAAACTCTGGGTGTGGATGCGGACAGAGCAGCCTCCTTCCCACAAAGGCACCTGGAGCACCCTGCATTTCCAGCACCGAGCTCTGAGCCTGAGGAGAGCTGGGGGTTTGTCCATGGAGGGGGTCAATCTCATGTCTCCCACACCCACCCCAGGGCCACCCACGAGGCTGTGACAAAGTGATCGCACCGACCACGATTACACCGCCTGTGATTACAGCCTTTACAGACCGTCCTGAACGTCCAACCCCGACCACAACATCCAACCCTGTCCCTCAGCCCCTGCTGATAATCCCCAGGGACAAAAAACCCCGAGGGCAGCTCCCGCCCCCGCCTGTAATTCCTCCCCTTCACTCTAATCCTCAGCCCTTCTGTCGCAGCGGCCAAATCCAATTAACCGTGCAAGGATCGCACTCCACCGACGTTCAAACAGAGCTGTGAGATCCCTTGGGATGGTTGGGGTGGGGTGGCAACGCTGGGGGTGGAGAGGAGCCATTTATGCCTTTAGTGGGGTTTATTCCCAAAAAAAGACCTTCTGAGAGCCAGGAATTGTGTCTCGGCAAGGTGTGAGGGAGGGGAGGTGGTCTGGTACTCGTGGCCGCTGCTCTGCTGGGGCTGACTCTTTTTTCCCATTTTCCCAGTTGGCTTGGTTGTGGTACCAGCTTCCAAGGCCCCACTCTAAACACCCACGTGGGTCCTACTCACCCTTCAAGACTCAATATCCACTTGCTCAGGGTTTGCCATGAGCCTCTGAGCTCTGTTTCATGTCTGGCTGCAGAGGAAGATGCTCTGGTCCACTTCCAACCTGGCATGGAGGATGCCTGGGGATTGGAAGGATGTTCTCCAACCTGGCCGTGCTGCCAAAGGTCCAAAGTTTTTTTCCCATGATCTGGTTTGTCAAAAAGAAAAAAAGACTCAGCATGGAGGTACCACAAATTCAGGAGGGTCCCAGTGAACCCCCACCAGGAACAGGGTGCAGCCAAACAAACACCCAACAGTTTGGATTTGCAGCTTTTGGCACGCTGAACTCTAGGGACAGAAAGGAGGAGGGGGCAAGGGGAACTGGAGGGTGCAAAGGCAGCAGAACAATGAGGAAGGGCTTTGGTGGGGACCATGGATGATGTGCCAGGGAGACGCTGCTTTTCCAGGCACAGATTGGGTATAAGGTGAATAAATGATGGCTGGCCCCAGGCGGCCGCAGAAGGAGCAGGCAGTGCCTTAAATGAGGTGGGGAAACACGTGGAAGTGGAGGCTGAGTCCAAGGGGACGAGGTCCAACCGGCCAGGGGACGGCTGCAGGCGGCACACTGACCACTGGCAGCTGCTCTGAGACCTGAGCTAATGTTTAGCTTTGGACTTTGCCAAGTTGTCCAAGGGGCAAAGGAGGAGGAGGAGGGCGGGTGACCCATGCGGGGTGGAGGGTGGCTGTGAGCTGGGACAGTGCCCGGGGCTGTGGCTCCTGCACGAGCTCCAGCTCAGAGGGAGCCGATTCTGGGTGTAGTTTCTACTGGTTTGGTCCTGGCTCAGCAGGACATTCCCTGACAAGGCCTTGCTGAGCTCCTCCATTTAGCTCAGCTCTTCCTGATGTATTTTATTCCCGACACATTGGGCTCCAGGCAGCATTTGCAAGGGCTGCACTGAGGGGACACTGTCATGGACAGGGTGAGGAGCTTGGTGGCATCACTGACAAGGCTGCAAACGTGTCCCCAGCACTGGCCCAGGACTGACCGCGTCCCATTGGCCTGGATAACCCACCCTGGGAGGCGCCTCATCTCTATTTAAACCCCCCTCTCCTGGGATGTAATTAAGGACGTGTCTATTAATTGCTGTGTCACATCAGCACGGATCGTCCCTGTCACCACCGGCGCTCCCTGGGCACCTCCCACTGGACCATTGCCATGTGTCTCCTCTCCATCCCCATCACCTCTACCCTGCAGCATCCCAAACCTTCGCATTTGGAGTTCTACCTTCCCAGGCAATTTTGCACAGCTACATTCTCCAATCCCAGATTATTCTAATGACACCGTGGAAGAGCTAAAAATAGGAGAAAGGCATTTTCTGCCTCTCCCTCACCAGCTGCTGTCGGGAGCGCGGGGACGGCACCGGCAGTGGGAGCCTCCGAGGTGTTTGCAGGGAGCGTTTGGAGAGTATCACACCTCCCCTTTCCCTCCCCAGCCCTGGATCTTTAAATATCTGGCCCAAATCCACACAAGCCTGTAGCTGCTTAACTCCTTCCTTGCACTCAAATCCAAAGGAAATTGGGAACCTAAATGGGATGGAGGACATGGAGTGGTGGGTGCAAAACACTCCTGTGTGTGCCAAAGCTGCAGGAGTGACTCAGCCATGGTGTGGGTGGTGGGATCCTCCTGGCTTCCCTGGGGACCTCCTGGCTCCAGTGGGAACATCCCAGCTCCTGTGGGATTCACAGAGCCCACCTGCCCCATCCCACTTGACTTGTTCTCCTGCCAGGGCTCTTGGATGTCTCAGGGTCCTGAGAAAATTGGGTCCTGCACGCGCCAGAAAATGCTGTGGGAAGCAACATCTGAATCCATACTGCTCTCTCTAAAATGCACATCCCAAAAAAGTGATGTACTCACCCAAAAAATTGTGCACTCCCCAAAAAAGTGATGCCCTGCCCCAAAACCAGCCATGCTGGATTTAGCACCTGAACATGCTCAGCAGGGTGAAGCCTGGGGGCAGCTGCTCCAGGTTATTTCTGGTTTATTTTTATTTAAGGCATCCTATGGGACCCTGCACTCATGGAGGGTGGCTCAAGCTTGGGAATCCACAGGGAAGTGTGGACAACATCCCTCCACACGGCCCTGCCAGCCCTCAGAGGCCACCAGGCATCAGCTGGGTCAGGCTGGCACTGCTGGGCTGGGCAGGGGGAGCAAAACCCACAGAAACTGTCACCAACAACTTCATCCATGGCTTCAGACCGGACTCCCAGAGCCTGCACTGGGAATGGGTCTGTGCACCATGCTGGACATGGCAACTGGTGCTGGCATGAGGGCACGGATCCATATGGAGAGGCAGGGAGCAGCCAGGGAGACATCCAGCCCCAGCACAGACACAACGGCACAAAACGTTTTCCCTCTTGGCACGCAGAGATCCAAACCAGAGGGGGATTCATCCCCTGCTCCAAGGGTGTCAGGCCAGGATTGTGCTGCTGCTGAGCTGGAGGCGGAGTGGGCTTCGGAGGCCGGGCAGAGTGGGAAGAGAAGCGGCCGATCCCTGCCCCACAGGGGAACAGAAACGCCGTGAGCCGGTGGCTGCCACGCGCCGGGGATTGCACTGGAGCGGAGCAGAGACGGATGAGTCAGAGGATTCGGGCACAATGGGAAGCGCGGGCTCAGCAGGGCCGGGGACATGCAGGGACAGGGACATGCCGGCATGGGGACGTGCCGGGATGGGGCCGCCAGGCTGCCAGCGCTGCATCACCCTGAGCAAATCCTCCTCCAGGGCAGACACGGAACAGCGGGAAAAACGTGTCTTTTTTTCCGCCTGGTCGCAGGGAGAGGAAGGAAAAGGGTGAACTCATGGCAGTGTGAATGGAGAGGGCTCTGCCACGCGTCCTCCCCGTCCTGCTGGCAGCTGGACACGGGGACGTCCTGCACTTCCCAGCTGGCGCTGGCAGGGTACCAGGGGCCACATCCCAGCCCGGCTGCTTCCCCAAGGCACCCCCACTTCCCTCCTGCCCACTGCTGCTTTCTCACACCCGCAGCCTTTCCCGTTTTGTAGATTTCCTTTTTTATAAACCCCAAAAAAGCAAACCCAGAAGCACAAGAGGAATAAAGAAACAGCCATGCCAAAGCAGGAGCCCTGGTTCGCCTCTTGATCAGAGTCACCCCAACAAGCCCTCGGCTGCCCCCACGTCCCTCATGGGAGCTGGTGAGGGCAGGAATAACTGGCACAGGATAATTACAGGGCTGAAGATGGAGGTGCTGCCTGTGGACCACACAGCCTTGGGCACGAGGTCCCACAGCTCTCAGGGATGGGACAAACCTCCCACGGCAAACCCAGGCTGGACTCAGACATCCATCCCACAGGGGAATTTGGGAAACATCCTCCAAAAATGTCTCCACAGGCCAAAACAGTTTGACAATTTCAGCCACTGCTTTCTCTGCTCATTGTCATCTTTCTTCCACTTCACACAGGATGGTGGCTGGGAGAAGCTGATCCTGAAAAGAAGACACTAAACTTGGACACAAATGTGGACCACCATCACCCTGGAGGTCCTGGTCACTCCCTGGGACTGGGAGTGCCCAAACACTCGGACTCAGGGCTGGAATGCACAGCTCTGGTTGCCCACGGGTGCAGGAACAGGCACTCTGGGGCCTCTGTGCTGCACAAACCTCACAGTTTGCATGGCCTCAGAAAAGAAACTTTCTTTTTTTGTTTCAGGATGTGAAAGGAGACCACAAGACCACAGTCCCACGGCTTCCCCACCCTGGGATGACAGGACACTGCACTGGCAGCAAGCAGATCAAACTGGCACTGTTTCAGGAGGGGAAGGCTGGGATCCCTCTCCCTGCATCCCACACACCGTACGGGCACTCGTGGCGCAGTGCTGGCAGCGTGTGCCAGGCCAAGGAGCCACATCCACACCACCACTGTCACCAAGGAACGTCTCCATCCCCCAGGCTGGGCTGCCAAAACACCTGGGGTTTGAAATCATGGAATCCCTGAATGGTTTGGGTTGGAGGGACCTCAAAGCTCATCTTGTTCCACCCCCTGCCACGGGCACCTTCCACTAGCCCAGGTTCCTCCAAGCCCCGTCCAACCTGGCCTTGGACACTTCCAGGGATCCAGGGCCTCCCCACCCTAACAGCTAAAAATTTCTCCCCAGTATCCCATCTAACCCTGCCCTGTGGCAGTGGGAAGCCATTTCCCCTGACGCAGGCCTTCCATGCACTGCCCACCTCCCAGGGCCCACAAGGTGGGAGGCAGGTGCAGCAGGGATGGGAGAGCCCCCAGACGTGATCTGTCACCGAGTGAGTGACTGTGGCACCGTGCCGTTGTCACTGTGCTGTTTGCTCCTCGGCTCCTCAGGAAATGGCACAACGGCAGCAGCAGCCACAGAATCAACCCAAGACACCGTTTAACGGAGCTGTTTGCCCATGTACCAGGAGCCCACCGCAGCTGGTGGGAGCAGGAGCAGATCCACAGGAATAAAAACCCTTTTCCAACACTCTCTCTTAATGCTGCAGGCAAGAAGTATCATTTTCTAAGAGGAGAATCCATTTGTCCAGGATTACATGCCACGGAAAATGATTATACAGCTGGGGAGGACACTTTCCCAAGCAAAGCCACCAGCCCTGTGGGACATGTGGGAGAAGGTCCTGGCCCCACACAGTCCCAGGGGGCTCTGCTGCAGCACCGGGAATCACTCGTGGATGGCCGGATCTGGACCAGAGCACTCTTTCTGGCAGCTACTCCTGCTTTTCCTAGAAAAGGGAAAAATAGCCATGGAGCATCACGGGTCCTGCAGTTTCCGAGCCGTGTTGTGACTGATACCATGACAAGAAGCCACCAGTGATTTATGTGGCTGCTGCTGAGCTGGCATCGCGCACTGTGCTCCCTCCTGGACCACGCGCCCTCGATCCAAGAGGAACTGGAACAGCTCCTCTGGCTGTCACAGCCACGAGTGAGCAGCCCAGCGAAGCCCCAGAGGGACCAAAGGATGGTGGCACTGCCATTGCTGTCACCAGAGGGACAGGGCAGGGCAGAGCCACCCTCCAGGGCTGTGGGCTCACCCAGCACAGGAGCATCACGGCTTTCCCAGGAAAACCACGTGTGACCTCCACACCCACAGCCCACACAGTTTCCCACCACTCGAGCTGGTGTTGAAATCATGCCAGAAAATGATCCACGATTTAAGCATGACCTTAGGCAAATGCCTCAGACTCCCAACCGTCTCTGCCTGTGGCACCAAAGCAGCTCCCACAGCAGCAGCACAGGGAGGTTTCCTGCTCTCTCTTGTGAGGATGCAACCAAATCTCAGCAAGGTGAGGCACAGGGTGGGTACTCAGCTGGGATGTGGTGGAGTTGCTGCTGCTGGTTCCCACCACAGCCAGTCTGGAGGTGCAGTCCAGGGATGAGCTCTCTTATGTGGAGAAGCTGGGACAGATTTGGGCTGGCATGGCAGGAGGGACTGCCAGGGATAGCTCTCCAAAGCACCTGCTGTGCCCCAGCGGCCAGGCAGAGCCTGACTCTGTCACAGCCAGACCTCTCCAAAGATCCCCTCTGTTTAATGGAAGTGGCACCAAAACACACTCTCTCTCCAAGGAATCAGGACAAATCCAACTGGGACAAACAGGACAGGTGAGAGCACAGAGAGGTTGGCAAGAATCAGGATCACCACCTCCCTCGCATCCTGTTTTCCATGAGGGCTCCATACCCTCTCCTGGTTCAAAACAGGCAGCCACCAGCCTCTCCAGACACGGTGGAGCTGAGCCCCAGGAGGATCCCATCCCCCTTTCCAAAAGCCCTTTTTTCTCCCCAAAAGCAGCTGTTTCACGTGGTGGCTCTGGGGACAGGCGGCCCCTCCCTGCTGCCCTGGTTAGCGGCGGTTTCCTCTCCACAGCTGCAGAGCAGCAGCAGCACAGTTGGGTTTTACATCCCCCTCGCTGGGTGCAGCCGGTGACGGGAGGTGACGTGTGGGGTGACAGGGCCCAGTCCCCTCCCACGAGGTCCCTGTCACCCAGGGACAGTCACAACCCGAGTGCTGCATGCCCGAAGCTGAGGGCACAGCAGAGCAGCAGCCAGCAGGGAAGAAAAAGCACTTCCTCCCTTTTTCTTCTTCTGAAGGGATCTGAGCCCTGTGCAAAAGGAAGTGCTGATACCACACGTCCTGTAGATTAAACAGTTATTCCATCAGCTCCAAACCCTTGGGAAAGGCTGCTCCTCTCTGCATCACCCCCACCACCAAGCAGGGTGCCAGAGTGTCCCAGTGCAACACCATCCCTTTGCGCTTTGGGACATCATCCCACCACTGCTGGGATTTGGGGATCTTTTCCTGATTTTTCTGGAATGAGAGCTTCCACCCGGGATGCCATGTTGGTGTAAACATTCCAGTAAATCCCTTCCTGCAGGCCACTGGGTAATTAAGGAGCTCTTTTCATAATGAGGTAACAAATAACACGTGTGGTTTGACAAATTAGGTTCTTGCGTTCGCTAATCATCGCTGCCGTGCTCGGCAAGCCACGACAGTGTTTTAGGATGTGGGAAGTTTGCAAGGAATTCTCTTACTGAAGATAAAGGGAGCCTGAACTTGGGGCAGGTGCAGAAAACTCCTGGGAGCCTGCAAACAAAGCTCTTCCCAACCCACCAGTTTTTTGGAGAAAACCCAGCCCCAGTAAGTCGTGCCTCTGTCACAGACCCAACTTCCACAGCTGCTTCCACCACAGAAAAGTGAGAATTCCTACAAAATTCCTCCTCCAAGCCACCACTGTGTTGCAAGAGGCAGAAACACCGACAGCCACAAGGAACCTGCTCACCAGAATAACTTGAAGGTGTCAAACTTGAACACTGCAGTTCTTTATACCGGAAAAGCACAGGTGAAAACAAAAGGCAGAACGATTTTGCACAGGCACATTTTATCTGTGCAGGAACCACCACCACGACAGCCCCAGCACCTGGAATGAGCCTCCCAGCAGCTCTGGAAATGACACGGGAACCACAAGATGAAAGAACAACCCACCATCCAAAACCCATCTCCCGTGCCAAAGTTTTATTGACCGGCCGGTCGAGCCGCTCCCAGTTTTCCCCTCGCGGAGGTTTCGGTGCGGTGCCCCCGGATCGGCTCGGTGAGCGCTCGGCAGCGCCGCTCCCACGAGCAGCTGCCCAGCACCGGCACCGGCACACGCCCCCCGCGCTGCTCCGGCTCCATTCCCCGCCTCCCCGGGCCCGCAGACACGGCCAGCCCACAGCTGTCCTGCCGGAAGGCGCTGTCGGAGACCTCGGCTGCCGAGCTCCGTGCCAAGTCCGCCAGCGAGAAGCTGTTTGGTGCAGATGAGTCACAACCACACTGCAGACAGTCCCTCTGTGGTGTTATCCCATCCCCTCTCCACCTTCTCCAGAGCTCTGCCAGGGGACAGATCCTGTGGTCAAAGACCTCACGATGGGAAACTCTGTCAAGAGATTTTCACAAAGATGACAGATTTTTAAGTGGCCTGGTTTTGTTCAAGAGCTGAGCCTGCACGTTATGTCAGCACAATATGCAAAGTATTTTCTTCATACTGCATCAATTAACCCAAAAATGATCAAAGCAATCCCAGCTGAGCATCACATCTAGAGCCTGGTTTTGGGGAGAGGGTGGCACAGCCCACGGTGCCAAAAGCAGCACTGGGCATTTTACTTTTATTAGTTTGGTGCCTCCAAACTCCAGTTTGGAGATCCCACCCCACCAGAGCACAGAAGCAGGAGAAGCGTGAAGCTCAAAGGTGGTGCTGAAGAGGAAGGCTGACACCTGGAGCACCATGTTTGGGAACAAAGCAGCTCCTTTGTGCAGCAGGGATGCGGGCTGTGGTTCCACAGGGTCCCTAATGGCATTTCACAGTCAGTCTGGAGCTCCACCTCTGGAACGCTCACGCTGTGCCAAGGAAGCAGCAGCTCTGGGAATTCCTGGCAGCTGTTGCTGCACTGGTGCCATGAACCATTCCAGTGGAAGGTGTCCCTGCCCATGGCAGGGGGTGGAACAAGATGAGCTTTAAGGTCCCTTCCCAATAACCCAAAGCATCCTGGGGTTCTGTGGACCTACCGTCTGCTTCCTGTGGATGTTCATGATGTGGATGTCTTCGCTCCGATACTCCTCATCGTGCCTATCCAGGGGATCTTTTCCAGCTCGAAGTCCCTCTGAAGCAGCTGGTTACCAGAGAACCCACAGAACAGTTCCACAAAGGCCTCCACAACCATTCCAGACATTCCCCCCCTTTACCCTCATCTTAAATACTCCAGCACCAACCCAAAGCTACAGACACCTTGCAACACTCCAGAAAAATCTATTGAAGTTTGTGGTAAAACATTTCTGGGGGGATTTAAAAGATGTGTGGATGTGGCACTTGGGGACCTGGGTTAGTGGTGGCCATGGCAGTGCTTGGGGGATGGTTGGACTTAATGATCTCAGAGGACTTTTCCAACTCAAATGAATTCTGTGAATCCATGATTTTGCTTCCTCTGATCACTGAAGCGCTAAGCCAAACCACAGCACCTGCCTGTCTGCCAACCTTCTCAACTGAAAGGGAGAGAAAAAACTGGGCTAAAACCCCCCAGCATCGGCTCTGGGACGTGCTCAGATTGCCTGGGCTGAACCTGGCAAGCCAAGGAAGGAAATAAGTCACAAAAAAAATCAGAAATCAGCCAGAAACACCAACACCTGTTGTGTCTATTGTGGGAGCAGCACCTCAGCAAAGCTGAGCTCAGCCCTCCTCACAGCCAGAGCCTCACAAGAGTGTGAGGCACTAATTATCAAACAGGTGCTTTGATTAACACCTACCAATCCCCTGGAATTCTCACCCTTTCCCCTTTCTTTGCAATATTATAGTTATTACATATAATCCAGCACAAGAGCTGCTTTTCAACAGCCACCACAGGTGCAGAATTAATCTGCACTGACCATCATCCCCACACAGGTGTTCCCTGTGCTGTTTTTCCTCACCTGCACACAAGATCAGCTGGAACATTCAATTAAAACACCTATTAATGGGCTCTCAGTAGAGAGAAGGAATTTTTCCAGAAGCAGCTTTATCACTAAGGAGAGAGTTTTGAGCTCCTGAGTAAAACTTTGTATTTTCCCTCTGCTTTCAATGGAACAGCCTAAAAGAAAAATGTGTTAAAAACCACTTACTTCAAAGTATTTTCTCTCAATTTCAGGGTTCTTCCCCATAGTCCTCTGTTCATAGCAGCACAGGACACAAGTGTCAGGGCCAGTCAGGTCCTTCAGGGTCTTCAGCAACGGCTCCAAGGACTGCCCAAAAAAGGTTAAACATTTCCCACGTGGATTTCAAGTTCATTTCACTGGTTACAATACCCTCTAGCTACAGTCTTCACCCAAGAGAGAACTTCCCAGTTTTGCTTTCCAGGGAGTTATTTTTAGTACTTTAACTGGGACAAAAAGAACGTGGGGGGAAAGCTGGGAAGCAGAGGAGAAAGGGGGACTCACAGAAGAAGAGTTTCACAGGCTGACCAAGAAAACTGAACCGGATTCCAAGCCAGAAACATCCCACACTGCTGAGCGGGCACTTCCTTGAGGCACACAACAATGAGTATTCCTTGGTGTGCTTCAAAAGTGAGACTTTTCTCAGTTATTCCTGGAGTATGGCTCAGATCCAGACCACAATGTAGGGAAATGGGACCAGCAGGCAGGCACTCAATGGCAGGGGCTGCTAAAGCCATTGGCAGGGCACTGGGACATGGGGCTTTTCAGGTTATTTCCCTTTTCCTGCAGCTTCCCTCAGCTCTCCGTGCACATCCTACAGAGCTCCAGCTGAGGACACGGGGCAGACTACAACAACCACTCAGCTGGAGCAGGATTTCTCCTCTTGCCTTCCCAAGGAAAGCGTGAGGAGAACCCAAACAGCAGATGCAGCACTTTTAAATTCCATTTACCAATGATTCCAACAGTTCATGTTTTGCTTCACCATTCCCAATGTTAAAAAAAAAAAAAAAAAAAAAAAAGGACAAAGGGGCAGGAACAAACATTCAAATTGGGATTTTTAACATAAAAATAGTCTCTGGTTCTATCTCAAATGGCCTTACATCTATTAAAAATGCCTTTTCCAGCCTTGATCTACATATTCCTCTAAACCACAGGGACCATGACATGAGCACAATATTTATCTGGACACTTCTCATACTGAACACACTGATCTCACCCCCTTCCCAAGGAACCTTTCTGCAGAGATTTAGCAAAGTCCTCATTTACCTCCTCATAGTAAATGCAATCAGCCATGAGTATATAATCGGGGGGAGGCTGAAATTCTGTTACATCTTCACCCCTAAAAAGAACAAACAAGAAAAAAACAATGAAAAGTAAAAATAAGCTTTAGTAACAACACATACAACTGAAGGATTGAGCATAAAGTTAACTACTGTGTTCTCATATTAAGGTTCCCTCTCACAGCAGTGTTTTGAAGTTATTCAGCAATTTAATAAAGCCAGTGCAGAATCGCAGAATCCCAGAGTGGTCTGGGTTGGAACGGAGCTTAAAAATCGTCCTGTTCCATCCTCTGCCATGGGCAGGGACACCTTCCGCTGTCCCAGGCTGCTCCAAGCCCCGTCCAGCCTGGCCTTGGACACTTCCAGGGATCCAGGGGCAGCCACAGCTTCTCTGGGCACCCTGTGCCAGGGCCTCAGCACCCTCCCAGCCAGGAATTGCTTCCCAATATCCCATCTAAACCGACTCTTTTTCAATCTGAACCCAGGAGCCCCGTTAAAGCTGAACAGAGACATTAAATAAAGGCTCATACAAACCATTTCAGTACCTTGGCTCGGACGGACCCTGTGACCAGGTGCTTGTTGTTCTCAATATTAACCATCAACAGCTCCTGCAGCTCCTCCAGGTCTGTGACCGTCACGTTCGCCCTGTAACACACGCACGGGGTTAGAGAATAACGCAATGGCTGGGGACGCTCCGCACAGCATAGAATACAGGATTTAAAGGAATCCAAAGGGTCTGAGGGAGATGACAGCGCCGGGCAGGGGCTCCCGCTCACCCCAGCGTGGCTGCCATGATGCCGACAGCGCCGGTGCCCGCACCCAGCTCCAGGACGTGGCGGCGGGCGAGGGGGCAGGCGCCGGTCTCCAGGAACTTGGCGAGCACCAGCGCGGCGTCCCACACCACGCAGCCCACGCCGCCGGCCGCCCGCTGCTCCAACCGCAGCGCCGGCCCGTCCCGCCGCTCCAGCTCCCTCACGAAACCCGCCATAGCCCCGGCTCTGAGGCGGCGCGGCCCCTCCTCATCCTCCCCCCGCCCCGCCCCGCCCGGCGGGAAGAAATGGCGGGCGGGCCGTGAGGGGACGGCGCTGCCCGCCCGCCCTCGGTGGTGGGAGAGGCTTCGCTCCTCGAGCATGGAGACTTTTCCAGCCGAAATGATTCCAGGATTCCTCCAGCCGTGTCCCTGAAGAGCACGGAGCCCTCAGGACCTCATTCCCTGTAGCCGCTCCCTCATCTCTCCTGACCAGCTCCAGCCTGAGCCCTCCTGAAGGTTTTGTTATAAACCACCCTCATACAACTTACAAAAGGTCTTAATAAACCTACAAAAAAGGTTTTGATAAACCTACAGAAGTCTTAGTAAGTCTGCAAAAAATCTTAATAAACGTACAAAAAGGCTTTAATAAATTTTAAAAAGTCTTAATAAATGTACAAAAAGGTCTTCATAAACCTATGAAAAAGGTCTTCATAAACCTGTGAAAAAGGTTTTAATAAATGTACAGAAAAGATCTTAACAAACCTACAAAAAGGTTTCAATAAACTCACAAAAAAGGTTTTAATCCAGCAACTGAGTTGATTCTCCATCAGCATTTCAAAATACAAAGCCTTTAGATTTTTTCACCCCCCTTGGATATGTGGAAGAAAGTTTTTTTTATTTCTTTTACACCAATGGGAAGCTGCTGATGGTCAGCAGATTCCTCTTGAGGGGAGGTGGATCTTCCTTGGGAAGTTTTCTGAGGGAATTGCCTTTTCCCACATAAGCCAACTTCAAACCCAAACTTCACGTTTTCCCCCTCCAGCAGTTTTTTTTGTTGTTCTTTTTACCTATCCCTCTAATTATGATGTAACCAAAATGTTAATTTATTGCTCTCTTGGCATTCCTTGAACCACACTGGTGGGAATCTCACTGCCTTTGACCATTTTCCATGGCCGTGTTATATTTTATTACAGAATATTCAACATGGTTCTAGCATAAACACTTGTACAGGAAAGCATAAAGCTGACATCTGTATATTCTAAAATGTGGGAGAGAATTTTTTTCCTCGTCAACAACACACACAAGTCTGAAAAAATATTATTCCTTGTTCAGCAATAGCTGCTGGTGGGGACTTCAAAAGAGTTAATGCAAAGAATCTGCTAAAGAATTCCACTTTTTCAAGTCATCGTCCATTTCCTACCTGCACTCCCAGTTTGTGCATCTCAAATTTGGGACTTCTTGAACCTTATTTTAGCAAAATGAAGCAGCTTTCCTATAGAAAGTGTGTTCTGCCCCTTGTGTGAATGGATTCCACCCCTCTCTTCTTCCTGAGGGACGGAGCATGGAGGGGACAGGCAGTAGAAAAAGACTGTCCAAGAGACAGATGGAAAAGTACATCTTCCCAGGAGAAAACTGTGGGATTCTTGGGGTGATCCTGTCCAGGGCCAGGAGTTGGACTCGATGATCCTGGTGGATCCCTTCCAACTCAGGGTATTTCTAATTAACATCCCTCCTCAGTCATATCTCTCCTCTCCTTTCCCAAAAGGAGAATTTTCCAAATGGAATGCCCAAGACAGTGGGAGCAGTTTAGGCAGACTGATGAGGAACTGGAGTCTGATTTGGAAGCCTGGGATGAGCCCCACCCTCAAAGGCAGAAGGAGAGCCAAAGTGAGACCAGCAGCCTGGGAAACTGGGGCATTTTGTATTGTCGAAAATGCAATTCCCAACCTTGTCCTTGCAAGGAACACGCACTGCTCAAGCTCTTAAAAATTAAGACTGGGGTGATTTATTAATCTTGTTAAGAACTCTGATACAAAGCACAGTAAAAGGCCACAAACCAGTAAATAAAATGTGGCTTGTGAAGGCCACTTTATAAATGCTGCTACAGAACTACCAGTAAAACCGACTCACTCTCGCACCAGTTCAAACACGGGAGTTCGACTGGCAAAGAAAAGTTCCATTCACTTATCAGTTTAAAAAGTTTAATAAAGCTTTAAGTGTTTGCTGGTTTAAATGCTACCAATTTCCAAAGTGGATTCACGATTAAGTGTAGATCTAAAGGAAGTTATTAGGTCTGGAAGGCAAGACTGTTCCCAAGCCAGAGGAAACGCCGCTGGCCGGATACAATCCCAGGAGTAGCAGACTGTGTTATAGGCCTCGAAGTCAACTTCAATTTATACATGTGATTAGCATATCTGTAAATATACAATATAAACAATTGTACAGGCGCGTAGCTTTGTTCTCCACAACAGTAGACAAACTCTTTAGCTTAAGACACCTTCGCCTACCAAAACAAAAAAGGCACATCTGAACAGGATGCACGTGAAGTACTCGGGATCCTCCCCAGTATCCGAGACGGGTACTCCTCCTTCATCCTTTCTCCAAATAACCAAGACCAACCAAATATTTTGGTATTTAGATTTCAACCTATTTTTTCTTTGTCTTCAGCAGCAAATCAATGGCAATTAAGACATGGCATGAGAATATTCCAGAACTGGAGCTGTCACTCAGGAACCTCCAGCCTTACACCAAGGCAAGTGGCCGGAGGTTTCAAATCTGTGACGCTCTGTATCCTCGTTTTGTGTGATCATCCCATTGTTGGGTTTCCTTAATTAAAAAAAAGGCCACTAGTGCTCAAATTTGAAAAAAAATTCCACAGACGCACCTTTTTTTTGGCTCAGTGCAATTAAATGATGTCAGTTTAAATTCACGTAGTGTAGTTTACAGTGCAAAAGGTCTATTTTGTGTCCTGGCAGAACTGTCGGCACTGAGGATGTGAACCAAGGCAATGCTGCTGCTCACCTGAGGGTAATGCTGTCCAACCACACAGGTTGGAGTGTGTGTAGTCTGAATTTTTTCCAATTTAAACCTTTTTTTTTTTTGATCAGCAGCACTTTAAGAGCATAATTTGTGAAAATACTAAAATACACTGCCTTTTTTTTTTGAATAAATAAAAAAAAACAGAGGAACTTTACAAATACTATTCCAGTGTCAATGACTACTATGGCTAAGGTCATTGAGGAGTTTCTGCATTTTCTAGCAAAGACAGTCTGTGCAAAGGAGGGTGGGAGAGCTCCCTTTTGTAAGTCTTTGGTGGCAGTTTTGGTAGCTGAGGGCTGGAGTTGTGCCGGGGCGGCACGGGGGGCACGGGCGGCTGGGCCAGGTTGTTGTGGCTGGCGCTGATGACGCAGCAGCGGCGCAGGACCCGGGGAGAGGGGGTGCTGGGAGGGGTGCCCGGAGAGCTGGGGCCGGAGCCGGCCTCCCGCAGCCACTCGGGATCCCGGGGGAAGCGTCCCAGCGGCGGCGGCTGCAGGTTCAGGGGGCAGTTGATGAAGTGCTCGGGCGGCCGGAGCGGCACCGGGGGCGGGGTGTCGGGGAGAGGGTCCCGGGGGGGCGGAGGAGGAGGGCTGTGCAGGGGCTGCTCCAGGGGGTTGGTGTAAGCAGGAGCGCGAGGTTGGATCTTTGGAGGCGGCGGCTGCCGAGGTGGAATTGCTGGGGGATCGTCATCCGGCTTGGAATTTCCCTGTGGTGTCACGGAGAAAAAGGAGGTGTAAGAAACGGACAGCAGGGAATCCCAGAATGGTTTGGGTTGGAAGGGAACTTAAAGCTCATCCCATTCCACCCCCTGCCATGGCCTTGGACACTGCCAGGGATCCAGGGGCAGCCACAGCTTCTCTGGGCACCCTGTGCCAGGGCCTCCCCACCCTCACAGTCAAGAATTCCTTCCCAATATCCCACCTAAACCTACTCTCCTTCAGTTTAAAGCCATTTCCCTTGTCCAGATGTTTGGGTAAAGAGCCAATCTTCAGACAGATGATGAATTCTCCTGACCTCTGCTAGTGGTGCTGTCGGAAACCCGACAGCTGTACTGTTGATGGGAATATGACCATTATGTTCCTGAAATTCCTAGCAGAGTTTGGACACTGGGAATCCAAAACTTTAAAAAGGGCAACTGGAGCTCTGCATCTCAAAGTCTTCTAGACTGACAGAGCCCCGTTTTGGATCGATGGTTGGACTTGACAATCTTAAAGGTCTTTTCCAAACTAAATGATACTAGATATTCCCTGATTTATCCTCAAAGTTACTCAATGCAGGACAGCAGTACCTTAGCATTGGAAGCATCCTGATCCATCTTTTTTCGTGGAGGAAGTGGAGGAGGGTTCTGAGGCTCATCACTCAGTTTAGGGAAGCTCCCCCAGGAGCTGAAGAAAGTCTCTGGAGAGGGAAAAGCAGATCTTTTACTCCTTGTGCAATATCTGAGGAACAGATTCTGGAATATCAAGCCAAACTCGAAGCAACTCAAGTAAGATCTTTGTGCTCCACAGCAACATGAACCAGTAACTTCAGCAGCATGAAATTCTTTAATTCATTGCTTTAATCAGATCTAGGGCTCACAAAGTGTTCTCCTATGTCCAGTATCAAAGATAGGCATCAGCAGTCAGCAGGCAACGCTGAGGAACAGGAAAATAAATCAAGTGAACCCCAAGTGAGTTTTTACAGAGGGAGAAAAAAACCCTCATATTAGGAAACAACACAACCCTCAACTTGTATTTGTGATTCTGTCACACCTTTGCTTTTCCTCTTAGGAGTGCACTGAGCTCTGTGTCTGCATCAGGCCTGTGCTCTCCATCTGGAAATTAAATTAATAATTTTAAAAAAAAGTATGTGGAATAAATAAAAAGAACAGCTGAAAACACAGGTAAATGCAGGATATCCCTCACAGGTGTGGTACAAAAAGTGTCTCTCCTCTCCCAGCAACAGAGCAGTTATTTTCCCTAAGTGGAATTAGGAAATTATCAAATGGCTTCATCTGTAGCTTTAGTCAAACAAAACAATCATCAAGGACATTCAAAATAGAAGGAAAATCATGTGAGAGCTTGGAGATAAAAACCCAACCCAAACCGAAACTAAACCAGCAGTTTAAATGTTAGGCTTTACATTCTTTACTGGACATCGGATCTAAAAGGAACCCTTCTGAATGCAGCCCACATTCCCATCCCAGCTTTCAGATTTTAACTCCCATTGAGCTCTCCTGAACCCAGGGAAGGCAGAGTTAAATATTTAACAGAGTTCCAACACTCACTCGACTGAGGCAAGTTCACGGGAGCGAAGATGCTGTTGTTACCTGGGAAATAAAAAAATCCATTCAACAATTTCCACACAGAACCACTGCACTGCAGCACTTAACAAATGTTTGAATAACCTCAGAGATCAGAAAAACCCCCAAGTCCATCTACTGCCAACGTGAGTGAAAATTTCCTGTGTAAAACATCCCTGAACTGGACAATTTAAGTCATGCTGGGAATTAATTTAATTACTTTAAATTTCGCAATTTATTTTTTTAAAGGCTGGCACACACGCCAACACATTTGGGAAGCCTGAGGGACACCAACAATGATTATTAAATGTATTTACCATAAGAACTGTTGAGATCAATGTCTAAGAACACGCTGAACTCCGAGGACGCCGACACCGGCGGCGTTGACGGGGTGTTGGGGGAGGTTGGTGCCGACACCGTTGTTTCATGCTCTGACTCCGTGATCCTGCTGAAACTTATCTTGCTGGGCTCCTTTTCCAGTGGCAGTGGGTGACTCCTCAAGGTGCCAGAGGTGGAGCCGTGCCTGCCCGTGTTGGGCCTTATCCCGGGGGATTTCAGGGGGTACGTTGTTTTCCTAGGCTGGGGACAGGGAAGCTGTTAGCACTGCTGCCACTCCACACTGCAGCATTCCCAGCACTGCTGCCATTCCACACTGCAGCATTCCCAAGGCTCTGCGAGGTATTTTTAGAAGTATTTCCCAAGAACACCTCCAAGAGCAGCACAGGGGTACCACTGATGTGAGGTGCGCTGTTATTTACACAGCAGGAGTTTGCCTGCAAGTTGTGGATGCACCTGAATGAATCTTTTTTTCCCCACAGTTAGGAAGAAGGAAGAGTCCAGTTTCTGCTGCCAGCCAGGACAAAACACTGGGAAGAGCAAGTCACAACCTTGGGAAAGGGAAATTTACTTCAAGTGCCCCTCAGAGCTGCAGAAGAGCCTGAGAGCAGCACCACAGAAACAGCAAAACCACAGAAGGTCACCAGGCTCCTCCATACATCCAGGATCAAGGACACACTTGGAAACACATTGTCCATGTCCTCCAGGTTATCCAGGACAAAATTCCTACACCCAGGTCACTCTGTGGACAAACCCAGCCTGGTTAGGCTTGGGTGTAACCCAGCACAGACCAAAGCTGAGCCTTGCAAGGTGAAATATGTCCCCATCCTGCAGTGGAGTCCAGAACGTTACAGCACCCACAACTGGATTTTCCTGAAATTCCAATAAGATTGTCTCTTTGGAAATCATGAGCTGTAAAGAATTCCTGCCCAGCTGACAGGCTGGCAGCATGGACTCCTATTTTTAGAAAAGATTTTAATAAAATTACTGCAAGAAGCATTTTTGCAACAGCAATTCCTGGCATTTTCTTGCCACATTTGTAACATCATCTTACTCATTCCTCTAACAAGAGATTGCAAAAATGATTTCTAGCTCTCCCAAAAAATTAGACATGTCTCCAGCTCCTCAGGCAATTACAACATATAAAAAACAAGTGCTCTAAATTGTGATTTTCCTGCTTAAAAAAGAACTCTAGGCTCCAGGAACTGTTTTGTTTTAAACCAAAAATTTCTACTCCTTTAAATTGAACTGGATTTTCTTCAGCAAGAAGGTTGCACCTGGTAAAGTCTTCAGTTTTTGCAATAATATCAAATATTTGGACAAAAGAAAAATAGAAATTAACTTATACTGCTGCCAAAACCACTTTATGTATAGAAGTCGTATTTAAATTAGTATCAATATAAGACTTCTTGATATTGTGAAATGAGAACTATTATTCCATATTTTACCATATGACTATATGGCAAGAAATACAAATTTAACAGCAATATTTCAGGTTTGGGGGGGGAAAGTGAGTTTTAAAATAAGGCAAAGGTAATGTATTTTAGCAGTGACAAACATCAGGAGTAGAAGTATTTTTAAATCAAGTTTAGTTGGAAAATCAGCTCATGATGAGGAATTCTGAAGAAAATATATTTGGCTTATTGAGTTAACCATGTATGATTTTCATAGTGGCCAGTGGATTTTAGCCATTTAATTTAAAATAAATAACTCAGGAGCTGGACTCAATGAACCCTGTAGGTCACTTCCAACTCAGGGTATTCTCTGATTCCATGACATTTCAGGGAAAAACTTACAAATCGAGGTGGTTGCTTGCAGTTCCGAGGTTCAATCTCTAAGGACTTGTTGAACAGATAATCTGTAAACTCTTTTTCTGGTATCTTCCCCATGGGATTGAGATTTTCAAAGAATTTCTGAACAAAGAAAGCACCAGTAATATTTAAAAAATAAATATACACAGAAAACTTCAATGAAATACTCCTAATTCACTGATTTAAAATCTAGTTTTTCACCACTTCTGGCTACTCCTTTGTGTGGTTCTTTGTTGTCCACCAGCCACTGCTCCCCCTTCTTTTGATAATCACTATTCATGCAAAATTAGGTCCAGTACAAGAAGATTATTTGGCATTTTCCCCCCTCTCCAATGCCCAAAGAGATACTTAATGGCTGCTCACCCGCATTTCTGGCTCAATCCGTAAGCAGTAGGGCTGGTTCTGATACTGCTGAATTTCTCCTGTAATTTCAGCCACTTTTCTCCTCTTACTGAAGTTAATTAATTCTTTCCCTTGTCTTTTAAGGAAGTCAGGATTCCCTTCTTCTGTCTTCAAGATATTTGTTAGGTATATTCCTGATTAAAAAAAGCAGTTTTTAACCACACATCTGCAGCAAACTCAACTTCAGAGTGACACCACACAAGAAATTCGATGTCACTTACCAAAGAAAGGCACACAGGGGGGGTTGATTGACTTCAGCTTAGCCAAATACTTCTTAAAATGATCTTGGCTTAATTCTACTGCTTCATCCAAAACTCTTTTTTTCCTTTCCTGTAGCGCCTGAGTTGTCAAAATAAAAAAAGACAGGGATGGAAATCTGACATATTCTCAACGGCATGGTTAGCAAATACAAGGCAATTCCCTGGCTCTCTGAGCAAAATTTGGGAATTGAAATGCAGGTTTCAAAGCTCCTCTTGTGTCAATGGTTTGCTCTGGATTACAGCACTCTCAGCCCAACAATTCAGTCACGTGGATCCTGAGATTACTGAAAACAGGTTATTATTTTAACTTTAAATTTACAAAATTTGGTCTTTAATAAAAATTAAACGTTTGATTTTAACTTAAAGGCCTTGTGCTGCCTTTCAGAGACATACAGAACTCAAACCATTTTATTCACATTCTTCTTTTTCTGTTTTACTCCACGGAGCCTTTGCTGCCAATGATGGATTTCACTCCAGAACTGTGTGTGACCCAGGTCTGGATTCTGATTTCATTTCCTTTTCCGTGCCCCAAACTCACCTCGAATGTGTGATCCAGCCTGTACACAGAGACAGAGTTCACAGCACTGACAATCTCCAGAACACCATTGAAATTATTGAGGTCTTGGAAAACCTGCAGGATTTCTATGATCCTGCTCAGCACAGCCACTCGCTCCTCAAAGTTCTCCGTTTCCACGATGCACCTGATCAAAAGATGGAATTTGAGGAACACTGAGAAATAAAACCTGACATTTTGTGAGGTATTAAGTCAAATTTGTTCCAAGGAAGCCCATCCAGCATGCAGATTTTGGCTCTCTTTCCAGAAGTCTCGAGTACAAATTTATGTAATCACATCTTACATATGTTCGAGTTGGAAAGTCAAGGGAGGATTTGGCAGAGCCTGTAAAATAAACCAGCAAACCCCAAGAATATCCAGGGTAAAAGTGGCTAATGCCACTGCACTGCACTCACTTTTCAAACCAAAGAGTGAGATTTGTAGTGTGACGGATCATTTTCAAGAGATTTGGGGAGTTAATTTCCTTATCTTCCTTAGTCCACACACTGCCAACGAGTTCAGAAGGCTGCACAGCCCTGGGAATGACAAAACAGGAGGCAAAACGCTCAGTACAAATAAAAACTGTCATTTCTGTGTTTGCATTAAAAGATTATTTCTTCCCTTAATCACGACCTGGTATTTCACAAATCCAATCCCACCTAATCTACTACAAAATAACTTAAAATAAGTTTTTGATGAGTGCTCGAGTACAGAGGGAAATACATTTTTATCTTAATTGAAATTGGGTGGTTTTGAAGAAGCATTTTCAGATAAGAGAATTACAAAGGAGTGAGTTTAATTTTCTGAAAGGGCAAGAAAACAACTTAACAAGAGTTACAAATTGAAAATAGGAAGGTGAAGCACTTGCAGCAACAGATTGGTTTCAACACAAAACCTCCCATCACTGAAGCAGGAGAGGAGTTTTATAATTTGAATTTTGTAAGACTCCTGAATTATCCTCCCTGCATTTCTGTTGTCACAAGTCTGATGCGGAGAGGAAACCTCTTTATTCCACTCCTTTGCATATTTTAACATCGAGCAGACGGCAAGGAAACCTCTTCGTAAACTCTGGAAGTCACAGGGTGTTTGTCTTGGGGTGACTCTGTCATGTGTATCCCCTATCATGCTCAATGCCCAAAAAGTAACTTTGTGCCTTTTCTGTGCCTTTAAACTGAGCTTGAGAAAAAAAAAACAAACGAACTTTTCAAAGCAGTTTCCCAAGGACACAGAGATTTCACTCCTCTGCGTTCTCTGGCTGCAGGAACACAGAGGGAGCACCCTGCTCGCTTTCCTTCACCCAGCTGGTTTTTTTTTTCCCCTCTCGGTGTGAGACAGAGAGCTGAACTTTTTTTTCCTGGGACTTTGTTTTTTTCCCTTCTTTTCTTCTGGACTGTTTCAACAACATCAGAACACATCGGGAGAATTCCCTCCCCAAGGCCCGGGGGTGGCCCCTCGCCGACCCAGCTCCGAGGAGGAGAGAGACCACACCTGCAGAAGGACTCTGAAATCTTCCCAGGTTTCTCTCTATAGCGAGAGATTTCATTTCATTATTTAGCATTATTATCCTTTTCCTGGGTGTTTGTTAAAATAAATAGTTTTTATCTCTTTCACTTTCCTTCGAGGAAAAATTTCCTTTTTTCCCGAACCCTGTGGGGGGAAGAGTGGTTGTAACCTGGTTTTCTCTCAGGGGATATATTACTGGATTTTGGCCAAACCAGCACAGTGTTTTTGACTGATTGTGTGAACGAAGAGCATTTTCTGGGTGAAACAATGAAAGGAGGGAGAGCTCAGCCCTGCCTGTACAGGTCGGACTCGAGCAGGGTGAGCTGCCGGGCGATCTCGATGGGGTGCAGGGTCATCAGGTCCAGGGCCTCGCTGTGCCCCACGCGCCACAGGTGCCACTCCAGGGGCGGCGGGGGGCTCTCGAAGGTGATGTTGTGGCTGACCCCGTCTGCCTGGGCTTTCTTCCTCTTGATGATTTTAGCAATGGACTCCACCCACTTCTTCATGGATTTTCCTGTAGAAGAGAAATCATTAAAAAAAACCCAAACCCCACACAAGTTTTATAATACTGTTCTAAGTTAAGACAGAGGGGAGGGTTAAACTACAAGTTCAAGAGTGGGGGAAAGTGCATTCATCTTGTTACAAGTGTTGGTTTTTAATAAATCCATGCTCTTTCATAAATGTCAGTGTTAGAGAGCGATCTCTGGGGAGGGAATATTTGGAGTTTATGAATAAATGTACATTTGGGAACTGGAGCTCAGGCTGGAGGGACTTTGGACACAGGATGGAGTGGCACGACAAGGGGAAATGGATTGAAACTGCCAGAGGGCAGGGTTGGATGGGATATTGGGAACTGGGAATTCCTGGCTGTGAGGGTGGGAAGGCCCTGGAACAGAATTCCCAGAGAAGCTGTGGCTGCCCCTGGATCCCTGGAAGTGTCCAAGGCCAGGTTGGATAGAGCTTGGAGCAGCCTGGGATGGTGGGAAGTGTCCCTGCCCATGGCAGGGGATGGAACGAGTTGAGCTTTAAGCTCCCTTCAACCCAAACCATTCTATAATTCTATGTTTTTAAATGACTTCTGGTAGTAAGTGAAACCAACTCCCCAAAAATTTGAATATACACTCAGAATTCTGCATCAGGTTTGTATTTCTCTATTTTCTTCTCATGGGTTTTTGCACCTCTGTCAGCTGACAAATAAACACATGTGAAACCAGTTCTATTTAACCACATCCTCTGACAGTTCTGGTGTGGAAAAAAGTGACTCTGTATCCAGGGTCTTTTAATTGTCTCAGAATTATGTCACCCATGTAAGGCCTGGCACTCTGAAAAGGAAAACCTGGAATTACCAGGGTAAGGATTAAAACTGACTGCTGCCCTCCACAGAGGCTGCCAAAAAAATCTAGTTCATGAAGAAGAGATACCAAATGGGCCCAATATCCTCTTCTAAAAGGATAATGATTTTCAGCTGGAACTTTAGAATGGAAAAATCAAGATGGAAACAACTCAGTAAGCAAAAGGGAAGGAATTCTCTCTGGAGAAGGGGAAGGTGACATCTTGAATTACACAGTCAGACAAGGATGACCATGCTGTCCAGGAGGAAATATATTTAAAGTATTATTATCCTAATGCTTGAAGCCACTTTTAGGAGCTGTTTAGGCTCCAGGCCAAATCTTCCTCATGTAAAGAGGAGCCTCATAAACAGCTCAATTAAAGGCATTAAAATTAATTCATGTGTGTAAAGATATTCTCAGTCCTAAAACTATCAGGATCACACTGGGAAGCTGTACCAAAATGTGGGAAGGGAACAGGACCCCCCCTTACTGCACCTCTGACACTGGAAATGAAGGTCTCCAGCCTCTCCAGCAGCTCCAGATCTCTCTCAAAATCATAAAAATGGTGCTCGACCCAGTGCCGGAAAACATTCAATATTCTGAGGAAAGAGGAAAAAAAAATTAAGTTTCTTTTTAAGGACTTTCATGCCTTATCCCACAGAAATGAGCCCCAATCCTACAAAACTCAGTTACAGATTCGTGTAGTTGGTGACACTCAAAATACCCATGGGCAAAGGAGCAGAGCAAAGACTGAACTTGGCAGGTGTTTAAAACCTGATTTGTAAGTTTTAAAGAACAGTTTTAGCATAGCTATAGCTTGGTGCTTTTTAAAAATCTAATATGAAAAATTGCAGTGTTGAGACGGTTTCAGAAGAGGAAGAAACTTAGCAAAATCAGATAAAATTGGTATTTCTAATGTCATTTCCTGATTTTTTCTTGGTGTGGTTTTTTTTAAATGAAAAAGCTAATTAGGATCTCCTATTTGTTAAGAAGCAAATTTGTCATTGTTTCTTTCCTACACCCAAATTTCAGCTTCGAAGTTTTTTGTTACTTACACAATTTTTTAATGACCAAAAAGGCCTTACTAGATCCAGCACATCCTTTAAGGACAACATTAAACTTCCTCTTGATTTTTCTCTACTCTTTCTTAGACAAATCACCAATAAACCAACCTCTAAAAGTGAACTCCGACTGCTTTTCAGCCTTCTGCACTCAGGATAAATCAGAATAAAAAACTGGCTTGCCTCTTCTTCAGGTAAACAAGCTGAGCTCACACCTTCAACACTTTGATTTATCCAATTTATCACCTGAGCAAAAATGAGCCCTACATCAAGGAGGACAAATGAAGGACATCCACATGGACACACGGAAAAGTTCCTTAACTCTCCTCTTCCCAGTGTGCAAGGTAAAGAATAAGGTTTATCCCATGGAAGAATTGCTGCCCAAACGGATCACTCAGGCTGGAAATCAATGCCACCTTCCAAGAGGCAAAGTTTTGACCCACGTTTCCTGTAACAGGAGCTTATCTAATCCATCTCTGCCCTTGAGATCCCATGGTGAGAACACTGGCAAAGCCAGAGAGTGCCTGGATCTGCTGACTGCACTTGCAGCTGAGCACCTCCTTGTTCCCATGACCTCACGTGCATTTATTTGTGTCCCAGCCCTTTCCACGCCTGGGCTCTGCACAGCACATCCACGGTGTCTTCTACGGGATTTGGAGTGGAGGGAAGCAGGGAAGGAAGGGATAAACCTCCAATTCTCCACCTTCTTCCCAAATCCCAGCGTCTCTGAAGCAGAGGTCAATGCTTTCAACAACACTGGAATGTACAAAGTGCTGAGTTTATCGACCCAGCAGCTCAAACTCACTTATTTTCAGCTGTAAGACAGTTTCAAGCTACTGGAAATACACAGCATGGATCAGAAACAGCTCCCAGAAAACTGCAAAACCAGGGAAAGCATGAGCTGAGAGGCAGCTCTCCCAGGAACTGATGAGTGTGGGGACTGCTGGTCCTGCTGAACCCAAGGCAGCTGATAAACTGGGAACACCACGGGCCTGGAAAGCTGTCCAAGGCCAGCAGCACACAGCAGTATCAAGGTTATGCTGAGATTGTGTCACTTGGATCACGTTCAAGAAGGTGGTGGCTGCTCTGTGTCGAGGAAAACTACAGGGTTACACACATATTTATCTTTTTAATCTTTTATATATATATATATATACACATGGGTGTCTGATAAAAATGGGACTCCTGAGTGACTTTCTGAACACCTTCACTTTGAGTCAACTGCTGTTGCTCCAACAGGAATGTGTGCTAGCAGAGTTCTTTTTGTATAATTAATAGTATTAATTACTATGAATAGAATTAATATTATTAATAGTAATATTAATGTGCCATTAATAGGAACATCTTGATGTTACTCATCAGTGTAATGAATAAAAGTTGCTCGAGCAAACACTGGTTGTGATCTGTGTCTCCTCCTGACTCCATCCCAATCAGGGCAACAACTACCCTCATTCATGCTAGAAACGCTTAATTGTTCCCCAAATTAGCTCGGTCAGCAAGACCTTGAAGATTCACTGCAGCCCACTGCAATGTGCAGCACGGACAAGAGTCTCCCTGTCTGTGAGCAAACACATCCACGGGGCTGGGAAAGGGAGTGAAACACCAGCAGGGCTGGAAAACTGGGAACAGAGGAACTATCTTCACAGGGCCTGGGAACAAGGAACGCATTGAGAGCGTGGCCAGCCCCGCTCTGAGCTCCACATCTCTCACCCACAGGCACCGTGCCTGTGGGTGGGGATCCCAGCTGGGCCAGCTCCAGCAGTCGCTGTGACTAATCAGGACACGATTTGGGCTATTAGGCTGCTGGCAGACGTGGCTAAGTCCCTACTGGACAGCACAGCAGTCTCCAGCAGAGATTAGTGTCTCCAGGAGCTCTGTGCAACCAGGGCACTCCAGGCTGCCTGTGCCAGAGCAGGGCTGAGGGCACACAGACCTGAGCTGCACGGGCTGGACGTATTCCTTGCGGAAGCGCTTCAGGTCGGCGCTGATGGGCTGCTCCCCCTTCTCGATGGCCAGCCTGTCTGCCTCCGTGGGCTCGGGCTCTGGGATCTCAAACCTGCGGGGAAAGCACCACAGAGCTGATGGCAATGAAGACAAAACACCAACCCTCTGTGCAGCACGTGGAGAGAAGCTGCAGATTACAGCAATTTATTTATATAAATTCAGCGTGGGGAGAAGCAGGCGCTGCTCTGCCATCCAGTTTGCCTGGAATTCCCTCCTCCCCAGCTCCACACCCTGCTAATTCGCTGGTTCTCTGCTCATCACAAGATGTCTAGACTGGGATAGAAGGTTTTTAAGGACCTGCTGGCTTGATTAAGGGAAGATTAGATGAGAGGTTAAGAGCAGCTTTAACACACTGCATTAAAATGCTGTTTACCTTAAGTCTGTGCCTTCAAACAAACTGCCTGGAACATTTCTGTCCTTATTTCCATCAAGACTGGGAGCACCCAACTCTCTCACGAGCCAGTTTAGCAGTTCACAACATCACCACCCACAGCCCAGGCACACCAGGTGCTCCAGCTCATACCTCATTCAGGTAACTCATTTAAACTGGGAAAAGGAAGCTTGCACTGAAAACCTGGGTCATTGTTTTAAAGTTACTGGTTTACAAACTTCACTAAAACACATGAAACTCGACACTGGGATCCTGAGCAGGAAAGGAGCAGTTGGAATCTCTGATCTTTGTGTGCCCCTTCCAACTTGTGATGTTCTGTTATTCTGAATACACAAAACTCATCAGGAACTGGAGTGACAGGACAAGGGGAAAGGCTTCAAACGGAGAGAAAGGAGGGTTGGATGGGATTTGGGGAACAAATTCCTCCCTGTGAGGGTGGGGAGGCCCTGGCACAGGGTGCCCAGAGCAGCTGTGGCTGCCCCTGGATCCCTGGCAGTGTCCAAGGCCAGGCTGGATGGGGCTTGGAGCAGCCTGGGATAGGAGAAGGTGTCCCTGCCCATGGCAGAGGGTGGAACTGGATGGAATTTAAGGTCCCTTCCATCCCAAACCATTCTGGGATTCTATTCTGTGATTCCAAAACTTTTCCATGCCTTCAGAAAGGAGGATCACTCCTTACCTTTCTATCAGCAAACTCAGCAGCTCCTGGGGCTTGCAGAAGGAGCGGTAGGTGGTCAGGAAAGTCCGAACGAAATTAGGATCTGTGAGGACAGAATAAGAAAATGATGGCAGGGGGTTTTTATCCACTTGCAAAACATCAGAAATAAAATACAAAGAAAAAGTTTAATGTGCAGAAAAGACACTGAGGGTGTAAGTCAAGCACTGTATTTGAAAAACACAACTGAAAACCACCACAAATGACACTGCTTGGGAAATTTTCACTCAGTTCTTCGGTGCATTTGCCTGAAAAATATTGAACTGCACATCCAATATTCTCTTAAAAACTCTGTCTCAGCCTTCCCTGAGGAATGACTCTCCCTGATCATGCAGCTGTACTATTGGAAAAGTTTAACAAAAATTGCGCACCAGTCCCACCATCACCAGCTTCCCCTGGCACCCCAAAACTGACACCCAACATTTTCCTCAACATCAGCACTTCATGGAAATCCTTCAAGGTTTCACTTTGTGCCTTTCAGACACCGTTTCACAGGAAAGGCTGAGAAATGCTGATTGTGATTTGCATCCATTTCAACCCAGACACTTCACAGAGTGGTAGGCTGAATGTAATAAATACAAAAAATAGAGAAAATATAAAAAATATAACCTTCAACTTTTCTCTTCCTTCACAAACACTCAGCCTGTAACAGCTCCACTGCTTTAGCCACGATCAAACATGGAAACACATTTTTGTGGTTTTTTTAAGGGATGAAGGGTTTGCATACCCAAAATGTCCTTAGAGCTTTCCAAGCAAAGCCAGGTGATTTAATAACATATTTTACTCCCTGCAAATCTGACTTTACATTTAATTACAAGCAGAAAAAAGCTCAGCAAACTGAAGATAAAAGGATTAACTCCACCAGCCATGTAAGAATACAAATAAAGCTCAGGATACCTGCATACATGTGGTAGGTCAGCCTCTCGATGAGCTTCACCACCGTCCCCCCTTTGATGATGGGAATGCCATTCCTGCTCTGCAAGTTGTCCTCAAAAACAATGTTTTCCTCGGAATCCTCCACCACGAACCGATAAACACTCGGGCTGGGCAGCCTCAGGGGCTGCTCGTTCTCCTCCTGCAGCAGCACCGAGTCCAGCATCCTGTCCAGGGTGCTGCGGTACTGCAGGGAGATCAGCGCCGCCATCCAGTTGTTCTTCTCCTCGGCGGACTTGGCGGCGAACAGGACGCTGTTGTCGTCCTTGGACACGAGCTCGAAGGCGTGTTTGTACTCTGCTGTGTCCTCCTTGTCCACCACCTGCGTTTTCCTCATGACAATCTTCTCCTTGAGCCTGTACTCGGCGCTGCTGTAGCCGGGCAGCCGCGACTGCCCGTGGTTGGTTTTGCAGCTGATCATCAAACCGTCGAAGAGGAAGATGTGGCGCTCGTGTTTGGCCCCGATTTTGGTCAGCCCTCCTTCCATGATGAACTCGTTGCAGCACTGGCCAATGTCTTTGCCTTCCCAGCCATCGATATTTTTCTGGATTTCGTTCATTTTCTTGATGGCCAAGTGTTTGCTTCTGATCTGCCGGTGATAGAAGCGACACACCGGCTCCCTTGAAGGAAGAACAGGAAAAGTCACCACAGGCACATCCCATATCTGCCATCCCAAAAGACTAAAAGAATCAACTTTTAAGCCAATTAATGGCTTAAATCATGATTTTTTTGGCCCTCAAAATACCCTAAGCAAGTTCCAAATAAGCCCCATGCACTGCTTTGGCTGGGAAGGAGTCAAATATTCACATTATTCTTACAAGTGGGGCATGAAGGTTTTGGGCTGCTGCTCCATCTACAAAGAAAACTGGCAACAAGACATGCCTTGAAAAGGAAATATCCAGATTTTCTAACAGGAAAAGGTGATTTATCTCCCTCCCTGCCAGCTGTGGGAAGGCAGGGAGGCTCTGTGGGTGCTTACCCAGGCCGGCGCCGCGGGGAGTGCTTGCTGTAAATGCGCTCCATGCTGCACTGCAGGTTCAGGAGGGCAGTGATGGCCTGTTTCAGGCACTCCCTGTCCTCTTCATCCTCACTGCATTCCTGCAGTTGCTGGGACAGAACAAACAATTATTGTCTTTCAGATTTGCCTCATTCCCAGCAGGGTAAGAAGACTGAAAACCCTTCTCACATGGTGTTATCTGCAGCACTCGCTGAAATCGGTGATTTCAAGTCAGTGACTTTTTACAGAGCCC
Source organism: Lycocorax pyrrhopterus obiensis (assembly GCA_014706295.1). Classification (NCBI taxonomy): domain Eukaryota; kingdom Metazoa; phylum Chordata; class Aves; order Passeriformes; family Paradisaeidae; genus Lycocorax; species Lycocorax pyrrhopterus. The sequence continues at coordinate 62,641,180 of JACSVZ010000007.1, read as the reverse complement.
CACTCGAAAGCAGATGTGCATGAAACTAAAAATACTTGTCAGAGGTTCAGGAAAAATCACTGGATATCCATCAAGTTCAGAAAGATCACCCTTTACCCTTTCAGGCTAATTGCCAGGTATTATTTTGCCTGTTACCTCATCAACAACACCCTGTTTCAAACTGGTTTGATTGAGGAGTTTGAAGGTTTGAAACAGGCAAGGATTCAGTGCTGGTTTGTGTAACTCTGTGTATCTTCTTTCCATGAGTCCATCTCAACAATCCAAATTTAAGACAGAAGGAGCAAAACTCTCTTTGATTCTTACCATCCTGAATTCTGCCACCCTCAGCAAACTCAAGAAGAAATATCAATTTTGCACAGAGCAAACAAACAGGAGAAGGAAGTCTGAAATTCGAGATTTGCTAATAGAGCAAAATGTAAAGACAGTGAGAACAAATATATTTCCTTTTTATGAAGACTAGATCCATCTCCACTGCTCAGCAGAAACTTCCTGAATTAAGAAATTCCACAGATTTTCATATAATCTCCATCTATTTAGCAGCAACATGCTTTGGGCAAAGCCTAAAAGTTCCTCTTTTTGGTTCTTTAAGGTGGTACCTAAAAAACTATTGAAAAATAAAAGAGATTTTTTTTTAATCCTTTCTACATCATTCTAGGGGCTGGAATGAGATGAGTTTTAAGGTCTCTTCCAACCCAAACCAGTCTGGGATTCAGTGAATTTTTAACAGGAAAATCCAAGCTCATAAATTGCTGGGTAAAATCATGACAACTTGCCATGCAGTTTTGGATAAGCTCTGTTTTACCTCCAGACTTGAAGAGAAATCTTACTTACACTCACTGGCATGGCAGAATCCTTCTTTTCCTTTCCCCACTACGTTCCCTCAGCAAGGATCCCTCAGCTTCCTCTAAAAGTAATTGAGAGGACAGGATTTGACCAGATTGGTCCATTCCCATGTTGTTGAAATTACTGAAATTTTTAGTTTTCCATGCCCAAACAGCCCCCATCTTGTACATCCAAGAAAGGGAAGTTTCCCAAAATTTCTGGGAACTTTATGAGCTGAGGAACAGTACAGGGAAGGGAAAAATCAGATGTCTGCCTCTGGAAATTCTGCTTTTCCTTGCTACCAACCATGGAAACGCAAAGAACACGAAAATGGTGTGAAATGCAGAATCCTAAAGGTGGGAGAAGCAACTGAGTGATGATTTCAGATGTTGCTAGAGGAGAACACGTGCAGGAATTAGGGCTAACCCAGCGCCTCTGGGGAGGAAGGATCCACTGCCTCCCCCATACAGCACCTTGATCCCTTTGCTCAGGCAAAGAGGAGGCTCTGATGCAGATCCTCAAGGTTTTTCCACCAAGGAGGAGAAGTTCTACAGCTTGAAAGAAGTTTCAGGCTTTTCACACTTTAATTTTATTAATTTTAGTTTTGCTAGTTTGCAAAAAAAAGCTAAAATCGAGGCCTGTGCTTCTGTCAGTCATTATTTTATTCACCTCCCAGTTCAGAAGGGGTTTTTGGTAACTTTCTCAAGGAGTAAAAGTCTCAATCTGAGCTTCTCTCCCTACTGAAACTGTAAAAATATGAGAGTTTTGTTGCTTTTTTGCTTTCATTTTGGTCTTCTTCAACCATCACTCCTAGAGGCAAATGCAATGGCAACAGAGAAGCAACACCAGCAGTTTTTAATATTATATATTAATATTGTTGAAGAAATACTTTATCTATCCCTAAAACCACTCTGCTTTCTAAAAACCCCTGCTGTAAATTCAGGATGTTTCCCAAGTACAACATAAAATTCACATTTGAAACCTGTAACTAATGGGAACACAACAAAACACCCTGCACTGACCACTACTACAGAGGAATTATTTCAGATTTCTGTCCTGTGCTCACAAGGTTGTGAGACAGCCAGGCATCACATTCTCCTCAGAAATCTCATCCACTGTGGATAAAGGTTAAATTTAAATGTTTTCAGTGCTAAAATGATCATCTTTCACGCAGCATCTTGCTGTATCAGCCTTTAAATAAATAAAACCACGACCAAATGATTTTGCCAGGCTATATTCATCAACGACAGGAGGAAAACTCTGCTCAGTAGGGCACCTGTGGTCATGTTGCCCTAAAAAGGGGAAAACCACAACATTTTGGACACTTGTAAAACCAGTGAGAGCTTCAGATTCCCCCAGAGCTGTGATTTCATCCTTCAAGTTCACCCTGATGCACTTGCCCAGCTCGAAGACACAATGGGTCGTTAATTAGCCTGACACAATGGGTCGTTAATTAGCCTGACCTTCAGCACGAGGCAGGTCACTGACCCAGTTCTGGCTCTTCAACTTGAAAGATTTCCACAAGTTCCAGAGAATTATCCCATGCAGGTGATGGTTACGGAAAGGGAACTTCCATTCTTTTGAAAGAGACTCTTCTGATGAAGAATTTTGCCCTGATATCCAATTTAACCTCCCCTGGCAGAGCTTGAGGCTGTTTCCTCTTGTGCTGTCCCTTGTTCCCTGGGAGCAGAGCCTCTCCTGTCCCCACCCTCCCGTCAGGAAGTTGTAGAAAATTAAGGTTGTCTGGGGTTTTTTTAAGCTTTTCTGAACTGGTTTCTCAACTGACTATCACGAGAAATGCTCAATAGTTGAAAACTTACTGAAATCACACATATTTAGATGTATTGGAAGCTGTCCCTGCCCATGGCAGGGGTTGGAACCAGATGATTTTTAAGGTCCCTTCCAACCCAAACCATTCTGGGATTTAAACCTTTCTGGCAACCCATACACTGGAGGTGGGTCAAAATAAATCACCCCTCATTGTTACTTATTTAAATCAGGAAAAAATCATGCAAAAAATCACAGCAAACATGATGAAAACAAGAGTGAACTTAAGAAGAAAAAAAAAAAAAGGAACTTGTGCTAAATATTAATTACAGACCCGGTATTAACACAATTCCTAGAAATATTTAGGTTGGATCATAGATAAATTCTACGATGCAAAGTTTCCTTTTCCTCCTTTATACAAGTAAATCCTTTAAACCACAAAGGAAATCCCTATAACTCACCTGGACAGCATCAGATTTTACACTGAGAACCTAAAAGAGTAAATTCTGTTGCTATTTCCAAATGTCAGCTATAGCCACAGGGTGTTTTACCTGTTCAAGTTCATCCCTGTTAGTTAATAATTCATTTACCCTTAAAGCATTACAAACTTTCCCCACACAATGGGGCAAACAGAACCTTTTTTACATTATCCTCAGCTAATTCTCATTTAGGACTCAGGACAAGTGGTTGAATATTAAGAATGGATTATTCTGAAATAATAAACTGAGCTGGAGTGTGACCTGAGACTGAGAATTCTGACCTGAATCCTGCTTAGTTTTTTCTGAATGGCCAAAAAACTTCAGAACTCATGGAAAGAAGGAATTGGATTTGTGTATTAAATTTTTAACTATATTAGAACTCAAGTTCAATAAAGATTTGTTTAATAAAATGTAGTTCAAGTGTTCATGTGAGAGCAACAGACGCTTTGGAAGATTTTTTTAAATGTGTTTTTACTTTTCAGAAATGGAGTGAATGGTGTCAAATAATGTTTTCATATCTTTTAATTTTCAGAGGGAGTAAGTAAATTGTGAGCACATATTTAAGATTCTCTACATTAATAATTGTTTTCAGTGAGAAATGAGAGTGTGGCTCCATTTACCTGCAGCAACTCAAAGTAGTGCAAGCAGTGATAGACTGGGATCAGCATGAGGCGGGGCAGGACGTACTGCACAGCTTCCTTAAATCCTTCAGCTGTGGACTGGAAAGGAAAAAAACCAGGATTATTTACACTGGAACACTCAGAATGTTCACCGGGCTTCCATGAAGTCCAATATCCCACAGAAATATGGAGGCCTCATTAGGTACTGAAGAAATCAGTATCAGTGTCGCCCTCAGAAACTGAGACTCCCAGGTTTATCACTTAAAAAATGAGAATTTTCTTCCCATTCCCAGTAGTTAATGAAGGCAGTAATTCAGCTTGTAAGATGAGGAGAGATTTTGCAAACAGTGGTGAAATTCCTGCCATGTTCCATAGCATAACTGCTGAGGAGAAACTGAATTACCTGAGAGTCAGAAACGAGGCCGCATTCACTGACACCTGACTTGAGCATCAATTTAATCTGGAATAAAAGAATTTCATTCCAGCTTTGAGCTTTAAATTTAGGAGGGAAGGAGGCAAAGAGCCTTCCTTATTCACTCCCCAAGGAGTATTTAAGAGTGAGATGATCCAGCTCATCGAGGCCTCAGAGCTGGAGAGGAAGGGCTCAGAGGGATCTCATCCTGCAGAGACGCCCCAGTGAACCTCAGCACCACTAAACTGGGCTGAACTGGGAGCACCAGTGACCCACCACTTGCTCAGCAGCTTCTCTGAGAGCATTTCTGAACACCAGCTCAGCCTGAGCAGCACCTTTAATAAATCTGCCACACTGGCAGAGGGAAGTAATAAAACAATCAAAGAATCACAGATTATCCTGCTGGGCAGCAATGACTGAGAAATTATTGAAGAATTATTCCAGAAAAAGCACCAGTCACAGCCTCAGTGCTGAAGGAAGCCTTGGATATGCACAGAAGAAAATGAAAAGATGGTGTTTGTGTGTCTGTGGTTGGCTTCACAAGGCAAAATAGAAGTGGCAGAGTGTGAGAATTCACCCTCTGTTCTCTAACAAGATGTGAGGAGAAAAAAACCTGCAAAACACTCATGGATGGGGCAGAGCTGTGCCCTGTTTTTACACCAAGAGGCAAAGTCAAGATATCTCACACTGAAGAAAGGGCAGGGCCTTGAGGATTTCTCCCTTAGTTGGAAAAATTACCGACAGAATTCAAACCTTTGAAATATGAGAACTAAAGCCATTGAGTATTTCTCATTTGCACTCACCTGGAAGTGGAGAGCCACAGCAGGTTTTGCCATCAGGTTATTAAAATGCTCATGAAATTGTGGAGAGAGAATATCCTGGGACAAGGTTTCATACGGATCAAAGGCTTGCTCCTAAATAAAAACACAGAATTACACACAGAACGGAAGGATCCAAGATATTTCTGTCCCAGCTGGTACAATAATTCCCTTTAATAAGCTGATGGAACTTTTCAAGAAAATATTGATTTTGCAAAACAAATATTGAGTAAACCACAACCTTTTTTCACTTCCAGCTTTTAAGTGCCCAGCATTTCCTTGGCACTCCTCAACCTCCCCATCTTTATGGCCGACACAAACTTGGTTGTACTGAAGCACTGGGAACCAAGAGAGGTTTCTGCTTTTCACCCCATTTCACATGGAATGGCAATTTACCATAAAGATGGACAATGTGGAAACTTGGGACGCTTTTCCACGGAAAATATCTCATCTGGGACAAAGCAACCAGCCTCAGGGGGAAGTCTTCAAGTGACATCAAGGGTTTCAGGTGCAAAAATTATGATTCTGGTTGGAGTATCCAGCTGTGATTCCTTCCACAGGATCAGCTACAGGAGGATGGGATGCACAGGAATCCCTGCAGGGATCATTTGTGGCTGCACAGGAATCCCTGCAGGGATCATTCCTGGCTGCACAGGAATCCCTGCAGGGATCATTGCTGGCTGCACAGGAATCCCTGCAGGGATCATTTGTGGCTGCTCAGGAATCCCTGCAGGGATCACTCCTGGCTGCACAGGAATCCCTGCAGGGATCATTTGTGGCTGCACAGGAATCCCTGCAGGGATCATTCCTGGCTGCACAGGAATCCCTGCAGGGATCATTGCTGGCTGCACAGGAATCCCTGCAGGGATCATTTGTGACTGCACAGGAATCCCTGCAGGGATCACTTGTGGCTGTTCAGGAATCCCTGCAGGGATCATTTGTGACTGCTCAGGAATCCCTGCAGGGATCACTTGTGGCTGCACAGGAATCCCTGCAGGGATCATTCCTGGCTGCTCAGGAATCCCTGCAGGGATCACTCCTGGCTGCACAGGAATCCCTGCAGGGATCACTCCTGGCTGCACAGGAATCCCTGCAGGGATCACTTGTGGCTGCACAGGAATCCCTGCAGGGATCATTGCTGACTGCACAGGAATCCCTGCAGGGATCATTCCTGGCTGCTCCCAGCTGAGCTGTGCCAGGACCTGTCGGGCTGATCCCAGTCCCTGCAGCCTCCCTGGGCTGATTCACTCCTGAGTCACTGGGACCAGCACATCCCTCTTTTCACCTCAGTGCTTGTCAGGCTGCTGGATTTGGGAATACCAACCACCACAAAAAGCTTGTTTGAATGTTGGTGAAGTCTCAAGTCACAGTGGAATCCACAGTGCAAATCCACTGGGGGAGCCAGGCCAATATTTCCTGACTCTCTGCTGTCTTTTGGAATTTTTACTGCATTTTACAAATGGTTTCAGTTTCTTCCACTTAGGCTTCAATCAGTATTTTCATGTTTTGGGTTTGTTTCATGAACATTAAGATTGAAATGAACTGCACTAGGGATCTTCCCCAAGAGATTAATCATAAAAAAAAAAAAGAGTTTTTATGCTTGCAATGCTGCAAAAGTGACTGAAATATGGAATTCTGGAATATTGAAATCGATGGCCTTTGGCTGAAGGAGGGCAGGGTTGGATGGGAATGGGAATTGGGAATTCCTGGCTGTGAGGGTGGGGAGGGCTGGCACAGGGTGCCCAGAGAAGCTGTGGCTGCCCCTGGATCCCTGGAAGTGTCCAAGGCCAGGCTGGATGGGGCTTGGAGCAGCCTGGGATAGTGGAAGGTGTCCCTGCCCATGGCAGGGGTGAAACTGGATGGGCTTTAAGGTCCCTTCCAACCCAATCCATCCTGGGATTCTATGGAGACATCACCCTGATGCCCATGTAAATTATCTCAGGGCAGGGTAAGGGCCTGGGCTGCTGTTTGCCCACTTCACCCCCTCGGTGTGTGCACTGCTTCCCACCTTCGTTCCTTTGTGGGTACTTCAAACTCCTCTTATGGAAACACAAACACCAGAAAACAAATTTACAATCTACTGCCAATCCCCTTGTTTTAGCAGCTGCCTTGTGAAGATCCCTTCAGAGCAGGGAGAAACCCTCTGCCCTGTTCTGAGCTCTCCAGCCACCACCCATCTCCACTTATGTGTGTCAGGCATCAATTTTCTGAATTTCCTCCACACCAGGAAAAAATGTTTTATTTTCCCCACACATGAAATGAATGTTTTATTTTCCCCACACTTCCTTATCTCAAAACCACGACAATATTTATGTTTTTAAACCTTCCAGGGACCTGGTGCTGAAAAAAACCAGACAAAGCAGGAAGATTCCAGCTTGCAGGGGTTGTTTGGTTTTAATTATCCTTCCCAAGAAGCTGAAGGACCTTCATAATGGAAACACTCAGTGAACAACCCTGGCAGTGAGATAAGCAGAGCAAATAAACACTTCACTTTCATATCTCTCTTTAATGATTCCTTTTGCAAACACTGACAGAAAGATGATCTCACCCTGGGAGATGATCAAATCAACAGCTCAGTTATTAAGCAGGTCTTGCTCCATATTAACTGAATTAATAAATTCAAACCTATTACCTTCATAAAGAGCTTGGAAAAATAATCTGTACTTCATGTCCTCTTCAAGTTTTCTCAGTGAATGAAAAATCAGATGAGATTTTCACTCATTGAGAAGGATTTGTTTCCATTAAAGCACAGGATGACTAAGAGCAGCTTTTGCAATAAAATCAGATTTTTTTTCCAGGATAATGCTGCACTATTTCAAATTTAAGGGGTTTTTTTTTCAGTTTCAATATTATAACTACTTTAATCCATTGATCAAACACTTCTCCTTATCATTATAAATCAATTATGCTTCAATAACTGCTAAGACTTGGTCAGCTGGACTTTCCTACATATGAATGGTTTATTGAAGCAATGCCAAGAAAACTTTATCTTTATGGTCTGTTCCTAAGTGAGTGGCACCTGAGCACAAAAATCACTATTTTTTACAGCCACAAAAATGTCATCATTTTCCAGGTGGTGCTGGGCTGTTCATGCAATCCTCAGATGGTAAAATGAAAGATACATAAAAATGAAATAGAAGTTTTATTGTTATTTTTTAAATAAACATCATCATTTTAAGATAAAACCAAAACCTTGCCATTCACCACGTGGTTCACCTGATTTATTCTCTGTCAGCTCAGAACAACTCCTTGGTTTCCTCTGTAATATTGGTTTACATGATTGCTCTCATGTTTTAGGGCCAAAACCTGGGATTAATTCACATCCCAAGGAAAAGCAGATTCCATTAAACCATGTCAAAGACAGCAAAACCTCCATCCCTACCTTGTCATCCACTCCAAGAGTTTTCTTTCCCAACAATTAAAATTGTGTGGTGTGTTCTGAATTGTCCTCTTGCCTCTCAGATCCTGCTTTTTCCCTGTGCACCTCCCTGCTGAATTCCAGAGCCATTCTGCACCTCTTTTGAGGAATTCTGACTGAACTGAGCTCTGCCCCACTTTAGCTTTGTGACTCCCTTCTGTATTTCAGAATAGTTTTAATATGGAGTAGTTCTGAATTTAAAAATCATTCCTTCCAGTATTTCAGTGCCCACTCAAAACAAACGGAGAGAATAATTAATAAACATTCCAGTACGAGCCACACCCAATCCCTGGGCAGTGTTTTCCCTGATTCCTACTCTTTAATATCTATTTTAGAGGTCAGTGGGTATCAACAGCACTTTTGCTACAATCCTGAGCCATAAACTGCTGGTTTTCAATCCTTCCAGGAGTCCCTGCTCTGTGGAGGTATTTCCCATTATTCCAGATGTCAAACAATATATTTAAATTAAAACCCCATTTTGAGTGATTTAATATAAAAAAAAACCCCAAACCACCCCAATTAAACACCAAACCTCTGCAAGGTCCTCAAAGCAGCTGCCAGCCAGGGGGTGAGGGCTGCTTTCATCTGTCATTTCCACAGTGTCCTCGATCAATCCCAAAAGCTTCACTGTCAGCTCGTGGATGTCTGAAATGTTGCTGAATATCACATCAATGTCCTGCAAACACAAATCGTGCCTCAGTCCTGGCTGGGATCATTTACTTGGAGCATGTAAATATCCCAGTGGGTTTTGTCTGAACCAGGAGGTAAACGGAGAGGAGCCAACAAAAAGCAAGGAGAAGTTAAACTCCATGGTCTTCCCAGCCCTCCAGGCTTCCCTGAGCACACCCAGCCTTGCCCAATTCCCACAGCATCCTTCCCAGGAGCTGCTGTGCTCCCAGGACAGGCTGGGATGTGGACAGGCACTCCTGGCCTTTCCAGCTGTCACTGCTCCCTCTGCTCGTTCTTGTCCCACAGAACACAGCAGGATTTACAGGAGGAATTTACAGCAGCTCCAAGCTCAGATCCTTCAAACCCCAGGTGCAACTACAGCAGCTCCTGGGCTCCTTCAGCTGGGAATGGAGCAGGAATTGGCAGCTTCCTTCCCAAATTCTACTTGGAGATTGTTTAAATCCACACACCCAATGAGGGAGCCCCTTCCAGTGTCCTGCATTCCCCCCCTGACCCCTCTGAACTCCCTGCTCAGAATTTGCTCTGGCCCAACCTCCCACTGACCTCCAGTCAGTGCCCAGACCACGGCGACCCTCTTGTGGGAACATGCAATCCCTGGAATATCCTATCCCCAGCTCCCAAACATCATTCCCTTCTCCTCCCACCATCTTCCTTGGAATTCTGTCCCCACATCTGCACCATTCCATCAGCTCCTGAGGAACTTCCACACCCAGCTGGAATGAGAATGGCTCCTGCTGCCTCTTTTTAACCTGCTGGTATCACCTAAAAATCCTGGTTGAGGTTCTGCTGGCCTGTCCCCTTCTCCCTGTCCCACAGGAAGGATCCACCAATCCCTTCTTACTCCTCCTGAGAACAGAATTTGCCACACAGACAATTTCAATGAAATAATTCAATCATTTATCAGAGATTCCCTTCAGAGTTAGAGAATCCACAGCCAAGGGCTGTTTTAATTGGAGTTTCTACAGATGAGGGATAGCTTTTAAATGTCAGTTGAAGCATTCACTGCACATGCAGGTAGATGATTTAATTTTTGTGTTAAGCAAAAGTGAAACTCCACCTAAGTGATCAAAATAACCCAGCTACTGCTGCCATCTGCCAGGGAATTGTGTCCACTGGGCTCCACTCCCATGCTATTAATGGCAATTCCCCCACTGCATCTCACACACAGAAAATGCTCATTATTCACTGACAGACAATAAATCAAATTTCATTTCACTTCCAACACAGTTAATGCAAAATGGCTAAGTTCTGGCTGCTAATGGAGCAATTAGCATTGCCCATCAATAAAGGACTCACGTGAGGGGTGAAGAGTCTCCTGTTGGACAGAAAAGCTTCCCGAAATACTTTGATGATCAGGTTCAGCTCCCGCAGGTATTGCCTTTCTTCTGCAATCTCATTTCTCACCAGGTCGTAGTAGTTGAGCTCCCCAGAAGAAGAGGGCTCGTCCTCACACAGAGAAACCAACCCAATCTCATCCTGATCAAACATATCCATCAAAACCTGGCAAAGAAACCCCGAGAATTACACCCAGCCGGATTTTCACATTTGGCTCCAGCTCAGCTATTTCAGTGTGTTCAGAGAAATCCTTGGAGTTTTTAATACAATCCTTTCTGTGATCACTTTCACAAGGGAGTAATATTTCAACTTTGGCAGCAGGAGGCTGCAGCAGTTGCCAAAGCCATTTTGCCCCTTGGAAGTGAGTACGACCCAGAAAACAAGTTACAATTCATGCACAACCAACTTGGAAAACAAGGCATCTTGCATAAGCCTTGGACAAAACCTCCTGCTGAAGACAAAACTGAACAAAAATGTTTCTCATTTTAATGGGCATGAAAACTAAAGGTCTTTTCTGTGTTATGAAGAAGAGCTGCCACAACAAAGTGACATCAGGAGGGTGTGACAGCAGAGAAATAAAGGACAACATCATTTTCTGTCTTTGCACTGCTTGTCAGAGCTCCTGCTGTTCCAAAACTTAGCCAGGCTTAACTTAAATTTCTGCTGTGACAGATCTGACATGAACAAGGAGAGAAGCTCTGCCTTTGACTTAACTTAGATTTTTGTTGTGACAGGTCTGCCATGAACAAGGAGAGAAGCTTTGTCTTTGAGTAAAACCAGGCTCTCCCTCTGATCCTCCTTTAAATACACCTTCCAAATCAACTAAATTTTTTAAAAAATCACCTCTAAATACTGTTTTAATGCCAACTCTTTACCTTATCAGCACACATTGATACTTTTATGTCCTGCTGGGAGATCTCAAAGTGTCGGATATTGAAAACATAGTTTCCAGCCAGCTTTAAAATGTCAGCTGAGATGTATTCCAAGACAGCCACGATATAGAGAGAGACGTGGTAATCCACCTTGTAGCCCAGGACCTCCTGCAAAGTGAAAACAAGAGAAAACAAATGGTATTTATTCCAGAAATTCATCTAGAATGACAATAAACACATTGAATTTTCGACTGAAATGGATCTTGTCTGTGGTGATAATTCACAGTAATGGGACACCCAAGGCTGAGGACATCAAATGGAAATTGGAATATCTGCCTGGAAGGAGATGCTTGTAAATACTTGTGATATTCTGCAGTATTTTAACAGAGGAAAAGCAACAGAACTCGAAATAATCCCTCCTGTAAAACTGACAGTCATAAAAATAGAATTCCTTTAAGGAAGGCACTTCAGTGGAATAACTCCTGTACTTAAATTTCCATCTCTGTGCTCATTGCAGGACTCTGGCCCTAATGTGGACTCTTGAGAACAGAGCAGGTTTCACTTTCACGGAATCATGGAATGGTTTGGGTGGCAAAGGACCTTAAAGATCACCTCATCCACCCCCTGCCATGCCAACTGAACACTCTGCATCCTTGCACTACATAAAAGAATGAAACTTTAATAATGAAAGTCTGAACAGAAAAAACCCAGGATGAACGTAGCACATGGGAACATGCTCCATGTTCTGCAGAGCTTGCACCACACAGCCTTTTACCTGTCCATAAACACAGGTGAGTTTGTGCATTTGGATAAGGCAGGCTTGTTCTCATTATGTGTTGGGGCATCCTCTGAAAATCAGATTCTGGGCCTGTTCTCACACTTCTAAGCCAGATTTCACCAAAGAACACCAGCAGTGTTTAGGAAGATCTTATTTCACGTTGTTTTCTCTCTTGACACCCCTTCCCCTCTCATCAGCCCTCACAAGCTGAGATGTTGTGTATGTGAACACAGCAAGGAGACCCGAAAAAGTGCTTTAATTTCTGCTTATGCTCCAATAAAGTGTTCTCAGCAGCTGGAAACACCTTTGCAGACCTCTTGATTTTTAAACCCAAGGCACCAGTGACATTCAGCAGTGACTGAAAGGACACTGACACACAACTTGGTTGACAGTACACAAGGAACAGGATCTACTCGTTCCCTCTTCTTCTATTTTGGCTTCTGCAGCATTTTGAAACAAATAAAGGCATCAAAGCAGTGCTGCTGAAGCAGGGAAGGTATTTGGGTTTTATTTATGTTAAAAACTAACTAATCTTTCAAAGTAGAGTCATAGATTAACACACTGATGCCTTGAACACGATGAATTTAAGCATTTACTTTTATTACACCTACAGTAAATTTTATGGTGACTCTTTACTCCCTCTGCCAATAAGAGACACTTCTGTAATTTCACACAAATTAAAGAAGTACATGAAAGGTTATGCTGGGGGGCAATAAAGGTGAGAGGTACCTTCAGTAAAGGATGGATTTTGTCCACAGGGAGCAGGAGGGGGTTCCTTCTTTTCCGCTTCTCGATGGCCGACTGAGCATCAGCAATCGCCCACTTGTCTATGGGGTGAGGAAACGTCTTCTGAACCCGCTCCTGCCCAAACACAGAGTGCACTGAGACCAACCACAGCTACCAGAGAGGTTTAAATAAAACACAGCACAGCAAATTACCTCCCCTCCAGCACAGACAATTATCCTCCTCCTCAGTGTTTGCAACACATCTTCCTAATTGTTCTCTCCTTCCCCAACTTGGCTTCTCTCTTTTCAGCAATCCCAAACAACCTCCCCTCCTTGAGCACCAAGAACTTCAAATCTCCTAAAATGCCTCTTCTTTTTGTCCTTTACAAGAGCAGCAAGAAGTTTTCAGTCTCCACTTCTAGTGGAAGGTGTTCCTGCCACAGCAGGGAGTTGGATACGGATGGTCTTTAAGGTCCCTTCCAACCCAGACTATTCTGGGGTTCTGTGAGACCAGGAGCCCAAAATATAAACACCATCAGGAAGCACGAAACAGTTTACAGGCTACAAAAAAACCCCAAGTTGATATTGTTCCTATTTGAGAAAAGAGTGTAACTTGCCCTACATCAGATGAAGTTTGTGGCAGGAATGAAAAACTGAAGGATGAGCTGGAAAAAAAAGGTGAAATATTTGTGTCCCTTTGATTAAAAGATTTTTGCACATATTCCAAGATCTAACAGGAGGCCCAAGGTCTTCAGAGAGGCAGATTTTCTTAGGGGCAGCTTTTAAGTCTTTGCAGGTGGCCATTTAATGCCCAACTTTCTGATCAGCTGCCAGGTTAACACGGGGTGACATTCCCTCCTGGAGAGCAGCTGACAGCGCTGGGATGGCTCCCCCAAGTGACCCTTCCTTGGGATCCTACCAGGAGATCCTCCCAAAAATGGAGGTAAGGTGGCATTCAGCCATCCTTCAGCTTAGAATCATGGAATTCCACACTGGTTTGGGTTGGAAGAGACCTTAAATCCCATCCAGTGCCACCCCTGCCATGGGCAGGGACACCTTCCACTATCCCAAGGCTGCTCCAAGCCCCGTCCAGCCTGGCCTTGGACACTTCCAGGGATCCAGGGGCAGCCACAGCTTCTCTGGGAATTCCCTTCCAGGGCTCCCCACCCTCCCAGCCAGGAATTCCTTCCCAATATCCCACCTAACACAGGCCCTCCGTGCCCCAACACTGCTTCCCACTGTTTTCTTTAGGAACAATTTGAAGGGCTGTTTCTATTTATAAAACATTTCTAATTTGAGATTTTTAGACCTTGATTCTGCAAATACTTGAGTACAACATTTTGGACAAACAGTTCCATGAGCTCCAGGCTGTTCTGTAAATATCAGCATGATAAACTTCAGAGATCACAGCTCTCATGTTTTCCCTTAACAGCTAAAAACAGCTGAGGAGCAGACCCAATCCCAAGAGCTATTAAGGAACTATTAAATTCTGCTTTTATTTAGTGATACTATAATCTTTATGCATCAGAATTTAAAAAATTAAATCCTAATCCAAAATTAATAATTAATGTTGAATAAAGGGCACCTAATAAGAAACTAAAATCATTTGGGCAATTATTTTGCCAATACATACTTTTTATACAGATATAAAATATATATTTACCTATGGATATAATTTTCTTTCATTTCCATAACACACATTTATAATTTATATTAATAGATATATATCATAATTTTGACACACATATAATTTTTATATATACATATATATTTATGATTCTTTTAATTTCCACAACACACATAGAGAATCCCACACAAAGACTTCATTTTGGATCAGGCTGAAAATCCTGGACCTAAGATTGATGTAAAATTAATACTCTGCAAAGCTCTGTCAGGTCACAGCCACATGGAAGCACTTTCTCCCTCCAGACTCCATTAAACCCTCATTTTGGAATGATGACACAAAAGCTGACAGCTGCAATAATACAAGAGCCTCAGTGAGTCCAATAAAGTCCCAGGAACATCCAACTCTATTCCCTCAGCTGCACAGTGCAGGCCTGACAACAGTAATCTTTCATTGCAATATTTAAATTTTTTTCTTGCATATTTATGTCAAAAAAAGTAGGAAAAATTCTTAAATCCAATGTGCATTCGAGCAGCAGAAAATCCTTTGAAGCATTTTGCATTTATAAAAATATTCCCACAATTTCTCTTCTGAAGCACTGGGTAAGAAAATGAGTTTCCTATTAAATTTGCTTATAAAATCTAAATAGAATCAGAGTATCCCAGAATAGTTTGGGTCAGAAGGGACCTTAAGGATCATCCAGTACCAATCCCTTCCATGGGACACCTTCCCACTATCCCAGGTTGCTCCAAGCCCCATCCAACCAGGCCTTGGACACTTCCAGGGATCCAGGGGCAGCCACAAAGTTGTGTTAAGACGCTCTGGGCTTCCAACCTGCACTGCCCAAAATATCCCAATTAATTTCAGCGATTCCAGAGGCAAACCCTTGGTTCTCCAGCCCCCAGCCCTACCTCCACATCCTGCACAGTCCGTGGCTGGGCGATGCACAGTTTGTTCAGCAGCTGCAGGATCAGCTCCTCAATGTAGTAGAGGGAATCTTCCTTTGCCGAGAGGTTGGGGTGAACCTGCTGCTGGACCTGGCCAAAGGAATTCAAAGAATTAGGATTTTTCTAATGGAAAGCTGTGCCTAAAAACGAATCCCAGCAAAAGCAGGATAACTCCGGATTCCAGTGCTGCAAATTCACACACTTTTAATACTTCTCACAAGTTTTCCTATGGAGTTAAGGTGGTAATTCCTATTCCTGCCAAGTTGGCACCTCTGTGGAGCTACAAACTCCGTGTTTTGCCATTATGGTGGGAAGGAGTTTCAAGCCAAGGCAGATTTCTGCCAACACTGGAGCGAAACAATCCCTGTGGGTAACTCTGAGTTACTCATCCCCTGAATGAGTAACTACAGTGACGTTACCAACCCTAATGAGTGACTGATGGAGTCACTACCTGTAGCAACAGCTCACCCTACCTGGGTGACTGAACAGAGGAGCAGCACGGACCCACCAGAGGAAAAGCAAGGAAAAGCTGACTTCCCCCTCTTTGCAAGGCAAGGCAGGATAACTCCTTTTATCTCACTTCATGGAGATGAATCCCAGCTTTGGTTTCCCAGGCTAAACTAGACCAGACAACCCAAAACAGGCAACCTCAGCATGTGCCCACACAAAAAGGGCTACAATTAACTCATCCTGGGTCAGCAAGGCTGTTTTGTACTAAAAATCCCCCCAATCAAACCACCCCACCTTAAAAAGTCAAAAAAAAAAGCACTCAGGAGCTGGTCTCCATACTCAGTTTTCCCTGGCAGCCTCTCAATCAGGAAAGCACTCACTAGATCTCAAACTATAGCCAAAAGATTCATAAGGAATACAATCCAGGGAAATTCCCTCCTCACCCCATACAAATTCCATGTAAATCACCTCAAAAGAGTCATCTGACATACTCACATTGGCATTCACAAACGGGGTGATAGATTTCTCTAGACAGAAATATCTTTGGGTTGAATTCTGATGCTCTGAAATGCAGGCACAGCCCCTTCCAAAGCCCATGGAACAGTTCCCAAAAACTGGGGGGCTCTGAGGGCTTCCTCCAAATTAAGGAGAATCCCAGAATGGTTTGGGTTGGAAGGGACTTTAAAGATCACCCTGTTCCCCTCCTGCCATGGGCAGGGACACCTCCCACTATCCCAGGTTGCTCCAAGCCCTGTCCAACCTGGCCCTGGACACTTCCAGGGATCCAGAGGCAGCCACAGCTTCTCTGGGAATTCCATTCCAGGGCCTCACCACCCTCACAGCCAGGAATTCCTTCCCAATATCCCATTGAGCCCTGACCTCTGCGAGTTTGAATCCAGCTGCCCAATCTTGTTGTAAAGTTATTTTATAGTCCTGTAAACGTGATTTTGCTTTCTGTGCCTCAAAGATGAATCTCTGCTTTACACAACTGATTCCAAGCTGACACGGATACAAGACCCTGAAAGAGAGAAAGAATCCTCAAGAAAACCAAACCCAGTCCTTGAAAACTCTTACTTAAGACAGCAGGTTTTCAACAAGAGCCAGAGCATTTCGTGTTCTTCCTGAACATGAGAGTTTAATTCACAAAACAATGGAAAACCAGGAAGTGCCGAGTTAAGGTCCCGCCACGTGTCTCTCAGAGAGCACCACTACAGCCAGAGCAGGACCCAGCAAGGAAATCAGCTGAAATTCTGTGTCCCTGCAGTGAACTCTTAATGATGCTCCAGAGAACTGACAAGAACAGAACAGTAAGAGGAGGAGGAAGATGAGGAGAAGATGGGAACTCCCATTCCCTGGATCACACCGCAGCCGTTCTCCTCCCTCCAGTCATTTGTTTCAGACTTTGCTGCACAAAAATGACTTCATTTGTACCTGACTTCAGTTCCCAGGTCTAAACAGCTCATGCCATACTCCCCTAAACTTTCTTGGGAGCACAAGGATGTCCAGCCCAGCTGAGGAGCAGCAGAGGAGCACAGAGCTCTCCTTAAACAGTGACAGAGAATCTCAGCTTCGTATTAGGAACACAAATCATGGAATCCTGGAATGGCCTGGATGGTACTTAAACACCATCCAGTTCCACCCCTGCCATGGGCAGGGACACCTTCCCCTATCCCAAGGTGCTCCAAGCCCCGTCCAGCCTGGCCTTGGACACTTCCAGGGATCCAGGGGCAGCCACAGCTTCTCTGGGCACCCTGTGCCAGGGCCTCCCCACCCTCCCAGCCAGGAATTCCTTCCCAATATCCCATCCATCCCTGCCCTCTGGTACTGGGAAGCCATTCCCTGTGTGCTGTCCCTCCATCCCTTGTCCCCAGTCCCTCTCCAGCTCTCCTGGAGCCCCTTTAGGCCCTGCAAGGGACTCTGAGCTCTCCCTGGAGCCTTCTCCTCTCCAGGCTGAACCAATCCGACACGCTCAGCCTTTCCTCACAACTGTTCCATCCCCCAAATCATCTCCGTGGCCCTCTCACTGTCCTGGAGTCAATCTTCCTTTGAAAGGAGCAAAACCAACAACAAAGCCCAACATCTCTTGCTTGAGACAACTCTCCCCAGAGGATGCAGAAGATCAGCTGCCACTTGAAATGAGTCTGCCTGCAGCATCCTGAAAGGTCCCAGAGGTGCTTCTGCACTCCCCAGCTTTCAGAGAAGTTATTTTGACATAAATGCTGAGAAGAAAAAAAATATTTTGTATCAAGGCAGTGTTTTTCAGAGCAAAACAAAAATACTGTAATAAAAGCTGTGCACCAGCTGATCAAATCAGATGCCACTGGATCAAGGAGAGAACACTCATTCTTTACAGTACTCCCTAAATCCTGACTGAGAGGCCTGGAAAAGCAAGGAGAGACTGATAAAGCACTGAATGCATGGAAAAAAGCAGGAGGAATTACTGGGGATGTTTCTTACAGAAGGGACATTCACTGATCTCAGGTTCACACTGAAATATCTGAGCACAATTATACAAACTGGCACGGAATAAACACACCAGAGCTACACAGGATAAATTTTGTCCGGTAATGGTTTCTTTTAAGGGTCAAAATACCCTTTAAAAATCCACAAGGTGTTGCACTGATGAGCCAGAGCTCTGCTGCAAGAACCTGAGCAGAAGGGAGCACAGAAACCAGATTTTTTACTTTTTTATCTCTGAAACAGCAAAGTGTCTGAAGTCATTAAAGAGAGATTAGGATTAGCAGGACTAACTAATTTTTGCAGTGTCATTCACACAGGTTTAGTCCAAGCTGTCTCAAGGAACAGAAATTAAACAACACGTACAAGAGAGGCATTTAAACTTGGCCTTAAGGCCCTTCTGGGGGACCCAATTTTATTTTACATTGAAATTCCTAAACTGCTCCTTCTCTTGCTCCTCAGCTTTTCCCTACTCTTCCACCTCTTCAATGTGTATTTGATAAAAATCCTCAAAAGCTTCTCCTCAAAATTCCTTCTCAGTGAGATTTTATTAATCCTCAGAGCAAGGAGTCTGTTCAGAAAAGATGAGGATGAAAACTTTTCATGGAGATAAACAGTATTAAAACTAGAAACAAACTGATCTTATTCCTTTTTTTTTTAACCAATATAATGGCAGGGTAAATTTTGAAGCACACGAATTCTGTATCTCAGACCTGGGGAAATCCAGAAGTCCAGAATACAAAAGCATTGATCAAAGGGTTCCATTTGAAATGACAAAAAGCTGAGGGAAAAAATAGAGTCAAAACTGCAAGGAACTTTTTTTTCGCTTGTTCTGAGGCTTTGGCTACAATACCTAAATATATTTTGACTTAACAGATGTATTTTGATAGTAAAAACACATCCAGAAAGCTCCAGTTGCTCCACAGTGAGCACATGAGCAAAACAAGAGATTTTTCATTTAAAAAACCCCAAGAACAGGAAATTCCCAAATCCATGACGTGCACATCGAGTCTGTGGGCAGCACATTCCACCATAAAAATATGGATCCATATTCCTGAAAGACTTGGCAAAAATATCCCAGCTTTCTACTCCTATTCCAAACGACATTTTCAGAAAATTCCAGTATTACCTGAGATTTCAGAACAAGAAGTTTCTCATTTCAACGTCTGTGTTTTAATTCCTTCTTATCTTTTCTCTCCTAAAGATAACCCTGACCATGAGAAACATAAAACATCTACTCCAAAGTAATTTTTAACCCCTCATCTGGATGATGCTCCAGAGGAAGAAGCGAATCAAATGGAGCAACTTAAAGGCTTCTGCTGCTTTTACTCAGGAAAATATTCCCAATTTTCAAGCATAATTCTTTAGAAAGAACCACAAAGACTTAAATACTTGAAGAGAAATCCCCAATAAAAACGCACTGTCAACTTTTTTAAAATAACCACACGGATTTCTGATTTTATTTCCAGTACAGCAATTTCTGGCTGGCCCGTCTTTCTTAAATCAGACTAAAACATGCTGAGAGAGGAACAGCACGAAGCAGTCTCTTAAGTAAAAGAGAATTTTTATCTACATACAGCATTTGGAGTTTTTTACTGAAAAAAAACTTGAAGCATGATTTGCAAAATAAAATTATCCCTCAACTGACTGTACAGGAGTATTAAAAAACCATCTTACACCACCACTTTGGTGTAAATGTAATATTTTTTCCATCTTTAGCTATTTAAATAATCCTCTCCTCCAGTATACTCCAGTTGAGGGGAGGGTGAATTAAAGCAGGAATGATGGATCTGACTCTGAAATAGCATCAAAGACTGTCTTAAAATCTCCTGGGAAGGCGGCTTGGTGCCCACAGAAAAAAAACCACATTAATAATGACACAAATACACATAAATTCTTCTTTCTCCAGTTAATTGTTTCCTTTTATACAGAGTCAAGGAGAAACGAAAATGTGGGCTTGTTTACATGTACACAAACTATATATACATCTTAATCTTAAAAACTGACGGAAAATTAAGTGCTTGGATTTTATCCATCCACATAAAATGCTTTGTTTAAATTGAGATAAACCCTGAGGGAGCCCAGCACAGCCTTTGCTCTGTGATAGGGGAGGGAAACACCACGGCCAGCATGGAGGTGGCTGTGCCCTCATCTGAATTAATGCTGACAGTTCTCCCAAAACTCTTCCACAACAGCTGAGAGCTGCTCTGGGCTCTGAATTCAGCATTCATGGGCTCCCTCTTCCCACTTTTCACATCCCATCCTTCCCAAGGAGAACGGCTCAGTGAGGTAGATTGAATTATTCACACCTGGAATCTGAATCCCAGAAGGGTTTGGGTTGGAAGGGAGCTTAAATCCCATCTCCTTCCACCCCTGCCATGGGCAGGGACACCTCCCACTGTCCCAGGGTGCTCCAAGCCCTGTCCAATCTGGCCTTGGGCACTTCCAGGGATCCAGGGGCAGCCACAGCTTCTCTGGGCACCCTCCCAGGAAAGAATTCCTATAACCTGGAGACGGTGCAGGCCCTCAGAGTAATTCCTCCATGAACCAGCTGGTCATTGAGATGACATTAAAATATCAGGGAGAACAGAGGCCATGGATCCAGGAAAGCCACGTTTTCCACATGAGTAACCCTCCGGAACCACTCATGTGAAAGGCTGGCACAGAGGGAATCAGTGAGGTAATTAGAAAAGCAAATAACAGACTCCACAGCTCCTCTGGAAGAGATTAGATAAGGGCTGCGCTGTGCAAAGAGAGAGGTGAAAACCCAGGGAGAGCAGGAGGAGGTGGACAGGAGACACTGCAGGAGGTGAGGTGGTTCCTTGGGATAACACGAGAGAGGTGGGATGAGAAGATGGGAAAAGCACACACTGGGATTGGGACTGGAGCCCGGTGCTGAGGGGGTAAAGGCACCACAATGAGGTGAATGACGGCAGCGAACGGCTCCGGTGGTTTTTAATTCCTGTGCCTGCTCCCCAAGCCAAGGCAAACACTAATTCCCATTTCCACTTGAACAACACAGGTAGGAAACGTTTCTCCTGCTGGAGCTGCCAAATGAAATCACAGCATTCCTATTAAACACCTGGGATCGAAATCCACCTTCATCTCCCACCAGTGGCTGCAAAAACTCTCCTGTTACCATTTGCCAAGCACAGATTCCTGCATCAGGAACTTTGTAAAAACGAAAAAAGGTGTGAAAATAATAGGATTTAAGGAAAAGGACCAGCCTCCCCTTTGGTTCCAGGCTGATGCATCCATAGAATCCCAGACTGGTTTGGGTTGGAAGGGATCTTAAAGCCCATCACATTCCAGATCCCTGCCATGAGCAGGGACACCTTCCACTAGCCCAGGTCATTCAAATTCATGTTTGTAGCAACTGCAAAACTGCAAAGGTCCAGACTTCTGAGCTCAAATAAAGATATTTATGAGAAGCTAAATGACCTAAAAGATTTCAAACCTAAATGCAACTATTATTTTAAAACTTCTTAACGAGCAACTTTCCTGTTGGAATTATCATGCATTAAATAATAATGGATGCTAATGAAATTAGAATGCTTTAAATAATAATCCATTATAATGAGGCTATAATACATTAAATAATTCTAACCCAAGGGGAGCTTGATCCTGGCATGGAATAAGGTTGGGACACCCCTGCACCTCCTGACCTTAACCCCAACCCTGCAACCTCACACATCACCCAGAGTAACTCCCACATGTTTTAAAATACAGAAGCACTGAACTAATGTAAACTTCAAAAAAAAGTCCTCAAAATGGTCTTTTATATCTGTCTACGCAACATTTGCTAAGAATAAACCCTTTAGTCATGCTCCAGAAATTTGATGAGTGGTCCAGAGCAATGGTGGAATTGTTTTAGAAAAGGCAAATAGTGCCCAGTGCCAGGATTATCCCGACATGTGGTGCCTGCAGAGCCGTGGGGATTAACTGTTTGACAGGCTCTGTTTGTGCATCGTGGAGAAAACCCAAAACAAGAATCCCTGGGAGATGCTCGTGAACTTCGTTTAGAAAAACCAAAGAGCAAAGCAACTGAACACTCAGCTCGTGTTTGCAGAAATGCATTTTTAATTCGCCAGTGGATTTGTGAGAACACACACCAATGACAATCATGGAATCCTGGAATGGTTTGGGTTGGAAGGGAACTTAAAGACCATCCAGTGCCACCCCTGCCACGGGCAGAGACACCTTCCACTGTCCCAGGCTGCTCCAAGCCCTGTCCAACCTGGCCTTGGACACTTCCAGGGATCCAGGGGCAGCCACAGCTTCTCTGGGCACCCTGTGCCAGGGCCTCCCCACCCTCCCAGCCAGGAATTCCTTCCCAATATCACATCCATCCCTGCCCTCCGGCAGTGGGAAGCCATTCCCTGTGTCCTGGCACACCAGGCCCGTGTAAAATGTAAGCTCAGGACACACAAGAATATTTTAAGGTGAATAAATCCATATGTGCAAATCCAACAACACATTCCTCACTATTTTTAAAAACACACATTAATTCTATGGGGTCATCTGGTTTATTTAAAAAACCTGTTCCAAGTGCCTGCAATAGAAGTTTATTCCAGGTAGCAATGGAAGGCATTTGGTACAAACGAATTTTTCAACTACAATTCCCAAAAACCTTTTATGCAACGCACACCCAGGATATTAAACTGGCACCTCCAGTGGGCTGGAGGGAGTGACACACTCAGCTGCTGCCTCTGAAATTCACACAGGACTGGAATTCCAGGCTCAACCTGCAAAATAATTCACCTCTGGGGAGTTCCATCTGGGATTCAGCAAGGACAAGCTGTGGCACTGGATCTGTGCTAGGAAAGGTGGTCCCAAAACCAAAAAGCAGCTTTAGAAAAAGGGTTTCATAATTCAACATCTTTCTCTACAAAGGCCACGGGGCCAGAACAGCAGTAAACCAAGCAAAGCAAAACCAACCCAAACACGTGGAGAAATGAAAAATGGGGAGAGCAAAACCTTCCAGCACCACGGGAGAAATCCCACTCCCAAGGAAAGCCCCCAAGAACAGCATTCCCCAAGCACCAGCACTCCTGGCCATGGCCACATCCACAGATCCAAACCCACCCAGCACTGGAAACCCTCTGTGATTCCTGCTGGAACAGCTGCCTGAGCGTTCCCAGAATCACTGAAATCGTGATTCTTTAATAACTAAAATCAGTTCCCAGGTCAAAAGCCTTTAACAGGCTCAGCCCCCGGATGTGTTTGAGGTGATTTACCTGCTCCAAACAGCAGCTCAAGTCACTAAACCTCAGTGACCACATAAAAATATGGTTTTCTTCTGATTCATTTACTTTGAAAGGACTTTTATATCGAATTACCCTCACTCCCTACTTAGATTTCCAGCACAGCAGCAGAAGAAAAGAAAGTGTTTTAGAGCAAGGATGTGCTCGTCCATCTCCCAGCTGGAAGAGAGGCAAGACATGAAACTGCTTTTAATTTTCCAACTTGCAAGATTCCCAGGTGCCAGTGCTAAGGATGGGGGCATATAAATGCATAAAATCTGGCTTAAAGATATTGTACCATTTAGCTTTGGGATTTTCCTGAAAAAACTTCCACTGTAAGGTAAAATTGGGCACTCCCTACTAATATTAAAGAGTATAAATGCATATAAAATATTGTTCAAAAGACACATTCTCATCTTTTTTTTCATGTATTAAAGCAAGAACTGATGTGTTTTACCATTTTTAAGTGTCCACTGCATAGAATTAAAGTAAAGCAAGAGTTTAAAAGTGGTTTGACAAAAAGAAGTGACCTTAAACTTGCTGAGTGCATAATGAAGAGACTGGAGCTCTTCAAATCATGTTCTGGACTTAAAATCCAAGCAGCAAGGAAATATTCTTTATTGTTAGTGAACTGCATGGCCTCCTTACCCAGCTCCACATCTTTGTGTATTTTAGAATTGAATATTTTTCACACTTTAACATGGACGAGGAAAACCAAAACCTTTCCTCTTTTTCTGCTACCAGCTTCTCTCTCCTTCAAGAAGTGCTCATTGAAAAGAAATGTTTTCAGGAATGGGAAATAACATCCAGGACATTAAAAAAATAGGTTAAAAGATAAAAAAAACCCCCTCTATTTCAGGTGTTCAACTAAAAAATTACTAAACTTTCTGTAAGGTTTTCATCACAAAGCAACCTGCTCGGAAGGATCTCAGCTGGCCAACAAGTGGATTTTTAAACCTCTTCAGGACAAAATCAGAGACTGTCTGAAAACAGTGGTGATAACAAATTTGGTTTAATAAATTGGGAAATTAAGAGAAAATTTGAGGCTTTCATACTTTGGATTTGTTTCTTCAGCTCTCCTAGAAGTAGTGGAATAGTCCTCTCAGAAAATCTTATTATCCAAGTGATAAAATGTTCTGGTTTAAACATCTCCTTACATTAAAGAGTATCTTTTAAAGAATGCATTAAAACTGGGAGCGCTTCCCTAGCAGCCCGACTGCCAGAACTGACAATGATACAGTTTTGGGTTGACTCACTGATACTGTGTGTTCACACAAGAAATGCACATTACAGCCCGATTGCTTCATGCTCCAGGGTGGGTCCTGCAGACAAGGAACTTTCCCAGGGAGAAAAACCCTGGCTATAAGCAAATACACATTTTTTGCAGGCAGTCATTGGCATCACAACTGCGTTTCCTCTGGCTTTAGAAAGTTGAATTCCTGCTCTTTTCACCAAAACCAAATGCACAAACAGAAAGAATGGTAAGAGCAGCATGAATCCACCAACTTCTGCAGCATTTGTATTTTAGGATGATGAAAACACCTCTAAATTTTAAGGAAATCTTTTTGCAGCTGTACCTCACGTTTGGGCAGGTGCTGGTTGGTGTTAAGGGGCTGCTTTATGTCAGATTCCAGAGAGATCAGGAAAAGAACAGCCTGGCATTCTCCAAGACACTGAAAAGCAGCTACTACGAGGAGGAGATTTTAGAGGAAAGAGCAGAAAATCCAGGATTCTTCAGACAGGCAATTAGTGGTTTCTATGCCAGCCACAAGACTACTTAGACAGGGACCCAAAACAAATGCAAATCTTTTATTCTATTAAAAAAAATAACGGAGAATCATTATCCAACAGCATCACTACATCTGTTCTTGGAAGAAAGAGACAAACCACTCAGCATTGCCTAAAGTACTTGTACCCCAGTCCTGCCCAGCAGCAGAGATCCAAATCAGCAAGTATTTATGGGCAGAACTGTGGAATAATCCTCAACCTTTGCCAACGACACAGAGCAGGACATTGCTCCCTCCAGCCTCAATTTAACCCAGTCCCTCCACGACTGAGGGTGTCCTATGGAAGGGGGGGTGGGCTGGGGGCTTCCCTGCTGTGCAAACACATCCTAAAAATACGGATTCATCTCCTGTGTGGTTTCCCACATGGTTTCTCTCATTTGTGCAGTGGGCAGAATGTGTCACAGGGTGGCTTTTCCCTGCACCACACGTGGCTGCTCTCACAGGTGTCACCTGCGTGTCAGAAACACCTCAGGTGAGTGCTCAGAGAAGGAATCTGGTTCAGGAAAGAGCCTGGAAACGCTGTCAGGAGAAACGCCGTGGGGAGGGGATGAAGGAGGGGATGAAGGAAGGGATGAAGGAAGGGATGAAGGATGCCAATCCCCTGCACATCAGCAACGTTATCAGGGTGCCCTGAGAAGCCGTGGCTGCCCCTGGATCCCTGCAAGTGTCCAAGGCCAGGTTGGACGGGGCTTGGAGCAGCCTGGGATAGTGGAAGGTGTCCCTGCCCATGGCAGGAGCTGGAACTGGACGG
The DNA here is from genome assembly GCA_014706295.1 of Lycocorax pyrrhopterus obiensis. NCBI lineage: Eukaryota > Metazoa > Chordata > Aves > Passeriformes > Paradisaeidae > Lycocorax > Lycocorax pyrrhopterus. Next base: position 62,615,185 of record JACSVZ010000007.1, on the reverse strand, counting down.
GATTTAAGATCCCTTCCAACCCAAACCAGTCTGGGGTATCAGTCCCTGGAAGCAAGAGCCCCAATTAAAGCGGAGAGCGAACTTCAGCGAGCGCAGGTGACGGAGAAGCAGCGCCCGCCAGGTCCCTCATCACCTGCAGCATCCCCACACGAAGCGGCACCGGCTGGCCCTGAGGGAGGCGCGGGGGGCTCCGGGGCCCTTCCCAGTGCTGCCCGCGGCCAGGGCGGGGGCCCGGGCTCCACCTGCCCGGAGCTCCGGGACGCGGGGCAGGGTCCGAGCAGGTGCCGCCGCTCGCCGCCGGGACTGACCTTGCGCAGGGCGGGCACGAAGAGGCCGCGCCATTTCGGGCCGTTCTCCTCGCCCAGGAACTCGTAGGGCTGCGGCGGCGGCTGCATGGCGGCCGCTCCGCATCGGCGCCGGGCCGCCGCGGTGTCGCTGCTCACCCGCCCGGCCGGGCCGCCATGGCTCGGCGGGGCCGCTCGGGGCTCGGCGGGGCCGCTCGGGGCCGCTCGGGGCGCGGGGAGGCGCCGGGCGGGGGTCGGGACGGGCCGGGCCGGGCCCCGCTCGCTGCGGCCCCGCTGCCGCCGCCGCCCGCGGCCGCCGCCCTGCGCGCCTGCGCCGCCCGCCCCGCGCGCCCCCTGCGGGCAGCGCCCGGAACCGCGGGAGCCGAGCGGGGACGGAGCTCCCGGCACGGAGCCGTGCCCTGCCCGGGGGAGGTTTCCCTACCTAGAGGATACTTCCCCGCCTGGAGGATGTTTCCCTAATTGGAGGATGTTCCCCTACCTGGAAGCAGTTTTTCTGAAGGCTGTTTCCCTCCCTACCTGCAGGCAGCTTCCATCCCTGCCTAGGGGCTGTGCCTCTCCCTTCCTAGGAGGATGGTTCTCTCCCTACCTGTCATTCTTCCTGCCTGGATGCTATTTCCCTACCTGTAGGCTGTGTTTTTCCCTACGTGGACACTCTGCCTCTCCCTGCCTGGATGATGTTCTTCTTCCTACCTGGAGGCAGTTTTCCTCCCTAGCTGCAGGATGTGCCTCTCCCTACCTGAAGGTTATTTCCCTACCTGTAGGTATGGATGCTGAAAAAGCTCCAGCAGAGAATTTCTTCAGCTCTCTGCAGCATTTTTGTGAGAGCTTTGTCTTTCCCATGCGAGTAACTCAAAACAATGTTACAGTTTTGTAAACTTCTTGCAGCTGCAGGTTGTTTTGCAGAATTGTTGTGGTTCTAACTAGAAAAACATTCAGAGATGGGTGTCTTAGAACTTGACCAATCCCCTTAGGGGGTGGATGGCAAAAAACCAATTACTTTATGCCACTTAATACACTTTGTGAACCAACATATAAAAAGCCTTCTGAGAATTCATTAAATCGCTTCCATTTATCCCTGAGCCTGGACTTTGTGTCATTTCTCTACTCCTCCATGGGGAAAACAGCGACATGGAGGCTTCCTAGAGACCTGTGCCTCTTCCTGCCTGGAGGCTGTTCCCATCCTTACCTGAATGCTCTTCTGCTCCCTTCTTGGAGGCAGTTTTCCTCCCTATTTGGAGGCTGTTTCCTTACCTGGAAGGAGTTTCTCTCCCTACTTGGAGGCTGTTCTTCTCCTGCCTGGAGCCTGTTTTCCTACCTGCAGACTGTTCTTCCTACCTGGAGGCAGTTTTTCTCACAACCTGGAGCGTGTTTTCCTCCCTGTCTGGAGGATGTTCTTCTTCCAGCGTGGAGGCTGTTTCCATCCCTACCTGGAAGCTGTTTTCCTCCCTGTTTGGAGGATGTTTTCCTACCTGCCAGCAGTTTCTCTCCATACCTGGAAGGAGTTCTTCTCCCTGGTTGGAGGCAGCATTCCTCCCTTTCTGGAGGCAGTTTCCCTCCCCACTCCAGAGAACACCACTGTCACCATTCCCTTCACCCACTGATCACCCAAACCCAGCCAAATTTTCCCTCATTTCCCTCCCAACAGCATCATATTCCAATCTCACACTTTATATCCCCCCTCCACTCCCCATTTTAAGACCTGTCCACAAAGGGAATGGATGAACTAAACCAGCAAAACAAAGGGCTTTTCTGCCAGTAAAAGCGTGATCCACCTTTGTAACAGATTTCCTGGAGGAGCCTGATGCTTCCAGAGGCAGCAACAGCTCCTTCTGCTCCGTGGCTCGACCTTCCTGCCACACCAGAGCAGCCTGGGAGGTTCCCAACAAAATGTTCATTTCTGTGGGAAGACACTTGTTCCTCAAACCCAAACTGTGAGCAAAAAGAAGAAAGTAATAATGGGGCAGTGGTGGCACAACCCACAGACCCACAGTTCCTACTCCTTCCTGAGTTCAGGACTGCCCTTGCTGGGCACTGGTTTAGATGGGAGATTGGGAAGGAATTGTTCCCTGTGAGTGTCCAAGGCCAGGCTGGACAGAGCCTGGAGCAAGCTGGGATAGGGGAAGGTGTCCCTGCCATGGCAGGGGGTGGAATGGGATGGGATTTAAGGTCTTCTCCAACCCAAACCAGTCCGGGGTTCTATGATTCTGTAACACTTTTGGGGAACAAATTGTGTTTGTCCAAATATTTATTCAGAGTTTCAGGAATTCTCATCCCACCTGTCACAACAGGCCCCGATCAGCCTTAAAGACCAGTCCTGTCGAGTGAGGAAAAGCTGTGAGGTGTGAGAAGCACAGATAAGATAATTTAGGAAGACAAGTTTGGTCATGTGTCCCCCTCCTGAAGTAATTCCTGTTATACAGAGCGATATCCTGCCTAATTCAGCTGACAATTAGCAAATTCCAGTGAAACTCTTCTCTGAGTCAGCAGAAATACACAGACCTTACAGCATTTAAAAAAACTCCACCACACTAATTTAATCATTATAGAAAAAGGCACATTTATGAAGTCATCAAAGTGAGTTAGACCCATTTGAAAAATAAATTAACACTTTTCCACACTTTGTGAGCAACAAGATTGATGCCTGAAACCCTGATATCGTAATCTCTGAAGTTATTTTTATAACAAAAGAGTAAAACCTTTATCTCTGAAAAGATTCATACTTCACAGAATGCTACATCAAGAGCCATAATTTCAGTTTCAAATCAACTTCACCCCCAAACAATCATCACCTGAGAGGAAAAGGCACCGCAGGCTGCACAGGGAAATGCTGACTTAGGACTGCCCCTGTTCTCTGTCTGCTTTGCATTTTAATGTTCTTTTAGGCTGTTAATACATGTCAGGACCACACCTCGTGTGGGAGGAAGTTGCTTTTGCAATCCTTTTGTAGGATTTACTGTTGATAGGCAACACTTCTGGCAGGGAGGGAGGATAGGATTGTTCCACTGTGGGAAGTTTTACACAGTCCTGTGGCACTGGAAGACTCGGAACAGCTGAATCTCTGCCTAAATTGACCAAAGCTTTGCTCTGAAAAGGTTGTTATTTGAATTTCCAGCAGTCAATTCTCTGGTAAAGTAGATGTCAACAGGACAAAAAATTAAGAAAAAATAAAAATTTTTAAAAAGACAGGTTAAGCCCTTTTTCCCCCCTCAAAAAGTGTCTCCAATCTACAGTAAAAATCAGCCTCACAGCTGCCCTCCTGTACTAACCCACTCTCATTAGAAGGGCTCAGAAATGAACTTTCAAAGGAAAAATTAATGTCCAATTGCCTGGTACAAACTGCCTACAATTATCTGTGTTACCCAACCTCCTGTGAGCATCTTCTGTAAAATCCTCAATACTTTGTCCCCGAGGCCACTAAATTCTGTTTTACAGCAGTTCTGCAGAACACTCCCAGATCCTCAGCTCAGCACCGAGCTTACTTCACATCTCTCTCCACACAGACTCCTCCAGGTGTATCTCTGACAAAAACTGGGCATCACAAGAGTTCAGAGGAGTCACCAGCACTGTCTGAGCTCCCCCTGTGCTGAGGGAAAATGGGAAACCTTCCTGACTCATCCCTGTTCGGGCTCCAAGGGAAGCAACATCAAACATGACTCAATTAAGGCAGGTTTCTGGAACTTCCCTCCCTTCACATTTGCTGTTACAAAGACCATTTTCCCTGGATTGCTCAACTGGCTGGACAAAGATCAGCTCCTTTTGCATTACCAGCACTCAAAGGTAAGAAGAAAGCCAAACCCACTGATGAAGTTCCTGATCAGCGCTGATTTCCCAGCTGTAAATTAAATGAAAAGTGACTGTTTATGTCCATATTTCCATTTCAGCTCTATAAAAAATAGAGAGTGATCAGACAGAGTATCTGAATTGCAGATCTAAATTGACTTGGGTTTGGTAATCCTCTTTAAGCTTATTTTTCTGTGAAATACTCTACATTCACATCGAAGGCTCTCAATATTGTTCTCAATCTCTGATAAAGCCTTTAATTCCATATCAGCAGGGCCCTTAAGCAGAGCTTATCCTTCTATTCCATTACTTCCATGTAATCTAGAGGACTGCAGACTCCAATTTAAATGGAATCAGGGCACACAGAGAGCCACGCCACGGCTGTGGCTTTTCAGACCCACCTGTGAGGAGGCAACGTTGTGACCACAGGCGTGGGAAATCCACGTGGAGAATCCCACCCCCGAGGCTCTCCCTGCTCTGCCTGTGGTTGGAGACCCTCCCACAGGCTGGTCCTGCTCAGGTGGCCAAACCTTCCTCGCCACACCAGGCACCACAACTCCTTCACTCACCACACCGAGGAGTTGTGGGCACAGGAGAACATTCCCAAGGCTGCTTTGGCACTGCCCAGCCGTGCCAGCGCTACCCTGGCAAGCACCACGCTGCCTGGTGGCTCCGTGTCCTTCAGGGGAGGAGTCCCACGTTGCAGAGGGGCAGAACCTGCCCGTTGCCGCGGGGCGGTCACAGCTGGAAGCGCCGCTCCACCTCGTCGGCGATCACGGCGGCGATGGCGAGGGAGGAGGTGGCGGCGGGAGAAGGGGCGTTCCTGACGTGCAGGACCCTGCTCCCAACGCTGCCGGTGCCTCCATCGAACACAAAGTCATCCACCAAATTCCCGTCGCTGTCCAGAGCCTGAGCTCGCACGCCAGAGGGACCCCTGCAAAAGCAAGGAGGAGCTCGCCAGCAGGAGGAAAACGTTATCCCAAGTCGGGAAACCAATTCCCGTGACAAGGTGTCCAGGGAGACAGTGAGGAGGGATGAGAGTGGAGACAGAGCCTTTTGGGGGAGGTTTAACACTCAGGAGGCAGAGTGGGGGATGTCCTGCAGTCCTGGGATCATTGAGGTGGGAAAAGACCTCTGAGACCATCGAGTCCAACCTGTGACCTTAAAGCTCATCTCATTCCATGGGCAGGGACACCTCCCACTATCCCAGGCTGCTTCAAGCCCTGTCCAGCCTGGCCCTGGACAGAAGGAGGATCCAGGGGCAGCCACAGCTTCTCTGGGCACCCTGTGCCAGGGCCTCACCACCCTCACAGGGAAAAATTCCTTCCTAATATCCCATCTGAACCTGCTCTCTGTCAGTTTGAGGCCATTCCCCCTTGTCCTGCTACTCCAAGGCCCTGTAAATAGCCCCTCCCCATCTTTCTGCAGGTTCTCTGCAGGCACTGCAAGGCCACAACGAGGTCACCCCAAAGCTTCTCCTCTCCAGGCTGAACAATCCCAGTTCTCAGCCTTTCCTCCCAGCAGAGCTTCTCCATCCCTCTGATCATCCTGGTGCCTCCTCTGGACTGGCTCCAGCAGCTCCACGTCCTTCCTGTGCTGGGACCCCAGAGCTGGAGGCACCTCCATGCTTTGGTATCATATATTGGTGGAGGAAGGGACTAAACCCATGTCACGTTTTCTGCTGTTCAAATAAGAGATTCACCAAATGGGAGAAGTTGCTTTTACCTGAGAACATCATTGGTGGTGACCTCGGGGATGAACTTCTGCAGCTGCTTCACCTGGGCGCTGAGGGAAAAGGCTCTGTACAGCTCCCCCAGGCCGTGGGACACGTTCCTCAGCACCAGCTTCCACAGCCCACTGCAAGGGGAGGAACAACTGCAGTGAGGGAAAACCTGCCTCAAAATGCACCAGCTCCAGCTGCTGAAAAAGGCAGCAAATGCAACTGCAGGGCACAAGTTCCCATTCCCAAAATCGGGAATCACATAAGGCTTTCTATTTGAGGAATACATGTTTGCCCTTCTCTGCTTCAACAAACCTTGCTCACAGAGCTGTGGAATTGAATTAACTCTGAATTCCAGTCCTGGAAGTGTTCCAGGCCATGTTGGATGGGGCTCGGAGCAACCTGGGCAGGGACACCTTCCACTGTCCCAGCTTGCTCCAAACCCCATCCAACCTGGCCTTGGACACTGCCAGGGATCCAGGGGCAGCCACAGCTTCTCTGGGCACCCTGTGCCAGGGCCTCCCCACCCTCACAGCCAGGAATTCCTTCCCAATATCCCATCTATCCCTGCCCTCTGGCAGTGGGAAGCCATTCCCTGTGTCCTGTCCCTCCATGCCTTGTCCCCAGTCCCTCTCCAGCTCTCCTGGAGCCCCTTTAGGCCCCGGAAGGGGCTCTGAGCTCTCCCTGGATCCTTCTCTCCTTCAGGTGAACACCCCCAGCTGCCCCAGCCTTTCTCTCTTCCCAGCACCCTCTGCAGGTATTTAATGATGCTGTCTAGGTTGATTAAGTTATCACAGTGCATTGGACCAAAACCAATCCTGGAATAACTCCACCAGCACCTTCCAATGAGCAGCCACATTCCCAGACAGGCTGAGACATATCCTGGTAGAAAATTCAAACATGAGACCACACGAAGTCAAACGTCTGGGGCAAGTCCACCCTTATCAGCACAACTGTCTTTAAACACACCAAAAACATGGGAAAAGCAGGAATTTGGGCAGGAAGTGGCTTCCATGGGTCACAATTCAACAAGAGCAGCCAGCAGACACAAACACGAGGCATTACCTGTAGGTTACAGCATCTAGAAAGTCTCCAGGGCTGAAGTCCAGCAGTTTGTAGCCCTCTCTCTTAAAGGCCAACACTGCATTAGGGCCAAGCCAAACGCTGCCATCCATCCTGGGCGTGAAATGGACTCCCAGGAACGGGAACCGAGGATTGGGAACCTGAAGTGGGGCACCAGAGTGATCAGAGTGTCACAAACAGCAAATCTGCCATTTTATTTCCAACCACGGCAACAAAATTCTGAGTCACAGAACCATAGAATTGGCTCTGAGCTGGTTTTGCTGCTTGTTAATTGTGCAGTTGTGGCATGTCATTAATTAAAACACTGGAGAAGAGAGCAGGGCCAGGTAAAGCTGAATCTCAGGGAAAAGGAAAACAAACAACAGGGGAAAAAAAAAAGTCCACATGATTTTCAGGATATAAATCAAACCACAACAAAACCAACAACACCCTGATGTTGTTCACCAGGAGCAATTAAAAATAGAATACAAAATATTAGGAAACTGCTGTGTACAAAACAACCTGAACTTAGCAGGCCTAATAACAAGTATCTGCAGGTTTGGGGGGTTTTTTTATTCCACTTCCTCCCTCCCATTCCAAGACAGGATCCTGAATCATGCCCAGGTGAGAAGGGGTCAGACAAACACCAATGCCAGCATTCCAATTTTCCCAAAGATCCAGTGTTTAGCAGACAAAGCTAAGCTCATATTCAGAACATCAGTATTTAAATGTACAGCAGAATTAGCTAAAATGCTGCCCTAGGAATTCTCCCTTCTTGCTTTATAATTATATTTTCTGTCTGGGATTGCTCCTCTTCATCCCATTGTTTGTCTGTATTAGGTGGTAGGAAGGTTGTCCTTTTTCTCCCACATCTATTTTTTTATGACAAAATCAGCTAATTCAAAAATAAGGCCAAAAGGCAAATACTTAAATCTGAGTGCTGGGTATTAGCACAAAAGATTAAATCCTCTATCCAATAATTCACCACAGAATCCCAGAACCATTTAGGTTGGAAAAGACCTCCCGTGTCATCTGTGAACTTCCTGAGGGTACAGTCAACCCCTTTGTCCAGATTATCAATAAAGAGATTAAACAGGACTGTTATAATTATTTAAATAATAAATAATCATTTCCTGTCATCTCTCCCTGACTTCTGAATCCTGCCTATAGATTTCTTTTAGGATATACAGAAAGAATTCAGAGTTTTCTGGACATGTGACATTGTGATGTTCCATCCTTTCCCTACTAAGAAAACAACCCTACAACCAAAACAAACCAACTGAATCTCCATGCCTGTGTTGTGCATCCCTGTCTGACAAAAACAACCATGGAATTTTGCCCTCTTTCTGTATTTTTAGCAGCTCTTAGGGCACACTGTGACAGACAAACCAGGGGGTACGTACTGGATAAATATTTCCTTTAACCAAGTAACACTTTTCTGGTTTTAGCACCAAATAATCCCCCCGGAACGGGACAATGCGGGGCTCGGGGCTGCAGCCACTGATCTCAGACAGGCGGTCGGAGTAAAGCCCTGCACAGGTCAAAATGTGCCCACAGGAGATTTCCTCACCCTGTGGGAAACAAAAAACACAAAAAAATTCGATGTATCTACTGAAAAAGCACCCAGAAAAACCCCACAACCATTTATATAAATAAGTTAAGTAAGGCTGTTCAGTGATTTGACCCCACAGGGTGAGAGCAGCTGCACAAATTCACAGCACACAGGTATGGAGAGCTGCTAAATATTAAACACCTTATCACCTAAATAAACAAATAAATAAAATCACAAGCTATTATCTATTTATTTAGTGTTTGTTTTGAAATACTATGAGGTTTCTTCTTCAACTGAAAAAGATTTGCACTAAAAAAATCAGTATTTGGTGGAAAAATCTAACAGATTTTGGAAGCTACTTTTAAATGAAAGAGCAAAAATAGGAGAAAAAAAGAGCAGCAGAAGTAAATTTAAAAACTACCAGAGGGGTTGTGAGGTTGTTTTTGTTCCAGATATTCCCTCCTGAAGGTGAAGGGGTTACAACCACAGTTCCTGGGCAGCTCTGACTTGCAGGAACAGCACCTGTCATGCACCTGTTTTACTGAAGCAGTTCTGATGATAAAATGACAATAAAAGGATGCTAAAAGCCTCCTTATCATTTTATGGATGCCAGAGCCCAAAAGTAAACATGGAAGTAGGTGTTTGTCACCGAATGAACAAGTCATAAAAGGAGTCCTTGGAAACACGAGCATCAGACGTGCAAGTAAAGCAGGTAAGGGACATTAAACATCAGGCAGCAGAAAGTTACTGTTTATTATTTTACATAATCACCATCATTATTATTAAATTTGAACATCCTCGTTGTTAAGAACTGATTGCAGTTGTTTTAGCAAACTGATCATGTTGCTGAAAACCTTTTTTTAACCTGTTTTTTTGGAGATGATTAATCCACCAGAAAAAAATCTTAAGAAAAGGAGAAGCAGCTTCCTGGAAGGAATTAAAACTTCTGCCTCATTCTTACCTTTTTGTTCCTAACAATGACTGGGTATTTCAGACCTGAAATGGAATTAGACAAGAGAAGGAATTACTGGAACAAGTAACAGAGAACTGACAGAACAAATAGCTTGTCAGCAGGAAGGAATTTTCCTCTGGAATATCTTCCAAGCTATGGAACAACTACTGTTGTCATAATTAATGCTGTTGGACATGACTGTATTTATTAATTAATTAATAGGGTTTTTATTCTTCCCTCTCTGTGCCAGCACAGATCCAACCTGCCTTCAGGATAAGGAAAATCACAATCACAAGAATACACATGCAAGGTTCAGATAAATCTGATTTTAAGAGGAGAGATCAATTTTACTCTCACTTTCTTCCATCAGCTTTAAATGTTTCAGCTGAAGGGCGACCTGCCTGCCAAAAAAAACCCCAAGTGAGTTTGCTGAATACTCTCACTAACATAATTTTGCCTTTTTTCTCATCCCTGGGGGACAGAAATGTTCAGAAATGTCATTTCAGTCAAAACAACGGCGTTTTGAACAAAATCTTTGTAGTAAATGGAGGGCAAAAACATCCAGCCTTACCATCTTCACTGTCTGGGGAACTTTCTTTGGCCATCTCCATGTTTGTGACTTCAAAATCAGTCAAGATTGTCCCACCTGCTTCCTGGAAGTCTCTGGCGTAGGATTGGGCCACTTGTTTATAATCCACAATCCCAGTGTAGGGAGAATCGAGGGCCATCAGACCCTGGAAGGGTTTTAAAGACACAGAGGAAGAGTCAAGGTTGGAATATTTCATCTGGAATGTGTGCACTGCCATGAGAAGGGAGTGCTGCTGTCTCCCCATGTGCTCAGCTGGATCTGGAACATGCAAAGAATGTTTTAGGGAGCAGATCCAAAATGTTTACAGGAAAAGAAAAGATAAAAAAAGATCAAAAAAGATTCTTTTCCAGAAAATTTCTGTCTGTACCTACAACAAAACAGCACAGGGAATTTATATCCATGTTTTCCTTTCAAACAAAGCCAGATTAATCAATAACAAATCTGTATTCCATGAACTCCACACATTTCTCCTGCTGTGAAAATGAACAGGCTGAGAAGTGCTACATCACCACCACACCAACTGGATTGAAACTGGCTTGATCCAAATCCACACTTACAGATGGGAAGGAAATTTCAGGCTCTTCTGAACTTGAACCTCAAGGCCACAAAAATATTGGTGTTAAATTAAAAAACGTTATCAAATGAGAAACAGAGCTCTTACATGGTAATTAAAAGTATGGCAACCCCTTACCCTGCAGAAGGGCTCCTTCTCCTGGATTTCCTTGGCTCCAATGAGTTTCAGCCCCGGGACATTGTTCTGCAGCCCCCTCTCATACAGAGCTTTGAGCCTTGGAATTTCATCGTGTTCCACAGCCACAATCAGCTTTGGGAAAGAAAAAGAGGCACAGCAGTGAGCAAAACAGAGCCAGGGCAGGTTTGGCATCAAGCTCAAGCAGTAGTGAATGAGTGAACAATGAATCCAGTGGGTTAAAAATCGTCGGTGCCCTTAGGTGCACAAAATTCTGTTGCTGAGGAAGCACCAATATACCATGGAGAAATAAAAAATAAATGCTAAACTGTAGTTTAAGTTACTATCAGTTGATAATATTTGCCAGAAGCACCCTGAGACTACAAGACTGCATGTGAAAGAAGAGAATATGAATTTAAAGAACCACTGGGATGCTTTCGAAAGTAAAACTGAAGTCAACCCAAGGTGTACAAACCTCAAAGAGCCTTGATAAGAAAGTAAGGATGTGTTCTGACGTGGTCTGAGTGGAATTGTACCAGTTTCACCTCATTTAACCATGGAGTTTGTTCCCAGTTATCACAGACTAATCCAGGCTGTGAATTACCTGTGCCAGGTTTGCACAGACCATGATCCTTCCAGGTCCAGCTCAGCTCTGGCACACAGGCACCTCACAGCCTGTGGGCTGCTTTAGGTAAAGCTTGTAATTCACCATCATGCCCCGTGGAATGAACACTGCCAGGGAAGTGTCACGGAATCATGGAATTGTTGAGGTTGGAAAAGCTCTCGAAGAGTGCAGCCATTCCCCCGGCACTGCCAAGGCCACCACTGACCTGTGTCCCCAAGTGCCACATCCACACAGCTTTTAAATCCCCTCAGGGATGGTGAGTCCAGCATTGCCCTGGGCAGCTGTGCCAGGGCTGGACAACCCTTTCATGGCAAAAATTTTCTACAATATCAAATCTAAAGCTTCGTGGTGCAATTTGAACTAATTCCCTCTCCTCCTGTCCCTGTTCCCTGGGAGCAGAGCCCGACTCCCCCCCTCCGGCTGCCCCCTCCTGTCAGGGAGTTGAGCAGAGCCACAAGGACCCCCTGAGCCTCCTTTTCTCCAGGCTGAGCCCCTTTCCCAGCTCCCTCAGCCGCTCCTGGGGCTCCAGCCCCTTCCCAGCCCCATTCCCTTCCCGGGACACGCTCCAGCCCCTCCATGTCTTTGTTGTGAGGAGCCCACAACCACCCCCAGGACTTGAGGTGCCCCAGCAGTGCCAGCTCAGGGGATGGGCACACCCCTGCTCCTGCTGCCACCCTGCTGTTGGTACAAATACACAAATTCAGCATCACCCAGGCTCCAGTGCATCCCTTCAGGACAGGAGCTTTGAGCTGGGAGCAGGCTGTCCCCTCAGGTGTGCTGCTGCACAGATCCACAGTGCCACCCTGTGCCCAGCGTGGCAGCAGAGGGAGCACGGACGGTTTTCTGCTCCGAGAAAAACCATGGAATTCAACTTCAAATTAATCACTCAGGGCCAAAACCTTGGGGCTAGGATAGAGAGCCCTGTGGAAACAGCAGCTCAATGCCCAGTGAGAGCTGGAAAACCTGAACTGAGTGTTAGGAACAGCTAGGAAATGGATACAGGAGAACTCGGTGTCACTGAGTGACCACACCTGGAACGCTCTGCCCAGTCCTGGTTCTCACCTCGTACCAAAGACACATTAAATTAGAAATGGTTCAGGGCATGAAGGATGGGGAGAGCCATGAAAAAGCTTCTCTGGGAGGAATGACAGCAAACTGAGATTCACCAGCTGGAAGGGATGATTTGGGGGCAGAAGGGGATTATGTACATTTATACATTTATGCATAAAATTCTGTGCAACTTGGAGAGTGTGGAAAAAACCCACAGCCAGGCCTGTGTTGTAACATACATCACACAGCCTCAGTTTCCAAGGGTAAAGTAGGGAATCACAGGAATTCCTGTACCTTCCCACACTGGTTGTAGGGAATTCCCTTCTGGTCACAGTATTTGTAGCAGAGGGCTGCCCCCTGCACGCAGAGCTTGGCCTTCAGGGAGCCAGGGGTGTAGTAAATCCCACTGTGGATCACACCACTGTTGTGTCCACTCTGGTGATGGGCTAAAGGGAAAGAAAAAGACATTGTTAGAACACATTTGTTCCCATTTAATCACTTCAGCTGTCAGAAGAACGAGTTAATTGAGGTCCTGCCTTAAATCAGCGTTACTAGAGATGATCAAGTGAGAGAAGGGCACAATTAATTCCTCCCCTGGCCTCAGAAGGTTAGAGAAACACTGACACAGCCAGCCCTGGTTAATGATAATCCATCACAGCCTGCAATGTGTTGGATCAACAGGGAAAAAAACCCCAAAACCACCGAGTTTTTCCTTCAAGACCAAGCCAATCAATCAAAATGTTTTACAGGCTAAAATTAATTTTAAAAATCCAATTTTTACCATGAAATGCATTCCTTAAGTCCTCATCTAACATAGTATCTGTGCAATCTACAATTCCTTTGGACATGCTGGCAGGCCTGGGAGGATTTCTGAGTATTTGGGAACTGGATTAGATTGCTATTTCCTCTTTGCAAATAGATAAAATAGAGGTGAAAAATATCACAAACATTTTTACTGAAGTAATTTGGTCAGGTTCTTCTCCCTCTTAACATGTGGGTGCCCAAAGGTCATTCCTGCTTGGCACTCACACAGCTGATAAGGACTTCGTGTGTGTCTTGGGGGTAAAAAGTCATTTTGCATCATTCATGGAACATCTCAAGAGCAATTTACAGCCTGGTTGATGGAGCTGTTTAAGGCAAGAGCTCGGGCTCACAGGTCCTGTTTGGAGTTAATCACTGATGTCTATCCCTTGGGATTCCTCCAGCTCCATGCAGGACCTGCTCTTGCCCTTCCACAACCTGCACTGTTCCTTATTCCAGTTGTTCACCCTCCTGGTCCTGTCTCCTGACATTCCCATGCTGCTGGAGCCCCAGCAGTCACACTGCAGCTTGAACACAGTGCAGCAGCAACGCTCAGGATGTTTTAACTTAAAATTCCTAAACTGAAGTCCCAGCAGCAAAGCACAGACTGATGACAACTCTGCTTCTCCGCTGAAGGACACGTCCTTGGGAGAAGGGTGGAAGAAATTCCCTGTTAGATCAAAGCCAGGGGGAGAGTCATAGAATCCCAGGATGGTTTGGGTTGGAAGAGACTTTAGAGATTATCTCGTTCCACCCCAGCCATGGGGAGGGGGCACTTTCCACTAGCCCAGGTTGCTCCAAGCCCCATCCAACCCGGCCTGGAACACTTCCAGGATGGGAACTCCATCACCCACTTCAACAACAAGGGCAGGTGCTCTCGCACAGCTACTGCCCAAAAGCTGACCCCTCCACACAAATATCCACGGAATACTGAGGTTCTGGCAGGGTGTCCTGGGGCACAGCTGGTCCCTGCCACCTGTCCCGCTCCGTACCCGGCTCCTGCTCCTTCTCCAGCACGGCGAAGGCCAGCGAGGGATGGCGCCGGACGAGCTCCCGGGCTGCGGCCAGGCCCACGATCCCCGCGCCCACCACGGCCACGTCGAACGAGCTGCGGGGACACGGACACGGCCCTCAGCACGTCCCGGGGCGAGGGAGAGGGGACAGGGAAAAGGGATAGGGGAAAGGGGAAGGGGATATAAGGAATAGAGGGGAAAGAGAAAGGGGAGAGGGAAAATTATAGGGAAAGGGGATGTACGGGAAGGAGATGTAAGGAATAAAGGGGATATAGGGGAGAGGAAAACGGGATAGAGGAAAGGGGACAAGGGTGATTAAAATGGAAAGGAGAAGGGATAGGAGATAAAGGATACAGGGGAAGGGACTATAGAGAATATAGGGGATACAGGAGAGAGGAAAAGGGGATAGGGAAAGGTGATATAGCAAACATAGAGGATATAGGAGAGAGGGATAGGGGGAGGGGAAAAGGATAGGGAAAAATGATAGGGGAAAGTGAATAGGGATAGGGAAAGTGGATGAGTAGAGGTAAGAGAAGAGGGGAAGGAGATAGGGAGAGGGGAAGGAATAGGGACAGCGGACAGGGATAGGGATAAGGTTAAGGTTAGGTACTAGGACAGGGAAAGAGACAGGGCTAGGGGAAGGTGCGCGGTGTGAGGCGGGCCCGCCCCGCTGTCCCCCAGCCTCACCTGAGCCGCCGGCTCTGCAGCCGCCACAGCGCCGCGGCCCCGCCCGGGCCCGCGCGGCCCCTCAGCGCCGCCGCCATCTTGGGGGCGGAGGGAGCGCCGGGGCCGCGTCCGCCGCGTCCGCGTCCTCCTCCTCCTGCTGCTACTGCTGCTACTGCTCCTCCTCCTCCTCCTGCCGCCCCTGCTGCTCCTGCTCCCCGTCCGCCGGGCAGGGCAGCGCCGCGCCGGCCTCCGGGCAAGGTTCGGCCGCTCGGCCCTGGCGGCAGCCCGGGGGCGGTGACGGGCCCCCCCCACCGCAGCCGTGGGCCCCGCCGGGCTCACAGCCCCGGTCAGGCCTTGACGGCGGCACAGCCTCCTGCTGCTGCTGCTGGCGCTCCAAATAACATCTCCCTTTTCCCCTCTCCCGTCCGCAAGAATTCTGGTGATGATGGCATTGGGGACACTCTTGAGAAAGCCGCCGCCGCCGCCGGGCAGTTGTAGAGCCTTCTGGGGATGGCTGAATGCCGTGTTCAACAAGTAAGAGTGAGTCGCTGGTTAATAATTAACTATCAGATCCTTCAAATTTTCTGCGCGGTTCGTGAAGCAGAACAATCAAGTCCCTATGCTGCAGAAAACGTCTTCTGTCATTAACACTCCTCTTTCCCCCCAGACTGCATGTTGGTTGTTGGCAAGGAGTCATTCCGTGCCTGCTTCCCCTTCCAAAGGTGTGACCTTCCAGAGGAAGGTGTGTCCTCCGCCCCTTCCCTGGAACGGCCAAGGCAAGCTGGCTACACGGATCCCATCCCTGAATCCTGGTCTTCTTTGACCCCAAAACTCATCTTAACCAGTAGCACAGTTTTCGTCCTTCCTGACATGGAAGGAAACAGTCAGGAGAGTTAAGTCCAGTTATATTTGTATTCTTTTTTTACCAAAAAGCACCTGCCACTTAAGTTAAAAAACCTCATGCCAGACTAAGCACCGCACAATCCAAAAATTACCCGTAAACCGTTTTCAGTAAATCACATCCTTACTTTTCTGACCGTGCACGTAACCAGGTATTTGCAGTGGAGCTTTAGTGTTGTCCGTGCAGTAATTGTGCCACGTTACAGCCACGCTGTGGGTGCTCTCTGTGTCGTGCAGGGTGGACCATGAGCGCATCCGAGCCGTGGGCCCCGACCGGGCGGCCTCGGAGTGGCTGCTGCGCTGCGGGGCCCTGGTGAGGTACCAGGGCTCTCCCAAGTGGCAGCAGGACTACAATGGGCTCCCCACGGGGCCCCTGGGCAAGTACAAGATCGAAGCCATCAATGCCACCGACTCCTGCATCATGTACAGAGGATTTGACTACCTGGGTAATGTACACACTGAGATTCTTCTTAATGGTCCTCATTTTAATTGCATCAAAATATCGATAATGGCACCGTTTTCTCCTTCCTTAACAAGATACAGATAAATCTTTTTTGGTTTTTTTCCCTTTTAAAATGACTCTACAAATACTTATCAGTCCCTAAGGTTGTGCTGGAGGTGTGGTATGAAGTGGAAGGACATTGGGAACTTCAGCCTTTACCTGAAGTGGCCATACCATTAAGGAAGTGCCACAAATTCCATGAGTTCGTAGCAAAAAGCACTATAAATATTATTTTTGTTCTGCACCAAGTGATGATTTTGGTGCCTCTGAAGTCGTAATTCTGCTCATTCTCCAGGCATTTATGATGTCTTCAAAGACAAATAAAAAGCAAGCTCTTGGTTTCTTACAAAATAAGAGATTAAACAAGTGTTTCAGGTGGTCTTTAAATAACAGAAACCAAAATGGGGAACAGGCTGTTTTATTTTTTCATAGGAGGGGACCCTGAATTTCTGGCATCAGCACATTCGTATGTGAGAGTCATAGTTTACTACCCAAAATTGTATAGGTTTTTTGTTACTTGCCCATTTCAAAGCTCTTTAAAGCTTACCAAAATTATTCAAACCCTGAGGTATATCTGAAGTACCACAAAGGGACTGTGGAGATTTGTAGCCTCACTGTATAAAGGAATGTGTTGCTGGGTGGTTTTAGGGGCAGTTGTCAAATTGAGAACTTAACAACCAGCACAGGTTGGTTCTGGAATTGTGAAGCAAATCCTCCCGTTTGCCTTTGCAGATGGGCTGGAGCATGTTACGGATATCAAGCTGGAGAAGTGCATGTACATACAGGACGAGTGTCTGCAGAGGCTCAGCGAGACCAGCAACCTCCAGAAGAGTCTCCAGCAGCTGAAGATCATTTCCTGTGGGAATGTCACAGACAAAGGCATCCTTGCACTCCACAAGCTGACGTATGTGAGCTGCCAGTGCGCTTCCATAGCACCCTGCTCCGGGCTCTTTGGGACTGTGGTGGGTGGAAGGGATGGAGTCTCGCTGTTTCAGGGCTGTTTCAGACCTGTGGGGCTGTGGGGTGGCTGGGTTTGGCTCAAGAATAAGTAATTAATGGTCACCTTGGCTTCTCTTCCTGACCCCTCTCCTGCAGCAGCTTTGCAGGGCAGGATTTGACTGTGTCCTGTAGCTTTTAGTGCTTCCTCCACCTCACACTGCTTCCTGTCACGCCATCCTCTCGTGCCTCAGGGTCTCGGGGCAGACCTGGGTGCTCAGGAATGGGATGCAGTTGGATACTGCAGCTACAAACCCCAAGCACCCACTTCAGAAACAAACTTGCAGTAGAACCAGTCACCATTTAAAATACTCAGAACAACTGCAGTAGAATAATTTCTCTAATTTCTCTGTCAGCAGTTCAACAGTAGTTGCCCATATTATTTTTAAATATTTACAGGAACCTCGAATATTTATATCTGAGTGACCTTCCTGGGATCAGAGAGAAAGAAACGACCTTCCGTGTCCTTCAGCAGGCGCTGCCGAACCTGGAGCTGGAGCTGGATTTGGAATAAACACAACAGCACATAACTGAGATGTATGTGATTTCCTAGCATTTGTCTTATGTTGCATAAATGAAGTTGTAGACACTGCTGTGTTTCCAGTGTGGAAGTAAGCCCAGCTTTCTCAGTCCAGCCTCAAAAGCTGTACGTGACCTTTTAAGGAATCATGCAATTAAGTTTTATTAAGCTTAAACTCAGTGGTGGATCAACAACAGACAAGGCAGGCCTCTGCACGTAGGCATCTGTTTCCTGTTTTTCTAGGAAGCTCTGAATACCTCAGTTAGAAGTTTTCAGTATTTTATTGCACAGAAGCAAAGTGCAGAGTGGCAGTGGGGGGAATGTCGGGGTGTGTGCGGTCGGTGTGTGGTGTTGCTGTTCCCTCTGGGAGAATCTCACCCAGTTGGTGGGTGCTGATTTAATAAAAGAGTTTATGGGTCTTTTTTGTGTTCTTCACACTGAGTTTTGTTTGGTTTAAAAGGAATGATCTACAGGCAGGCAGGGTCACCTCCTCAGGAGCACTGAGCTGCTGAACGGAACACGGCTGTTTGTGCAGCTCTTGGATACAGCCTTGAGGACATTTTTGCTGTGTGCTGACATGGACTAAAGCAGTCTTCTGCAGCTCTGGAATTGCATCCTCGTAATTCCTGATAAATAAAAGTCATTGAGATTTGTTGAGGTTGGAAAAGTCCTCTGAGATCATGGAGTCCAGCTGTTCCCCCAGCACTGCCAAGGCTACCACCGACCCATGTCCCCAAGTGCCACATTCACATGGATTTTAAACCCCTCCAGGGATGGTGAGTCCACCACTGTCTTGGGCAGCTCTGCCAGGGCTGGACAGCCCTTTCCATGAAGAAATTTTTCCCTATATCAAACCTAAAGCTTCCCTGGTGCAATTTGAAGTCATTTCCTCTCCTCCTGTCCCTGTTCCCTGGGAGCAGAGCCCGACCCCCTCCGGCTGCCCCTTCCTGTCAGGGAGTTGTGCAGAGCCACAAGGTCCCCCCTGAGCCTCCTTTGCTCCAGGCTGAGCCCCTTTCCCAGCTCCCTCAGCCGCTCCTGGTTCTTCAGCCCCTTCCCCAGCTCTGTTCCCTTCTCTGGACATGCTCCAGCCCCTCAATGCCTTTCCTGTGAAAGACTCAAAACTGCCCCTAGGATGGGAGGTGGGGCCTCACCAATGCCCAGCACAGAGGGAATGGCTCATCCTTGGGGAGAACACAGCATTTTTAGTCAAATCCCTGGTTTTGGTGGTAGGGAAGGGCAGAAGGCAGTGACTCCAAGCAATCAGATGCACAGTGCTGTCTCAGACATGGTTTTCCATGTGTAAGGAAACAAAAGGCCAACAGGCACACACAGGACATGGCATCTGTCCCACTGAAAGGGCTTTTACTGTTGTGGAACACGAAATGTACTGAGAAAACATTTTTGCTCTAAGTGTCAGTAAAAAGAGGATGCTCCTTGCCCAGTAGTAAAACTTTATATATAGTAAAATACCTCCAGTCAATTGGAAAAAGAAGCTATATTTCTTTTATTCAAAATCAACACAACATTATATTCTGAGATTCCACAAACCCCAGTCGTTCTAATACAAACACTTAGGTAGAATTCCTGCCTGTGTCTGGCCAATGTTATAAATTACATTCATGATTAGTTTTGATAAAAACATTTTTGTAACTACAAGCAAGTGCCCTCACTCTTGTCAGAGGCAGGAAACTTGCAGGAGAAGCTCTGGAAAGACTAAAGAAACAACAGGGTTATTGTTGCTCTGTTTTCCTGGGCGCGGTGCCTGTTGAAGCCACTGCCAGCACTCTGAAACTTTAAGCTCTGTAAGTGCCGGAGTGAGGCAGGTGTATCTCTGGAGCTGAGAACTCCCTGGAGCAGCCAGGCAGCCCCTCTCAGCCTGGGCTGCACCAACACATCTTCCACCCCATCAGCAGCACAGTCACAGCTCCTCACAGAGCAGGGACTTGGGCTAAAGCAGGAGGGACTGATGTATTTGGCAAGGTTGAGTTCTCCTGCCAAGTCTGAAATGGGGGTGACAGATAGGCCAGAGTTTTAACATTCCCACTGTAAGCACTGGGTTGGGGTAATCCTGAACCAGGAGGCAATCAGTAGTTAAAGAAAAATGTATTTGCCTTTGTACACAGAACACTGAGATGAGCTTGGAGTTCTTTCTGCATCACTTCCCCTCCATCAGTGGCCCAGAGTAGAGGACAGACCACTCTACATGTCGTAACTTTTAGTAATTTAGTTTTGCACTGCGTGTCCTCCATTTATAAATCCTGGATGACTTTGAACAACTGAGTTTTGATCTGCCCCCTGGTCAGATGTTTGGGAAGTGGTACTTTGATTTCCTTATCTTGCAGCAGTTCTTCTTGCTGTCCAGAGCTGGGAGAATGTTGCTGCTGGTCAGCTGAGGCAGGTGCTGTAACTAAAGGAAAAGTTACACCGTGTGTATTTGTTTGGAATGGGAATAAAGCACGCATTTCCTTTTTCACTTGGAATATGAGCTATAAAACTATTCCTACTGTAATCCTGTACTTTCCAAGCTAAGATTCTGAGGTTTTATGACTGGACTGCAACTAGAACGACTCATTAAAAAGTTTCATTAGGCAAGAAAAATATCCCAGGTCATAGAAATGGAGGAGGCAAACCCATTTGACCCAGGAATTGACACACTATCAGTTCTCCGTCCCTCACCTCCAACTTCCCTGCCTATTCCCAGCTCAGCTTTACAGCTGCCCTGGGGAATGTTGCTCACAGGAGTAAAGAACTGTGGAATGAGCTGCATTGTGAGGCTGGATTTGGAGACTTGGGATAGAGTCTGAAAAAGCCGGAGCAGCAGGGAGACATTTGCTTGGCAACTCCAGGTGCAGAAACACCCAGTGCATGGGGTAACGTGTGGAACTGAGCATGGGATCACGCCCCATCAGTAGTTGCAAACAGAAATGGTGTTTATTCTGTCTCCATAATTCAGGATTAAAAAGCACCAGAGTATTCAAAATTAAACCAGCCACGTGTTTCCAGTTTGTTCAGCCCTCCTGCTGCTCTTTGTCAGGAATGCACATTCCTGGATGAACCTTATCGTGCACAGGGCTGTGCTGTTTATGCCCCGTGCCCCATGGAGCCGCAGTGCAAAATCCAGTTTGTATGAGTTACTCTTTAGCCAGGGGGTTTGTTTTCTTCTCAGGATAAAACCAAGACCAGTCCAACACCCTCAGCTGCCAGCACAGCCCACCCCCTGGAGCCAACAAATGAACCAGCCTCCCCCCCTTAGGCATGGAATATGAAATAGTGTGGAAACCTTACCCCTGGCATGGGCTTCCGAGTCAGTCTGGCTGGTTTCCGAGTGCTTTTTTCATGTTCTTTGCCCAGCTCTGCTGCCTCCCTAAAGCTGTCAAAATAGGGGTGCTGCAGCAGCTGCTCACAGCTCTGCCTCTCCGCAGGGTCCATCCGAAGGCAGCCCTTAGCAAAGATGGAGGATCACACAAAACACTCATTACACGGGTCTGCACAATTCCATCTGCTCCCCACAGCCAATGAGTATTCCCACAGGTACATGTTAGTAATTTTTTTTACGGATTCTAAGAGGTTCGACTTTTCAGAGTCAGCACAAAGCTTGAGGAGCAGCTAATTACCCAACAATTACAAAAATTAATCATGGAATGGTTTGGGTTGGAAGGGATGTTAAAGACGATCTCATTCCACCTTCCTGCCCTGGGCAGGGACACCTTCCACTATCCCAGGTTGCTCCAAGCTCTGTCCAACCTGGCCTTGGGCACTTCCATGGATGGGGAGTCCACAATTGTAGTAGGAATTGTGGCTCAAGGAACAGGTGCAATCACACTGGGTAGCAAACCAGCTCTGTTTTTCAATGAATCTCTGATAACTCAGTCCCAAAATCACACCAGATGACATTTGTTTATCTCAGCGCAGGGCTCCTCCAGAAGCTGGAGTTTTCTTACCTTCATGAGAGACAGAGCAGAGTATGAAATATTGGGGAATTTCATTTCCAACGGCTCCTGGAGGGAAAAAAAAACCGTGAGTGGACTCATGCCTTAGGTTTTAACTTTTATATTTTTAAACTCTGTACTGCTTAGTGTGCAACTTTGAAGCTTCTTGTAGCCTGTTACTTTCTGCTCTCTCATGCCTGTTAGACACAACAAAGCCTCTCCGGACTGCTCTGCAAGGACACCTGGACCATCCTGAGCCCAAGGGGTGTAAACCAAGGAGTCTCTGAAGGGGGGGTAGCTAAGGGGAATTACATCATTTAACTGGGGTTTTAATTGGAGAATTGACCCTGATATGCAAATGAACCAAACTTATAAAAGTGTGAAGAACTCGTGACCTGTCATCCATCTTGGAGTCCATCTTGGCAATAGCCTCTGGCTCCCCAGGGTGTACCTTGAAGGCCCTTCAAATAAATACCTACTTTTGTTCCTTTACTCTGTCCAGTCTCTGTGTCTAGGAGGCCTGATAAGGCATCAATACTAGGAAACTTTTCATTCAGGGTACCAAGACCCAGCTTTCCACAGGAACATGACCTGTTCCTCACAAAATGCCTCCATCACTCCATGTGCTCAGAGGCCTGGCATCACTGAGGATGTGCCACCAGAAATGGGGGAAAGCAGCAGAGAGTAAACATTTTTTGACTGCTTTTACACAGGCTGTAAGTTAAAATGTCATGAGAGGTTCAGCCACCTCCAAATAATATTCTGGTGCACACTGGCAAAGTAGAGGACAAAGCTTTTGGATAGGGAAAAAATGCTGCACAGCAAAGGACTGGGCAAGCTGGGGAAGGGAGGGAAGTGCAGCTGGAGGCAGCTCTTACCATGCTCTCCGGGTCTGGAATTCTTACCCCACTGAAGAACTGGTTGGTGCTGAACACTTGCTGGTGCCTGGGAATGAGATCCCCTTCAACCAACAATTAAAAAAAAAAAAAAACAAATTTGGATTAATCAGCTTAATTTTTCAGTGCCTGCATTGAACAAGGTTGTATCCTCTAACAAGGTTGATGCCATCCAAGAGAACATCTGAAGAGGTGGAATAGCACCAAGTGAGACAAGGCAACGTTCTTTTGTGACAGTTAATGTCCATTTTGGCCATCAGTGATCCCACACCCGTGTGACTGTGCTGAAGGAAAGGCAGGGCCACAAGCATTCCAGCTTCAGGAAAATTTAACTCCTTTTGGGTGAAATTCTCTTTGGACACTCCTGAGGGTGCTGTGTAGGAAAGAGCTGGAACACAGCCCCACCTGAACCTGCTGTAGCTTTTCCCCAAGGCAGCGTTTTTGAAGCTTAGAGCAGCTCAGAGCAAGGAAAATGTTAAAATCAAATCCATAGCAAAGGAGCCAGTACAATGCCAACCCCCATAATGGCACGGCTTCAATCAAGGAGCTTTGCTCTGTGAACACTGCCTCAGTCCAGCACCTGGATCCAACAATCCAACAGGAATCTCTTTTGGCTGAAACCCTATCATTAAAAATAAATTATAACTGCCTAATACTGGCATTAATGAATTCTGGAGGATGAAGCAATCAGTGATGAACTATTTTTCCAGCTAAGGAGCTTATCTGTTTAAAGCCATTAGCTACCTTTGTAGTTCTATAAACTGCTCAGTTAAAATTGCAACTCTGTTCATTCCAACTAATTTCAGTTAAAAGTGGAGGGTTGTTTGTTGTCACCCAAGAAATCAAATGTTACACACCAAAATTGAAAAGAATCAATGGGACTGGATTAGTTTAAGTGTTATGGGGGATAATGGCTCTTTTATTTAACAAATAAATACGGAGTGGCTCCTAAAATTCCTTGATGAATAACAACAAACACGTGGAACAGACAAGCTGTGATGTTCACACTTCCCTTCCCAGGCACACAGCCATCAACAGGCACTGACAACGCTTCTGAGACCTCCAAAGCTGGGATGAACAGAATCCAACTGTTCCCTGGCCACTTTGCTTGGTACCAAACCCTGAAAAACACCTGGATCTTTCAAACCTTTATGGAAAGCACTCCTGGTCCTTTCTGATACAGGCACCTCATTGATTTTGTCTCTGTGGAGACAGCTGAAGAAGTTCCTGTGCTCCCCTATCCCAGCAGTCACTGAGCCACCCCAAGGGACCAGGAGGGGCATCCAGTGTCTTTCCGAATTTACCCAGCACCGGACCCAGCTTCCCAGAGGCCACCACTGCTAGAGAGAGTAGAGGGATGGTTCCAGGCAGCCTGCAGGCAATGATCCTGCTTCCTCAGCCTGGTCCACGGGGAGCCTGTTAACGCATATACATCATGCCAGGAAAACCCAGCTTCTTCCTAAGGACAGCAACACCTCAAATAAACCAGCCCCTTCCAAGGGGAGAGAGCTGCTAATTCCCCCCCGGCTGTTCCCCATTCCCACCAGAGAGGGCATCCCTCCTGGGCAGTCTCTAACCCTGCCAGAGGCGTGGGTGCAGGGGGGCACTCACCCAGCGTTCTGCGGATGAGGTACAGCTGGTCCGCGTCCGACTTGCCCGGCCACAGCGGCACCCCGGCGAGCAGCTCGGCGAAGACGCAGCCGATGGCCCACACGTCCACGGGAGGGCCGTACTGGGTGTCCCCCACCAGCAGCTCCGGGGAGCGGTACCACCTGGTGGCCACGTAGTCGGTGTAGTAGTCACTGGGACCAGCTGGGTCGGGGTCAGGGGAGAGAGACACAAACAGGAACGTGGGATCAGAGCGATGCAGAGCAGCCCTCATCACTTGTTACATGCTGGGGCACCTCCTGGGCAGGCCAGAGCTGCAGGAGCAGGGTGAGTCACTGGCCACTAGCAGAACCCAACTCTGGAAACACTCAGGATCTGGCAAAAATCAAGACCATGTTTTTCTCCAAATGAAAATGTGCAGAGCTCCACGGCAGGGCCCTGCAGCAGCCAGTGGGCAGTTCTCAGAGCCCATGTGATTTGTCTGAAAAGGAGCTAAAAAAAAAAACCAAATTAGGGGGTTTATTTACAACGGAAAATGTGAAGCCATTGTTTGCAGAGGCAGCCAGAGGGGCTCTTCCTGCCAGGGAGCTCCAGCTGTGTCTCCAGCACTGCATAAACAACGGCTGGGCAGCTCCAAAACGCCCAAGGCCGACTTCCATCTCCCAGTGCCAGCACCCCCAGCGGCTCAGCCGCCCCAGCTTGTTTACAGACGTCACCTCGGTGTCTGGGCTCCCTCCCTGGAAGGTTTGGGAATCTCTACCCAGCCTTTAGCAGAGCTTCCCTGGGAAAACACACAGCCTTGTATATAGGATGATTGGCAGTGCATCAGACACAGACAAGTGAGTGTTGGAATGGCTCATCCTACACTCCGTGTACATAAAGAGTCAGCACTCACTCAGTATTCGAGCAAATCCAAAGTCACAGAGTTTGATGACCGAGTGCTTTGTTATCAGGATGTTTTCTGGCTTTACATCCCGATGGATGCACTGGAAGAAGAAAAAAAAAGCAAGGTTAGAAGTATTTAACCTGGCTCTCAGATAAATTCAGCCACACCCTCCTCGCACACTGTGCCAGGGAGTTATTCCTGCTGCAAGAGAAGATGGAAGGATTTCTGAACAGCAGGACAATGACCTGTCCACAGCCCACCTTTGGGAAGAGACACTGTGCAGGCTCCCAGCTTCAGCTGCCAGCTCTGTATCACCTGGACAACACGGAGTCAGCTCCCTGAACCCCCTGGGAAGCTCCTGGTGAATGATTTTGCTGGCAAAGCTCAGCAAGAGCTCTGCTCAGCACAGGTGAGAGACATCCAGAGCTGTGTCCAGCTTTGGGATCCTCAGTAGAGGGAAGATGTGACTCCAGTGAAGGCCCATTTAAGGGATTGGGGTGTCTGACATCCAAGGAGAGGATGAGGGAGCTGGGACCATCCAGAAAAGGCTCCAGGGGAAACTCTTCAGTGTGCATTAATATCTGATGGGAAGGAGTGAGGGAGACTGAGCCAGGCTGTTCTTGGTGGTGCAGTGAAAGGACAGAGCTCATGGGCACAAACTGAACACACAGCAAATTCCATTTAAACCTAACCAATTTATTTTATCTTTTTTTACTGAGAGCGTGGCCAGACACCCAAACAGATTGTCCAGAGAGTCTGTGGAGCCTCCAGCCTTGGAGATACTGAAATCATGACTGGAAAAGTTTCTGAACAGCCTGTCCTAGCTGAGCCAGCCTGACTGGGAGGGTTGGATGAGATGATCTCCAGAGGCACCTTCCAAAATCAGCAATTCTGTGATTCTTTGGAGGTGACCTTGTCCTTCACTACAACTGAATTTGGGCTTGGCAAAGAATTTCTGCTGATCAAACTAACAAAGACCTTTACTTCTTTTGCCCTACTCAACTCACTGGGGTCTCACTCACATTGTCTCTCTCCCATCATCACCTCAGAGCAAACACCTTGGACTTTCCTTGCCAAGCTGGTGGTAAATTATTGTGTCTCCTCCTGAGGACTGAAATGCTGCTTATTAAACCACTGTCACGGAGTTCCAGAAAGGGTAGCTGCATAAAACCTCATTACCTGTGATCTACAGCAGGTCAGGCTGCAGCATCTCATTGTTCCCTCTGCTCTCAAACTCCACTAAATCTTCCAGACTGAGCAGGGGAACTGAAAAAAGATGCAAACCAACAAATCTTGGAAGCAGGAGAGACCTGTGGCCAAGTTCCTGTTGCTCAACTGGACATAATTCTTTCAGCAAAGACAAAACATCCATTCCAGGGCCATCTACTGCTCCACTCTTAAATCTCAAATGTTGGCAGATGAACAAAAACAAAGACAATTATAGCTAAGTTTGCCTAAAGAGCTTCTCCAAAAGGCTCCTTCTCCTTCCCTGCTTCTGAAAATGTTCCCACTAAAGCATCTGTCATGTACACAACTTGTGTCTCCCTCCAGAGAGCAGAGGAGAGGTTGTAAAATGGGTTTACTGTGTTTAAGTTTTGAAATCTTTTCACTGATGCCATGATTCAACCCCATGACAGTCAACTGAAGGACTTCCTGTGAAATCAGCTGCAGTTTGCTCAGGTCCCAGCTGATGAGCTGGTAAGGCAGGTTCCTAAAGGTCAGCAGTAGTGCAGGGCCCAGGGATCACACAAGGACACATTCCTATTCCTCCTGGAAGCTTGTTTAAGGTCATTAGAGCAAATCATCCCTTGACAGCCAACCCAAGGGGCTTGTGTGTCAGTGAAAGCAGCTGTTGTGGGTATACACCAATGTTTCAGATGTGTTTCCTGTTGAAAACAGGAAAATCTCCCTGACTCCATCCCATGAAAGCTCTGGAATCAGGAAAATGCCAAGAGAACCCCCCTCTCCTCCAAGGCCATGTTCCAGCAATGGTTAGTGCTGGTCAGGCGACTCACATTGTGTTTATGGCAGAAGTTCACAGCCTGCAGGGTCTGCCAGGTTATGCTCTTCACCAGGTACTCTGGCACCCTGTTGGAAAAAACACAGTTGTATTTTGGCCATTAATAATAACTCCACTATCACAGGGAAAATGAGTGCTGACATTGTACAGGGATCTCTCAGCAAAACCATGAGGGAAGCCAGGAAACACTTCCAAAGCCAGTCAGTGCTACAGGACAGGAGGATTTATGGCAGCTGCAGTGTAACTGTGTCTGGTACCACTGTCACAGCCAGCATGGGCTGCCACTGTGACCACACAGCAAAGTGAGTCCATATCAGATGCTGTCCTATGGCTGTGTTTAGCATCCACCATTCCTGGCAGTCCTGAAATGCCAGCAGGAATTTCTCCCTCAGCAGCTCGCAGGGCTGGAACTGTTGGAGTATCCATGGTATAGATACATGGAATGCTGCCGTGGCACTGTTTGTCCAGAGTGGAGAGGTGAAAAATGGGCCAGGGAAGGGTGTTCAGACAAGAGCATAAAGCTCTGCTTTGGTCTGGATCCCCCTCCTCTCCTCCCATGGCTGGCAAGCACTTCCCAGGTCCCTCTCCTTTCTTTCAGTTTCTGGGCAACAGTCCTTAAACTTCCTTGGCTGTCTGTAATGATCTTCAACAACCCCAGGAAAGGCAGAGGTGACAATCTTGGCATTTTCAAACTCAAACACAATTTTATTTCATGTGTTTAATGCTGAAAAGCTTCTGATCCCTAATAAAGAAAAAAAACTACCCAAAAAAATAAACCAAAACAATGCAAGCCTGGGTTTTTCTTTCAAGCCTGGCTTTCACTTTCTGCTGTCACTGGGACACTGACACTCTGCTGACACAGCTGTGGCAACACTAGAGATTCCTTCCAGAACATTCCAGAATGATGGGAGTGCTGCTCTGACAGCTTGAAAAGGGGATGGAGTTGGTCAAATGAGCTGGAAACAGCACATGCCCACCCATCTTAACCTGACCACAACAACTTGACCATCTGCCCTAGCAAAGCTGAAAAGCAAAGCATGAAGCCAGCTGTCACATGTTCCTTCACACTGGAGTTGTTCTGATGAACAGTAAGCAAATGGGAAGCATTTCCTTCAAAGAGAGTTATCCACCCCCTCTTCACATTCCAGGTGAACAGGTTCAAAGCGGGGTGACAGCTGCTCAGCAGCTCACAAAGCCACGTGCCACCAGCACTCTCCATTCTCCTGGAGCTCCTCATCGGGGAGAAAGGGAAAAAGTAACAAGCTCTTGTTTACTCAACCCCCAGCCAGTCTCCAGCAGGCAATTCACTGAGCCCCAGGCCTGTGAAGTGATTTATGGACTTCTGCTTGGTGCATTTCCACAGCACCAAGGCACCCTGGATAATTAGGGACAAACGTATTTAGTGGGAGTGTTGTTTACAAGGTGTCGACAGAACAAACCCTGTGTGTAGCTCACACTTGGTGCAAGCACCTGTTTGAAAAGGAATTTTTGCAGAGAGGTGCAGGCACAGCTCCTGGGAACTCCTCCTCACTCTGGAGGGCTGAAAGTGTTCAAAAGTGTAGATGTGGCACTTGGGGAAAATGGTTTAGTGGTGAACATGGCAGTGCTGGATTAACAGTTGGACTCGATGGTCCCAGAGGGCTTTTCCAACCTAAACAACTCTATGAGTTCCTGGTTCTGTACTTGGGTGCCCAGTGACCCTGTCCCAGTGCCCACAGTGATGGGAGCAGTGGAAGGGGCAGGACACAAGCTGCTTCCAAGCCCTGGGGTTCGCTGCTCCCCTGCCAGCCACAGCTCTCCCAAATGCTTGGCTCAGCGCTCCCGTCTCCGTGGTGAGCGGGGCTGTGAGGGAACAAGGCTCCTACGCCATTCCTGTGGATGTCACTGCCAAACCACAGCAACAGAGACAGTCCTGGGCACTGAGCTGAGAAACCTCTCCTGTAATTAATGAAATTCCTCTGAAAAGCCACAGGGCAGCAAGGACACGGACACCCCTGTGCTCAGAGCTCCCAGGGGACGGAGAGGGGCCACTCACCCGCGGGGGTGCTTGTCCAGCTCATGCAGCACCGTGTGCTCGCAGTACTCGAACACCAGGTGCAGCCTCCGCTTCCTCCGGAACACCTCCAGCAGGTTCACCAGGTTGGGGTGTTTGAGTTGCTGCAACACACAGGGGGTGGACTGGTCAGGAACTGCACAGGGTGAAGGTGTGGGGGACAGATTTTTCCTGCAGGGTCACAATTCCTTAAGCTGAACCCTTTCTACAAGCACAGCACGACGTGAAGCACAGCTCAGCTACAGCTCAGCCTCTGTGGACTTATTTTGGGGACTGACCTAAATGGGTGGGCAACAAGCTCTTCCCAGTATTTCATCTAACCCTGCCCTCTGGCAGTGGGAAGCCATTTACCCTTGTTCTTGGATACTGGGAAGGAATGTAGGGCTGCTGGCTGTGAGGGTGCTGAGGCCATGGCACAGGGTGCCAAGAGAAGCTGTAGCTGCCCCTGGATCCCTGGAAGGGGATCCGAAGGTTGGACAGGCTTAGAGCAACCTGGGATAGTGGAAAATGTCCCTGCCCATGGCAGGAGGTGGAATGTGATGATCTTTGGAATCCCTCCCAACCCAAACCATTCTGGGATTCTATGGTTTCAAGACTCTGCAAACTCCACCTCCCTTGGCTCCTGGCCACAAAAATCCCTTTGTCTGCAAGGTGTTTACTGTGCAGAAAAATGATTTATCAGGCCCATCATTTTTTACTGATGAAACCCAATCTCACTCCATCTCTGACAAACAGGAGTTACCTAGGCCAGGAAGTGCCTCAACAAACAAACAAACTGTTACTATTTACAGAGAAAAAGCTGAAAAGAGCGAAGCAGGTCTGCACTTGTTAAAATCAACAGTGCCCCAACACAGATCCTGCTGTGCCTGGCTGTGGTGGCTTTGGATCCTTAAGGATGATGCAGTTCCCAGCTGATTCACAAAGGACTTCTGCAATGATTATTCTCTTTTTCAGATTTTTAATACCACTTAAATCTTAATGTCTCTCTAGCACTGTTTACTGAAATGATACAGCTACATGTCCTCTGTTTACTTTGGATAGGAGAAAAACTTAGGTTGCTTCTCCCCAAAATCTAACTGGAAAGTAATTATGCTTTTTTCCTAGATGATTGTTTTCCTAGGATAGCAGGTGTACATATCATGAGCACCCTGGAAAAAGTGCAAAGGGAACAGTTCCCATTCCTTGGAACACACAGCTGAGGGTACTGTGTGCCATCACCCAGCAGCAAGTTTGTAACAAATAAAAGGAAATATTTTTTTTTACACAACACATTTCTAAAGCCTCAGGAAACTATGGAGACCAAATGAACACAAGAGTTCCAAAAGAGATGGGACAGAGTCCCAACAGTCTGCAAATGTCTCTAAGCATGAAGCAACGGGCACAACCTTTGGCTGCAGAATCCCTGCCCCGAAGCTGGGAGTGTGAAAGGAAACCTTACCCGATCCTCTCCCCCTTTCTCCCGGGTCTCTTCCCATCTCTGCATGCTTGATAGACCTGGGGTGTGGCTCGCTGCAGATGCTCCCGTGCTTTCATTTCATCGGGAAAATAATGCCAGAGGCTGAAGGAGTGACCCATTTCTGTGTGAGGATGAGCTCTCA
Organism: Lycocorax pyrrhopterus obiensis; assembly: GCA_014706295.1. Classification (NCBI taxonomy): domain Eukaryota; kingdom Metazoa; phylum Chordata; class Aves; order Passeriformes; family Paradisaeidae; genus Lycocorax; species Lycocorax pyrrhopterus. The sequence goes on along the minus strand of JACSVZ010000007.1, from coordinate 62,584,474 downwards.
CAGAGAAGTCAGGAAAGGATCAGCAAAGACAAGGCACTGCCTTGGCTCACTGGTGCCACTTCTGCTGTCACTTCCACGTGTGAATACTCAACCCTGCACAGCCCATGGCATTCAATCCACAGCTGGATCCTGCACAACCAGGGGCTCAGAAAGGGCATTTTAAGGAGGAACTGGGGCAGATTTATCAATAGGGGAGCAGGGAGAGCTGGGTCCCCTGGCTGTCCCCCTTCTCATGCTGTCTAGCCTCACTTTTTACCCATGTGTTTTATACTGCCTCCAACCGCTCTGGGGAATCTCCTGGACGCAGAGGGGTCAGTGACACACACCAAGGGCAGAGCTGTGCCCACATCGGCCACGACATCGCTGACTCCATGGGGGACAGAGCCTGGATCAATCCCTCTGTGCAGGGCACACCGTGACTGCGCTGATGCTGCTCCTGCAGAAGCCCGCAGGCACCTGGCGGCTGCTCACTGCCGTGTCCCAGCTCCCACCCGCACCTGCCTGGGCTGGGCAGGATCACCTGGCATCACCATCCCCGGACAAGCGGGTCGGACATTCCCCGGCACCGGCTTTCTCCCAGAGGAACTGACTGACCTGGGCACTTTCTGATGCTTCTTTACACCCGTCTCTTTGTTTCCCCCCTCACGACACCCCATCACTTCACAGATGCCCTCATGCCCCGTCTCTTCATGGCTGCCCTCACACCCCGTCTCCTCACGACGCCCTGTCCCCACACGGCACTCCGTCCCCTCGCTGCTGCCCTCACACCTTGTAGGCTCACGATGTCGCTTCATGGATGTCCTCACACCCTGTCCCCTCACACCCTGTCCCCTCACGCCCCGTCCCCGGCAGCTCCCTCAGGGCTCGCCGCTCCCCGCCGGGGCTCGCCATGGCGGGCACAGCCCGTGCCGGCAGCGGGGTCCGTCCCGCCGCAGCCGCCCACCTTCAGCATGCGGATCTCCCTCAGGGCGATCTTCCGGATCACCGGGTCTTCCTCGGACTCCAGGAACTTCTTGATGGCCACGATCTGCCCCGTGTCCTTATTGCGGCACTTGAAGACGACGCCGTAGGAGCCCTCGCCGACCTTGCTCAGTTTCTCGTAGCGCTCCATGGCCGGGGCGACCCCGCCGCGCTCCGCCGCCGCTTCAGCGCGGAGCCGGGGCGGGCCCCGGGCGGGGGAGTCTCCCCGGCGGGGACGGCCCCGGGAACCGCCCCGGGGACACCGCGAGGGCCGGGGGGGTCCCCGGGGGGAAGGGAAGGAGAGCGAGGCATGCCTGTGGCTGCTGCCGGGGCCCCACGCTGACTCCGCACCTCACGATTCCCCTCTGGCTTCGTGCCCCGCAGCGCCGTGTTCATGGAATCACGGAACCACGGCGTGGATTGGGCTGGAAGGGACCTTAAAGACCGTCCAGCTCCATCCCCCCTGCCATGATCATGTTTTCTTTGCCCCTCTCTGCCTTTCCAGAGGATCTCTAGGTTTGACTCCCGTTTTCCTGCAGGGTTGGAAGAGGGAGCCTTCCACAGGGTCTGCCAGCCTCAAGCAGCGCCCGCACCTCCCTCTGGCACCTGGAGGTTTCCCTGGAACATCTCCCCACTGCACGGTTCCAGTATCTCAGGTATCTGTCACCGAATGGGCTCCTGCCAGCAGCCGCACCCTTCCATCGAGCTTTTCCATCCCTGACCTTCCTGTTCCCTTTCCTGGTGCCCCCGTCTGGGTCCCTGGATCATCATCCCTTTCCTCATCCCCTGACCAAGGTGGCTTTTTGTGGTGGTAATTGCTTCCAATATTAGATCTAAATATAACCCCACTCCATCTCACGCTTCCTCCCTCCCCCCAATCCCTTCCTGAGATGCTTCCCAACTCAGAACAAAGACCCACTAATTATTTTTCTTCCCAAGCCACATCCATCAGGGATGTGCAGTCCTCACGTTCCGGCTGCCAAGACTGACCCCCAGAGATAACAATCTTGTGCAGAGGAGGAATATTGCTGTGCATTTATTTACCAGTAACTGGCAGCTCTTTGTGTTGTCCAAAGGCACATTCATTACATTATTTTTTCGACCTCCTTCTCCCTCTACCTCAGCAGATCCCTGAAGATCTGGGATACAGGTACAGCACCTGAAGCACCTGCAGCAAACAGCCAAAGTGTGAGGACAAGGTGTAAACTGCTCTAGATGCTGCCGAGGCTGAGCCGTGTGTTTTCCTACTCTAAGCAGCCCTTTGAAACCCGCCAGCCCCTGCTCTCCCCAGGTACAAGGCAGGCAGCCTCTGCTTTTCCAGCCAGACAACTCCTGAGTGGTTCCTTGGTGATCCCAGGTGAGTGGCAGCAGGGCTGGGCCGGGAATAATTTGCCCCAGCTACTCTGATTTCTCCCTCCTGTGCTATCCCGCTGTCTGTGTGAGCTGCTGCTGGCTCCCGGCAGTCTGTAGGATAGAGAACAGCGGCGCCAGGCGCTTCCCACAGCGGCCACAAAACCTGGAGACCGTCTGGATTCTCCCGAGATCCCTCTGACAAGGTATTGTTCCCAGCGAGTCACCACGCCACGGATCAAATAAAGCAGTTTATTTGGCATAGACGGAACTGCAACAGAAATTCCCGTGGAACAAAGCCTGGTTACACAAACTGAACGAGTGCAGTTATGAGTCTCAGTTACACCTAACAACTAAACAAGGTAAAAAAAAGCACATTTCAGAGTCTCCCAGTCTTGTCCTTTCCATCCAGAGACACCGTGGCTCACTGATGCGTTGTACCTTTCTTCTTTAAAGAGATGTCAGCACAATTCCAGCTGTATTTTCCACTTGCAAGGAATTTGGTTAGGAAATCCAAAGAGATTAATCCACAGACTGCTCTTCCCATGCTGTTGGTACTTCCAAGAGCTCTGGGAGCCTGTTTTAAGGCTTTCAACTCGGGTACATGACCTCGTGCATCCAATAATTAAAACTCTGATAACAGTTGAGAGAGGAAGGAGGGGCTGAGCAAGCTTTTGCTTCATAACCCCTGAGCTCCCCCCACTAGGCTTTCTCAAGCCTGCTTTAAATTCCACAAAAACAAAGATACAGACAATACCAGACTAAATTAAACAGTCAAACACAAATTACACTGATCAGAGTCACCGAGGCCAGCAGGGCTGACTATGGAACACGCAAATCTGCTCTGGGGTACGGAACAAAAGTGAGGTTTTACACTAGGAAACAGCATCTTGCAGATCATGCCAAAAAAATGCCACTGTCTATGAAACCAGCAGAAAGCATTTCACAACATGCCATTAGAAATGCTTCAACAGCTAAAAAAGGTTTGATTAAACGAGGACTTTCCTAAAGTTTATGATCCAGCAAAACACCAGTCATTCGTGTCAAAGAAAAATACTTTCAGCTCGTTATTTCTGCATGACAGTGTCATGACCTAAGAGTTATTTTCTCCAGTTATTCCCCATAAATATTCAGATTTTATTTACAGGTTTCTCTAGTCTTTTAGAGATCTCCTTTAAGTGTTTTCAAAGATGAAGCTGAAATTACCTTCTGTAGTGAATGAGGTAAATTAAAAAGTGTTTGCTCTACAATATCTACACCTGGTGCTTCACTTCGCCTTAATTTTTGTTTTAAAGTCCCTGTAGACCAGGAGTGGCACCATCTGAGGTTAATCACCAGTCACTGTTACCTGTGGAGAAGTAATTTCAATACTAGAGAACTCCTTTAAAAGACAAAAATCACACGTCCTGCTTTTAATATTGCTGATCCAATTCCAGCTGACCACCCTTCAAGCACATTTTTCATGCTCCGTGGAGTGATTTTTAAATTTTATCTGTACACTTACTACTTACTAAGCTTTGACACAGTGTCAGAACTGAAAAGCTCGACTTGATTTGGATGTCAAGCCAGCAAGAATTAGTTTGGAATGACAGTGGCTAAAATGCTAAATGTGTGCAGGGCTATTTTCCCCTCTGGACCTTCCCAACTTGCAGCTGTCCTGAGTAACGAGACATCCCTGAGCCATCACGTGGGCCCAGCCAATTCCCTCCGTGTTAAATTATGGATCACGGAGCCCGATGCCAACGCAGCCAACGCAGCACCAAACCACTCCCAGCTGTCACACACCTTTACTGCTCTGTTCACATGACCTGGGAATTCCAGCCTCTCCTTCCTAGGCAGCAGATCTCGGGAGCTGAACAGGCAGCAGCCTCCTGCAGCATTTAACTAAAAAACCCCTTCAAATCAAATGTTTCTGAGCTGCTGCTGCACCTGCCCAAGGACTGTTCACATCAAAGCCAGCAGGGTAATGTGAGGTAGTAAAACCAGATGCTCTCCTGGAGTCAGTCTATATTTAATGGTACCTCAAGAATTTTAATTAATGAGGAAGACAAAAGGAACCGATGCGACTCTTCAATGGAGAAAGAGAAAGGAAAAAAAATGCAGGTGACCAAACAGGGAGAAAGTGATCAAAGCTTGGATACAGAGTACTGGTTCTTATCATGTTTATTTACACTACACAGCTGGGGCAGCAGCCATTCCCAAAGCACTGGCTGGCAGCAGCTGGAATGCTGCTCAGGCTCAGCTGTGGCTCCAGGCTCCCCTCTGGAATAGCATAAATAAACTACACGTCGTGGGCAGTTGGATACATGATACTTTCATTCATTAAGGATGATGACCTGCTACAATTTCCACTTCATGTCACAAGGCTTATCCCTAATTTATGAAAATAAAGCATATATGTTTTGTACATTTTTATATATATATGTATAAATATATATATAAAAAATACACACTGCCAGTCAACTTCACACACATGCACACACACACACACGGATATTGTACACAGCCACCCAGGAGCAACAAGTCTGATATCAATATTCTACTTTTTGTACACACACCCTATGTCTAGGAAGTAAGAAAATCCCTTTTATGGCAATTCTGCAGGCAGAAAAATCAGTACAAAATACTTTTGTTGTACAAAACTGCATTTTTTTTTTACAAGATCATCCAACACGGTAACACACCCCTCAGTAATGCACTACATCCCTACAAGGAAAAAGAATAATCAAATCTTTATACAATTGTAAAAAAAAAAAAATGTAAGCTGCTCTGCAACCTTCCTTTGCTAAAAGTTAGACATTACCCCATCCTAGCAGCAGATTAATAAATAAGGATTAAATAGTCTATTATACAAAGCCATACCCAATGGCAGATTTAAAACCAAAAAGCTTTGCAGATACTTTCACTTCCTACACAAATCTTTGTTTTATTAAGACTCAGTATAAAACAGGGCAACAGCCAGCACTAGATCTGTATCTACAGAATAAAAGGAAAATCCAAGGGAAGGAAAATATTTAACAGTTTATGGCACCTTTACTGCAGAACATGTTTCAAAGCTCTGTTTCCCTAAAACTAACGAGTAAAGGGCTCTTTATCTCAGCTTTTATTAAGCAAACTCGATATAACCAACCACACAGTGGCAAGAGACAGAACCAGCTGTTCCCAGCTGCAAAAATGGATTGATTCCCACCCCAAAAACCAACACAATTCCGGTGTCAAGACAAGAAACGGCCAGTCCCGGTTTCCTGGCGCTCCTGGGTTTCAGTGTGGCCAATTCCCTCTGTTGTCTGGTGGGTGAGTGTTGCTCAGTAACTGTTTTCGTGTCCAGCCAAGATGTAGAGGTTGCTGTGAGCTGTGGGGTTTTCCGTGGGCCTGCTCTCCAGCACAACCACTCTGCAGCCAAAAACAAACGGGATCAGCGTGGTTAGGGGCAAAAAACAGCTCCTGGTGTAACTCCTGAGGAGGAAACTCAGGGGTTTCTATAGACTGGAGATAGAGGTTCTCCCATGTATCTTGGATGTTTCATTCTTTAAAGAGTTCCCTCAATTTCCAGCATCACTTCTGATAAAAACACTGAAGGATAAGATATAGGGGAAGGGTTGGAACTGGATGATCTTTAAAGTTCCTTCCAACCCCATCCATTCTGTAATTCCATGATCCTGAATATGTTTATCCCTCCTACATCTTGTGATAAGCATCAGCCACTAACCTCAACAATTCTCCTCCCTCCTATATATTTATCACTTGATGCGCTCACAGGGATCACTCGACCCCATCTCTGCCTTTGTCGTGCTGGATCATGATCCTGTGAGCTGCTCTGGAAAATTATTCTCTGCCTATCTTGGCACACTGACCAATGCTGGACCCTGACCATCAGCTGGTGTGGCTGGGCCTTTGACCTCCCCTCTCCCTTCCAAATGCTGAGCATTTCTCTGCACCAGTTCCTGTTGTTTTTAGGATTAAACTTATCTCTGCTTTTTGCTTTCCTCAAAGAGTTTTCAAAAGAAGTCTCTGAACAGCCTCTGTCCCTGACCCTCACCTCTGCACCCGAGCAGTTCTAGGCTGATCCAAGGTAAAAAGGTGATTCCACATCTCCTTGCTGGAATGGCAGGAAAGACTCCTGCTCCATTTGTACAGAGATGGAAAATACAAACCAAAGGGTTTGGATGTTCAAAGGCCAGATGAGGGAGCAGAGGATCAGGGATTCGAGAGCAGGAGGTGTTCAAGGCTCTGAGCCACCTGGTCTAGTGGAAGGTGTCCCTGCCCAGGGGTGGAACAAGATGAGCTTTAAGGTCTCTTCCAACCCAAACCAGTCTGGGATTCTGTGCTTGGAAGGGATTGCTGGACTCATCCCTATCTATTCCTACATTTATCCCTCTGGCTGGCTGAGAATCCACAAGTGAACATGTCCAGCCTGGAGCATGGGCCAGCTTCTGCTCAGGTTCCAAACCTGGGGGCAGCTGGAAGGGATCAGCTGGATGTTATGGATAATGTGTGGATTTGGATCACTGTGATTAAAACCTGAGTGAGTTCTAGTTTGCTCTGCTATTTCCAGACAAGCAAAGATTCTTTTTAACAGAGTGCTGCCAAGATAATTCCCAGCTCACCAGGACAATCCAAGCCAGGAGCAGGCTCTTCCAGAGGTGCACTGGGCACCCTGTAAGCCAAGAGCATCTCTCCTCTCTCCCTGACACTTGGTGCCCACAGACAGAGCTGTGCTGGGCTGGAAGCCAGGCCCAGCTGGGAACTAGAAAAGCTGCTTTAAATAAAACAAAAGGTTTCTGTTTCTGCAGGGAGATTACCTGTCTGACCCCAGCAGGCGGAAAACCCTGGTTTCATCGGATATCTCCTGGGTCACCTGCAGAAAAATGCAGATATTGAGATCCATTTCAGCAGCAAAATGAAATTTATTGGTCTGAGTTGGAAGGAAAGAAACATTCAAATGCAATTTAATGCGGAGTACAGGACTGAAACGGACAAATTGGTGTTAAGCATTGTGGAACAAGAACATTCTCACTTGGGAAGCAGAGAGAAGCCAAAGGATCCAGTGGTAAATAAGGAACAGGAGGAATGACACCTGGAGAGGCTGGAGATCACTTACTTCATCTGACTTGAAGCTCTTGCCCTGCATCCCATGTTTCCAGAAGGCCAGCACGCTGTCCTGAAGGCACACTGCAAAGGAGGGGCACAAATCACACCCCATTCCCTGGATCCCTGTTTTCCTAATGCCTCTGGAGAACCCTCCAGGAAGTGTGTAAACAAACACTGCCAACCAAAGCCCTGTGAGTTGCTGGAAATGACACATCACCTGAATTATTACAGTTACTTCAAAACAGATGATGGAAAATGGGAGTTTTCCATTCAGGGACAGAGAGAGCACAGAGCTGCCAGCTCTGAGTGACTGAATTTTGTGATTCTGAGAGTTTATTACAGCAGAAATTCTTGTTTGATGGCTACAGTTCAAGCTTTAGAAGCAAGGCTCCTGTCCTAGTCTGAAGACAGCAGCCTGAGAATTAGATTCAAATATTATTACCCTATAAAAAAATGAATGTCCTATTACTTGAAATAAAAACTTTTAGAAGACTAACACAGAATTATGGATTACAAATACTTTTTCCTCCCCAAATTTTGTTCTCATTGCTATGAAAATGACCAGAAACCAGTCAGGCTTTCAACAGTGAGTTCTTAAACCCCTGAGAGACACCAGAGAAGCAAATCACTCACCCACTGACTCAATGCAGAAATCAAAGCTCAGCTCAGAAGCCAATTTCTTGCTTGACTTCAATTTCCCTTGTAAATTCACTATTTTCACAAATTCTCAAGAGAAAGAGAAAAACCAGCATTAAAACCCACTGCTGAAAAGCATTTAAGTGTAAAATACAAATTTAATCTTTCAGGCACAAAGAAATACCCAAACTTAACATCTACAGCATTTGCCTAAAATGAACCCAAGAGCATCTTTCTCCCAAAATAAACACAGGAAACTTTGTACCACTTGCTGTGGTTTTAGACTCTCCTGACAGAGTGATGCACCCGTGAAGAGGGGAAATGGAATCACAAAAGCCAGAGTGAAATCCCACTTATCCAAACGATCTTTTCTTGGAAAGATTACAACACAAATGAATAATGTGTGGAGGAAAACGAACTCGTGGTGGAGTTAAAATCAACAACTGTGGCAACCCAAGTTTTGCACGAGGTGTAGTGAGTGATCCAAGAGAGTTCTGTGTTACTCACTGTCCAGGCAGACCAGGACAGTGTCTCTTTCCAGCTGTGTCACGTGAATGGCATCCAACTGCTGATTGCCTGGGGAAAAATAAACCAGATTATTTCATATTTTGTAGCACATCAAAAGACTCACTCCCCCCCCCCCCCCCAAGCTCTTTTCACTGTGATATTTGTTCCTCTGATTTTTTAAAGGCTCTAAGATCCCAGGATGTTCTGGGAGAAGCACAAAGCTCTCTGTTCAAAGCAGGTATTTAATAGGAAAACACAACTTTTACTGGATAAAATACATTTTATGCTGCAGTTCAGCACAGCTTCCTCCATAGAGAGGCACCACAACAAACAAAAGGAACCATCAATGGAATTTTAATTCCTAAAACCCCCCTCTTTTCCCATAAATCCACATCTGGAAAGATTATTGTGATGATAATAAACTAGTTTAATAGATTTTTTTCTTGTTTTTACTAATGAAGTTGTTCCTAGAGCTGCTAAAAAGCAATATTTAAAGGCAAAAATGTACATCCAACAAAGGCAGCAGAGAAAAGCAGCTGCAAAATATCAACCAGGTTTTAAAAATAACCCAAATCTTTGCTTTTTAAGAGCCAGCTGAAGATAACAACCCTCCCACAAGGGCTGGAAGATGGACAGGAATCCATTTCTGGGAGTTTTTATGCAGGAAAGGAGAGGGAAGAACAGGATCCCAGGGAACAGAATGGAACCACAAAGGAGAACCCAACCAGCAGGGTCTGATTGGTGTTTAAGGAAATTCAGAAAATAAAAGGTGTTTTGTAAGGACAGTTTGTACTGATGTGGGCAGGTCAGCACAACACTGAGAATCAGGGAATCACAGAAGAGCTGGGATTGAAAGGGACCTTAAATCCCACCCCATCCCACCCCCTGCCATGGGCAGGGACACCTTCCACTGTCCCAGGCTGCTCCAAGCCCTGTCCAACCTGGCCTTGGACACTTCCAGGGATCCAGGGGCAGCCACAGCTTCTCTGGGCACCCTGTGCCAGGGCCTCCCCACCCTCCCAGCCAGGAATTCCTTCCCAATATCCCATCCATCCCTGCCCTCTGGCACTGGGAAGCCATTCCCTGTGTGCTGTCCCTCCATCCCTTGTCCTCAGTCCCTCTCTGGCTTTTCCTGTTGGCTCCCCTCAGGTTCTGACAATGTGGGATCAGCTTCCATCTGCTTCAGGCAGAGAAGCTGCCAAGCCTAAAGGGTCTCCAAATGACTCCAAGGAAGGGACATCCAACATTCCCAGACAAGAAAACAGCTGGAAGAGGAACCCAGAGCCTCACCTGCCCCGATCTCTGTGAACCACGAGGACGCAGAGTTCAGGTTGATTGTCTCAAACTGCACCACCTGGTTGGGCTCCGTGCCCTTGGAGATGGCCACGCACACCATGGGGTACTCCTGCTCTGGGATCACCAGCATCTCAAACACATTCAGGGGGCTTGGCAGGGGGAAATCAAAGTGCTGGGAAAACAAAGCATCATCAGGCCTCTGGGAATTTGCTTTTACCTTGAAATGACTCTGCAACAACATGCACGAAGTGTAAATATACAGAATTTTCACTGCTGCTCAGAGTGCTTTTGAGGGCTGGGCAGAGGTGGATCATGGTCTCTTATTGCCAGTGTTGGGCTTGATCCAGCACTTAAATGACTTTTATATTACTTAAATGACTTCAGTCACAAGATTTTCTGAGTCAAAATGTGTCCAGCCAGATTTTCAAGTGCTCACAACCCACAAATGGCACCAGACCGGGGTGTACTTTCCATCACAAACTCTGGAAAGGTTATTTCAACAACTGTATAATTATTCAACTACACTAAAAGTAAATGCTTACCTTTATTAACATGAATTTCTGCATTGGCTCATACCACTGGAGCAGAACAATTCCAGACTGCAATGCACCACACAGGTACTTGTGGCCTGTGTATGGATTTCGTACTGTATAAAATAAAAAACCCCAGAAAACTGTAATTCTAAAGCCCTGCAAGTTCAATGCATACTTGAAAAAATAACCCTACAGCTTTCTTTACAAACGAGTTAAGAAATAGCATTATAAAATCACATCATGGCATGATTAGGCTTGGGAGGGACCTTAAAGCCCATCTTGTTCCCTCAGTTTCCCACTGTTGCCTTGTGGCTTCCCATCCCAACATCCACAGTGATTAATGTGGTGCTACGTTCCAGATAAATTCAATTACAGCTTTAATTAATAACCACTTGCATTCCTGGAGTCCCAGTTTGGAGGCCACAGGCTGAGAGGGCAGAAAAGCTGCAGTGCCTCTGCCTGGGGCTGTGGGAGGCAGGAGGGAGAGCTCGGGGTCAGGCTGGGCTTGGAATAAAACAATTCCCAGGCAGAGAAGGTGGGAAGCTCCCGGGGAGCTCTGACAGCTCATGGAATACATGAGACAGGGTTTGGGGGTTGTTTAAGCTCAGCTGGGCACAGGAGCAGCCTGGCTTCAGGAATTATTTGTAAATGTGGCTGTTGTGGGCACTGTAGATGAGCTAAACAGGATCTCCAGGTGTGCAGCTGAACACTTTATATTCATTTTAGGGGTGGAAAGGTACAATGTGCAGATGTGACACTTGGGGATGTGGGTTAGTGCTGGGCTGGGCAGTGCTGGGGGAATGGATGGATGATCTTAGAGGGCTTTTCCAGCCTTAGTAATTCCATGATTCTGATTTCACACAGCACCAGGGCCCGTATTGGAAAGGACAAACATTCTGTAGGCAGCCCAAGCCGAAGACAAATCCACAACTTCACAAGCTTCAACCTTTTCTGTGCACTTCAAACTGCACTGATGGCTTTGCCCTCCCTGGGCTGCCAGGATTTTTATTCCTACTGATCCTTTCTGGGTGGAAAATATTCACGTTTTCCTCACTACAAGTTGGAACTGGATCACACCTTGAGCCAAGGTGACAAGGGGAAAAGGCTGTTTGTGGATGTGCCAGGGGTCTGGGAGGAATTTAATCCCAATGTCCCATCTGACCCTGCCCTCTGGCAGTGGGAAGCCATTCCCTCTTGTCCTGGCACTCCAGGTCCTTGTCCAAAGTCCCTCTCCATCTTTCCTGTAGCTTCTTCAGGCACTGAAATGCCCCAATTAGGTCACTCTGGAACATCTCCAGGCTGAACTACCCCAATTCCCTCAGCCTTTTGTTTGAACAAAGAACTAACTCCAAGTTTCTTAAAAAGAAATGAATTTCAGACATGCCATGGCCAGGGACAAAGGCCAGGGGAATAAATGGCAAAGCTGAATTTGTCTGCTCACCTATACAGCATTTGTGGCATCCTTTTGTGTCAGGGATCTTGGTCGTTAAGGCAAATTTCCTGGAATCATAATCACCAAAAAATGCATCAACAACAGATGTCAGGGCCCTTCATGCACCAACTCAACAGCCCCAACATAATTTATGGCTATTTTCACTTATTAATAATTGTCTATAAGTGAAAGATTTGTACCTTGGTAATATTTTGTCAGGAAATCTGTGGGTTTGAATATGAGCAGCTAATCCTGTTTTTTTGGCTTGTTCAAACAATGCTATTAAATTGTGGGAGTAGAGCTGGAATGTTTTCCCTGTAAGAGAGAAAAGCACAGTTGACGTCTCAGCCACTCCTCCAGCACAGAACTGCAAGGTTCAGGAAAATGGAGGTATGGAAAAATTACCTTCTAAAACAGGTGTCAGGTAGGTCAAGTCCAGATATGAAGAAAAATAAAATAAGATAAAAATAATAATGAATATAGAGAAGATCAGAGCTCATTTCAGTAAAGTTTGTTTTATGCAAACATTTTTAAAAGGCTGTAATTATAAAACAGCAATTAATGATAGCAAGATATTTTCTTATCTATAAATCAAGACAAGTGTTATACAAATCCTGCATGTTTAAAGGCACAGTGCTACCATCAGTCTCCATCCCACAGTGCCTGATTCCTGTCTGGAATGTTCTATTCCAGGACAACTGATTGCCCAGGAATCAGTATATCCAAGCAGCAAAACTGCTGGATGAGCAGTACTTGAAAGCCACCTCATTGTCCTTCAAATGGACACAGGTCTTGTTTTAGGACCACAGAATCCCAGAGTGGTCTGGGTGGGAAGGGACATTAAAAATCATCTTCTTCCATCCCCCTGCCACGGGCAGGGACACCTTTCCACTATCCCAGGCTGCTCCAAGCCCTGTCCAACCTGGCCTTGGACACTTCCAGGGATCCAGGGGCAGCCACAGCTTCTCTGACCACCCTGTGCCAGGGCCTCACCCCCCTCCCAGCCAGGAATTCCTTCCCAATTTCCAACCTAAATCCACCCTTTTCCAGCTTAAAGCCATTCCCTGTGTCCTGTCCCTCCATCCCTTGTCCCCAGTCCCCCTCCAGCCCTCCTGGAGCCCCTTTAGGCCCTGGAAGGGGTTTTAGCTCTCCCTGGATCCTTCCCTTCTCCAGGCTGACCAAAACACCTTGTGTTCAATGATGACTTTAAATGTTCCTCTTTATTTATAACTGCAGTCGTTCCCCCTCTGTTGGCACTCACCTGACAGGGACATTAAGGTGTTGTTGATAACGTACAGCCAGGTGCACTTTCGGGGAAATAACTGGAAAAAAAGAAGAGAATTCCATTAACAGAAACATCCAGGAATTTTCAACTGTGATTTCCTCTGCCTGCTCCATCTCCACCACCATTCCTGCAGGGATCCACACTGGAGAAAATCCCATCTTCCTGTTTATTCACTGTTTTGGACCCTTAGCCCTGCACAGACAGACCATGGAATATTGGAGTAAGTGTCCAAGGCCAGGCTGGACAGGGCTTGGAGCACCCTGGGATAGTGGAAGTGTCCCTGCCCACAGCAAGGGGTGGAACTGGATGGGATTTAAGCTCCTTTCCAACCCAAACCATTCCATGATTCTAGAACACTTTGTCCTGTGTGCCACTCCCATGTGCAAAGTAAGAAAATAGGTGCAGGAAAAACTAGAAAGAAAAGATCCAACTGCTTGGACACAAACCCTGAGCATCTCCCAGCAATTTTCTATTTAACAGAACAGCTCTGGCTTTATTCAGTGTTTCCACTGAAAAGCTCCAAATGGAATAAAAATACCCTCCCTGGAACTGGGAGGTATTAACCTTGGAGAGACAGGAAGCCCTCTGGAAGATGCAAGCAGAATTAAAAGTTGGAGAAGCAGTTCAGAATGTGCATTTGGAGGGGAGAAATCATCAAATGGATAAAAGGAAATGTGGGAACAAGTGGTGTGGCAGCAGCCTCTGGGGTTTGAGGTGGTCACACCTGACCTCTGCCAGCTGGGAATGCTCTCCTGGAAGAGGAAACTTTGTTTGAAGTGCACTGAATGTTCTCCCTACCCACCACTGGCACAGCCAACCTTTCAGAGGGATATAAAAAAATCACATGGAAAAGCCCAGAGAAGATTGTTAGATGAAATAATTTAGGGAAACATACAAGGAATGAGATTCCAGGAACATCCTGACTCTGAAACAGCAGATTTAAGACCATGAGTGCATGAAATGGCTTTGGAAAGGGTTAGAGAGCCCAGGAAAAGCTTCATGGGGATAACAACAGCAGCTGAATTAAATGATTGAGGGCTTTGGTAGCATCCAAGGAGCTGCAATGTGCCATCTAGTGGGGATGGAATGGAGGGAGAAAGGGCAGGGAATCGTTCTCCAAGGAGAAGGAAGATTTGACAGCAGTGTTACACAAGCAGCAACTAAAAAATGCAGGTAGGTCAGGGAAGAAATAATTGTCAGCTTTTCATTACTGGCTTTGATGGGAATCCTTTAAGCCCCAGAGCCTGGTATCCACCTTTTCCCTCCAAAGCCAAACTTCATTGCTCCATAATATCCCCAGATTTATTCCGTGTGTTCAACCCACCAGAACTCACCTGTTCCATGGTTGCTTCGTGAAGTTCATTCAAATTCAGAGTGTAGATCCCTTCTTCAGTTCCAAAGATGATGTACTGATCTAAAAAATGCAGGGAAAGGGATTATTCTCTTCCCACTTCGGGAGGTTTCAAATGCAAACCTAAAATAACTTTACAAATTGATTTCTTTCCCCATCACCAGACCTAACACAGCTTTACCTTTAGTATCTGGATGTATCCATGAAGTTGCACAATTAATCTTCAAAGGACAACCATCAAAGACTTTGGAAAAACAGGCTCCCATCTGAAAGACACCAAAACTGAAACCTGAAACGGATTTAGGGTGTAAAGAGTTGATTTCCTGGCCACTCACACACAGCTGAACACACACAGCCTTCCACTGCTTTTAATTTAAATCCATGGACATTCAAAAATGCCAAGAGGGCTCAAAATGGTATCAACAGCTTTAGTATCTACTGGGTAAGAACAATAACCCTGGAGGGATTTAAAATCCGTGTGGATGTGGCACTTGGGGACATGGGGCAGTGGTGGCCTTGGCAGTGCTGGGGAATGGTTGGACTCAGTGACCTTAGAGGGATTTTCCAATCTAAATTATTCTATAATTGTAAGAATATTGAGTATTATTTATTGAATATAACAAACATGAATATTGAGTGCTTATAAAATGGCACATGAAGGGAAAACGGGCAAAACCACCCTCTCGTCACTACCACCTTTTCCCATTTCCCTTCCTAAGCAGGGGCTGCCACTGGAGATCACAACTCACAGAGCCAGGGAAGCCTCCAACCCTTCCCATCCAGACTAACAGTGACTGGAAGGTTTTAAACAATGGAAACAAATATTGTGGATTCAGCAGTGGAAAAGTAACTGGCTGTGAGATGCAGAAAATCCCCCCAGATCAGCTGATGCCTTTTTCCAGCATAAACCTTCCATGCCAGAGAGAGGTTTCCAGAATTCCCACTGCACACGGGATTTCTTACCAGCACCTTGGGAGTCGGAGGCAAACCATTGATTGCTGGTTTCTGTGGGAAGAAGGAAAGATCATAAAACACCTCCTGTGCACTGGCACAAAACCAGCTCGAGGACACGACAGCGAGATCAGCCCCAGAGTCCCAATACCTACAGGGAAATCCCTCTTCTCCTTTTTCCGTGGCAGTTGAGGGATTTGTCCAGGTCCTTCTGCATTCTCCTCGATGTGTTTCAGCATCCCATTCCCATTGCCTGAAAAGGAGCCCAGACATGGTTTGCAGCTGATTTGACACAGTGAAATAGAAAATCTCCTCCCCTGTGCTGAGCAGGAGGGGAGGAGTGAGCTCTGACATTCCATGGGCACATCTCAGGGAGCTGAACCCTTCCCAGCACAGCTGTCCACGCTGAGTTACACACTTCCCGTTATCCAAACAGTCCCTGGGACAAATTCCACTGAGAACAAAGCTGTGGCAAGGTCCTCCCCACACATTCATTGTTTTTCTCCTGCTCCTGCAGGCAACACAGTAATGGGACTGACTGGCTGAGTGTCCTTGTTTCGGGAAGAGCATTCCCACCATGGGGCACGGCTCTAATAAGAACCACACACATGGAAAAAGGAAAACTTCACCTCGTGACCAGCTTGTTTTAAAGCATTATCTAGGGAATAGCTGCCTCTGGAAGCAATTCCTTTTCCAGGGTGCCAGTCAGCTTCAGGACAGGTGAGGCATTTACCCAGGTCGTTGTATCTGGCTGTGAGCAATCCAGGGCTGCTGATGCTGCTGGTCATCCCCATGGGGCAGGAATCTGCCTGGGGCCCACAAACTGGGATACTCTGTCTCCTGTGGGCTGCTGGGGCTCTGTTCTGGGAGTCTGGGAAGTGTTTTATTGTCTGGCATCTGTCGTCATCCGGGAGGTTTTCCTCGGGGTAACTGTTCATCCTCGGCTGCAAGGAACCAAAGAGGGGAATGGTTACCTGGGAAATGTGAGGAACTGGGAATGACACCTGGGAAGAATAAACCTCAGACAAGATGAATTCAAGTCACACTGCTCCTACATAAAAATGTGTCAGCCTCTGAAAAGTGTGTGTGGTTTTGGGCACCACAAGATAAGAAAGATAAAAAGCTCCCTGGTGAGCAGGGACAGGACCCAGGGAACGGCTGGAGCTGTGCCAGGGAGATTGAGGTGGATTTCAGGGAAAGGTTCTTCCCCCAGAGGGTGCTGGGCACTGCCCAGGCTCCCCAGGGAATGGGCACGGCCCCGAGGCTGCCAGAGCTCCAGGAGCGTTTGGACAGCGCTGCCAGGGATGCCCAGGGTGGGGTTGTTGGGGTGTCTGTGCAGGGCCAGGAGCTGCACTGGATGATCCCTGTGAGTCCCTTCCAGCTCAAGAGATCCATGGTTGTATGAAAATAAGGCATCTGACAGCAGAGTAATTTCAGAGGTTCCTCTCTGATGGAAAATCCCAGGCAGAATGCAGACCAAGAGGCCATCCCAGGCTGGCTAAACCCCTCAAACCCCACATTTCTCACCTTGGGAGGCAGCGGGGGCGGCCCAGCTCGCTTTAGTGTCGATCTGCAATGAAAAGGGCAGAAGTTGTCTGAGTCAAACCACACCCAGAACTCCTTGAGGACTGGAAATGAGATGAACCAGAGGCACAGAAAAGGCAGAGCAGAGCTTTGCACACACAGGGTTAAACCAGAAGTCCAAGAGCGGGGGACAAGCTCATTAATCTCATTAGAAGTGTTGGTCTTTAATAAACTCCTGTTCTTTCATAAATATCAATGTTACAGAGCAATCTGTGAGGAAGGATATTTGAAATTTGTAAATCAATATACATTCAGGAACTGGATCTCAGGCTGGAGGGACTTTGGACAAGGGCCTGGAGTGACAGGACAAGGGGGAATGGTTTTAAGCTGGAAAAGAGTACATTTAGGTTGGACATTGGGAAGAAAATCTTCCCTGTGAGGGTGGGGAGGCCCTGGCACAGGGTGCCCAGAGAAGCTGTGGCTGCCCCTGGATCCCTGGCAGTGTCCAAGGCCAGGTTGGACGGGGTTGGAGCAGCCTGGGACAGTGGAAGGTGTCCCTGCCCATGGCAGGGGGGTGGAGGAAGATGATTTTTAATGTCCCTTCCAACCAAACCACTCTGGGATCGTGTGATTCCAGTTTGCTGCTGGATCAGACAAACATCTGAGCACCAGAGGAGCTGCACAGAGCTGTGCAGGATCATCTGCACGTCCCGTCACAACCAGGCCTCGCTCAAGGCTGATGGATTAATCAACATAAAATCTGCTTTTAAGTGTTAGGCACTTCCACAGGGACTCTAAGATAACTCAGGAAGGAGAGCAGGAGAGAAAGCAGAGCTTTGGGATTTCTCCTGAGGATCAGGGAAGGAGCCAAGCGCGCGTTAGGCCTGGGAGAGCAGCCAGCCCTCACTCGCTGGTGAGTGGCAAAGCCTCCTGCAGCATTTGGAGGGAAGAGCTTTGGGAGCAGAGCAACTGCAGAGGAAAGAGATCCACTCACTCTTCAACATCTTCACTCCCATCGCCAAATTTTGTGAGCAGTCCCCTAAGGCAGAATGTTTATAAAATTAAGAGCTCTGCTCTGAGGTCGACACGTGCAACTCAACCCATCCCTGATGTCACTGAGTTTCACAACAAGCATCTCCCAGCCCTTTCCAAAACAAATAATTCTCTGCTCTAAGCCCTTTCCCACTCTGTAAGGTCCTTTCCTTCCCCTTACCCCCTAAAAATCACTGGATCTCTCTTTCACACCATCAGCTTTTGTTTCCCTACCTGGCATTTCAAATATTGTTGAATTGTCTCACAACAGTACAATATAAAAAGAGAAAAAAAAGAACAGAGGAAGTTACTGGGAGACAAATGGAGAAAAGCCTTTAAAGGGAAGTTTCCTTATTTATACACATACACAAAAGACCCAGACTGTTTCCCACTACAGTGGGAATTTTTGTTTCAAAGCTACTCCAGGGACAACAAAAAAAAGAAATTGTGACTAGAGGATCAAAGCAGCACTGAAAATATAACCTTGAAGAAAAAAAAAACCCCGATAAAATTTTGCAAAACGGCAATTTTCAAGCTGTGTCTTTAAAGGGCAACGACCAGGAAAACGCAGCCAAATTTGGATTAATGTGAAATTTCCCTACAAGTCACTTCTGAGGGAAAGCAGCAGACAGTTGCCAACAGGAGCTATTAAAAAATTTAAAAGAGAAAAAGTCTTTAAAAGTCTTTCTTTTTGAAAGGTTCTTGTTGCCCAGAGAAGCTGTGGCTGCCCCTGGATCTCTGGAAGTGTTCCAAGGCCAGGTTGGATGGGGCTTGGAGAAGCCTGGGATAGTGGAAGGTGTCCCTGCCCATGGGATGGGCTTTTAGGTCCCTTCCAACCCAAATCTTTCTGAGATTCTGTGGAAACCATCAAAAAAACACCTCCATAATGCAGAAAAATTTATAAAAAAATTAATTTTCAAATGCTACAGTGAGAAAACCAAGGAATGAGTTCAACCACCAGGTACACATCCTGGTATTCCCCTTTCCAGTCAAATAATTCCTAAGTCAGAGATATCCCTCACCATCCACTCTGATAAAAGGCAAAGGGCTTGAAAAGCAAGGACCCCCCAGCACACATCCTCTCTGCACATCCCAGGGATTACTCAGAACTGCTGGGACAGACGAGTTATGCATTTCCTGTTTATCTTTCCAACTGCAAGCGGTTTCCAAGCGAGCAGCACGGATTCACCATCCAGGACTGTTGTGCCTGCCCTCCTTCCAAATGAATCCGTACCTATTCACTGATTTACAGCCCTGGGAATGTTGGCTGCAGCTTGAGCCCAGCCTGGTGCAGACAAAGCCACAGGAACGGGATCGAATCCCTGAGCCCCTCTGCCAGGAGGAGCTTCCCTCCCTCCCTGCTCCTGGACCCCACAGATCCCAGCAGTCTGCAGAAAATCCAGCACTCCCAGCAAGGCTTCAGTGTGCAGCTCAGCAGGGTCACACAAACAAACCCAGGGCACAGGCAGGGGAGGAAAACAGGCACTGCCTTTACTGGGCAGGGAGAGGCAGAGCCCAGAGCCCCCCACAGTGAAGGCCCAGAGCCCCCCAAATTCCTGCTACAATGAGACTGAGAGCAGGAAAACCAGGATGCTTCAAAAGGCTCAGATTCCTGGCAACCTCCACCAGCTTTCCAGGGGGCTGCAGTGTCAGCTGACAGCTTATGCAAGACTTTTATCTGCAGAAAAAAAAAGCCAAAGAAATTCACTGTCTGCTGCTCAGTTCCAAATAAAGATGGGAAACAGGCTCCTTGAGCTGAGCAATTATTTGAGCCCAGATACCATCTCTCCCTACATCTGAACCTCCACACTCCTGACTGCAAATCCAGGGATTGCCTTTAAAGGCAGAGTCCACCCTTTTGCAGCGAAAGGAAGGTACACACCTAAAAAAAATTCAGTCCTAACATGGAGAGAGTTGTGCTCCTGTACTTCAGGCCTGCTTTATCCCAGGGAAACCAGCTATAAACACATCTTCCCCTAAAACATTTCACCCCAAAACACCCCGTGGCTGAGTTATAAATTACACTGATCAGACCCACAGCAGGAGGAGTTGTGCAGTGTCACTGAGCTTGGTAAAACTCAGCATTCAGAACTGGTTTCTCCTTCCCCTTCTCGAGTTCAGGGCTGTTCACAGGCCTTGTCACAGGATGTCACAACCACAGCCACGGCTCAGAAGAGAAGTGTGAGGCCAGAGCATGATCCTGAACTCAGCTCTGCTGCAGGAAACTCCCTGTGGCTGTGTTATGTCACTGTCCTGGTCATGCATTTACACTTCACTTCCCACCTACAAACTTAAAACAAGCTGCTGCTGGTGGTTAAAAGAGATTAAAAGTCACTCTCCAGGAAAATTGACCAAGCACCTGCAGAAGGAGGGGTGCACGCTGGGTAACGTCCCCTTAATTTATCAATATTAAAGTGGACCAGGGCTTATGGTTTGATTCTTCTAACATAACTCATTTTTCTTTCAGTTTCATATGAAGTCACAGAAAGAAAAGATGGTTTGATCTATACTTACTTGTTGCTTCCATCAACAAAAGGATTCCAATGTGAAGCAAAGTCACTGCCAGCTGCCATAACCTGAAAATGCAGAAATTGTCATTTTTACCCCTCCTTGTCAACCTAAAGTGCCTTAAAGTACCAGATCCACCACACACAAAGAGGCCTGAGGGATTCCCCAGCCCTGCAGAATGATCTACAAGCAGGAAAATCAAATTCCAAAGTGAAATAACGTCTTACAATCTATAAATTATTGATATTTTTTTCTTCTTAGACTTAAAAGCAGCACCTGGAAATGGTGTCTATCCAGATCAAGCAGCAATAAGGAACAGGAAAACAAAAATTTACGGTGAAAAATCCAGTAAGGGTCACTTAGGGAACTTTAAAAACATTTTTCCAGCAAGTTGTTAAGGGTTGAACCCCAAAACAGTGATGAGATTGTGATTTTAATAAATAAAGAAACCCCCAAACTCGTCCTTACCATCTCATCCCGAGCTTCTGTTTCTTTCCGTAGAGGAGGCTCAAACTGCAGCTTATCAACTACAAAATATTGTAATTTCATCATTAACACACAAAATCTTGCACTAGAGGAGGCTCAAACTGCAGCTTATCAACTACAAAATATTGTAATTTCATCATTAACACACAAAATCTTGCACTAGAGCCATTTCAGAGCTCACTGCAGTGAAATGCAGGAAGGAACAGATCTAAATATTGGGTGCACAACACTGAATTTGCCTCTCAAACGAGCAGCACTTCACTATCAGCCTCTTTGTCTGAACGCTCCAATTTGCAAATATGAAACCCACAAGAAAGGTCAAAAGCAAACACCAAGTCACAGAAACGTAACTCTTTAACCACTTGTCACTTTGAAATGCATGTGAAAGAGAAGAAAGAGAAGAAATTCAAAAATTTGAAGAGCAAATTTCCCAAAGTGTGATGCACGTGGTGCAGAGGAGCTGCCAGTGTTGGTGCTACCAAAGACTTTTGACCAAACCTGGAGATAAAACCATTTCTACCCTCAACATTTCACCTTAGATTCAGCTGAGCAGTTTATCAATATAGATAATTAATTTTAGTTTTCAAGAATTATTATTGAAGATTCACATGCTGCTTCTTCAGGGTTTGCTTCCCAACTGGGAAGAGATTTTTGGGAAACGACGACACCGACGTCCTCCAGAGGCAAATCACCCACCAAAAAAAGGGGAAAGCAGAGCAGGAACTCACAGTTTATCTCTGATGCTGTTCTCTCTGCCCTGATGTTCCTGTTGGTGGAGCGGATTGTGTGGCGGATAACGGAGTGAGGCTGCAGGGGTGGGAAGGGAGACGTGAGGCAAGAGCATCCAGCAACAACCAAACCAACAAGAACAAGGAGCAGCTGCTGCAGTTTGAGCTTCAATCTCCGATTCCCAAAGCAAAGCGGGGCATTTTAAACTGCAGCTTCAACAAAAAGCAGAGAAGAAAAGATGTTCTCACCTCAAAATCATCATCATCAACTTCCCCGTAGTGGGTGTGGTTCTCGGGGTTATTGACTTTGTCCAACAGCTCAACTGCTAAAGACCTCGACAGCCCAGGCTGCCCTACAAAGCTGTGCTGTAACCACAGGAAAGAACACAAAAAAAAGAAGTTTTGATATGCAATTAATGGGTCACTTTCAGTAATTAACATTCGATATAGTTACTGATTGTTTTCTGCTTTCTGGAGGTTTGACTTCTTTTTATGACTCCTTCACGGCTGGATTTCCTGGTAACATAAACATGGAAACACCACACTCTGGGCCACTTGTAAACTGGGAGTTAAACTCCAGTCAAACCAATAATTACACTTGGATTTCATTTTTTACAGCAGTAGTTCAGAGTCTGGGAAAGCAGAGATACATCAAGAGCTGCTGAAATTTCTGGGAGTCAGCAAAGTCCAACCTCTACACAGCTCCAAGGCTGAGGCACCCAAGGAAGGCCAAGGTTGAGAACGTGACGCCAAATTCTATCATTATTCCTATCAAAAACTGCATAAAACTGTGTAAAAATACTGAACAAAATCCACTTGCTAAGAGCTAACCAACATCTTTTTCCCTCAGATTTCACTCCCCGAGCAGTAAGATTAAAGGAAATGGTTCCCCTTTGGTTTCCTATTGATCTGTTGCTCATTTGGAAGCAAGAGATCCCTTCCTGAGCTCACCGAATGTCCCAAGTCACTTACAGAGAGGAGTCTGTCTGCTGTCGGTCTCTTCTTTGGATTTTTTGTAAGTGCTATTTTGACAAAATTATGGAATGTTGCTGACCTTAAAGAAAAAGGAGGGTTTATGTTGAGTTTTTCAAGGTGTTATTGATTTTAAGGCAGTTGCTAAGCAGATTACAAGAGGGTGTGACAAAGCAGAAGCTGTGCAGGTATCTCACCTCAGGTTTGAATAATGACATTTCCAAGTTAACAAAATAGGGGAAAAAACCCCACTTGATTCATGGAACTTGCATGGGAAACATTTTGGTACAGAAAATAAACCAAGAATGGCACCAGGAATGTATCAGAGGGTAAAGAAACCAGGAAAGGATTAAACCATTACCTGTCCCACTGACAGGAGCAAACGCCCCATGACAGGAATTAAGGGGAAAGGATAAAGATTTTTCTTCTAGAACATACAAAGAGCACCACAGAAGGGTCTCTTCTTCAAAAATAATACATATTTTTTCCTTTTATCCATAAAATCATAGAATCATGGAATGATTTGGGTTGGAAGGGACCTAAAGGATCACGTAATCCCAACAAAATATGGAAATATGGAATAGTTCCACCTACCATTTTGCTTTTTCCTTTAGCTTTGGCGGTTGAAAATTACTTTTTGACATTAAAAACAGAGCCCTAGAGGGAAAGAAAGAATAATGATATAATATGGTAAAAAAATTAATTAATTTCATTTAAAAATCTAAACACTTTAACACTTTATGCTGAGAATCATACTGGTGAAACTGGATTAGAGTCTGCACTGTGTTAAAGGAGAGATACAAGGAATCTGTTGATTTTATTTTTAAATAAAATCCTTTTAGTGCCATAATCCTGTTAAACATTAGGCTATGGCTTCTCTAGTGGTTTGCTATCACCAGTGAATCTGCCCCTGTTCCTAATCAGACTCCTGATCCCAGAATCCCAGAATGGTTTGGGTTGGAAGGGACCTTAAAGCCCATCTCAATCCAACCCCTGCTGTGGGCAGGGACACCTTCCACTAGGCCAGGTGCCACCAAAAATTTTAAAATGTCAAGATTTTGGTCATAATTTCCATTCCAAATGTAAGATTTTAGCTGCAGTCTGATGCCTTGAAGTCAGACATGAAAACAGACATTCAGTGAAGGAACCTTGGGTGTGAGTTTCTAGTTCTGAGCTCCAGAGAAGCTTAACCTGAATCCTGACAGTTCCTGCTGGGATTCAGGAAGGTGCTGGAGGCAGAGCAACACAAACCTCATGGGGTGGAGGTCGAACATGGGCGGCTGGAGCTCTGCCAGCTCGATGGCCGTGATGCCCACGGCCCAGATGTCGCACAGCTGGTTGTACCCCCCGTTCTTCTCCACCGCTGCCACCTCGGGCGCCATCCTGGAAAACCAACGGCGGCGTCACCCAGAGCACCTCCCATTCCCAAGAGGGAATCCACCCGGAGAGGTCCTCAGGAAGCACCCAGAGGTATTTGGCCCCAGGTCAGGGGCTGGGAATAGCACCGGGCTCTGCATTCCCAGGAAATCTAACGACCAGAAAACCTCCCTGCCCTCAGCCCTCCTTCTCCAGCAGGGCAGCAACAATTAAAAGCCACTGTCTGGATGAAGCTGTTTGCCCAAAAACACCACCCCAGGCAGCTCCTCTGCATCCCAGTGATGCCTAAACCCTGCTAAATTTGCATATGAATCCAGCTCAAGATTTACAATGATTATTTGCATATTAAATGTTGCCTTGTGCAGACATTAATCAGTAGGGATGATTAAAAGAGAATTTAAGAATCTGGTTTCCTTTCTGCACAGAAATCAGAGAGACACTATTCTAGTCATTAAAAATGTAAGACTGAGAAACTAAATAATCACAGGGATCCCCCCAAAAAAGGAGAATATTCTGCATTAATGAATTTGGGAGGAACAACAACCCTGCCTCAAATACCAAGTAGCTTTTGTTACAGCAACAGATCAGCTCCAATCAGTGCTTCCCAGATTTTTAGCCTCTGGGCATTTTACTTGGAAGAAAGGGAATTATTTCATTGGAAGAAAGGGAATTACTGCAATTTCTATCTACATATGTGTGTGTTTGAGAAGTTTTGGCATAAATACAGACCCAGCTTTGCAGCACAGCAATCAAAGTGGTTTCTTACCAGTAAGGGGTCCCAATAAAGGATTTCCTCTTTGCAATAGTGGCTGTTATTTTTGCTGCTACTCCAAAGTCAGCTGGAAAATCAAATCAAATCATCAGAGCCTTAGAAATCCCAGTTTAAGACCCCAATCTTACTGTGTTATGAAAGAGCAATCATGGGTCTCATCCAAATTAAAAATTCATTAAGGGAAACAAAGATTAATAATAGGAACATTAATGTCTTCACTGACATGATTTCAAATCAAAGAGTTTTCCTTCTACACACAGTTCCTCTCTTAGATCATTTTGCCATCTCACAATACCTCAACCAGAATTTGTGGATATTCAATTTTAGAGGAAAAACAGCATCATCCTTGGTATGATGAAAAGGTACAAAAGGTACCTTTTGTGTGTTATTTATGGAGGAACTGTGATGGGGCATCTGTTCTCTGCCCTGGAGACTCTGTCTAGGGGCCAGTCATGCCTTGGCCTCAGAACTCCCAAACATCAGGTGGTCTTGAGGAGCCAAAAATCATTTCAATCCATTTTATTTTGATTGATTGGTGGCATGACAGCTGGAGGATAACCTGGGGAAATCCAGCCAGGCAAAAGGGAGGTACCTCTGCGTATCCCAAGTTTAATGCAGGGAGCAGAATCACCTCTCAATGTCAAGGTTTTACTCCTGTTTTTTTTCCTTCTTTAAAAAGCTGTCCTCTCCCAACACAGCATTCCTGGTTCCCCACAGGGGTGTGGAGGTGTTGAACTAATGCACAACTGCCCTGACTCCAGTGGGATGATGAGAATCCCACGGCAGCTTTTCCCTGCAGACCTCCGAGTTTTCCTCTCCTCCACCTTTGTGGGATTGCCCGACAACACACACGGAGCCAGGGGCAGATCCCACTGCTCCACAGGCTGCCAGGCTCAGGAGATGCTCTGAGGGACAGCTGCCATCCTGGCCAGGGATAAAAACACGGATAGCCAGGTAATCCCAGCCTGGAGAATTCCAAGAAAATCTGGGAGGCTTCAAGGCTTGGTGGTTGAATAATGAAATTATCTATCTTTTCTTGAGAGAATGCAAAACTTCTCATCTCCTACAGAGCCAAGCCATGGATACACACTTTGTCATCACTTTCCATCATCATCCATTGCCCTAAATAATCCTGGAATCATTTAGGCTGGAAAAGACCTTTAAATCATGGAGTCCAACCACTCCCCAGCACTGCCCAGGCCACCACTGCCCCACGTCCCCAAGTGCCACATCCACATGGCTCTTAAATCCGTATCACAAAATTCAGGCAACTCACCTAATTTAACATCCCCATGGTCTGTTAGTAGAATGTTTGCACCCTAAAACAAAAGAAATTAAAAATCTTTATCAGGAATAGTTTTTCCTGCAGCAGGAACTACAAGATGAATTTCTCAAGGTTCCAAGTTACCTTTATATCTCTGTGCATTTTGCCCTTCATGTGTAAATAAGCAAGACCCTGGAAATAAAAGACACAATGAGTTATTGTGCTGTTTGTTACCATCCTACAAAGCCAGTCCCATTGAATAAATTTAATTTTCTCAATGTATTTTATTTGGAAATGGAGACATTTGAGATTTGCAGATAACGGCTGCTCTGCCTTGTATTTCTCAGTTATCAGCAGTCCCAAAACCAAAGGGAATTTTATTTATCTGGTTGCAGTATTTTACCCCCACACAACATTAAATTTACCACAGGGCAGGCAGGCAGTTCAAACTTTAAGCAAATATTGACATTACATTACACTAGAATTTCTTGCTAATTTTTATTTACAGTATGGAAACTAACAGGTTACCCCTGGTTAATTGGTTTCTGCTTGGTTCCCAATAGAAGTGATGGAACCGAAATAATTTCCTGTATCTGCTTTATTTACATGGAATAAACACTTGGTTGTGCACCCACAGAAGTACAGTACCTGTAGAGTTTCCCTGCACACATAAGCAATCTGTAACTCTGACAGAGGTCCTGTCACTGGAAATAAAGATCCAAAAGTCAATTTACAACACACAGCACAGAAATAACACCGTGAAGCAGCCAAAAAATGGTTTGTCCATGCAAAAGTTAAAGGCTGGTTTTACATGATCTGTATTGTACATTGAGCTGAAAGGAGGGGTTTGTTTGCTTCTTTTACAGAAAGGCTTTCTGTAAAAAAAAAAACCCAACCCAAACAGCATCACAACAGAAGACAATACCCACAGTGAGAAGAAAACCTGTTTTCACAGATCCTACTCATCATTTTACAAGTGATTTTGTAGTATTCTGTATTGTGAGGAAAATAAAAGTGACTTCTGTTAATATTTTAATATTAGAAATAAGAATGTTTCATATCAGGGACTATCTAAGAGGCATGGCATTGTTTTAAAGGATTTGTACTAAGTAGTTGAAAAATAAAGCAGAAAGAGCTCTGGCATCCAAAAACTCAGTGTTATCATCTAAAGGCAGAGCAAGTCCCCAGCTGCTTTTCCAACAACTCCAATAAATTATTCTACAGCATCAACAAGTCCAGATGAAACTTCAGGAAGGCAAATAATACAAGAGTGAGACGGTATTTTCACAGGGGCAGGAATAAGATGAATTTTTCCCCTTTAAAGATCAAATTTTGAGATTCCCAGCACAAACTGCTTCCTCAGCCCATGCACAGTGTCCATATCCAACTGTTCTGCCATAAAATGTCAAATATTAGCCCAAAACGCTGGTCACCATATCTGAAAAGTGCTCTCAACATCTCCTGACTGTAGCTAAAATCCACAGTTCATGCCCTCCAAAAACCCCCACATCCAGTGCCAACCGTTCCCTGTAGGGGAATTATTTATTATTATTAGTTATTTTTCTTCTTTGCAGAAAGCTTCCCAAGGTAAAAAATGTGAAAATAAGTGCCCAAGTACCATGGTAAATGTCTTGGAGGGATCCCCCACCGCAGTATTCCATGCATATCCACAGCTTCTCACGGCTACCAAAACAAAATGAAAACACAGGCATCAGAGGCTGATTGATGTGGATACAGAACAGAGTTAATCATCATTATTTAAATGATTGTCTCTTGGTCTTGATCACTCTCTGTTAAAAATACACATTCTGATACATGAGAAGCAGTTACACTGTTATTAATACAAATTATTGTGTTATTAATATAAATTCGCAGGTTATCAATGTAAGTTTTCAACAATAAAAATGAAAATTTTATGCCAAAGTCCCTGAGAAACGTTCAAACATTATCAAACCTAAAAGGTGGTGCTTTAACTCTGTAATAAAACACTTGAGGTTTAGCTGCTACCGGCACAATTAAATTAAATAACACACTGAACTCAGTGTTCCAATCTTAAATTGAAATTACCTCATTAAATCTAAAAAACTCTTCATGCCCTCCAAAGTGGGGAATTAGAAATTCAGCCATTTAATTCCAGTTGAGCCCATTTGGGCTGTAGGGATTATTTAAATGCAGCCCTCCAAGAAACCTAAAGATGAAGCCTCGTAGAAAAAAAAGACCAAACAGGCAAAGTGCTGATTTTTATTCCCACAGAAGCAATTGATAAATGACAGAGTTCCACAGAAATGGAGAATATTCCCCAATTTCCTGTATAACATTCCATGGGAAGGTGCAGGCAGCTTGGTTCTGCCTCTGCTACACCAGAACTGTGAAAAATGTTATTACAAGCAGCTCAAATTTTTAACTCCCTGGCCATACTTTCATAGCCCTGAGAACTATAATTAAATAAAACATCCAAAGGCAATTCTGCTCCAGAGAAATAACGAGCTGCTTTTATATTAGAACTGATAAATGTGTGAGTAGGACTGGGGATGTTGCAAGAGCCTCCAAGGGAAAAATTTCTTTCTGTTCCTAGTGATAAAAATATTCCAGCCTTTTGGCCAGCAGAGAAAACAAACTATTAGTCACTTTTGTTTTTTAAAGCCAATTGAGTTGGCTTTAAAAAAACCAAAAAACCAAGGGCAATTCAACCTCTGGAAGAAGATTTAAAGAAGATTCAAGGACTAAACCAGACCGGGATTGTTTTAGGAGAGAACCAGCAGGAATATTGATATAAAAAGTGGGGTTTTACCTGAGGTAACTCCCAAAATAGGCGACTATGTTGCAATGTTTGCATTCTTTAACCATATATATCTCTTGCTGTATCAGTGAAAAGTCATCTCCTGAAAAACAGGAAGCAGCCAGGGGTTACATCACGCACGGCTGAGCATTCGGAGAGGTCTGGAGCGATGCACAGAACTCGGGAAAACATGCCAAGGGTTTGGATCCCGGCCAAGCCCTTCCGAGCACGCCGGCCCGTTACCCGCCATCCCCTCAGCACAATTCCTTACTCCTCGCTTTTATGAGGCACAAAGATCTCTTGAAGACCAACAGAGCAGGGCTGGCCTGGTGGCCTGAGCAGGATCCCTGAGTTCAGAGGGCTCGGCACGCACGGAGAGCTCCGGGGAAGCGGCACAGGGATCCCGGGGAGGCACGGGAGGAGCCCCGGGGTATCCATGAGGGAGCCTCAGCTGGAAGCGGCACAGGGATCCCGGGGAGGCACGGGAGGAGCCCCGGAGCAGCCCCGGGGTATCCATGAGGGAGCCCCAGCTGGAAGCGGCACAGGGATCCCGGGGAGGCACGGGAGGAGCCCCGGGGTATCCATGAGGGAGCCCCAGCTGGAAGCGGCACAGGGATCCCGGGGACGCACGGGAAGAACCCCGGAGCAGCCTCGGGGTATCCATGAGGGAGCCCCAGCTGGAAGCGGCACAGGGATCCCGGGGAGGCACGGGAGGAGCCCCGGAGCAGCCCCGGGGTATCCATGAGGGAGCCTCAGCTGGAAGCGGCACAGGGATCCCGGGGAGACACGGGAGGAGCCCCGGGGTATCCATGAGGGAGCTCCAGCTGGAAGCGGCACAGGGATCCCGGGGAGACACGGGAGGAGCCCCGGGGTATCCATGAGGGAGCCCCAGCTGGAGCCGGCCCAGCTGCTCACAGCACGACGACAGCAGCGAGCATTGCTGGAAGCTAATTCCAGAGTCCTCGGCCTGAAAAAAGAGTGGAGGCCACATTCCACAGGCTGGTTATTAGGAATATTTCATTCCCAAGGGACCTGGATGCAGCATATGGCCTGCACGCCCACTCGGCTGACTCAGAGCTGCCTCGTCACGAGGGTGGTTTTGGGTGGCGACACTTGTGCACATTGGCACATCCTAAATATCTTTAGAATCTACTGAAAAATCCATTATGAGCAGGGCGATAGCCTGGCATGTTTCTGCCACTTTAATATAAAAAGGTAAATTTTTATAAATTAAAAAAGCAATCATTTCAGAGACGCAATTTCTATTTGTATTTCTATAGACAATAAATCCCCTTGAGAGAACTTCCAAGCAGAGGATGTTCTCCCCAGAATCCTGAACTCAAACCCTGCAGCTCTGCTGTAACATTTTATGTATTATTAACTTTATTCATCCTTTGGCATGGAAGGACAAAGGGGAATGGCTTTAAGCTGAAGAAAGGGATATTTAGATGGGATATGAGGAAGAAACTCTCAGCTGTGAGGGAGGTGAGGCCCTGGCACAGGGTGCCCAGAGAAGCTGTGGCTGCCCCTGGATCCCTGGAAGTGTCCAAGGCCAGGTTGGACGGGCTTGGAGCACCCTGGGATAGGAAAAGGTGTCCCTGCCCATGGCAGGGGTGGAATGGGATGGGATTTAAGGTCCCTTCCAACCCAAATTATTCTGGGATGTTTACTTTTGTTTAAAGTTTCCCCAGTAAAGCTCCCTTCTATATTAAAGTCAGGGATGTCCAACCCAGAAAACACAAAGTGCTTTATCCTGCTCCCTTTAATTTAGATGATTTTGACAAGTCCAAGAGGACTCAAGCACTGCTGTAAATTGAATTCTTCATGTGTTTATTTAAGTAACAGCACAGCTAAAATTTTTTAATAACCTCTTTTAAAATAGATGTTTATATTTGCTGAGCTTTGAGGCAGCCTCCCTGAGAACAGTGGCGCTGGCAAAAAAAGTACCAGTGTGTTACAACAGAAATTATCACAACCTTTATGTCTCAGTGACTGCCAGACTTTGATTTAAAAAAATTAACTATGAAAAACGAAGGTAGAAGGGAACCCACTTGCAAGAATCCACCCCTGACCAATTTAAGTAAATCCTCAAGGGCTTCTTGATGTTGAATTATATGGAGAAACACTTCGCTGGGGCAGGAAAACAGTAGTAGAGAAGTTTCAAATGTCAAGAGGCATTTTATAAACATCGGTAGTATTTTTTTAACCAATGAAAAAGAGAAAAGGCAACACAACTTCCATAAATCCAGCGCAGATTTCACACTGGGCTTGGTTTAGGGGTTACCTTGCAGCTACAATTTTGCTTGGATTCACACCTCCTCTTACAAATGATCACTGTGAGTGAAGGATTTCTGAGTTTAGAGAATCACGGAAGCATGGGATGGTTTGGGTTGGAAGGGACATTAAATCCCATCCCATTCCATCCCTGCCATGGGCAGGGACACCTTCCACTGTCCCAGGCTGCTCCAAGCCCCGTCCAGCCTGGCCTTGGACACTTCCAGGGATCCAGGGGCAGCCACGGCTTCTCTGGGCACCCTGTGCCAGGGCCTCCCAGCCAGGAATTCCTTCCCAATATCCAACTTAAATCTACCCTCTCCCAGCTTAAAGCCATTCCCCCTTGTCCTGTCCTGCCAGGCCCTTGTTCAAAGTCCCTCTCACTCATTTTTATAAGATCCTTTAATTCAAGCTTGAATTGGATGGATTCATTCCTCCCGTTTCTCCAACAAACTTCCTAAGGGAAATTGTTGAATTCTCACAGACAACAACTGGAGCATTTTCAAACTACTCAAGTATTTTCAAGAAAGTCAAATCTAAACAAGGTTGGAAGCAAAATCCTCCCACCCCCCACTGAAAAAATTCCGTCTTTCTCCACCACCAGTCGTTCAGAAGATCCAATGCCAAATCCCCGCGGCCTCTTCAAATCAAAGAACCCTTGAAACGTCAGCTGCAGCCTTTCAGCACAGCTGAACCCTGACCCACGTGAACATCATGGTCGAGAAGCATCCCCCAAACAGCAAAAGCTCGCAGGCAGCAGCTGGAACTGCCCCTGGATAGCACATGGATCGCGCTTCCGAGTGCGCGGCACCAGCCAAGGCAGTTCTAGGAACCATGACTAACGGGGGAAAATTGAAGGAAATGCAGAGATTCGGGCTAGAAAAGGACTGACAGTGAAAAGATAACAACCTTCATGCACATAAAAGATAGCTGGGAAGTGGGGAGAAGGGATAATCCATCCCTAGTTTTATAATAGGACAATTAGCAATGGGTTTAAATTGCCTTAACCTACGTTCCGTGGGCAGATGAAAAGGTTTTCCTACTGGAGTAAAATCACAGCACTGAATGTGAAGGGATGGGAATCTCTGAAATTTCCAACAAATGGAAAGAAAAAATGAAGAAAACACTCAACAAAAACCCACCAGGAATGACTTGGAATGATCCTGCCTGTAGAAGAGGGAGACAGCAAAGATAATCTCGTGATTTCCTATTAAAAAATGAAGAATTCATGCAAGAAATGGAGGTTACTTATAGAGAAAGGAGGGGAAAAAGGATTTGGAAGAGAAAGAAGAAAGAAGACAGGGAGCTGACAGAGAAGTAGCAAACAGATGGAAAGAAGAGAAGTTATCCATGAGAAAAGTTTGGCTAAAATATGTAGGAAATTATTCAGAAAGATGAGACACAGAGATAGGAGAGAAGATGTATAGTTGCTCAAAGACGACAAGAATGAATACAAAACAAACGAATTCAGAGTTTCCAGGCAGCTGGAGTATTAATCTTGGCAAGAGACGCTGGAATAGGGCAAAAATTAAATATCC
Organism: Lycocorax pyrrhopterus obiensis; assembly: GCA_014706295.1. Classification (NCBI taxonomy): domain Eukaryota; kingdom Metazoa; phylum Chordata; class Aves; order Passeriformes; family Paradisaeidae; genus Lycocorax; species Lycocorax pyrrhopterus. The sequence continues at coordinate 62,551,828 of JACSVZ010000007.1, read as the reverse complement.
TTGGATAGCAGGGAGAAAAATACCCAGACAGAATTTGTAGAAAATACTTCACTGAGAGGCAGACAGCAAGATAAAAAGAATTAGACCAAAGGTGACAAAATATCCATACAAAGAGATCTGGTTTAGCCAGCAGGGATTTGATGGTGAATAACAGGGAATTGGGAAAATTCGGAAAATTCGCTTTTGCCTGCTCACATGTTCGCAGTTTGGGGATGTGTGGCACGATGGGTGGGAACATCCATCAGGGAATGCTGCAAGGCCCACGAGCAGGGACTGAGTCACTGCAGCCTCCTCTGGCATGGAATTTTACCTCTGCAGAGAGGGACACGTGGGAATATTCCACAATGGAATATTCTCCTCGGATGGCGGCTGCTCCGCGTGGCCCAAGCGGCTGCTTGTTCCCAGCTGGCACGGAGGGGACTGCAGGAACCCACAGCCCTGTCGTGAGGCGTGGGATCTGAGCCCATGCCAGAAGCTAAGCAAGGTAAGGGCTGGTAAATTCATGATAAATCCATATTTAAATGGGAGATCATGGAGAAAACTGGTGGCACATGGACAGCTGTGAATTATTCTACTTGCAGATCTCACCTGTGGAAGAGCTGGGGGTGTTCATGTGGAGAAGAGAAGGCTCCAGGGAGAGCTCAGAGCCCCTTCCAGGGCCTAAAGGAGCTCCAGGAGAGCTGGAGAGGGACTGGGGACAAGGGATGGAGGGACAGGACACAGGGAATGGCTTCCCACTGCCAGAGGGCAGGGCTGGATGGGATATTGGGAAGGAATTCCTGGCTGGGAGGGTGGGGAGGAGCTGGGATGGAATTCCCAGAGAAGCTGTGGCTGCCCCTGGATCCCTGGAAGTGTCCAAGGCCAGGCTGGACATTGGGGCTTGGAGCAGCCTGGGACAGTGGGAGGTGTCCCTGCCCATGGCAGGGGGTGGAACTGGATGATCTTTAAGGTCCCTTCCAACCCAAACTATTCCATGATTCTGTAACTCTGTGCAGAGCTGGAATGCACAGAGATCCTGCCACGTTTTCCTAGATGGAGAGCACGTGCATCCTGGATCCTACAGCCTGGGAAGGCTCTGATGGCTCTTGTGCCTATCACACAGCACTGTTGGATCTTTGGGCATTCCTGATCCTGATGGTTTTTAGTCAAATTTACTCCTGCACATATTTTCACGTGTTCCACTGCTTTGAGTGGTCCCATCCTGCAAGAAGACCTCAGGTCACTTGTCACAACTATCCCTGGGAAAAGCTGGGAATCCTTTTGCTGTCCAAAAGGTGATTCCTGGGGGAGAAATTCCTCCTTTTCATTTTAAATTGGTTCATTCTGCATCACTTCAGAGCTGCATCACGGGGTTGGTGCTGTGTGGGAGCAGAGGGAGGGACAGGAGGCCAGCAGGAGAGTAGTGATGGCACTCAGAGTCATCCCAGTGTCACCAGAGGGTGGGACAGAGGCACATTTGAAGAGGCCAGACCCTCGGGGTGCAGCCACCCTTCCTGCACTCCTGTCCACTCCCTCACAGGCCCCACCATGCCAATGGACATGGAAATGTGACTCCCAAACCTCTCTAGGCAGCCTGACCCGGGATTTTTAATACTATAACAAAGATTTGGGATTTTTAATGCTACAGTTAACATTTGTCATTTAAAAGTGAGATGACATTTAACAAGAGGATTGGAGGGACACTTGTAAGGGACACTGAAGGACGAAGAGCCGGATCACACCACCACAGCCTCTGTGGGGACCATTCCTCAAACATTTCTTATTTCAACAACCTGAGTTCCCAAACAAGCAGAGGAATCCCTATGGGAATGACAACTATTTGCCCCAGTCCACAAACTCCACAGCCAAGCAACATCCACAGCTCCTCTCCAGCTCTCCTGGAGCCCCTTCAGGCCCTGGAAGGGGCTCTGAGCTCTCCCTGGAGCCTCCTCTTCTCCAGGTGAACACCCCCAGCTCTCCCAACCTCTCACACAAGTGAGGTCTGTGCTGACTCCCAACATCTCCATGCTCAACAGATCCCAATCACTCACTCCAAACCACTCTCCTGAACCTCAGGAAGGCTCAGGCTGTGCTGATGAAAGGGATGGCTTTCCCAAAATGCAGGATCTGTCATCCTGTTTTATCCGTATCTTGCATATAAGTTTTTTATATGCTGTTTTATCCAGACTGCTTTTCACAGGACTCATGGAAACCTGCAGTCTGACAGAAAGAATTTCAATTCCCCAAACTTGAAACTCAAGAAACTTGATTCCAAGCAGGAAACAGCTATTTGGAAACAGTGATGTTTCCACCAGCAGATTTTCCTGCTGGGCATGGAGCTGCCAACTGCTAACCACTGATGGTCCTCATTATCTCTGTGCTGATACAAAATATTCCCGATGGTGATGTGCTGCCACAAGTTCCACAGCAAGGAGCACACCAGGTTTGGAGTGAGTGGTCCAACACCAGAACAATTTCCCTGTAGATTTTCTCTTCTGCCCTGCCTGGGTCCTATTTATGAGCAGCTATGTCAACATGTAATTGATATTGCTCAGAGAAGCTGTGGCTGCCCCTGGATCCCTGGAGTGTCCAAGGCCAGGCTGGACGGGGCTTGGAGCAGCCTGGGGTAGTGGGAGGTGTCCCAGGAACAAGGTGACTTTTGAGGTTTCTTCCAGCCCAAACCATTCTGGGATTCTGGGATTTCTCTCTCTTAGCAGTTTTCTTTCCTCTCTCCCTGCCTTACCTACTCGCTGTTGTACATCTCAGTCTTTCATCTCCACTCTCCCTCTTCACTATTGCTATTTTTCTCCTAATTCACCCCAAGTGTCACACTCTGCATTACTTTCCAACTAAAATGTGTGACCTTTCAGCTTCTTCCCAACTTGTAGCACTTCCTTCCCTCACCACAACCCCTTCTGTTGACCTTCCCCATCCCAGAAACTCTGTTTTAAAGTGAAAACTTGCACTACCTGGATCCTGCTCTGGACCCAGACATCTCTTAAGAAGAACAGTGGATTATAAATTCATTATAAGGATGCACAGTAAAATCTGACCCCATTTCAACAAGTTAAACACAATTAAAATGCTGGGCACTCTGGCTCTGAAGTCCATGCTGCCTCTGCTTTGCTCTGTGGCTGCTCCAAAGTGAGGTTGAGGCTGCAGCAGCACCACGTGGGACATGGAATGGAACACACAGGCCATGTCCAGGCTTTAATGGCTCTGGAACGCTTGGAACCTCAAGCATTCGGCCCCAGACACGATCCCAAACCCAACCAGGTTGCACAGCACAAGGCAGGGAAGGTGTGTGTGGTAATGAGACGTTATCTTCGTATTTCTTCAACCCCAGGTACTGCCAACAAGGGTTCGAGCCCAGCAGGCTTAGTTTGAATCAGCCTCGGGCTCAGCTTAAATCGGCCTCAGGCTGGTTCTTCTCCACAGCTCATGTCATCTTTGGGGAATTTATTATATGGAAAACGAGGCCGCCTTGCCTCAGTCCCCAAAGGCCCTGGACTGACAGCGCAGCTCTGCTGTGCTGCTCTCGTGGTCCAGAGGGACCAGACCCCCGTCTGACCCTGACTCAGCCCCGCGGCCGTGCTCCTGTGTGGAAAATCACCTTCCTGAGCGGAACCATGGGATTCAACACACACCTCATGAACCAGACCCGGCCTGGAACGCACCGAGCACAACACCGCACGCCTCTGGATGACTCTGCCTCCTGCAGCTCCATGTCCAGTTTAAGGTCCAACTTGAAATAGGTAACTGGCTATTTCTGGGATCTCACATGGAAAATGCAATCATTGGACCAAAAAAAAAAACCCCAGCAGTGAGATTCTTCTGTAACCTTGCAGAGGTTGACAGAGGGCGTTATTTATCATGACAGCAGTATTTAAAACAGACATTGGCATATTTAAAAATATTTTTAATGATATTCTCCCAGGGAGAAAGTTCCGTGGCTGAAAACTCCACTGGCAAATAGTTCCCTCTTTGTATCGAGTCCCCTCTCGATTCATCTGCTAAACCCATAGAAGGAAGAGGCTTTAGTGTTTCAGACAGTTTTGGCTGCTACGCTGCTGAGTACAGTTGGATTAGTTTCTGAAATAGAATTGGCTCCCAAATTATTTGAAGCATTTGTACTCAGGGAATGCTGGGAAATGTCATTAGCGTGCCATAATACTTTTGCCTAATGCTCTCCAAAGTCTACGCCAAAAAAAAAAAGGGAAAAACACTATTTTGACTCCAGCAGCACAGCTCAAGTGACTGTGGGAGCAGACCTAAAGAACTGCCCCAAATTCAAATAAATTAGTGACAGCAACCTTCGAAGCTGAGTTTGTTTTCTTTGTCTGAAGAAGAGACAAAGGTAAGAGCTCATGAAATAAAATACAGATCCACGCTAGCATCTGCTTTAAGCTGGAGTTTTTTTGCCTACTCGCTCATTACCTGCAGGAGATGAGGGAGGAACAGGAACAAACCAGGACTTACCCCTGCTATGCCAGCAATATCCTGAATCTCCTCAAATCCTGCCATTTTATTGTGTGCAGGTCCTTCAGCTTTCATTCAACACATTCCTCACCTCCTCTGGAGCATTCTCTGCTTCAAGAGTCTTTTGTCTTCTGCTCCCAATTCCCCTGTCTACGTATTAATCAAGTGTTGAGTTTGGAGCTCTTATTTTTCCATCTGCTGATTAATTCCCAAGGATGAGACACCTCCTCCTCCTCTCCAGAAGATGCTGTATATAACTCACAAGCCTATTTCTGTGGTGATTAATTTAGAGGATTTATTATCAATTTTTTTCCAGCTGTGCCCTACAGCGTGACAGCAGCTTGTGCTGGTGTTTGGAGGGGGCTGCCCCTCCCAGGAAACCATCACAGGTAATTCCAACAGCTCCTCACCTGGTCCAGGAATTAGGAGTGCCCTGCAAGTACAGTCCTAAAAAACTACTCAAAGCCCTTAAAATTAGTCACAAGATCGAAGTGTGTAGCAGCCAATTGTTTATTTCTTTAAAAATCTGGAATATTTTGAACATTAGAGCTAAAAAGGAATAAACAAGTAAATAAATGCTGTGAATCCTCCTTCAAAGCAAAACACCCAACAAGATCCCTGCCAAGAGGCTGTGGGTGTACATGCTATGGATGGAGATCAGGTTGGCAACGTTTAAAAGAAGACAGATTAAAAAAAAAACCAAACCAAACAAACAAAACTAGAAGAAATCACTTCCCTGTGGTGATCAGACCAATATAATTAAACATAAGACATGGTCATCAGTGCTAATTAAGATGGGGTTCTCAGACTTTTGGCCAGAGGCTTGCATTTATCACTGTAGTGCTTAAGCAGCACCAAGGAAAGGAGGGATCCTGCTCCTCCCTCAGTTCTATCGACAAAGGATTCAGCTTCTGCTTCACTTCAGCTTTCAAAACACTTCTTCAAATTCAGAATAAAACCAGATATACTTCACTTGGGTCAGCTGCAGTGACAACAATGCTGGAGGAAGCTTCTCACCGAGGTAGCAGTGGGTTATTATTGTCCTTTCTGTCACTACAGCATTGCTCTGCCCCATCACAGCCCTGCTGCAAAAAGTGGTTTGCTCTCCACAGCCCCACTGCCCCATACTCTGGCCACAGCGTTTCACACAGCGTTTGAGGGATTTTCACTGTGTTGCCCCTGCCTAATTAGCCTTACCACTGCAATCCACCTAATAAACCCAGCCCTGCTCTGCCAAGGGCAGGTGAGCAGTCACAGTCACCCAAAGGCAGTTTTCACTTCTCCCCGAAGTCTCCCCTTGCCTTTTCTACCTTCAGCCTTCAAACCCATCTCTTTTTCTGCACAGAACCAACCAGGAATAAAAATTAACCCTCCCCTCAGGCCCTTCAGCCCTGGATGGTGTTTAAGTTCTCTTCCAACTCAAATCATTCTGGGATTCTGTGACCCTTCCAGCATAAACCATTCTAGGACTCTGTGATTTCCACTCAGGACACAATTTCAGATTTCAGCTCTCTGTGCAGGACTCAGACTAAGCTTCAGCTCAGCAAATCTCCTGGGCAGCAAGGGAGATCTCCTGGGTCTCCTGCTTTTAGGAGGAGTGGCAGAAACTCCATGGGGAAGTGACAGTAGGAGCCATCCTCCTCCCTCAGCACAGGTTAGAGAAAAGATGACACATCCAAAAGCACAGGGCTCTGGTTTTCCCAGTGCACCTTTGGAGGGAATGAGCATCACTGCCTGATTCCTTCCCCCTTTCAACTCCCACAGCCCACCAGCTCCTCACTGTCTCAGAGCTCCCAGTTTACCATCTGTCCCTAATCTTCTCTTTGTACTAACAACACGTTGTGATTGCACCATCTCTTTATGCAGCAATTGATCAGGCAGATAAGAACAAACAAGGAAATAGTGAGCAGGACACAGCCAAAAGCAGTGGTACATCCTGCAGGGCTTCCTGTCATCTAACCACTGAAATTACAAAAAAAAAAAACAACCCCAAACACTTCTTTTGTCTAGAACTTCACAGTGGGTGAAAATAAACACATGGAAAAAATGAAAATGCGATTCAAAAATACAGGAAAGAATGTAAAACTTACCAGGCTCTAACTTGATTATTTTTACAGCAGCCAGTTCTCCTGTATGAAGATTTCTAGCCTGAAACAAGAGAGTTAAAATATATTTATTTATAATTCAAAGGCACCTCACAGTCTTACAGATTGTGCAAAAACACAATGTTGTCTGATATAAATACAATGCAAAGCTGAGACCAACGTGGGTGAGGATAATCTGGGTTTGGAATTAGCACAGCACCAGCCTGGCTGCAATTGTGAAGTGCTCCTAGCAGTTCTTTTCCAGACTTTTAAAACATCAACCAGCAAATCACACAATCACTGAGGTTGGAAAAGCCCTCCAGGGTCATCCAGCCTGTGACTGTCACCACCCTGTCACCCAGCCCAGAGCACTGAGAGCCACATCCAGTTATTCCTTGGACACCTCCAGGGATGGGGACTCCACCACTTCCCCGGGCAGCTGCTTCCAATGCCTGACCACCCTTTCCAGGAAGAAATTCCTCCTGATGTCCAACCTAAACCTAGAAATGAGAGTTCACACCTCTCAAACACCATTTTAAAGGGAAGTTTCTGCCATCCAAGGATGCACCAGCGGCTCACCCATCTCATGGGGCCAAACCTCAAGCGTGCCCCGAAAGTGGAACTGAGAGAGGCAGGAGAGGCACTGCAGATGCACCAGGGATGAGTCACAGCTCCCTGCAACAACTTCACTCTGGAAACAAACTCCTTCCAGCAGGCTTTGGTCCCCACAATCCTCAGGAAGAAGAAGAAGCAGCTCCAATTAAGCCTTTTCAGAACTGTCCTCTCTGGATACGCTCCAAACTTCACACTGAGAATTCAGTGCTGAAAGAAGACATTGCAGGAACCTCAGACATAGAAAGTTTTAAGAGAGGATTCCATTAACACTTTTTAATGATCTAAATCACTCAGACACCATCACCAGAGCGAAACTGTTATTTTGGACACACAACCTGATTTAATTAGGCACTGTGGCATTCCCCTTTTGCTGAGCATCCAAGAGTTACAGGAATCCAAACCCAATTGTTTCATTTTTACCCTAACAAACTTGCAGAGTCTTTTGAACAGCTGAAATCTGGTGAAGAGGTGGATTACAGAAAATGGAGGGAAAACTGGGTTAAGTTAAATCAATTTGGACTTAAGGATGTAGAGGAAATTTGACCCTGTGAAGGGAGTCATTACAGAACAAACACTCTTCTCTTGTGTATGAACAAGAAGTCTTAAAAACAGAGAAATCAAGAACCTGAAGGATTAACCCCTCAGTTTTATCAAAACTTATCAAGCTTCCAAATAGGGAAAGGCTTTCCAGCCAGGAAAAAAACCAAACCAAACCAAACCAAACCAAACCAAACCAAACCAAACCAAACCCAATGATCGGCCCTTTGATGTCCTGCAGTGCTAAGACATGAGATGGGTGTCAAAATGCAGGCCAAGGACACAAATATGACTCAATTTGATCTCAAAGAGAACCTGAACAACCCTATAAAGGACCCAAACATCTGCAGACCAAATCACTCAGAGTTATCTGCAAACCACAAAGGAAACATTCACCACTTCTGAAAGCACCTTCCTACTGAGGTGTTTTTAGACCACAGCAAAGTCCTTGGTGTCCTTCAACATCCAGAAGGAGCAGGTGGGATCCCAGCCGGATAAAGCTTTGGGACTGCTCTGGTCCTGTTACACCAATGATGGGAAACAGGGATATTCCCAGCAGGGACACACACTCTGCCTCAGGGAAGCCAGGGATGCTCCACTACCCACACTTTTATCCACGAGCAGCTCAGCTGTGCAGATAAACTCGCCTGCACCATTTCCAGAGCATCAGCGTCACTTCTGGAGTACTGAAAGGATCGTATTCCTTACAAATATTCCTTCTCCACACAAGCAGTAACTGCCACTGTCATGCTGAAGCCTGAAGGAATGGATGGAGTCTGCCAAAGGTCTGCTTGGCTGGGATCTGAAGGTTCAGGCTGGGGATCACTGCGATTCCTGGCTCTCAGCTCTCACACACGACACAATTCCAACTAAATCGTGTCCTGCTGCTTTCCAATATCACCATAAAGCTCTTGTATATAAATCTATAGCTTGGACATGGACTATTTTGGGTTTCAATCATCAAACTTTGCCTGCTGGAACAGGAAAGTCCCTGCTGGGTTGATACTTCTGACCTAAACACATCCAGTTGTCTGAGCCACTATGTTTTCTGGTCCCACAGCTTTAATCTTCCACCAGACACATTCCTGAGTTGATGACACCGAGACCACACGTGACCATTAACTTCTGTCGTGCCAGAACCAAAGGCAAAATCCCAAGTATTCCCTGACCCTCAAAAGCCTTGTGTGGATGTTCACAGATAAGGAATGGTTTTAGATCTCCAGTCTAGACATTGGCATTGTGAGCACGCAGCAAATCACCCAAAACGCTTCCCTAGACACGTCACCCGCCCGCAAATGTCACCGGAGGCTTTTGTTCCCTCCTCTTGGGTTGCAGCAGCTTTGCACAGGTACACCCAGCTCCACCTTCCCCCTTTGCCACCTGTCAGCTGAACGCTCGATCAATAATGAATTACTGCTCTCATTAAAAATGCAAGAAGGCGAGGGCTAAAAACTGGTTCTCCGTGTACACACCTAGATACGAAAACTGTCAGATCAGGATTCCTCAGATCACTTTGGGACATGTTAGTTAAAGACATCCTCATTTCCCACGAGTCACTGCAGTTTGAATCATTCTGGGTGGTTTTAAAAAGAACTCTGCAGTTATCAAGGAAGTCACAGACAGGAAGGCACCACATCGACATCACTGGTTTTGTGAATCAAACCTGAAATTTGACTAGAAATGACATTTGATAAAAATAAAAATCCCTGATGTGAAAAATTAGTTAATGATCTCTCAGTCTGTCTTACTCATATACTTCTGCACCGCAGAGGGGGAACTACAGGCTAAGAAATTACAGTTCTTCTACTCATGTTATTTACATTTTCCAAGCCCAGCAGCAAAATATCTGCCTCCTCCTCATCCCTTGAAATTTCCTCAGTATTTCAAATCTCAATTTAAAATTAGAGGCCAGGGGAGCGTGCCAAGCAATCCAGACCTGTTCAGTATCTCGTGAGCTATTATTGACAAAGAAAATCATCATTTCTATACATTTATCACATAAAGATGACACATATATATAAAGAACCTTGATGATCTCTTCTGAAATCTAATACTTCAGTTGTAAGAAAGATAAAATTTGTTACATGTCTTATTGTCTTTAATTCTTCTGGCCTTCATCTCTTCAATATGTAAAGAAGTCTCCTAAGAATTCACTTGACTCTAAAGGCTGAAAGACTCAGTGTTGGTGTCCACACCTCCATCAGCAACGTGGTCCAGTTCCACATGACAGAATTAGAACCCAAATTCCCAGGACATTTGCTGTAAGACTTCCTCCAAGAGGAAGACAGAGCTTTTGCCCTTTATTAGTATTGATCCTAATTTTATTTAAGGAGGCTCAAACCAACCTGAAAATCACGTTCCCTATAGAATGGAAACCAAAACGACAGGATTTTGGCAGAAGGATTGCAAAGCTCCAACGTGACCCACACAAGAATGGGATCAGAACAAGGATATATTTGAATGAGGTGAACCACAGCCAAATTTTTAAATACACTCATTTACAGAGTGTATTTCTTGAGAAAGAAGAGTTTGGCAGCAGCCTTTTGGTCACCTCTTCAGCTGTCCCACAGCCTGACAGAGGATGAGTGACAGCATCCCACTGAGCACAGCTCTTCCAGAATATTTTAGCAGCTGAATACTAACACTGCAGAACATCACATGGAATCGGTGTTCAAAATAAAACAAAACACAAGTACTCATCCTTTGGGGTTTTTTTTTTAATATCCCCTTGAGCTGCTGTAGTGATCGAGCACACCCACCCCACTAACGTGACAGCACATTAGTAGGACTATTTTGGGGAGTTGGGAGAGTTTTGTAGTATTACACACAAAAATCATTGGGTTTTCCCATTAAGACTTGACTTTCTTCCCAAACAGCTGCTGTGGGACAGTGGGAGCCGAGGTGAGACCCGTGGCAATCCCTGTGTGTGACACTTCCCACCGCACACCCAAACACCACACCTGAGAAAAACCACTCTGGGTAGGACATTTTCTGTAGCCAACGACCAGAAATAACACAGAAAACTGGTTTCAGAAGCAGTTATGCACTCTGCACTCGTGTTTTATTTGTTTTCAAGAGTGCAAGCCAAACAGTTCCAGCCCAGGGGGTCCACGGTACTGACCCACGTGAGATGGTCAAAAATGGGGGAATCTCAGACATTTGAATCTGTGCTCAGTGTCCTTTTCCAGCCACTTTCTCCTAACCACCGAGGAAGAGAAAGGGAAGATTCATTCAGCAATATCCCTCTCACAGGCTCCAAATTAGTATTTTCAACTTCCATGGTGAAATCCTCTCCTCTCCCCAACGTCACTGTCTCATCTTCAGCCTTGGATCAACAGCCCCATTCAGCAGAGGAGCTGTTTGCTGGAGCGTGTCTTCATTTAATTGAATCATAATTGCAGCTCCTGTGGCAGCCCTCCCATCCCTCCCCAGCTTATTCAGCCCTTGCCAAGCTTCACTCACCAGTGGCCACGACGTTCTGCTGTCTCAAGTGCTGCCTGCTTGTCCCCAGTTACTGAATATCCTTTCAAAAGGTACCTGACCTCCTGCCCTGTGACTGAAACAGAAGCTCCTCTGCTTTCCAGTTTCTGACCTCTTACACTTTATAACTCTCAACCTGCTCTGTGTGGTTTGGAAACTCCCATTAGGCTGCGTTTTTCCTTCTGTATCTCACAGCACCATCAAACAGACCCTTGAATTCACCTTTCTACATCTCTGAATTCACATCTACCACTGTTAAGTGCTCTCACCCAACTGAAGTGACCACAAGAAAGTCTCTCACCTGGGCTACCCTAAAACCATGAAAGCAGGGAATTCTTGGTGGATGGTGATCTGCTGGACTGTAACAGAATTTGAATTACGTCTTAATGCAGAAGTTTAAATAAATGTTCCTAGTGTTTATTATAATTAATGATACAATTTTGCTTACTCTTGTGATTTACCTAAATCTGACAGATTTAAAAAATGCTTTGTAACTAGAGCTGGAAAACTATCAGGCAGATGAAACAAGCATCAGCAATACATTCTTAATGACTGGAAAGGAGATGTTTGTTCTTCTCAAAAACCACCTCTTTGCCAGGTCAGTTTAACACCCCAACTGTAGAGCTGAGGATTCCTGAAATGTCAGTTAAAGCCAGAAAACTACTCAGAAAACCTGGATTTAACAGCAACAAGAGTTAATCTTCACTGTGTGAGCCTGAAGTTGCCATCCTTCACAAGAGGACACCGCAGTGCTGTACATTAGGAAAACATTTTGTAAAAGAAGCCAAACTCTCCGAAATGAAGAAATCCTTAGAAATCTGCAGGTTAACCCAAGCAGAAAGGCCAGAGCCAAGCCAGATCTGCTCAGAGCAGATCCAAACCTTGGTGTCAGCATGGTGTCAAGGGGAAGAATCACCTGTCCAGGCCCCAGTGTGGCTGCAGAGCTCCTCTGCCCCAGCTCCAGCCAAAAATAGCAGCTCCCACTACTGCTTTCCAGTTTTGGAGTGAGTAGAGAGAGTGTTGGTTCCTCTCCCAGGGCCAGCACACCCTAAAGCACCCTCAGAAGGCTCCTAGGAATGGCACACAATCCGTGGATTCTACTCCCTAGACGGTGCCTGTACCAAACCCACCCAGGTGCAGTTCTTGGTTTGGGGGTTCTGCCCCTCTTTTGTGTAAGACAAAATGAGCAAAACCAAGTCAAAATTCCCCACAGCCCCAGCCCAAGAAAACCTAAAGAGAGTTTGAGAGTGGGTAAGACCCTCGTGCCTGCTGCTGAGAGCGTCTCTGTAACAAATGCTGAACATATTCCTTCACCTCAGGAGGGCTGGGGATGGATTAAAAATGGAAGAGGAACAAAGGAGGAAAGCTTAAAAAAAACCCCAAAAGAAGTAGGACAACTCTGGCAAATGTTAATGCCAATCTCACTGGATAGGCTGATTTGTGCCAGGCAGAGACAACTGTCATAGAATCTCAAAATCCCAGAATGGTGTGGGATGGAAGGGACCTTAAAGATTGTTCAGTGCCATCCCCTGCCATGGCAGGGACACCTTCCACTATCCCAGGCTGCTCCAAGCCCCAGTGCCCAACCTGGCCTTGGACACTTCCAGGGATCCAGGGGCAGCCACAGCTTCTCTGGGCACCCTGTGACAGGGCCTGCCCACCCTCCCAGCCAGGAATTCCTTCCCAATATCCCATCCATCCCTGCCCTCTGGCACTGGGAAGCCATCTCCCCTTGTCCTGGCACTCCAGGCCATTGCCCAAAGTCTCTCTCCATCTTTTTTGGCTCCTTCAGGCACTGCAAGGCCACAATTAGGTCATCCCAGAGTCTTCCCTTCTCCAGGTTGAACAATCCCAAATCCCTCAGCCCTTCCTCCCACTGGGACACTGCACTCCCCACTGGAGGTTTGCTCACACCTGTGGCAGACATCTGGCTACTCTCTGCTGCTGGAAAAAGACACTCGACCACCATTCCTAATTTTCAGAGCTGTGTGGCTTTTAGGAAGCAGAAAAGACCCAGAGGCAATTGTTCTCCCTGCATTCTTCCAGCTGGATTTTTGGAGATGGAGAGCAGTACCAGGCTCCTTTATAGTGGAAGGCACAGAGGCTTTCAGAAACTATTTCCCAAACAGAGACTTTATAGATTCAAGACACTAAAAGAGAATCATGTCTTACAACCAGCAGTCACTGCTTTTTGGGATAAACCCAAAATGAAGACTTACATGCTAATTTTAGTTTATTCTGTAGTGGCATCAGAGCCATCACTTTGGATTTCTGAGCTGAATATTGTACAAGGACAAATATTGATTTTGTTGGTGATCTCCAGATGGATACTGCCAGTCCTCATCCCTCAGAACATGCAGCAGCACAAGGCAGGATGAAAAATTCCCAGCTGTCACTCCTTATTTCCACATTTACAGCACTTCCAGCTTCCCCTGTCGAAAGGACAGAACCCAGAACATGCAGAAGTCCCAGAATTTAAATAAATCCCACATTAAAACCTGAATCCCAGATCCAGACTGGCACTCCTGACCACAGCTATAATGCAAAAAAGGCTTAAATGTATTTACTCTTGCTGGCAATTGGTGAAATTTAGATAGTTTATCTCAGTCAGGGAATACTGGGAGGAGGAGAACCTACCTTTCACTCAGAGACTTCTGACACTTTCTTACTCAGGCCAATTAACTCAAGCAATAAGGGATTAACAGCTCATTAATGACGTGAGGCCAACTCCCTTTCTTCTCCAGAAAACCAGACTGAGGATTTGTGTCAGCAAAGGGATTTTGCAGGTCTCAGTAGCCACTAAAACATTTAATTCTCATCCCTGGTGATAATTATTGAAGGACAAAGACCCGTGGCAATAAAGATAACAGTAACAAAGCAAAGATCAATGCACCTCTTAACATTTATTTAGGGGGAAAAAGTAACAAAAGAAGTCAGCTATGTGCTTCCAAGCAGAGGTTGGTTATTCTCCTCTGAAATTTTCTTGGCGGATCATCTTTTACAAAATATTTGGCACCATCCTTGTAAAACTGAAAAGCTAAAGCTAGAAACAGACCCTGAGCACAAAAGTACTGTTTAGCAACAGAGAGAAACAAATACCACATGAGCAAAAAAATAAATTGAAAAAGGCCCCAATTTTGACTCAGCTGGAGCAAAAACGAAAGCAGAAAAGAACCTTTTCGAGTTACAGCTGTGTGCATTACAGTGGTTTGAAAAGCTACTTGAAATAGCTCACTTTCCTGGGGAATAATAAAGATTTCTGAACATAAGATCATGAAAATCAAAGAATGCCCATGGAGCTGCTGATATACTTAAAAATGAACAGATGCCCAACAGCTTTACAGGCCACGGTATAAAATAGGGAAAAGAAAAGAGAAAAAAAAAAGAAAATATACCTTCAAACACATTAAACTACGAACCAAGATGGATTTTAAAAGGGTTTATTCACCAGAAGATAGGGAGAAGAAATGTAAAATAATTTTATTGTATTCTATGCTGAATGCATAGACCATGACAGAAAAAAAACCCCTCACAGTATTATGGAGTACAAACCCAAGTAACATTAAAAGATTATATATTTCATCAGCTGCAGGGGAATTTATTTATTCCTTAGAGATGAAAGAACTAAGAGATGTGACAACCAAAATATTTGAAAGAAAATATATGTGTCTTCTTTTCACTGACAAAAAAAATATAATCTGGTTTTCCAGGCAGGGAAAAAACAAATTTCTGAAGGAAAAGGCAATGGGTTGCTTTTTTATAATTAAAAACTAATGAATTTAAGACCATCATTTACTTCTTTACCAAAGACAAAGGTATTTTTTACTGCTTTGTGACCATGAGCTAACACACAGTGAGATGTGCCTCTTCAGAAAGGCAAAACCGAGGAGCCACCACTGGCATTTTAAAGAGAAAAAAATGGAATTTTGATATTGCAAGTGTTATATCAAACCCTCCAAACCAAAGGCAAAAATCCCTATCAACTCCTTTTCCTTATCATAATTTATCTGATAGACTCTAAAGAGATTCAGGGGGAAAATGTAGATTTAAGTGGAAAAATCTACCTCCAACAAAGCTGTTCAGTAATCACCTCCTCAAAATTTCAGTTCCTCAGAGATGAACTCACAATTACAAAATTAAAAGGAACAAGCCATAAATTTGCCTTGATGAAGAAAACAGGTCAGTGTTTTGCTCTTTATTGTTGTTATTGTTAAATAAAACAGCGACCAGAACAGAAAGAACGAAAAAAGGAGTTGTGCAATTGAAGAAGTTAAAGGAAAATTAGCTAAAAATAGGAGCTGGGAGATTCTTTTTCTGCTCTACAATTAAGCTTTGGTTTGCATCTGGACTATATCAATTGTCACCTTCTTGGGGTGGGAGATGGGTAAGATTTGATGCTTCTTCCTGATACTGGGACAGCTGTTTCTACAAAAATAAACCCCAGCATTTATTTACAGTCTTCATTTTATGGTGATGAAAGAGCGATCAGCAATATATCTAATTCAGGAGAAAATTCAAAATCAGAACCTGGAATTCTGTTGGGATAAACAGAAATGACATTTCAGTAGGTTTTTTAGTGAGGAAAAATCGAAGTTCTAAATGTGCTGGTACATGAGAAAGGTTACAGAGAAAAGAGGTTTTGCACTTCTGCTGATGAATTAAAGAGGAAATATGCTGCCATTTCATTACAGATGATAACTGAAAATCCTGCAAATTATCTCATCCTCTCACACTTTATTTTTAGCCAGAACAGAGGAAAAAAACTGGTCTGATTTTTTTAATTATTGTTTTCTTAATTTTAACCAATTAACTCATGTAAATGATGTCACCTGAAAACAAGACTTTGTCAAGATGTCATTGGAAAATAAGAATCTTTTTTCTACCATTTCACCTACAGTGATCAAGCACCAGTTTCACTTCAGTCACCTGATTTCAATCATTGGCCAGTGACTTCCTCACTTTACTTTGAAAGATGAACCAAAACCGTGCTCTCAAGTAAAATATGTTATTAAATAATTAGAATATTCTGGTAAATCTGGCCTGACGATTTAAGTGGAATTTCAAAAGCAGTATTTTTAAATTTTAACACACTTGAGAACGTTTTCCATCTTGCCTCATTCCTCTTGTCTATTTATACCCTAGTTTCTCTATCCTGTTTCTATAGGGTTTAAAATTCACCTTTGCTTGATCCCTGGGGAGGGCCCGTCCCTCCATCCCAGGCTGGACACTCCGCTCTCCCACTGCTCCCATCTCCAACGAATGTAATCCTCTCCCTCCAGCAGCTGTGTGCATTTTCCATGGAGCAGCCTTCCCGAGCCAGACACCACGAAGGAATGTGCTTGAGAGAGCCAGAGGAAACCGTGGTAGAGACTCTGCACAGCCTGGCTGCTTCCCTGTTCCCAAAACCATCCCTCGGCTCCGCTCGAGGAAGCACAACAAAGCACACAGGGAAAGCTCCTTATAAAATCATGGAATGGTTTGGGTTGGAAGGGACCTTAAACACCACCTCGTTCCACCCCACTGCTGTGAGCAGGGACACTTCCACTACAAGGTTGCTCCAACCTGGCCTTGAACACTTCCAGGGATGGGGAATTTCACAGAATGCTTTCATGGAACAGAGCCACAGCCTGTCCTCCTCCTCCATCCCTCCTGGAGCTGCCTCGAGCCAGCACAGTCAGTCCGTACTGAAGACATCCCACTGCAGGATTTACACAAACCTCAACACCCACGGGATGAGAAAAAGGAAAAATCCACGTTCATGTGCCCTGAACAGGCGGCTGCTTGATGGATCATGAAACCAAAAAATCGAGATCTCCTTATCCATCCTCAGAAATCCCTTTGTCCAGTTTGATACCATGAGCCAAATTTAAAAACAAGACTGTCAGGACAGGAATTGTATGGCAAAGTTTAGAAGGCTCTGTGTTAATCCAGAAGTTATTCCTGCCTCTTCATAATTCACCAAGAAGCAGAGGATCAGAGCTCAACCAGTGCTTTAAATTTAATCACACACATGCCTGAGAAAACAAAATGGTTTTATCAGAAACTGCTCACCCTGGGGACTGTCTGGGGTCTGGGCTGTGAATATCTACAAGGGACTCATCAAATACTCTCCCTTTACTCACTGTAGACCAAATGCTTCAAAATTTCAGCTGCTGTTGTTTCCCAACCCCTCATAAATAAAACACAAATACCTGAAGCTGTTCCATCACTGAGAGCAATGAGCACCCACCAGGCACTGCCTCCTGTCAAATTTTAATTCTTTTAGTTTTATCACGAGAAAATACACCCATAAAAGATGTTATGGCCCCCCCTTTATTCTTTTTACCGACCATGTTTGCATCTCTGTGCCTCCACAAGAGATTTTACCACTTATCTCCCCTTGGGATTCATGACTAAATCCCCCAAATATCTTTGGGAGCCTGATGTTTATAATTCAACTCTGATCTTGCGTGTCTGTATGTTAAACAGCAAGTTAAGGAAAACATAACTCAATTCTTTATTGTTTCAACAGCAATGATCAGCAAAGAATCACACACGGAGCTGAGAACAGGACAAAAATACAGCTTTTTGGGGGGGATCATTATAAATACAGCTTTTTGGGGGGGACCATCCCCTCAAATGTAAGAAGAAGTTACGCCTTTAATGCTGCACAAGACAAAGCTACTCAAAAAAAATCCCCTGAGGAATGATTTCTTATCAATAAGACAACAGAGTCCCCCTGCAATAACCTCTTCACTCTGAAGAGAAGCAGCATTTGCCTTTCTGGAATGTCTCAAAATTCACGTTTCAAACCCGCTACAAATCCAGCTTCTTCACACTGAGCTGAAAATATGGTTCATTCAGCTTTCTTTTTTCAGACATTCTTTCTCCAGCCAAATCTTCCTCATCTCTATGAAAACATGAGCCTCCCAGACACTATATTCATGCAGAAGACACAAAAATACACTTGGGGGAGGAGTAATTCCAACGTGCCAAGATATCAAATCTGGCATTAAAGATGCCATTTTGAAGGATCAATAATGCAGCAGTTTTGAACACCAGGACTGGGGTGTTCTGAGGGCATCCCTGACTAAATTTGTGTGATCTTTTTACTATCTTTAGGAGAACAGAAGTCAGTAGAAACACACAGAGCAACACACAGGATAAGGGACTAGGGGAAAGTACTGGAAGAGGACAATCCTGGAAGCAATTCTGTTGCTCATCCTCTCATGTGCTCTTTCACTCAAGCTCCAGAGATACAGCCAAGCTGCAGCTTCTCCAAATGGTGTTTTCCATCCGTCATGGAAAAAGGTAAGCTTTGGCTGAGGAGGACCCTGCTGACAATACCCACTGAGCTGGATGAAATGAATCACTCCAACACTTGGGTGAAAGAATTTAGAAAGCTGAAGAGCAGAACAGAAACCTCTCTGTGCCAAACTCACAAATTTTTGTCCATCTAGGAAGGAAGAGTTTATCCAGCCCCCAGATGTGATTTTTTATTGGAAATCCAGAATGGATTTGGGACGAGCATAACTCCCCAAATCAAAGGCTGCTGTGTCCACCAAACCTTGCTGAGTGCTCTTACTGCTAAGAATCCCTCAGAAACTGGGAAAGAACTCTTCTACCTTCTTTGAAAAATTTAAAATCCAAACACCTAATGAAATGGCAAAGTGTGAGGAAGCCACAGAATCCCAGAATAGCTTGGGTTGGAAGGGAATTTAACAACCAACTCATTCCATTCCCTGCCATGGACAGGGACACCTCCCACTGTCCCAGGTTGCTCCAAGGCCCTTCCAACCTGACCTTGGACACTTCCAGGGATGCGGCAGCCACAGCTTCCCTGGGAACCCTGTGCCAGGGCCTCACCATCCTCCCAGCCAAGAATTTAATCCCAATATTCCATCTAACCCTGCCCTCTGTCAGTGTGAAGCCATTCCCCCACATCTTATCACTCCATGTCCTTGCGAAAAGCCTTGGCAATCTCAACCACAAGGCATCGGGATTGCCTTGAGCTGAAGAACAACTTCATGAATATGGAGATGTACCCGCTCTGCATCGTTCTGAACTGGAACCACCGTGGGCTGATGCTGCCTCTCCTCTTCACTCCCAGCTCTAAGCAAGCAGCAGGTGCCAAACACGGCTAAAGGTAGCAGGGAAGGTTGTTTTTCCAGCTGGAATGAGGACGGACAGCTGCTGGCGTCAGCGGAATGCGCTGCCAAACTCCGTCACGGCCTTGCTGACAGGAAGAGCTGCCCTCTGACAGGGATGATCTGTGAGCTTCTACCACGCACCTCTCTGACAGAACTGGGGCTCAGCCACTCATCCCAGAAATCCTGGATGCTTTCCAAGCTATCCGAATATTGGCAATGAAAATGACCGTTGCATCTTCTGGAGAGAAAGGAAGGAGATCCTGGCAGGCAAATGTTCTGATTTTTGATCTGTTCTTCCCTCTCAGGTCTCTGCTGTTCAGGGGTGGGTGGTGTGTGACCTGCACTGTTTGCTTCCTCTTAATGGATATCTCACATTGAGAAGAAATTAGACCTTATTTTAAAGATTTTGGAGACTGCCTGCTCCTCAAAGTAAGAGACGGGGAGAAATAACCATAGGGGAAACACTACTCCCACCACGTAACTTCCCGTTAACAGAAACCACAGAATTCCAGAGTGGTTTGGGCTGGAAGGAACGTTAAAGATCATCCAGTTCCATCCCTGCCACCTTCCACCATCCCAGGTTTCTCCACGCCTGTCCCACCTGGCCTTGGACACTTCCAGGGATCCAGAGGCAGCCACAGCTTCTCTGGGCACCCTGTGCCAGGGCCTGCCCACCCTCCCAGCCAAGAATTCCTTCCATATATCCAACCTAAATTTCCCTTCTTTCACTTTGAACCCATGACTCCTTGTCTTGTCACTACAGTTCCTGGTAAGAAGCAGCATGAGTGACAGGATGTAATATTTAAAGCCAAAGAGCTTGGAACATTCCACATCAAAAACCAAATCCTTAATAAAAGAAGCTATTACAAACATTACAAATGGAGACGCAAAGGTTTCACCTTCCACTCCTGAATATCCTCACAGAGGGCGTCAACAAGCCACTGAGCATCTTAGTTCTCAAAAGAGAAATCCTACTGACTGCATCCTGCAAGAAAAGCGTGCCATTTCCCAGAAGAGGATCTCCACAGCAATAAGAAAAAACTCAAGAGCACTGGTTTGATGTCATTCCAAACACCCTTCACATGGGAAAAAGAGCACACAAAGTCCAGGCATGGCTACAGCAAACACTGCTGACCAGAAGGCTTTGATCTGCAGAGTGGAATCCCCCAACGTGACAGATGTTTTATGGTCATTTATATGTGGAAGCAACGTATATTCACCAGAGACAGAAGTGCTGAGTCAGGGATGGCCAAATCTAATTGGTCTGCAGCTGCCAAAACATATTTTTATAAAGATGGGAATATGTGATTAAAAGCTGTCACAGCCATAACTGTTCTTTGGTATCAAAGAAAAGCTTTAATACTCTGCTCTTAACCTGTTGACTTAAGCAGTAAAACACTTTAACTGATAAACTTTCATTATCTGAGAGATTAGAATGACATTGAGAATTCTTTTCTAAGCATCAAATACAGGTTCTCAACAGCCTTTGGCTGCACCAGGAATTATAATCCAGAGCTCTGAGAACAAGGCAGAGACCACACAAGCAGGGTTGAAGCCTGATTGAAACTGGACAGAGTCACACTTTCATGGCAACCTTCAAAAAAAGAAAACAAAAAGAAAGTAAAACAAATCTTTTTGTTGTTTAAATTGCATTTGAGCAAAGGGTCTGTGTGTGCCACAACCCAATTTCACGGCTCACTATTTTCCAGCAGCAAACAGTGGCAAAACACTGCAGGTTTCTTCTAAGTTAATGCCTTTATTTGGTGCAGGAGATTAAAAAATAATGATAATAATCTCAAGAGAAGAGAGACTGAGCAAGTGACTCCAGGAAAAATGAAATTTTCATGATATTCAATAAAAATGTGTCTCTTGTTTACAGGCAGTTTCTGCCATTAATTTGGCACATTCCTTGTCCCTTGTGCTTACTTTTAAAGAAAGCCACTGTGGCGCTGCTCACAATCCTGCTTGGAAAACCCCAAACAAGCCAGCTTTAGAATTGCTGCACAAGGTCATGTTTGATCATCGAGGAGGACAGACATCCCGCTATTCATCCCGCGGGAGCGGCCGGCCGAGGGTGCTGGGCCCGGCACATCCGTGGCCTTCCAGCTCAGCTGCCAAACAACAGCGTTCAACAAGGATGGATTTACATCAGTTTACATCAACCACCCTTTTGTTCCCCTCTGCAGAACCAAGGATCAGTAAAAACTCTGTTTGGGGCACTTGGAATGAAAAACACAAAAAGCCAAGCCCCATGAATGGTTTGGGTTGGAAGGGACCTCAAAGCTCATCCCATTCCACCCCCCCTTCCACTGTTCCAGGCTGCTCCAAGCCCCCTCCAACCTGGCCTTGGACACTTGAACATTTACCCAAAATCTCTCCACCACTATTCAGAGCCATTAAGAAATACTCCAATAAAAAAAAAAAATCCATACAGGAAATTCCAGGAAGGACGAGCAGCAGCAAATTATCCCCCAAATGCAACTCTTGTTTTCCAAAGTCCCTTGAGGACACCGAGATCCATAACTACACACAACCAAATGACTGGATGTTCTGATGCAACCAAATTCCACAAGTTAAGCAAAGCAGGCCAGTCTTAGGCTATTCCAAGTACTTCCAGAAAATACCACGGACTGCAGAAACGCGTGCTCACACAGCTGATGGTGTGACCTTGTTATCAAACCAGCCTTAAACAAATTAGGACTATAAAGCCCTACTGAAAAGCTGCAGGTTCACTCACAGGTCATGCTGGTGTGAAAACCCATCCTGGGAAACATCTAACCACACTGGGAATTTACCTGGGATGGGATCTGACCAGCCACTTCCTAGTGCTGGAGGTTAAATTCCATTTACAGTCTCCAGCAGCTTTTTTTAATTTTCTGCTCCAAGACCCCAGTCAAATGGTGTTTCTCCACTAACCACACACACACATCTATTTCAGCATGAAACAGAAGCAATTCAGAGTGCAAACAGAACAAATTTGTGTCATTTTTAAACACTGCTTAGAGATTTTCATTTTTATGACCACAACAGGAAGACCTTTCCAGGAAAGCCAGAGTAGATTTGTGAGAGAGTAGGGACAAAACAAGACTGGTTTTTTAATCAGCATATTATTAAGTTCCAGTTCTCATCTTTGTTATTACAGCCTCTTTCACAAGTCAGTAATTCAAGATATCTTGGTGCAATGCTGTGAGGGATAAATTACTCCAATGGATCAGAACTGGTTTGATATTAATATCCTCCATTAAAAAGAAAAAAGCTTTCCCACCACAGATGAGACAACTAACAAGTTAGGATTGTGATGGAAATTATTTCCAAGACTGCTAGACCCAAACTTGGATCTATTTACACAGGCTGTGAATAGACAAGAGCTTATTTACAGATGGTTTCTCCCCAGCCCTGAAATGCATTTTGGGGAAAAAAAGATATTAAAAGAACATCAACAACCCAGCACTTAGGAGCAATCCTACAATCAACCATTGTGTGCCATGTGACAGACAAGAGAAATAACCCCCACAAACACTAAGAAAACATCTCTGTTTTAAGCTTTCATGGTAGCAATGAAAAGCAAAGCGGGCAGGAGAATTTTGGAAAAGCCTTAAATAGTCTTCTGTAACCTAATAGTGAAGAGAAATATTTGCTTAACCTCTGCCTTCACCATCCAAAAAAAGAGCCAATTGCTCTAAAAGCTACCAAATGCCCCAAGAAGAATTTGAAGCATTAACCACCACCACCAAAAAGCATGTAAGGAAGAGGCAGATGTCCCACAATCGAGAGGCTGCCTGGCTTAGACATCCCAAAAACAACTGTGCTGGAGACGCTGGTGACTCATTATTAGTGAAGGAGCAGAGAAACCACTTGAAGAGGTGAGGGGAAAATTCCATTTTAATTTAAGAGCACTCTCTAGCAAACCTTTCCTGAGCTCTGCAACATAGAAACACTTGGATATTCACTAATAAATGCATTTTATAAACACTTTTGACAGCCCTCAACGAGCACAAGATGTGCCATCTGCAGTGAGACTAACCAGGGACTAAGAAAAATAAAAGTACAATGTTCATACCTTAAGTTCTCTCAAGAAAAAAAGGTTTACCTTTTAAAATTATCATAACATCAATGACTTTAAAAAATGAGTTTGCTGTGCATATTTGTCATAAGAGGCAGTGCCATCTGATTCAGTATTCCCTTGATAGAGTTCCTCCCTGTTGCAGTACAAAAACAAAGAGCAAACCAATGACCTAGAAACAAATGCAGCCTCTCAAACGACTTTAAACTCATTAACTTTATACTTGTTTCACACTCATAACAACGTCTGAAACGGCCGCCAAAAACTTTGATTGAAATTTGCCAGGCTGCACGAGGAGAAAGTTTGGGTTTATTCCTTATCTGAAAGCGTTTCAGGAGTGGAAGGCGCATTTTTCACAACCCAAAGAGTGGAGGGGGGGGCAGAGGGTTGTGGGTTTTTTGTTTAAAGGGGATGGATGTGTTTACATGGCACGGAGCAGAGCCATGCATCCAACCCAGCTCCGGAACCGGAAGCTGGATGACATGTCAGCACAGCTCTCCACTAATTACCAGCATAATGAGAAGCAGAATATTTCTTTTTCCATAAAGAGATGACACAAAAACACTTCCCTGCAACACAACTAGTTATTTCTTGTCGTGCTGCCTGGTTATTTCTTGTCACGCTGCCCTGCACTGGGCAGGCACACACAAACAAAGCAGCTCAAGGTATCTGAGTTCCAGATTTATAACAGCTGAAATGTTCTTTTAAAGGATTTACTGCTAGAATCCCTAGGAAAGAAGTTCACTGATCTGTGCACAACACTGTAGGAGAAAAAAAAGTTAAAAGAGGAAGGTAAATATGCACCGCAAAAACTTTTAAAAATAACTCCCTGAGGTCATAAGCAACCATTTCAAAGGGGTGGTGGGAACAGGATCCATCTATAAAACTTCAATTTGAACATTAGCAAAGAGCCCTCCCCCAGCAGGAGCAATTACTGCTGCCTTTCATGTGGCACAGTAACACACCTTCCCTTGCACGCTTGGCTGTGTCAGGTCTATTTTAAACACACTCAACAGCATTACAAAGGAAAACATCACACAGCCTCCCTCTCCATGCAGCTGAACACGCACATTGCCAAGCGCAGGTTGAAACCTTTAAGGCTTTCTTTACAATCCACCCAGACCTAAAAGCTGCTGAGCATCCTTGATGTATGAGGAACATCCCTGATGTTTGTGGACAGAGCTCCTATGAGAACACACCACTGCCTGCACCTCCTGCCCGCCACGCCTGTGGTTCTGGCGATGTGTGCACCGATATGGAATTACAGAATCCCAGAATGGTTTGGCTTGGAAGGGACCTAAAAGATCACCCAGTTCCAACTCCCTGTCACGGACAGGGTCACTTTTTGTATGCACCATTCCAAGAGCATCTACTTGATGTGCTGCACTAACTCTACCTCGTGCTGGAGCTCCGTTCCAGCTTCTGAAGAGCTTTAATCTGCTTCTGCCTTTCATGGGCTATTATTAACCTCGAGGATAAAGTGGCACCCTTTTAATCAGGTGCTTTAACTGGATGCGTTCTGCAAACAGGTACAGCCAAGAGATATCCTCTACCTCCTTAGGCAGTAACGTGGGAAGTACTGCCTGCGATATTCACCAATACAAACCTCCAAGAAGGGCGGCGGTAAGAGAGACCCTTCTCTGGTGCTGCAAGCACAGAATTCCAGACTGGTTTGGGTTGGAAGGGACCTTCAAGATCATTCAGTCAAACCCCCTGCCATGGGCAGGGACACCTTCCACTACCCCACGTAGCTCCAAGCCTCATCCAACCTGGCCTTGGACACTTCCAGGGATCCAGGGGCAGCCACAGCTTCTCTGGGCAGCCTGTGCCAGGGCCTCACCTCGCTCACAGTCAATCCTTCTCCACACAAGTGGGAATCCTCCGGCTCTGCCAGAGGCGGCCCCCCCGCCGCTCACCTTGTACACGTCGCCGTAGGTGCCGCTCCCCACCCGCTGGATCAGCTCGTAGTCCTGCTGCGGGTTCCGCCTCAGGATATCGCCGCTGGCCCGCGCCGCCGGCTCCATGTCCAGCGCCGCGTCCCCGCCGGCCCCGGGATGCTCCTAACGCGGCGGCCCCCGGCCCATGGCTCCTGCGGCGGCAACGGCGGCTCAGGGGGGCTCCGGGCGGCCCAGACAAAGGCGGGCGGGCGGCCGCGCCCTCCGCGGCTCCCGGGGCTCCCCGGGGCAACCAGGAAGCGCCGGAGCGGGCGGGGAGCGGGGCCGGGCGGGGAGGGAGCTCCGGTGCCGCCGGCGCTGCGGCCCGTCCGCCGGGGCGGCCAGGCCGAGCCGGCTCCTACCTGCGCGCCGCAGCCCTTTGTCCCGCCGGGGAGGGAGGGAGGGAGGGGGAGCACCGCCGCCGCCTCCTCCTTTTCCTCCTCCTTTTCCTCCTCCTTCTCCTCCTCCTCCTCGTTCTCCTTCCGCGGCCGAGCCGGGCCGGGCTCGCTCCGGTCGGGACGGGACGGGCCAGCAGCGTCTCCGCGCCGCCGCAGCGCCCCGGCGCGGCCAACGCCGGCCCCGCTGCGCTCCCGCTCGGCCCCGCTCCCGGCTCGGCCCCGCTCCGCTCCCGGCTCGGCCCCGCTTCAGGCTCGGCCCCGCTCTGCTCGTGCCCGGCCCTGCTCCGGGGAGCCGCTGCCGTGGGGCTGTTACCGGGCGCTGCCCTCCCCGCGGCCCTGCTGCTGCCACGTCCGGGGCTCATGGAATCTCAGAGTGGTTTGGGTTGGAAGGACCCTAAAACTCATCCAGTGCCAAGCCTCTGCCATGGGCAGGGACGCCTTCTATTAAACCAGGTTGCTCCAAGCCCCGTGCAACCTGGCGTTGGACGCTTTCAGGGATCCAGGGGCAGCCACAGCTTCTCTGGGCACCCTGTGCCAGGGCCTCCCCACCCTCCCAGCCAGGAATTTCTTCCCTATAGCCCCTCCAACCTAAATCTACCCTTTTCCAGCTTAAAGTCATTCCCTCTTGTCCTGTCACTGCAGGCCCTTGTCCCCAGTCCCTCTCCAGCTCTCCTGGAGCCCCTTTAGGCACTGGAAGGGGCTCTGAGCTCTCCCTGGAGCCTTCTCCTCTCCAGGTGAACACTCCCAGCTCTCCCAGCCTGGAGCAGAGGGGCTCCAGCCCCTGGAGCATCTTTGTGCCTCTTCTGACCCTGCTCCAACAGGTCTTTGTTGAGGAAGTAAAAGTGTGGGGACAGGCAGGACTTTTAGCCTGTACCCCTCAGTTTGAGGCAGGAAGAAAGCCCCCAGTTTGGCTACACCACCTATATATGATAAATATTTATATCCATGCATATGCTTGTACCAAACACCAGGCCAAGCTTTCCATCTTTCACACCAGAGGCTGGGATACTTCCAGAGAGGCTCGAGATGAGGAGGAAAAGGAGGAGGAAGGAGGATGTAGGACTGATCTGGATTGCAGCCTTGCAGCCACGTCGTGTAATCCTTCTCATGGGCTAATCAGGTACCATGGCATTTAGCTTTGTGGGCAGCCAGTGCAATGAAAGTCACACCAGAATTACCTTGGACTTGCTGGGACTTGTCTCCCTGGGCTCCCTAAGTCAAAAAAAGCTTTTGTGAAACTGCAAAGTGGAAAGCATTTATAGCTGCCTTTCCCAATTATTTTCAGTGAAGCAGCTGAAATTCTGGGCAAAGCTCACCTATGGTCTCTGAAATCAAAGCTAAACAATTTAAGAAGCCCAAAGGTGGGGATAGGGAGTAGAGGAATGCTGGAATTTGCAGTAGCACTCACTGCATGGAGACTCATTAGGGCCTGAAAGGACGTGTGATTTTCTAGGCGTAAAAACTACCACATACTCAGCGCAGGAAATACGTCTGCAGAAGTTAGGTAGAAAAAATTCAAATGGATGCCAGATGTAGGAGTCTCTGGTGTCCAGGGTTGGTTATTTCAGAACAGATTCTGCCTCTTTGGCAGCCACGCAGCCCAAGTAGGTCCAATGTATTCTAATGACAACATAGCCAGGCACTGATCCTTGGTTTAAAATGGAGCCTGGGCTTTGAACTTGCTCTTGCATTTAGAAATCCCACATGTAGTACCTGACAGAGTGGTGTGGATTGCATAAGCTTTCCCTTCAAACCACAGGCTCTGTAGCAGAATTCATTAGGAACTGTGGTACTTTAGGTTAAACTCAAAGGCAACGTGTGCAGACTCCTGGGAATTGCATAGTGGCCTTTGGGTTTATTGGGATTTATTTATGGGCTCGTTTGGGCTGCAAAATGTAACCTGCCCCACTTCCCCAAAACAGGGGAGCTCAGGGCTGCTCACTTAAAGAGATTCCCATTTAATTTCCCCTTGTGCTCTCCAAGCCTTCTGCATCCTGTATGTCCTTTCCAACATAAATACCTAAGTTTTCCTGAACCCCCAACAAATAAGGAACTATTTACCCTTTAGAGAGCTGTATTTCCTCAAGTGATTTTTAACAAAGCAATTACCTCTCCCCTCATAAATCAGCTTCCTGTGCTCCTGATAGGGAGCTGTTTGTGTCCTTTTTCTTTTCCCTTCCTCAGCTGAGGGTTCGGATGCTGCTTTTCACTCTGCTGCTCCTAACAAGCCATCAGATGACAGCACAGCAAAAAGGACATTTCATTTTCCAGTGGCAGATGGTGCATTAAGACTTGGCCTCCTAGAACATCTCTCAGATCCAAGGGGCTGCAGTTTACTGCAAAAGCTCCTGTATTTAGTCCTTGCTGGGTTAAGTTTCACTTCTCACCTGGAGGTGCAGTTTCTCATCCCATCTTGCCAGTGGTGAAGAGTGAGCTCTCAGAGCCCATCTCGTGTTCCGGGCTTTAATCCACCTTTCCCAGCTGGGTCTCAATCCCTGCTGGAAGCACAACTGGGAGGTGTACACAGATAAAAGCAGCACTGGGACTGTCCTACTGTTACCATTTCATGATTAGGAAAATGCAGGAAGATGGAGGAAACTGCCTGAAGTTGTGCCAGGGGAGATCGAGGTTGGATATTAGGGAGAATTTCTTCAGGGAAAGGGGGGTCAGGCATTGTTTGCCCAGGGCAGTGGTGGAGTCACCGTCCCTGGAGGGTTTTAAGAGCAGTGTGGATGTGGCACCTGGGGACGTGGGGCAGTGATCATGGCAGTGCTGGGTTAAGGGTTGGGCTCAATGGTCTTAGGGGGCTTTTCCAACCTTAATGATTTAATTAATGATTCTAATGAGTTGTGCAAAGTTTTCAGTGCAAGACATGGACCCTGTGCCCTGCCAGGCCCGTACTCCTGAGCACACACCGATTCCCACTGCATTTTCCACCCCAGACCACGTTGCTTTTCTGGTCAAGCGTGTTTAGGAATGTGCTTTTATGCAGCATCTTCCATCTGAACGGGTCCCAGCCTTAAAAGGAATGTTAAGTGGTTTTACATAAGGCATTACGTGGGTTTGGAGAATGTGATCTGTTTGTGTTGTAGTCTGAGGAGGAAGAACAGCCAAGGTTATTTTAGCGAGACTCCGAGATTCACCAGGTAACGGTGGATGCAGAGCTGTAGAAATTTCTAACTGAACGAGATAATAAATGTGGTTTTAAAAGCAGTGGAAATGTGCTGTGCCTGTGGATGCATGTTCATTGGCAAATAGGACACTGAGGTATGAAACAGCAGCATGAAGAAAAAATACTTCAGCCCTAGTTCTTTATCTGACTGCTAAAATATCTTTAATTTTACACAGTCTAACAGTCCCACATGGAATGCGTTCAAAACTGCTGCAGCACCTTCCCTATGATTTGAATTTTATTTATTTTTTTTTCAGTTTGTGGTTTGTGTTTTTCAGGCTGGATTTCCTCTCTGATGGCACACACTCTGTTGCTTCACCCATGGCCACAAGAGAAGGGCCTGCAGTGGAGCCATTCCCAGGCTTTCTGTAGGCAGCTTTCCATCACTGGGTCCAGTTCAGGATGCTGAACCTCCTAAAGCTTCTTGGCATCACTTTGGCAGCTTTCAGTGCTGTTAATGCTGCTTCACCTGCTCTGCTATCAGAATCCAGAATAGGAGGAATAGGGCAGGTTTTGTGGGGTCCTGAATGGTTTCTTGCTGCTGGAATGGCCCTTTGGGGACAGTTGGGATGGCAGCAGATGTGGGCACGTGATGGCAAGTACAAAAAATGCCTGGAAAAAAAAAAGAGCAGAAAGAGGGAGAAGTCCTGGCAAGATGGATGGAGAGAACACAGCCGAGGGCAGGAGAAAGAGGAGACATCCAGGCCTGTTGGATGTTTCTTATGTGCAGCTTGGGAATTCACTTGCTCAGGGAAACATCAGTCTGCTGTAGACTGAGGATCTCATCCAGCTGAGATGCTCTGGGAAGAGAGAAAAGACACCAAAGGGAGAGCAAAGCCTTTTCAGGAGCTTTGTGTGCCTTGCAGGAACAGGAGAATGAAACAGGACCCAGCTCAGCCCCGTGTGCCAGGATTTGTTTTTCACGGAAGGAAGAGGGGAGCTGTGGCTATACATTATATTTGTGTCACCCCGTTTACGTAGATGCATCTCAGGAGACTTTGCAGCTGATTGTGCTCTTTGCATTCAAAGGAAGGAAACCAGCTGGATGCCCTTCCCTCCCATGTGCACACACAGGAGGGCAGAGGTGAGACCAGACAGCAACTGCTCAGCACAAGGATGCAGGAAAATGTGGCCATTCCATGAAAAACAGCATTAAAAAGGGAAATTCAGAGCACTGCCTGGAAACCCGGCTGCTTCCCCCGTTTCCAGGTGCATAAACCTGGCTGGAACATTTTGCAAGTGTCTTGCTGAATCATCCAGGCAGGTGGATTCAGTTGGTTCTGCCAAGAGGAGCTGGAAGCCTTTTCCTGGCTGAGGTGTATCTTCAGGGGGAAATCCTAGAAACAAACTTGGCATGCACAGATTTTGGCTTGGGCTCACTAAAGCCACGTTGCAAACAAAAAAAGAGGCTGGTGAGGAAGGATGTTTTCAATAGTGTCCATCTGCCTGTCGGTGCAGGGGAGAGGGAACAAATTTAAAACAGTATCGGAAATAAATGGGAAGTTTGGCTTAGGAGAGATCCTCTGCCTTGCCGACCTCTAAATTGTAGAATCATGGAATTACCCTGAGGATCATCCAGTTCAACTCCTGGCCCTGCACAGACACCCCAACAATCCCACCCTGGGCATCCCTGGTGTCCAAACACTCCTGGAGCTCTGGCAGCCTCGGGGCTGTGCCCATGCCCTGGGGAGCCTGGGCAGTGCCCAGCACCCTCTGGGGGAAGAACCTTGTCCTAACAAAGAGAAATAAGAGCATCACAGTCAGATAGTGCAAAGGCAGCCACCGAGGTAAAACCAGGCCTGGGTTGATGGCTCTTTATCTCCATGTTTTTTTTATTCTTAAGTAGCTCCTTCAGTTCACAGAGCATCTTCCAGAAGGAAGAACCTCCATGCTGATTGATTAAACAAGTCATTTAATTAACTGCTGGAATTCTGTCTCCTCCACAGTGAAATACCTCTGTGCAGTCCTAGTGTGCCATCATGTTTACAGAAGCAGCAAAGATAATTCCTTTGGCTGCAAAGCCCATGGAAATGTAGGCGGTCATAGCACAATTCGGGGTGAGAAATGGGAACTGCAGGAATAGCAGGATTTCCTAAGCAACAAAGATCTGCTTCACTTAAAATATTTCAGTAAGGAAAAAAAAAAAACAAACCAACAACAGAAAGATGTTAGGAAGGTTTTAGCTTCAGGACCAGGGAAAAAGCTGATTCTGTTTTATCTCTTTTTGGTATTTCCAAGGAATTGAGGCCTCTTAACCCTAGAATAAGGGTATAGAAATTAAAGCAGGGATCCCTGCCAGAGAGTGTAAGCACCAGGGAGACATCCCCTTGCAATGCTCTTCAGACACATTTGACATCTTGATCCCTTTGACTTTCCCATGCAATTTAGCAGAAGCAGTGAAAGAGCAAAGCCCGAGAAGGCAGAAGTGACAATAAAAACTGCGGGGAGGAAGCCAACACATCCCAGAACCTCGGATAACCACTGCAAGAACAGATGTGTCACCCGGGGGCTCAGGCAGCGCCTTGTCCAAGGAAAACTCGTGTGGATGGCAGCGTTTCCCTCAGCAGCAAGTGCCAGCGAGGCCGTGGTGGCACCTGAGCAATAGCAGAGCCTTGGCAGCGTCCCTTTGGCACCTCTTACATAAGCGTTGCACAACGCGCCCGCTTTCTGTTTGCGAAGGGCCGGGGATATGAAAAGCGACTGGAAATGCTGCCTGGGTAAGTGGGACACTCGAATCAAGGTAAATTATGAAACGGCTCCTGCCAGCGGAACGCAGGATGGATTTAAATCCAGGTTTTCTCCGAAATTCTGAGGCCTTTCCAGCGCTGTTTCTCCTGGTGTTGAACCACTGGCTGTGCTTTCCCTCTGTGGGGTATTTTCTCTTTCTGCCTTTCCCCCATTTAGCATCGTTTTCCCTCAAGAATCCTTCCAGTTCATGACCATTCAGCACATCTGCTGTAAAATCAGCTCTTTGTGATCTGGAAACTTGGGCAGCAAGAATGTAAAGATGCTTCCTGAGAAGGGCTGTTTGCAACTGGGAAAATAAAGGAAGGATGAAGCGGTGGAGAGAAGGGATGGATGAAAATGAACAAATGCTGAGTCACTCTCTGGAAAAAAGATCATCCCCTTGACTTGGGATCATAGGAAATAATGCAGGAAAAGGCCTTGGGAGTTCATGCAGACAATCCCTCCGGCACAACACAGCATCAAACCTCTCTGCTCCTCTGTCACTGGGATACCACGTGCCATAATGGCAGGAGAACAGGAGAAAATGCCAGTAAATGGGGCAGTACAAGCTTGACCTTAGCAGCAATTCTCAAAGGGAATGAGGAAAACAGGACCTGAGCCCATCTTGGTTTAATTAGACTTTCAAATTAACAAATTTCCTTTTCCATCCTCTTTTTTTTTTTCTCCCCTGTCCATTTCCCAGCTGCTTTTCTTTTAATCTCCTCTTTCAACCTATCTGAACCCCTCTGAGAGTGTCCAGCATAAGAAATCCCTCCTCACAACACCTGTCTCTGCTGCACCGAAGCAGCAACAGGCACGTGCAGTCTCAGGGATTATTTATAAAAATCCTAATGGAGCTTCTGCAAAGCCGAGTGAGCTCCTCGTGGTCGCAGTGCCCAGCAGGGGTGGGCAGGATTCAGCTGTCTGCCACGTGAGAGAGCCAGCACTTCAGAGAGCCAAAATTATATGTTTCCTTCTGATGCTGTAAACACAGGGAAGAGGCCAACGGAAGGCAGTCACAGAGTGTTGGAGGAGGCACTCAGGAATTAAGTATCAGCATATCAATGGGAGCACAACAACACATGGCTTTGGTACAGCTCAGACGCCTGGAACTGAAAATTGGTTCGTTTTTGAAGGTTCTTCCTGCTGTCAGGAATGAAGAGCAGATCCTGCTGGCTCCTGTGAATCCAACAAAGCTGGATGGCCACTGGCTTTCCCTGACTGCCGTGGGCCAGAGTGCAGAAATAATCAGCACTCTCCCAAAATCTCCTCTTGCAGATACAGTCTGAGGCTCAGTTCCCCACTATCCTGCCTAATTTTGGCCCTGTGGTGACCACCACATTTCCAATTTAATCAGTTGTTCCTTGAGTGCTGTGCCATGTCTTCCAAAGAGCAGCACAGGGCTGTGGCTCCGGAGTCAGGTCGATTCCAGCAGCTTGTTGGCATCACAAGTGTGGGCAAACAGTAACTGAGGACAAGTGTGTTCACTCCTGTGCTGGTCCACATGGAGCAGGTGGGAGTGGGCAAGCTCCCTGTGGCTGGCATTGCCAGAAAGCCAAACACAGCATGGGCTCATC
Organism: Lycocorax pyrrhopterus obiensis; assembly: GCA_014706295.1. Taxonomy (NCBI): domain Eukaryota; kingdom Metazoa; phylum Chordata; class Aves; order Passeriformes; family Paradisaeidae; genus Lycocorax; species Lycocorax pyrrhopterus. The sequence goes on along the minus strand of JACSVZ010000007.1, from coordinate 62,518,654 downwards.
CCCAGCAGGGTGGGCAGGAGGGTGAGGAAGGGGATTATTCCGCTCTACTCTGCTTTTGTGAGAGACCCCACCTGCAGAGCTGCCTCCAGCTCTGGGGTCCCCAACATCAGAAGGACGTGGAGCTGCTGGAGCAAGCCCAGAGGAGGTCACGGAGCTGCTCCAAGGGCTGGAGCCCCTCTGCTCTGGAGCCAGGCTGGGAGAGCTGGGGGTGTTCACCCTGGAGAAGAGAAGGCTCCAGGGAGAGCTCAGAGCCCCTTCCAGGGCCTAAAGGGGCTCCAGGAGAGCTGGAGAGGGACTGGGGACAAGGGATGGAGGGACAGGACACAGGGAATGGCTTCCCAGTGCCAGAGGGCAGGGATGGATGGGATATTGGGAAGGAATTCCCTGGCTGGGAGGGTGGGGAGGCCCTGGCACAGGGTGCCCAGAGAAGCTGTGGCTGCCCCTGGATCCCTGGCAGTGTCCAAGGCCAGGTTGGACAGGGCTTGGAGCAACCTGGGCTAGTGGAAGGTGTCCCTGCCCATGGCAGAGGGTGAAATGAAATGAGCTTTAAGGTCCCTTCCAACCCAGACCACTCTGGGATTCTGTTATCAACTGTGCTGCATTTAAATCCTCCCCAGAGGTGTCTAAGTACAAGCCCTTGAGCTGCATCCTTTGTGTCACACCTGCACATGCACAGTGAATATCTCCTGCTGCCTGTGGGTGCTGCAGGCACAGGTGGAACGGGGGGAGCAGGGCCTGGCTGACCCCACCCCAGGGCAGGACCCTGTGGCGATTTCTCAGCCCAAGTGTTACTCTGCACTCACCACATGTCCTGGTTGTGCTGGGTCCCCCAGCCATGGCCCCTTATGGGTGGGTGCCCAAAGGGGTGCCCAGTGCCCCAGATGAGCCAGGGGCCCTGCTCTGGGGTGGGTGTCTCCAGGGTGTGGGTGCCTACAAGTGTATCCAGTGCCCCCAGGTTTGGATGCCTCAATGATCCCAGTGCCCTGGCAGGGATAACCTGGATGTTGGAGCATCCTGTCTGCTGAGCCCCCCATCCATAACCCCATGAATGAGTGCCCCTGGCAGTGCCCCCGGTGTGGATGCCCCCCACGATCCCAGTGCCCTGGCAGGGCTAACCTGCCTGTTGGATCCTCCTATCTGTACTGAGCCCCCATGGATACCCCCGCGGGTGGGCGGGTGGATATTCAGCACCCAGGGGGCTGCTGCTCGCCCCGCCCGCGGGCCCCCCTGCCTGTGCGCACCCCGAGCAGCGGTGCCCGGGGCCTGCCCCGCGGGTGCCGTGGGCGGGTGCCCCGGCGGGCCGTGCCGTGCCGTGCCGTGCCGTGCCGTGCCGCGGTGCCGCGCCGAGCGGCGGGCGGGGATGCTGCTGCTGCTGCCGCTGCTGCCGCCGCCGGCTCCCCCGCCCGCCCCGCGCCGCCGCCGCAGCCCCGCCAGACGCAGCGCGGCTCGGAGCGCGCACGGAGCCTCCCGCAGCCGCCGCCATGGCCCGGAACCGCCGGGACAGGAGCAGCTGGGGTAGGGCGGCGGCGGCAGAACTGGGGGAGAGCGGGGGGAGCGCGGACAATGCCGGGCCTGAGGCGGCCGCGGGCCGCGCCGGGGCGGGGCTGCGGCGGGAGGACGCGGGCGGGGGGCTCGGCTGGCCCGGGCGGGGCAGGGGGTTGCCCGGTGCCGAGGGGACACACGGGTGTGTGGGACCCCTGCGCGCTATCCCTGAGGGGCCTGGGGTCCGCCCGTTCCCCCCCGCCAGCGTGAGGGGAATCGGGGGCGCGGGATGGGGCTCCCCTCGTTCCGGGGCCTCATGAGGCGACGTGTCCCCGGCTTGGGCTGGTCACCGCCCTCGGGCTGGCTACAACGGGACCCCCTGACTCACCTGGGGCCAGACAGCCCCGGCAGCTCCCTGGGGAGCCTTTGGGCTGCCCCGGTTCTCGTCCGGCTTGCCCTGACACCCCTTGCCCTGGCCCTGCTGTCCCCTCAGCCCCTGACGGGGGATGTCACCTCAGCCACCACCCCACCTCGGCCGGGAGCAGGGATCGCGCTCACCCCACCCCACCTCATCTGGGAGCAGGGATCGCGCTCACCCCACCTTCCGCAGGCAGAGCCACAAGGCCACCCCTGGCTTGTCACCCCTCCAGAGGGTTTTCCCCGTTTCTGGAAGCTATAGGATTTTGTTGTCGAGTCACCCTCCAGACAGGGCCCATTTTAAACCCATCCCCTCACAGCCCCCTGATCCCGGGGGAGCTGGGAGCAGCACTGCCGGGGAGCGGAGCGGGGTGACGGGGAGGAGGAAGTTCTGTGGTGTCTTCCTGCAAGGCTTCGGTTCCCTCCAGAGGCGCCTGGATCCTCCAGCAGCTGCTGCTTCCCACTGGAGCCCAAGCTGGTCCCACAGGTGGGCTGCACCCAGCAAGGGGCTCCTCCACCTTCAGCCTGCCTGTGACCATGCTCAGCGATGTATCGCTTCACCCACTCCCACTGACACGCTGTTCCATAGGAAATCAGATTTTATCCAGCCATTTCCCGTTATTTCAGGAGAGTAATTTGTCGTTTCCTCCGGAGTCGTATTCCATGTGAGCTCAGTCACGGGTGCCGGCGGTATCCCGGCTCCTCAGGCAGAGCGAGTGAGCTGAGCTGTGATGTTTAGATACACAAATTACATTCTAATTTGTGTAGATGAGCGTAGGATTTCCCATGGCAATGATTAACAGTTCAGAGGCATGCTTGAGGAAGCGTTGGGATAACGGAGTGTCTGATCCAGTGATGGGCTTTTTGGGATAGAGGGGGGAGAAAATGGGCGAAGCTCATTTGATCGGTGCCGTGTTTAGCTGTAACTTAATGAAGGTCCTCAGATCCTTGGGTAAACCGGAGGGAAAACTTGCCAGGGAATGTGGTGCCATTCTCAGCTTTGTCTCGCGGAGCGTGTGACAGACGTGTCAGCCCTGACTCCGTGCGTGTTGGGAATTGCACACACGTACACACGCCGGTGCCTTCCCTGCACATCCTGATAGCAGGAGGAGGGAATGCAAATGATGCCGGGTGGAAGCGGAGAAAGCATCATCCTGGGAAATACAGCCTGGGTCCAGTGAGGGAATTAGGCACATCCCTCAGCCTGTGCTGCTGAGCCCTACTCCCGGGAAATGTGATGTGTCACTGATGGGATGAACTCTTCCTTTGCTTCTCTGCAAGAATCTGGAAGCGTCCATGGATCCAAGTGGATCTCTGTGGGATCAGCTGCCTTCTGCTGCCACCCATCCACAGCTCAAAATCATTCCCTATATCCCACAGACATTCACCTATTCCTAGAGGATTTCCTGGCTCTTTGCCAGGCCTGGTTGACGTTGTGAGTAAGAAATTAAGAGAGCGAAATGCTTCTGGTTTTTACTAGGAAAGAAAAGAAAAAGCTGCCTTTAATAAATTTATTTATTCTATTTATACAACAAAACCTCATTGCCTTGAAAGCTGTGTTTACATCCAGTGACTGCAGCATTGTGTGGTGACATCAGTCCATGGGGTGACTATTCCACTGCTACATTTTTCAGCTGGCGAAGAAGGAGGCTTGGGCTTTTCCTGAAACTAAGGCAGAAAGGAGAAAGTCCTTGCTTTGTTCTAAAAATGGGCTTATGGGTCATTAAAAATATTAACACTATTTTGAAACGGATCAAACTTTGTCCTAGTTACTTAGGCCTGGAAGCAGGCAGCTGCTCAGTGTAACCCTCCTTTGTTTCACAAAAATAATTTGCTTTTTTAAAGCTCACAGAGCAAATTAGAGTGAGTATATGGCATTGCCCCTGGTCATAGCTGGGTCGCTGTCACATCCCCGGGAGCTCGTGCAGGGGTGTGTGATGCATCCAGAGTAGGATTTAGCCTTGGGCTAAAGGTCAGCATAAGGTTATGCCTCATTTAAGGCTCTTCCTGAATGTGCCAAGCGGTGCATAGACCTCACAACTGCTGCCAGTTGAATGGGTGAGGCAGCTATGGTGAAAAAAAATCACAAATAATTTCTTGCTGTGAGTAGTGGACCCTGCTTTTCCCAAAATAAGGATTGTTAGTCCAAATTCTGCTTGGCACGGTGAAGTCCAGCCAGCTCATGAAGGTTTGTAATAGATTACTCTGATTTTTGTCTGAAATTCTTTGTGCTTGGCAGTTGCAGGTGTTCAGCAGCCTGGTCCCTCTGATCCAGTGAGATCCCTGCTCCCAGTCGCTCCTTTAAACAGCACAGACGGGAACAAATCGTGTGAAATCTCATGTTTCCCATCATGGACAATTTTGTGTTAAAATTGGAATGATCCACCTATCAAGAACTCAGTTTTAAAACCATAAAAGGGATTAACAGAGGTTATAGATACTTCTTGGTGAGGGTTTTCAAGCTGGATAGGGGATTTAGGAGAGCTCCTAAAGGGAGCCAGGAAAAGCCAAGGAACTATTTTGAGGAGAAGGGACTCCTCTCCAGCACAGGCCAGGGATCATCACTGCCACATCTTAGACTGCACACAATGGGTTAAACCAGGAAGAAAACAATGATTTTGGTAGGTCGTTTTTTATTTTAACTGTGTTAACATCCTTTCTGTTCGTTGTTTGATTTCTGCCCTTTTGTGGTGGCTTTTCAGTTTCCGCTTCTGGCATTTCTTTGTGACTCTGAATGCTGGGAACCTGACAAGTGAAAGCTGAGATGTTTCAGACAGAGGGGCCTTTACACAAAAACCCAGAAATATTCACAACCAAATGACTGGCTTGTGAAGGACAAAACAAAATGAAGTGCTGGGACTTGAAAGAAGAGACAAGTCAACATTGCAAGCTGAATATGATTATAGAGTCGTGGAATGGGCAGGGACACTTCCCAGTAGATCAGGTTGCTCCAAGCCCCATCCAACCTGGCCTGGAACATTTCCAGGGATCCAGGGGCAGCCACAGCTTCTCTGGGCAACTGTGCCAGGGCCTCCCCACCCTCCCCAGACAGGAATTCCTTCCCAATAGCCCATCTAACCCTGCCCTCTGGCAGTGGGAGCCATTCCCCCTTGTCCTGGCACTCCAGGCCCTCATCCAAAGTTGTTGTGCAGGCAGCAGCCTTGTAAGGGAATTGGAATAGCTGGGATCCACCAGAAGAGCAGAAGCAAGAGCAGCCTGACTTTTCTTTTCTGGGCAAGAACCAGGATGGCCTGAGCCTGCCTCGGAGTGGTGACATGGTGCCCTTGTCATGCCTCATGTCATGTCCATGCCACGAGTGGCTCCGGCCTTGGTCGCCTCCCTGATTAACGGGAATGGGAAGCAGCGTGTGGCATTGGTTGTGTCTTGCTGCATTTTCTCTGCTAAGCCCATGGGTGACAAACAGCACACTTAAATATTGTTTAGGGCCTGGGTGATGATCAGAGGCAGCTGGCTTTATATTAACTCCCCTGGATCACTGACTGGAACCTTCTCCAGCGGGGGAAGGAGGCTGGGGCAGGTATTGTCATGGTCTACAAGGCACAAGTTGTCCCATGGATCACTTCTGAAAGTCACTTCACTCTAGAGAGCCCCCAGCTCCTTTGCTCCTGCCAGAAACGCTCCCATTTGCCGTCAGTTCAGAGAAAGTGAAGTGTTACAGCAGGAAAATAACTGAGCACAAATCTCCCAAATGGGGTGGAGGCTCTGGAGAAGGGGCTGAGCTCTGCCAAGCCCATAAAGTGTATTTGAAGCACTCTATATACATAAGCATTTTATGCAGAGTGTAATTACCTTTCATGTTAGATCCTAAAATTTCATGGCATGTTTACCAGACTTTATTTTCAGGCAATTTTAGCAACAAAAGAGTAAAAATAATTTAATGTCAGAAAAAGCTAAATCCAATAGTGTTGGTGGAGATGAAGGGAGGCTGTTGCTGACAGAGAGGATGAAGGATCATGCAGAAAATGTGTGCTGGGAGGGAAGTGGGAGTTCTGGAGATGTATCCCTGAAAGTGTCCAAGGCCAGGCTGGATGGGGCTTGGAGCAACTTGGGATAGTGGAAGGCATCCTTGCCCTTGACAGGGAGTGGAATGAGAGGTTCTTTAAGTTCCCTTCCAACCCAAACCATCCTGGGATTCTGTGTTACACCAGAGCCTGGCTAAGCTTAAATGTGGGAAAGGGAGCAGGCCCAGGGTTTGCACCTGACAAACGGATAATGGCTTTTTGCTAGTGCTCTTCCAACAGTGTTTTGACTAATGCAGGTGGGAATGGGAGGTGTCCACCTTGCCTCTGACTCAGCCATTCCTGATACATGAGCTGGCATGGGCACAGCCACATAACTGTCTAACCTGACCTCAAACTTCCTGAAAAAATTCTAGAAAAACCTCTGATTTGCTTCGTTCCTGAGGTAGTTGCGTGCCCGTGTCTCCAAAGCTCAGCCTGGGAATTTGACAGCAGTAGAAATTGCTCTTGCTTCAGAGCCAATTAAGCACTGGAGCTTCGTGTAGTAGGTGTTGTAATTAAAAATTTCACATTAGATTTTGGCATTTGAGATGATGTAACAGACAGGTTTGGTGGCCAGTTATCATCCAAACTCTTGCTCCTGTCAGCAGTCATTCACGTGGGAAGGTCCCAAACCACTCCTGTTACCAGCAGAATCATTCATCCCCTTGTTCCCTCTGCCAAAGGGAGAAGGGGCTGAGCTGGCCACGCTGGAGCTGAAGCTGTGCTGCTGCCAGCTGGATGACTCAGGGCTGGCAGGAAGAAAGTGCACGCCACATCTCCAGTGCTCCAAAAAAAGCAAAGGGTGAGAGTGAAGCCTGGCAGCAGCAGCCACCCCGCTCAGCTTCCTGCTCCAGGCGTCCTGGGGTGCAGAGAGGGGTCCTTGCCAGGAGAATGTGGGAATGCAGCTTGGATTGGGCAGAGGTGTTAGCACAGCTGTGCAGCTGAGGTGTAGGAGTTTGCCCTGACTTTGAGAGGCCAGCTTGAGATCCCAAAGGGAGACTACCAAGTGTGGCCTTTTACAGAATCACAGAATCATTTGGGTTGGATAAGATCTCTGAGATCATCGGGTCCAACCTATGACCAAACACCACCTTGTCATCCAGACCATGGCACTGAGTGCCACATCCAGTCTTTCCTTAAGCACCTCAAGGAACAGTGACTCCACCACATCCCTGTGCATCCATTTCTATTTACCTGCCATTCTTGACTGCTAAAGGACAGGGCTCCTTTTTCCATGACAGTTTTCTTCACCTGTTTCTGATGCTCTGCAGTTCCCTGGGGGATCTTCATCCAGGGATTGTCATTGATCCATCGTTTCCACAGATTTGTGGCAGCTGTGATTACATCCAGTCTGAGGAGGTGCAGGTGATTTCCTAGTTGGGCACTATAAGTTCTGGCTCTGCCTTCCCATTCCTTGTTGCATTTCTCAGATCACCTGCCCCAGGTGTAAGGGGGCAGCAGAGCAAGACTGGGGCCTGACAGAGGTAGGTGTGTCATTTATGAGGGGCTTGGTGGTTCTGGTTAGTGAATGCTGCTGATGTGCTGCACCTGGTGTTTCCCTTACTTGGATCTGGGGTCCTCTGGTTCTGTGGAGATGTCAAAAATCCCAGCAGAGGTGTGAGCAGAATTGAGGGAAGGTTGTGTGGCTGTGAAGTCAGCTGTGCCCTGGATGCAGGAGGTGCATGGAGAGAGACTTGTTTACAAGACCACATAGTACCAGGATAAGGAGAAAAGGCTTCCTACTGCCAGAGGGCAGGGTTAGATGGGATATTAGGAAAAAATTCTTCCCTGTGAGGGAGGTGAGGCCCTGGCACAGGTTGCTCAGTGAAGCTGTGGCTGCCCCTGGATCCCTGGAAGTGTCCCAGGCCAGGCTGGATGGGGCTTGGAGCAACCTAGGGTAGTGTAAGGGTTGACAGTGGATGGGCTTTAAGATCCCTTCCAACCCAAACCAGTGTGGGATTCTGTGACACAGAAAGGGGTGGTGAATGTGTGTGCGGTTAAACCCAGCTTGGGAGGCTTTCTGACCTGCTGCCCAGGAACCTTCAGAGGATGTGGTGCAGGCAGGACCACAGAGCAGGGATGGGTGTAAGAAAGGGCTTTGCCCAGCCAGGCTTCCCTGCTCCACCCTCTGGAAGACTCTGTCTCCCAAGAGCACCTCTGTCTAGACACCTTCTGGCAGTCCCTGCTGAGGGAATTTGCCAGCTCTCAGCTGGCCAGGTCAGGCTCAGCTCTTCGGAGTGCATCCTTTGTGCAGAAGCAGGGCAGGTTATTGCTGGACAACACCCTGCTCTGACTCTCCAGTGCACATGCATTGCTTCCATGCTTTATTCCCTGTTTTTCCCTGGTTGGCTGGATCAGGTGCCGAGCTCTGTGCCAGCCTGTCGTGGAGAGGAGGAGAGGCTTCCTGGTGCATGCTCGGAGCTCCCTGCCCCTCCCAGCCTCCTCAGAGCCCTGCTGATCATCGCTGGCTGTCGTGTGGCAGAGGGAGCTCAGCACAGACACGGAGAGCAGAACTCATGTGCCAGCAGCAGGCAGGCTGAACGTGCCCAGTGCAGGGGAGATGCTTGGAGAGGGTGGCTGTGTTCCCCAGAGCCGTTGTGGAGGGCAGATAAGCTTCCTGCAAGCTGCAGCTCTCTGGAGAGTGTCCAGAGGGATGGAGGCTGACTGCAGACTCTGTTCAGGGCTTGGCTTGTGGTGCTGTTGGTGGCAGTGTGATATGTTTGAGATGGAAACTCCAGAAAGGACCCACACAGATATCACTTCTGGTCAAACTGGTCCCCTGAGAGCTGCTGATAAGCAGCCTGACACAGGGATACTGTGTTCCAAGGAAATAACAGCAAGTTAACGCTTCCCATCAAACCTCAATTTTCCCTCCTTGCTGGTTTGCTTTCCATGCAGTAGCTTGGTTTGAATGCCCTCAGAATGGCAGCACAGCCTGACATTGGTGTATTTGTGTGTGACATCTGAGCTGGGGTTGTTTTGCCTGGAGAAGAGAAAGCTCCAGGGAGACCTCACTGTGGCCTTCCAGTACTTGGAAGTGGTTTATAAAAAAAGGAGAGCAACTTTGTACATGGGCAGATAGCGATAGGACAAGGGCAAATTGATTTAAACTAAAAGGGGAGAGATTAGATTAGATATGAGGAAGAAATTCTTCCCTGTGAGGGTGGGGAGGCCCTGGCACAGGTTGCTCAAAGAAGCTGTGGCTGCCCCTGGATCCCTGGAAATGTCCCAGGCCAGGTTGGACGGGGCTTGGAGCAGCCTGGGATAGTGGGAGGTGTCCCTGCCCATGGCTGGGGCGTGGAATGAGGTGATTTTTAAGGTCCTTTCTAACCCACACCATTCTGAGATTGTGCTTTCAGCGAGGGAATTGGAGCCCAGGCTGCAGCCCCTGCTTTCTGCAGGCAGTGCTTGGATAGCTGAGACTCCTGGGATCCAAGGGAGCCTGAGAGCAGGGCTGGCAAATTGGCTTCCTCAGGCTCTGGTCACGCAGTGTTTGCACAGATGATGGGACGTGGCTGTGTTTCATTCTCTGGAACGAAATGTATTTATTGTGCAGGCTCAGCTGAGGACAGGGCTGATTCCTTAGCGGGACTCTGGGAAGCAGTCAGCATTTCTGTGACCTGTTCTTCCATGGCTAAGGGAGAACAGGCTTCAGCAAGCACCCACCAAACATTGCATAATTAGTGGCATGTAATTTACTTAATTTATTCTTCTCTAGGAGCTAAATACATTAGACATGTCTGTCAGTGTGCACACAGGCACAATGTGAAATATGCTGGTTTAATTTAATTAATTTAGTCAAAAGCAAGTCTTAGACCAGTTAAAGAATTCCTTGCTTTTTTAATGCTGTCTGACAGCCCAGTAAGCACGAACGCAAATCCCGGTCTCCTTCCCCTTCCCACTTGGAATCGCCATATGGAAAAGAGACGTGGCTTCCACCCCGCTCCAGAGCCATGGAAATGAGCTGTTATGAAATGGGGAAAAGGAGCCGTATCCTGACAATTTCTGAATGAGCAGCTGGAGAATTGACGTAATTGCAGGGCGCCGGGAGAGAGCTGAGAGAAAGGAGGAGTCAAGTTCGAAAAGGAGTGAAAACAAGAGTGTGTTTAGGAAAGCTGAGCTCTCCTTCCTTTCCTTTTTGGCCAGATGAGCTTTTGCCGTTGCCAGGTACAGCTTCCTTCAAGGCAAATAACTCATTTATGGCCAGAAAGACCAGTTAAAATAATTGATTTCCAGTAGTGTGCAGCCATTTTATAAAATAATCCCTGGCTCTCCAGTGTGGCGGATAATCTAATAAACAGAACCTGGAAGTTTCATCACATGGAAATATGAAAATAAATATGAAAAAGATAGTTTTGTCTGCAGATATCCTATGTGAAAGAAGCAGAGATAGGGATGAAATTAGTTCTGAGACCTGCTTAATATAATCTCTCTTTCCTGCTGTCTCCAAGGAACTGGGGGATCAACATATCCTGCTCATAATGCTTTGTGTTGTGCTCGTGTTGTGCAAACAGCCCGGTTTTCCTGGTGTTCAGGTGATGGAAACAAGGATGTCCCCTAGGAGACCATGGCCACTTCTGTGCCTGGAGACATTCTCCTAAAATCTGTTAATATCTGCTTAAAAAATTACTCTCCTTCAGATTCTGATGATTTGAAGGGACAAAACATTCCCTTCTCCTCTGCACTGGTTGGTGGATCAGCTGCTGGAAAGAGCAGAGGGAGAGGAAGACCTGGGAGATCCCATTTAGGCACCAGGAGAGGGGATCTGGCACGAGCTCTCCCTCTGGCAGCAGGATGGCAGGGACTCTCCTCAGCCCCCTGTCCTGGTGTTTGGATCCTTGGCCAGGAGTGGGAGATCCATTGAGCTGTCTGAGCCAGGGGCATCCAAGGATTTGTGCCCATCTTGGTACCCACTGCTAGTGCAGGATGAGTAAAACCACAAATCATGGAATCCCAGAATGGTTTGGGTTGGGAAGGGATGTTAAAGCTCACCCAGTTCCACCTTCCTGCCATGGGCAGGGACACTTTCCACTATCCCAGGTGGCTCCAAGCCCTGTCCAGCCTGGCCTTGGACACTTCCAGGGATCCAGGGGCAGCCACAGCTGCTCTGGGCACCCTGTGCCGGGGCCCCCCACCCTCACAGCCAGGAATTCCTTCCCAGTATCCCATCCATCCCTGCCCTCTGGCACTGGGAAGCCATTCCCTGTGTCCTGTCCCTCCATCCCTTGTCCCCAGCCCCTCTCCAGCTCTCCTGGAGCCCCTTCAGGCCCTGGAAGGGGCTCTGAGCTCTCCCTGGAGCCTTCTCCTCTCCAGGTGAACACCCCCAGCTCTCCCAGCCTGGCTCCAGAGCAGAGGGGCTCCAGCCAAAGTGCTGGTCCCACTTCCCTCTGTCTGCGTGCCCAGTGGTGGGATTTGTCTGGTCTGGGAAGGTGGCACAGCTGTTGCACCCTAATGGCTGAGTTAGAGTCAGAAATATTTAAGTTTAATTTGATTTACAAATCTTTTCCTGCCCCCGCCGTGAGTCACATCCTATCCAAGGATCTCTCCACTGTCTTTTCTGTGCAGCTGGAAGAAGAAAAAAAAAATTGGACTGGGTTAGCTGAGCAGGGCTTTGGGAAACACCACAAGAGAGGAGGCATTTCCTATCTTTTATATGGTCCTTGCAGCTTGGCAGTGCTTAAAAAGAGCACAAGAGCCTGTGGCCCTTTGGCACCTGGCCATCCTTACCTGTTGGGAATGCCTCAGTGCTGGAAAAGGTGTTTGGTGTGTGCCTGCTCTCAGACACCTTCATTTGGTGATGTGTGTCTGGTTCCTGGCTCTGTGAATTTGAAATGGGAAGGATTTTTTTTTTTTCCTGGCGCCCCCTAAGCAGTGACACGGGGCAGGGGCTGGTGCTCGAAGGGATTTTAGTGCTGCAGTCTGGGGGAGAATCTTGCTTTTCAGAGCGTTTGGGACTTTTGTTTAGCTAAAAGACCTCCAAGCATTGGAAAGAAAAGATCTTTGTCTTTCAGCTGTGAGCTAAGAAAGCTCATAGTATATGTCCGAGAGCCTCCAGAAATCCCCTGGCAACCAGGCTTAATGATCCCAGTACTTCCTTGTGGGATCTTAGGAAATCACAAAAGTGCTGCTGTTGTTTAAAATATGGAGTTACTGCTGGAGGCTTCTTTATAGAGAGGCCCAGAATGGGCAAATCCTATTCCTCTTGATATTTTTAACTTCTCTTTTAGCATGTGCACACACAGTCCTTGTGCTTTGAAACAGCTCTAAACTGGGTCCCCAAGGTCAGGGGCTGAAACAGAGCCTGAGGAGGTTTAGCTTGAGGCAAAACATGGGAAAGTTACAGCCCAAGCCTGTGATCCAGGAAGTTTTTGTCAGAATTTTGGGGGAACTTTCCATCTCACACTCCTTTCCCTGCTGGCAAGGAGGTTTCGTGTGGCTCTAGGTGAGCTGACTGGCACATTAATCACCTTCAGCATCTCTTCCCTGTGCTGGAGAGTTTGAAAAGACCAGGAAAGGAAAATTACTGGAGCCAGCCTGCTCTTTGCAAATCCCAGGGCTGCAGGTCTTAAAATGCATCTGGGTCCTGTGAGACCCTCCTGTATGATCCCTCCACAGCCCAGGGAACCTTGCCATTTCCAAGTGGGAAAGTGGGCAGTGCCTGTGCTTTGTGTGTGCTTTCCACTTGGGAGTGGAGAAGTGGCTTTTATCAGGATGGGCTTGTGTCTGCATGGCCTGGTTCTTGCTGGGAGCATCCCGGGGGATGCTGCCGACAAGGCTGATGGCAGGAACAGCGGATTGCGCTTGGAGCATCGGTGCAGGCTGCAGATGGAGCAGGAATGTGTTGCTACAGGAATAGCAGTGGCACAGGATACACAAAGGCAGCGTCCTTTGATAAAGACGTGAGGTCCTCGGACACCTCAGCCGGAGAGCTGCTTCCATTTTTGAGCCAGCCTTCAGGAAGGACCTGGTGGGGAGTGTCCAGAGGAGAGCAGATCCCTAGATAATGTGGTAGAAGGGATGGTCAGGAGGCTTGGACTTCTCTTTCCCATCTGAGAAAGGGCTTAGGGAGGTGTTATGGCAGGTGCTGTTTATGTAGGAAGTTTCAGGGATCTGTTCTCCATGTAGGATAAAATCCAGCAGATGTGTTCTGTCAACGGAGGTTCCAGCAGGGAGCTGTGCCTGTGTGGAACACATGGTTGGATGACCCCAAAGTGGCATGGAGTCTCCCTCCATTGGGATGTCTGTGGCCAGGTGCAGCCGATCTGCTCCAGAGGATGCCGTTTTGGGGTGGATAATTGAGCTATTGGGCCTCTTATTACCTCTGTCAGTGACTCCTCACTGGGCAGAGGAGGGAACCAAAAGCCTCTCGTTTTCCCCGTTCACACAGGTAGTTTTGCAGACAAGGCTTACGAGTGGAGCTCTGAGGAGGAGGAATCCGTGAGGAAGGCAGGGCCAGTGCAGGTCCTCATTGTCAAAGATGACCACTCCTTTGAGCTGGATGAAGCCGCCCTGAACCGCATCCTCCTCTCCGAGGCTGTCAGAGATAAGGAGGTCGTGGCTGTGTCTGTGGCTGGAGCCTTTAGGAAAGGAAAATCATTCCTGATGGACTTCATGCTGCGGTACATGTACAATAAGGTAAGGCTGCAGCTCAGGGGCCCTTCCCAGGGCGTGGTGTTCCTTGTTGCTCCCATGTGCTGCACAGGGATGAGCTGGACGGGGCTCGGTGCTCTTGGAATGCTCAAGCCTCTCATGAGTGTGGGCTTCACAAAATAAAGCAGAGCAGATCCTTCCCTGGGAAGAAGTGTCTTGTGCACTCTTAACTTTGGAGCAGGGATGTTCACATCTGCTGCCCTGAATCACAGAATCGTTTAGGTTGGAAAATCCCTCTAAGATCATTGAATCCAGCTGCTAACCCAGCACCACCATGTTCACCACTAAACCATGTCCCCAGGTGTCATATCCATGTCTTTTGAACACTTCCAGGGATGAGGACTCCACCACTGTCCAGGGCAGCCTGTTCCAATGTGTGACCACCCTTACAGTGAAAAAAAATTTTGCTAATATCCAACCCAAACCTTCCCTGGTGTAACTTCAGATTGTTTCCTCTTTTCCTGCTGCTTGTTCTCTGGGAGCAGAGCCCAATTCCTACCTGGCTGCACCCTCAGGGAGTTGTGCAGAGCCAGAAGGTCCCCCCTGAGCCTCCTTTTCTCCAGGCTGAGTCCCCCCCAGCTCCCTCAGCCGCTCCTGGTGTTCCAGCCCCTTCCCAGCTCCGCTCGCTTCACTGGACACAGTCCATCCCTTCTATGTCCTTCTTGTTGTAAGGGGCCCAAAACTGCTCCCAGGATTTGAGGTGCCTTGGCAGTAAAGGAAGGAAGAACCTCCCGTACGGGGTTCTTAACCTCTTACCCTTTTGTAAGGAACCCTCTCCAGCAGGGACTATCCCTCTCTAGCACTGGGGCGGAGGCAGCACTGGGGAAAAGTGTAAAACCAAAGTGAGATGAGAATTCCAACAACTTCTGTTCCTCCCTGCAGGAAGCAGTGGACTGGGTTGGGGATTACAACGAGCCTCTGACTGGTTTCTCCTGGAGGGGCGGCTCCGAGCGGGAGACGACTGGGATTCAGATCTGGAGCGAAGTTTTCCTGGTGGACAAGCCCGATGGCACCAAGGTGTGTGTGTGTGTGTGTTCCTGTTGCTGTCAGCTCATTTTCCTCTTCCAGCTTTTGAGACTCTCCTGCCTTGTCTTAGGCCTGTGCAAGTTGAGGGAAGGTTTTCAATGCCATGTCCCTATTTTAGCATGGGTGGGTTTAACACAGTGAGGTGATGTGATGTCCGATGTTCCTGATATGTTCCCTAAGTGTCCCTCAACTCTGGGCATCCCAGAGTTTATTTCTGTACTATTCCCAGAGATCTTGAATCTCATGTCCTTGCGAACTGCTCCCCTTTCCTGGAGCAGAAGCTGTAAAGTGGAGTTTCTCCAGAGTTGTCACAGTGGATTTGCAGCACCCTGCGAATTCAGCTTATAGCCAGGAATATTTGTATTTATCTGCACTGGAACGCAGAGCATGGCACCAAAGTGGCACTGAGTCATTCAGGGTGTGATTCCTAATGCTGGCTGAGTGTGTTTGGGTTAGGGAGGTGCAATATGTGTTTGGTTTCTGATGCAGGCTCAGGCAGAGCCTCCTCTGCACTGACAGCAGCTGTTTGAGGAGCAGAGCTGTTCCCTCACTGCTTTGTAGAGCATTAATTTTGCTGCCTGCTGGAGTCCCCCTGCTGTCAGGAGTGGCTGGGGATGTGCTTTTCCTTTGTCCCCCACCAATTAGGAGGCTGAGGCAGAAGCAGTGAGACCCCAGCACAGTAACTCAGCTGGCATTCACCCTGTGGCACACGAGATGGGCTTGCCTGGGCGCAGATGCTGGGGGTGCTGACAGGAGCTTTGTGCCCCGCAGGTCGCGGTGCTGCTCATGGACACGCAGGGCACCTTTGACAGCCAATCCACCCTGCGGGACTCGGCCACCGTGTTTGCCCTCAGCACCATGATCAGCTCCATCCAGGTAAGAAACCTCTGGGCTGGAGGAGTTCACTGCCCAGCAACCACAGAGCCTGGCAGGGCTTCCCTTCCTACCACCTGGGACCTTGCCCCTGTCCCCATGGGGGTGTCGTAGGCTTTAGCCACACCAACCACGTGTTAGCCCCAAGGACAGGCTGTTCTCAGTGAGCTGAAGTTGTCTTTTTATTTAAATACAGGTTTATAACTTGTCCCAGAATGTGCAGGAGGATGATCTGCAGCACTTGCAGGTAAGAGGAGCTTTGGGGTGGCCTAATTGTGGTCTTCCAAGGGCTAACAAGAAGGATGGAGAGACTGTTTACAAGGGCCTGGAGTGACAGGACAAAGGGGAATGGCTTCCCACTGCCAGAGGGCAGGGTTAGGTGGGATATTGGGAAGAAATTGTTGTCTGTGAGGCACTGAAACAAGTTTCCCAGAGCAGCTGTGGCTGCCTCATCCCTGGAAGTGTCCAAGGCCAAGTTGGATGGGGCTCAGAGCAGCCTTGGATAGTGGAAGGTGTCCCTGCCTATGGCAGGGGGTGGCACTGGATGGGATTTCAGGTCCCTCCCAACCCGAACCATTCTGGGATTTTATTCTGTGATTGTGAATTATCAGCCTGGATGTTGCCATCTGGTGCTGGCTCAGCACAGGGGACCCTCTAAGGGTGATTCCAGCCCTGACTGTTGGAGACAAGCAGCTAATGGGATTTTTGTGGCACAGGTGTCCTGCCCATTTCCTGGAATTACCTCCTGCTTTCTCTTCTGTTCAGGTGATTGATTGATTAATTAGGCAGGTTTTTCCAGGAGCTTAAGGAAAGGAAAGAAAAGCAAAAGTCCAGCTGAAAAAATCAGCATTTGAAGGCTTCTGAATTATTTCAGTCCATAAATATTATTAAGAATCACACTTTTTAAACACTGAATTTATTCAGTGTAGCTCTGATCTTTCAGTTTGGATTTTAAGCCATGACTGTTTAACAAGTTGACCCATTTTTAGGCATCTGTGAAACACATTATTGTGCCTTCAGTTAGAAATTAGAGTGCAGAGAGACTGGAGAGTCTTCAAATCTTGCTGGTAGGCTGATTTTAGAGTCTTTGCACAGCAGGGGTTTGCAGGGAAAGTACTTATTTCTGCATTCATTTCCGCTCGTTCCTGGAGTGTTTGGAGGCAGCAGGGCTCCAGCAGCCCCCTGGAGCACGAGAAGTTTCTGGTTGGTATGAAACCAGCAGCAAGCAGCTGATCTGAGCCATTTTCCACTGATTGGGCAGCCAAAAGCTCTGGGCTGGGATCTCTCACATGAGAGCTCAGCAGGGTGATGGTCCATAACAGCTCCGTGTGCCTCTGGGATGGGAGCTGGGAGCCCACAGCCACTCTGTGTCCAGCTCTGCACGTGGTGCTGTTAGTCCCCAGCCATAAATGTCCCTCACTGCTTCGTAGAATCATAGAATTTCCTCAAGGGACCCACCAGGATCATTGATCCGGCTCCTGGCCCTGCACAGACTCCCCAACAATCCCACCCTGGGCATCCCTGGCAGCGCTGTCCAAACGCTCCTGGAGCTCTGGCAGCCTCGGGGCCGTGCCCGTTCCCTGGGGAGCCTGGGTAGTGCCCAGCACCCTCTGGGGGAAGAACCTTTCCCTGAGATCCAACCTGACCCTCCCTGGCACAGCTCCAGCCGTTCCCTGGGTCCTGTCCCTGCTCAGGCAGAGCAGAGCTCGGTGCTGGTGCCCCTGTGTCCCAAAGTGCCTGCAGTGACAAACTCACTGTCCTGTTCTTTCCTTCTCCTTCCAGCTTTTCACCGAGTACGGCCGGCTGGCCATGGAGGAGACATTCCAGAAGCCTTTCCAGGTGAGTCCAAGCGTCCTGGCCAGCTCGTTTGTCCCGGAGCCCGCTGGCTTCACCACGAGGTGTCACTGCAGTTTGCAGGATGGGAGGAGATGGGATTGCCTGGGGATCGGCTCAGCTGCTCCAAGGAAGGGCTTTGTGCTTCCTTGCTTCCCAGTACAGCCAACAAACATCCCTCTTTCTTTCCTCTCTGAACCCTTGCCATCCCAAGAGCTCTGCCCTGTCCTGCCAGGCTTGGAAAGCAGCTGGTTTTGCAGCAGGTTTGTCACTCTCTGTAGTCAGGAACTCTGCCCAACCTTTGTTCTGATCCGTTTGAACTCACCTGCCCTGGGAATCCCTGCTCCTGGCAAAATGAAAGGATAAGGATTAGCAAAGCTGTGGGAAAACTCGGTTTGAGTGGGGTTTTAACTTCAAGTAAGGGACATCTGTTCATCCTGCTGCTCCCCAACCTGTGAAAAGCTGCTGTTAAGAAAAAAAAAAAAAAGGGCATTCACAGTAGGTGAGGCTGGTGCCTGTTTTTAAAGACAAGAATGTTTTGATTAGGTTGGATGAGGGCTTGTGAACTTCCCAAAGTAAAAACCAGCAGAGAGCAAAGCATGCTGTAAAAATCCTAAGAGTAATTGGGAATGAGTTACAGCTATTTTACATTTGCTTGCCAACATAAAAAGAGAATTGTTGTCCTGGAAGGACTAAGGGGTTTGTAAGGTGTCTGTGGCCTTAAAGGAAATGGAAATAAAATTAAAAGGTTAAAAAATACAACAAATGGACGAATTGAGATTTTGAAGGCGTGTTGGATTCTGGCGTGGGCTGGTGACTGATAAATGGTAAAACTACCAGTAAAAATACGACAGGCAAGAGCTTGAAGAAAGCTGTAACATGGTACAGCAAAAAGCCAGACGTTAAATAAATATTCCTGCTCCTTATTTAAAAACTGGGGGGATAATGCAGCCAAATATTCTGGTGAAACTGAGATACTTCCTACTCCAAAAGGAGGCTGTGAGGGGAAACTTAAACCTGCTTAAATCATTAGGGCTGGATAATAGGCTCTGATTTTCCCAAACACTGTAATTGCTGTCGAGTCACACAGTTTGTGGATGGTGACTCTTGTCAAACAATCCCATTATCAATTTTTAAAAGACCACGAGTTTGGGTTGATAAAGGTAACTCTCGCCATGATCCGTCGCCTTCTGGCAGCCTTATCTCTCTAAGATGCTGATTGAAAGCAAATGAAGTCAGTATTGTCTGCTTTAATCCATTGTTAATGGATTAAAAACTCATTAACTGATAGATGCCAGAGCACGCTGAACTAATTGTAGCAGGGAATCATCATCCTTCAGAAGTGTTTCCTCGGGATCCCCCCAGGCTCTCTCTGGTTCAATGTCATCTTCATTAATGATCGGGGAAAATTATCAAATGATGCTGGCAACCCTTGTGGGTGTGACAAATGTGGTAGAAGGATCAGTGGTGCTGTGGCCAGGTGAGAAATGAGCTCCTGTCCACATCCAGCAAGGGCTGGTTCCTGCAGAACATGTTTTTAAACATGTGTTGATTAGAAAGCAGGAAAAGTGAGGGTGGGGAGGCCCTGGCAGAGTTTTCCCAGAGAAGCTGTGGCTGCCCCTGGATCCCTGGAAGTGCCCAAGGCCGGGTTGGGCGGGGCTTGGAGCGGCCTGGGACAGTGGAAGGTGTCCCTGCCCATGGCAGGGGTGGACTTGGATGGTTTTTAACATTCCTTGCAACCCAAACCATCCTGGGATCCTGTGATTCTCCAAAAGTCATGGTAAATAAACTGCAGTGACATTGATCCTGCTGGGAGGGAAGTGAGACTTGGCAGTGGAAAATTCACATTTCCCTTTGTCTCCTTCCTCTTCTCACACTGAGGAGCCCTTGCCAGGGGCTGGCCCTGAGTGTGGGGCCTTCACAAAGGCAATGGTAAACACAGCCTGCCTGGAACAATTTTACTTCAGAAAAAAAAAATAATAATTCCCAATTCAAGGCGTGCATAATGTGTTTGTGGAAAAGTCCTAAACATGGACATGTCTCTTCAGCTTCTCATGGTGTTTGAGAGAACAGCATGTCCTGAACCAGCTCACTGGGTGCAGTTGCTGTGGCTCCTCCTGCAGTTCAAAAAAGCCAGCTCGCTGTTCTCTCGTTCTTTTTCAACTTTTTCTGATGTTTTATGGAAGAGAAATAAAGAGCGGAAATATTTCCCCTCCCTCCATTAGATTTTTGTTCTAAACATGGACAAATTGTAGGGAAATTCCAATGAAATGGGTTCCACTTGCTGACCTGCTTATCCATGTGCATGAGAGGAGCCCTGGCACCTCTGCCAGACCCTCCTGGGCTTTGGCATGCAGGACTTCCCCCTCCAAACCCTTTATTTCCTACATGGGATGTTGGTCCCTTGCACAGATGAGGCACTGGAGGCCTGATTTTTTCTGAAAACTTTTGTTTTTAAAGATTCCAAGTTGACCGTTCTGGTATTTATTTATTTATTGCCCAGGAACTTTGAATGCCTCAATAAAGATTACAAAAGCCAATGATTTCTTATTCACCCTCATTCCTCTGCATCTGCTTCTCATTAAAAGTCTGTCTGGAAGGCTGCCCAGTGAAAAAGGCTGAAAAAATGAGCCTGTAGAATTCCCATAGGATGGAACTAAATGTGGCTGGAATTAGGGAGCTTGTTGCCTTTTGTCCTGGTTAGCAGCAATCCCTTTTCTTGGACAGTTTGGATGATTGATGCTGTTCTCCCAGCCAGGGACTGAAATTGGTGCAGCAGTTTGGGGGGTGCTCCCCCTTTTCCTTGTGGGACAGTGGAGTGGTCTCAGTGCCATGATGGGGTGGCCCTGCACACAGGGGCCTCTTCTTTCCACCAGGAAAGGTGGGAGATGCTGCTGGAGCTGGGCAAAGACTCAGGGACAGGCTTTGGTGTGGTGTGAAATGAGGGTGAGGGTGCAGGGGGTGCTCAGCCACTGCTGTGGGCTCTGAGCAGCAGGTCCCTGACCCCACTGTTCCGTGTTTTCCAGTCCCTTATATTCCTTGTTCGTGACTGGAGCTTCCCTTATGAATTTTCCTATGGATCTGATGGTGGTGCAAGATTTTTGGAGAAGAGGCTGAAGGTATGTTTTGCCTGCTCTTGGTTCTGGAGCACCCTGGGATAGGGGAAGGTGTCCCTGCTCATGGTAGGGGGTGGAATGGGATGATTTTTAAGGTCCTTTCCTACCCAATCCACTCTGTGATTCCATGATTTTCCTGTTCAGCTGGGTGGCAGCAGCACTGAATGTCAGGTGTGAGCTGCAGCGCTGGTTATGGTCACGCTCAGTGCATTAAAATCACAGAGGAGGCATTTGGGGAGGATGAATTTCCTTCCCCAGTTCAGGCTTCTGCCCAAGCCCAGCTCCCTGGGACTCTCTGGGAGAGTGGACAGCAATGGGAGTCAGCAGATTCCCAAGAGACTGGGAATGATGATTTGGTAATTAGGTAGTTGTACAATAAAAATGATGGGCAAGGACTGCTTGGGATCAGTCAGGAAATGCATGGGTGATTCGGCAGTGGAGAAAGCTAATTAAATGTGAGATGAGGAAGGCCCTAGTGGGAAATCCCAAATGTTTTTGTATTCCAGTCATACATGGACATGTGCATTTTTCCAAATGATAATAACAGGCTCCAGGGCATGTGGTCAGAGATGCTCCAGTTCCTTCTCTTTGTCCTAATGCCTATGGGATCTTCTGTGTTCCTTTCCCCCACTGTAAGCAGCCACAGTGTGGAGTATCCTGTGCTCCTGCCAGCACTGCTGTATCAGCATTATCCCAAAATTCCTATCAGAAGGGAACTCCCTGACCCCAAACTTTGGGAAGGGGACAGGCAGCACCAAGCTTTTCTCTCTGGTGACCACTGACAGAACCTGAGGGAACGGCTGGAGCTGTGCTAGGGGAGGTTTAGGTGGATTTCAGGAAAGGTCCTTCCCCCAGAGGGTGCTGGGCACTGCCCAGGCTCCCCAGGGAATGGGCACGGCCCCGAGGCTGCCAGAGCTCCAGGAGCGTTTGGACAGCGCTGCCAGGGATGCCCAGGGTGGGATTTTGGGGTGTCTGTGCAGGGCCAGGAGCTGGGCTGGATGATCCTTGTGGGCATTTCCAACTTGGGATATTCTGGGATTCTGTGATTCCTTGTCCCCACAGGTGTCAGGCAATCAGCACGAGGAGCTGCAGAATGTCAGGAAGCACATCCATTCCTGCTTCACCAAAATCTCCTGCTTCCTCTTACCTCACCCCGGCCTCAAAGTCGCCACCAACCCCAATTTCGATGGCAAACTGAAAGGTACGGGGGCAAAGCTCTGGTTTCTAACCTGATTCCTTAGAAGTCCTGGCACACTGTCCTGCTTGTTCCTGAAACCCCCATAAGTATTTTCCATGAAAAAACTTCTGGGAGAGGAATTGGATCCTCCTCCCAGTGATGGGCACACCCCCATCCGCTTCTTCCCGGTGCAGCAGGCAGACATGGAGGGAGAAAAGGTGTGGGAGGCTGACAAGGCCTGAGAGCTGCTGGCAATACCCACTGTCAGAACACTGATAGGAAAACTGGGAAGGGCAGGAATGAGACTGGAAGTTTATGGACGTGGTGTTAAGCCTGCTGTTAATTCCTGTCCCTCACCTGCACAGGCACAGCCTGGTTGCTGCGAGGCTGGTGCTTGTGGTGGGTGGAAGGCTGGTTCCACAAGCTCTCAGAACGTTACTTCACTTTGAAAAGCTTTCCAGGGAACGTTTAATCAGCCTGGCTTATGTGATCAGTGGTTTCCCTACAGGGCAGGCTTGGTTCAGCGGGTTAAAAACAGGGGGAAGGAGAAAAGAGCTGTGGTGAGATTCTCCACCCCAAAAGGAGCCACGTGCTGGGGATATTTTTAGGTGTTTGTTGTGAGCTCCTTACCAGTGTGGCTGGTTCCAGGCTGCTGCAATCGTAGCAATAAAGTGGACCATTAGCTACTTCAAATAAATCAGCAGGCAGAGATGTGAGTTTTTCCCTGGTTTTGTCTGGCTCAGACTTGCTCTCCTGGCAAACTCCGTGCTAAGCAGGAGGGACAGCGAGGCAGCAGGAGGGAGATGGGCTGGTGGAAACTGAGCTGATCCCTGGAGTTCCCCTGTAATCTCAGGTGCTGAGGAGTGTGGAACATGTGCTGTGTGCAGACAGGAGCTGTCAGCAGCTCCTTGACACAATTGTCTTGTTCCCTCAGAGCTGTACTCAGCTTTTTTGTGCTCTGATGGAAGAAATGTGGGGGATCTTCCCTGCATTCCTCACCTGCCAAATTCCTGGCTGTTGCATTGGTTTTTTCTGCCTTCAGTCCTGTACAGTTTAATGTAATGGAAACACCAGAAATCCCACCCTGTGCCTGGGAGCTTTGTCCAAACCCTCCTGGAGCTCTGGGCAGCCTTGGGAATGTGACCATTCCCTGGGGAACCTGTTCCTTCCACCCTCTGGGGGAACAACCTTCCATGTCCATGGCAGGGGATTGGAACATCTTTAAGGTCCCTTCCAACCCAAACTATTCTGGGATTCTGTGATGCCTTTTTTTTTCTTTTTTCCAGAAATAGACGATGAGTTCATCAAGAACTTGAAGATTTTGATTCCTTGGCTTCTCAGTACCGAGAACCTGGACGTTAAGGAGATCAATGGAAACCATATCACCTGTCGAGGCCTTGTGGAGTATTTTAAGGTATTTATTTAGGGAAAGTAGATTTCTTCATCTGTGGAGTTTTGCTGTGGCTAAAGGGGAAAGCAGCAGCAGGCAGGGCAGCACTGACAATGCTGACACTGCAGCAGGGAGCAAACACCTCATGGTCATGGATTTGACCACACAGCGAGCCCAGAAAGCGGGAGGAGCTGTTTTCTTCCCCTGGAGAATTGAGGGCTAGAGGGGGATAAGCTGAGGGCTGTATTCCAGTTGCCTTTGGAAAAAGCTTATTTTTGTTGTCATGACTACTGGGCCATTTCCATGCGAGACATCAGTGAGTAATTCTCACCACCTACTCTCCAGGGCTACCTTGGCTCCTTCTCCTTCAGGGAAGGACGGAGGTAGGTGCAGATCCTTTGGGAGGGATACTTGGCAGTGAGTGGAGGAGGGAGAGCCTCCGGTGACTGACCTGGGCCACCCAAGGAGTGGCATTTTCTGACCAAAGCCATCTTGTGCTGGAACATCCTCCTCTTCCCTGCTTCTGAATCCTGTCTGGAGCTGGGTGGGGGTGGTTGGTGTTGCTCCTGTGTGCTGCATTCCACATGATTTCCTTTTCCCTGCGCTTTTCCAGGCGTACATAAAGATCTACCAAGGGGAGGAGTTGCCACACCCTAAGTCGATGCTGCAGGTACGTGTGAGTGGGAGCTGTGGGAATTCCTGCACTGTAAGTGCCACGAATTCCCAGGAATTGGCAGAGGTGTCCAGCTAGAGCAGCACAGTGGGTCTGCTGTGACTTTATTCCGAATGCCTCAGTGTAACCACCCAAGGAGCAGCACTTTGGGAAGCGTTTGGCAGTCACGAGCCTGACATGGCTGAGGAATCACACCTGGGATGGACTGTGGGGAATTGCTGGCTGCACACAGCTTCAGCCAGCTCAGCTGGAACGATTCCCTGCAGGTGAATGACATCCATGGGGCCACACAGGGAGGTGACACATGGGAAGTGGCTGCCGGAGCCAGGCAGCCTTGCCGGGGGTTGCAGCTGGAGCTGTTTACTTGTGGCTGAGCCTTTTATCTCTTGCCTTGCTGGTTCCCACAGCTGAAGCCAAAGTTTTCCTTGCTCTGGCTTGGAGGGTAGGAATCCTCTCTTCGTGCAGGCTTTTGGATGTGTAAATATGGGATGAGTTTATTTGGGATCGGTTGGAGGCTGGGAGAGCCCCCCTGGCTAATTCTGGGTGCCACACACGTGTCCTGGCTGTGTCCACGTGGGGCCCTGCACTTGCACAACTCAACCTTGGCCTTCCACACCTAAACTTTGTACCCCTTTTGCCCTTACAGGCCACAGCAGAAGCCAACAATTTAGCAGCAGTTGCCACTGCCAAAGACACCTACAGCAAGAGGATGGAAGAGGTGGGTGGTGCTGAGCGTGTCCCTTCCTGCTCCTTCCTGTCTCCTGGCTCTCCTGTCATGGATTCACGGAATCCCAGAAGGGTTTGGGTTGGGAGGGACCTTAAATCCCGTCCAGTTCCACCCCCTGCCATGGGCAGGGACACCTCCCACTATCCCAGGTGGCTCCAAGCCCCGTCCAACCTGGCCTGGAACATTTCCAGGGATCCAAGGGCAGCCCCAGCTTCTCTGGGCACCCTGTGCCAGGGCCTCCCCACCCTCACAGTCAGGAATTCTTTCCCTAACCCTAACCCTAATTTCAGATTTCCCTGTGTCAGGAATAACATTTCAGGAGTGATTTCCCTGTTTCAGGGGTGATGTTTCAGGGGTGATTTCCCTGTTTCAGGGGTGATCTCTCTGTGTCAGGAGTGATATTTCAGCAGTATTTCCCTGTGTCAGGAGTGAAGTTTCAGGAGTGACATTTCTGGGGTGATTTTCCTCTGTCAGGAGTGATGTTTCAGGATTGATTTCCCTGTGCCAGCAGTGCCATTTCAGCAGTGATTTCCCTGTTTCAGCAGTGATTTCCCTGTCAGGGGTGATTTCCCTGTGTCAGGAATGATTTCCCTGTGTCAGCAGTGCCGTTTCAGCAGTGATTTCCCTGTGTCAGGGGTGATTTCCCTGTGTGAGCAGTGATTTCCCTGTGTCAGTAACAATTCCCCATGTCAGCAGTGCCGTTTCAGCAGTGATTTCCCTGTGTCAGTAACAATTCCCTGTGTCAGCAGTGCCGTTTCAGCAGTGATTTCCCTGTTTCAGCAGTGATTTCCCTGTGTCAGGAAGGATTTCCCTGTGTGAGCGGTGATTCCCTGTGTCAGTAACAATTCCCCGTGTCAGCAGTGCCGTTTCAGCAGTGATTTCCCTGTGTCAGGGGTGATTTCCTGTGTCAGGGGTGATTCCCTGTGTCAGTAACAATTCCCCGTGTCAGCAGTGCCGTTTCAGCAGTGATTCCCCTGTGTCAGTAACAATTCCCTGTGTCAGCAGTGCCGTTTCAGCAGTGATTTCCCTGTTTCAGCCGTGATTTCCCTGTGTCAGGAATGATTCCCTGTGTCAGGAATGATTTCCCTGTTTCAGCAGTGATTTCCCTGTGTCAGGGGTGATTTCCCTGTGTCAGCAGTGCCGTTTCAGCAGTGATTTCCCTGTGTCAGGGGTGATTTCCCTGTGTCAGTAACAATTCCCCGTGTCAGCAGTGCCATTTCAGCAGTGATTTCCCTGTGTCAGTAACAATTCCCCGTGTCAGCAGTGCCGTTTCAGCAGTGATTTCCCTGTGTCAGGAATGATTTCCCAGTGCCGTTTCAGCCGTGCTCTCCCCGCGTTCCCCCGCAGGTGTGCGGAGGGGACAAACCCTTCCTGGCTCCCAGCGACCTGCAGGCCAAGCACGCGGAGCTGAAGGACGAGGCCGTGCGGCTCTTCCGCGGCGTGAAGAAGATGGGAGGGGAGGAGTTCAGCCGGCGCTACCTGCAGCAGCTGGAGGCCGAGATCGACGAGCTCTACATCCAGTACATCAAGCACAACGACAGCAAGAACATCTTCCACGCCGCCCGCACCCCGGCCACGCTCTTCGTCGTCATCTTCATCACCTACGTGCTGGCCGGCGTCACCGGCTTCATTGGCTTGGACATCATAGCCAGCCTGTGCAACATGATTCTGGGCTTGACACTTATCACACTCTGTACCTGGGCTTATATCAGATACTCTGGGGAGTACAGAGAACTGGGAGCAGTAATAGACCAAGTGGCCGCAGCCTTGTGGGACCAGGTAGGATAAAGAGCTTTTGATTTCAAACCGGCGCACAAAAAGCACCCTCCCTGCACCCCATCGGGGTTTTTTTTAAGCCTTGAGTTTTCCTGGGGATTTTCCTCCCCTTTGAGATGGTTTTGGCTTTTAGGGTTGTTAGATCCAGCTGCTTGTGCTGTGATCAGTGCGGGGAGACCTGTGCCCTGTTTTAATTGAAGTTGTAATCCGTTCCTTAGACCTTCCAGATGGGGAGAGGAGGGGCAGAGCAATCGTTTTCAGATCAGTTTGTGGAGTTTGTTGTAAGGGGGAGGTCACAAGGCAGCACAGGCGGGGTGAGCAAGGCTGGAGCTGTGTCCCTGAGCCTCCAGTTCCTGCCCAGTGTGGAAAACAAGCTGTGTAGATCTGAGAAAACTCCCAGCAAGCTCTTTTGTTCTGCCTTTTTCTTTCCTACTTGTCTTACCCGTCACCAGTGTGAGTTTGTGGAGCCTTGTGGGAATGGGCAGCTCTGCCATGGATCCCCCTGGGGAGGATCCTGGTGTGTGTGCTTGGTGTGTGCATGCCTGTGGGTGTTAAAGAGGAACAGCCATCGCTCTCCCCTGCTTCAGGGCACGGATTTTGGCTCTCCCAGCTCTGCCAGAGATAAAGGCCAGGTCTTGCCTCTGCCTGTTTTGGCACCAGACCCTGATTTCCCATTGCAGCCCTTCCCTGTTCCCACAGCAGGAAAGGGAAAGCCCAGCCCACACAGACTCCCACTGACCCCCTGCACCCCATCCAGGGGTACATCCCTGTGCCCAAAGATCCAAAAGGCTGCAGTGCCCTCCTGCCCTTCCCATGGCAGAGCTGGACGAGCTCATCCCTCTGGAGCCATCCCAGGTTCTGATTTCTGCCAGGAAGGGCCCTTTTCCACCTGCCCTTTCCCTGCTTTTCCTCCAGCAGTGAGGTTTTCGTGGAGAGCAACCTCATTTCCCTGCTTCCCTGTGCTGCTGCAGCTGACCTTGCAGCTTTGGGGGAAATAAAGGCAGCGTTTACTGATGTTCCTTCATTGCAGAGCTGGGCAGTGATGCCGCTCAGCAGAGACATTCCTGGTGTTCAGGTGGATTCATCCCTCCTGCCCTGTCCCCAGCAGCCTGAGCACCCCCAGTAAAGCCCCCTGCAGTGGCTCTTTGCCCAGGGACACTTCCCAGGAGCCTTTGGAATATGCTGGAATATTTAAGCCCATCCCAGTGCAGGAAGCAGTGGGAGTTCAGCAAGGACAGGACACAGCAGGAAGCCAGAGGTGCTGCCCACTTGCAACGTGTCCAGCTGGGGGAAAATAAAGAGGGTAAAGTGCTTGGAGCTGTTCCTGGCTTCCACAGGCCCCCATGGCTTTCCAAGCAGAGGGAAGGTTCTCCCAGGAAGGAGCTGTGGCAGAGGGGAGGTGCTGGCTTGGGCAGTGTCACCGTGCCCACCGCGAGCCAGCGGCTCTCCCGTGGCAGCGGGACCTGGTGCAGGAGGGATGGACGGAGCAGTGAGGGGTCCTGCAAGAGGGGGCCGGTTTGGGATGAGCCCCCCTGGGAACACCCCGTGGACACCTGTGATACACAGAGCTGTTTCTTTCTCTTTCTGTCTCCCCCTTCCCAATGCCTCTCCCAGGGAAGCACAAATGAGGTAAGTGGCTCTTGTTCTCCGCATGCTGCCGGGCCCTGGGCTCCTGGGAAAAGCACCTTGGCCCCAAAAGCATGTCTGGGCTGCTGGAGGATGGGAGTCACGAGGGCTTGGGGCAGCAGCTGCTGGCCTGGCTGGCTCTGGCTGTTCCCTGTGATCCAGATGCCTGGGGAAGGGTGTGGATGTGGGCACTGGGCTCCAGGCGCTGCTGGGAGCCAAGTGGGAGAGAGATTTGGGTGGGGAACGTCAGGATACGATGGGGATTTTCATCTTTCTCCCAGCAGTTCTGTTTGGGGATTTTCCTGTTGTGCCAGGAGGTCAAACCCAAACCCCAGATTGTTTTGGAGCACCAACTGTGCAGGTGCAGGCAGGGACAGCCGAGGAGCCCCCATGCCTGGCCAGGCCTCTCCATGCTGCTGGAAGTGCTGTGGGTGTTGTTTTTTGGGAAAAACCACCCCATAATGGATTAAGCTGAATGCAGAGCCCGGGAGGCACAGTGCATCCCCCAGCATCTCCCTGGGCAGCACAAGGAATACAATCCTGCTCTCCCAGCACGGCAGGGGAGCTGCTCCGAGGGAAAGTGGTCCCTGTAGAGGCCTTCCAGGAACAGGAAAACCTGGATGAGAGAGGGAGATTCTGCCCCCCTGCCCCTCTCAGGTGAGACTTCACCTTCAGAGCTGCCTCCAGCCCTGGGGTCCAACATCAGAAGGACGTGGAGCTGCTGGAGCGAGTCCAGAGGAGCCACAGAGATGCTCTGAGGGCTGGAGCCCCTCTGCTCTGGAGCCAGGCTGGGAAAACTGGCGGTGTTCACTTGGAGAAGGATCCAGGGAAACCTCAGAGCCCCTTGCAGGGCCTAAAGGGGCTCCAGGAGAGCTGGAGAGGGACTTTGGACAAGAGGGAATGGCTTCCCACTGCCAGAGGGCAGGGATGGATGGGATACTGGGAAGGAATTCCTGGCTGGGAGGGTGGTGAGGCCCTGGCACAGGGTGCCCAGAGCAGCTGTGGTTGCCCCTGGATCCCTGGAAGTGTCCAAGGCCAGGCTGGACAGGGCTTGGAGCAGCCTGGGATAGCCAAACGTGTCCCTGCCTATTCCAGGGGGATGGGAGCTCGATGGTCTTTAGAGGTCCCTTCCAACCCAAACCATTCTGGGATTCTGATTTATGATCACAGCCCCAGCAGCTCCTTGTGCTCCTCCTGCCCATCACTGCAGGATCCCAGTGTGAGCTCCTGGAATGTTCCTTGGGCAAAGCCTCACCAGGATCTGACTAAACAAAAAAAACCCCCAACCTTCCTGCACATGGACGTTATTCCAGCTCCGTGTCCGAGGGCCTCCCCAGCCTGGCCGAGGTGTGACACGAGACATTTCCATGATTTCCTGTGTCACCAAAGCCCACCAGCTCCAGCTGGCAGTGCCACCTCCTGAGCCCCTGCGTTCTGTGGGGAGTTCCTGTAGAAGAAATTCCAGTTGTTAAAAACCCTCGCACCCCTCATCCCTCCCAGCAGCCCTGTGGGACCCCGGGGATACCAACCCCAGCAAGAGGCAGAACATGGGATTTGCTGTGGATGAGGTGTTGAACAAACCCTGTCAAGTAAAAATGGGCGCTCTGGGACTGGTTTGGCGTCACAAAACCCTCTAAAACAGCACAAAATGCTGCAAGGTCGCTCAGGTGGGGCTTGAAGGTGAATTTCCAAGGAAGACAAGCAGAGAAGCTGCGTGAAGTCTCCTCCACCAGTCCACTGTGTTCCCAAACAATCCCAAAACGCCACTTCTGTTCCCAAAGGCCTCTTTGGGATGTGATCAGCATCCTGTTGGACACCTCTGGAGGCATCTGAGCCCTCACCCTCCTCGCTGCCCCTTCAGCCTCTCCTGCTTCATTCACCCCCTGAGCACACAAGGAATGCGTCACCCTGTCAGTGTGAGGGCTCCTGCTGGTCAGGTGCCTCTTCCCACCCTTTCCAGAGCTAATCCTGGCCTGCCAGCGGTTCCCAGCAGGAACTGGTGGGATTTGGGTTGGTTTTTTCCTCCCCCAGCACCGAGTTCATTTGAAATGGGAATGTCGGTGCCGTGACGGTCACACCAAATCCTCTGCAGCCAGAGCCGTGTCCTGGCCCCCCCTGGGCCCTTTGCTCTGGGATAGAGGTGGGGAACAGGCAGGGAGGGACATGGGGGGTGTTATTCACCTGTCACCCCCATGGGATCAGAGCCTGCTCCCAGCCCTGTGGGTGCTGTGCCATCGGTTCCGCGTGGGAAGCGCAGATCCGGGGCAGCCCCGCAGCCGCTCCCGCCTGTTCTGAGCCCGGCCTCGCTCCAGGACAAACTGAAAACGGTAAATTCAGAAGGAAAAATCCACATCATCTGCAGAAAAATGATGGGGACAATGACCTGTCACAGGCCGAGCCCTCGGGGTGATGCAGTTACGGAGCTGCCTGAGGGGGAAAAGCAAACACTGAGGCTGCAGGAATCGAAACTGTGCGTGAAACACGAAGGGAAAACAACCCCCAAATCCCTCACTCATAGTCCAAATAATGGATTTAATGCAGCTCTGGGGGAATGAGGTGTTTGAAAAATTGGAATTGTAGAGTCACAGAATATCCTGAGCTGGAAGGGACCCACAGGGATCATCAATTCCAGCTCCTGTCCCTGCACAGACACCCCAACAATCCCACCCTGGGCATCCCTGGCAGCGCTGTCCAAACGCTCCTGGAGCTCTGGCAGCCTCGGGGCCGTGCCCATTCCCTGGGGAGCCTGGGCAGTGCCCAGCACCCTCTGGGGGAAGAACCTTTCCATGATATCCAACCTGACCCTCCCTGGCAGAGCTCCAGCCGTTCCCTCAGATCCTAAATCCTTGAGCTGGAGCCCTTTGGGTGTTGGACGCTTGACCCAACCGCGCTGGCGCACAGAACACGCAGAGGCCACGGTGTGCTGGGACGGACCGGGATTCTCTGGGATTGGGATTCCCTGGGATTGGGAGTCCCTGGGAGTGGGAAAGGGTCGGCCAGTGACTGTGTGTCTCTCCCCAGGCCTTGTACAAGCTGTACAGCGCGGCCGCCACCCACAGACACCTGTACCACCACGCCTTCCCCGCGCAGCGAGCCGAGCCCGCCGACGGCGCCGACAGGAAGAAGGTGTAAGGAATAATCCCACAGGGCGCAGTCCCGGCCTGTTCCCAGCCATGCATGGCCGAGGCACGGACATCTCCTCCTCGGATCGACACCCTCACCCCGTGTCCATCCCCGATCCCGCCGGGAGCAGGGGGAGCGGCCCCGCCGGGGCAGGGCCAGCATGGATGCGTCCTGTCCCTGTGTACATACGGCGCTGCCGCAGCCCAGAGCTTTGGTTTGTCATAGCCAGCGACTCCCAGCTCGTTTATGAAGCCTTATTTCCCCCTTCTTAATTAGTCACCACTGAGGAAACGATAATTTATGTGATACCGCAACTAAAAAGGCCGAAGCTTATCCAAAAGCCAATTTATTTCAGGTACTTGAACGAGTTATAACATGTAACCACGTTTTTTTCCTTCGTTTAACTGTTTAATTACATAATTAAAATGTATTAACTTGCTTTATCAGACACTGTAAGGGCACTTCTGCTATGGTCTGTTAACGGTGCTGTGAGGAACGCAGCTGTTTCTGTTTGTCTGCACAAAGTGTCACTTTGTAGCTGTGTTGGAGGAAGTTTCACTGTATTTCTGTACATATTTATCCATGATAGTGCATAGGATGTGTGGTACAGTTCTATTCTTTTATTGTCAGGACTATTAAAGTTTGCTTTTGGTTCCTAAGAAGTTGGTTCTCCAGGGAAAAGTTATTTACTTGCCAGGCAGGAGCTTCTCCTCTGAGGTTTTTGACATGTTTGGTTTGATCCCGGATTTCAGAGTTGGTGTTTTGAGGGTAATTCACCCAGTGACAGAGCCAGAGCTCGGTGCCACCAAGAGCTTTGATCATCTCAAGCCCATGTGGCTTTCACTGCTTGTAAGAATGGTTTATTTGATGTTCTAAGAGGCCACAAACTCAGTCACACAACCCTTCGTTCATCGAACAGAATGATTTTTATTGAATTAATAGGATTTACAAGAAATGTACTTTTTTGTCTGCAGTGTTTATTGCACTGAAAAGAACCCATAAATAACATATCAGGACAATTAATGAACCAAATGAAATTATTGGAGAGGGTAACTGGACAATTAAAAATTTTCCCCAAGTGAGGAGCTTTAAGACAAAAGCTCATTAAAAAAACAGTAATTGCTGTTACATCCCTGATTTTCCCCTTGGGGTGGCACAGTGGGTCAGACAATGCTACTGCCTTTCCACTGGAGCGGGTCAGATTTTGGGAAATGCAGGACCAAAACCACTCTGCATAGAGATCTTGGTCTTCAGGAAGGTACAAGTGTTCCCCCTCTGAGTAATCTGTGTGAAAATGAGGAGTAAATCTGGAGTACTAATGAGCTAAAGTAAAAAATAAGGCAACTCAGGCTTCACTTCAGTGAAGCGCTCGGATCCGAAGGGTGAAATCAGCTCCTGGTGGGACTGAACAGGCCCAGGGTTGGTGTTCTGTACATTAAAGCTGTAAACAAAGAGCAGAGCTCTCTCAGGAGAGGGATCCCAAATCCCGAGGGAAATACCCTGAACGAGGCATCTGGATTTGGACAACGTTTGGAAGCCAGGACATGACAGTTGCATCTATTGCCCTTAAAAAATACATAGCCAGCTTTTAATACTGCAGCTGGCTGGTAGGAAAGAGATCAAGGATCAGGGGACCGATCAAACTGCTGGTTTCTCAGGATAACAAACTACTCCTGGTACGGAAAAAAAGATTAACAAACAATTTCCACTTTTATAAACAACACATAATACATGTAGAAAAATATTCAAGAGGATAATAACAAAAGGTGCAACGTCAACAAAAATAAGCTGCCTTTTCAACAAAAGCACTTTTCCTTTGAGAGTTTGTTGGTGAGTGTGAGAAGAAGGCGGGAGAGCCGGCCGGAGCTCAGTAGTTGGTGCCGTGCTGCTGCGCGTACCACTGCTGCCGCTGCTGCCGGTGCTCCAGCTCGGTGAGCAGCGCCTGCCTGTAGGCCTCATACAGCTTCACGATGCGCTCCAGCTCCTTCATGAACAGCAGCTTCAGCATCCCCTGGTACGTGTCCAGGTCGGCCAGCTGGAACAGCTCCCACTTCAGGATGTGGTCGTACCTGCGGGGAGAGCAGAGCGTTTCCCCAGGCTCGTTCCTGAGCACATCTGAATGAGCCTGGTTTATGTGACTGATTGACGCAAAAACCAGGAGTTGTGGCTGGGAGTGAGCTGGAGAAACATCCCAGGGAACAGCACAGTCCCACCTAACACACCAAAAATCTCCAGGAATACAGGAGATCCCTTTAACTGACCAGAATAAACCAACACAGGAAAACACGGCCTGGGAGAGCTGGGAATGTTCACCTGGAGAAGAGAAGGCTCCAGGGAGAGCTCAGAGCCCCTGGCAGGGCCTAAAGGGGCTCCAGGAGAGCTGGAGAGGGACTGGGGACAAGGCATGGAGGGACAGGACACAGGGAATGGCTTCCCACTGCCAGAGGGCAGGGATGGATGGGATATTGGGAAGGAATTCCTGGCCTGTGAGGGTGGAGAGGCCCTGGCACAGGGTGCCCAGAGAAGCTGTGGCTGCCCCTGGATCCCTGGAAGTGTCCAAGGCCAGGCTGGACAGGGCTTGGAGCAGCCTGGGACAGTGGAAGGTGTCCCTGCCCATGGCAGGGGTGGGATGGGATGGTTTTTAAGGTCCCTTCCACCCAAACCATTCTGGGATTCTATGGAAATGCATTTTGGGAGCACTGAACAGCAATTCCATTCACAACACACCTGGAACATTTACCATGAAACATCTGTTAAAATCAGAGTAACACAAAAAAATGAATTCTTTCAGCAGCTCAGCAGGTACCTCCCAGAGGATGGGACAGTGCCAGCCTTCCCTCCCAACCAACTGTTCCCAATCCAGCTGTAACGAGTGTTCTTGGATCCTTAACCTCTCCAATTAACCCCTCTTGGTTAATTAGCAGCAATAATCTACAACAGATATTTAATGCAAGCCCTGATGTGGCTCCACCCTCCTTTCCTGCTTTTCCCTCATCCAATCCACTCACAATCTGATTTCCTTAGCTTGGAAATAGGGAGCTGACTGCTCTGATTACTACAGAACAGGAGAAACGCATGGAATAACAGAGTTATTTGGTGCAGCTGAGGCACAGGAGAAGATGGATTCACCTGAGTGGGGGCTGAAGCTGAAATATCAGTGAATTTATGGCAATAAACTGCATTCCCCACTGAAAGGTCACATTCCAGAGGCATCAGAGAAGCACCAGGACCTGCAGGTGATTTCCAAAGAGGCTCTGAGGGATTTTAAGAATTTAACTAAAACTGACCACAGCTTCTATAAACTTCCTAAAGAACAGCTTCTGTACTGAAGTTATCCCTAATCCTGACAGGGCTGCACTGCTAAAATCACTTTTCTCCCCCAAAAAAGAGAAATAACAAATTGCAGCTGTTTGGAGTTTGAGCTCTGTATTGACCAAGAGGGGTTTGAAGGTCTCCAGGTACAGCCACCTTTGGGAGCACCTCGGGATCGTTGAGATCACAGGGACAACACCTTTCCCTCTCTCTCCTTTCCCACTCATGAGGAGCCAAATAAATCCCTGGCTGAGAAACAGGAGGTTTCTAGAACAGAACAGGCAGCCAGAATATCCCATCTCCTGGGCTTTTCCCAGTGGATACCAAGGATTTAATACAAACCAGGACAACATCAACACAAGGGACACTGATTTGCCCTGAATCTCGGCAGCCTGTTGGGTAGGGATGGAAGAACAAAGTCCTGGGTTTGGATCCCAGCTCCAAAAGAGGTGGGGAAGAATCTGAACCCTGTGATCTCTGCAAGGAAGGAATTTTGGGGTCCTCACCATCATGCCACTGTGGGAACAGCTCCCAGATACCTGACTTGGAAGGGGGATGAGGGTTTTAGAGTTGAGCCAAGGGTTAAAATCAAGTTTGGAGTCCTGATGGCAGCGTGAGACTCCGAGAGCTGCACTTGGGCTCTCCAAACAAAACCCCAGAGATGCCAGGAGAGGGGAAAAGGATTCCTCAAAGGAGCAAAAATTCCTTGATACTGGACAGGTTTGGGTTGGAAGGGACCCCCAAACCCATCCAGTTCCACCCCTGCCATGGGCAGGGACACCTTCTACTGTCCCAGGTTGTTCCAAGCTCTGTCCAACCTGGCCTTGGACACTGCCAGGGATCCAGGGGCAGCCACAGCTTCTCTGGGCACCCTGTGCTGGGGCCTCCCCACCCTCCCAGCCAGGAATTTTTTCCTGTAAATAGGGACTATTTTGGCTAACTCTTACTGGACTATTAGGCTTTTTCTAACCCTAATTCTTTTCCTCTAGAGAAATTTGTTGAAAAACACCCCAAATATTCCCTATTTTTGCTATAATGATCTACTTTTCTCAACAAAAACAACTGGGCTTTACAGCTACATGGATTTACAGTGCCAGGGGTAAGTAAGAAATCATAAGAAAATAAACCAAATTATTTCAGTGCAAAACTGTGCTGATAATTAAAAATTTGTCTCAGCCTACTTGACAGAAAGAAATCCCTGATAAATCATTTAATTTGTCTTATATTTGCTTCTGAAGTTTCAAGACAAATATCCAAAAGAATCCACACAACACAGGCTGAACTACTTAAAATTACATTGTCTGGATGTGCCAAAGAGCTAAATTAAAAAATGCAGCTGCAGCCAAAAACTGGAAGTATTTCTAGGGAACAAATCCTACAGGCTACAGGAACCAAGTGTGGAGCCTCAGTGTACTGGGGGATTTTAGGGCAATTTAAATCTTTATGGGCTGCTGGCAAAGCCAGCAGTCACAAGAAGTAATAAAACTCATTCAAATTGTAGTTACTAGAAGCAGGTAATAAAAAAAGGGAATTTTTTTTAGTGGGAGTCACTGAACAGCTCAGCCTGAATTTGCAATTCCAGACTGACCTTGCTGCTGTCCAACTGAGTTTCTCCATATTCTCCTTATGAATAGTACATGATTTAATAATTATTAAACCATATTTGGGGCTTTTACTGCTTTCTATTCAGTGTTACTGTTCTGCAGAGCTGCACCCATTAGAAAAATCTCATTTCTTTATGCTGACTCAAACCTTTTTTTGGAGGAAACTCCCTGTTCCTGTAGCAGTTTCTTTGACAAAATGACTTTTTATTACCACTTATTTTTAATTCAATTTCTTGAACAGAAATATAGAAATAAAAATATAGATGTCAGCCTGTATTTGGCCTCCCAGGGCCTAAAGGGGCTCCAAGGGAGCTGGAAAGGGACTTTGGACCAGGGATGGAGGGAAGGACAAGGGAGAAGGGCTTTAAGCTGGAAAAAGGTAAATTTAGGTTGGATATTAGGAAGAAACTGTTCCCTGTGAGGGTGGGGAGGCCCTGGCACAGGGTGCCCAGAGAAGCTGTGGCTGCCCCTGGATCCCTGGAATGTTCCAGGCCAGGCTGGACAGGGCTTGGAGCAACCTGGGATAGTGGGAGGTGTCCCTGCACATGGCAGGGGTGGGATGGGATGGTTTTTAACTTCCCTTCCAACCCAAACCATTTCATGATTCTACGATTTAAAATTCTTAAAGGTGAAGGAAAAGCTGTGCTGTTTAAAAAGAAATAAAAGAGACATGAGGAAGTTACACCCTAAAAATGTTTCACATATTTTCTGAGCACGTGGTACCGCTCTTGTAAATACTCTGAAAGCAAAACACATCCTTCACTCTCTGGCAGAGCTTTCTGCGAGCTGTGTGAGCTGCAAGAAGTGATCACTTCAAGTAATGCCTGAAACAAAGCAAATTAAGGGGATAAACATTTGGTACAACTCCCTCATGCTGTCAACCTCAGCCCTGATGCAGCTAAAAACCAGGTACTTAACCAGCTCTACCGTCAGTCGTGGAAATTCAGGTTTTTTTTCATTTTCAGTGTGAAATGCAGAAGAAAAAAAGG
Source organism: Lycocorax pyrrhopterus obiensis (assembly GCA_014706295.1). Classification (NCBI taxonomy): domain Eukaryota; kingdom Metazoa; phylum Chordata; class Aves; order Passeriformes; family Paradisaeidae; genus Lycocorax; species Lycocorax pyrrhopterus. Next base: position 62,481,838 of record JACSVZ010000007.1, on the reverse strand, counting down.
CAGAATCTCACTTGACAGGAGCCCTGGCATAGACCTGCAGCCAGTCGGGGATCTCGGCGCTGTGGTAGGGGTTGGCAGGGACCAGCAGGGGTTGGCTCCTCTCCGCGGGCTGCGGCTGGTAGGACACGGGGGGCGGCTGATCGTAACGGGGAACGCTGCAGGGGACAGGGAAAGTGTCACCTCCGCTGCAGTCATGGAGTTATTAACATTATACAGGCATTAATCAGTGCAGAGGCTGCTGGTGCAACCTCACACGGGGTGTTGCCTCAGCAGGCCTGCACTGAGCAACGTGCTGCTGCTGTTTTGGGAAAATTCACCTCAGCCCCACTCAGCAGAGCACAGCAAAGCACTGGAGCTGTTTTTAAAAAGTATTGATTCATATAATCCACCATTTAATGTATTAGAACAGATGTATTCAGGCAGCAGCTGCTCAGAGTTATTCCAGATAAAGATATCCCCATGTATTTATCTTTTGTGCCACAAGTTGAAGAACTTTCTCTTCCTGGGTATCAGCAGAATAGACTGAGCAGGAGAAATTAACTGTTAATTAAATATTAACAATTAACAGTTAGATTTGGTGCATATTAACAATTAACTGTTAATTTGGTGTGTATTAACAATTAACAGATTTGGTGTATATTAACAATTAACATTGGATTTGGTGTGTATTACTTTTATTTTACCTTGAAATTACGAGCAGCTAAAATATCAATTTTCATTCCAGACAAGACTTAATTCATGTTTCAGATGTTCAGAGCATCTCCAGGAACATCAGACCAAGCTTCCTTTAAGTTCACATTTCAATTCTGTTCTCAGCAACTTTGGTGTTTTACTGACAGCTGAAGAGCTGCTTTGTTAGATTTAGGAGCAATATCCTGCCTCTAAACTTCAGAAACATGAGACAAAACCCCAACTTCTTCTAAAAACTTCTTCCTGAGAACTGGCAAAGCTGAAAATCAGGATTTTTTGTATTTGATCCAAACCCAGCTCCACTTTCCTAAGGGGACAAAGAAAGCCAGGCAGAGCAGGGAAGGTGGGAGGCTCACCTGGGAGCACAGGGGTGTTTGTACTGAGCCCTTTTGTTGATGTGATCCACGTAGTAGACCCCGAATTCCGCGGACTCCACGCGCTCCCAGCCCGGCGGGAGCCCCTCCCGCTCCAGAGGGTGGCTCCAGTGGGTTGTGTTCGTGTTGTGATCTATGTAGTATTTCCTTCCTCGGATAGTCCAGTCCACTGACCAGCCAGGAGGAAGAGGTAAATCTTCAGAACTATGATTTGTTAAGTTTCCTAAAGATGTAGCAGCAACTCTCCCGATGCCTAAAACAAAGGGAGATCAGTGGTTGGTTAAAGATTTACAGAAATGTTAATTTCTGTTAATAAATTATTACAGCTGCTTCATTTATCAACAAAAAAACCCCACAGCTCTTTTTCTAGTTAAAGTCAGAAATGAAAACCATCCAGAAAAATCACTGGGTCCCAACAAAGCTTTTCAGGTGAACCAGTCAAGAACAGCAACAGGACGAGGTAAAACAAGAGAGGAGAGACAAGCAGGGATGGGGGTACAAGAGCTGATATGAATCAGTAGCTGATTAAATTCCCAGCTTTTTCCCTGGAAACAGAGCACATTTGGGATTTACCTGTCACTAAATTTAAGAAACTGCTCACTAGCACTTTGAAATATGTGATTTGTTGTAACACACACAGAGCTTTTACAAATTAGCAGCTGGATGGTGAGAGATGACTACAGCAACAGCTCCTTTCCCATCCCTTCCGAGGGATACTTGGGAAGCTGGGTGAAATAAAAGCCAGATGAGCAAGTACAGAGAACTCATAAAACCACCCCCAAGACACCCAACCACAAAAACCAAGTGACATAATCAAGAATTTTGCAGGTTTCTTTCCACCCCTGAGAATTCGCTACCTCCTGGATGTGCTGGGCTAAATTCAACTCTCTTTTAAAATTCATTTTAAGTAGTTCCCTCCAGTCACTCACAGTTCTACAGTTAAACACTGTCTGGTTTTAAAGAAATTCCAATTATCTTTTCATCCCACAACCAAATGCATCTATTCAATCCCATTATCAGCAGAGTTTGTGTGTTACTATTTCCCACAGCCAGCAGAAGGGATTTGGGAGTCACTTTCCCCCCTTTTTTAGAAGTCAGAAATCACCCCCCCCCCCCACATTTACTGACAGGAATACACCCCCTCCTTCTTTTTTTCAGGAATAACATTTTTGTGTGGTTATTTTTTGAGAGAAGGGAAAGGCAGAGTCTCCCTAATCTAAAATGACAGCCTGAAACCTGGGTGAGCTATTCCCTAACAAAATATAACAATAATTGAAAATAAAATTACAGGAAGGCTCCGAAACAACCGGATAAATAAAAAATAAATTAAAACCCCCTCAAAAACATCCTCCTCAGTTTCTTTAAAACTTTATGCTCATCCATAAATCTTTTCCCAGCATTGCCATGTTCTGAGCTGTTTGGCCTTAAAGGATTTCCTCTTGTTTCAGTACTTACCTATTTGTCAGCATTATCAAGGGAAGCTGATGGCCGTGTCCATCTTTAATTGGGATTGAGCAACCTAGACCTTAATTCCAGAGAAAAGAAACATCCTGGAGGCTTCCTGACCTCTGGAAGGGCAGGGAAGCTGGTTCAGCCCCATGCTACAGTGAAGTCACTGGTTTGGTTTTCATGCCACTGATAAAATACAAACATTTCAGCTTCCTGAAAACGCTGTGCTTGGGATAAGCAAATCCAGGATTTTCCCCAATTAACTGAACCTCTGGGTTGTAATTTCATGGATGTGTAAATAGTGACTGTTAAATCAACACTGCCAGGAGATCTGAACACACAAACTTGACTGAGGGGAAAAAAAAATCTGTATTTTTCTGTTAAAACCTGCACATCTCTGTATTTTTCTTACAGTTCCTCCTCCTGAAATTCTGGCCTCAAATCCATAGATATTTATATTTACTCCTTGGGGTAAAGGTTAATGGCTCCCAACATTTGGAAGAGGTGCCATCCTCTGCACCACCAAGTTCTCCTGACACGTGGATTCTCCCAACGCCAGCTTATTTTTAATTTCCAAGATGCAAAGAACGAAAATAACACCAGGCCATAAATATTTTAACCATTCCTTTTGCCATTTTGATTTCATATATGAAGAAGCAGAGCCACACCACAGCAGAGCCATTCTATCACCAGAGCTATTAAAATAAATTTATACAGATGTAGAAATTACCAGTTTTGAACAGTGTTCCATGAACATGAAATCAAAGGCCAGATCTATAAACTGATGGTTTAACTATAATTTTTCCCTTAAATCACAGATTATATTGGAATATTCTCTGTGCTGGAAGTTTTAAGATGTTGGTATTGATAGGGCCATAAAGCCTTCAACCCACTGTGGCATGAAAATCAACAATTAGTGCATTTTAGACAATTTCTCATACAAAATTCTTTTTTAGAGATCAAAACAAAATTGTCTGTTGGTTTTCCTGATAAACCTCAGATGTTCCTTTGTGGGAGAATGGATACACACATAAGATTAAAAAGCTCCTCCTATAGTTTTGAACACTAAGAGAAGAGGAAAATTAAATTTTATATATATATAGATATACCTGTAAGTATCAACAATAAGACCAAACAACACTTGGAAGAATAAATTCCTACGTGACCTTTTCCAAAGTATAGCCCAAAGAAGAAAGTTCCAAGACAGCCTAAATCCATGGACTGTGAACACTGCCTTTTCCATGGCAAATTGCCAGGAATGACATCATCTGTGTTTAAATTCCAGGTAAAGTCTGAGCCCTAAAGCATTTTCACAGCAGCCCAAAGCTCCACACAGGATTTTCCTGCAAGCACCAGGGATATTCCCTGGATTAGGGGCTGGCACCAGATTTATGTATCCCAAAAAGAAAACCTGAACAGTTTTTCTACAAACATCTAGTGTAAAATCCGGGGTTTTCCTGGCATGGAGGATATGATCCCTACCACAAGATAAACTGAACAAGTTCATTGTAACTCTCAGGGTTTTCTTGCTCACACACTCTTTTAGCTGTAATGAGACAGAAATCCTCATTCTTCCTGCTTTCCCAAGGAACAGAGTTGCTTAAATTATCCACTTTTTCCAAACATTTCCTTTCCTCTAAGGATGAGCACTCTCTGGAGTGGCATTATCAAATCTCAAGGATGGTCAACAGTTAATTTAAATTTATGCATTTTTAAAACCTTTTCAAAATGTCTCTTTTGAGCTTGTCAAGCCTCATTTGGTAATTCTGGTTATAGTGATATAATATATTAGATAATGGGGTATTTTTTGGTTCAGCTGTTGCTTTTAAGGAACATCAATACTGAAATTATTTGAGGCTTTAATTGTCCCTCCATTTCTAAGATCTTCAACTTAAGATCTTGAATTAATTACTTTTGAGCACCACGTTGCAGTGCACTTTATCAATGCAAGGAGTTCCTTCTCTTAAAAATGTGATTTAAGCTAATAAAGCCACAAGTGTGAACAATCTGTAGTGTGTTCTTCACTCAAGGAAGTTGTGCTTGGATTGTTCCTTTGGGAAGGAACAAAGGAACTGGAAGTGATGTCAGTGCCTTCCCAGCTCAGTAAAAGGGGTTTATTCTGAGGGCACCCTGCCTGGAAAGAAGTCCAAGCCCTTTGGAGCAAAGATTTCCAGGCCAGCTAAGGGCAGTTCTTCAGTCTGTCAAGTAGGAAGGACAGGAGAGAAATCCCATCACCAGCACAAAGGGGAAAGAGCAAAACCACAGGAGAGAGTCTCACTCGGGTAGAAAACTCCCTTGATGCTGACAGAGAAACTTCAGAGCTCAGGAACTCCCCACAAGTGGCTTCACCCAAATTTCCAAGTGTTGGAGAACAGATCTTACAAAACAATATTTGTCTTTAGCCCAATTGCCTTGAGAGCCTTTTTTCAGGATGCCAAAATCCTCTCCCTTCCCCTCATCAGAGCGGGGTGAAGAGCAGGAAGAGAAGATGAATGAACTGTTTAATTTTAAAGGAGCAAGTAATAATAAAATAACACAAAGTTCCAATAAGTGTCCTGTTTAGACAGGTCTGCAGGTCCCAGGCCTTCCTAACCCACTCCAAAGCATCTGAAGGAACTTCCTGAGCACAAGCACCTCTTTTGTTGGTGGGAATGGGGCGTTCCAAGCAAGCACAAATTCACAAATAGGAAATGACAGGAAGAACTCTGAAAGCTTCAAGAATTATGCTGCAAAATTACTGCAAAATCAGCACAAAAGAAGAACAGGGCAGGAACTGCCATTTGTTTAAAAATGAGAGAAGTGTACACACAGAACAATAAAAATAGTGCTATTTCAGCTCTACATGGGTTTCATGTCATCATTTTTATCTCTTTTGCTCTTATATTAAACAAGTGTACAATTTTTAAGGGGTACAACTTAACAGATGAACCAAAAGCACACTGGATTCTCTGTTGATTGTTTTTCTCCTGTGACATCCCAGTGAACTCATCACAATCCACCACCAGAAAGTGCCTTTACAGTGTGATTTCAAGCTCAGCAATTTTCATAGACACAGAAGAACGTTTCAGCTTACCGCTCACACAGGTACAAATAACTCTGAGGTCTTGGTTACAAGTTAGTTCCAATCTACACTGTAGGTATAACTTCAACCACAGACCTCCCCAAAACTTTAACCTAGAAGAGAGGAAAGAGATGGCGAGGAAAGACAGGTAAAGTCTCTTAGAATTAAAAGTTTGAAAAGGACACTAATAAAAAAAAAAATTAAAAATTTAAGAAATGCCACAGAGGTAGCTAAACATACAAAATTAGGAGGTATCTCAACTGAAAACACTGGTCAGGAAAATCAGCAGCATTGAATTGCAAATTAGAAACAAATTTAATGAAAATATGGAAAGGAGAACATGGTAGAAGTGAATCACAATGAGAGAGAAAACATGACTTCAAGGAGAAATGCCTATGGAAGGACATGGCACTGCTAAAACATCGACTGCCGAAAAACCACAGGGCTTCCCTAAACACTTGGCTGAACACTTTGAAGATCTCGGTAAGAACATGTTTTCAACTTCTCTCCAAATTACAAAGAGGAGAATCTTGATTTTGAATGAAAGCTGAAATTCACAGGCACCTCTTCACTTCTAGACTGCAGCTTCCCAAAAATCATCTCAGTGTGACCACCACAAAATATCACCAAAGCAAGAACACCTTGTGTTCACCAGGCAACATTTCCTTGGGAATCCACCCAAACCACACCAGGACTGACCAAGGGGACCTTTAGAGGGAGGGTGGGAGAGGAGGGAAAGGGGAGAAGGCAGCATTTACAAACTCCAGCTAATAAACAGACTTCTCATTTGGAACTGCAGGCATTAGGCAATTTTGCCATCAGTTATCTCAATGAAGAGAAACAACAATGGGGATGTGTAAAGAAAAAGTAATTTAGACAAAGACAGTGAAAACAACAGGCTCAGTATTCTGGAAATGCAAGGAAAAGAAACAAGAAATTACAGAGAGATTTGGGTAACTCAAGGAAAACGCTGAAGGTCTGAAGGCAATGGAAAGTTCAAATAAAAAGAAGCTTAATGGTGAGATGAAGGAAGTAACAAAATCCAAAATTTTCTTATTTTGGGCCACATAATTCTTTAAGAAAAACGAAAAGAGGACTTTAAGAGTTCATATGGAGATGAAAAAAAACTGAGGAAAGGGAAAACACTGGCAATTTTAAGGCTCACCTTTGTCTCTCCCTACAAGTGCATGAGATTAAATACTCACCCATCACAAAACCTGTGTAGAATTTGTTCAAACTATTCAATGTCAAAGTATGAGAGTGAATGACAAAACCAAGCAAACAGGAGCAGCTCCTCTATGATTTCCAGGGCTAAGAGGGCACAGGTCAACAACCAGCAGGAAAAAAAATCTATTTAGGAAGAAGTTGTTGCTACAATTGAGAAATATATGGCTGTGGAGCCCTTCTTTTAATAATTTGATATATTAACCTCCACTTCCAAGCTACAGCTTCATTTCTGGAAATCTCCTCAGCAGACACAGCTACTGTGGTCATTTTGAAGGTTAAATTGATGGATTGGTTTGTGAAATCCTCCCCTCCTGCCTCTCCTCCCTAAAATATCCCAGCACACACTACCAGGTGCTTGTTATCTGGACCAGGTAAATGTTTAATTACTGTTGGATGAGCATCAACTGGCAGAGGTGGAGGGTTTGCCCACAAAATCCAGGTAGATCACAAATACTAACATTTAGCAAAATAAAGGAGGACTGAAGTAGCAGGCCTTAAACCCCAGTATTTCAGAATTTCCTGGCTGGTCTTTCCATTTTTCATGGAAGTGTTTCTGTGCTGAAGAAAACAAAAGCACTGACAGGTTCTAATCCCACACACGAAGTCAGCAGCATTAAAAGTTGATGTTCTTCCTGGCAGATTTATTTTTCTAGACAGGAGGTTTATTTTATTAGACACTAATTACTATCTTGTTTACAGATTGTAAGTGACAACAAATTTCATATTGAAGGTACATTATTTACAGGTTTGAAATGTTTGTTTCAAACCCCTCCTTGGGCATAGTTTCTGTAATATCAAATACAGAATTAAGTATTTCAGAAAAGTAGTATTTAATGGATTCTTCTTTCTTATGCTGTTCTGTTTTAGAAAATAAAGGCAAGTGAAAGTAAGGGGGGAAGAGGCATATTTACAAACAATTTCAAAAGCTAAAAGAAAGGAGGCAAGGACTAGGAAGTCAATTTCAGCACTAATTAGATGCCAATTTGCTAATTACACAAAGCAGTCATTCCTCCCTTTGACTATTTATAGGAAATTATTTTAATTATTGAGGTAAAATTCAAACAACGAAATTAAATAATAAGATGATAGTTAAAATTTAATGATAATAACAATAATAATAATGCTGCAATACAATTTAGAGCTGCTGGTTATTCTCTACAGCATGAAAATAGGAGATGTCCCTCAATGATTAAAATTCCTTGCTAGCCAGCAACTGCTGTGTAGAGGAGATGTACATATGCCTGGCATTAAAAAACTCAAAACTTGCTTGACCTTACTCCATTTACTTAGTAAAATAATCCTGGTTTAAGTCTGTTTTTCCTTTCTGGGTATGTGTGATCAAACTCTCAATTCTAATTATTTAGATATCAGAAATGCCATGAAAAAGCAGCTCTGTCCTACACACCTCAAACACAATCCCGATCATCTAGACACACCTCTGCACCCGAACTCTCACCAAAACCACATTTTTAACAAAAGCAACAACGAATCCTTACCTGAAGTGTGCCTCCCATGATTCTGGGACATCCTCTGGAAAAGATCACTGTTGTGTTCATAATACCTGTAGTCCTCGTGCAGGCGGTCGTTCAGCTGACGTCTCCTCTGGGCGTCGTAGAAATGATCGTAGTAATAGCCCCGGGCTCCGGCGTCGCCGTTCTCCAGCCCGGGACCGGCTTCGGAGAGGAAGGACTGCGAGGAGGAGCCGTATTCCCTCGGGACCTCAGCCAAACTCCTGGCAAGGTAGGAAGGTGCAGACAGTCTGTTGCTTTCTCGCCTCATTATTTCGTGAGGCGGCCTCTGCACCGGAGTTCGGAGGAAGCTCTGGTTCCTGGAAACAATTCCATCTCCCCCCGGGGCGTAGGCAGAGGACGTGGAGTCGGGAGGGCAGATATCAGTTCGTCTTGGAATGGTCGGACCGTGACGGATAAACGAAGGCATCAGATCTGATGGAGAGCATGGAGGAGAAGTAAGAACTCTGCCTATACGGTATCTGACCAGCCACGGTGATTTACACCCTGAAACTGAGGAATTCATGCGCAGAACACACTTAAGGCGCCTCTAATGCCTATGTAAATGTGATGGTAATGCTGCAGAGTGTCCTGGTGAAGCAGAAACCAGCACACCCCACACCAGCAGCAGACTGGTGCCAGGACGGAGCAGTTCTGCCAGTAAAACTGCAGCTACAACAAACCAACCAACCCCAAACTCATCAAAAAAACCACACAAGTGAAAAAAAACCCCAAACCACCCACACTATGCTGTGGCTACATCAGTCAGGGTTCATATCTCTCTATGAGAAGGGTCAAGAAAATCCAAATATTCTGGCTACTGCTTCATCGGGAACGTTGTCCTTACAAACTGGGAATGACAAGATGTTAATGCCCACAGGAATTCAGGGTAGAAACAGAAACAGAATTCACACTGCCCCCCCTAATCCCAGAGTCACAAAGTTCAGCCAGAAAAATGCTGTCATTCCATAGACGTTAAGTTCTCAAATTATCATGGAGATATGTCACTTTCTCCTTTACAATTTCACTGCCTCCCCTCAGTAAGTGAAACATTTCTCCTCTCCCTACTTTTACATTCAACATGATATAAATAAGTAGTTTCCTGCCAGGTAAATCAATACAAATGATAACTTTCATTTAGAATGAGATTATGCCTATTATTAATTACTCTTTATTAATAAATTCTTACAACTTATGGTTAAAATCTGGTGCACCCCAGAAGGCGTCAGCAATCCATTTATTTATTTATTTATTGTGTAAACAAACCCATTTCAGTCTCGGGTTGTCTTCAAAGACCGACAAAACCAAACCTAAGTGCACTTTCCAGTGTGAATTTGCGCTGTTGTGTCCAGCCCTAGGGGCACAGGGCTGTGGCATCAGAGCCACGGGAAGATCCGTGCATCCCAGGTGACCTCACCAGGCTGAGTCACGGATAGGACCTGGAGCGTTTGCTTCCGCAGGGATTTTATGCAACTGCCTGGCGGGACAGTTATCTCATTCCACAGTGCCCAGATCGGGAATGCAACCACTCCATTCTGGAAAGAGCGCGGGGTCACGGAATCGGAGATTGCTTTGGGTTGGGACAGTGCCCCGAAGCTCACTCAGCTCCAACCCGGGCCACAGGGACACCTTCCACTATCCCAGGTTGCTCCAAGCCCCATCCAACCTGACCTTACGATCACTTCGGTTCATGTAAAAACAATGCCTGGAGACTGTCTGAACCCCGGCCTGCTAAAACCGAGGAACCGAGGACCGAGAAAAATCAAAAAAACCCCACCAAGTTTGGGTACGCTGAGCACCCGGTGGCACAACGCGCGCAGAGCTCGCTTTGAAAGTCGGGCTTCCTTTCAGCTTTAACTTCCCTCCGTCATCTCCCAGGGCTCACAACAGGATTAAACCCACATTTACAGGGACAAAAAACCCCCACCAACACCCACAGGGATAACGCCCCCTCACACCCCTCACCCCGCCAAGGCCGCGCAGCTCCAGGGCCCGCCGCACCCGCGCTGGCCGCACACAAAGGCCTCGGGCCGGGCCCCCCGGAGCCCCGCGCCGGTGTCGCCCGGCCCCCCCGATACTCACTCCGCAGCAGCGGGCTCGTCTCCTTCTTCACGTACTTCCCCTGCACCTCGCCCGGCTTGGAGAGCTCCGTCCGCGTCTTCTTCCGCGACAGCATCCCACCTCCCGGCCCGCTGCCACCGCCCGCATGCCCGGCGCCGCTCCCCGCTCCGCAGGGCGGGGAGGGGGGTCCGGCCGCCCCCGGGGGCCGGGCCGGGACCAGGAGCGGGGTTGGGATCGGGATCGGGATCGGGATCGGGATGGGCCGGGCCGGGGGTCGCTGAGGGGACGGGGCGAGCGCGCGGGGGGTTGTGGGAAGGCGGCGGCCGCCGCCCTCCGGGACGGCCGCGGGGCAGCGCAGGGGAGGGGGCGCGGCCACAGCGCCCCCGCGCGGCGGGGAGGGCGCGGCCCCTCACGGAGCCGCGGGAGCCCGGGAGAACAGAAATCCCAGAGTAACAGGAATCCCGGAATGACAGAAATCCCGGAATGACAGCAATCCTGGAATAAGAGAGTGACAGAATCACGGTGAGAGAACCACCGAATCGGTTAGGGTGGAAAAGCCCTCCCAGACCATCGGTTCCAACCTGTGCCCGATGCCCACCTCGTCACCCAGCCCAGAGCACCGAGTGCCACGTCCGGTGCTCCCCTGGACACCTCCAGGGACGGGGACTCCAACACCTCCCTGGACGGCCCCTGCCGATACCTGATAACCCTTTCCATGGAGAATTTTTCCCTAACATCCAATCCAAACCTCCCCTAGCACAGCTTGAGGCCGTTTCCCCTTGTCCTGTCCCTTGGGAGCAGAGCCTGACCCACCTCCCCGCCCCGGCTGCCCCCTCCTGTCAGGGAGTTGTGCAGAGCCACAAGGCCCCCCTGAGCCTCCTTTTCTCCAGGCTGAGCCCCTTTCCCAGCTCCCTCAGCCACTCCTGGTGCTCCAGACCCTTCCCCAGCTCCATTCCCTTCCCTGGACACGCTCCAGCCCTTCAGGATCTTGTGAGGAGCCCAGAACTGGACACAGCAGTGCTTGACGAGGGAGGATGGACCAGGAACCCACTGTGGTCCCCTCCAGCCTTTCCCATTCCATGATTCTGTGAAAGGCTTGCAACAAGCACTCAAAACTTCCCATATAATGGTGAAGAGTAGGGATGCAACTTCAGCTGAAAATATGCCAAGGTGTGTTCACTACCTGTCAGTTTTTTACGCTTTAATAAAATGTCATACTTTCATAATGGAAGAAACTACTTTTCAGAGCTGTCAAGCAGTCCTTTTTATTAGTGTGTATGCCTCTGATAAATTTGCAGATACTACTTGAAGTATTTACAACATCCATGGGAAGAGAGCTGGCAGCTGCCCCTGGATCCCTGGAATGCCCAAGGCCAGGTTGGACAGGGCTTGGAGCACCCTGGGATAGTGGAAGGTGTCCCTGCCATGGCAGGGGGTGGGACTGGATGGGCTTTAGGTCCCTCCCAACCCAAATTATTCTATGATTTTCATGTTGGATAAAAAACAAAAGACAGAAGTGTGCATCATACATTAATGTATTTTTTTTTTCTCATTATAAATAATGTGTAAGTTGCTTCATCTCTCAGTTTTACATGATGTTCTAAGGACAATATATTACACCAGAACAAAACAAATTCAGTAGAAAAAAAAATATACATTTGTTTTCATTTATACAGAAGTACATTTTCATGAAATGACACCAAACAGGAGACTGAACAGGTAAAATGATGGAAAACCTGAGTGACAGGGATGGCATTTGCTGGAAGTAAACAAAAGGATTTTACTCTTGATGGATCCAGACTGCTCCCCCCTGCTGTACCCAACACATAACCTGTCTAAAATCAAATATGTCACAATCCCTTTTCTTTCCCCAATCAGAATTCAAACAATTCCATTTTCCTTGTATTTAAAGTACTATTTGGGGCTTGTGCCACAAGATAGACTTTTAAATCATTCTAAATTGACAAGTAGCACTTCAACTGCGTGAATTTCGTACACCTAAATTTAACTTGGGGTCAGTCCCCTTCCAAAACCCCCCAACCTGAAATGTCTATGTGCCTTTATTTTCACAGTGATTCATAAAGTAAGAGATAAAATCATTTAAAACACCTTCTGGTAATGAAGTAGTTCATATCTGACATTGGCAGGACCCGTTGTAAGAACAAGGCCTAAAACTTCAGTGATTTTTGACTGCAACAATAACATTAAATACTTTGGTTTTTGCCTATTCTGCATAGGAGACACATTCATGCACAAAACACTGCTAATGCTTAATAAATTATGTGTTTCTATGCTTATATTCAGTAGCCTGGACTTTGCAAAACAGCTGCTTCTCTTCTGAGCTGACACAATGAACTAAGAAGCAACGTGACACCCGTCTGGAAGCAGCACTGCCTTTCTCTGGGATCCCCCCCTTTGGGAAGGGATTGTCCTGAATTGTCCTGTAGCAACCGAGCCAGTACAGTACAGGAAGGCAAAAGGCACTTCTGAGAATTCATCCACACAAATATCCCACTGAAACTGGAGTTTTGCCTCAAAAATATTTACCAACAGGACGTTTTCCTCCTCCTCTCCCCTGTAGATGAGTTGGGTTTTTCTGAAGCTTAGTGAAAGAGAAGTAGAGCAAGGTAGGATAGGGGAGAAAGGGAAAAGCCAAAAGTCCCTTTTCCCTGTTTCTGCCCTTCTCCCTTTTTGGTGCTGTGCTCTAGCAATGACTGTATGGTTGGTTTATAAAAGCCTGGTAACTACCAGGAGATTAAAAGAATTAGTTAAGTAGTCCAGCCTTTAAAATTGAGCAATGTGAGAGTAATTGCACAATAATTGAAGTGAAATATTCATTCCTTCCTTTTAGACTTTGGTCACAGACAGAAGTAAATCAAGGTCAAGGTATGAAGTAGTCTTAAAATGTACTAGATAATAATATTTTTTGCAAATACAGTTCTGAACTTCATTTCTTTTGTGTCCTGGTAGTATTTTGGAACTTTGCTAATTTCCACAGCAAAATGGGTTTAGGATGTGCTCTGTTCCCACTTTGCAAACACACAGCCCTGGTACCCACACAGGGATTTATTATAACTCAGACCACGTGGTGATTAATAGTAAAAGTAACAAGAAATCACTACTCCAGCTTTTTAAACCCTGAGATTTCTATCAGTCTGAGACATTTCCAAATTGTGAAAAGATTTTTGCAGCCTCTGAAAAATCTGTAAATCCTTGAATTTGGGATGACTTGGAGAAATCTCCATGACGTGCATTTAGAAGAGCACAGCAATGAAATAATTTAGGACTGTGTGATGCTCCAACATGATTCTTCCATGAATCTATTTCCATTTCCACTTTGTTGCCTGCACAAAGCAATGGAGGAGGAAAAGAAGGAGGAAAAGAAGGAGGAAAGGGTCACACCCTGTGTCTAATTTGGTCCATAAACCCTCCAAAATTGGTAAGTAACCCCAGAGACACAGGGAACATCCTCTACAGCCACATCAGCACATGGTCAAACTCATTTTCCAGAGGTTCCTCCACAGCTTGCAGGCAGTGTTACCCCAGTTTCTGCAGGACTTTTGGCTCCTGACAGAATTATCAACCTTGCCAGTGGTCTCTGAGACAAAACACCTCTTCCTGCCCCTCCTCAATCACATGTATTTAAAGAGGTCCAGTTTCAAGTATTTCAAGCCCTCGGCCCCAGTTTGAATTACAGTGTTTAATTGTGTCTAACTGGTCTGAGGGAGGCAGGGATGGATAACAACAAACCCTTGAGCAGACAGGCTCTTAACCAGCTGCTTCTCTGTCAAACCCCTCTGTGCTGAAGGTGTTCCCAAAAAATCTGCATTCTCCCAGCCTCCTCCACTGATCCAAGAGGAGGCACCACCTCTCATTGCAAACCTCGATGCTCCTCTGCAGGTTGGGCAAGGAGCACCCAGGTAATACTCACCCAAATCCAATTTGGTTTATCCTGCCTTCCCTAACATGTTTATCTCCCTCTACTGACTTTAATATCCATATTTAGAGCTGAAGGAAGCTGATTTAGGCTGTTATTCCCTGAGTTCTTCATAATCACACTGAATGTGTTTCTTCACAATTAATGACAGACTTCGATTCTGTTCTAGGATTAACACAAAAGACAAGACTTTTCCAAACGATTCCTCAGGTCAAAACAGATGCTGCATTCATGGCAAAGCTCCACATTCGTGAGGATTCCGACAGCAGGATCCCACTGAGAGAATCATCCAAGTGCCCCTCTTCATTCTTCTGCCAGCTGTTTAATAAATACACTGCACTGCTTTACTGAATTTACAAATCACATAAACAAAACTCCCCATCTTTGCTTCTGTTGACTGACTCTCCCTTGGTTTAGTGTAACTTATTTCCATACACAAAACCAGTAAGGCCTCTATAATTCAGAGCTGTCTGGCAGCACAGCTTAAAGCAAAATAGTCTTTATTTGCTAGCTGGGAAATTTCTTCAGCTGAAATACTGTCCCACTTCGTTGGAGGCAGCAGTCTAGTTATGTATTTTAAATAAACCTCTTTTTCTGAGCTCTGCAGAGAAACAGCCATGAAGAATAACCCAGAAGCCTAATGAATAATTAGGAAGCCAGAATCAGTTTACAGGGGACAGACCATACCAGGAAAGCCTTGCCTTCAATAACATTTCTACTGACAGTGCTGAAGACTGACCCATCAGCATTTCTAGGTTTGGAGCATGAAGTATTTTAGAAAGCTGAAAATATTGTTAAGTTCTCAGTTCAATAATCTTGGCCTTGGCTTCAATCTAGATGTCCAGTACAGGAAATTCAGAATTTAGATTTTAAATGAAACCCAAGGCATCAAAATAAGTTAACCTAGAAAAACAAATGTTTGGGGTTTTTTACATAGCGATGATTACTTTTAGGCAAAACTTAGGAGAAAACC
This sequence comes from Lycocorax pyrrhopterus obiensis, assembly GCA_014706295.1. NCBI lineage: Eukaryota > Metazoa > Chordata > Aves > Passeriformes > Paradisaeidae > Lycocorax > Lycocorax pyrrhopterus. The sequence continues at coordinate 62,466,558 of JACSVZ010000007.1, read as the reverse complement.
AGTTTGGGAACCAACAAAATCCTCATTTGGCAGTGTCCAGTTTGGGAATTAGCTCGGTGCTCTCCTGGGAGGCATTTGTAACTAAAACTCATTCAATACAAAAAAGGCAACGCAGTGAGAAGCTGAAATAGTCCCATTTCAGTAAAGTGCACGGGGCTGTGACACACGGAACAGCTTTGCTATGACCTTATCTCCGACGCTGGGCTGAAGGAGGGCGATGCCAAGTTCTTCACTATTCTGTTGAGGTTGGCAATTTTCTCTTCCAGTAAATAATTCTTCCTCTCCGCAGTTTTCTGCCGCTGCTCCGTCGCCTCCAGAGCCTTCAGCAGCTGCGCGTTCTCCACGTAGAGATCCTTGACCATCGCGTCTGCTTTCGTGTTCTTGGAAAGCTGGGTGGGGAGTGGGACACGGGCGCTCAGCAAATGACAAAGAAAAGCACCAGGGGAGGGTGGGGAAGTAGGTGAATGTGTGAATTATAACTCAGATATCAAAGGAAAACCCCACCCATTCACCTCGTTAAAAACCCGTCTTTAAAGATGCCGTGAATATTTTGAGAGTGGAAAGATTTTTGGTTTTTTAAGGAGATGAGGTAGATAATAGAGGGTTTCAAATCCATCTTGTCAGGTGAGTTCTGCCTTCACAGCATTTATCCTCTAAGGATAAATTTAGTGCACAAGAGAATCCACAAGCCCAGTGATCCCACAGAGATACTTCCAAAAACCCCAAAACCACATCAAAAAAGGGATGTATTTGGAGGCAGGAAGCCTCAAAGAAATCAATACTTGATTTTCTCCTCAGGAAAATATTTTTCCCCCTTTTCTAAGCAACTTTTCCAGCTAGGATCCTCAGCTGAAATTTGATTTTTGTTTCTTGATTTAGGAAATTAATAAGTAGTGGATTCAGTCCCCAGTTTGGAGGTTTATGAAGTTTTGGGCAAACATGCTGTAACTGAGCTCAAAAGCATTAAATAAAACCACTTTTAACTTTCTCCTGAACAACAGCTTGGCAGCTTTTGCCCACTTAGGGGTTTCCAGAAGGAATGGGGAAAGTTTGAAGAAGTTTAGGAACACCTACTTGTTCTTTCAGCTGATTTACTTTATCTTGGAGAAGCCTCTTCACGAGCCTCAGTTTCTGCTCCACATCCATCATCCGCTCTTCCATCATTTTTAGAAGCTGCTCATGACCCCCCTGGAAAGCAACATTTATGTGAAAAACCAGTTCAAAATCAGTTCCCATTCACCAATCTCTTTTTTTTTCCCCCACTTTATGCTCAAAAAAGTAGCTGGCCCTCCACACTCCAGTCTGTTTTAGAGACAACTAAATTAATAAACCCTTCACTGAAGCAAAAGATTATGGGCAACACTTAAAGGCCACTCTCAGCATTGCACTGGTTTCCAGGTCTCAGTCACACTTGAAATTACCAGATCAAGGAAAAATGATATAAAATTCTAAGTTTTGTCTTGTCTGTGATAGTCAGAGCTGGATAATTTGCTTTTCTTGTTCTTTGGTGCTGCCAAATCTCTGATGAACGTGGGAAACAAAACACCAATTAAATGGTTTTAGAATAAAAATAAAGTGAAGTCATAAGGTCATGTTTGACAGTGTAACTCTCCCTTGCCAAAGACACCTTGAAATTGAGTAATACCCAAAAAAAGTAGGATTCCATTAACCCAAACTTAATTTTTTACATCTTTTTAGATTAGTTTTCATGACCCTAAGCTGGTTTTCCTCTTTTTCTTCGGCAAGGTGACAGCGTAACCAAAAGCGTAATAATTCTGGTCATGAGACCATCACACCAACGCCTGAGGAAGTTTTCCCAAATAAATAAGGAACATCAGGAATTACAAAAAGACTTGTTTGGGTTTAGGAACGTTAGACACTGCAGGAAAATCGAGACTTTATTTTAATGCTGTTTGTTACTCACATTCCAGGAAGTCATTTGAGGAGATGAACTTTGAGAAAGCACCAACCCAAAACAAAACACCCTCAAACCCAAACCCATCCCACCTGTGGAGGAGGAGAAATGAAAAACTGCTGCAGGTAGGGAGTTCCTCATCTAAACCCCTACAAAATGAGCCCCTTGGGGGATTGATTTAAGCCCAAATATCTCATTTGCTGTAACATCCAAAACTCAAATCTGTGTATGGGGTTATGTGATAATTCATTTTTTATGAAAAAACTTTCGAATCATATAGAAAACAGTTTTACAGTGTGGGTGGAGTGGATATTTTTGTGAATTAATGGAATTTGATTGGAATTCAAAACCCTGGAACTCACTATTCCACTTCCCATTGGGTGCAGGAGCCTTGAGTGAGTAGTTATGTGGAAAAGAAGAATTAAAGGGGTCTCAATATCTGTGATCCCTGGGTCTTTTTGGCTTAAACGTTCTCACTTCATATTATTTCATGTTAAATGGGAGAAGTCAGCTCAGGCAGTAGCTTTAAGGTCATTAAAAATAGGAGCAAAAAGATCTTTACAAGCAAACAGCTGAATTGGTTCATGGTCTCAACTAAAAAAATCACAGGCCTTAAAGAGGTGTTTTGCTGAACTGTTAAAGCATTAAAATTCTAATTTATTCAAGCAGTTTGAGACAAAAAAGAGATAGAATTTTATCCAATAAACAATAATCTTCCTTTTTTTTGCACTGCCTTTTTACTTCATGGCCACAGCAGTAGAAGATCTCTCATTTTCTTATATTTTCAGGTACACCTGCTAAAGAAAAGCAGAGTTTCTGTACTCTAGTACATCCCCACCACAAATCTTTCTCAGAAATCCTGGTCTAACAATCCTCATTAGCAAAGATAAATATTTTGTCTAAAACTTGTTCATTCTTGAAGTGGAAATTATTGATTTCTATGAAGACAAGACACATTATGCTTAAAAAAAGATTTTATTTTTCATTTACATCCAAAAAAAAAGTCATCTTTCCCTCTTAAAAAGTTTATACATCTTATACAAAAATGCAGTATAAATACCCCAGATTTTCTTCAAATCTCATATAAAATTAGTCCCATTCGAGAAAAATAGGCTCTTTCCCCTTCTGAACAACTGCACATTTTAAATAACATAAATAAAACCCATTTGTAACGAGTTAAAAAAAGCTTCTGGAAGCTTCTGAGCTTTCACAAAATAGCTTCTAGACAAATAAATAAGAAAATAACACTGCGGAGACTTTTTTTTTTTTTGCTGTTTTTTAGGAGGAAAAAAAAGGAAAAAAAAAAAAAAGAATTTGATCCTCAAGTTTCTCAGCTTATGCCAGTTCGTGTTTTTGTGTGTGTTTATCATGGAAAAGGAATGGGATCAAAAGCAGCCAGAGGTGTCAGAGGTGCCCGATCCTGCGGTAGGAATCTGCATGCACTGCTCGCTGCTCCGGTAGCAAGGCCTAGAGAAAGAAGGCAAGTGGCAATACTTCACCCTGATATCCAGCTTTGTCTTCCAAACATGTACACTTCAAGCAAATAAAAAAAAAAAAATCAAAAAAAAAATCACCAATACAAGCGAAGCAAGCAACACAGGACACAAAAAAACCACACACACACACACACAGAGAGAAAAAACATGCAGAGGATCTTCTATTTTGTATTTGTGAGTATTGGCACCACACATACACAGCTGGGAGAGTGAGGGGGCATTTTCTACATCTAAAGACTCTCATCCATGGTTTTTAAAAGATCAGTGATTAAGTTAGCAAAGTTTCTTAGAGGAAATCGCCCTCCTTTCTCTCTAAAAATCTCATATATAACATAAAAATCTCATTTCTTACAGATAAAATGTCACAGATTGCCAAGCATTTGGGAAAAATGTAGCCCAACTGCCCTTCCTTTGAAAACTTTGCATTTCTAGCTTCAACCTTGTTGTTTTTCCCTCAGAGTGAGCAAGCAGCTGGTCAGAGGTGATATGAAATTTGAAATAAAGAGCTGTACAAACGGGGAGTTGAGCAACTCAAATATTAGTTGGCTCTAGGCAAACTTTGGGAAATAGTGGGTCATTAAAAGACTCCCAAATTTAGTTATTGAGCAAGGAATACGAAGTGATCACAGCACTGGACACAGCAGAAACAGTCACTGGGAATTCAGAAGTGTCCAGACAGGTTAACACAGTAGGAAACAGTTCAGGAGTTATAATTTAATTCAATTTAGTGAAATTAAACATGTAACAGCAGCCTTTGGGTGAAAATAACTCAGGACTGACTGCAAAATGAATGAAAAAACACAGACAGCCAGGATCAAAAAGCAATGAAAACTGCAAAGCAGGATAAACACAAAATAATTCCATTAAAAAAAAAAGTGGGTAACTTTGGATACCTCATTACACAGGATCTAAGAGAGCTGCAAAATGCAAAGCAGCAGCAGAACTAAATTATTAATTTTACACAGAAAGCATGGAGAGAACCTGACCTTGTACTCACTGCTGAAAAGATGATGGAGAGGGATTAGGATGCAAGTTTTCAGGGTGCTGAAGGGGACATTAAAAGGGACATGAGCTCAACTGAATGTTAAACTCTAAAAATCAGGATGGCAAAGAAAAATCAACAGAGAGATTAAAGCAGGAGGTGCTCACGAGAAGCAGCAAAGTGGAGACAAACTGAAATAAATCTGGCTTTGTTAAAACTGCAAGTTTTTAATAATGATTTAGCAAAAAGTAAAGCCCATAAAAAGGGGGTGTTATAAACCAGAATATCCACTCACTTTAAGGAAAAAAGGGGAAAAAATAAAAGGATGAAGTGCATTAGTGCATTGACAGCAAGTACTTGCAAAGCCTCTCTGTAAGTATTTTTAAATTCCCAAAGCTTTTCCAGGAAATGCAGGAGCGATTCATCTCTAGAACTGCAAGTTCCAGGATGTGACTCGTTTGCAGGTTGTTTCAAAAGTGAAATTACAAAGTCATCACTCCTAATGCAATCCCAGCACATTCGTTTGCAGCTGCCCCTGCTGCAATGTGGCTCTGATTGATTTCTAAATTAAACTGCACATTTTGCTCTCCAAGTACCTCAGCCTGTGGTGATGCACTTCTGGAAAGGAACCTTACAATCAGTTTATTTCTACTTAACCTTAAATTGTTTGCTTTTAAGGGTTTTTTTAAATTATTTTTTATGAAACATTTTGATTTGACGCCTTTCTTAAAAAAGAGTTTTTACTCCAAGTTTTGGAAACTTCAAACTAGGTTACTGCCTAGACTCTCTCCATAAAACCTTTTTTTTCCCTGGAATACACTATTACCATGTTCAGAGACTTTTGAGCTTCAAAGTCTTGGTCTTCTTCTTCTTCTTATTATTATTATTATTATTTTAAGGTATTAATTTAAAGTATAACTGCAATCGAAGCTTAAAATATGAGGGGTGTTTTTTTTCCTGCTAACAGATGAATAAATAGCTAACAGTATTTTATCTCATTTATTTCTCTAATCTAAGTATAAATCTAAATAAATATCTCATCTAAATAAATCTAAGATAGATAAAATACTAAATATACATTTAGGTTATTTACAGCTTTATCTTTTCTCATAAGATAGAGTTGTAATATTCTTTTAAGACCTATGGCCTGAGCCAAAGCTTTAGAGATTTAGAGATCCAATTACTCCTTGAAGAAAAGGATCATTTGGCAATTTTTATATGGGAGATACAAACCTTTCTATTGCCTACAATTCAGTTTTACAAGGTAAAAAATCAGAACAACACTAAAAGTGACTCTGTCCAACATGGGCAGTGGATGAATTCATCCTCCTTGGAATTGGTTTTCCCTCAGAAATGCCAGTGTTGAGGTTTCTGTACAACAGTAACAGTGTCTTGTCTCATGGCCACATCAGGAAGATTGACCTTATAAAAGGGATTAATTTGTGTCCTGCTCTGCTACAACTGACACAACTCCGTGTGACAGCAACAGCCCAAATTAGGGTTTTATGTGATGGATGCTTGTGCAATGTCTGGCGTGGTGCATTTTAAAAATAACAGCTCCAGACATGGACATTAGGTAAAGAAACAAACAAAAAACCCCTATAAACACTTACTGCACATGGAGCAGAAGGAGAAAAGCCAGTTAAATGTGGATGGGAGTGGGCTGATCTCAAAAAAATTAAGAGAATTTCAAAACAAAGCTCTGCCTCAGGCTAACCATGCTGAACAGCATTTTTTGCACATATCCTTGCTGGGATGAAGTTTAATTTTTGAACTGGCATAAACAGAGAACGGATCTCCTCGGCAGAAAAAAAAACCCCAAGACAACCAAACCAAATACCTTAAAAACGTTCACTTTCGAGGAGGGCCTTACCTGCTGCATGTTTGTCCCCGAGGGTCTGCTCTCGAGCTCTTCCTGGAGGTGCTGACCCCTCCTCTCTGCCTGGAGCAGCTGCTGGTGGAGCTGCAGGAACTGGTCCCTGGGCACCGTGGCACAGCCTTGCTGCTGGAGCTCCCGGGAGCGCGGGCTCTGGCTACGCATCCCGCCGGACTGCAGCATCTGGGGAGGCAAAACCCCGAACATCAGCACCTGCTCCCTCTGCCTGGGGGGCTGCAGGCAGCAGCTTGCTCTCAGATGTTGCTAGTGAGCAGAGCCCGAGGAATAAAGTGACATGGATGGTTTAGGACAAGAAGAAACCGACCCTTTATTAATTTACAAATTCAGTTCTATACCTTAGCACGCTGGACTGACATAAGGTTATTGGTTCTCTGACCAACCACCCCCCAGAGGGATTGGCTGAACCCAACACCACTTACTTCAGGTATTTTCTCCTTGGTATCATAATGATGCCTTATCAGGCCTCCTAGACACAGAGACTGGACAGAGTAAAGGAACAAAAGTAGGTATTTATTTGAAGGGCCTTCAAGGTACACCCTGGGGAGCCAGAGGCTGTTGCCAAGATGGACCCCAAGATGGACCACAGGTCACGAGTTTTTCACACTTTTACAGGTTTGGTTCATTTGCATATCAGGGTCAATTCTCTAATTAAAACCCCAGTTAAATGATGTAATTCCCCTTAGCTACCCCCCCTTCAGAGACTCCTTGGTTTACACCCCTTGGGCTCAGGATGGTCCAGGTGTCCTTGAAGAGCAGTCCGGAGAGGCTTTGTTATGTTTAACCAGCATGAGAGAGCAGAAAGTAACAGGCTACAAGAAGCTTCAAAGTTGCACACTAAGCAGTACAGAGTTTTAAAAAATATAAAAGTTAAAACCTAAGGCATCAATAACAATACCATAGTTTACAAAATCTCTCAACTGTTTTCCCATAGCATCCATGAGAAAGCAAGGCTTTCACACAGGCACTGTCAGAAAACTGAGAAATCTCTCTGCAGCCAGGCTTTCAGCATTCACACTCAGATTTGCAAGAGTGTGGGAATTTAAACTTGAAGAAGGAAGTGAATCTTTGTTGAACGACATGTTCAATTGATCTTACACCCTTACAGAGAAAATTTTTAAAGATAGGTTTGTATGTGTTAATTGTTGTTGCTATTCTTTTAGTATTTGTGCCATGTATACAAAGCTGTCAAGGAGGTGTTTTTGGTTCAAACAGAAGGGGAGATGTGGGAATCCAAAGTGCAGGGAATATTTCTCTGCCTGTTTTGAAGGGTTCTACCCCCCTGGACAACCCTGTCTTTGACCTTGGTCCATGGAGAAAATTGCCCACCCTCTGGGAAGAAGCAGAATCTACACTGGTGTGAATTAGGTGATAGAACATTATGTAAAATTGTCACAAGGTGAAAAATTTAGAGGTGCTGGGTTTGTTAATATAGTAAATAGATAAAAAGCAAAAACTTCAAAATGGAGGATTGTTGTTGTTCTCCAGACCTTCTTCTTCTTCTATTACCCCATACTCTGCAGTAGAAGTAGTTTGGGGTGATTGGATAAAAAATTCTGCAGTTCCTCTCTACGTGATAAAGTGATTTATTGAACATTGGTGGAAAAGTAAAAATATCTTTCGTTTTAAGTTTTCATTGGGTGATTTACCTTTAAAAGGCTGTGTAATCTTGATAATTTGGCTTTCTCTTGCATTCTCTGCTCTGTGCTGTGTCTAAGTCACGTCAGTGACTCTGTTTCTCTAATAAAACTGAATAAACAACTATTTAAAAGCAAAAAAACGTTAAAAGTCCCGTTCGTCTCCTAAATTTCTAGCAAAAAACTCTAAAAAATCTCCCCCATCTGGGGAGGCATAATTAAAGCACAAAAAAGTGTCCAGGAGAAACAAGCCTGGACTCAGTGATAGATGGTGAGCAGGCAACTTTTTCCCAACGAGAAAAAAAGATGGAATTTCACACGCAGCGCTGAAGTCTAAAGGAAGCTGGGCTTTGATTCATCATTTCAGGCCTGAATTATTAAAAAAATCACTGGATTTTGGATGAATTCCTATCAAAGTTTAGTTGGCCTATGGCAAGCTTTAAGTAATAGTAATTTCCCATTTCCAATTTCCCATTTGAAGCGGAAGGCTGAAGTTGTGCTGATTGTTTCTAGTGTTTAGGAGGGACAGAGAACATTTATCTCTGATTATATTACATTCAGAATTCAGTATTTAAAACCCTGTAGATCTTTCCTAATGTTCACTCCTGACTGTGGGGATATTAAGAGCTAAGACAGTCATGTGAAATAATTTAGAATTTTCCCAGACTCAAGCAAAACCCAGGTAAGTAACTCACAGTTGGAATAGTTAATTATACTAAAAAGGACCAGAACTGGACAATAAAAATCCCTGATGGCTCAGACAAACTCATTTGCAGCTGGAATTTGTGCAACATTAATCATTTCTTCCCATAAAGGTCGCCAGTTGACCACATCATAAATTGTCACCTGTTATATCAAAACCATTACTCTGTTCCCTTAGGAAAAGGTGTATAGGGTTATCTTGGTGGTTTTAATTTTCCTTTCAAAAGTGATTTTAATTTTCCTTTCAAAAGCAATTTTAATTTCCCTTTCAAAAGCAATTTTAATTTCCCTTTCAAGAGTGATTTTAATTTCCCTTTCAAGAGTCATTTTAATTTCCCTTTCAAGAGTCATTTTAATTTTCCTTTCAAGAGTGACTTTAATTTTCCTTTCAAAAGTGGAAAATTGATCAATTTGGAATAATATTTCAGTTATTGACTTCATCTCTAACTGTACATATTTTTCACAGTGGTGCAGCTCTTCTGGCTCTGTTACCATCTCTATATCTCTGCTGGTCCAAGTAAACAGAAAATAGCTTTATAAATACTTCAAAATAAAACTATTTGTACTTTTTAAAGCTATTTGGGGGTTCTCTTTGTGTGTAAAGGAACTGTGCTTTTCCTGACAATATAAACAGTGAAAATAATGAGCTTTTGGTGGAATTTCTTTCAGGGTTCCTGTCATGGTGTGAAGCACAACTAATGAGGAAACAGTCAATTAGTGTTAACAGCATCTTAAAAATAAATACTAATGAACCAACAATGAAAACAACATAGCCCTGCTGTATTCCTCTGTGGAAGGAAATGGAGCAATCATGAACTTGCTAAACTATCAGGATGATGCCCAGAGGGATCAGAAATTAATTAATTTAAGGAAACATCGGACAGTCTGGTGGAAAAGCATGCAGGCACCAGAGGTAAATATGCAAACACCTTCAAGCCTCACAGTCAATGGGTTAGCAGGAAGCCACTTTTCATTCTCTCCCTCCCAATTTTAATTCTTTTGGAACGCAGTGGGGGTGATTTCTGTCCATTTTCATGGCAATCCCTTAGGAATACGCAGCTCCTTGGAGTACAGAACCACACTGCACAACACACCGACCACAAGGAACCTGGTGCAGCTGCCCCAAATTGACACTGAAATGAATAGTGGCTTCTTTACTTAAAAGATGCATGGAATAAGAAGGAAAAAAAAAAAGAAATCCATAAAAAAAAAAAGAAAGGAATGTTTTCTCCATGCTATGGTGGTACATGAAAAATTATTGCTCTACCTTCGCACACTATTTCAGAGAGAGAACTGCCCCCTTCTCTGCTAGTTCCAACCACTGAGTTCTGGCCATGGACAAAAGGAGAACAGGCACAAAAGAGAGAGTTAGAAGTCACAGAGCACTGAGTGAACGTTGCACACACCTGCTGGGAAAGGGTTACCAGGAGGAACAGAATCCTGCGTGTTTGAAATACACATTTCGGGAGAAAACACAATCCCAGGCTCGGTGTTTACGGGTTTAAGTGTTTGGCATTTTCCCAAAGCTTAATTAAGATGATATAAATAAATGCACAGGGAATATAAGCAGTCTTTTCATTAACTTGTCAAAATCTCATCTTTCCTAATTAGGTTTTTACAGTTTTGTTACTAATTACACAGGATTTTCAGCATAATGGCTCCCATTTGCTGTCTTGACAAGAAACATGAAGCCTTTTATAAAGTGGTATAGAAGCCTCATCTAAAAGATGCTTTGACTTATGGAACAAGTCAAAATTGTGGTTTTGTTTTGGTTTTTTTTTAATACATTATGTTTTAAACTCAAATCCAGGCCATCGAATTTAAACGAGACTGCTGAGAGAGAACTTGGAGGTCAGGGCTGACCTTACGGGACACACTAAACACAGTTAAGTTGCCCATTCCTATAACCAAAGACTCCTAAGTTTTGATATCCAGCAGGTTCCATCTCCAGCAGAATGTTTACAGCAGCTTTTGGAAGGATCTCAACTGAAGTTTTCACTCGTGCCTTTAAATGAACAGTAAGCTGCGTAAATTGTTATTTTATCATGATTTAGATAAGACTTAAATTCAGGAAATTATTCCCAGAGAAGATAAGAACAGGTTTCTGCATTAAGAGCAGCATCACACCAATATTAGTCAGGAAATTTGAGGCGACATGTTTTAGGAAGGAAGAGGGAAGTGTCAGCCTTGCCTCAAGTACAGAAACAAATTTCTTTGCTATTTGATTTTATATTTGAAGCCATATGTGAATTATAATTAATCACAACATGCTTCAGAGAAAAGGATGTTTGCCACAACTTGGTCATGAAAGATGAGGTTAAACATTAGGAGAGGTTAATTCTTCTAGTTCCAGTTAGTTTTGTCTGTTACTACACATCTGTAAGTTGATTTAAAATAAAAGAAATTCAGTGAGATAGTGATAAAGCCCCGCAGTCAGCTCTGATTGAAAAGTACCTCCATTAACTGATCATCCAGCTTGACTTGCTTTTTCCTTAGCCCTTCGTTTTCTGAGCTGGTTTCCAGTTCACGTTCAAGAGAATTCATCTGACTGATCTATCAGAGACAAGAAGTTTCCTTAGAAAAGCAGCAATTTTTCATTTTATCTGGTTTTTTTTCCCCTCATGAATCATTGAATACCAAGACAACTCAAGTCTAAAAACCAGGAGTGTTTGGACAAGTGTTTTGCTACAAGAGATGTCTCACAGCAGATGCACAGAGCCCTGTCAGCTCCTTGAGAGACAGATTCGTGAGAGGCAAAGAGCACAAAATTCAGAGTAGAAGAAAGTTACAGCTTATCCCTTGAGCTCCTGAGAGATCAAAACTACTGCACTGATTTGTGTGTTTGCCACCCAAAACTCACCTTCCTGTTTGCAGATGACAACTCCTTCTGAAGCTGTTCACACTCTCTCTTCAAGCTCAGCTTCTCCTGCTCTATGGCTTTGACAATCCCTGACTGGCTCTGATGCTTTTGGTGCTTCAGGGAAAGGATTGTGGATTCCAGCTGTCGGATCTGAGGAGATCAGAGACGAACAAATGTGGAAGGATGTCCCAGATAATTCCACTTCATCTCAAATGCCGAGTACCAGTTGATTCTGGACTCAGAGAATCTCAGAATGGTTTGGGTTGGAAGGGACCTTAAATCCCATCAAGTTCTACATCCTGCCATGGGCAGGGACACCTTGCCCTAGCCCAGGCTGCTCCAAGCCCTGTCCAGCCTGGCCTTGGACATTTCCAGGGACCCAGAGGCAGCCACAGCTTCTCTGGGCAGCTCTGGAGCATTTTTGACATATTTGCTTTGAGATCTTGGCCTTCTTTCCCCTCCTCCTCCCCATAATCCACTGAATACTGCGAGCCAAGAAATTGCACAAGAAGAATGTTAGGAATATTAAGAATCTTTTTGTTAACTCAAAGCTGGACTGAAATCTTGGACAAGAATTATCAGGATTGTCTTTTAAAACAAAGAAATCCCCTAAGAGTGTTGTGGAGTCATTCTCTGGAGATGTTCAAAACCTGCCTGGATGTGATCTCTGCAGAGTGGTCTGAGGGATCCTGCTTGAGCAGGGGGTTGGAATAAGTGACCTCCAGAGCTCCCAACCCAACCCTCCTGTGATCTGTCCTCTTGCCCAGGTTACCTTTTCCCTGGAGTGAGCCAGGTCTGTTTTAGTGCTCTGCACTTCCCTCTGCAGCCTCTCGTTCTCCTGCCTGAGCAGCCTCTGCTCCCGTTCCGGCGGCTGCTCCAGCTCATCCCAGTGGATTGGCCCCCGCTGGTCCTGCAGCCCTGAGGGAGGCACAGCCACTTCCAGAACCCGGTTCTTAAGACAGACAGAATTGCAGGGTTAGGCCTTAAACAAAGAAGCAGACATTTGCTCTATTCAGGCAGGTTTTAGGTGGATTTTCAGCAGCTGCAGACTCCAAAGTCGCAGCTTTCCCATCTCCCTCCAAGCCCACTCACTGTTTTCCCCTAAGAAATCCCATGTGCAAAGCCCCAAGTGCTTCCCCCTGCTAAAATCCTGGATAATGGCTGTGTGCACAAGGAGTGCACAGAGCTCAGCAACACAAACCACAACATTTTAAAAGAATTCAAACAAGTCCTTGGGTTGGAGGCCGAGGGACATCTTCAGTGGCTTGTATAGAAACATATGCACCACATGACAAACATCAAGAGTGGATTTCTGGTCTTTGCACTGATTAAGACCTCCCAAATGGAAAGTCCAGGTAGCTCACAGGGTTAAAAGAGGGAGCCAATGTTTCTGCAAACCAGCCAAGGGACAGCAAGCCAGAACTCTACTACTTTGCATCAACCACAGAGGGATGTAAAGCGCCTCTGTGGAGGGACTCGGTGTCAGGAGACTGAGTCTGGATCAGCCTGGAGGTAACTTTCAGGCATGAGTAGATCCAAGGCTGAGTTGGATGCATCTCACAGAGGCATTCTCACCTGCTGGGATGCAGAAAGTTGACAGAATATGCCTCTCAAGATGGAGAAGTCAGTTTTAGGTGGATTTTCAGTAGCTGCAGACTCCAAAGTTGCAGCATTCCCATCTCCCTCCAAGCCCACTCACTGTTTTCCCCTAAGAAATCCCATGTGCAAAGCCCCAAGTGCTTCCCCCTGCTAAAATCCTGGATAATAGCTGTGTGTACAAGGAGTGCACAGAGCTCAGCAACACAAAAAAAAAAAGCAATTTATGCTATCTTTAGAGCCAAACAGAACTCAGTATTATATATCATTCAGTAAGAGCTGTAATTTAGTTCCTGTTGTGCAATTCTGAAACAGCCTCTTTTCCACGTGGACATTAAATATTCCTTAATTACATGGCAAACAAGCCAAATTAGCAGCTGAATTCCTAACAGCAATCCCAAGACTGCTGTCTACAACCTCCTTCAGTTCCAAATCCTCATTAGCTGAGAGGTTGGTATAATTCTGTACCTTTCAAACCCAAGTTGCACTGAATATTAGATCCTCTGTCAATGACCAGCTGGTTAATTTTTATAGTTGAGAGGTGTAAATGAATCCATTGTCCACAGATTTAGGGGTTTTATTGGCAAAAGGTTTCTTTTAGGGAAGAATGGAGACTCAGGGGAGGGACTGATCATTGCCTGTGCTTACGTTCAACACTTGAAACACGGTTTTTAAAAATCAGCTTAAAACCTGCACATTATACCCAATATCCAATAATTATAGCTACCTCTTGAGAGCCCTGAAGCCCTTTACCTTTTCACTGGCGTTCTGCAGCTGTTTGTGCAATGCCATCACCTCTTGTTTCAGAGTTTCCTTCTCCTGCTGTGTCACCCGCAGGTCGGATTTCAGCCGGGACATTTGGAGGTTGGTGCTCTGCAGAGTTTCATCGAGGCTCTGAACCTGTAAGGAGCAGAAGCACAGCTTGGCTTTTGCTGGGCCAAGATTCCCTGTGGGGAGCAGGTATCCCATGTGTTTAGGATCTCTGATGGAAGGAGTGAAGTTAAAACGCTGATATCCCCCTTGGAAAATGTTAAATTGAGTTTATTGCTCCCTGACAGGAGAGTGGAGTTGAAGGGGGTTGGGCTCTGCTCCCAGGGAACAAGGGACAGGAAACAGCCTCAAGTTGTGCCAGAGGAGGTTTAGATTGGATATTTGGGAAAATTTCCTCATGGAAAGGGTTTTCCAGCACTGGCACAGCTGCCCAGGGCAGTGGTGGAGTCCCCACCCCTGGGGGGATTTAAAATCCATGTGGATGTGGCACCTGGGGACATGGGTTAGAGGTGGCCTTGGCAGTGCTGGGGGGATGGTTGGATTTGATCTTCGAGGGCTTTTCCAACCTTAAAACTCTATCATTCCAAATGATTTTCCAGCTCTGTGTTCCAAGCTCATAGCCACCCACTTTGAATAGAGCCACAGTGCTGCATTCACCAGAAACCTCTTCCAGCCCTGAGCATTTACTGTGCTATGCTGGGAAGAAGCTTTCCTGTGAATTATTTATTCTTCCTGGCAGCCCATGGCCAAGGAGAAACTCCAGGAATGCTCAGCCAGGCAGGGAACCACTTGATCCCATCCCTGCCTCAGGAAGGATGAGCCTGCACCAGGACAGAGGAGCAACAGCAGAGTCTCTGCAGTATTTTAGGAACCACCAGGCAGAGGGAATTGGCAAAAGTAACTCGGCTGCAGAGAGAAAAAGTCCCTCATGTTTAACAAGTTTCCTTTTGCCCTTTAAGAACATCACTTTGAAAACCCCTCAAAGCAGCCAATCTCAGCTGTGTGACATCAAAAGGGGGCTTTAATGAGAAAAAGCACTACAAGAGATGATCAAAATGCTTTTATCCAGGGTTATACCACAAATCCCTGCTTTATACCTTGTCCTGGGAGACGGAGAGCTGCGCTTTCAGTGCCTGGCTCTGCTGCTCCCAGGATTTCTGCTCCTGCTTCAAGCTGCCGATTGCACTCTCCAAGCAGCTGACTTGAGCTACCTGCAATGAGATTACATCAGGAACCATCCCTCACTCAGGAATTTTTCTGACTCAATTTGACTTCAGGGCTTACCCTAGAGGGAGTTAAAGCTAAGGAAGGAAGGAAGGAAAACACAGGGAAGCAAAAAGCCCCTCAGCTCCCTGAATTTCCACACAATGGGATTATTATTTACAGTGTGCAGCCTCCTCTGCTCCAGTTCAGAGTTACACTATGGTGGAGTTGCAATGAAAGTCCAAGAACACTGTCTTCCTTGTCCTGCTGCAGTATTTATATCCTGGCCTCTCTTCCTTGCAATGTTTGGAATTTTCTACATAATCAAATCACAGTAAAGCTGGGCTCCAGAATTTAAGCTTTCCTCTCTAAGACCAGCTAGGAATAAAAACCAGGCAGTGGGAATTAAGCTTTTATCTGGCTTGAGGGTAAGGAAAAAATACATCCAGAGAAGTTTTACAGGTTATGGTGATGCAGATAAAGATATAAGAATTTTAACAGCACGTAGTGATGTGGGTTTGCAGTTCTTTCTTACCTTATCAGCACATCTGTTCAGTTCCTCACTCAGGGCTTCTTTCTCTTTCTGCAGCTTTTCATTTTTAGTAATTAAACTTGAAACTTCATTCTGAAGGTCAGAGAGATCAGGACATCTGGGCAGCTGTGGGAAACAAACCCCTCACAGTTGCATTTCCGTGCTGTTGCAAAATTTGGCATGAAAATCATGGGATGCCCGAATGGTTTGGGTTGGAAGGGACCTTTGAAGGTCATCAAATTCCAATCCCTCTGGAATAAGCAGGGACACCTTCCACCATCCCAGGTTCCTCCAAGCCCTGTCCTGTCCTTGGACACTTCCAGGGATCCAAGGGCGCCACAATTTCTTTGAGCAGCCTGTGCCAGGACCTCCCCACCCTCACAGGGAAGGGTTTTTCCATAATATCCCATCTAAATCACCGCGTGCTAAAACACACAGAGGGAAAACCACTGCACTGCTGACTTCCAACCCTTTTCCCAACTGACCCAGTGCTTTATCACTGCCTTCCCTCATTCCATCTCCTGCCTGTAATTACACTCCAGCCACAATCCACTCGTTTCTGAATAGGCCTCAGCTGCTTTTGCTTTTTAAGACCATTATCTACCCTGAGCACTGGGTGCCTCAACTGAGTGTTTTACACTGTGCAGAAAATGACTTTGTGGAGCCCTAATCAGGGAACTGACTCATTTGAAGCCTTCATTATCTGTGTTTATTAGCATATATTTACAACCAATTGAACTGTGCTTGTACAGGAGATAAGTGAGCTCTCCAGGAAATTATCCTCAGACGTTGTGAGACTCCGATATCTCCAGATGGGTTTAGCAACAGGAATTCTCCCTGACAGGACATGCTGGAGGAGCTCACTCCTTAAATGGAGCTAATATGGGTTATGCCTCCTGTTACACAGGGAAATGTTCTCCCGTGGATCCCATTTGCCCTGTCTAATCCTTGATTAGAGCTTTAAATCTTTATCTTGACCAAAGCTTCTCTTTGCAGATCCACTATTCCCAAAAATCTTTTGGCAAAGTCAAAGCGAATCCAACCTTATTTGAAGAATTGTGCATTGCACCTGGGAACTGTTTCAAGAGGAGTTACACTCCTTTACTTTTATGACCTTTCTTTAAAGAAATTAACTACTCCCATCTCTTAATTTTCATCCATTAAGAGATGGTGAAAATTAATCTGATGGCCCTCAAATAGAATCCCAGAATGGTTTGGGTTGGAAGGGACCTTAAAGCCCACCCAGTCTCTACCACCTTGCCATGGGCAGGGACACCTTCCCCTATCCCAGGTTGCTCCAAGCCCTGTCCAGCCTGGCCTTGGACATTCCCAGGGATCCAGGGACAGCCACAGCTCCTCTGGGCAATAGGATGCCACACCTGTTTTGTCTTCTCCAGCTCCTGCTTGAGGATGTGGTTCTCCTGCTCCAGGAGATGAGCTTGAACCTTCATTTTTGACACCTCCATCTCCAAAGACGACACCAGGTTTGATGACTGCAAAAAATAAAAGGCTCAGATTTCAATTTAGGAGACTCACAGAGCACCAAAGTTTAAGCAGAGGATGCTGCAGCCACTGGACAGAGCTGGGATGGCCCTGGATGAACAACAGCCATGCTGGAAAGTGCAGGGAAACATTTGGCATCACTAAGCTGTGTTTTCAAGACAAACCTGCACATTTTTCCCTCCTGGCTTTTGGCTGCTGCTGTGTTTAAGCCAGCACTTAGCAAAGCTCAGCTTTGAAATCCCATGCACATCCCAGGACAATTCCAAAGGATGCCAATTCCATAACACCTGAAGCCCAGCTGTCCTACCAAATCCTGTACCTCTGCTTTGGAGTTTTCCAGTTCCTCTTTCAGTAGCAGCCTCTCCTTTTCCCATTCTTCCAGGGTACACTTCCCCTCTTCCCTTTCCTTTTGCTTGAGCACCCTTGCCAGCTGTTGGTTGAGATCCTGCACATCTGCTTGGTTTTTGGAGTTCCTCTGGCTGAGTTCTGTATTTTCAGAGTCCAGCTGTTGGTTCCTGGTCTTCAGATCCGCCACCTGAGTGGGGACAGCAGTGATTTTACACCGGGAATGAGATTTTGGATATTTCCTTTCTATTAAGGTGATTAAAGAGCTGACAAGTGTCACTCCCACAGTGACTCCAACCAGTTAATTTCTCATAACTGGCCTTAATTAGACCAGTTAAATCAGTCACCCAGCACCCCACTGTTCCCCCTTTCCCTTTGATGTGGATTTTGAGGGTTATCCAGTAGATTATTCTGAGCAAGTATTTTCCTAAGCAATACCAAGACGACACGGATGTAAAAGCTACTCAAACCTTCTAGTAACAAGCCACCCCTAAAATAAAAGTAGCAGCCACGTGGATACAACTGGGATCATTCCCAGATCCAGCCAGCTGGGAAATGAGTAGAGATTGAATCACAGTCTCTATTTCCCACGGGCTACTGCAGAGAAGCACACAAAAACTATGAAACAAAAGATTTAAACTTTATATTTCTATGAATTAAACTTTCCAAGCTGACTATGGAAAGTGCTCTCAAGCCTCTAAGCTGCACAATTACAGCTGTTGTCTTATGAGCAGGTCAAGCAAGCCTCAAGTCAATCCCAAAGAGGCAATAAAACAGTTATCAAAAAGTTTAAATTTATAAAATGCTCCTTTTCTGCTGCCTTTGTGACCATCCAAGGAACAGCTTTGATGCAGTGATGATTTCCACAGAGAAGGTTCTGGGCTCAGGCCACACACCTGCTTTTTCAGGTTGTCAACCATCTTCTGCACAGCCACTTTCTCCTTCCTCACAGCCTCTATCTTCTGCCTATGGAAAAGCAAAAGCTCATTAACATTAAAATCAATTATTAATATACACAACTGCAAGACTGGACAGGAGGACATCGCCTCAGGTTGTGCCAGGGGAGGTTTAGATTGGATATTACGGAAAACTTCTTCATGCAAAGGTTTATCCAGCCCTGGCACAGCTGCCCAGGGCAGTGGTGGAGTCCCCATCCCTGAGGAGATTTAAAAGCCATGGGGATGTGGCACTTGGGGACACGGGGCAGTGGTGGCTTTGGCAGTGCTGGGGGAATGGTTGATGATCTTGGAGGTCTTCTCCAACCTTAATGATTCCAAAAATGGGCTGTTTTTAACATCATCAGAAATGGTAATTGTGGATATTTATTTATTTATTTATTGCTCAGCATCTCTGTTCTGCATCAACCTGGCAAGTGCTCCACCTCTCAAGGTGCCTCAAGTGGGTCTTTTCTAGAGGGGAAGAATAATCCCAGGATCATGGAGGCTTCTGCACTTGCCAAAGACCCAACCACTGGAATAATCTGTCAGATGAGCCTCTCCCTGCCTTTGCTGAAGCACAAATAATTGCATCAGGTCAGCTCCCGTGCAGGTCCTGTGCTCGTGTGTGTTACTGGGTCACCTCAATGTCTACAGCTAAACCCCTGCCTGGCTCTGGGAATGGGCAGGACAAGCTGGGGCAGGGAAAAGGATGAGGAATAACCTGTCAGCCTGCTGGATTTCCAACAGCACCATGAAATAACCTCATTTTGGATTTGTAGAGCACCTAACACACGAAGGAGCTTGGAGAGAAGGGACGAACCCATTGTGGCAGAGCCACAGCAACAGCCTGAAGGCATCACAGGGTACATTCCCCATGGGATTCTCACCTCATTTCTTCCCTGGATCCATTTAGCTCCCTCAGTTTCAGGCTGGAAGCACTCCCTTCCTCGTTTAATAAAGTCACTTCGTTTTTCAGGACGGCGTTTTCCTCGCGGAGCTTCTCGGCCTCACACCTG
This sequence comes from Lycocorax pyrrhopterus obiensis, assembly GCA_014706295.1. NCBI lineage: Eukaryota > Metazoa > Chordata > Aves > Passeriformes > Paradisaeidae > Lycocorax > Lycocorax pyrrhopterus. The sequence continues at coordinate 62,447,168 of JACSVZ010000007.1, read as the reverse complement.
TGGCAGAGACACGAGACAAGTGAGAAGAGTTCCTGTAGGACATGTGGGGAGAAAAACAGTCCCACAAGTCAGAGCTACCTGTAATGCTTCAAAAACAAAGCTACAACTGCCTTGTTTTATGCATAAATGGTGTATTTATATTTTCCATGAATTTAGCAAGAGCGCTCCCCAGTTTGTTCAAAAAACCTTGAATTTTTACAACAAACTTTAAAAAAAAAGTGGGGTTTTGGGCTTGTTTTCGTACAGCTCAAGTGAGTTAAAATCTGAAGCTTCACACTAATATTCTACATATCTTTCAGTCCTTAAACTTAACACCACAATGTGCAGATTGCCAGGAGAGTGAGCTGTTTCCCCATCTGGAATTCAGAATTCTGGGAACAGCACGGTTGGAAAGTGCCTTTTCTGTCCTCAGGCGACTGCGCAGAAATAACTTAGCCATGGTGGGACACCTGAAAGAACAATTTCCTGCAGGAAGCTGGTGCTGAACAATAATTAAGCCACTTGTAACCACTTTATGCATTAAAAAAAAAGAAATCTTGCTGAAATGCAGCAGTTAAAAACAAGTAGGTAAAACCTATGATGAATATAATATAATGAATAGATATTTTATAACTATATTTAGCATATCACACTCCTGAGGGGTTCCTAACTGGGAAAAAAGTCCCTATAATTTTCTAGTATTAATTTAAATATCGAGAGAAACAGAAGCACTTTTAGCATTTCAAATTACCATCATTCTACAGAGTTAACCCGAAACACCGAGGAAAAACGGGAGCAATTTTAGCCTTGTGCGAGCAACATTCAGCTCTGGAAGGGAACAAACCGAGTGAAGTGATATTAGTAAGAGCTACAAAGCACTCTGGAAGTGTTACCATGGATTTTGGACATGGAAATGCAACGGGTTTGTGCTGGACCACGAGCTACACACTGCGACGGTGACATCCACAGACAGGACAGCTGGCAGGTGCTCAGAGAGGAAGGAGTAAGTCACACACAAGTTATTTATCCCAGTGGTCTGTGTCCACGATTAGAGGAGTTAGGAGTCCACGGCACTGTTTGCTACTCAGACCTAAGTCAGAGTTAAACTACGGTGGTTAAAGGAGCAGCCGAGGCAGCGCTGGGTTAGTGGCTAACGTTGGGTTACGTTACCTCAGCAGGTCAACCTTCTGCTGCAGCTCAGTGCACGTGCTCTGCAAGCCCTGGGTCACTGCCTTCCTCTCCTGTGCCTCTGGGTGACCCAGAGCTTTCTCCTCCACCTCTGGGTCGAGATCCCTCATTCCTGCTTTGCCCACTTCTGTCACCGCGCCGTCGCTTTGGGCGTTCCTGTCCTGCTGGCCCATAAACGCAGTGGGATGTTCTTCCACCTTCCCAGCTCTCGTGTCACTGGGCCCATCTGCGTTTCCTTGAGCATCTTGTTCTTGGACATCTTCCAGTTCTTTAAGATCTTCCAATTCTTTAACTTTCTGGAGGAACTTGGTGTTTTCCTCTTCAAACTTGGCGCTTTCCATCTCGCTTTCTTCTTGTTCACAATGAAGCCTTCTCGGCCTACGCAGGCTGTCTTCCAGCACTTTATTTTTTTCAATTAACTCTATAATTTCAGCTTTCAGATCCTCATTTTCTACCTGAGTTTGTTCTTGTAGCAACAGAAGTTCAGCCTGTGCCATGGATCTGTCTTCCAGCTCTTCCACCCTTTTCCAGAGCTGAGCTATTACACTCTTCAGGTCACCATTAGCTGCCCCAGCAGTGTGAACCAGCAGGAGAGAGGCTTCGCTCAGCTCTTCAGCCTTCTCCAGCTCCACCTGCAGCTTCGAAGCATCAGAAACAAACCCTTTATTTTTGGGAGCTATTCTGTGGTTTAGCAGATGAACCTTCTGCTGTTTGACGTCGTTGTGTAGCGTTTTTGGCCCGGGAACTTTCTCCAGATCTCTCTTTTTTGGCAGCAGAGGCACCCAAGAAAGGAGCTCTTGGTTCTTGTCACAATCCTGGTTGCCATCAGCATCCAGAGCTGCTTGACTTCCTTGGATCCAGCAGCCCTGTGCCTCAGGGTGGCCGCCAGCTCTGGCTGTCACACATCCCTCCTCCAAATCCGAATCCACCTCCGACATCTCTTCCAGGTCTGTAGTATCAGCCTCCAAAGGTGGAAGGACATTGAAATCCGCTCCCATGGCTACATCTTGACAATCACTGGGCAACCCTTCAAAGCTGGGGTCTATCTCCTCTGGTTCTGAGCCGGAGTGGGAGCAGCCAGGACTGGGAGGTTGCAGGGGCTCCCGCTCCGGCGCTTCCAGCCGGTGCCGCAGCCTCAGGATCTGGGCTGCCATCCTGACATTCTCCTTCACTGCCTGCTCGTGCACCTTCTGCAGGTTTTGGAGAACATCCCCATCATCTCCCAGAGGAGCTGCACCAGGAAAAGCAGCGAGTTGGCTCTTGGCTTTCGCATACTCACTCTCCAGGGCCCTGTAATGGCTCTGCAGGGCGGAAAAACTCCGTGTTTCCCACTGCAGTTTCCGTACTTTCCCTTGGAGGTCTGAGATTTCCAAACTCATCTCGGCCTTTTCTGTCTCTGCTCTCTCACAAATGTCTTTGTTTAAACTCTCCAAAGCAAGAAGTTTGGAATTGAGCTCTTCTTTCTCTCGCTTATACTCACTGTCCAGTCTCTCCAGCTTTTCCCTAACCCGCTTCCCATTTTCCTCCACTGTGGATATGTGTTCATCTTTCTCCTTTAGCTCTTTTTTATGGGCATTTTGGAGTTGGGCTATTTTCTCATTCAGCTTTTCCTCTTGCTCCCGAGCAGCATTCCTCAGCTCCCGCAGCTCCTTCTCCAGCTGCTCCCTCTCACACACCAGCTTGTTCACTTCTTCCTTGAAATTCTTCTCCAGGAGATCCTTCTCCTGGGTCAGGGCAGAAGAAACAGCCTTTTCACTTGCCAAGCTTTCCTTCAGCTGCTCGTGGGCTTCAGCAGCCTCCTGAGCAATTTCATCCCTTTCAAACTCCCACTGGGATTTCTCCTCCCTTTGCTGTTCAGCAAGTTCCTGCAGCTCTCGCTGGTAGCGTCCTTCCAGACTCTGGAGGGTTTCTTCATATTTATTCACAAGTGTTTGTGTGTCCACAGAAAACTGAGTTTGTGCATGAGATGCTCTTCTCTTATAGTCACTTGCCATTTTTCTCCTAGACATGGTTAACATAAGATATTACTAAACTACCTCAGAGATTAACGTGGCTTTTTAGGCTGAATAAAACAAGTTGGAAATTTACTTTTTTTTTTTTTTCACTGACTATTGGATGGGTGTTTCTGGAAGCCATAAGTTAAATTTGAGGCAATTTGGTGAACCTTCAAAAAGAAAAACTGCCTTGGAAAAGTGTAACAACTCATGAAATGTCCTCAGAAAAGGTTTCATGTGCAATATGTGCCCTTCTGTTCCTGTGCTCAGGTTTTTTGAGGGTCAGATGCTCTCACCCCCATCACCCCAGGATGGTTTCAGTTTCTTCTGACACTCGATGTTGGCTAAAAGCACTTCCCAGCCACCCCTTTCCTTCTTCAGCAAAGAACTCTGCAAACCCACAAGTTTTAAAAGGACCAAGCAGGGATTTGTGGAGCACAGGGATCCCGAACAGAGCTCGAGTTAATCACGCCTGGTTATGCTTTAACACTACTGTTGCCTCTGGGCGAGCTAAAAATGAATCTAAAGATCTGCTGGAGAAAGGTCAGAAGAGAAAAAAAACCCTGGAGAGGAGCCCAGTGCTGCGGAATAGAGCAGGAACAGCACTGTGCAGTCAGGACACCTGGAATTCCACATCAGGGAAGTGTTTCTGCACTAGGCTCACCCCGGTCACCACGCTCCAGCACTGTCCCCACCGGAGGTGACACTCACCTTTCCTCCTCCAGCTCCTGCTCGTGCTTCCTCAGCAGCTCTTCCTGCAGCTCCTCCTTCTCCAGGGCGTGCACCTCTGCCAGCCTCTTCACCTGCTCGTGGAAGCCGCGTTCCAGCTCCCCCTTCTCCTCCTGCAGTGTCTGCACCAGAACTCTCATCTTTTCTTCCACCCAGACACTGTTTTGGATCAGCTCCTCCCGTTCCTGCCTGAACTTCTCATTCACCTGCTCCAGCCTGACCCTGACATCATCTTCATGCTCCTGCCTCAACAGTTCCTGCAGACTGGCTTTTTCCTCATCGAAATGCATCTGTAATTTGTTTTTCTCCTCGTTGTATTTACGGTCGAGCTTTTCCTGCTGCTCTCTGAGCGCTGCTGCCTCTCCCTGCAGCTCTGCTATTTGATTTTTAAGGCCAGTGATTTGCTTTTCCATGGCATTCCTCTCCTCAGCATACTTCTGCCTCATATCCTCCTGCTCCTTTTCCCAGTGGGCTTTTGTCTCATCCAGCTGCTTTTCATAATGGCTCACCTAGAGAAGGGAAAACAGGATGGGTTCGTTCATTTTCCACAGAAAGTTCTACAGGGATGTTTCCCTCAATATTTCCATCTAGTTTTATATATTCATTCTATTGAATATTTTGATTTACACTTCAGCATCTTTTATTGATTTCCCTGGAAAGAACATTCAAGTGCTCAGCTTTATTTCTTACTGGGATCCTAGAATCCCAAATTGGTTTTGGGTGGGAAGGGGCCTTAAAGACCATCTCATTCCAACACTTACCGTGTCCTCAAGCTCCTGTTTGAGGTGATGCAGATCCCTGTGGTGCTGCTCCTTCATCTGCTCAATGGCCATTTCTGCCTCTATGCTCATATTTAATGGGTTGCAGTCTTCTGAACCAAGTCCTTTAGAAACAGCAATTAGATAATAATTTATGGAACTGTAAAAACATTAATTGTACAATACCTAAATAGATATAATTCTCAACAGAATTATTTCATCATTTTAAAACCGTTTAGCAGCACTCAAAATCCCATCACAAACACAGCCAAGTAACTGCAAACATTAATTTCAGCTTTAAATACAGTTCAGCAATCGTTTTCCAAATTAACATTAAACACCAAAACAGAGGTGGTGACCAAGTCTCACTGGGAAGGTTTTCATGGAACTACCTCTAAGATGTTATAAACACCTACAGCACAGATCTCAGTCCTACAGGAGGTACTTTTTTACCTTGGTCAGGCTCAATCCCGCTGTTGCCGTGACCTTTCATGTCAATGTCCAACTCTTCCGACAGGGAATTTTTCAGGGAAGGCCTGAGCACTTTGCCTTGGGCACGGTACTCCTGCAGCTCCGAGTGCAGCTCATCGATCTGGTCCTGCAGCTCCTGAGAGGGAGGGGAATAAAAGGCTGAGGGAAAGGAACCAAGGCAGCTGAGCATCGACCCAGTCCCACCACGGGACATTCAGGTGGGAATTACAGCAGGGAAGGACTTGTCAATAATCCATAGGGCCGCAGTCATCCTTCTGTCAGCAAAACAACAAGGGGGAATGGCTTCCCACTGCCAGAGGGCTGGGATAGATGGGATATTGGGAAGGAATTCCTGGCTGTGAGGGAGGTGAGGCCCTGGCACAGGGTGCCCAGAGAAGCTGTGGCTGCCCCTGGATCCCTGGCAGTGTCCAAGGCCAGGTTGGACATTGGGGCTTGGAGCAGCCTGGGACAGTGGAAGGTGTCCCTGCCCAGGGCAAGAGGTGGAACAAGAAGGTTTTTAAGGTCCCTTCCAACCCAAACCATTCTGGGATTCTCTGATGATTCTCCAATACCAAACTCTCAAAGGTGAAGGCATAACACGCTCCAGGACCTTTCCCTTCATTCCTTCTTCCTGTGACCTTTTATTAAAAAGCAGCTTAGTTAACGTTTTCAAACAGTTGGGAAATGCCTCCTCAAACAGCATCTACTTGAAAAATCAAATCAGAAGCAAAAGATCAAATTAAGAGAGAGATCCCCTCGTTACTGCATTTACCATCTGGTCCTTCCGCCCGCCTGCCAGCGGAACCTCCCGAGGGTTTGTGCCAAGGGCCACGCACCCCGCTCCAGGAACAGCACTTATGGAGGAAAACAACTCCCTGAGTGTGCAAACACAGAATCCTGCAGCTCTGAAAGGCCCAGCAAGTGAACCTTGGGCACTGATTTATATCTGCCATCTGCAAAAATAGAAAAATCAGCTGCCTATTGAGCAATATCGATTCAACACCGATTTCGAGATGATTTTTGCTTTTAAACTGCAGCTTCCTAAGAGAGCTGCCACGCTGTTTCCAATCCATCAGCTTTTTGCAAAGGCAGCCCTTTATTGAATGGGAAGGATCCTGCAGAGCAGATCACAGAGTCACAAAACAGTTTGGGTTGGAAGGGACCTCAAAGCCCATCCTGTTCCACCCCCTGCCATGGGCAGGGACACCTTCCATTGTCCCAGGATGCTCCAAGCCCCGTCCAGCCTGGCCTTGGACACTTCCAGGGATCCAGGGGCAGCCACAGCTTCTCTGGGCAACAGATGGCCTGGTACCACTGCAGGCATCAGAAAGCAGATGTGTAAATAGATAACCTGCAGGCTCATCTTAAAGTCTTTCAACCATACGAGATTTGAGGAGGAGAAGGCAAACTTTCAGTTCTCAGGGTTATTTAAAAAATATTTCTGGTCTGAAAACCAGCAAAGCATGGATGTATCTCATTTCTCCTCTAAGTTCCTGCAACTCTGAATTCACAGGGCTCCATGGACCCTCTCCCAGCCCACCCTGGGGGCACCTCATCCTCTTAGCTCAGCCAGTTGCCTCTGTGGGAAGAGCTTTCCAACACCCCTTGCGCTGCTGTTTGCAGTGAGGATGTGGCACTTGGGGACATGGGTAGTGCTGGGGGAATGGTGGGACTCGATCTGAGAGGGATTTTCCAGCCTAAATGGTTCCATGATGTTCCTGGTGGACACAGGAGCCAGGTCTCAGCTCCACTCACCCTGCACTGCTGCTCGTACTCGCTCCTCATCTGGGCCAGTCTCTCCTCCTGCAGGAAAAACTCTGCGCTGGTGGGATCCAGGTCACCAAACTGGAACACAGGAATGGAATACCCAGTTATCCACCCACCAGCCCTGCTCAGTACAGCACAGATGCCATTCCAAGCAGTCCTGCAGCCTGCACCCTCTCTCCACTGCGGATTTTTATTTTAAATAAAGAAACTCCACTTTCCTCCTAGCAGGGAATGAGTAATTTCCCAAAAAGCATTCTGTGCCATCTAGCACAGCTCTCATGCTCACTCTGATTCCAGATCACAGCTTTCTACCTTAGCATTTTCTCATCTCAGTGTGATAAATAATCCCAAGGCTGGAAATCCCAATATCCGAACCTCAGGCTGTGGATGCACAAAACTCAAACACCTTTGGAGAAGCTGATATTCTGAAAAGCTCAGTGTAATACAGCCGTGATCAGCTGTTCACCTTGATTTTCACCTAAGTCCAGCAGAGATGCCACATAAAACCTCACTCCTCCTGCATCATCTTCCCTGGAAAGGACCTGCAAGTTGGGCCTATCCAAAACTCTGTGCTGGGGGGGAGAAAAAAAATCCCTGCAGATCTGCAGGATGATTGCTTCACTCTAAGGTTCCCTGCTTTAATTACAATAAAATCACAGCTAAGGTGGAATATCTTTATTTTCCTTAGCTGGAAGGCAGTCCATGTCACCAAGGCATGCTGAGCTTGGATAATCTGGATAGGGACCCCAAAAGCCTCTGGATTTCAGTTAAACTGGCAGCTTGAGTGTGGCAACTTAAAAAGAGATTTAATTCTGCAAGCCCCACAGGGAAAAGGAGGATTTACCTTCTCAGCCAGGACGTTTTCCAAGTTCCTCTGCAGTTTGCTTGCCAGGCTTTCACACTCGGCCAGCTTTTCTCCCGTTTCCAGCAGCTCGTTTTCCAGGCGGCTGTTTTCCTGGACCAAACAAAAAACCCCACAACAGCCTCAGCACTTGGTGGAGGAAAAAAATCAGCATGTGTTAGCTCGTGGAAGTAAGGGTAATCCCAATCAAGTCGGAGCATGACATTATTCCAAGCTTCAGGTGATGACTGGAGTCACGAATCCATCCACACACAACCCACGCCTGCCACGGCCAAGTGTGAACACTGGAATTTAGATAAATTATCAAAAGGCATAACAGCAAGTTAGCTTTTCGTGGTTATTTCGTTTATTTGGTTTTAAACCTATATTTTAAACCTGATCATGAGGTTTTATCTCCTGGCTGGACAGCTCACCCCAGAGCCGTGCACACCAACGCTCTGCACTTGATGGCAGCAGAGATTTGAGCTGCAGATTAGGAATCTACAGAACAACCCATCGAGGTGCCCCCAGCACCAATTCTCATGGACACGCCTCTATCTTGCTGCTTAAATGACTTTTGGCCAGCTAAATGTAGCCCATAACTCATCCTCTCAACAAGGACTACACTGCAAGAGTCACTCCCCCTCCCAGGGTACCCCTGCTTTTTGGGGGGAATCCCAGCTGTGTTTAGTCCCCATTACCTTCAGGGACAGCGCCAGGCGGTCCCGGATGTAGTTCTCATCTGTTTTCAGCTTTTCAATCTCCTGCTCCAGCTCCAGCCTCTGTTTGTTGGCCTGCTGCAGGATCTGCTCCCGCTCTCTGCGGAGCTCGTTCTTCAGAGCGGCGATTCTCTCCTTGTACTCCTCGTCCAGCTTCCTGCCGAGGCACCGGAGGGGAGAGGAGCTCGTTAGAGGGAGCAGGTGGCAAACGCTGCTGGGGGTGAGGCTGGGTGGTCACCGAGTCCCTGCAACGCCAGGGAAGTGATACCAGAGAGGGAGGGATGATTTGGGATGCCCTACCTGAGGTTGTACTCGTTGCGGCGCTCGATGGCGGCGTGGTGATCGTCCACCTCCGAGGCCATCAGGGATTTCAGCTTCTCCGCTTTCTCCAGGTCCGACCGCAGCTTCTCCTTCTCCCTGGCCACTTGGTCAAACCTCTCCCTGGGCAGAGGAGAGCCAGCCTGGATTAGGTCTGCCCTCACTGCTCGCCCAAAAAGGGTATTTGAAACGTCAGAAAAGAAACTTGGAAAGATCTCCAAGGGTCTCATCAACTGCATTTAATCGCTGCCACTGAACCTGTGCGCAAATAGCTCTGGACATGTCTTGGTATCCCCACAAGATCCTGAGACCTCAACACTTGAGACCCTCAGTTGTGGTCCAGCCCCCCAGTTCAAATCCTGAAATGGTTTGGGTTGGAAGGGACCTTCAAGACCATCTTGTTCCACCCCCTGCCATGGGCAGGGACACCTTCCACTGTCCCAGGCTGCTCCAAGCCTCATCCAACCTGGCCTTGGACACTTCCAGGGATCCAGGGGCAGCCACAGCTTCTCTGGGAATTCCATCCCAGCTTCTCCCCACCCTCCCAGCCAGGAATTCCTTCCCAATATCCCATCCATCCCTGCCCTCTGGCAGTGGGAAGCCATTCCCTGTGTGCTGTCCCTCCATCCCTTGTCCCCAGTCCCTCTCCAGCTCTCCTGGAGCCCCTCTAGGCCCTGGCAGGGGCTCTGAGCTCTCCCTGGAGCCTTCTTTTTCAACAGAGAAACCTGCACGGCAAGTCTGGCACACAGCCAAGCTGTGTCGACTTTCAAAGGAAAAACCATGGGATTTACAGTGGGTTTGCACCTCACCTCCACATCTATCACGTGGCAAAACCTCTGTAATGCCCCAAATCAGTTTGGATTAAAGGTACTGATAAACTCCACCAGCCTCTGCCCCAAGCTGTGCACTCCTTGGCCATCAGTGACCACTGCGGACAGCAGTGACCACTCCCAGCCCGTCCCCAGACTGGGAACAGCCTGCTGCTCCCATTTCTTTATTCTTCATCTACATTTTCCTGCAATCCTTGGAGGGCTGAGTGCTTTTCCCAGGCAAAACAAGGCAGCTGGAAGTTTCTGAGCACTCCCATCAGAGAACTGAGCCCTCCAGTGCCGCCCCAGCGCCCTTCGGAGCGCCACCATCCATCAGCTGCTCCCTCAGCTCCTGCCTGGCCGGGCAGAGAGGGAAGCAGCACATCCAGCGATCCCTGAGACTCACATCAAGTGCCTGATCTCCGTTTTGAAGCTGGCCAGGGCTGCCTGGTGGACGCCGTTCTTGGTGATTAAGAGCTCGTTCTCCAGCGCCAGCGTCAGCTCCGTCAGGTTCACCTTCCCATCCAAGCTGAAGTCCAGAGCCTGCGGAAACAACGCATCCTTAGAGCGGAACGAGCTCCCTGCAGCAGCCTGGAGACATTTGTGCAGGGATTGACAGGATAAAACGAGGCTCAGAAGAGATCTTTGCTCGCTAATTAATCTGTCACAAATGCCCCGGGGGCAATAAACCAGACATCTCTGCCACCTCCCTCCAACACAGAGCTGCTGCCAGCTGTGGGGATGGGAAGTGTCCTGCTCGTGCTGCAAGACCAACAGGAAATTAATCCCAGGCCTGATGAAATGCAGTAATTCCCGGCAGGATCTAACGACACCGGACTTCGCACGGATCAGCTGAAAAATCAACACTGCCAGGAGGTGGTTGGGGATGTTCGTGTTAAGCAAAACCAGCTCTTGCAGCAGAGGCAGCACAGAAGCAGCCCTGCAGGATGGATTTGATGGTGAGGATCTCACCTCTCAGAAGGCAAGTTATCATCAGCAAGTGCTTGGAATTTCATAGAATCCCAGGATGGTTTGGGTTGGAAAGAACCTTAAAGCCCATCCAGTGCCACCCCCTGCCATGGGCAGGGACACCTTCCACTGTCCCGGTTGTTCCAAGCCTTGAAGAAAGGCCTTTTCTTTCCCTGGAAGTGTTCCAAACCCACATGGATGTGGCACTTGGGGACGGGGTTTAGTGGTGAACAAGGTCTAAGCTGACAGCTGGACTCAATCTTAGAGGTCTTTTCCAACCTAAATGATTCCATGATTCAACCTAACCCTGCAGGAGCACAAAGCAAAGCGCTTGGGGTGGGGCTGAAACACTGCAGACGCTGGAGAAACCACCCCAGTGACACCAGCACGAAGGAATTTTCCAGTGGAAGGCAACAAGGTGAAGGTGGACACACAAGTCTGGAGAAGATGGTCACAATTTGAATTTCTCTAATTGTGTGAGCCCAGGTCATGAGTGGGTTTTAAATCCCGAACAATGGCAGAGGTTATTACAGCCTGGATGTTCTCTATCCATGTGGATATTTAAAAGCCAGGAGAACCACAGTCATTGTTGGTCACACGAAATTTTCTTCTCCCATCCACAGCTTCTAACGAGATGGACAGGGATGGATTTATTCAGGTACCCGATTTCATCCCCATCACCCTTCTGCTCTGTCTCATGGAACACTGAGGACTGGGCAGGGTTTCAAGTGCTGTTCTCCACCTCAGCACGAGCAATAACTCAGGTCACCCCAGTGCTGAGAGGTTTTGCAGGTACAGCTATTCAGGGAGGGAGAGGAATTAAATTGCTTCCTAACAAATACAGGTGACTTCTTTGAGCTACATTGGAAATCTCACTGTATTTTTATCATTAGCTTCTTTTTCTCTGGGATGCACCATAAAGGAAATGATCGGAAATTTCCCAGAACTCTTGTCACCAGCACTGGGAATTTTTATAGAATTATAGAATGGTTTGGGTTGGAACAGATCTTAATGATCATCCAGTTCCACCCCCTGCCATGGGCAGGGACACCTTCCACTCTCCCAGGTTGCTCCAAGCCCCATCCAACCTGGACTTGGACACTTCCAGGGATTGAGCAGCCACAGCTTCCCCATGGAAGTTTTAAAAGGAGTAAACCCAGGGATTTTGGAAAGGAAAAAAAAAAACCAACTCAGCTACTGACACAGGGAGAAAAAAATAACACATAACCAGGGGTGAGGCGGAGCTGGGGGTTACCTTCAGGATCTCCTGGCTGTTCTCTATGCCCTCCTGGTGCCAGCAGTCCAGGACCCCCTCCACGCAGCCGTAGCCCATCCCATCATCCAGGCTGGAGAAGAGGGAGAAGCCGAAGGTGCTGGGCATGGCCGAGGGGGTGGTGGTGCGTCTCCCGCTCTCGTCGAAGGACTGTGAGAGAGGATGAGGGTGTGACGGGGCAAAGGCAGTGCCCAGAAGGGCTTATCAATGGAATTTCCCTAGCACTACTCCAGAGATTAAGGATTAAGCTCTGCTTTTCCTCGCTGCCAAGCAAAAACCCGGCGGGAGCGTCGCTGCTGACCTCACGGCACCGGGGCACAACCAGGCACTCAGGATTTCAAATAAATCCGAGCAGGAGCGGTTTCAGAGCTGGCCTCAATGCTCCACAAGGGTTTCCTACTGTTCATTTTTGGTTTGGAGTGTCGCCTTCCCTAAAACAGCTGCAGGGAGCATTTGCAGACGTGCTTTGGGTACGGCCCTCAGCTTCCAGGCAAAGACAGGGAGCAGATTTCAAATTCTACCTCAGGAAAAAAGCAGTAATTGGAGTAGGGATGTGGGACCTGCATGTCCACAGCCTATCCCAGGCAGTGCTTTCCCCTGCACCCAGTTTATACTGGATGCCCCATCCTGGAAGTGTTCCAGGCCAGGTTGGATGGACCTTGGAACAACCTGGGACAGTGGAAGGTGTCCCTGCCCATGGCAGGGGGTGGAATGGGATGAGCTTTAAGGTCCCTTCCAACTCAAACCACCCTGGAACTCTACAAGTCTCTACCATTTCCATACTGCGCTCCACAGGCTGCCAGAGCCCTCTCCAAGCCACAAAACTTCAAAGGGAAGCCACGTCCCCTTTACCATGAGGGTGTTTTCTGTTTTATCTCCCCAAAAGGAGCTTTTCCTGAGAGAGAATTTGAAATCTGCTTTCGGAGCAGTGTGGGCAGCCACTGCCACCACCTCCATGGGGTAGGGAAACCCTCAGAGCCGCCCCTCCAGGCACAAATGCTGAGGAAGAGGAGGAGACAGGCTGGGTGGGAACTGTTCAGGAATTCTCCTGCTCCTTTTAGCCCAGGATTCACCTCTCACTGTCTCACCTGCATGGAGAGGTGCCGTTTCAGCTGCCGGTACGGAGTAGACGCCGAAGGTGTCAGAGATTTCCCATTTCTAAACAGGCCATAAAAGAAGTCCTCGATGCTCATGGTCCCATCTTGCTCCAGGTTATGGAGCACCTCTTCCAGCACCTGCAAGGAGACAGAAACTGTGTAAAATGCCAAAAAAATCTAGCACAGAGAAAACATCCCATTCCCAAGGCTCCAAAAAGAGCAAAGCAAGAGTCACCTGGAACCTCAGCCTAACACATTTCCATGTTTTCCATATGGAAAATTGCAAGCACCATGAAAAAAAGCTCCTGGTCATCTTGGAGCCGCTGTTTAATGAGGCAGAATAAAAAAACCCTCGTTTCATTCTGCTCCCGAGACAGGGTGACCTCAGGAATTCAGCTCAAGGTACTGAGACAGATGCCAAACCCTGAGCAGCTTGAAGTGACCAGGCAAAAACACCCCTAAGACACTGCAAAGTTATCATAAATCTGTTTTATGCTTCAGGGCAGGCTGCTTTCTCAAAAGCAGGACTGGAGATGTTCAGATTATTCCTTTGTCTACAGTTTATCTTTTCCATTTTCTGCCTTAATACCCTGAAAACATTCCATTGTGCATGCTGCAAAGGAATACCTGCTCAGAAACATGTTCTGTGGAGGAAATTATTACAAGCCATGTTATCTTAAGATGCAAAAAACCTGACTTTTTTAATAAAACTAAATCCAAAGTTGACAAGAGCCTTTTTTTTTTTTTTTTTTGCTAAAGATTTCATTTTCTTGTGGGCTCCTGCTGCAGGACAGAAAGAGCCCACAGGCCTTCACAAAATCAAAAGCAACCACCTATCAATATTGAACATGTATTTGCTGTCTAGCTAGAAAATTCCTAGGATCAAGGAGACATGCTTGGAATCCCAGCCATGTTTTTAAACTCCAGTTCACTCCGTGATGGCGTGAGGAGACGCGCGCGCCACGGTTCAGGCTGGCAGCTGCCTTCTCCTACAGCAGCCTGATGCTTTGGCACCAAAAACCTCGCTGGAAAACCAGGAGCTGGAGCTGGAAACTCCTTTCCAAGTAGCCACCTGTGCTTGTGGTGAATCCCAGGAGGGATTTTGGGGGGCCACGCTAAAGCCCAGGCAGGGGCAGTGGTGGGATGGGTCCGTAGGTGGTCGCTCACCTCCCCGGCCGCCGCGTGCAGCCCGTACTGCTCACAGATGGAAACCAGCTTCTTCCTGTTCAGGTGGCCATCCCTGGTGATCCCCAGGTGCTCACAGACCTCCTGAAGTTTCTCCTCGATCCAGTCTGGGCTCGGCGAGGCACCAGGGGAGGCGTTCAGGTCGTCGGGGTTCCAGAAGCGCAGCTGTCCTGGAAATGGAGGAGATTTGCTCCAGGGTCTGGAGTGGCCACCAGAAGATCTGGGGGCTCTGCACCCCACTGGGGACCTGCTGCTGTGGTGGGCAGAGCTCCTTCCTGGCTCTGCAGATCCCAAGGGATCATTTGTCTGAGTTCATCCTACGCAGAGCACACTTTGGATTTTAGGATACGGATACTGGTCCCAGCAGTATCGGACTCTACCAGAGGGTTCTGCTCAGCATTCCACTCACACGTGCCACACCAGGGGAAGGAGCCTTGTGTCCACAGAATCATGGAATTGTTGAGGTTGGAAAAGCCCTCTAAGACCATTGAGTCCAACTGTTCCCCAGCACTGCCAAGGCCACCACTGACCCGTGTCCCCAAGTGCCACATCCACGTGGCTTTTAATCCCTCCAGGGATGGGGACTCCCAATGCCTGACCAGGTGCAGAGTGACCAGCAGCTGGGACTGTGGCCAGGAGGATCTTTGGGAATGTGGATGAGTCCGATGGCCAACATGGGCTGGTGGCCAGGGAAAGGCAGCTCTGCTGCCTCAGCCACCGGCATAGATGGAAAAGGGACCCCCCTCCTCCCCTGGGAAGTTATGGGATCAAGGGAGCTGCAAGGCCACCTCCTGGGGCTGGAAAAGCCGCTTTAGGAGAAAACAGTTGTCCCCTTTGGATGGGGAAGGGGTTAGAGAGCAGCTGAAATATGGAAGAGGTGCTGACCTAATTAAAAGAAATTTTTCATGATGAAGATGGTAAAACACTGGCACAGGTTGCCCAGAGAAATTTCCCATCCCTGGAAGTGTCCAAGACCAGGTTGGAGTAACCTGGGATAGTGGAAGGTGTCCCTGTCCATGGCAGGGGGTGGCACTGGATGGGCTTTAAGGTCTCTTCCAAACCATTCCATGGTTTTATAATTCCGTGACAATTAGGGAACATTTAACGACTGGTCCCTGCTGACATCTAGTGCCCACCAGGCTCCACTACAGCCAGAGCCCCCCGGGGCAGGAGTGGGGACCAGGACAGAGGTCAGGGAGACCAGGAACACCCACAGCAGGATGAAGAGGGCAGAGGGGGTACGGCACAAGATGTGCCCTGCGTCAGCTTTCATCCCCAGCTTGGGGGATGCCCCAGCTTGCTGAGCTCTGCACCAGCCGGGCTGGGATGCTCCACACACCCAGAGACCCTCTCCACGTGCTCCTCTGATCCCTCTTCAGAGCTGAAATGAGAATAAGCACACCCAGGTGCTGCTCTTTGCTCTTACCCTCGGCCTCGTACTCCTCGCTGCCTCGCGTCTTCCAGTGCTGGGGAGAAAACAAAAGGTTCCCGAGTTATTACTGTTGCAAGACATCCCCGGAATGAAAGAGACTCTGGGATCAGCATCCAAGGAGCTGCAGGGCTCCAGCAACGCCGCCGGGCTTTCATCTCCCTGTTCCCTGCAGGCTGGGCTGGGAATCCAGGGCTCTTTGATCCTGCCTTGTTCTGGCACATGCAGCTCTCCGGTGGGGAGAAACCACAGAGATGCCTAAAGCCCCACAAGTGACCCAGGAGAGGGGACAGATCAGAGCCTGGCAGGGTGCTGGGGACGGGGGGAGAGGATTTCCTTCCAAGCAAACCATGCTGCTTTTCTTTGAGGTATTCATGGTCGAGGGGATGGGGATGCAGGGAAGATCACGGGCTGCACAGAGCTGGGTTATCCTTTCCTTCCAGAACATTATTTTCCCCTATTTTGCCCCATATTCAGCCAAGCCAAATCCAAAACTCCTCCACTAACTGCAGCTCTGTATCAGGAGAGAGCTATGCTGTCAACAAGCTCTTTACTGAGCTTAATAGAGGAAAAAAACCCCACTCTTTGGTGGTCTTAAACCATCCTGCTCCCTCTGGCAGCATCCCATCAGCTCAGGCAGCACCAGGAGCAAAAGTACAGCATTTAAGGTGATTTCCTCATGTACTACACGTTGTACCAGCCCAGGGTATTTACTCCCACGTGATGCTCCCCAACATTAACTTGTGCTTCAGCAGTGGCAGATGTTGCTCCTGCAGCAGTACAAGTGGATACTTCTGCCTGCACGTGACTGATGGATTTGGAGTCAAAGTCACCCAGGACATAAAGAGGCTCTAAATCATCACAGAAAAGTTCAATACATCTCATTCAGATTACAGCTAAAAGCCATTAATCTACAACGTTGCCATGGAAACTGGATTAGGTCACTGGACTTTTTTTAGCTCTGCTGCTGTTCCCGTTTCAGCTGCCGGACCAGGCAAGGGCCCTGTGCTGCTGCAGCATCACAACATCCCACGAGGGACTGAAAGCAGGAGCTGAGGCAACAGGTGCCATCAAATCCCATCCCTGGAAGTTCTTTACAAGGAGGATGGCAAAACACCGGCACAGGGTGCCCAGAGCAGCTGTGGCTGCCCCTGGATCCCTGGAAGTGTCTAAGGCCTGGTTGGACAGGGCTTGGAACAACCTGGGATAGTGGAAGGTGTCCCTGCCCACAGCAGGGGGTGGAATGAGATGAGATTTAAGGTCCCTTCCAACCCAAACCATTCTGGGATTCTGTGAAATTTCTATCTGAAAATGCAGAAAACTTTGTGCAGAGAGAGGGTCTGTTTGAGTCCCAGAGACCCCACCCTGCAGCCACTCATCCTCACCCGTGGGAATGGCTGGGACACTGAGGGGAACCTGGCAGCGATGCTCAGGAGGCAGATCCTCTGTGTCCAAGTCTTTTTGCATAAGCAACATAAATACTTCTATACAGAATCAGATTAATTCAGCACCAGACCCCCTCACTTCAAGGACTTGCAGCAAAACCAGACAAGCTGCCACTGTCCCATCCCTGGACGTGTTCAAAGCCAGGCTGAACAGGGCTTGGAGCAACCTGGGATAGGTGAAGGTGTCCCTGCCCATGGCAGGGGGTGGAACGGGATGAGCTTTAAGCTCCCTTCCAACCCAAACCATCCTGGGATTCCACGAAACCACAAGAACCCCATCAACACCAACAACCTGAAGAGGCTGAACAAAGCCAGGGGGGCTGTGGGCTGGCGACCCCCTGACAGCGACCCGGGGCGCTCGTGTGACCTCCCTCCCTCCATCCCTGTGGAGGGCTCGGGGGTCCCTTTGTGCGCGGGGGGCTCGGGGTCGGCCACCGCCAGCGAGGGGACAAAGAGGGGCCGGGGCGGGCGCGGGGGGCCAGGACATCCCGATGTCAGGCACTCATTGTCCCCCAGCCCCGGCGGTGCTACAGCTGGCCACGGGTCACGCACACGGGGATGCCAGGAATGCGTTATCCTTCGGGAGGCGCGTGCTCGGCCGGCCCGGGGAGCAGATGGCCACGGCTTTGAATGCTGCGGCGCGGGGCCGGGCGAGCATCTGCAGCCTGTGCCGTTTGCTCTGCCCAGAACAAGGCAGCAGCCACCTCTCCCCCCTGCCATCTGCTCCAGCCAGACAGACCTTTGTTCTCCCCCAGAATATATTGCTAATTAAAATGACGATCAGGAGCGCACGCCGAGCACGCCACGAGGTGAGCCCTCGTCCCAGCGCTGACGGACCTCGCTCTTCCCAGATCCACACAGCAGCTCCCCGGGCTGAGCAGCCCGAGCAGAGACCCCAAAAAAGCTGTCAAATCTCCACACCTCGCTTTGCCAGGTGCCTTCAGCTCCAAAGCACCAGCCACACCAGTAACGCTCCTTTTCTGGGAGCAGCCTCTATCCTGAGCTGTTATCCACAAATCCTGGCTTTCCAGGGCAGTCCCACTTTGGGAGCCTCACATCAAGGACCCAAAACCCAGGAGTTTCAGCCTGAGGCTCCCAGAATGTTTTGCTCCAAGGCCAGGCCATGCTGGAAACAACTCTGTGCAGAAGCAAACCCACAGAGGATGGGAGCGAGAGGCTCCAGCAGGCACTGAAGGGACAGAACTGGGATGTGCCAGCAGAGTCTACAAACTCAAGGCCAGGATGGATAGGGCTTGGAGCAACCTGGACAAGTGGAAAGTGTCCCTGCCCATGGCAGAAGGCTGGAATGAAATGGGTTTTAGGGTCCTTTCCAACCCAAACCATTCTGGGATTGCATGAACCTGCAAGCAGGAGGGACCTTTCCCAGAGCAGAGCCAGCAGCTGGGGAAGGAGAGGTGACAGACACTCCACGGTGAGGTTTGGAAGTCAGCACAGCCAGCATCCATGGGGACAAGCTCCTGCAGGTCAGAGGGACCCCTCAGGATCCCACCACCACCCCCGTACTCACAGCAGGGTCAATGCCAAATCCAGACCCAGCTGCTCATTACTTTGTCCAACAGCACCCGAAAAAACCCCTGGGGATGGAGGTCAGGGAGCCTCCCTGGGCAGCCGAGCCCAGAGCAGCCTTCCAGCCTCTCCTCTGGTGTTTACGAGGGAGGGAGGGAGGGAAGGAAACCTCTCAGACAGAGCCTGAGCCCTTTTAATTGGCACTGCTTGGGAGCAAGCACCAATTAAGGCACCCTGTCCCAGTTCCCAGGCCGGGGACAGCCCGGGCCGGGGGCAGGCTTGCGGAACGCCGGCAGCAGCGCTGTGTTTGTACACACAACAGGAGAGAACCGGGCAAAAGCTGCTCCCTGGGCCAAATCCCAAGGAGTCAGTGCATCAGGAGCCTCCAACACTCCCCTGGGACCCCTCAGAAGCTTCCAGCAAATCATTTCCATGCATACCAGGAGGATCTGCTTTAGGGAACGAGACAGCAGTGCTGATAAAGTAGGGATTTCACAAGTTTAGCCTGTTTTTTGCTCCAGTTGCAAGGGAATTAACCATCCCACCAGCCCAAAAGGTGCAACAAGCGTTCCCAGCAGGAGACTGATCCAGCCCCCACGGCACAGCATGGTTGCACACCAGCTGGGTTAATTAACTGACCTTGTTAATAGACTACCCTTTTACACCTCCGTGACAGCTAAAACCGAGGGGTAAGATTAGAGTAGCCTCTTCCACCAAGGACATCCCTTCCCTGGGGAGTGTGGGCGGATTAACACCGATTCCAAGGTCAGGGCAGCCCATGTGGCCAGCTCCAGGAAATGGATGAGCATCCCTGTGGCGGTGAGCAAAGGTCACCGGGAGTAGAGAAAAGCAGCTGGGCGTGGTGGAAAAGCTTTCTTTGAGGTGTTGGTTTGGGGCGTTTTTTGTCATTTTTAAGCTCAGGAATAACACTGAAACCACGGAAATTGGAAATTCCTCCCTTGCTTTCCCATGCATGAATGGGGCTGCAGAGGCTCCCAACTCCAAGTGGAGCCAGGAGACAGAGGAGGGAGAAGGCAGCAATGCTTCTCCTTCCCAGTGGAAAAACTCCCACCACATGCTCCTGAATCAACAATACTTGGCACAGCAGGGCAGGCTGGAAGCAGCCCAGCTCCAGGGAAACGCCGCTGTGGCCGTACACTAACACACAGCACCAACCCCAACCACTCAGCTCCTTTGGCTTTCCTGTCTGGGGAAGCAAGAGGAGATTCTGGGATTGAAAGCACCGGCACAAAGAGAGCCACAAATCTGGAGCACAAACCCAGGAATGTGGATTTTTTGAGCAATTAGATGCCACTGTCCCAAAGCAGCTGCAGGCTGTGGGGCTCTGCTGCCCACCACCCCTTTTCCCCATCCCTTCTGCTGGAGCCACGGCCAGATTTTGGCAGCTGCGCTAATGGATGCGGACGTGCTCCGTCTGCTCCCGGCCCACACCTCGTTAGCCACGGAGGCAGCGGCTCAGCCCTCGCTTAATTGCTGGCCCACACTCCAGCCAGGAGCCAGCGGCGCCAGGAGCACGTCACCCCTGGCTCCTTCCCGACTTCCCACGGCACATGGAGCGAGGGAGGCGTTGCCTGGCATGGCTGATCCCTAGGGACAGGCAAAGAGGGTGGCCAGTGCCTTTACTGGGACATCCCAACCTCCTTTGGATGTGGGGAGCAGCCATGTCCAGAGGTGACAAGGCCACCCCAACACCCATCCTAGGGCAAAGAGGGTGACCAGTGCCTTTGCTGGGAAGGCTCGATGACATCCCATCCAAACCCCTTTGGATGTGGGGATCAGCCATGTGCAGAGGCAACAAGGCCACCCCAACACCCATCCTTGGGACAAGCAGGGAGGGCAGCCAATGCCTTCACTGGGAAGGCTCCAAGCACTTCCAAACCTCATTGGATGTGGGGAGCAGCAATGTCCAGAGGTGACAAGGCCATCCCAACACCCATCCCCTCCCTGCTCACCTCCTGGCTGGAAGCGATGTGTGCGGGATGCGCTTCCTCGCTCAGCGGCTCGATGACCGTCACCTCGGCAAAGTCCTCCACCGACTCCTGGAACTCCGGCAGGGAACGGCGCCCGTAGCGTTTGCCACCTTTGATGTACTTGGGCTGTGCTTCTGGGGAGGAATCTGGGGAATCCGAGCACAAAACACATCAGGAACGTGACTTTGGAGCTCTCTCAGGCCTGGTTTGTTCGGCAGAATTTTGAGCAGCCGACTGCCGCCACCATTCCTGGTGGGCAAGCGCCAGCAGCTGCTCCATGGATCATCACCACCCTCACCACGGCTTTGGGTCTGAGGGGTTCTAATTGGTTCTGCTCCCTGCCAACAAAAGCTTCCCCACCCTTCCCCAATTCCCAGATCAAGTTAACAGGATGGGGGGGTAAAACCCCTGAACCTTGCCAGGAGCCTTGGATGGAAAGTCCATTAGGCCTCTCCTCCTTGCACTAATCTCCATTAGCAGCACCAGGCAGGTTTAATTAGGGACAGAGTTGCACTGAGGCAGCTCAAGTCTCCAGATCCCGCAGACACCTGGGCGGCCGCCGCTGCTTTCCGTGGATTTGAATTTCAGCTCCATTAAAAATGCCCAAACAACCGGGCAAGTGGAAAAAAATTGGGCAAGTTTGGAGTCTCTCGGGGGCCGACAGGAGCAGCTGATCCGGGCGACGGTGGGGCAGGTCCCAGCCTGTGCTGAGCAGCCAAAGCCAACTGCAAGATCTAAATAACCCTTTGGAGTCGTCATCTAATTACAGGGGCTCCACATTCCCCGGCTCCAGCTTCCTGCAGCAAGCTCCTGCCTTTGGGGACTGAATTATCCGGGAGCACTCGCAGGCGAGGATCAAAACAAAAAAATAAATAAGCACGTTTTGGGCTGTTTTCAGTGAGAATCCTCCGACGTCTGGAGCAGGGGGCAAATTAAACGAAGGACCAAATTAACCAGGGATTCAATTAGGGGAAGGCTCCGTGCCACGCTTTGTTTCAGTGTTTGCTAACCTGACTGCCGAAACCCCCCCAGGACTCCATCATCCTTTATTTTCCGCCACTTGCAGTGGGCGAGGAGAGCAGCAGCTTTTGAAAATTTTATTTGCAGAGGGCTCTGATATAAAAGAAACACAAGAGCGCAATACTAATAAGGCACAGGGAAGCTGCTCCACCATTGACAAAGGATACACGGAAAGCAGCGGGTCCCCAAACCCCCCTACCCAAATGCCTCCTCGGATAATATTCCTTTAGATATGGGAAGAAAAGGCTTCAAGCTTGTTAGAGGGGGGAAAAATATTCCACAACTTAGCTATGCAATGAATTATAAAATACACAGGCCGAGGAGCGCTTTGATTCCTGCAGCCCCGCGCTCCATCCAGCCGCGGTGCAGCTCTAGGGAACCAGCCCGGCGCCCGTGTTTGAACAAGGCCATTTTAACAAGATTTGCTGCAGCTGGGACTCAGCACATGAAAGTTGGGCGATGGAGTGCGCCGATAGAAAAATCAGGAGGAGACAGGCTGATTAAGGAAGAGCCCCAGAACAAAAGCAAACCTTATCACTCCTATTAAAGCCTGCCCGGTGGTGAACAATCTCCATCCAGCAGCTCTCTCTGAAATGCTAATATTTGTGGCTACTCATTCACCCACTTATTTTCTCCCTCCCGAACAAGAGAGGGCTGGGGGCTTTGTTTTTCTTCAGGAATCATTTTTATTATTCCTAAGACAGAGCCGTACCTCCGTGCCCATCTGTCTTCGGAGAGATGGAGGAGGGGGAAGAAGCTGGAATTCAGCAATAGTGAAGCTGTGGTTACATTTCCTTCTGGATTTCCCAAAGAATCCTGCTCCAAACCCTGCCACACTGACTGTGTTTACCCACTGCTGCAGCTGGAAATTCAGTGGTCTAGTGGAAGGTGTCCCTGCTCATGGCAGGGGGTTGGAATGAGATGGTTTTCAAAGTCCCTTCCAACCCAAAGCGCTCTGGGACTCTCTGAAACACGAGTGCCTTCACGCTGTGCCCCCTGCAAGCACGGGAATGGGAACAACAGGAGCACCTCCCCACTTCTGTGTTTTAAGCATTTGCAGGCTGGCAGCTGATTTCTCTCTTCCCTTTGCTCTGAGCACCACGGGCGAGCTTGTTTGCCTTTTGTAATTAAAAATCTGTGAAGCTCGAGAACACCCCCAGGAGAGAAAGGTGACCCTTCACAGCTCGAGGAGAACAAAGTTTGCTCCTGCTTTGCTCCACCTTCCAAAACAGCTGTGCCTGAGCCCAGCTGCTGAGGGGATCCCAGCTCAGGCACCCTGAAATCCCATTTCCAGAGCCAGGGTGCTTTTGTTAACACTGGGTTACTGCTCTTCCCCTGCCACATCCTGCAGCCCCATCCCTGGAAGCACAAATCCATCTCCTTTCCAGCACCATCACCTCTCAGCCAGGTGTACACAGACACCCCCCAGCACAGCAGCTGGTGCCCTTGATGTCCCCACCATTCCCAATATTTAGGGAATGCTGAGCACACACAAAATGAAAAAGCAGCCATCCATGCTTCCTGAATGCAGGATGAGCTGAACAGGTTCTCATGCCCAGCCAAAACTGAGGAGGAAGCATCAGAGAATCATTAAAGCTGGAAAGGACCTCCGAGGTCATCCAGTCCAACCTCAGATAGAAAGCTGCTCAACCCACGTGTGCTTTTAGAGGCACAGGAGGAGCAGGAAGATGTCAAAACCAAGCCCTTCACTGAGGCAGATGCCCATGAGACAGCCCTGTGTGCTATTTATCCCCAAAAATGCCAAATATCCCCCTGAACAGAGGGGAGGATGCTCTGGTACCCACTCCTCCCTCCAAAAGCACGACAAGATGCTGCTGCTCAGACCCCCACTACTGTGTGGCTGACAAATCACCAAGAAAGGGGGAAAAAAAAAAGAGAAAAATAAAATAGGTTGAGCCCTCTCTGCTTCCTACAGCCCTCAGCAAAGCGTGGGCTTAGTAAAACCCACGCTCCAGAGCTGCTGCCTAATTAGACACCGGGGTCTGATCTGCCCCCCTGAACTGCCCCCGGGCTGGAGGAGGCTGAGAGAAGAAGCCTCTCACCTTCCTGCCCACTGCCCAGAGGGTTTGTGGCCCTCACAGTGCCCCCTGAAATAAAACAACCCCCCTAAGCCTGCATTTCACGAGACCTCCCTGATTTTCAGCGCCGCGGACAGAAACCATCAATTCCCTGTCTCGCTCCCCCCGTCCATCCCGGCACTGAAACGTCTCCATGGCTGGAGATTTACACTTGATTTTCTGCCTTTCTGCGCCAGATAAGTCATTTCAAAATCCTGCTCTGCCCTCAGATGGGGAGGAGGGGGAGGCTCCCCTTCCCTGGGCCCAGCATCAAAGCCCCGGAGCGCAGACAAAAGGGGGTTTAGAGCAGGAAGACCCTCATCCCACAATCCCGGCGTTTAGAGGTGAAATTAATTTCCCTGCTGCTTAAGATTTGGAAGGGAGGGATGTTCCAACTGCTGGGCAAAGCACACGGCAGCCAGGATCTGCTAAATCCTAATCCCCTGAGGCAGCAGGTATGGCTGAACTCCTCCAAGG
The DNA here is from genome assembly GCA_014706295.1 of Lycocorax pyrrhopterus obiensis. NCBI lineage: Eukaryota > Metazoa > Chordata > Aves > Passeriformes > Paradisaeidae > Lycocorax > Lycocorax pyrrhopterus. The sequence goes on along the minus strand of JACSVZ010000007.1, from coordinate 62,423,104 downwards.
CCCTATTTCATAACTCAGGTTCAGCAGTGGAGGAAGAGAGGAGCCGTGGCTGGGTCACCACAATCCAAAACCAACGGGTTTTAACCCAAAAATATTGTCTGTGCCTCAACCACCCCATCTGGGCCGTGGCACTGGTTTTATCCCCACAGATGGGGCCCTTCCAAAGGGCATCATCCCCACCAGCTCCTTTTTGGGAGGGCACTTGTGTTGCCTCCAAAAGGAGGAGGAAAAAACCGGGAAGGAAAAAACCCAAACCCCCTCGTGACCGTGGGGACCATGGCGTCAAAGTGCTCTTTAATTTCTCCTGGGTGTTCCTGTAATCCTGCACTCCACCCCGGTAATCCCTCCCCAGCCCAGCTTCCACGCACTTTTTATTTGCTATAATGGGGAGGAAAAAAGCCCGATTTTTTTTTCCCCTAATCACCCACACAACTGGTCTTTTTTTTTTTTCCTTCCTTTCCCCACCCTCAAATCTATTTTACTGTCCCCAAGCCCCCCCCTCACTGCTGCAGTGACCCATGGACAAAGAGCAGCGGTGGCGGCAGCACCCAGCCCGGTCCCACGGGTCTCAAGAGCTAAAACAGTGATTATTTCAAACCACATTCAAGCCTTTTTCTGCTTTTCCTGGAATCTCCCCATCCCTCTTCCCAGCAGAGCCAGGCTTTGCCCAGCCAGCTGATGCTCTGGTTCACAGCTGGGTCTGTGTCCCTGCGCTGACATCCTCGAGGGGACGGAGCTGACGACAGCAGCACTGGAACTCTGCCTGCCTTGGTTTCCAGGCCTGCTCCCCAGGCAGAGCGCCTGCAGCACCTTCTTCCCTGCCAGTCTTCCCTTTGCAAAGGGAATTTAGCCTCTTTGCCAAGAAGAAAACATAATATATAAATATATCAGCTGCTCTCTGCAAGCCTGAGCGCTGCTCCCACCTGCCGCTTCCTCCCGAAATGAGGAAACCCCATGGGCTGCTTCTGCAGGAACTGCAGCACTTCTGGTTCCCTGTCCCCAGCCCCTGGGTCCTGCTGTAACCCCAGAGCCCTGTCACAGGATCAGTTTGGGTGGAAGGGACCTTAAAAATCATCTCCTTCCCCTCCCGCCATGGCAGGGACACCTTCCACTAGCCCAGGCTGCTCCAAACCCCATCCAGCCTGGCCTTGGACACTTCCAGGGACCCAGGGGCAGCCACAGCTTCTCTGGGCACCCTGTGCCAGGGCCTCCCCACCCTCCCAGCCAGGAATTCCCAATTCCCAATATCCCATCCATCCCTGCCCTCTGGCAGTGGGAAGCCATTCTCTGTGTCCTGTCCCTCCAGGCCCTTGTGAATAATCCCTTTCCCTGTTTCTTTTTGGCTCCCTACAGGTACTGGAAGGGGCTGTAAGGTCTTCCCAAAGCTTCTCTTCTCCAGCCTGAACAACCCCAGTTCTCTCAGCCTTTCCTCCCAGCAGAGGGGCTGCACCCATCCCTCTGTGCCTCCTCTGGACTTGCTCTGACAGCTCCGTGTCCTTCCTGTCACCCCCTGGCTCCTTGAGCCGAGCCCTCCTCCCTGAGCTGGGAGCATCCATGGGGACAAGGACGTGGGATGCCCTGGGCTGTGTCACACAGACCAAACCCCCGAGCCCTCCAGTGCTCCCCAGTGACCTTCCCATCACCCAAATCCCTGGATAAAAGCACAGCTTCCCAGCACACAACCTCTCCCTTCCAGAGCAAACTCCCCAGACGCAGCAAACAGCCTTAAAATCTCTGCTTCTCCCCCCGCTCCGATCCCCCCCCCCCCCGCCCCAAATTAAATTTTCATTTAAATGATACGATTTAGAGCTCTTAACTCAATTTTTCCCCAGCCTGGGGCAGGCTGGAACACCAGCATTTCCACACTCCCTGACAGTTTGACACCAACAGCACAAAGCAGCTTGTTCTCCAAATCTCCAGTTTGATCTAAATTAAAAGAAGCAAAGACTTTGGCGTTAACCAACCTGTCAAAACGCATTAAAAATAAAATGCCTCCCAGGCCTGCCTGGCTCTGGCTCCCTACCTGCACCCCATGCCCTTTGATTTCCTGCCATCCCAACCCCAGCTGACAAACGTGTCCCCAGGGAGGGCTCTCTGGCTTCACTCGTAATTTCCCCTGCGATAACCCCAAATTCAGCCGTTTCTGGAAGATTTATTTACATTTCAATCAAGCTGGAGCTTCTCAGCCATATGATTCCCCCCATAAATGCAGAATGCTGGATTAGTTCTGGGGTGCTGGGGTTGCCTCCTGCTCTGTGCCAGCTCCCGAGCACCCACTGACCTGCACTTGGAAATTCCATTAAGGAATGCCGGGTGCAAGAGCTGCCATCATCCCTCTCGAAGCATTAAGAGCTTTGGAAACGAGAGGTGGAAAATAAAAATAATCCATCAATCACAGCTCTCCAGCCCTGTGGTTTTTGCAGCCTATTTAAAGGGGAAAGTTGTAATTTTGCTGGCAGGCTGCTCTCTCGAGAGTGGGATGCTCCAGCTGAGATTGATGCTCCAGGAGAGGAAACCTGGAGCTTCCCTCTCCCCCTCTGCTAAGCTGTTTTCTCCTTGGGGGATTTCGCTCTCCTGCTGCTCCAAAGACAGGATTAGGGATTTACATACAGGTGTGATACCAGCTGGAGCTGCAGGGGCTCAGCCCTCAGCATGACCCCACAGCTCCCAGTGCTCCCAGTCCATGGAGGGGGGGAAAACATTGAAGCTGCAACCATATCTCCTGCCAAGGAAAGCCTAAAAAGCCACATTTTCAAGGCACACTGGAACAAAGCAAGGAAAAACCAGGACACTGAGGACTCACAGCACTGCCCCATCCCTGGAAGGGTTCAAAGCCAGGTTGGATGGGACTTGGAGCAACCTGGGATAGTGGAAGGTGTCCCTGCCCGTGGCAGGGCCATGGAATGAGATGGGCTTGAAGGTCCCTTCCCACTCAAACCATCCTGGAATTCTCTGACTAGCCTCAGCCTGGTTTCTCAGGGGCTTCACTTGTTCAGGAACACCTCTGGAGCAGCCTGACTGTTTCCTGGGAGAAATACAGAGAAGCTTCCTACACCCAGCTCATCTCAGACACAAGGAAACAGAACGGACTTCAAAAACACAAAAACCAACACCAGCCCCAGCAGGAAACCAACCCTTTGACTGCCTGCCCACAACTCTCTGCTCCTACAGCATCCCTGGCCACCAGGAGTGGTGTGGGATGGAGAGACCTGAGCCCACGAGACATCCTGAGCACCTGAAGTGCGGTGCAGCTTTCTGCTCACAGCCATCCTGTGCCTCTCTGGGCATTTAGATCCTGGGAATGGGATAAAATATCCAGTGGCTCTGAAAACACTTTTGTTCAGGCTCCACAAGAGACCTCAACTCCCCTTTCTCCCAAGATCAGCCTTTTCTGCTTGGATCGCAGCACCTAAAAAGCACTTTCTCTTCTAAATTCCTCTGTGAGAGCCACCCAGATCTGCTTTGCCAATGAAAATGTACTGTTCTAGGTAATTTCAGTATTTACCTGGTTCTTGGAAGTGTTCTTCACTTGACAGGGTTCTGGATAAGATGAGGATAAGTGCTTCTTTAAACTGATCAAAGTGGACCTGTGGGGGAAAAAAATGAAGAAAAGAGGCAATCAGCTGGTGCAGGGAGTTAAAAATGAGGCAAATAATCCAGCAGGAAGATGGGCAGCAGTGGGAAGCACTCAGATCACCACCCCCGTGCCAACAGCCTCGGCAAGGGGCACGAAGGAACCCTGGAGAAGCGACAGCAAGGGACATGAAGACACAGCCAGCACCTCTGGGCACGTGGGAGGAATTATTGCTACCACAGAAGGACCCAAAGCCACAGATTTCATGCACTGGTTGGGTTTTCACATCAAGCAAAATGCTGAAATAACATGGCCAAAGGAGCAGGGAGCATCTGCATCACTTGAAGTGACCTGGCCAGGGTCAGTGGCTCCTACAGTGAGACCATTCCTGATCAGGGATGAGCTATTCCACTGTGGAAATGCTCCACTGCCCTAATTAAGCTTCAAAAACCACTTCCCAATGCGGATGGCAGAAAAATCTCTCCCTTTCCAGGGCAGCCCTGCCCCAGCTCCTGTAGCTCTGTGAGGGCTGGACCAGGAATACCAGGCCTGGAGTGGGGCTGGGAAAAACAGAGGGATGATCCTGCCACTGAGGGGGGGGTTTTTCCCTCCTTTTTTTTCCATCTGTGCCTTCCTGGAAAGCCTCCCGGGCAGGAACAGGCACAGAGAGGCTGCAGAATCCCCCACAGCCAGGGAATGTCAGCAATTCCAGCCGTGGGGGACACGGAAACCCAGGGACAGCTGGAGAAGCTATTTGACATGGGTCAGTGGCGAGGCAGAGCTGGCTGCTACCCCTTCCTTTGGCTAAATAAATCTTAGAAGAATCTTTAGCATGGAACGAGAGATTTTTGTATTTAAAGAAACCCAGTGAGGCTGTTCTGGCTGGCAGAGGGTGAAGCCAGAGCTGCAGTCAGAGGGATTTTCATGCTGTGGGGGGAGGAACCAGCAGCAAAGTTCAGGTTTGAAGTTCTCCAGCATTTTTTTAGGGTCTAGGCAGCTCAAAAAAAGGCCAATAAGCTCCCTGGCAGGGAGGGGACACAGATGAGCACCTCATGCCACAGCTCAGGCCGTGCCAATCACCCCCGAGGCTTTAAACATTTTTAAACGTGTTTGTTAAACACAATTAAAAAATGTGTTCAGCAGAGAAGCTCATCAGGAGTGCCTTCCTCTGCATACTAATTGCTGCCATCCCTTCCCAGACCCTGGTGTGCTTCCAAAGGGACAGTTTACAGAGATAGGAGAATTTCTCCCATTAAAAAAAACCCCCGAACTTGACATTTAGACTAAATGAGGATGAATAAAAGATGAGGGTGTTCGAATTACAGGTTCCCTCCCCGCGGGATCCTCTCAGGAAGGGAACTGTGACAGCAGACAGAGCCTTGGGTGGGACCTCACAGCAGCAAGAGAACAAAATCCACTTCGCATCCCTCACGCGACCCCCGTGGAACTGAATAAAGTCAAACCACCCGGGCAGGTGTGCAGCACCACTGACATCACCTGCTCTGCAAAATGAGCCCCACAAGTCGTGTCTGCACGAACGAGGAGGAGGAAGGAGGAAGAGCTGAGCCCTTGTTCAGCTGCACAGGGACAGGTGGCCCCGGCCCTGTGGTCACACTGTGATTTTACCACGACATCCGAAGGAGCCCGTGGAGGATCAGGCTTCACGGAGCAGGATGTGCCATCCTCCTGTGCTGCACAGCAGCATTTCAAACGCAAATCAGCAGCACAGGGACGGGCACAGGGCATTCCCCAATGCCCTCCTCACTCCGGAGGTGGAGTCCCAGCTGGCAGAGGGGGGAGATTTTTCCTCAGGATGGGCCAGAGGTTTTCCTGACACCAGATAAGCAGCAAAACCAGTCTGTGGTGCACGCTTGACCTTGGATGTGGTGTGCCTGCACACAGAGAGTGCTTAGAGAGTTAGAGAGACACCACTGATAAAATTAGAGCTGGGCTCGAGCACAAGGCAGCCCTGGGGCAGCAAAGCCACAAACGCTGCAGAAATCCTCCTGTGAGGGTGGGGAGGCCCTGGAACAAGTTCCCCAAGCCTGGAAGTGTCCAAGGCCAGGCTGGATGGGCTTGGAGCAACCTGGGATAGTGGTAGGTGTGGAATAAGATGAGCTTTAAGATCCCTTCCAACCCAAACCACTCTGATTCCACAATTCTATTTCGGTATTGCTAATTTGTGGATCTGCTCGTGGGGGTCTCCCAGCAATTTGGGGCTGATCCCAACCGGCCAGAAGGCAATGGGGGGTTTGGAAGGTGATGGCACAGTGTGCTGTCGTGCCCACCCAGGATCAGGGACAGCACACACATCCCTGCCAACCCCACAGCCAGCCCAGCACTGCAGAGCCAGGTCAAGTCCCCAGCGAGGAGAATTTTCCCAGAACGAGTAAATCAGAGGCAAACAAGACAAATGCACCAGCAGAGAGGCACGGCCAGCCCAGCGCAGCCTCCCCACGGCCATCAGGGACCAACCAAAGCTGCGGCTGCTGAGCAACCCCGGCTCCTCCGAGAAATCCCGATGCCTCTGCACAGCCGGCTCCCTCTGAAGCCGTGACTGATTAGCACTAGAAAGAGCCGTGTGCCTGTGCCAAGGTACCTGCTGCTCCCCGCTGCGTCCCTGCCACGCAAAGCTCTTGGCACAGCCGGGACAGGCCGGCGGCAGCGGCTCCTTCCAGCTTCCCTGGCCTGGATCTCAGCCACAATCCCATTCCCAAAGCTCTGCCCCTGTCTGCAAACTCCTTCCAGCAGAGGCAGCCAGAAGGTTGCAGAGGGACATATCCAGTGGGGGGAGATGCAGAATCATAGAATATCCTGATCCACAAGGATTATGGGGTCCAGCTCCTGGCCCTGCACAGACACCCCAACAACCCCACCCTGGGCATCCCTGGCAGCGCTGTCCAAACGCTCCTGGAGCTCTGGCAGCCTCGGGGCCGTGCCCATTCCCTGGGGAGCCTGGGCAGTGCCCAGCACCCTCTGGGGGAAGAGCCTTTCCCTGAAATCCAACCTGACCCTTCCCTGACACAGCTCCAGCCGTTCCCTCAGGTCCTAACAGGCCAATCTTGCAGGAACATCAGAACAGGGCAGCCTTGCACCCAAGCCTGGCATGCACAGCCCCACCGTGCATTAAGGGGAACGGCGTCACTGCGGGCACAGGGCGAGGATATTTTGCAAGAGGTCACGAGCCGTGGCATTGAAGGGAGCTGACGAGTGAAACCCCACGCCACGGCGTCCTTGCTGCAGGCTGCCAGTGCAGCGGTGCAGGTGAAACCTGAGCTCCCCACCCCTGCTCAAGGACAGTGCCAAGGACAGTCCCTGCACAGGGCCCAGAGGTGCCCAACTCCACAGAATCCCAGAAGGGTTTGGGTTGGAAGGGAGCTTAAAGCCCATCCCATTCCACCCCCATGGACAGAGACACCTTCCACTACCCCAGGGTGCTCCAAGCCCTGTCCAACCTGGCCTTGGACGCTTCCAGGGATGGGGTCTGACTTCCAGGGACTGATCCCCATCCCAGCACATCACCCAGGCCCACGAGCACTGTCCCCAAGACACCTCTGGTTTGCTGCTAATTAAAGGGCACAGAGAGGGCAGACAGACGGGCACGCCCACACCCATCCCCTCACTGCTGCCATCAAGGGTGAGGGGAAGCAGCCTTCCTGAGGAATCCCAGGAATTGCTGCGAGCATCACCTCTGCACACAATCCTGTGAGGAAAACAGTTCTGCAGGGGTTTGGCTCTGCCACGAGTCAGGGCAGGATTTACACCCCCACACCAGACCCCATTAATCCCCAAACCACCACCACAGCACATCCAGCCCCTCTCCGGATGCCAGCTCAGCTCCCAGTCCCCACCCAGGGCAGGGGCTTGTAATGAGGTGATCTTTAAGGTCCCCTTCCAACCCAAACCATTCCGTGATTCAGTGATCCCGGAGCATTCACCCCCGGAGCAGAGCCCCCGGCACAAAGGCAAGCACGTGGCCCCACCGAGTTGCCCCCGAGCAGACAAAACCTTCCCCCGCTGCCCCCCTCCCCGGTGCCCTGCCATAAATCCCGGCCCCTGGAAGTGCAGGCAAACAAAGGCTGGGACCATCTGCGGCGAGGGGCTGGCGGGGCAGGTGCAAGAAGTCTGTGCTCAGGGAGCAACATGTTTGTGCTGTTCTCCCCATGAGCTTCCTAGGAAACCCCAAGGATCCGAGGGCTGTTAAATCTGGCTCACGCTTCGACGTGGGCCATTGCTGCTGCTAACGAGCTCGAGTGCCAGGGAGATGGGAGCAGAGGCAGGAGACAAAGATTATCCCGAGGCTCGAGTGGCAGGATGGAAGGGAGAACCATCCCCAAAGACAAAGCGGGGGATGAAATAAAATGGGATGCCTCGTGCCCTGGGATAGGCTGCAGGGATGGAGCTCCAGGTTAGGATGGGGTGAGTGCGACCCAGCACTTGGGATGCTTTAACGGGGAGGGTTTGTGACAGCCACATCTGCCCTTCCTCCCTCTCTATGCCACCATCCCACAAGTGGCAAAGCCAGGTGATAGGACAAAAGGAAATGGCTTTAAACTGAAGGAAAATAGACTAAAATTCAATATTGGGAAGGAATTCTTGGCTGTGAGGGTGGGGAAGCCCTGACTCAGGGTGCCCAGAGAAGCTGTGGCTGCCCCTGGATCCCTGGAAGTGTCCAAGGCCAGGATGGATGGGGCTTGGAGCAACCTGGGATAGTGGAAGGTGTCCCTGCCCATGGCAGGGGGTTGGAACTGGATGATCTTTAAGGTCCTTTCCAACCCAAACCATTCCATGATTCTTTGATAGCAGCATCCGAGTGCCGGCCGCTCAAGATGACAGAGCAGCACAGAAAGTCTCTGGTGCTCCAGAAAATGCCACACTGCAACTCCAAAAGGTCAGCAACCTCTGCCTGGATCCATCCCTGCTCCAGCTCCTGCACCACTCACTGTCAGCAGAAGAGCTACGGCCCCAGGGCAGGCGAGGAAGAGGAGGAAAAAGGAAAAATTCCTTTGTTCATTAAAGGAATCACTTTGTTTGTGAAAACCGCAGTTTGATCGGAAATTGGAGCCGCGATGGCTGCTTGTCTACTGAGAGCCCTGGCTGCCCTGTTCCACATTTCTCTGATTTTAATGAGCAGTGATGGGATTTCAGGGTGATTTCCAGGGAAGGCTCTAATGCAGTCTGAGCACGGCGTGCCGGGAAAGACCTAACGCAGAGCACAAGGACATCCACGCTGAACGTGGAGATCCCCCCAAGGGCAAGCAGCTTCTGCTCAATGCCCTGGCATTTAACTCCATAAAGGGACAACCACAACTGAGAAACAGCTTTGGGAGGCCACCAACACCAGGTAACCACCAGGTAACGTGGGCAAAGGTGGCTCAGACAGCGACTGCCTGAGTGGGACAATATTCTCTACCTTAGAGAAACGTGCGTGACTGCACACGGCCCCACCAGTCTAACTGCAGCTTAAGCCAGTGTAAATCACAGGCTCAAGCCCTGGATTTAGGTCCTTGTCGCATCCCAAGTGGCTCAGACTTTGTGCAAGCACCTGGTGAGCTGGTTTGGGGAGGTGACCCAGGCCAGCAGCACCAGGAACCAGTGCCGGGGCACGGGCGCTGCGTGAGCCGAGCGCTGGCACAAGGACAGCCAGGACCTGGCACTTGCTCTGGCCCTGGACGCTGGGAAGGCACACCAGTGCATGAGGCTCAGCCTAAAGCGGTGGTTTCTGCGTTTCAGAGCACCTCCAGTGAGGGCAGACATAGCAGTTCCCTTCCCTGTCATGTCCAATTCTCCTCTCGGAAGCTGCCCTGTGCCCACCGCACTGAACAGACCGGACCCCACAAGTCCTGCAGCGCCAGAGCCTCAGGAACGTTGGATATACACAAATTATAGACATCACTCTCCTCCCAAGGCCATTCCATGCACACAGGTGCTGCCTGCTTCCTCAGCCCTCCCCTTTCCATCTCCCCAGATCCTTACCCTGCCTAGGAGGTTTCCTTGGAGGAGCGTCTGCTGCAGCGCCGGGGCCACCTCCTCCAGGTGCAGCATGTGGCAGAGGTCGGTGAGCTCCTCCTGCCCCAGGGACCCCGTGCCTGTGCTGTCGAAGCTGTCGAAGAGCTCCTTGAGGCGAGCTTCATACTGGTCCTGCTCAGCTTCATCCATCCCATAGCCTGCCACGCTCACCTGCGGGAAGAGACGGGGCAGGTGACCATCGGTGGCATGGGACAGCAGAAAAGCCCAAGGGCTGGCACAGGAGCTGCCCACGAGGCTGTTTGGGGCCCTGTCCGGTCGCATTAATGCTCCACCACTGCTCCAGCCTCCCCCACCCCACTGGGGGAAGAAAGAACACAGCAGAAAGACCGAGGGGGAAAAGCCTGCAGAGCCAAGCCCTGGGGAGGGGACAGCCCAGGTGGCTGGGCCAGCCCCACGGGGCACGCCCCTGTCCCTACGTGCCACCTCACGCTGACTCCTGGAGCAGCTCATTTGGCTCAGCTGGAGCAGCTGAGGTGCTGCAGGGGAAAATTGTTCCCCTGGGCTCCGCTGATCCGCAGGTGTTGCAGGTGATGCTTTGGTGAGGAGCTCAACAAGCACCCCGGCAGCACAGCTCAGCAGCTGCAGGGAGCAGAGCGAGGGGCTTTGCCTGAGGAGGGGAGGGCAGGAGACCCCAACCCAACCCAACCCCTTCAGGCCAGCCAGGCACCCTGCCCACCCCCTCCGTGAGCACAACACACCCCCTGCAACAAAGGTGGGATCACGGAATGCTTTAGGTTGGATAAAAACTCCAAGATCAAGTCCAGCTGCCAAGTGCTCCCTGCACTGCACGCCCTCAGGTATTTCAGGTCAAACCCTGGCTGAAGGCAGAGAAGGGTTTGACAGGCAGCAAACCCAGAGCAGAGCTGAGCCCAGCATGGGGACAGCCAAAATCTATCTGGCATCCTGCACCAGGCACCTAAAGACCAGGCTCAATTTGCCTCAGGGCTTCATCCTCCCCTCCAAGTCAAGTTTTCACCCCTCTCATGCATTGCTAACAGAGGATCACAGCCTCAGGAGCTGTTCTGGCAGGGGAGTAGAGGGAAATTTCCAGTCTGAAACGAAGGATTTGGCTGGATCTGTTTGCCCAGCCTGACCCAGGGCTCCTCACTGGCTGGGGGTGGCAGCAGTGTCACCCACTGCCACGACACAGCCTTGGTGTGGACGTGCCACCACCCTGGGGGCACAACAGGCACTGTCACCATCCTCGGGTGCACCAAGTGACAATGGGCACTGCAGGGACCCGGTGTCCCAAGGACTGAACTGGACATCCCGGGATGCTTGGCCAGCCTCATCCAGGACCCCACACCAGCCAGCCACGGGAATTCTGCTTTGGTGATGCTGCTCAGGTTGTCTCAGCCACATTTCCCAAAACAGGGGGTCCTACCCAAACCCCGTCCCCCTCCAGCCCTGCCATGGAGCAGCCCCTTCTCCTCCTCCCAGGGTTCTGGTGGCTGCTGCCTGTGTCACCAGCAGCACTCCTGCACATCCCAGAACGAGCAGAGCTGCTCCAATCCCACCCCGCTGCCCCACCACAGCCCAGCAAGCAGGAAATCTCCAGGGCAGGCACCGCCGCAGCCGTGTCCTTGATTTCACTGGCTGCAGGAGCAGATGCCAAGGCACAGCATCCTCGGGATCCCACATCTGCTGAGGGAGGCAGGGCTGGTGCCAGGCAGCACGCAGAGCCCAGGGGACAGGGACAGCCCAGCCAGGCCGTCCCTCCTGCACTGCCACGGACAGGGATGGCCACGGACACCCCAGAGAGTGGACACAATCCCTTCACCTGAGCCTCACATCCTCCCTGTCCCATTTTTCCCCCCGCCCAGATCCCTCTTGAGCTGATTTCTCACGGCATTGCGGGGAGGAGGGAGGGCACAGACACATTCGACCTGGGGCACAGAGGAGGAGGCAGCACCCAAAAACTCAGGTGCCTGCGAGCAGGAGGAAGGCAACAAACTTGTTTCCATTCCCACACTGGCAACTCCATTTCCCACCTGCACCCACAGGGCTGGATCCTGGTGTCAGGGAGCCCTGCCTGCACATTCCAGCGGCCCCAAAACTCACAGCCAAGCCTCCAGCAGAGATGACTCCAACCTACACAGCTTCCCAAGCATTTTTGAACCTCTTCTCTTTAGGGTCAGCCACCTCCTGCCGCCCCAGAGATGTCTCCAGCACCTGACCCTACTGCTACACTGCCAGAACCAGTTTCCCCAGTTAGTGCAGAGAGCTAAATGCCACCTCCCAATATATCCCCGAGCATCCCTGCTGCCGGAGCACTGGGATCACCCCTCTCAGTGCCACATCAGCAGAGAGCCCCCAAAACTCACCCTGGGCAAGTCCAGCACTGGGCAGCCCATAAAACCAGCAAGAAAAACACAATCCCCAAAGGAAAAGAGCATCAGGTGCGTGGTCCCTACCTCACACCACACCCACCCTGCAGCCAAGGTGAGTTTTTGGCGAGGGCACCGTGGCTGTGGCAACCTCACGCGTCCTCAAGGCGAGGGACAGCCGGAGCTCAGAGGGACGCAACCAGCCCTGCACAGCCTGGGGAAGGGATTTCCTGCTTCCCAGCACCAGGAATCCTCAGGAACGAGCAGCGAGGGCCAGGGCTGTCGCCTACCTGCAGTCAGCCAGCGCAGGGAGCTGCCGGCAGCGCGGCGATCCCGCAATCCTGCACAACCTCCATCTTAGGCAGGCGGCTCCCTCCCGCAGCCGGCTGCGCAAGGTGACCCAAGATGCCTCCTCCCGCCTCAATTATTCAGCAGCGCTTCCACGGGGTGGGGAGGGGGAGGAAAAAAACCACCCGAGCCTCCTACCTGAGGAGCTGGCGAGGCCGCCTGGCATCGCCCAGCAGTCAAAATAATGAGGTCAGCGGTATCAGAGCCCCGGCGTGCGCGGCCACCGCCAGCGCCCGTGACGGGGGACTGGCGGCGGGGAAGGGGCTCAGAGGGGAGGGGGACAAACCAGAGGCACACAAAGCCCGAATTAAAGCCCGGCCTTTCATCTCCGCTCCAGATGGGCCAGCAGCTGAGATGCAGGAGGGCGGCCGGGATAATAGGGGCAGGCGGGCAGCAGCTGAGCAGGGGCTCCCCGGCGAGGAGGAGAGCGGCCGGTCCCTGCTCAGGGCATCACTTTGTTCAGATTTATTGCTGGCCCTTCTGTGTTGTCTCAAGTCCCCCAGAATGACCGGCTTGAGCAGACAGCGCTGAGAAGTGCAGATTTAGGAGAGTCACCACCACATTATTCCTTATTTCTGTTCTCCTTATTACAAGCCCGGGGAAGCAAAGAGCTCCAGGATGATGAGAAGAGGAAGTTTTCACCGGCATTTCTTTCCTGCCTTTAAATCCACCCCCCTCCTGTGAGCCAGATAACCTTCACGGCACACAATGTAGGGGCCTGATAGGACTGAATTCTCAGCTAAATTTAACTCAAACAATATAGGCTTAAACAGTAATTACCGCTTCGCATATTAAGTGCCTGGAATCAATATCAACTTTAGCCTGGAGCTAATGAAGACACAGATTACCTGGTCAATCAATGGCATCAGCAGGTAAAAACACCACAATTAGCACAATTACCTTTTGGGGGGGGTGAGGGGGGTGAAAACAGTATGAATTACAGAATCCCAGAATTATTTGGGTTGGAAGAGACCTTAAAGGCCACCTCATACCAACCCCTTTCCCCTAGACCAATACAAAATCACATTTGCTGCTGCACAAGAGGGAGATTTTGGGGATGCTCTGCCCGGATTCCCCCATGGGCTGCAAGGGGTAACTTGCCCTTATCCCAGCCTGCCCTCCATGGAAGTCATCACCTCCAAGGGATAGTGAGGAAAACGTTGGTTTTGCTGCTACTCTTGATTGCCTCCACTCAAACAAGGGCCTGGTAATTAGCAGTAATTACCCAGCAGGGCAGCATCCTGTGGTCATCTCCAAAACAACAAGCGCCCACTCCCTGGGATGTCACTGCTCCGGAGTGTCCCCCCCCTGTGCTGGAGAGCACAGCCACACTCAGGCACTTTAAAGCAACTTTCCCTTCCCACTGCACTTGTGACAACCGGGGTGATGTGAACATAGCTGGCAAAACCCCACCAAGACCCCAGTTTTTAATGCTGGGGTTTCTATGAGATGCCCAGCAGCCACCAAAACCAGACCACTGAGCTGTTGTTGGAAAGCCAGAGCTGAGGCTGTCTCACACTCATTATCCTCTGCCCCTAATGAACCATCCCATCCATCACAGCTGCAGCTCAGCGGCTCTGCTGAATCATAGAATGACCTAAGCTGGAAGGGACCCACAAGGATCAGAATCCAACTCCTGGCCCTGCACAGACACCCCAGCAATCCCACCCTGGGCATCCCTGGCAGCGCTGTCCAAACGCTCCTGGAGCTCTGGCAGCCTCGGGGCCGTGCCCATTCCCTGGGGAGCCTGGGCAGTGCCCAGCACCCTCTGGGGGAAGAACCTTTTCCTGAAATCCAACCTAAACCCCCCCCAACACAGCTCCAGCCGTTCTCTGGGTCCTGTCACTGGTCACCAGAGAGAAGAGCTCGGTGCCCTGTCCCTGTGTCCACCCCAAAACCCCCACACCGTGTCGGGGCAATTTCCAGCTCAGCCCACCCTGCAACACCCCGTCCCCTCTTGGAGCAGCAGCCCCACAAAGGGTCACAGCGAGAAACGAAAGAGAAAGGGAAAAACAAAACCCAAAAGGACAATGAAGCACCTAAATGTCAGTAAATCACTTGACAGCACGCCCAGCTCTTCAAGGGTCACCACCGGAGTCAGCCTTACAGCTGGCGGTGCCTCCTCCCCATTGACCACGCTCACCATTTTCCCTCTGCCCCTCAATGCCACCTCTCCCCGTGCACCCCCAAAACACCCCCAGACCCTCCAAAGTTGGCAGAGAGCAGCGATTCTGTTAACCAAGCTCCACTCCAGATTAGCAGAGCAGCGATGGCGTATAAAAGCACTATAAATTTATGTAAAGAGCTTCAAAAGCAGCGCAGCGGTTTGAATATTCACGCCAGCCCGGTATTTGCATTGTAATAGGGCTTTTCACTCCCAGCCTTCCCTCCGTAAGGAAAAACAAAGCGCCCATCTGGTTTGATTTTGCAAATCGGGCCGGAGTCGCTCTGCAGTAACTCGGGGAGCCCCGGGTGCGATAAAGCCCAAGGTGGAGGCACAAAGCTGATTATTTCAGAAGTAAACAAAGCGAGCCGGTAATTTATCCAGCGACGCCTCGCGCGCCGGGAAATGAGGGATTCGGCAATTCCCGCGGAGCTCAGACCTGCGGCGGCTCCGATAAACCCGGGCTCTGCTGAATCACGGCGATAACGCGTCCAGCGCCTTCCCTCCGCTCCGTTTTGGGGAGCGCATGAGGAAGATGAGCAGGATACACCCCGAACTGTCACCCACCCACCCAGCCAGCAAAATCCCAGCACTGGAACCTCCTAGGCTGTGGATTTGGGCTTTCCCGGCTCCATCCTGACAGGGATGCTCCAAGGGAGACGGGCCCACGGTTGGTGACCAGACAGCAGATGCTGTCTGCCACCCTGGTGACAGCGAGAGCTTTGCCGATGACAAAACAACTGCTGTTATTAATTCCTCCAGCCACAGCCGGCTGCTTCCAGGACTCAGCCCGGCGAGAGTGGTCCAGAACCCACAGAGATGGGGTGCCCTTGGCAGGAGGGCGAGCGGCACCCGGTGCCTGTCACGCCGCGGGACCACTGCCACCAGCGCAAAGGCGACCTTGGGGGCTTTGGCGTGGCACCCACTCAGAGACACCCCTGAAACCGCCATCAAACCCTCTGGCCACAATTCCCTCTCCCCATCGCCCCCTTCCCCCAGCATCCCCCACTTCCAGCATCCCATTCCTCCAGCATTTCCCCTTTTCCTCCAGCATCCCCCCCCACCTCCAGAGCCCCTTCCCCAGGCACCCACCTCTCCGCTGCGCCCCTTCCCCGCCGGCCCGTCCCGGCGCCCCGCACACGCGGCCGGCCCCGCCGGGAAGGGACGGGAAGGGGCGGGCTGCGCCCCGGCACCGCCCGCGGAGGAGGGACCGGGGCGGACGGCGCTCCCCCCGCACCCGGGGCTCGGTGCTACCCCTTGCCCTCCTTCCCTTCCCCCGCAGCCGCCCCCGCGCCCGTCCCGGCCTCACCGGCTGCCGGTGCCCGCGGGCGCGGCGGGGCTGGCGGAGCGCTCGGAGCGTCGCGGAGCGGAGCCGGGGGAGGTGCCGCGTTCAAATGCGGCCGCGTTTATTGGGCCGAGCCTCGGGGGCGGCCCCGGGGGTGCGGGACGGCCCCGGGGCGGGGGGACCGGCGGCCTTTGTGCGGCACCGCCCGGGAACGCCCCCCGGCATAGGGGACAGCTGCGGGGGGCTGCCGGGATGTCCCGCACCCCTGGGGCACCGACGTGTCCCCGCTGTTCTGCACCCGCGTGGCATCACCTCAGCTCCCTGCTGTGATGTCCCCCCACGGTGGCATCACCTCAACTTCCCGTTGTCCTGCACCTCAGGACAGTATAACCCTGGGTCCCCAATGTCCTGACCCCTCGGGTGGCACCACCTCGGTTCCCGTCATCCTGCACCCCAGGGGACATCATCCCAACGCCCTACCGTTCTGCAACCCCGGCTGGCATCACTCCAGCCCCCTGCTGTCCTGTCCCCCAGGGTGGCACAACCATGGTCCCCACTGTCCCACACCTCAGGGTGGCATCACCCGGCTCTTCAACGTCCCACCCCCCCAAGTGGCATCATCACAGTTCCTGTCATCGCACACCCCAAGGTGGCGTCACCCCAGCTCCCAGCAGTCCTGTCCCCAGGGTGACATCACCTCAGTTCCCATCATTCTGCACCCCACGGGGACATCACCCTGAGTCCCTGCTGCCCCACACTCCAGAGCGGCATCACCCCGGCTCCCCATCATCCTGTCCCCCACCTGGTGGCACCCCAGCTTCCCGCTGTCCTGCACCCCAGGGTGGCATCACTCCAGCTCCCCAGCGTCCTGTCCCCCAGGGTGACATCACCTTGGTTCTCATCATCCCGCAGCCCAGGGGGACATCAGTCTGAGTCCTTGCTGTCCTGTCCCCCAGGGTGGCAGCGCCCTGGCTCCCCACTGTCCTGTCCCCCAGGGTGGCATCGCCCCGGCTCCACACTGTCCTGCACCCCAGGGGACATGGCCCTGCAGCTCCTCATTGTCCCAAAAAAACAATGGCACGTCACCTGGGCTGTCCCACGCCTGAAGGTCAGAGCAACACATCACCGTCCCCCACCCTGGGGACATGGCACCCCTGCTCCCTGCCATGCCAGGGTGCCATGTCACCCCACTGTCCCCTGCCCTGGGGACATGGCACCCCTGCTCCCTGCCATGCCAGGGTGCCATGTCACCCCACTGTCCTCCACTCTGGGGACATGGCACCCCTGCTCCCTGCCATGCCAGGGTGCCATGTCACCCCACTGTCCCGTGCCCTGGGGACATGGCACCCCTGCTCCCTGCCATGCCAGGGTGCCATGTCACCCCACTGTCCCCTGCCCTGGGGACATGGCACCCCTGCTCCCTACCATCTCTGGGCCTGGGGGACAACATCCCACCCGACTCCTCCTTGTGCCACCGTGGCACAGGACGGCTGCTGTGCCCGTGGCATCCAGCCCTTCCACCACCCCAGCACGGGTGGTGGCTCTGCACTGTCCCACCCGTGCCCCTTACTCGCTTTGGGGAGCGGGGAGTCACAAAACCAGGGACCCCCCTCTGCCCCAGGAGCCATCCCGCGGGAGAACCCTGGGGCGGTGACACACAAGCCACAGGCACCAGCAGAACTCCAACCCTTATTTAAAGCTCGGCAGTCCCGGTTGGAGCCGGAGCCACCGCCCGCCCACGCTCCTGCTCAGCGCCAGCCGAGCCGCAGGAAGCCGGCGGTCCCCAAGGCTTGTGGATTCTCTGGTGGCTAGTAAGGGGTTCCACCCACGCTGCAGTCCGCTCTCGGGCGATTGCATGAGCTTATTTCGCTGCTTTTTTTTTTGGTGAAAATGCCAGGGGCCAGATGACTTTTTAGCCTTCTTCCCTTTTTCAAGGCGGCTCCGGTCTGCGGGTTCAAGATATTTCGTGGGGAGGAGCGAGGGGAACACAAAAGCCTCACACGGGGGGTTGCATAAACCTCGCTCAGATCGGAAACCAGGCGTAAAACCCCATAGCAGAGCCACGGCTGGGTTTGCCACCACACGAGGACGTCCGGGACGTGTGAGGTAACAGCGTAAAGAGCTTCAAAAATATTGTAATAAAATATTGTGATAAAATATTGTGATGAAATATTGTGATAAAATATTGTGATAAAATAATGTAATAAAATATTGTGATAAAATATTGTAATAAAATATCGTAATAAAATATTGTGATAAAATATCGTAATAAAATATTGCGATAAAATATTGTAATAAAATATTTAGGGGTAGCCCTGCTGCACGTCACTTGGCACGCCACTGCCGCCTGCCCCAGGGGCAGCGCTGGGGCTGTGGGACAGGGCACAGCGTCCCCCAGCACCCAGCAAAGCCCTGTCCAGGGCCGTGGCCGTGTCCCTGCGGTGACAGAAGCAAGGCAAGGTGACTCCAGAGGGAAGGGGCCCTTGGTGAGAGGCTTTGCCGGACAGATGTCAGCAGGCACGGCTTTGTGCCGGCCAAGGGCTTTTTGTCTCGGTTTTTAACATTTGCCATTTTTCTCCGCCGCTTTCTTCTGCTCTGACACTTGCTGAGGGTTTTTCTTTCTTTCTTTCCCTTTCTCCCTCTCTTTCCACATTTGCTTTTCCATCCCCGCTTCAAACACTTTTTCTCCGCGTATTATGCTGAAGTTGGAACCATCTGGTGCTTTGTTTTGTTGCGAGCCCGGCGAGTGCCAGGACCTTTATCCCCCTCACCCTCCTCCTCCTCCTCCTCCTCCTCCTCGCCGGTGCCTCGCTAATCCAAGCGACAGCCCCCAAAAATCCCCCCTGTCACCCAACAAAGCCACACGCGTGCATGGGTGGGCGATGGGGACAGGCAGCACGCTCCGTGTCCCCATGTCCCCATCCCACGGGGATGTGCAGCCCCCCGGCTCAGGAGCGCTGGGGATCGTCCCAGTGCAAATTCCTGACTCATTTTTAGGGCCGGCTGTTAGCGGAGGCATCCCGATTTTATTTTTCCCTCGTTTTCCCGTAGGAGAAAAGCGTGTTTCTAGGGAGCCGCGGAGCCGTGCCAGACACGGAGCCCGCCAACCTATTTTTGGAGCCCCCTTTCCAGCGAGCAGCTGCGCTCCAGGATGGCATTTGCAGCGAGCTCGGAGGAAGGAAACCTCGGCTCAACCAACCCACGCCGCCACGTGTGACACGCCACCAAAAATCGGGACACGTGGGAAACACCGGGACTGCTGGACATCAGCTGCCAGTGGATCCACGGCTGGCTCGGGGCTGGCACGGAGCCACCCAAAATCAGGGTCGGCGGCTGCGCAGGCAGTGGGTGACCCCTGTGCGAGGCCGTGGGTGCCCGGCTCCTGCAGAAACACCCTCCCGCCTTGGCTCTGGCCGCTCCGTCACGCTTTCCTTCCCATTTTCCATGAACAATGGGGTGCTTTGTTCTGGGGCGAGGAAAAGTCCGGCTGCCGCACGGGGAGCTGGGGAGGGGGAGCTGGGAGCTGCTCCTGCATTCCTGGGGTCTGTCCAGCTGTGCCGTGCTGGGCACAGGAACCCCTCACCCCGGCCAGGACAGGCGGAAGAGGGTCATAAAATAGCCCGAGAAATCAGCAAAAAAAAAAAAAAAAAAAGCGATGAAATCATCAGCAAAACATAAACAAAGGGAGAAAGGAAAAGACGCTGTAGGAAAAAAAAAAACAGCTGGAGGGAACCTCCCCATCTCCCAGCTGGTGCCGGGAGAAGTTTGGAATGACATAAGCCCAAACTTTGCTATTTTTTTTTTGCACAAGACAAAGGCGAGCCGTGCTAAGCCGCAGTGGTATCGCTGCTCCTCGGCTCGCTGCTGCCATCCCACGTCCGGCTCCCAGCGCACAATCGCATTCCCAGCACCGCCTCTCGGGCCCGATCCTGCCTGATCCCGCTGTAGGATTTTCCCTTCAGCCCAGGACACCCTCGTGTTTGCTGTGCTGGCTCCTTATGGCAAGAAATATTTGGGTGGTTGCTCCATCCCGGTGAGCGCTCTGCACTTCCCTGGCTCGGTGCCAGCTCCCTCAGGAGCTCCAGGCCCCTCTGGCACCTTGCCCATCCCTGTGGGCATCAGAGTGGAGCTGCTGGGGGTCACCTCTCCTGTCACCTTCACGACAATTCACTGTCCCAGCTGCAGCCCCGGCACCCACTGGGAATGGGGAAAAATTGGGGGTGGAAGGGAGAAGCTCTTGCCCGTGAAACCAGGCAGGTCTGTCGGTCATTTCCCGTGTTCTCCTGCCCCTGTGGCATGGCAAGAGCAGCTCGGGGCTGGCTTGTGCCACCTTATGGCAACAGCTGCTGATGGGGAACACGCAGCTGCCTGCCCACAGCCCCGGTCTGACCGGACCTGTTTGTCTTTGGATTTGCATTCAGGGCTGCTGAGGTAGGATTAGCTCAGATATTGAGAAGGAATTCTTCCCTGGGAGGGTGGAGAGGCCCTGAGGGTGCCCAGAGAAGCTGTGGTTGCCCCTGGATCCCTGGAAGTGCCCAAGGCCAGGCTGGACGGGGCTTGGAGCAGCCTGGGATAGTGGAAGGTGTCCCTGCCCGTGGCAGGGGGTGGGACTGGATGGGATTCAAGGCTCCTTTAACCCAAACCATTGTGGGATTCCACGATTCCAACTCAGGAAAAGCAGCACAGGTCTTACTTTGGAGGGCAGATGGATAAAAGCAGCTCCAAATGCCAGCGTGGGTGGCTGCTCCTCTGGGAAAAGGTTTGCCCGCAGCCCTCCCGCAGTTGATTTATGGGGATCCCTGCTGTGGGCCCCACTGACAGGTGAGGTGATGCAAGTGATGGCCCAGCTGTGGGTGCCTTCCAGCAGCACATCTTCCTGCACCTGGCAGGCTTCCACAGGGAATTCTGCTGAAATCGGGATATTCCTTTCCTGGTGGGAAGTTTCATCCTGAAAAGGTCCAGCTGACTCATCCTGACGGAGCTGCAGGTGGGAGGCTCAGCTGAGAGGGGAGGCAGCAGCAGGTTTCCACCCTTCCTGCTCAATCCTAGGGACACCAGGTTTGGTGTTAAACCTTTTTTTAATTATTATTTTTATTTTTTTTTAACCTGGAAGCTTTCTCTGTGTGCTCCTTTCATGGGGCAAGGCTGTTTTTCCTTGTGTGTCACCTTATTGCCGGCCCCATGCTCCCCCCTGCCTGTTTTGGGGGGGAGATTTTCTAGGGTCCCCTCTAAACCCACCCAGCCTTGGGTCACAGGGGGCTGCAGATCTTCTGGGGTCACTGGGGCATTGGGGGCTGCAGATTTTCTGGGGTCCACCCTAAACCTGCCCGTCCCTGGGGGACAGAGGGCTACAGATCTCCTGGGGGACAGGGGACTGCCACGCTGTTGGGGTCCCTCTAGACCCGGCCAGCCCTGAGGGACAGGGGGATGCAGCCCTGCCAGAGAGCCCCTGCGAGCCACCCAGCTCTGGGGGACAGGGATCGCAGCTGTGCCAGAGAGCCCTTGGGAGCCACCCAGCTCTGGGGGACAGGGATTGCAGCCCTGCCAGGGAGCCCCTGGGAGCCACCCAGCTCTGGGGGACAGGGAGCCCCTGGGAGCCACCCAGCCC
Source organism: Lycocorax pyrrhopterus obiensis (assembly GCA_014706295.1). NCBI lineage: Eukaryota > Metazoa > Chordata > Aves > Passeriformes > Paradisaeidae > Lycocorax > Lycocorax pyrrhopterus. The sequence goes on along the minus strand of JACSVZ010000007.1, from coordinate 62,401,768 downwards.
TGGGGGACAGGGATCGCAGCTGTGCCAGAGAGCCCCTGGGAGCCACCCAGCCCTGGGGGACAGGGATTGCAGCCCGGCCAGAGAGCCCCTGGGAACCACCCAGCCCTGGGGGACAGGGAGCCCCTGGGAGCCACCCAGCTCTGGGGGACAGGGAGCCCCTGGGAGCCACCCAGCCCTGGGGGACAGGGATCGCAGCTGTGCCAGAGAGCCCCTGGGAGCCACCCAGCCCTGGGGGACAGGGAGCCCCTGGGAGCCACCCAGCTCTGGGGGACAGGGATCGCAGCCCGGCCGCGTCCCCCCAGTCCCCCGGCGCGGGCGGTGACACCGCGGGCGGTGCCGGCCCCGCCCCCGATGCGCGGGTGGGCGTGACAGGGGCGTGGCCGACGGGCGTGGCCTGGTGACAAGCGGCGGGCGGGCCGTGCATGGGCGTGGCTCGGCGACATGGGCGTGGCCCTGTGACGTAAGCGTGTCCCCCTGCCGTGGGCGTGGCCTGCCGGCGCGGTCGGGCGCAGAGCGATGCGGCGTCGCGGCGGGGACGGTGACAGCGGCGACAGGGGCGACAGCGGCGACAGCGGCCGGGCGGAGGGCAGGCCCGGCGCGGCCCGGCAGGGGCGGTGAGTACCCGCGGCCGTGGGGACACCGCCGTGCTCCCCCGGACCGCGTGTCCCCGTCCCCGGCCGCGTCCCCTGTCGCGTCTCATGCGCACCGCACTGTCCCCCGTGCCGTAGCTCCGTCCCTGTGCCCTGGCCGTGCTGCCCTGCTGGGGCCGTCACGCCGTGCTCCTGTGTCCTCACGCCGTGGCCTGGTCACCTTGCTGGGCCCCCCCCCGCCATGGCAGCGCCACCCTGTCACTGGTGTGACCCCATCCTGTGGCCACGTCCCCGTATCATCTTGCCATGACTCCGTACTGTGGCCATGTCCCCGTATCACCCTGCCATGGCCACGATCCTGTCCTGTGGCTGTGTCCCACCCCACCCCGATGCCGTGCTGTGGCTTGTCACCCTGCTGTCCCATGTGGCCACCGTGCCAGCTGTCGGAGGTGCCCTCGGTGGGCCCGTCCCCCCGCTCGGGACGGGGCAGTGCCCACCTGCAGCAGGTGTTGTGCAAGGGCCGCGTGAGCCGCACTTGAGCGCTGGGTGTAAACCAAGAGCAGCTCCTGGCAATTCCCTGCCGCCTCTCCGGGGCATTCCTGGCCCGTTCCATTCCACCGGTGTGCAGCGGCACTGCTCACACCAGCGTCCCGGGGGATGACTGGGATTTGTGGAGCTGCCCGTAACTCCAGCACGGCTCGTGCAACCCTACACCGTCCCGGGAAGGGTGCCTGTTCCCTGGGCACCGGTGCCATCCTGCCCTGGCACCCCTTTTGCGATCCTTCCTTAGGGTCTTGCAGCATTCCCAGGGCAGGGAACGGACCGGGTGCTTTCTGCAGGGGAGACGCTGACCCTGTTCATGTGCTGGCAGGGACTGAGCGGTGCCTGGCTCCCATCACAAACCTCTGCCCTAAATGCCCCATGCCCACACTGATTTCCCCGTCACCATTAGCCCACGGGGGATGCTCTTGGCTGCAGCTCTTGGCTTTCCTTTCCCCTCCTGGGGGCTGGGGCTGTGTTCTGCTGCTGCAGAGAGCAGCTGGATGAGTCCCCCAGCCCTTCGGAGCAGGACACTGTTGGAGGCGGTACTGGTGGCACTGGGGGACATCACCCCAGGCCCCTTTCCCACCTTCCTTGTCCCTGGAGTATTGCAGAAGCTCTTAATGCCAGGCTTGGGGACACGTGCATGAGTGTGCCTCGCCAGCCAGGACTCGGGGTGTTGCCACAGAGTATCGGTTGCTCCTCATTGCTGGTTTGACTTGCAGCTCCCAGCCCTGGCACGTTCCCTGCCCTTCCTGCCTCCCGGCGTCCCGTGGGAAGCTGCCCTTCCTGCCTCCAGGCATCCCGTGGGAGGGCGTCGAGGACCAAATCGGGGCCTCTGTCACCCCGTGTCACAGTGGGGCTGCTCCGACACCTTGACTCCGTCCCCAAAAGCCAAACACAACACTGGGGTGGGGATCCAGTTCGTGTTCCCACAGGGATTGGGACCAGCCTCAGGCCCTTGTAGGAAAAAGCTGTATCCGACCCTCATGGCTGGGATTGGGAATGGGGAGCCTGCTCTGCTGCACCCCAGATCCCTTGGGATGGGCGGGATGTGCTAACACTGCCTCCCTCGCAGGGCCCAGCATTCCTGGCTCCCAGGGCCGCGCACGCTCCTCCTGGCCCTGCTCCTCACCTACATCTCCGTGCCCTTCCTCATCCGTCTCTTCCCCAGCCTGCTCACCAAATTCGTCTACCTGAACTTCCGTGAGTATCCTGGGGCTGTCCCAACCGGGAGCACCCCTGCAGGGATTCAGCTGGCTGCTGCAGCCCCCCCAAAACACGGCTGGGACCACGCCTGGTGCCTGGGTGGCACCGGGACAGCACTTACCCAACTCTGCTGTGCCGTGGCCTTGCAGAGGAGGCACAGAGGGATCTTTTCCCGTGTTTTGCAAGCTCTAATAACGTGGTGCTGCTGACCCCGTTTGCTGCCTGGAGTTACAACACGCCTGGGCACGCTCAGCATCAGCGGGGCTGGAAATTCGGGTGGGAGGAGGTGGCAGAGGGCTGAGCTCGCCTACCTCAGCGTGGCCCTTGATCGTTTCAAACAGATCAAACGTTGATTTAGAAAGAATTGTATAAAAGTAACTGGGTAGGAGGATTCTGGATGATGATAATTTCTCCATCAGTGGCCTTCCCCTTCTTCGTGGACTTTCGGCGGCCAGAGCTGCTGGTGAACAACACCATCAACCTGCACCTCACCACCGAGCCGGGCGTCACAGTCGGCATCTGGTGAGCAGGATATCCTCACAGCATTCCATGTGGGACAGCAGTGTCCTGGTGGAACCCCCCGGGGTAACCCCGCTGTCCCCCCAGGCACACGGTGCCGGGCAGCAGAGGGGCTGAGGCGCAGGGCAAGGACCGGCGCTGGTACGAGGAGGCTCTTGCTGATGCTCACCCCGTGATCATCTACCTGCACGGCAATGGGGGCACCAGGTGAGTGCCTGAGGTGCTGCTGCAGGGCCGGGAGCAGGGCAGGACGGGTGCAGTGGCTGCTCTGAGGTGAGAAGCAGCAAACTCGATGCAGCAGCCGGCACTGCTGTGGGGTCGGGGCTGCTGCGGTGGTTTCTGACCCCAGCAGTCAAGGAAAATCCCTAGAAAATAAAGGGGAAGGTCAAAACCCACCCACCCCACAGCATCCAGCTCTTCCCTCCTGGGATAAGGTCACCCTGGTTCCTCACCTGCACTGGTGCTGGAATGAGGGTCCCTTGGGGTCCCCCCAAGCTCTAACCCCGTTTTCCCCATCAGGGCTGCGAGTCACCGCGTCCAGTTCCTGAAGGTAAGTGCTGCCCTGTGGGGACACTGGGACCTGCTGGGAGTGAGGCTCCTGCTGGCTCTGGGGACCCCAGAAGGACCCTGTGCAGAGTGAACGGGCCATGCTGGGGCTCCTGGGGTGCATCCCCCGCCAGGACATAACTCGGTGCTGCTCTGACAGACGATGGGGGCTGCTGACTTCCACATCCTGGCTCTCGACTACAGAGGTAAAGTCGTCCCTCTGCCTCTTACTGAGTGATCCCCCTCTTGGCATCTGTCCCCACCAGGGTCATGACACCGAGCCATGTCCCCCACAGGCTATGGGGACTCCAGTGGACACCCCACAGAGAGCGGCTTCACCACGGATGTCCTGGCACTCTATGACTGGGCGAAAGCGCGGAGCGGGAACAGCAGCATCCTCTTCTGGGGACACTCCCTGGGGACAGGGTAGGTGCAGGGGGTGGGATGGGGGCACACCAGAGCCCACCCTGTGCCCTGTGGCACTGCTGCCACCCTGGTGCCACCTGGGGATGGACCAAGGGCTTGGAGCAGCTGCTTGGTAGATGCCCCTGCAGAGCCAAACGCAGCCAACAAGGGGGAACCTGTGGGAACTGTGCGTCCCCCCTTTGCTGCTCCCCCTCACTGCCACCTCTCCTGTCACAGGATTGCCACCAACGCAGCGAGGAAGCTGCAGGAGGAGCGAGGTAAGGGCCAGCATGGATGGGTTGTCCCCATGCAGTGTCACCCTGAGGCTCTGCACTGCCCTGGCCTGATTTTGGGGCCGCAGAGGAGATGAGGAGCCCTCCCTGTCCTCCCTACTGCGATGGGGACATCTTGGCCCCGCTGCTGCCTGGGAGGGGAGCGTGGCAGCAGCCTGGCAGGGGGGACAGCCCCCCCAGCCATGCCCACTCCCACCTCACTCTGCCCTCAGGGGTCCAGGTTGATGCTGTCGTCCTGGAGTCTCCCTACACCAACATCCGAGAGGCGGGCGCCAACATCCCCCTCACCAAGGTGAGTCTGGGGGCTCTGCCTGGGGGGTCACCCAGCAGTGACAGGAGGGGGCTCGGCCTCTGGGGTCCCCAGTTGGTGACAGGCTCTGCCTGTGGGGTCCCCCAGCAGTGTCAGCCCCAGCTCCCTGGCTCTCCCCCCTCGCAGTGGAATCCAAGCCATGGCTTAGCACCCCCAAACTCTCTCCCTGCCAGATCTACCGGCAGTTCCCGGGCTTTGAGTACCTCATCCTGGACTCCATGGCTCGGGCAGACATGTTCTTCCGCAGTGATGAGAAGTGAGTTCCTGGTGGGAAGGGGCACAGCCATCCCCGGGGCTGTGGGAATGATGCCAGGACCCCCGGCCAAGGAGAGGTGTCACTCACCCCATTGAAATCCCTACACTCCTCTGTGTTTACCCAGCTTACCCATACTTCAGGAGTGACTTTTTATTTGCATAATGTCAGGTATCAGTTTGATTATTGAGCAAAGTCCACAAGCCACCAGCCTTTTTTTGGGCACCACGCGCTCCTGTTCCTTGTAGCACACACAGCCTGCCCAAATTCCATTTGATTTGTGGGTGCTTTTCAAACCTGGTGACCCTGTAATCGGGGGTTAAGGTGATTAGGGTGCTTGGTGCTGCCGTGCCAGGACAAGCAGCATGGGCATCACCCAGGTGGCCATGCCAGGGATGGCTCTGAGGGGGGTCACGGTGCTGTGGGAATTTTAACAGGGATTGGGGAGGCTCCTGTGGGTCTCTTGGCTCTGGGGAGAGTCCTCAGGGCTGTGCTTGCTGCCCGCAGCGTGAAGGTGCTGGGCTGCCCCCTCCTCATCCTGCACTCAGAAGATGATGGAGTCGTGCCTCCAAAGCTGGGACGCAAGGTGGGCACCTGCCACCCGGGCTTTGAGCCTGGCTTTGGGGGGCTGAAGTGGCCAGAGAGGGGATGGCCAGCCCCCAGAAGGGGTTTGGGGTCCCCTGCTCGTGCCAGTAACCGCGCTCCCGCCCCACGGCAGCTCTATGAGACAGCACGCAAAGCCTACAAGGACAAATCCAAGGTGAAGTTCATTACCTTTCCCGAGAAGCTGGGCTTGGGCCACGACTACATCTCCTTCCACCCGGAGCTGCCTGCCCTGGTGAAGTAAGTGCTGCTCCCCAGAAATGGGGGGGCACAGGATGAGCCTTGGCCTCCTCTTCCACTGGTGCCTCCTCTCCTGCTGCAAGCACACAGCTCCCTGCTCCCTCCCCTCCCCACGGTGTTTGCTGGCATCACTTTTCAAACTTCAGTCACTCCCCCGTGCCCTGAGCCTGTCCTCGGCCTGGGTGGCTCGGGGAGGTGGCCCTGGGGACACCAGCTCCTCTTTGCCCCGCAGAGATGCTCCACGCCCAGCTCAGCCCCGCATGCAGGGATCACAAATCAGGCTCTGACGCAGCACAGGAGGGTCAGCGACACAGTGTGAGATTTATTACATCTTGTTGCAGAGACTTCTTAAACATGAAGTGATGCCATTGCTGCCTGCGCTGATCACGTGCTCCCTCAAACCCACTCCAGGACCCCCCCATGGCACTGAACTTACTGCTGTAAGTAATAAAAGCTACCGAGAAACTTTTAAGTCACCCTCTGCCTCCAGGATGCTGCGGGTTACTCGAGGGATGGAGACACTGATGTGGTCTGGGTCACCAGAGCCACAACCAGGAACATCCCATGGGACACTGGTGGGGGTACATGGGCCTGGCGCTGGTGCCTCAGGGCTGGCACCTCCCTATCCTGCTTCAGCAGCACCCAGACAGCTGTGTCCAGCTGTGCTGCCCACCCACCCCTGGCCAGCCCTCTTCCTGCATGAGCATTGGTGCAAGCAAGCCCAGCCCTAATTTTAGGCTTCAGCAAACAGCCCCCTTCGGACTCCAATGGCACTTTTTTTTTATTTTTAGCACCTAATGCAAAGCAACAGGGCGACGTGGTTTCGCTTTCCACACGACACTTACGTTATAAAAACCCCCTCCCTCCCTCCCCCTCTGCCCACCCCTACGGAAAGGCAGCAGCAGCAACACAGAGACTCAGACAGCAGAGAATTTTACAGCGCGCGTGCTCGCGTCCCCTGGCTCCGGCCGGCGCCGCTCCGGCCCCTACGCCGCGGTGCCGTTGGGGGTCTTGTCCTGCCCCGCGTCCCGGGGCTCGTTGGGTGGGGGGATCTTCAGGTCCGAGGGCTCCACGTGCCAGATGTCCCGGGCGTACTCCTTGATGGTGCGGTCGCTGGAGAACTTGCCGGCCGCCGCGATGTTCCTGATGACCATCTTGGTCCAGGCCTTGGAGTTCTGCAAGGAGAGGGGTGGGAGGCTCTCTCTCAGCCAGGGATGCCCCGCAGCAGCACAGGAGCCCATCCCTGTGCACGTCCCTTCTCCAGGATGGGATGTTGTGTCCCAGCGCAGCTCCCTGCCCTGTGCCCCGGGCTGGCACTCACCAGGTACAGCTCGCTGACCTTCTCCTGGCACTTGACATAAGCCTCGTAGTCTGCAAAGACTTTGAACCTGGAGCAGCAAAGAAGGAAAGAGTCAGGAGCAGGAGAAACGGGAAGGTGGGAGCAGGCATTGTTACACCCAGGGGTTAAACTCAAGGTTCCTTTACTCTGTTTTGGTGCGAAGGAGAAATCCCCACCAGATATTCTCAAGAGGTGAAAAAAACCACACAAAAGTTTACTGGCAAAAATAGAGAAAATTAAGGAAACTTTGGCAAAAGGAGTAAATACAACCCCAAATTGAATGTAAAACCACTTATCATAGCATTACTTAGCACGAATTTAGTATTAAGAATTTACTTAGAATTTATTTAGCACTTGCTTAGCCTGTTAAACTGAGAAACCTTTAAAACCTTAAGATGTTATGTTACCCAAAAAGCTCCGTGAAAAAAGGATTAAGAGAAGAGAAAGACAGAAAAGGTACAGAAAACCACATTTACAGCTACCAGCTCCTGGTTCCAGCGTGGATAACTAGAAAACTTGAAGTTTCCAGCTGAAAACTCCAAGGAATCCATCTCAACCACACAGTACCCACGCTCCCTCAGCCCCTTTTATACCCGTGGCCCGCGTGGGCCCGCCCCCTAGGCGGGACTTCTGGTCACTCGACCAATCAGAGGCTGCTTGGTGCTGCCCCACGTGATTGACAGGCATCTCGGCCAATCAGGGGCTCCGTTAGTACAACCCGCGCACCAAGGTGCCATGATTGACAGCTCTGCCAGGCTGAGGGGTCTGGGCACTGCCTCAGCAGAAAGCCAGGCCTGTGACCCAACCACACGGACCCTCAGGCGTCCCAAGCACCCCAAAACCAGCTCGAGCCATCGATCTAATCCAGTCTCTGACAGGTGTCCTCCAACACAAAGCCTCTGGCCAAACTTCCCCTCCCCAAGTCTTGTTGGTAGAGAACTCTGGATGCCCTGGGAGGGCACACAGGGAAAGCATTTCTCCAATGCCAATGCCCATGGCTGACCAGTGCTCTGGCCAGGAAAGCCCTTGAGGTGCCTAAAATCATCTGGAAGGGCTGCACACCCAAAGGCATCCATGGAAGGTGCATGCCTTGGGGAGCATCATCCATGTGCAATGCGGTCCCACCCCAGATGTGGCCACGGGAGACACCCAGCCCCGGGGATGGACGGCACCCCAGGCCTCACCTGTCGTGGTGGAAGAGCATGTTGACCACATCGTTGAAGAGGTCGGGCTCTTTTGGGGAGAAGAAGCCACTTTTAATCTGGTCAACAGCCTGTTTCAGCTCGGGGAGCCGCTCGTAGTAGAGCTGGGCGTTGTACCTGGAGGGAAAGGGGTATGAGGTGGTGCTGCCCTAAGTACCTGCGGTGGCAGCCCTGTGGCAACCCCAGCCCTCACCCTTTCCTGTCCAGCTCCGTGACATCCTCCACCCTCATGCCAAAGATGAACAGGTTTTCCTCTCCAGCCTCCTCGGCCATCTCCACGTTGGCTCCATCCATGGTGCCGATGGTCAGAGCCCCGTTCAGCATGAACTTCATGTTGCCCGTCCCTGAGGCCTCGGTGCCCGCCGTGGAGATCTGCTCCGACAGGTCGGTCGCAGGGATCACTGCCGACAAAACACACGGACATGAAGGGCTTGTGGCAACCAGCTTTGGGTTTGTTTCCTGCTGAAGGACATGGTGAACAGTCATGGGGTAGAGGGACATCACCTCCCCACAGCGTGTGCCACCCAGGGTACCTTTCTCTGCCAGGGACACCCTGTAGTTCTCCAGGAAGATGACTTTCAGCTTGCTGCCCACCATGGGGTCGTTGTTCACCACCTGAGCCACGGCATTAATGAGCTTGATGATCATTTTAGCCATGTGGTATCCCGGGGCAGCCTGGGAGAAAAGCCACAGGTGAGCCAGGAGGGCTGGTGCCAGGGGCAGGTGAGGCACACCCATCTCCCACGTGTCCAGGGAACAACCTGTTCATCCCTGCTCCCATCACCTAATCCAACACGTGTTACCCCACAATGTTTTTGGGGGCTTTCATGACCACAGACAGCAGATGGTTGTCCAAACCCCACCCAAACTCGGTGCTATGCTCGAGTTGAAGCCAACCAGTGATACTCCAGCGCTTTCTGGTGAACTTCATGGACACAGAATCATGGAATCATGGAATTGTTTAAGTTGGAAAAGCCCTCTAAGATCATGCAGTCCAACTGTTACCCCCACACTGCCAAGGTCACCACTGCCCCGTGTCCCCAAGTGCCACATCCACACGGCTTTTAAGTTCCTCCAGGGATGAGGACTTCACCACTGCCCTGGGCAGCTGTTCCAATGCCTGACCATCCTTTTGATGAAGAAATTTTTCTTAACATCCCATCTAAACCTCTCTTGGCACAGCTTGAGGCCATTTCCTCTGTCATGTCCCTTGTTCCCTGGGAGAAGAGACTGACCTCCTGCTGGCTGCACCCTCCTGTCAGGGAGTAGTAGAGACGTGGCCCCATCTGCACCCACATCCCCAAGGACACTTCCAAGGACTTTTTCCAAAATGTCTAAAACTCCTGACCCAACTTACCTTGCCTCCAATGATCACTGTCCTCGGCACAAACAGCTTCGCAGGATCCCTCCGGATTCCTGGAGAGAACAGCAGTGTTACTGTGGGACAGGGGGGCACAGGGGTGCTGGGGCAGCCCTGGGACAGCTGTCCCCTCGGGGCGTGGTGGCTTACGGTTGTACATGGTGATGATGTGCAGGCAGTTCATCAGCTGCCGCTTGTACTCGTGGATCCTCTTCACGTGCACGTCGAACATGGAGGAAGGGTTGATCTTCACCTTGTACTCCTTCTCCAGGTACAGCGCGAACTTCACCTTGTTCTCCTGGGCCAGGGCAGGGACCACGTCAGCCCCCAGGGAACGTCAGCCCCCGCTCTCTGCTCCCCCTGCCCGCATCCCCTCACCTGCTTCACTTTGGCCACCTCCCGGATGAAGAGGTCGTCGTCCACAAACTCGTGCAGCTTGGTCAGCTGGCTCAGGTCCCGCACGTAGTCTTCCCCGATTTTCTGCAACGGGAGCAAGGGCACATGCTGGTGGTGGGATGGTTTGGGATGCAAGAGATCTTGAACATCATCCAGTTCCAACCCCCTGCCATGGGCAGGGACACCTTCTGCTAGACCTGATTGCTCCAAGCCCCGTCCACCCTGGCCTGGGACACTTCCAGGGATCCAGGGGCAGCCACAGCTTTTCCAGGCACCCTGTGCCAGGGCCTCCCCACCCTCACAGTTAAGAATTGCTTCTCAATATCCCATCTAACCCTGTCCTCTGTCAGTTTACATCCATTCCTCATTCTCCTGTCCCTCCACCCCTTGTCCCAAGTCCCTCTCCAGCTCTCCTGGAGCCCCTTTAGGCCCTGCAAGGGGCTCTGAGGTCTCCCTGGAGCCTTCTCTTCTCCAGGTGAACACTCTGAGCCTGGCTCCAGAGCAGAGGGGCTCCAGCCCTTGGAGCATCTCCGTTGCCTCCTCTGGACTCGCTCCGGCAGCTCCACATCCCTCTGATGCTGGAGACCCCAGAGCTGAAGGCAGCTCTGCAGGTGGGGTCTCACCTGAGCAGAGCAGAGGGGCAGAATCCCCTCCCTTGACCCTCAACTCCTCAACCATCCAGAAGATATAAATGGTTGAGGTTCTCATGGCACCCTGGGCTCAGCAGGGAAGGGTGAGTGGGCGCAGCACGTTCCCCCCACGCCGGTACCTCCGCGATGAGCTCCGCCAGCCCCGGGTTGCAGAGCAGGAGCCAGCGCCGCGGGGTGATGCCGTTGGTCTTGTTCTGGAACTTCTCCGGCTCCAGCGCCGCAAAATCCTCGAAGCTGCGAGGGCGAAGGATGGCACAGCTCCAGCCACGCCCACCTGGCACCACCACCCCTTCCACGGTGAGGGGGACCCACCACCACCTCCCTCCCCTCACTCACACTTGAGTCTTGACGATCTCGGAGTGGATCTTGGCCACGCCGTTGACGGCGTGGGAGCCCACGATGCAGAGATGGGCCATGTTGATCCTCTTGGTGCCCCCCTCCTCGATCAGGGACATCCTCCGCAGCCGGTCCATGTCGTCAGGGAACAGGGACGCGACGTGCTGCCAGTGGAGCCAGAGAGGTGGTGAGAGGCAGTGGCACTGAGGGATGTCCCACCCCATGGCTTACGAGGAGGAGCCATGGCAGTGTCCCCAGTGCATTTGACACCAGCCAGAGCAGTGGCTTTTACTCTGCTGTGACAGTGCAAACCCCCTCCAAAGGGTGTCCTTTCCCAGCATGGATGTCTCTGGATAGAAGGACCCCCCCAAGTCCCCACCGAGAGGGGTTTGGGGACACACACTTGGCCAGTGAGGCAATTTTGGCAAAAGCCTCATGCTGCCAGACCAGGAGGTCAAACCACCATCTCCTCTACACTCCCAACATCATCTCCCCAGGATGAATTTAGCATTTAGGAAGCAAAGAAATGCCAACTCTCAAGTCCCTGATGCAACGAGTGAAGCCTCTCTGCCTAACTGCAGGATGGCAATGTGCTGGTGGGAAAGGGCTTCCTACACATCAGCCTCCCCAAAATAGCAGCTGGAATCCCCCAGCCACACACCCAACATCATCAGTTCGTGCATGCCCCTCGTCCTGACAGCGCATCCCCGTCCCCCTCTCCGGAGCACGCTCCCAGACACTCACATCCAGGTGTCTCTGGTTGATCTCATAGATGATCTGCAGGTGCCTGGGGAGCAGCTTCTCCACCAGGTCCACGGGCCAGCGCTCCAGGGCCTCGGGAAGCACCGTGTGGTTGGTGTAGGCGAAGGTCCTTTTGGTGATGTCCCAGGCCTGGCAGGGAAGAGCCGGTGCTCAGTAGCACCTCAAGTGCCAGATCCCACCCGTGGTCCTCCCACCACGCCCAGCAGCACAGCCCAGCCAGCTCCTCCCAGTCCCCACCAGTTAAACCCAGCCTGACTGCTCCACGTCATTCCCAGCAGCCACGAAATTGGCTCCTCCACCGTGGGCAGGTGGGTGCAAGTGGAGGAGACCCAGGGGCCAGGTGGGGTGTCCCTACCTTATCCCACGGCAGCTTCTCGATGTCCACGAAAATCCTCATCAGCTCAGGGATGGCCATGGCGGGGTGTGTGTCGTTCAGCTGGATGGCAACCTGGGGGAGCAGGGTGGCACGTGGGGACACAGGGGGGACACCGGGAACCCCGCGGAGGGTCCGCAAACCTCTGCAGCAGCTGGGAGGTGTTCAAACAAGCTCCAAGGCGCAGGTCAGAGCAGCCCTGGCTCGTACCTGGTCAGGGAAGGAATCGAACACGGTCCGGACGCTGTCCGTGCTCCCGAATTTGGATGCTTTGAAGCGGCGGATGATGTCCTGGAGGGTGGCAGCCACGACAAAGTACTCCTGCTTCAGCCTCAGCTCCTTCCCTTCGAAGAACTGTGGGCAGAGGAGCAGGGAACTGCAGGATTCCCACAGGATTCACTGCACTTCCTGGGGGAAGGTGTTCCCAGGGTGTGATCCCTCCGTGCTTCCCCCCAGCATCAGTTGTAATCCCAAACTCTTCTTGCTTCCCAGATTCCAGCACGAGGGTTTGGGATGTGCTGGTACAAACAGGTTAAATCCCAGCTGAGCATTGTCAAAGCCTGTTCTCTGTGGTTTGAGCTTTTTGGCTGCAAGGAAAGGTACCAGGACAATGGGAAGGGAAGCCATAGGAGCTGTAACACCCAGGAGCTATTTCCAAGACAAGGATTTAACCACCGTTCATGCAGCACAAAACATCAACCTGCTGGTCTGCAAAGGAAGAGGTGCAGAAGACAACCTCACCCCTGGAGCTGCAGTGCCCCCAGCTCTCCTCACCAGCTGGGAAGGCTGGAAGAGGATTAAATGGGAAAAACACCATCAGGACCTGCCCCAAACAGGCTGCAGAGCAAGGAAAGCTTCCCTTTTTTTTTTTGTCCTGCTCCACAGCTTGCTTTGTGGCTAGGAAAGGGTTGTGCATCGCACCACACCTCTGTGCCAGCTTGGCAAGAACTCCCAGAGCAAGAGGGTTGAGGTGCAAAGGGCAATTTGAGGCACAACCTCTGGTCCCAGGGTTGCAAAGGGCCACCAAGGTAACACCAGCAGCGTTCAGCAGTTTGCCTTCATGCTGCATTTTGAGACTCAAGGAATGTTTCTGCAGCAGGACCTGCTCCTCCCCACTCGCTCCGGGCAAAGCTCAGGGGAACAGACTCATCCTGGTAAGAGGCAGCAACCCTCATCCAAGCACCGCAGGCAGCTTGAAACGCAACTAAAACCATCTCTGCAGCGTCCTGGAGGGAGGGGCTGCTCCCCCTTCCCCCTCCACCTGGGCACTCTTTATCCATCCCTAAAACAGGGACTCCCTAAAACCTTGTGACTCACGTTGTCGTTGGGGTAGAGCACCCGGGAGATGTTCTCCGCCAGGTTCCTGTCCAGCACGGCCTGGATGTAGTCCCGACGTTGACTGGGGAGGAGCAGAGGGATAAGGTGGGCGTGGGGCCCCCTCCCCTCTCCCCACCCCGCCCAGCTCCCACTTACAGTCGCGCAGGTTGAAGTCGTTGGGAGCGCGCGCCGACCACAGGCGCATGGTGTTGACGGTGTTGTTCATGTAGCCGGGCACGGGGGTGTCGTAGGGCAGCGCCAGCACCACCTGTGACATCCCCAGGGCAGCTGGAATTGGGCTGGGATTCCCCCGTGCTCCCCCTGGAGCCCTCCCATCCCACAGAGCCTCCTGCTCAGGGCTGAGCTCAGGGTGGTGTCCACCTTCGCGGGGTTGCACGGGTGGGGATGTGCTTGGTACCCCTGCACGGGGACACCCCTCTGGCTCTGCTGCTGGCTGGTGTTTGCCAGAAGCACTCAAGGCACGGAGAGGGGCTTGTAAAGGTCAGGAGCAGCTTAATTTAGGGCTGCATGTGGCAAACAGACCTGCTGGAGCTGCTTCTTGTATTTCATAGAATCCCAGAATGGTTTGGGTTGGGAGGGACCTTAAAGTCCATCCAGTTCAACCCCCCTGCCACGGGCAGGGACACCTTCCACTAAACCAGATTCCCCAAGCTCCATCCAACCTGGCAGTGGACACTTCCAGGGATGGAGGTTTGGCTGCACATGTGGAGCAGCCAAACCTGTCCCCATCCCTATGTCCATCTCCTCCCCAGCTTGCCCCACCACTGCCTTCTCCATCCCAGCCCAACCTTCCAGCAGGGATTCTGCAGGACTCATTCCCGAGGTGCAGCCAGCCAGGGAGAGCTCCCCAAATGAGGGGACAAGCCATGCAAGGGACGTTCCTGCCCCCAGCCCTTACCTGGGTGTCGATCCCACTTGGCACCAGAGGCAGAGTGCTCCACCCGGCCGTAGAAGTGCACAGGCAGCATGTACTCAGGACGGGCCTTCTCCCAGGGATTGCCGTGCCGGAGCCAGTCATCGGCTTCTTCCACCTGCCAGAGGGACCAGGAGTGGTGACAGGGTCACCCAGCCCCGGGGATCTCCCCACCTGGAGAATGGCTGGGGGCAGGATGGCTGGGAAAGGCTGCAGCTGCTCACGGCAAAGGGGAAGATGCTCTGAGTCTGTCTGCCCTAAACCTGGGTTTTGGCACTGCCGGGTGAGGCTGGAGGCAGCCACCTCCTGAACTCTGGGTGCCTTCCATGGGGATGGGAGCAAGACCCCAAGCTTTCTCTTTAGTGCACTGCTTAATGTTCCTATTTCCAAACCCAGCCTCGTTGCCACCCCTGCTTCCAGGTGATGGAGCAGGGCGCAAACTGCGTTGTCCAGTCCTCACCCGCTCGTCAGGCAGCCACAGAGCAGCCCTCGGGGTGGCCCGGAGCAGGGCATCTGTGGGATGGGGACGAGGGATGGATGCTGGGAGCTTGCACTGGTTTAAGAAGTTAAATTTGTGTCAAGAAAATATCTGCTAAATTTAAATATCACAGCCAGCAGCCCTCCAAGCTGAGGGGAAGTGTCTGTGCACCCCAGTCTGAGGGGGAGGACTGTGCCAGGGGGCTCTGACTGTGCAGGGGACAGCGAGGGCCACACATCTCCACCCATACCTGCCACCCATCCCGGATCTTCTGGTTGAAGATGCCGTACTCGTAGCGGATGCCGTAGCCATAGGCTGCCAGCCCCAGCGTGGCCATGGAGTCCAGGAAGCAGGCTGCCCAGGAGAGAGGAGAGCAGTGAGCTGGGCCCCCCTTGGATCCCTGGGAGATGGATTCTTCTCCCTGGGACAGCCACAAGCCCCACAGGGACAGGAGTCGGGGCCAGCAGCCGCCCAGCACCTTGCTCCATGCTGGAAAGGCTGGAGCAATAACCCCCCAGCATTAGGTACTTCCCACAGTGGATGCAAAACCCCCAGGGATGTGCCAAGGAGGGGCTCACTCACCTGCCAGCCTGCCCAGACCCCCATTGCCCAGCCCAGCATCCTCCTCGATTTCCTCCAGCTCTTCCATGTCCAGCCCGAGCTACAGATGAGAAGAAGGAGAGGGGCTGGAGACTCTCAGGGTGCCCCGCCCCGCAGAGGGGAGGCATTGTTGGCACACACTCCCTTGCAGGTGGGCTCCAGGAGGGCTGGAAAGGCACCTAATTCCACAAGACCCATCCCTGCGGGTGGGACACTGTGATTTGAACCCAAAGCAGCTGCTCTCCCCCTCAGCTGTGTCTCTTTGCCATGGCAGGGGTCATCTGCCACGTTTAAAGTCACTCCACCAGGCTTTACAAGGGACATTCACACCCTTGATCTCGCCACAGGCAAGATCTGGGGGTGGGGAGCACCCACCTATAACCAGAGTGCTGCTTTTGGGGTCCCACACACTTCCAAAGGCTCTTATTCCTAGGCCTGCTCCCTCTCTCCATGGCTGCAGTCCTGCAGGGGCAGGCACCAGGTTCCTGTTCCCCCAGCCCCCCTTATCCCTCGAGGCAGCCACCCAGGTGGAATATTCCTGCACCCCCAGCACCCCCATTCCCTGGGGAAGGCACCTGGGTGCTGTGTCCCTGCTCCCCCAACACCCCCATCCCTTGGAGATGGGATCCAAGTGCCGTGTTCCTGCTCCCTCAGCACCTCCATCCTCTGGAACAGGCACCCAGGTGCCCTTCCTCCCAAGTCCAGGCATCACCCTTTAGGGTGAGAAGCATCTACACCCCTTTTCCAGGGAAATTTAAATTTTCCAGCCAGGATGCTGTAGGAGGAAGTGGTTTTTGCCTATGCAAAACTCCTCAGGGAGCTCAGCTGGAAACCTTTGGTCCATTGCCCCACCCTGATGTCCCTTGGTCACAGCAAGTG
Source organism: Lycocorax pyrrhopterus obiensis (assembly GCA_014706295.1). Classification (NCBI taxonomy): domain Eukaryota; kingdom Metazoa; phylum Chordata; class Aves; order Passeriformes; family Paradisaeidae; genus Lycocorax; species Lycocorax pyrrhopterus. Next base: position 62,385,634 of record JACSVZ010000007.1, on the reverse strand, counting down.
GGGATAAAAAATTTAAAAACCCCCCTAAAAATAAGTTCCTCTCCTTCGAAGTGTTTGCACAAAAGCTGTTCCCTCCTCTTGTGCAACCACGCTGGCCACATCTGATGATGTTGAACACAAGAGGTGAAAGGGTGAGGACAAAAGGAGCCACCCAAAACCCTTCAATAACCCCAGTGCCACCTGGTGCCAGCACCCAGCTGGGCTTAATTCGAGGTTTAATTCCTCCCTGCCACTGATCATGGATGTGAACAGCTTCATCCACAGAACCACCAGTCTCCTTCCAGGACATGGGATCCCTCTGCATTCCCCAGAACGCAGCTCCCAGGCTGGGCCGCTCCTGGCCTTTCAAGGGCAGGCTCTGGAGCAGCCTTTTTTCCCTAAGTGGCTCAGGGAGCGGTTTGTAGCCAGTGTGGTAAAAACATGGACATTCCCACGAGCTGGAGAGCACGGAGCCCTCCCAGTCCAGGTCCTCGCCCCTCGTGGGATGCTCACCTGGTAGACGGCCTCGTCACAGGCGTTCTGCAGCCCCAGGTTAATCATCGTGTTCTGCAGCGTCCGCCCCATGTAGAATTCCAGGGAGAGGTAGTAAATCCTCTGGAAGAGAAAGCCACCCCATGGTCACCTTTCCCGGGGCTGGAGGAGGCTCCCCTGGACTCCAGAAGCTGCTCTGGGGTGATATCTCAACAACAAACAGGAAAACACCCAGCTCTCAACAGAGCAGGGTGGTTTGCACCAGGAATTTCAGGGTTGTGGCTCCTGGGTGGCCCTGCAGCCCCTGCTCTCCTGCTCTTTCTCAAACTGGGAAGAAGCTGTTTTATTTGGCCAAGCCCCGCTGCCCTGTCCCAGAGCGGGGACAGCTCCAGGATGGTCACCCCGGGCACGCCGGTGGCGGCACAAAGTTCAGCTTTGAAGAGGAGCCGTTTCCTCACGTCACTCCGGGCTGCAAAGCCACCGGAAAACCGAGCGAGCTGCCGGGGCCAGGATGTGGCTGCGGGGACATGGGGCTTCCTCTGCTGTCCCCTTGGAGCAGGGGACGCTGCCGCTGACACCGCGGGTGCAGGAAGCGGCCGGTCCGGCCTTGTGTAAGCCGTGCGCCGGCGTCAGCACCGGCAGGTTTTAAGGAAGGATTTAGGCTGGGGGAAGTCGCTGACTCGACACGTTTCCCCAGGACCTGCGCGGGGTCGGGCCGGGAGT